>CANTUZ010000011.1:18293088-19543088 GCA_947846985.1 Fratercula arctica
TACTAGTAGCTAGGTCACTGCTAGATCATTAAGCTAGAAAAGCTTAACGTGGCTTACAGGAACAGAAGCTTAAACACAGTTTTTCCTCTTAGCAGGAAGAGGAGCAATCACTTAGAGGATAGGCAGCTAGCATCATTGAAAAGCCATTACATTAAAAGAAAATTAACTCTAACTACTGGTGGACCTTGCATTCACATTACAAGTCAGGCACCCAAAATGGTGCCCAGAGTGCAATTTCAATCTTAGTTCTGCAAGTAGAACTGCTTCAAGTGCAACAGTAACACATTTGGGTGCTATCACCAAGACAGCAATTATAGCCTCACGCGAAATATTTGCACCGCAAAAATCCCTCATACACACCAACTTGCTCATGTAAATGCACCCATAATGCTCCTCTGGGACTTCTGGGAGGCTACCATCTTCCTGCACCCCCTGAGTTTTTTTTTGCTTTGGATCTTAGTCCTGTTACGATCAAACTCTTTTCCCTTCTGTTGGAACCTCCCAGGCTGAAACGGTTTGCTTCACAGCCCCAGCACTCCAGCCATGAGGCACACAGTTGGTTTTGGAGAGAAACCATCTCTCTCTCCTAGCAGTTCAGCCTGACCTAGAGGGTAGAAGATAGAGGCTATACAAACAAACATGCATCCAGTGCAACTGTCTTCCAACGGCAAACTGAAAATAAACACATTAAAGTTGTATCATTTGTGCAAGAGGAAAATGAGAAACATAAGTCATTTAGTATAAAATATTGATACTTAACAACAATTAACCACAGTACACAGAATGTGAAGAGAAATTGTTCAACTGTCTGTTCCACCCGCAGTACTAGCAGTCTTAGATAAGATGCTCTGGAATTGCTTATTTATGGAAATAATCCTGATATAACTGGTACCATGAATATATGGAGAAATAATTCACATCAAATGTTACATTAATTGCTATAACCACGTAAGAAGGATTAGGATAGAAGTAGAGAGACAGTGCCATTCCAGATCAAAGCTAGCCATTCTTGTTTTCAAGCCTTGAAATTAAATTATTCTCAGTATCAATATTCCAGTGGATGAAGCATAAGACGGGAGGCTAGCTACTGTCTGTTCCACTTCAAAAAACCACACTAAATAAACTTTTTGGCCACATACCCACAACGAGTAGAGAATAAAAGTTTTGTTATCATAGTGAACTTCAGTTTGGACAATATATACTGAATTATTCAGTTAATCAGTACATACAGAAAATACACTTTTTTATGAACAGTAAAATAGAGATTTTTCCAAGCTCAAGAAGTATCAACTCTAACATCAACTGAAGTGAAATTGTACTGATAAATATAACAATACATCAATATATCACAGTATTAGTATGATTATGGACTGATAAAGAGGAGCTGATGTCAAAGAAGTAATGTTATCAGAAGTACAAATGACTAGGACTTTGTATAATTTGTTATATACAAAGAGATAAAAAACCCAAACATTATCTACTTGATTCTTTCAAGCAGAGAATTATATAAGTGAAGTAAGTGGAATCAAACCAGCATGGAATGAAAAGTTAATTAGAAAAAGGTGAGCAATGATAGGAATTAAGTGCATTTCTAGAGTCTAAATTGTGAAAAAATGTGCCACTCGGAAAACAAACACACACATACACAGAGTGAGAAACACATTCTGTAACAACTGAAATTTGGGATACTGTCGTACAGTTGCTAGATCAAGAATTTTAAAGTCAGCATGTCCAGTAAAGTTAACCCAGGAGTCTTAAAAGAGCTCACAAAAGCCAAACTTTTTATGCATATTTTCAATAACTGTAAAAGACAAGAAAGGTCTGGATGACTGGGAAAAAAAGCTGTGCTGATTTTTTTGAAGAATAAATGGAAAGCAACTGAAATGGTAGCCAGTAATCATTTCCAGTCAGAATAACCAAACAGCTCCTACCAGAACCCAATGTAAAAGAACTACAGAATGCAAAGCCAATAAAGTTCCATTTATGGAAAACAGACTGCAAAACAAGCATGCTATCTTTGATGTTTTTACGAGCTTGGGCAACAGTGGCAATACCTTCAATGCAGTATATTAGTAAGGCAAAACTCCGCAGACTTAATACTGGGTCACACTTTATTCTTTTTAGTCTTCCTCCTCCCCCATCATGTTCTTATTTTTTGTATAACTTTACCTCCTTAATGTGAAACCATATCCATATCAATCCTGACTAAAGCAGACCCTTCAGAAAACTGTATGTCTGCCCCCAACCATGCTTCTGCTTCCTCATAAAATCCACACCCAAATCCTGCATCAGTGTTTCTAGTCCTCAGCTCCTGCCATTGCTACATTAATAATTCAGCATTTCTAATTTAAGATATACAGATTGAATTTTCTTAGGTTGATCTGACCGCTGTAATCACAAATATTATCACCTTCTCCTGCTGAGTCTGCCAGGTCTCCACTGATATAAATTTCACTTTTTATCATGTCTTTGTCCCAGTTATACAAGCCTTTCCAAATATTGTCTTCCCATTTCTTAGCTGCCAGTTTATCTATTTATTTCTGTCTCTGATTGAGACCGTTTTAAGCATAGTTAATGTCTACAGCTTATACACTAGCAGTTTTGCTGTCTTGATATAAGCAGCCAGGATCTCCCATTCCCTCACTTACCTCAGTGATTCACACCCACCTTTGAGCCACTTAAAAGTTACACAGAGGTGAGTAGCTCTGTGTATTACATTCTATCCTTTGCTCTTCCATTTCTTTTCAATAAACTTACAAAAGCATAGCATTTTAGCTTTTTATCTCAAAGTTAAATTTGTTTGAATTTAGTAAATTGGTTTAAAACTATTGAGAAAATGACTGGTAGCCAGACTTGGATCTAACATGATGGTACACACCTGCTCTCCTTTGGAAACCAGACTGAAAAACTACCAAGATCATAATGCCTGTCAGCAGCAGGTGCCAAGTTGCTGCTCTTCTGTCATCGTAACTATCTGTAGTTATGCTCTTTGCTCACTGTAGACTGCTCTTAGGATACGCAGGTAGAAGTAGAAACCTTAAAGGAATTCATTTTGGGAGTCACTGCAGGCTCCTCAAAGGAAGCAGAGTAGAAGGAAACAAAGCTCATATAGGGAAAAGCACTACCTCTGTGTTACCATCGCACAAGCACAGACAGTGGGTAGTGGCTTAGCTGAAGGACTAGAAAGGAGAATGTCTCCAGACTGCAAGATTTCTCCTGATTTTAACAGCAGAGCCCTCTTGAAATAGATTAAATATTTGCAGTGTTGGAAGCAAAGCAGAATAAATAGAGGGGAGTTAATGAGGTAGTAAATGTAGGAACGTACATTGCAGACCCATTTATTGAAGCCAATAAGGACAGTGCTATCCCATTCAGAAAACATACCAAAGAATAACAGGCAAGATGAGCAAAAAATTTTCTGATTGCCCTCCAAGTTAGGGTAGTTCACTTTGTGTGCTGACAGGAATCCATCCTCTACTCACCTCTGGCTCTAGGTCAGTTGCTCATGCTCAGCCCAGTTTCCAGTGTGTTAAAAAACCTAAAAATGAACAATCATACCACAACACTTCCAAATACCACTGGGTTTTGTTAAGTATCTATCATGTTTAGTTCTCAATTAATGACCTATTTATTATGCAGCCTTGCTGAACAGGGTCATCTCCCATTTTGTACCTAAGAAATGAAGGCCAAACCACTTGTCAGAGGTACTGTGCATTACTAAATGACCAGAATCTCTCAAATTCTAAAAACGTTATGAAGAACAAAAGATCTCTATCACTCACAAAAAGACAGGCAGTCCTGGGCAGGCCTCGACATCATTTATAGAAACAGCAGAATTCCAGTGACCATGCTTAAAAAACTATGCGCTGAATTAAGCAAGAAGTTCAAGTATTATTTAAAACTACTATAAAATGGAAGGATTTATTAGCCTCACTTAGATACACAGTGAAGCCTCAGTGGGTTTTCCTAGAAAAGGATTTTACCTGAACTTCAGCAGCACAAAATGCCCAGAATTGCCCCTCCATCCTTTCATTGACATTTGCAGTGGGGTATCAGCCAAGGAGATTCAGCATTTTCAGTTTCAGTGCTCGAGAGTGATGACCCATTGTTTATCTAAGTCAGACTAGGATCTTTGTTTGGTTTTGATGAATTACATAATAACTATAATCAAAAGTTGAGGATGTTTCATAGACAAGAAAACACAGGCAAAAGCTTTTGTGTAGCAGTAAGTGTTGGTAAGTAAGTATCACCCATTCTTCCCTTTATTTGGCAAAGCTGCACACAGAATATCAATTGAAATTCCCAAAGTAACCACTACAGGATCCAGTCCTCTTTCAACCAAGTTGACCTAATTTGACTCATCTCTTAGCACAGTTCTACCGATATAACCTCAACAGTGCAATCAAAGCTCTATACCACAAATGGGAGACAAAGCAGCATATACATTCACACACGAACGTGTACTAAATCCAAATACACACGAGGCATGCACTCATCTTTTTTTTCAGCTGAATTAGGGAAGAACCTTACTTACACAATTCGTAAAAGTTACACTTACTGGTCAAGATCAATGTGCCTGAGGAGCTGCTTGACAAATGTAAAACTGAGCAGAGTTTGTGGTCTTGCTTCCACCATTTTCTTTTGTGCGCTAAGAGGCCTTTTTCCCCACCACACCCCTCAGGTGAACAACTCTGAGGTAAAATATCCTCTCAGCCCTACTGTAAGGAGACCTCACTGGGGCGGCCTCTGTAAACTGCCCAGCTCAGCTGCGATGAACTAACTACATAATGAAGAGAGCTAACATTTGTTCTGTTCGGAGGTGCAGAAGGTGGGGGTGTGGGGGCGGCAGACGGGGCGGTGTGCAGCCAGGTGGGCCGGCAGCTGCTGCCCTCAGGAGAGGGCTCTGGAACCTTCCACAGGGCGCCTCAGCGGGACCCCAGGGGCTGTACGCAGTGCTGTTGGGAAAGCCATGAGAGAGAGAGAGAGAGAAAACGTAAATTCTCAGGAAAACATTACTCAGGTATGTCTTGCACAAAATAACAGAGGGGGGAAAAACCAGGTTATACTGAAAGCGTACTGGGGAGAACACTCACCTCAGGTCTCTGAGCACAAGAGGAAACACTCCTGTCACTTGCAATGTTTCCCCAGTGCCAAATCCAGAGGTAATTTCCTGAAAGAAGGCTTAGGAAGCAGAACATTTCCTTATGTCTGATAGGCAGTTACAAATATTTATTTGTGGTAAAACTTTCTGTTGTCTCCTTCAGTCCTTTTTGTCTTGGTGGCTGGCTTTCTGCACACTCGCTCCCCTCCAGGCATGGCTGGGTGAGGTCTTCTTCCCATGGTGGTCTGAGGGTGAGGAAGGAGGGGCAGGAGGCAGCAGCTTCGGTTTTTATCTTCTTATTGCTTAGGCTTTTAAGGACATGTGTTGTGTGTTAAGGATAATAAATAGTTGGCTGTGTGCTCCCATTTGATGGTCCCCTCTGGTACTCCATTATCAGGACTTTGATTGCAATTACACTGATTAACCTAAGGAATGAGGGGAAAGAGGATGAAGGGTTGGTGGTTTTGGTTTTTATTCTCCTGAAGCCATAATGTACAAACTTTAGTAGTCTTTAATAGTTGAGGGGTTTTTTCTGTATTGTTGGAATTTAACAAGTTTGCCGCATAGCGGTTTTGAGCCACCTTGCTGTATGATAGGCAAACAATGGATCATGGATGAAATATGTCCTTTAAAAAGGCTTCTGAGTGCAGCCTCTATTGCTCAAGATGAAGGGCTGGGGATCTGTGGAGGAACAGTGGGGTATGGCAGATTCCTGGTGTTGGTATTTGGTTTACCAGCCAAGAAAGGTAAAAGTCTAAATAAGAATAGCTATTGAACTTTTTACAAACAACAAAATTTGGATGCTGCTGAAGTCAGTTTCTAGCATAGCTGTATGGTTAGCGTGGAAAACATATTTAACACACATTAATCTGATAGTAAAGCAGGTAACTTTCTTATTTTTTAATTTTTTTTTTTTTTTTTTTTGCTGCCCATAGAAACACTTCTGTGCCAGATCAGCGATGCAGGCTCCCTCTGGTGGCTAATTTCTATAAACTTCCCCAAAAGATTGGAGTTAGCCTGATGAGGTAGAACCTATGTTTGAGAGGACGTAGGTTTAGGAAGCTCTAAGTTTTCTGTAATGCATTGATCAATAAATGCTTTTATTATCAGGAACTTTAAAGACTCGTGAGTTGTACAGGCTTTATGCTGTTGCTATGCAAACTGTGAAAGCGTACAGAAATGTTCAGTTTTTGAATGAAAGCGTTTTATAATAAGTATATTAACTATGAAATATTGTAACTTTATTGCATGTTTTTAAAAAATGCTGAATTTTAATTCCATCCTGCTGTATTTGGAAAATTACCATCCTTGTAATTACTTCAAAGTGGCTATTTATTTATGGAGATATAGGAATAAAATGAGGCTTAGAGTATGAGATTAGAAGAGTTTTAAAACAAACAAACAAAAAGCATAAATACTTGCAAAAGCTGATCCTGTACATGCATCCATGTTGGGCACATGTCTTGTAGCTCAACAAGATCGCTAAATTAAAAAAAAAAAAAAAAAAACCAAAACCAAACCACAACAAAAAACCCTACTACCCCACCCTCAGGGGGGTGGGGTGGGGTGGGGGGGTGGCGGGGAAGAAAGCCCCAAAGCAAAAGGCCAGCTGATTGTATAACTAACATGATTACACAGCTTCCAGCAGTTGTGTTAGGCTATTCAGCCTTAATCCCATGTGGACATACCCAAGACCTACCAGATTTTGACTTAAGTAGTTAAAATTTCATAAATGGCTAAATATAGCCTCCCAGTTAGGAAATGCTATTTGTATTAGAACCTTCTAGCAGGTCAGAAGCGAGCATTTAGTTGAAATAGGTAACGTGGGTACCTCTGGTATGTTTTACTTCAGGCTGCAATTAACACTGGCGAAGTCTAACTTAGTCTGACAGTTCCTGGTGCCTACAACCGATGGAAGTGAAGTTTGAGGAGGCAATAGTGCTTGTTAATGTCATCTAAATATTGTGTTATTTATATGAATCTTATCGTAACTGCAAAAGCAATGAGGACTTTGATAGTACCCCATTTTGGCTGCAAATATTTTGCTACAGCAGAACAAACTCTGCTTTTGCATATGTTTCAACTTTTTTTTTTTCCTTCAAGTTTTCATCTCACCAAATACTATATTAAAGGACTCATCCCTGAGTCTTTGTAGGGAATGTTTCCTGGTTCTGAGGTAACTCTTTGTGAAGCTTAAACTCTTATTCAATCTAATATTTCACAGTGTTACAAGCTGTTAAAAGTTATTTCAGGATTGTTTCTCTGCTTCTTATCCCTTCTCTCTTAAAATGTGTTGGAATTGTCAGAATATTATTAAAGCAAGTTGTGCCTTTAAGAAATGTTCGTCTGTCAGTTTGTTTTATGTTTTAGTCCAGTCTCTCTAGAATCCTTACCTAACCTTTAACAGTACTGGTGAAAGGGGGGGGGGGGGGGGGGGCGGGGCAGGGAGAAATGGTTGCTAGGATACTTGCAAAAAGGCAAATTAGCTGCACTAGAAATAAAACAAAAGGATAAAAAAAACTCTAACCTTTTGAGTTAAACATCCAGTTTCAACAACTGCCAAAATTTCATGTTTCTTCTCTTTGAGACAAAGAAATGCAAAATATTAATAGAACCCCAATTTCACAGGCATATGGTATTTTAAAGCATTGCCTTAGTGAATCGGGTCTATGATATGCCAAACACAATGGTAAGTTTCTTTTGTTGTTTTCAGAAGATTTGATCATTATTTATGAGTATTTTGTTACTTCTGTTTTTCTAGGTACCTTTTGATGTGGACCTTTGGGTTTCTAGGTCTTCCGTAAAATGCTGGGCTCCCAGCTGAACAAAGCTGGGACACTGAAACCAAGTAGAATCTAAGGCTTCAATGAATGACTTTTTGACAGTGTTGTTTAATTCTTATTTTACATCAGTTTAGTTCTACTGAGCTTTTATCCATTTATAGCTTTGGCAGCAAGCATTTAACAAGAAAAATAAAGCTGAAGATCTAGATGCTTTTCCTTCACTAAAATATACATTGTCTTAATTCAAACTCTGACAAGAAATCAATCCTTTAATATTTTCTGCAGCTTTAATGTAGTAAAATTCCTGCTTATTTCAAGAAAATATCTTTTTGCATGTTCAAATCCATTGCAACAGAAAGCTCTGTAATTGTCACTACTATGCATTAACTCTGAGATAGAACAAACACTCACAGAAAGCTATTAGAAATTATGAAGCGCTTCATTTTTAGGGCTCCTTATTCCACTGAGGCATGCAGGTTTTGATCAGATTAATGCAAAGAATGAAGCCATCATTACTCTGTACAGTGATCTACCACCATCTGGCTCCTACAAGCTACTAGCCCTTTCTTCTTCCCTTTTTACCCCAAATAGGGCCTGAAGCACAGCCCTTGCCTTTACTACATACGTGGGAGATCTTCTGGAACACAAACCAGCATAGGCATTTTGTGTTTAGCTCCAGAGAGGTGACTACACAATATTTACTCCAAAGATGTTAATGGTCAGCTAGAAGAAACAGAAGACAGAGTAGTGTTATGCTTCAGCAAGTCAATATTCTTCATGAAAATGTAGCAGGGAGAGCTCCTTGCTGTTAAGTCACAGATGGGAAGAATTGCTGGCCTCAGTGCATGATTAAAGAGAGATGAATGCATGCCAGCTGTCTACACTGCAGATGCTATATAATAAAGTGCACCTCTGTTTCTTCGCGTTGTCAAAAATTGTCAGAATTCACTTTCCTAAGAAGCTAAGGATAAGTTTAAAAACTTAAAGGAAAGAAGAATACTGCCAGTTTCATAATCAATTCCATGACTACTTACTCTTCCATTCTGATGCCAGTAAGAGTTTGTTCTGCACCCCTTCTGATGCCACATAAGTCACAGATGAAAGCCTAGGAATTCCTGATTTACAGAAGGAATTGGAGATTATTATACTCCTCTGGCTTGACTGTTTCCTTTTTCCATCTGAGTCCATATACAATATTTCACATAAGAAAGATGTGTATCAGGAGCCTTCTCTGATGTAACTACTTTCTTTGACTTTTTCAGCCATATTTTTTTCTTCCTCTTCTCCTTACCCTTATGTGAGTTGCAAGAATAAGCTTGCAGGTTTGGTTAATTTTTTTTTTTTTTTAATTAAAAAAAAAACCACAAAAGCATAATCATTGTCTGCATAAATGGAACTGGGCTATTCACAATCTGAGATGGCAAATTGGTAAGAATCCAAACGCAGCTGCATAAAGACAGCAAGCAGCAAATTGGAATGGAAACACATTTGGATAATTACAAACATGCCAAATCAGGGAATGTAAATCTGCGTTAAAAAAAAAAAAAGTAATAGTGTTGCCTTTCTGCAGTACCTGCTGAATTAAAAACGTAGAGGCTATAATATTACGAAGCTCGAGATTTACAAAGGAAAGTAGGTTGTATGAATTAAGAAGTACTGTGGTCTAACAGATAGGTCATTTTATAATCATTCCAGAAAAAATCAGCATCAGGGCACTAAAAGGGCTCGCTGCTCCCTTAGGGATGGGTAGCAAAACTATGCCCCACATGAAGGGAGGCTCACTAGCCACAGCCCTGTCCCACAGTACCCAAGTAAAGCAAGCAGGTATACTCAAGCACTCAAACTGAATCTAAGAAGAGCTCTGGGTCATTCCGTATTATTAAATTCATATTATCTTAGAAGTAAGCATGAATGCTGAAGCAAAACAAACATACTTGGGCACTAGGGATACTGCAGCCTTGATCATCTAAATGCTACTGAAATACTGGGACTAAAACTTGGGTGAGAGTACAACTTCAATATAGCAGATGTTGTGGACACAACCCTATTTTAACAATGTGGAATTGCAGATAACAGAGGTTAAAATAAATCAAATCTATATGGGTTTACACACTCCCAGATGAATGGCATTTTCACCGAAACTGAATCAGGTATTCTAATTCTGCCACCATCTAAACTTGAATTTCAGAACTAACAAAAGCCTTTTGAGAATTACTGAAATTACTGTATTTTTTATTCTGCCTGAACTTGTGGTTAGCGCATGCAGCCTTTTTTTTTTTAATAATGTTAAAATAAAAGCTTAAGCTATTTAACAAATAAAGCACTGTGCCTCAAGAACTCAACAATTTTAGGAAAAATATTAAGGATATTTAGAAACTAGTATGTGTAAAGCAAAATTTCATTAAATTTTCTATTCCAAAATCCATGAAATGCCTTTTTCTTAAAGAGCATATATACGATAATCTGTTCAAAATGCTGGTTCCTGAAATACTTTTACAGTTTAATTTTTTTTTTCTCATTTCATTTAGCATCCATTTTAGAAGGCATTAAATAGAATACATATTCTTTACAAGGCAATTAGATTTTTGATATGCCAGACATTTTTTTTGCAATATTAATAATTCAAGTCATCATAGTACTTGATTAAGCCTCTATGAATTTCAAGTAATTTGTTAGGTAACTGAAGTAGTTCTTCTTCAGAACATCTATTTCTGTCTTAGAATCATATGATCCAAATGACTGCTGTCTCTCCTGTTCAGTCAAAAAGGTTGAAAGACAGCAAATGAACTGGAATCAATTTAGCCTTATCTAAACATGTGGGTCCTCTCCTGGGGAAAAGAGAAAACTTGAAAGTATAGTAGGCATGGCCATAGAAAACCTTTTAGTAATAATTTGTGTTTAGTAGAAATAATTTCAAAATCTGACTCGGTTTGGGGGGGGGAAATGCATTTATAGTGTGAACTTATTCTCCAGAATTGAACTCCTGATGCTACAGTTTTATGGTACTCTATCATTACAGTGAAATCCAGCATAGCTATGTTGTTCTGTATACAAATGTGAAATAAGATTTGGGAGGATCTAGCAGTTTGCAGCCAGATAATGAATGAGAAAAGTATTCAGTATGAATGAGAAAACATTCCTAGCCTACTAGGAAACATATCTTGGGAACCTGTTTTTTTTCTGTTGAAACTTCTTCAGTTTTTAATCACACTATAAATCTTCTCCAAGCAGTTTTATTAGTGAATGTATTGAACCACAAGGGAAGTTGATTGCAGTTAGGCTGAATGTGTATATTCAGAGGTATAATCATTCCCACTGATTATTTGCAGTGGTATTCTTGATTTCCATGTTTAACCACTGTCTTCATACAGATTTAGGTTTAATAGAACATGAGGAATGAAACTAATTTACACCTAAATAGCTTGTTAGAAGGTCATTGCTTTCTATTACCTAAAAATGGCATGCAATGCACATATTAAGACTCACTTAACTTGCAAACCATAGGATAAGAATTTTAAGTAGTGCCTCATGAGAAAGCTTTGACATGTTAATAATACGAGTATATCCTCCCACAAGAAAGTTGTAGCAGTTTTCAGGTTGTTGAAATTCTGGGAATTGACACTCAAGTATAATAATGTAATACCAGGGTTTCTCTGAGGAGTGGATACTTTTGTAGCTGGAAAACAGCATATGCAGAAACTGTGCCTTAAACCATTTAAAAAGACGGTACAGTGAAACCACCACTGTACACTATCAAATGCTTTTCCTTTGTAATCAGAATGTAATGCAAAGGAACTGGTTTGCTGATATTGTTAAAGGTTTCAGAGATTATTGGCAGAAATTTTTTAACAGATGCTAATAAAAGATTTTCTTTAGATCCAGCAACGTGCAGTCTAGAGTCACAGTGAAAAGGGGGGATGCTTGCTGTAATTTTAGAATTTATATCATTTTAAAAAATAGCTCATAAAATTTTTTTGGAAGAGCCAGCGATGGTATTCCCCCTGAGATGATACTTTCCCATTCCTCAGAACACAGCTAAGCTACTAAACATGTAGCATTCACAGAAATAGGGGGCAAAAATAATATTAATCTGGCCTCACATGTTTCCAACAGGAATTAGTTTCATTTTACCCTATTTAAGAGCTGGCATAAGAACTTTAAAAAGAAAGTCTGAAAAGGGTCTGTAACATGAAAACTTTTGGTTGGTTTTTTTTCTTGTATGGCCAAATAGGAGTTTTCTCTACATTATTTTTTTTTGTATGAAACAGGAGGACTGTAGTACGCAAATGCATTCAGGTGATCACCTCACTTGCTGCTCTGACAGTCTTGCATATCCTGTCTGCTTTGAAGAAAAATGAAATCTGCACATTGAGCAGTCTGGTTCAACCATTTTATTGGTATGTTTGTAACTGCCAACACCTGCAGAGACTTGGTTCCCTTGTGCTCCTAATCCCTCTCCTGAATTCCCCTGTGAGGTTCCTCACAGGACATGTCGCCATGCTAAAGTACTCCTTACTATCATGCTGAAGTTATGTTTCTTATCTCACTGTAAGCACACACCAGCACCGGAATAAAAAGATAAATACCTTAACATGTCTCATGTTTGAGAGATGGAACTACACAAGCAAAATATAAAATAAATTTTTCAGAGGTACAGTTAAGAGTGTATAAGACCTGAAATTTCCATTGAGCTCATTCCAGAGACTTTTTAAAAACATCCTTCTTCCTTTAACAACATATTTAACTTGTTCCTCCCCTCTGTATTTGTTGAAGATTTTGCATAATGCAGCGTTACTAGAAACTTTCTGTCTATTTGAATTAAGAATCACTAAAAGTCTCTGTAGAACAGAATTTCTGGGTGAAACTGAAAGGACTAAGTGGCTGAATAACAACTTCCAAAAAAGAGGATGTGGCCAGTTGCTTGGGAAGAAAAATCCATTCAGTTGCCAGAGGACTTGGAGAAGTTAAGACCACCCAGAAGGCAGGGAGCCTGCCAAATCAAAATCGAAAGTACTTCATGCATAAAGGGCTGCAGTTTGCTTTGAGAACTCTCAGGACTGTTGTGATTTTACTTTTTGTACTTCAGTATTAAAGCCACAAAGGAGACCCTGAAATTTTATTTTATGATTACTTAATCCCACCTGTATGCAGAAATAACAGACAATAATTATAGCAGAAGCAGAGAGAAGGTGAGAAGTACCTCCATTGTGAAATTCAGTTAGGCACTGAGAGTTTGCAGTTATGGTAATATCAAGAAGGCTGCGCTGTCCTGCTCCAGTGTGCACTTTCTGTACACAGCATTCAACTGAAACAGAAGCAGGTGGAAGAAGAGGTAATAGTGAGAAGAGAAGCAGTGTTGTATCAGAACAGGATGATTACGCATCACTAGTGCCATTCAGTAAGAGTTTTGAAAACTGCTAGATTGAATCTACTCAGAGTTGAGAGCTGTGCTTGGGGTTTTTGCACTTGTAACCCCTAGATTTCCAGATATGTCATTACTCAGTCTCTAATTCCCCTGAACTGGACACTAATTCAAACAAAGCAAAGCAACTTATGAATATTTTCTGATCTTTAGAGACATTTGCATCCAGCCTTTGAAACCACCTGTATTAGTTCTATGTATCAATAAATAGGGGAATAGCACCATCAGAAATGTTACAAGATAAATAGCGGTGGCAGTAGTGGCTGTTCTATGTTTGGGATTGTCTTTAGAGTTCCCATCCTGTTAAAATTAATTTTTAAATTGAGGAATATAAGAACATAATTCACACTTGCACTTTAGGATGTGATAATCTGATAAAATATTTGGTTATGTTTATAAATGAGCATTCATTTTAAAAATGTTTAATACTTTACAGGTATAACTAAGGCAGCAGCTTCCATTGGTGCACTGTGCTAGTAAAAACAGGGTTACCAGAGGGTGGCTTTTCAAAGAGCTGTTGATTATGCAGCAGCACCTGCTTAGTAGCCCAAACTGCCAAATGCCAGTGACAATTTATGTCATGTGCTTTAATCTTAATTATTTCAATATGTATTGGAATAAGAACAGTAACTAGTGATGAGAATACCACTAGAAATGCAAATGTTATCGATTTGTAGGGTGCTAGTAATAACTTAGATTTACAAATTATTTTATAATAACTAAAAATGTAACTGCATATTAACTTGGAACACAATGAGGTCATGGCAACAAAAGACATTATTCTGATGAATGATTCTAGCTTTCACCATCTGCACGGTACCTCAGTCAATCATATTAGGAGCAAGCCCAGGCATGCACCAAGGTAAAATTATAATTCTTTCCAAAAATATACCTGGAAGTTTTCCAAGAATGAAAACATTCCTCCCCCAAGTTTATTATTTGAATGCTGTATTTATATTGTGAAATGTGAAATAGGTTTTTTGGCCAGAATATGAAAATCTATTCTGACAGCCTAGGTGGGTAGCACAGCTATGTTTTTTTCCTGGTAATTACTGCATCAAAGTGAATAACTGATGGTTGAGTTACAGACCAGCTTTAGAAAAAAAAAAAATCTATTCCAGTTAACACATGCAAATGTAAGAGAGGTTGAACTTCATGAATTTGTCACAGATTGGGTGATATGTCACCTGCAAGTTCTTCCTTTATTTGAGTGTGATTTTTCTGCAACCCTAAACATAGTTTTTCATTAATACATTTTTTTATGCATTAATAGATTCCAGTATAATATTTCTCAATGCAGAGAAAGACTGACCACCCTACAAAGACCAAAAAGGAGGGAAAGATTAAGTCTTTATGTGAAGTAGATGGGAGATAACTTTAAAAATATTAAAAAACTTGTTGTGGGGTGGTGGTGGTGGTGTTAGCGTAATCTTTTTCCAAGCACATACACAAATCTCCTTCCAATTTTTCACAATTTTTGATGACCTGACCCATGAAGGTTTTTTTTTCACTAGTCCTGATCCCAAATTCTTACCTTTAGTCTGAGCATTCAGTAAAATAATCATTCAGTGAGATATAGAAATACTTTCCCATTCACCAGGCATTTTGGTAAGATATATAGAAGTATAACTTTGAAGAGAAGATGAGCAAAAGAGAAGTAGAGCTCAAGTGGAACAGAGAATATATTCATAAACCGAGGCAGACAGAAGAGGCAGATCTATACAACTTCCAGAGGTGACTATATTTGCCAGCCACAAATTTGATCTTCGTCACAGTGACATTGAATCTGTCTCATGTCTGGTTTTTCACTCTCTTGACTAGAAAGGCTTGATATTTTCAGCTGACAGAAATGCTCCTACTCCCATAAAATTCCTTTCTGAATCATTCAAATTTAGAAATTTTTGAATCATGTCCATACTTTCATACATGAAATTAGTCAAGCCACACATAAGCGATTTATCTCACACCCTTTTTTTTTTTAATGATTTGTCTGTAATAAGCAACAGAAATAAACATTTTAGATGTTTGCCAGAATTGTTCCTACCATGGTGAGCCTGAACCTGAGATAAGTTCTAGTCCTGGAAAGTTATTTTAACTTAGGTAATGTTGCCTACAGTCTACATACTAACCAGTGGCAGATCTAGCTGGCATTGGCAAAACTGAGTACCGTGAAACCTATAGCCAAGGAAAAGCAGTCCAATATATCCTACCACTATATTGCCTCTACAGAATGCTTTTTCTCACTATATTTCAAGATAATTTACATGGAAAAGTACTGCTCTTTTTACTTTGAAAAGCCAGTAAAGCTTAGATATTTATTGTGCTCAGATGTATGGATAGCTTCCTCTGGAAGATATGCTAGTAAAATCTGAAACCCCCTAAAAACTTCAGGAGCAATAACTACTACCTACTTTGTATTTAAGATACTGTCCAAGCTAGGAAAGGACATTAGAAACTTTATTTTAAAATATGTTATCTTGCCTTCGTTAAAAGAGCTACTAATTCCATTGTTATTTAGTGCAAAACGAGGTACTTTGGATAAGACCAATTAAAAAAGATGTCACTTAGCTTTAACAGCTGAATATTCTTCTTGATCACTTGATTAAAAAAAGCCCAAAAGACTAAGCTATTTCTGAAAACTGAAAATGTTTGATTCTTCAATTGGATAAATTCTCTTATGCTGAGGCAAGATTTAAATTAACTGCAGATTACCCTAAAACTCATTGACGGAAGGCTATGACCGTTCCATTAACCAAACTGTTGTGCTGTTTATTTTAGACAATCTGGTTAAATTTTTTTGCTTTCATTTTGATGTATTGAAGATCACAACCCTCCAATATGTGCAATTTAAGTTTTCGTTGCTGATGACAAGTTTAAATTGAAAATAGTTTTGCAAGATTATGGGTTCTAGTACAGACAGAACAGAACAATGTAATTATCTACAGAGCAAATCATTAAAGCTAGATCATAAATGAAACTAAAAATCAGTTGCAAAAGCAGACATGCCTTTGAGCTTTGCAGACTCATGAATGGCTTCATATTTAGAGCTGAGCTGCTATCATCAGAAATTGTTAATTCATTATTAACATTGTTGTTATCAGTCCTTATGTATTTTGTGACCCTTGAGCACAGCAATGGAGCTTTGTGAGCTTGAGAAACTTGGAGCACCAGTAAGACTGTACATTTTCTTTTTGATTAATTGATACAAGGGCTATATTCGCATTCAGTTGTGCCCTTTGAACAATCAGTTTTATAGGACCACTGCATAAATTCACAGAAGGTGGCCGTTGCAAACTGCATGTCACAGATCCATAAATATGGTAGGGAAGTGTCTCAAGCCATCATGGGTGGAATTTTTTTGAAAGCAATTACAATTTCTATTCAAAGTTATGGGCTTGTATAACTAGAGCAATAATTCTTTTTTTTTTTTTTTTTTTATTTATGGAAATGAACACACAGAAAACAAAGCAAATAAAAAAAATTGTCTCCTCATTAGTGAAAGAAAAATTTAAAAATACCTGGGTTTTACCCTACATAGTTCATGTGTCAATAAAATAAGGAAATTAAGGGAATTGTGGTCTCCCTTCACAGTGTTTACAGAATTTGCCAAGCATAGTTGCAAATCCCTCTACCTGAGAGGAATTATACTTACATGTAAGTACACTCTAATCTTCAGACTAGAGTGCATTCTGAAGGACTAGGGAGGAAAAAAAAAGGTGCTAGAAGCCATTCACTGACATTACTGTATACTCTGTACAAACATATATGGCCTTTGGGGCCCCAAAACTGGCAGATTTCACCTCCCCGCTGAAAGTCCTACCAGAAGGGCTGGCAGGGCTTTCTGTATTTGCTTGTGGCCAAGATAGTCTTAAGTATTTTACATGTGAGACTGCTCCAGCAGAAGGAATTTTGGAGGTTTTTCCTCTCAACATCCACAGCCTGCTTCATAACCAGAAAAGGTATGAATTACAGCACATGCAATGGGAGGCTGTGGTGGAACTTCAGTATCCACGTTTGTGATGAATGTACTTATTCCTCACTTACTCAGTAATTCTAGGATACCGTTTTCTTAGGGTTTTTTTCTTTCCTTTTGTGGTGGAGGGAGTACAACCTGCTTTTTTAGCTGAAATTTATTAGGAAATTTAAATTTGGAAAGAGTATTAGAATAAGTATTTTTTTCTTACAAACATTAGCGTTGCCCCCAAAATGCTTCTTCTAGCTCCATTTTTATTTTTGAGATATTTTTGGCCATGTTTTGGGTTATGCTGGTCAGTATAGCATATGGTTCTTGACCTTTCTAGTAGGCTTTTAGCTGTTGCCAGGCTCTGTAGTATAGCAGCTGTCTTTAGTTTCCTGACTTTCAGTCAAAAAATGGCAGCATTGTTTTTGATTGAGACTTAGCTTATTGAGACACAGCTTCTATCCACTATGTCTGTCATGTCTGCTTATAGAATAGGAAGAACTACATGGGATAGTAAAAGACATTTGTGATGAACTTTGTGTGCGTTGGTGGGTGTGACAAATCTAAAACAATTTTCTTCTATTCATTTCATTTGGATGTCGCCTTGGCCCAGCAATAAGCAAGATTGTTGGAGAAATGTGGCTCATGAAATTGGGAATACAATGTCAGACAAAAAAAACGGAAATGCTACTTCTGTTAGCAGTTCATGGTGCTCCCCAGTTTACACTGTAAACTCGCTGTGCTATAAAGAATAGCAATGGCAACAGCTTGCACGACAAAATGAGGACCCCCGTGAAGCAAGTACATAGACTTCTCATGAATTGTCACTACACTGAACCTTGTAACCTTCTTGTAACTCCCTCCTTTGTGGGTATTATGCAATACTAAACTTTCCAGTTTTTCTCTTTCTCAGCATGTTCAATAGCCTTTGAATATGAAAGCCCTTGTGGTTAGGTTACTGGGGACAGGAAGAAAGACACAAGGAGTTTTCCCCATTACTTTACGTCTGATGTTTACTACTGAGATTACTTCTGAGTTTATCTATAAAACTAGGCACTTTGCATGTAGTTGGAGAGCATGTACTTTTAAGGTCTAAGGAAGAGCTAAACAACAAAAAGTTCAAGAAAAGGGGTAATTATTTTTTAAGTAAAACAAAACCTTTTCAGGAGTTCCTTCTTAGTTTCCTTATTGTGATCCGAGCATATAATATGGCAATATTATTAAAAGTTTTGAAAGACTGTAGCCCAACAACACCACCAGTCATGAATCAGGGACAACAGAATTCTAACCTCAATTCTGTGGTGTTTTTTGGTTTTTTTTTTTTTTTAATTTTTTTTTATATATGTGTGTATATGAAGCCATATATATATAGTATTTTATATAGAGAGAGTCCCAGTTTTGTCTGTTTCTAAAGGACCTTCAGAAACATCTGCCTCAGTTTAGCAATGAAAAACAAGTGTGATTCAAGTGAGCACCAACAGAGGTCTTATTCTTTAAGGAAATCAGATTGGGTATGAGCTTGAATAAATTCAGATTCAAACTCCATCAGCCTGTGGGAGTCTGTGAATGGCTCATCATGTATTCAAGACACACTGTTAGGTACAAATGCCAACCAACAGAGCTGCAGTACAGAGATCAGATTCTTTTTCCATCTTAAAGCAGTGATTTCCTTTCTAAAAGCATACAAAAAAAATTCCTGCAAAGACCGAGTACTTTTTTTTGTGGATATTTCCTCATCTAATTGTTGGGGTTTTTTCTTCTTTCATTTTAAATACTGTCAGAATACCAAGGCTATAAACAAGGAAAAAGAAGCAGCTCACAAACAGAATTGAAATGGTGGAGAAAAATTCTAGTATATCTGTTTTGACAGATAATAACTTGCTGCTGTGATCTGTCATTTGGCTAATTTTTCCCTTCTAACTGGGTGAAATTGATTTTGCTGAGATTTATTTTGAAAGTCTACATGCAGGGAGGCTGAACTTTCCCACAGGAAAAAGTGCATGTTGTTTTGTTCCATGTTAATCAAGATTTTAGCACTAGTGGTACACAACGCTGCCAATCACCTAGACCGTGCTTTTACATGAGGCAGATTAAGTGACTCTCAGTGCTGCAGTTGACAGCAGGAAATCTGGGGTAGATTTCAGAACAAAAGAAGAAAAATTAGCCTGATTTATTTATGCATTGAGCATGCTCCACTAACATTGTGCATCATGTGATTCCTTGTTTCTAAGGAAACAACTATGATGCTGAGCACATACTCTCCTATCATGAACTGCAGGATTTTTTTTTGTCCTCAGAGAATTTTAAGATATAAATCTGAAATAATTTGCTGCACTTGATTGGCATTGATTTATATTTACAAATACATAATTCTTAACATATGAGCAGTAAAAGGGATTATAAATCTATGTTGAAATTAACTACAATAAATATGTAGCACAGTCAAATTAATTTAATTATATTTGGGATGGAATTGCCCCAGTTGACAAGGGAACAAAGATGTTATACAACTGCTGTCCCTAGATGGTGCCTTTACTTTGATTCTTTGCATTCTTTGAAAGGATAATTTGCATTGTGGCTGATTTATCATTAAAAAAAAAATAAAAATCAGAGAGTGACTATTCAAATTCTGCTTGCATCAGCAGCTGCTTCTAGCAAATGTGTCTAGGTCACTTAGATATTGCACCTAGGGTAGCAATGTGTTAAAGTTAAAAACATGGGAACAAACTTAATAGAAAGGATGGCACACCTGAAGGAAATGGTGCTTTTATCTATCAGTTAGCGTGGATTGCTAAAATAAAGAAGAAAGGATTTACAGATTTACAGTAGCTACAGAAAATGTTTCGGTACAATGATAAGGGTATTCTTGAAGGATACTCTTTCCCCATTTGCTAGTAAGCTAACCACTAACTAAGCAGCTGTAAAGTCTTCAGGCCTGGAGTCTAACCCAAAGGGTAATTTTTATGGTGTTAAAACTTGTTTAAATATGATCGTACAGTTGCAGTAATTAAGTTTGGTAAGTTGCCTATTGACTTATTCTAAGCTATGGGCTGTGTTTTTTCATTTATTTTTTTCCAGCATGCTTGGTTTTTTTGCTTTGTGTGAGCATCACTGGTACAATAAATGAAATTATTAAGTTCTCCTGAGTAGCAAATTAAGTTGTAATAAAGGTGAAGAAATCCACTGAAACAGAAATAAACAGAAAGTGCAAATAAACCTTAATGAGTCTCTGGAAAGAGACAAATATAGATATTTTATAATTTCTATTGCTATCAGCATTTGTAGGAGGGCTCAGAGATATCTAGGCACTTACTCTTTTTAACAGAGGATGTGTTTAAATCCTGGAAACGTCAGGAGTTTACCAAAGCAGCAAGAGAGAAGCAAAATGTAACCAAACAACTAGGATTTTTTTTTCTATGAAGAGGTAGACAAAAACTAGGATATCTTTTGCCATACCTTCATTCTAAATGTAACTGTTTTGGCTTAAAATGTTTTTGTTCAGCAAGCATAGCCTGCAGTTCTGGCAGCTGTTCATGTGGCCCTAGAGGTAAAGATACTCCTAATAGTCAATATCATCTGGCAGAAAATCTGGTCAGAGCACTAAAGATACAAAGCAGTACTTTGATGTTACCAGGAGATGTGGTCAGCAAGTACCAGGATTAGGTGTAATAGCTACCATAACTTACGAGAGAAATGGAGTTAAATGGACATATTAGATCTAGATGTAGCCTTGACTGTCCTGTAATGTTAGCCTTGAAGGAAAAGCGTACTATATTTTCCTAATTCAGCCATAGAGAAGTGTTAACGGTTGAGCAGAGCGCCACATCTGATTGGATGTCTAGCACTCAGAATGAAATACAAAAAGAAAATATTGGTATGGATTGGAAATTTTTAGGCCTTTGACTCATCTCAAACTGGCAACAGAATGATCAGTAAAGTCGGCAGTCACCTCATTTGCAAAAACAGTCTAGCATCTCCATGTGAAGGGACAGATAAGATCCAGCCATTTCATTTCTGCTCAGCCTGAGCTTCATTGAAGCCATCTGGGTTTCACTAAACTTGGCAAGGATACAGGGGGTGACCACACTGAAAAGATGGGTGGAGTCATTGTATGTAGTGTTGTGTAAAGAAGACTCACTTCTATTTTAGCTGTAAAATCAGGAATGTCTCTTAAAGGAGTCTCACAAGCATAAAATTACCATGACTAAAACATTTCTAATAACCCATCACAACATACTGACAAGAATTGATTGGAACTTGTGAACCGGGCTGATGACATACATTTACAGACGTAGTACCCTACCTGCCTGAAGACGATTTAGCTCTCTGCTTAATATCTATACCAAAAAATAGCTGTTTAGATTCCCAGGAGATGTGTTTTTTTCCTGGTTTCATCAGAAGGGTTTTTTACCTGATTTTGCTTTTCTTTCCCCTCTTTCCTTTTGTCTTTAGGAGGATGCTTCCTGGTGTATGTGTTTTATAGCAGCAGGGATTTTAATAGACTAAGCTGGTTATATTTGCGCACTTAATGAAAAGAAACATGTCTTCTAGCATGTTAAAAAAAATCAGGCAATTCACTGTGCAGCTTGTAGGCATATTTTTCAATAATGGCAGCCTTTAGCCTTAAATTCTTTTTTTTCTTACGGAAGATGAATACTGCACAAGAGACTATTAAATAAGTATCTACCAAGCCTTAGAGTGAATTTCCATTTTTATAAGTGGCATTGTTATTGTATATCACATTTGACTGCAAATGCTTCCTGGCTTATCTCCAATATGAAAGCTGATATTGTAGTCAATATTAACTGGCGCCTATTAACTAGCAGTCGAGGAAGAGGAGAATTATGTCTGCGATTTAGCAACGGATGTATAAGTCACAGGACTTAAGATTGTAATTTACTTTAAACATGCACTTCATTTGTCATTCTGAGTAAAGATGTTTGCTTGAGCCAGGATCCAAGTAGGCCATCTAGTTAAATATCTTTCTACTCTGAGAAAAGAATCCCTCAACAAGTTCATTGTCTATTTTAAAGCCTGTGTGATGAAGATTATAAAGTCTTTTATAGAGAAATTCTTGCTTTTTTATGTTCTGTTCATAATCAAAGAAACCCACATAAAATTAGAGTATCTCTGTGGAGATCTACAAACAAAAATATTAGTCTAGCCTTGTTCATTTGCTTTTACTGGAGGCTGAAAGTGAGAATGAACCTTAGCAGTAGAGACACCCCAAATTCAATGTAGTGGCAAAATGCTTGGAAAACTTCACGTGAACAGAAAATAAAATTTAACAGTAGTTTTTCAAGTTGAAATTGTCAACAGATTGTTTAGTCAGACTACATATTAGAAAGGAAGTAAACAGGTGGAATTTCTGTTGTTTTTTCCAGGAATTAAGAACATTCTAAGACCAAACCCAAGGCCAGAATCCATCCCTTTGCGTTGAGTTGCATACTCTCTTCATTGGTTAATCCGTTAGAAGGGGTAGGGTTGATGGGCTTTTGCTATTAATTCTTTCTGATTTCTCGCAATTAAAAATAGAATAAAGAGACCAACATTGCTAATTACATTTATATTACACATTTAAAAATTTGATTGAAAGACAAATATGGTTATATGCAGTGGTATGCAAATCAGAAAACTTCAAAGTTTGAAATTCTCTTACAGCTTTTATTCTGCTTACAAACTCAAAAGTAGATATTTGCAGGTTGATAACTCCATGGAACACCTCGGGGTTTTTTAGGATAAAGTGTTTCTGCTCAAAACTGGTTTTGTGGGGAAAATTCAAACATTAAAATTTAAACACCTGTCTGTGTGCAGTGTAATATTAAAAAAATAATTTATTTCCTTTAGATTATTTTATGCATGGATGTAACACAGTAAAGACTGAACTTGATAAATCTAAAAATATCTTCCTTCTAGGACAAATATTTAATTTTGTCTTCTCCCTTCCTTCTGCTGTCCAGCTAACTGTACTTAATTTAAAATCAGCAACAACGAAACACTATCCTGAGTATCTGCAATCAAGGATGAGCCTTATTAAGCAATGAGCAAAGAACTGTTACAAGAATAAACATTCTGCACTTAGGAGCTCTGATCAGGTTTATTAAATACTGAATAGTTCCTTTTTCAGTACTGAAGACAATAGAATTAGTCCAGCTTTGCAATATCACCACCAGCAAACTATTCTCATTTTAGTTTTGCAAAAACCCTCTGTCAAAAAGATTATCCTGTTGAGTGTTATCTTGACTACCCAATTTTGAAAAGTATACTGAACCTGGATCAATTGCAAAACATAGCAAGAGCACGGACAAAATGGCAGGAAAACGGTGCTCCAAAGCAACCTTTCCTTTTAAAGTCTGCAACTTTTGGACACTGATCTTGCCAGAAAGCTGCTAATCCATTTTTCTGTGTGTGTTTAATGCTTTTTTTCTTAAACAGAAATAAATATATTAAAAAAAATAATCATTGCTTATCTTTGGTCCTTCTTACAGCATTTTCCTGTTTGGAAACATTCCAAAATTCTTTTTTTTAACATATTTTCTGTTCTACTTGTACCTTTCAAATAAGATGAATACACCAAACACCAAATATTCCAGATTTTCTGCTTTGCTCCCTCCTGTACGTTGCCTGTGATGAGGATCCCTAGAACTGGTGATTACCAGAAAGCCCCAGGAGAGCACCAAGTGGGGGCTCTCAAAGATTACATCCCAGTCCCACTCAAATAAAATATACTGCAAGACACAAACTGCTTAATTCTCCTGTAAGCACTACTCCCTCTGTGTGGTATTCTAGATAAGAATGGAAACGCTCAGATTGCCTTATTTTCATTAAATACTGAAAGAAACATTTATAGACTGTCTTATTCTTCATATTGTCACTATTCTGTTTTCTTATGTGTGTATATGTTCTCTTAAGGTATGTTTAAATCACAGCAATTTTTAGGATTTCCTTCCATTACTTGCAACTTTTGTTCTAAGACTGCTTAGAAAGAGGCTTCGTTTCTAAATAAAATTAAATAAATAAATAAATAGAGGAGGAGGATGATAACATTTTACTGTTCATACAAAAAGATTCATTTTTGCAGTTCCAGCTATTTAGGAAAAGTAAGTTAGAGACTCCTTTTCTTCAGAATTTTTTCCCAGTAGTGATGTTCTTATTTGTTTTTACTAAATTATCCTTCTTGGTGTTTATATTAATTACTGATCAGGGCTGCTCAGTCTGCTTGTCTGGACAGGCTGCAAAAGAACCAATAAAAATCAAATCTGAAGACAGTAGGTTGAGCGCTCCGACAATTTAGGAAGGACTAACAGATAATAAGAAGAAGTTTCTAGGAAAGCTAACAACCTCCATGCTTGTTGTTTGGAGACTGAAATATAGGAAAATAAGTAGACAATTATTGTATATAATTAAATTTGTCAAAATGAATAGTGAGAAAAGCTTAGAGAGATAAATAAGTGAACTAGCTTTGGTAATAGTTAACAAAAGCACATCCTGAAATCTTTCTTTGTAAAGCAATAGCACTCCTACCAAATACTGTGAGTATAGGTCTAATTTATACAGGATACTGATTTCATGTTAGTTGAAACTTGAATTCTGGTAAGTAACTATACTAATTCCTTGCATATGACACTTCTAGTGACATCTTAAATCTTAATTTTGTGGGGGATTTCTGAGATGCTGAATGGTCTTCAGGACATGCATGCCTCTAGCTATTAGAAATCTATGTGTTCCAGTTTGCCTCCATACTTCACATTTTATGAGTATTAATTAGCTTTCAGGTGAACTCAATGGTCCGTTCATTGCCATATCCAGGCTATAAAATTTCAGATGCTGGCCAACGCATAATGATTTAAGTCTTGTGTAATGACAATTCTTTTTATTTAGAAATGATAGATTGGAAGAATGTAAGGATATACCATGACGGAAGGTTCTGCGTTCAGGAGGCAACAGTAGTGAGGGCATAATTTCTGGGGACAAGCCAGATCCCTGCAGTTCTCTGCCTGCTTTTCATACTTTGCACATATTGTTCCCAGCAATCTCAGTGTGGTTAGGAATTACCAAAGGACTTTTAAATTTAAGAGTCATTTTCAACAGCAGCACAGTCCAGTCCCTGAAAAAAAGGACCTGGTATGAAGTTCAAGGAGCACCCAAGCGCTGAACAGAGAGCATGGAGGCAAGGAGGAGCTGCAGGTTCTGAGGTGAGCCATGATGAAAAATGAGGCTGCTCAGGCAAGAGTGGAGAATGGAAATGGAGCACGCACTTCAGATATAACGAGAAGACAAGAAGTTGGTGGGATTGACAGCAAGTAGAGGAAGGTAAGAAGCATTTCATGGTCATTTGCAGCTTTTCTACTTTTCCAAGTATGTTTTTCAGAGTTGAACTCCATGTCAACAGACGTCAAGAATATCTTCTTGTGGTATAGGCATCAGTGGTCGTTTGCCCTTGCCATTACAAACTCAATATACACACAACTTTTTTCCACCAAAAATATTCCATTTGAGGGAAAATAATCCGACACCTCAAAACAGCAAAACAAAAATCCCAAACCCACTAAACAAAAGCAAGCAACCAACCAAAACAGCCTGCTAAATCCTTAGACTTCTCTTTCATCCAATTACACAAGCTAGTTGCCAAAGAAAAAGATATAACACAAAGTAAATCTGAATTTTGCAGCAGGCTTTTGATCAATTAATTTTGGAACCTCTGGGATGTGCTAAAAATTATCATTTCATTTCTGTTTGGAGCCTAGCAGCTGACTATTTTGTTGCTTCTTGGCTTTGTTATCTCTTGCACTTTGTTAGGACCAATTATAAAAGATCTAGTAGTGAAACATGGTAACATGATTGTTTATTAATTGAATGGTTTTATTGCTGAAAGGAGAAAAAAAGTTCTATTTAAATTCTAGCCATCATCACTATCAATCTTTTTCAAAGGGAAAGCAGCCTAAAATATCAAGATAAAGGTGACTTTCATATCTCTATGGCATCATTATTTCACTAACATTTGTAAAAATGAATAAACAGGTTAACAGAGCTTTCTCTAACTTCACCCAAATTGATTGAACCGATTCACTCTTTTATTTCCTTGAGCATATAGCAAATAAGTAAGGAACATTAAGACTACTGTGAAGTATTTTGAGAAAGCAGGCTGCACATCCGTCATTACTCATAATTTGGAACCCCGAATCAGATTTAATCTTAAATAATTTATTTTAATATCGAAAGATAAAACTTGTCCGAAATAACAGCTGAAGCTTGGTGAACTCTTCTTATAAATACTATTCACTTCTAAATTGTCACTTTGCTTTGTATCCTGGTAGTGAGTAACAGCTTTCAGTGGGGCCCTGCAGTGCAAAATACCAAGACTTTGATATCAAGAATTGTTCTTCAGGAGATTCACATCACTCTGGAAGAAGTTATCAATTGGAGCTTCTGTTATCCAGTACAATCACTGTATTAGGCTTGAAATACATTGGTCTGTGTGATCATACACAGTGGGGAAACAAGATCCAGATAAATCTCAGTTGTAGAATTCCCCCATTACTAACAACATTCTGATTTTCTTACTGTGGTTGGCTGGAGCCCTTAGGCATTGAAATTTGCTCATCTGTCTCTCTGCCAGACTATGGTGATAGTTTTAATATTTTCATTAATTTAGCAGATGCAACAGGTCACAAACGAAATGTGGTCAAAACCACCATCTTAAATATACCTGGTGATTAACTGTTTGCTATCAGCTATTGCTATCAAGAGTGGCTTAGGCGTTATCTATTATGTACCAGTTACCTTAACTATGAGTCTCTATAACTTTTTCAAAGTAGTATCTCTTATTGGTAATTTTAATATTAATGTGCTGCGGAGAGTGAGGATAGGCTTTGAATCTCAATTTATTCCACATCCAGATGTCCATAACCTTCTGTCTACAACTGGATTTTAATGCCACTATAGTTTTGGAGGAAACTTTTCTGGTGTTTTGGATTTAGAGCTTTTCTTGGGGGTTGGAACTAGATGATCTTTAAGGTCCCTTCCAACCCAAACCATCTCAAACCAGATCAAATCTATGATCTCAAGCATGCTTTGTAACTTTGCTTTATGCTTTTTAAAAAATTATATTTTAAAAATGATCGCTCTTTCAAGATGTTTGTATTATCTAGGTCTAAATCTGGACATTAAAAACTTCATTTGAAATGAAAGCTATATGAATTTCTATTCCAAATACTTTCAGAACCCAAGGATAAGGAAGTCAAATATGAGGTTTTGCTTTGCGACCTCTTTTGGAGCATCTGGAGTTACTGGAGTAACTTAGACTAAATCTAAATACTTATGCTTTTTCTGAAACATATATATGCCTTCAGAAACTAAATTATATTTTGAAAGTTTGGGAAAATACGCTTTTGATACATAACATTAGAAATCCAAAACGTTAGAGTTAGCACTTCCTCTTTAAATATGAAAAGTATAAAGGCCAAGATCTCGAGCAGAAAGGAACTACCAAAAAGCACTTTGCTGATGACAATTACTATAAAGCATTGCAGAGATGGCTCTTGTCCAAAATTTTAGGAACACCTGAAGGTGGCTAGATTTTGGCTACAGATGTGCCATACAGGATGAAATAGATTCCCCTGAGAAGCTTGTTAATTTATTTAGAAGTGGTAATGTTTCTCCAGACTATTGCCAGTACAACTTCTCAAAGCTAGTGATTAGGCAGAATGCCTAAAATTAGACTTTTTGATGGTCTAGGGTGACACTATGTGGCTAATCTGAGCACTAAAATATCAATTGCAAGTTATCTCTTGGAATAACTCAGAATGAAACTGATTTAATCTGTTAATTCTAATGCTATACAGGCAAGGTTAGAGCAGATCAGGTTTTATGAATATGTTATATGAAGTGGTGAGCATGTCTGAACTTTTTGTTTTTAACACCTGTAACCTTCACAAAAAATGGCTTGACAAATATATGCAACAATGAAAGATGTGATCGCACTGAAAGTATATATACTCTGCCTTAAAATGGCTAGAAGAGTTAGCCTGTAGTCTAATCCTTTCAGAAAGAGAAAAAATATTTATAGAATTTCTTTGATACTGTCCTCTTTATCTATCATCATCTGTGTTTTCCTAAGGCTATTAGGGAACAAACAGCAGGCAATGATGTTCTTAGTCCAACATCTTGATCTCTTTCCTATTAGCTTGAACTTCATTTTGTTTTCTTTGTCCCTGTTCCTCTTCCTCTCCCTTCCACTTCCCCCCTCCCTGGAATAACTGCTTCTAGATCATCTATTCACATGAATGTGTACACTCACAATCTAATTCTGCAGATAATGCCAGACCTCTGTATTTGCATGAATACTTGTCAAACTTCTTTATCGCTACAGTTCATGTTCATGGATGGCCTCACACGTGTTTAGATGGCAGTCCATTTCAGCTCATATATTTGGAATGAAATATAGCTCATAATTCCACAGATTTGGGATAGAATCATAGAATAGAATTGCCTAGGTTGGAAGGGACCTTTCAGATAATCTAGTCCAGCCATCAACCTAATGCTGACAAAAACCACCACTAAACCATGTCCCTTTGCACCACATCGACCCATCTTTTAAATACGTCCAGGGATAGCGACCAGCCACTTCCCTGGGTAGCCTGTTTCAACAAAGCTTCACCAGGTCTTCCCCTTAACAATTCAAAGTCAACAGCTTATGAATTTGTCCAAGGAAAACTCCCTTTTTATGAGTCAACATTGAATGCAGAGGGGTAGCCATAAGCTTTTAATATGCTAAATATATCAGTTCCTGTTTAAAGCTTTTTGGCATGCACCAGCATATCATCTGGGAAAAACAGTCGGAGTGTGACATATTGTGCAGCACCCTCCAAGTGTGTCTCTCAACCTGACAGATATTCATCACTTTAAATTGCCTCAGGCCATATCTTGCTATGAAAGCAACTCTCTTTTGTTGTCCTTCAGATGCAACTCCATTTTCAGGTATCCGCTGTTAAAATTCAGGGTCAAAACCAGTTTCAGCCTGCTACAATATCCAGGTATTATCTATTGCAGCAATGAGTAAGGACTTTCATAATTCAAGCTGTTTTGTATAATCCCTACATAATTAGATCCTGCTCTTCCTTCCCCACCCCCTACACTTGACTTAAACTGTGAGTGAGGCAATTTTAATGGTGTTTATACTTCTTTGATGCAATTTCCCCAAAGGCTTGCCCAGCCCTTTTCCCAATTTTCTGTAGTGTTTGCCTCAGAACCAACGTAAGTCTGTTTTGGATTCAGAGATTGTCCTAAACCAGACTGTCTCCTCAGCTGCTGTACTTGTCCCATATTTAAACCCACAGCTGGAACAAATCTAATAATACTTCTGGGAATGGACCTTCCTTGTTGTCCCTTCATAGTTTTTTTGTATACCAATATTTACCACTGATGCAGTTTGTGACCATGGTTTCCTGTCTCATAATTTTCAGCTTGTCAGAGACGCTGAGCAACCGTAGATCTATCTCTCCTTCAGAGCCATGAAAGTTTTGCTGGTTAAGGATCGCCTGAGATGTTGACTCTCAAACCAGATTTCAGTCATTTCCTTAGCTCTTCCAATAGTCACTGCTGCTATTAGAATTTCTATCCCTAGATAGTATTTTTACAGCAGAACAGTTCCTTTCCACATGATTTGTTTATCCAAAGGGAATTTCTCCAGTTTGCTAGACACCTTTCCTTGCATTTATTACATAGTCACATAGTAAAAACCATCCTGAATATTTTGATTGTCTGTAACTATTGCTTGAATTTTAACATTGGCCCCCAAAAATTAAATCTTAAAAGTTGTAAGTCAACATCGTATTACAATCATATTTAAGACAACCTAGCTATTTGTAATAGGAGCTGGGGGTGGGTACAGGTAGAAGTAATGCCTAACTTTTTTGAAGTAGGTCTGGTCTCATATTTTCTTAGCAGGGCCAAAATGTTTCCATGTATTTCATTGATCCAAGGCACAAGGAAAAGGCAGACCTCCAAAGTTTATCCCCTAAAGCTTAGCCTTCTAAATCTCTGGCGGATGGGCTTTCACCAAGCCAATGAAAGAGTGTCCAAGTACTATCTTACAATAGGAAGGATTCTTTCTGTACAGTTCCCTTCAGCAGTAGCACTCCATTATGTTCCCCATTATTGTTCTAGAAATTAAGAGATGCTGCTTACTAGTCAGTCAGCCAGCTAGAATTATCATTTAATCCATTTCTGTGGTGAAGGAAATGAACACTATTAAGCTCTTTAAAGTACAGTTTCCACCTTCCCCACAAACAGACATTTTTGCTATTGCAAGGATAGAGTCAAGTTCTGACACAATTTTGACAAACTCTTGCAACATTATTGACCTAGAAGCTCTCAGCTGATCATGATTTTTAAGTCAAATGGCTTTTACTTAAAGACCGAGTAAATTGATCGGTTGTCAATTTGTCTTTCAAGTCATTATCTGGTTGACGGCCTCTGCTAGAAGTTTTGGTCTCACCATCTACTGCCAATACATGTACTCACCACCAACACTGATGGTAAGCTTCTCAATGACACTTCAAGTCCTAGAACTAAGTGTAGCTAATTCAGGCCCTTTCCTGAATGCACGCTCCGCTGCATTTTTAGATCTTCAACTTTAGGCTATATGCTAGAAGACAAACAATTCATTATCCTAAATTTTCACATGGACTGTACTGCTAATGAGAGAAATAAGTATCCTATTGAGTTTTCCACTAGAAGGAAGCTGTGTTGTCCCTCTGTTTCCTTGTCACAATGGTTTCAACTAACTATTCCACAGAGCAACCGGATTGCTTTTCAAAGGTGTGAAATCAGAAATGTAACTGTTAAATGAAGCTTTGACAATCTGCATAACCAGTGGGTAGATTTGAAGCCTGCGTTTAAAAATATTGTAAGAAAATACAATGACAAGATGATCAGAAGAGAGCCAGTCTGTTTAAGAAATTAGAAATTAATTTATACCTGCTAGAGGGTATGTTATTCCCCTGCTTTCAAAGAGATCAGAAGGGTTCCTACTCTTATTTTTATAATCCAGCTGACAAAACCAAAATACCCTTCACAGCAGTTAAAAAAAAAACACCAAACAAAAACAAACAACAAAACCAAAAAAAGACCACAAACCAAAAAAACCCAAACAAACAAACAAAAAAAACCCCAAAAAACAGGTAAAAAGAAGGGGAAAAAATTAAAACTTATCAGAAAACAAAAGCAATTCTTAGAATCGGTTGTTCGTTTTGATCAGAATAACAACATATAAGGGACTTCTTCAAAACTCAGCAGTTTTCTGGGAATTACTGAAGCTTGAAGAGAGTGTTTTAAGTGATAATCTGCTGTTTTCGTGGTGGTGGTGGACTGAAAAAAGCGATGTTAATGAGATTCAGTTCTAATGTAATATGTTTTTTACAGCTGTATTTTAATTGTTCAGAGGGCATCCAGAATGGGTGAATGAACACAATTTCTATTCTATAGAAAGAAAAATTCATTTTGAAGATGAAGTTTAGATAATTTGTAAATTACTCATTCTCCATATAAAAGTGCTGATGCAGTGAAAGTAACTGTTATGCGTAGGGTATTCATTAAACCTGCAGAGGAATAGACAGACCTATCTACACATTGGTGACAATATGCAGTGGTGGTGTGCAGTGTAGGCTGTAGGATCTATAGAGAACGTGAGCCCTACTGATTTTACACTCTTGCCTGCTATTGTTATTCATGACACGTTCTTCAAACCTGGGTTGTATCAGTTATATTTTCAACTCGGTGTGAAAGAGAGTATTTCTTATTGCATGGACCATTAACATTGTGGAGAATGCCCTCTCCCTGCATTGGTGCCACAATCAAAGGATTGCATCTGCATCATGAAAACTGAGTATGGGGAATCATTACAGTTATTATCACATGCATTACCATAGTCCCTAGATCCTGGAGCATTCAGGCTGCGTTATACTGTACACTGCTTTAAACAAAAGTAGCTTGCAATTTTTAAAATTACACCACTCAGGAATTGTTATTCCAATGCAGTGTAATGTTTTTCTCCTGTGACTCTCAAAGACAAAGAACAGTCTTTTATAACATTAGAAATTAATACAATCCAAATCTTGAGACTAAAAGATCCTGCTCTAATTCATATTGTGTCCAGTGTCCCTTCTGTCATCCCTCTGTGGCAACTGCTTCTCTGTATAGATGTGTTATGAAGGTTAATGGATATTGCACAAAGCTGACAGGTTTACAAGCCTTTGTGTGACACTCTACATGTACAATAGCAACTTTTTCAATAACAAACCTCTGAGGGTTTGTCAGAGATTGTAGGGACAAGAACAGGTCACCATAGTTTTTGGAAATGTAATACTGTTATTTGTTTTTTCAGCTTTCCATATCAAAAAGCACATCTGTGTACTCTGAATGGAAATTAGCTATTTTTTATTCAAAAACCTGTTCCTGACATTTCACCATGTCTGAAACCAAAACATATTAATCTTGTGGCACAATTCATTGCATTGCTATAGCGTTACCTCAGCCTTTAATGCCACAAGCAGCACATAAAAATGAATTGCATACTCTCTTAATTTCAGTACTATAATCTGAAGGATAGTTTAAAAACCTAACACAGAAATTACTCCAAGAAACTTGATAGATTGAGATTGAAAATTATCACTGCAAAGGGAAATGGAAGAAGTCCACTATGTAAGAGAAGGCTCTAAAAAAACCCCAAAACCCCAAAACAAAACAAACAAACCAACCAACCAAAAACCACCACCCTTAAAACTAAAAGAAAACGTTAGTTCCTTTCTCTGCACCAACAGATTTTAAAATATTTAATGTCAGTACTACACACACTACTGCTTGCACCATAATTTCTTGAGCTGTGTAAATTAAGCACAAGATTGATCAGTAAGAGAGACTGATGGAGTTTAGTTTTTCAATAAATCTTAAGATGTATCAGAAGGATCTTTAAGATTTGATTGATTTCCAGTGTAGGTAATTCCTATCTTAATTCTGCCTCCCTATTTAAGCAGCAATACATCGTAACATTAATTTATGCTTTGCTTATAATCAAGGATTGTTTTAATCACAGAACATGGCTTCTCACACTGAGATACTCTGTGCTTCCACATCAGTGAAGATATCCTAGAAAGCAAACAACCACAAAATTAACATACAAGTCCATAGTTCTCTTGCACCTTTAATTGCCTTCTGTCAAGCAACACACAAAAAGCACTGATAGCACTAATGGGAAAGCTTATGCTTGGGTGAACTCACAGCAGGGAAGAGATGGCTACTGAAATAAGTAAAAGATATCTGTGGTCTATCAGCTGAAATGTGAAATAAAGAGTAATAGTAACTGTGAGATATTGAAAGCTAGAGAACAATGTATTAAAATGCAGAACACTGTAATTTTTCATTAATTATAGAAATTACTTCAATTATAGATCTCTGAGTGCAATTTCAAAATATAGCAGATTAGAACAAAAGTGAGAAGTAATGACAACAAATGAAATCAGATTCCAAAGTTTTGAACTAATTAGTGTGGATCTGGACTAGTAGGTTGTAAATGCCCCTCATGGCCATCAAAGGTAATCATGATTTTGGGATGAGAGTATAAAAGAAGTATTTCCTCAGGGAAGCTTTGCTGCACCATTCTGACTCATAAAAGCCCAAATCTTACCAGGAAGTTTCTGAACTCTCTAATGACAAGCAGCATAATAAGAGACAGACAAAAAGAGCAAGAATATAATGGACTATAAATCAGTAGGGGTGGAGTAAGAGGAGTGTCTATTGATGCAATAGACAGCACTTACTAACTTCACCAGGAACACTACATTAGTCTCTTCCAACTTTGCTTAGTACCACACTGCAGGTCAAGAACGTAATATTTGAACAGAAGTGAAATACTCCGCTGAGCCATTCCAGGGAATAAAATGTTGTATGCTCTCCTTTACCATATTCTCAACTTATTAACTTTACCTTGTCAGCAAACCAGCATATAGCTGTTAAAGCTGGTCTGTCCCATAACACCATCACACAGCAGAATTCTTCTCCCCTGCTTCCTCCATGAAGTATTCTCTGTTAATGCGCTTGTTTGCTATTACATCAGTGCTTCATCTCCAGTAGCTCACACACCTGCAACTACTACATCTATTCAAGCTGACTGCAATTTTTGGTGGTTTTGATGCTCATTATATCTGCAAATCAGATAAATCTATGATTGTTAGTAGTAGAAATAATATAGCTCAGAGGTTTGATTTTAATAATTGCTTAGATACACAGGACTGTTAACAACATTATACTTTCTGGATACCTAGTACTTCTGCAGAATAGGACTTCAAAAGATTTCCTTTTTCCACCTGCTGGTTTTGTTGATTTGCAAATGCCAACAGTCCTCTCATCACAAGATTTCAAACACTTGTACCTTTTGGCTTAGCCTCTAATTCAGCTTCAGCCACTTACGTCTTCAAAAAGTTCCTAATAGATGTTAGCTACATTTTTCTTCTGAAAAAAACAACAAAAAAAAAAACCCCAAAACCCCACCTTCATTTCTGCAAGAAGACCATTGTTTAAACCAGAGAAAAAATTTGCTTTTCAATTTTGCAAGCTTAATAACCATAGCAAAACTGTATGTTTTGTAAGGAAGGACAAGTGCAGTAGGTTCATTCTTAGCTTGGTATGACTGCTTGCAAGTAGTCTTTAAAATTATAAACTCTGTGAAGATGTTATTAAAAAAGACTCCTCAGAAATAAAACAAGAAAAAGGAAGGAGACCTATCTTTATTTAAAAAACTAATTTTAAAGTTTACAGTGTTTTGATTTTTTTTTTTAAGAAAACTGGCATATTATTTTAGGAACTTACTAAAATTATCTTAATTGAAATTTTCTCAAAGTGTTCTTCATGTGCCATTTTCAAAGGTCGTATACATAGGGCCATAGTAATGAGAACAAATGGAGAGAGCTGTACTGACTTTTCTGCCATTCTGACACCATTTAGTTGCAGCCCCAGAAGCAAACACAGTATTTTGTTAAAGCTGTTACCGTGGTAAAAGCAGGATTTCTTCTCCTCTTCTTTGTGATAATGCTTGCAAAGTCTTAACATGAAAAGCAGGTATTTTGTGAGCCCAGGGTAATTCAATGACTACTTGCTATTATTTAAAACCAGCCTCATTTTTTTTCTACATAGATAACTTAATTTGAATGTTTCGGGGAACTAAGTTATAAGGACAGCTCATTCAGTATGAGGTTTAACTGTCTGTTTGTGTCCCCCACCAAATCGCAGGTTGCTGGGGAACCTGGAGAAAGTTTCTTTTGAACTTTCATTATAAAGATGCAGTTTGTACAATGTAGCATGTGCATTATCTGAACTGCTGCACAAAGGCATGTCGAATTGTAACTACAGTTTCATCCCACTTCAGGATTCAAGAATACAAATGAACGCTTAAGTGTGGCAAGACTGCTGGGGTTCTCCATTGATAAATGTAAATGTTAAGCAAACATTTTATTGGCTATAACCAGGCAGCAAAGTATTTCACTGGTGTAAGGTAATTCACAGTTGTATCAGCTATTATTTTCAGAGTCTGGAGGGATGGCAGATTTCCACTCTGCTGTACTAGCTCACTATTAGCATAAGGATGCTCTGCCAGTGGCATATCATAGATGAGCCTGCAAATTTTCAAGAACAAAATGTACTGGCAGCATCAGATGGGCAGGAACACTGAGGAGCCAAAATGCTTTGTCATTAGGTAGTGCTTCTATCCTTAAACATGAAAATTAAAAGAAAGGCAATTGAATCATCCCTACAGCACACTCAACCGATGTTGTTTTTCTCTGTGTTTTCTCACACGCTGAAAATACAATTTATACCCAGGAGTCATGGAATATAGGAGGCTATTGACATTAATACAAGGAAATAAGTAAAAAAGCATATTTCACTAAGACAGTTTTTATCACCTCAGGCTTATAGGTAATAGCAGAGAAAATATAATAGAAAAATACTGAAAATATCCCATCCCTCACAAGCAGCGAAGATAAAACCAACTAGAAGTGATTTTAGTTCTTCACGGTAGATAAAACTCCACCAAAAAGGTACACATGTAACCAGAAATGGCTTCTCTAGGTATAGCCAATGTTGTACATCCTACAGCTCTGTAAAGAGTTCAGTCTCCCCAGCCTTGCTCATACTTTCAGCAAGAACGTCAGCTAATGATGTGAAGCATGATGATATTTTGTCAGATGGAAGCATCTGTCTGGCAGAAAATCATCTTGCTTTACAGCAGCCCCTGAGCAGATGCTAGCGACTGCATTTTTGCTTCTGAAAACCATAATTCTCTATCACAGGCTTGGTACCTTAGTGGTAAGACAGACAGACAGTCAAAAGCACTGAATGCTGTGTCTTTGGGGGCTGGGGAGCTCTAGAGGCATCTGTTCAATTCCCTTTATTGTAGGCTTGATAGAACAGTCATTTTAATCTGAAATAATTATGGCTTGATTCTCTGATCAGTTGTTGCTGCTGCTTCACTGCCGCAGCACTAGCCCCTGCCAAATCATATGGTGACACCAGTCATGGAACTGGCTAGAAAGCAACTGAAATTATCCAGCAACAATTAAAAAAAAAAGTAGATAAGCAGTCTGTTCCAGACCATGTAACTACATATACACTAGTGCTGGCACATAAGAGAGTGCATGATGCTTTTTGGCACAACAGCAAGTTTATCATAGGTAGCTATGTGATAGCGTTAGGCATTTGGCATGTTCATTTGTGACAGAAAGCTTTCTATTTGATTCAGTTAATTCCCAAACATAAAGCACTATTTATGTACATAACGGCAGATAGATGAGTTCTATAACTCCTGTAATCTTCGTCTTTTATAAAAGAATTCCAAACATGGGTCAAATTAACAATTATAACTCATTATAGCTATGCAAAGTAAGCATAAGAAAGCTTTCCTAGTTGACATGGTTCAATGAAAAAGTATTGGTAACTTGTGTGATTTGTCATCAAATAATGTTAATCTTATTTTCTTTAATCTTCTTAGAAAATCATTTAAAATGCCTCTCGTGAAACTTGAAGCTGAAATAATTTGAAATAATCCACTGATGAAAGCACTGTCAGGCTTTACAATACATATAAGGTCATCTTAAAGAGATGCCATAAATGTTCTATAAAGTTTTTTCAAGAAAGCTAGATAGCTTGTTTTTCTAATTTCATAATTGTAGACTATCTTGTAAAAACTCGGCTATGGACCGACACTGCTTTTACCAGGTCAATTCCTAAGGATTCTTAAATGCACATACACAAGGAGTAGATGTACTTTATAATTTGCTTGAAAAGTGATCAAATCCATCACAGACAGAGTAAGTGAAGAATTACATTCCCTTACTTGGAATTTAAGACTTCAGTTGGTACCAGGCAAACGTGGTCTCCCAGATACACAGATAATCAAAGTTAATTTGAACATATGGGAGAAAATGTTGTTTTAAATATTTCCTTTGATTTGTGTTTTTCAAGTCTGCCTTGTTTAATAAATAAGTTTTTTAATCATATTTCTCTTCAGTTATCATCAGATCATAATATGCCTGTTAATACCTGTTTGTAAAAACAAAATCAGACACTTCTCTGTCTTATTCAGTACCTCTTATATCAAACCTCTTATATCAACATGTTGCTGAACCAAATGCATTTAATTTACTGATAGAATTAGAAATATGGACTTTTAGTTTATAATCCAGGGCAATTTACAAGTGCACCCTAGTCCTGATCTGGGCCATGAGCAGATTTTATTATGCACGTTTTTTATTATGTTTTATTATGTCAATGTCTCACACTGCTCAGGAATACAAACATAAATGGGAAATGTCTATTGCTTACCTTTTTGTGGTTCCTCAAAAGCAACTATAATGATACTGTAATACCAACAGGACATTTGAAGTGTTGAACCCTGGTTGTCTCACAGCCTGTGTAAGTAGCGTGCTACTACGCTGACGTAAACCAATACCACAAATAGTCATTTATTTTTGTAGCACGGAATAATAGAAAAATTAAGTTGGAAGGGGATGCTGGAGATCATCTACTTCTGGTCAACCTTCTGGTCAGGTTTGGGATAACAGCTGAGCAAGAGTTTTGTCAATCAGTGTTTTCCAGCTGGAGGTCTAGACCTCACTTTGGGAACTTCAGCCTATTCATGAATTTGGACTTGAGTTGGAAAAGGCTGATAAACAGAGAACACTATTTGAGTCTCTCTTGTACCAGAACTCAATGCCAGTAATAAGCAATCAGAATTTTATTTCATTTCAGTATATAGCAAACTAAATATTCACCTGCATTTTCCTCCTCTTTCTCCCTACCTTTCTCTTTTTGCCTCTCCTTCATCCACTATTTATGAAGCATTTCCCCCATTCCATATCAGTACAGCAACTCATAACAAATACATATAGTGGCATTTAGTGTAGCATCAACATACATGATTACCACCTGATTTTTCCATGTAGGCAGGCACGACTAGTCTTATCGTCTTTGCTGTGTTTTTAGAATGGATAAAAGAAAAACAGCAAGAATAAAAGTTGGCATTCTTATTCTGAATCAGGGTATCAGTCTTACTTCGTTGCGATGGACCAAGAACTTCAAATCCTACATGCCTTTCTGAATCTTCAATTCGATGCAAAGAATAGGAAGTTAAGTGTCATGGGGAATTTGATCCCTGTTATTCTTCTAAATTTACACGTACAACTCGCATCCATGCAGTGCTAAGAAAGTATGTCACAAACCCTTCTGAACAGGTGCAACTCATAAAATAGATCTCTGCAGCCTACAGATTAACATACGCACAGTGCTTAAAACGCACTGAACAATCCCAGTTCTCTTTCTTACTAACACCTCAACACACGCATATTTTTTTGCAGACATGAAGAGTCCTGCCAAAAGCACTTGGACTAAGGCTGTGAATAAAGTTATGTGTGTAACGAGTGACAGAGGATTAAAAGAAAAATATTTTCAGGTTGTTACCTGTAACAGATTGTAGACTAAGCTCACAAAATCAAAGCAGAAAACAGTTCAATTGCAAAGTAGTTGTAAAGCTCAATTACTCCAAGAAACCTGCTGTCTAACTAACTATTTTCTATAAGGTTTTTGTTGAATTTACTATATTGAATACATTTTTATTTATTGGTAACTATTCTCCCAGTGTAGTACTTTTTCACTGTAGTTTTGGCTGCTATCAAATATTTCGTTATACAGAATTTGTGGGTAAAGGCTTGAAATCTAGGTGATGAGACAGGAAAATCTGTAGTTTGAAAAAAATTACCTTTAAAAATTAGATTACATGACAGCTACTCACCTCACACCTTGTGTGAGAAGTTCAACCCATTACGTCTGTTTGGCTAACGTCTAAGCCTTGCTCTTGCTAGCAAGTAATAATACTGTATGATTACAGGCTGTATGGCAGTTTATGGAACAACTGCATTAGTCTAAGCTGAAAAAAAAAAAAGAAGGAACTTCTGGGCTGAGGGTCTGAGGACCAGAACAGGAATGCCCTCATTTTTCCCTGGTACTGCATATGCAGAGTTTTTAAGGTCTTAAGTGGCAGGACCTGAGTCCTGGACCGAACTCCCCAGTCCTAGACAGTTTCAAAGATCCTTCTTCTGATCATGACAAAAAGAAATGAAAAAGAGATGAAAAAATATGGGCCAAAGTGAGAGGAAAACAGACTTCGACATCTGTTGGTCTTAGGACCAACATTAAACTAATTGTTTCATATGCAAATTCACAGGGTCTTCATCCATTGCACTTATTCTGTCCTGACTCCACTGCAGCATTCACACCAGCCATTCCCACCACCAACCACCGCCACAGCATGGACCAAGTTATCTTTCTGGGCATTCCACTGACCCAGAGCCAGACAGGAACCAGTAGCACTCGGAGCTGGCTCATCGCCTGGGTGCAATGGAAGTGTAACCACTGAGCAGGCTTCTTACTGCCAATCCAGAAGATTTACATACACCTTTACATTAAAATATGCCAGTGGGAATCCACAGCTAGATCTAATGACTTCAGGTGAAAATAAAGAAAGCTGTTACGTTCAGACCATTATTGTTCATGCTGCTTTGTGAATTTATTTCTTTAAATTTTCCACTTGTGCTCCTGCCAAGAGAGATCTATTAGACAGAAAGCAGCAAGAGTAAAACTTTATCATTTTGTTTCAAACTATAAAATAATTTACATCACATATTTTACTTACTTTTGTCTTTTTTTTTTTTTTTTTTTGAAACCACAAACATTCCAGCATCACACTGTAGGAATAAGAATAACAATAGAAAGCATAACCTTTTGCATAGTATTAAATGAACAGACAGAGTAAGTTCTTTATTTACAGTTATTGTCTAGATAAAAAAATTCATAAAAACAGATGAATGAACATATATTAATAACCCCTAGTGGGATGGATTGCCAATGTACCACTGTATTGTTGTCCACAAATCTCATGCTGCTAAGTACAGTACGTAGAGAGCGAGCATTTATATATTGCAGGGAATTTTAACAAACTGATCATTTTGGTTTTTGATCCATTGTTCCCATCACAGAGAGGTCAAGCAATAAAAGAAAGGAATTGTGATGCACGACTTGTAGTTGAAAGGTCATAGCTATTCTGCTTTAAAAAAAAAAATCTATCATTTATCATATACATAAAGCACAGTCTCTGCTCACAAAAGCCCAAGTTTTTCTATGCATCTCAGTTTATATATGTTTTACTATATATATACAGAATGCAGTGTTCATTTTCTTAACAGTTTTCAAGTCTGCAAATGGTACCTTAGGGAGGGGTACTCCTACAGGAAAATTTAAAAAAAACAGAACCAAGAAAAAATATGAAGAGTGTTTGAAAATAAAAAGGCAAACAGTCAGTGTTAAGATGCTGAAAATAAATTGTTCCAGTATTAATAGCTTCTGTAGATGTTCAAGTCCAAAGCTAGAGGCTTCCCTGTAAATAGATAACACTTTTTTTTCTTCTGAACATGATATCCCAAATAGGCCATAGAAACCCAATACATGTTATACAAAGGTTAATCACCGTATTTACAAAGCGAAGAACAATCCTGACTGAGTTTCAATCACTGTTGCTAGGAGTTAGCTAAAATAATTATGATTTCATGCTAGCTTTTTACTGTTAAGAAACGGGTCACACTATCTGTTGAAAAGAGAGTCGTATATGCCTGCAAAGACCTGTTCTGTTGTTCAGTGAAAAGTTTGGATCAGATAGCAAACTAAGAGTTTGAGCCAAAAACATTCAAGCTTCTACACAGAAGTCCGGAAGCTGGCAATTCAAGCTGATTAGAGCTTTACCTGGCTGAATAGGCTTGATGCACCCTGAAAACATTTTAGTTCAGTCTGCAGTTTGGCCATAAGTCTAATCTTGTTTTGGAGAGCTCTGGCTTGGTTTAGTTCTTGTGACTGCAGAGATGCACCACTTTATGAGCCAACTTTAAGACAACCAGTATTACCTTAACAAATCAATTTATCAAGCTAGTCTGAGAGTGTTTTTCAACACATCTGGCATAATCAATTCTGTAATTCAAAATGTCTTTTGCACTGTACAATTATGGAAAAGATCATATGCTGAAAAGTCTCCAAGCAAACTTTATATTAAATACAAAAATTATTTATGAAAAATCCGTGATCCACAAAGTGCTTAGCATTCAAGTGGTTGACATAGCAATTATATAAGCTCATAAATTTTAAGTTATCAGGGCTGTTACCATCTTGAAAAATAATTTTCACCCTCCATACTGCAGGTTTTCAAAATAGCTTTCTTCGTAGAAAGCTCAAGGTAAAATAATGTATTACTGTGATACAGTATACCTTGTGACTACAGGAAGACAAGCTTGGTAAAAAAAAAATCACACAAAGCACGTCTCAATATATAATTAATAAAGTTTCATTCAGACCTAGTAGTGCAGAAATTATATTTTTTCTTTAAAAAAAAAAAACCAAAGCAACAACCTACAGTGATCTTCATCCAAAATGCCAACAGCCCATACTTTGCAAGTAATAAGGAAGTAAATGCCTAAATTACTAACTGAAAAGGATTAACACAATATATCACAATATTTTAACAGTTTTATCTCCATATAGACAAACCAAATATAACTTATTTTAAATTATATTTATAAACTCAACTCAGTTTCATATAATATCTCTCTAAAAATATTTTTGGAAGCCATTGCCATATGTTTAAAGAATGAAATAGCCTCCATTATTGTATGTTGCACCAAAACAAATTCAAGCAGATTATCAGAGGGAAAAAAAAAAAAGAGAGAACCTGATCATTTTGATTTTTATTTGAAACAAAGGAAGCCTGGTTTACCTCCCTGTATATAGGATCACAATGCTACATCCAATGTGTTATATTTTGGCTTCTTTTGTTATTTACTAGCAGTATCTACATTATTTAACAAAAAAAAAAAAAAAATCAGGCGAAATCAGAACACGGTTGTAATAAAATATCCAGGGTGCGATATTACAGACGTTTTCAATGAGCTGAGCTGAGCCATTTTTATACTACTTCGGCAGGAAGTGCTTTCTTAACCCTACAAATAGTTAAGGATATTATCTACAGGTTTGTAAACAAATTACATTCTTTTTTAGGACATAAATAAGTTAAAATAGTCAGAGCAATTTGAGCAGAAACAAGGCAACATGCCAACAAAGAAACTTTATATATATATAACTATATATATAGAGATAGATATATACATATATATAATTAATTATGTATATACTTATATGTATATATCTCTATATATAGTCTCATAAATGTTTAAGTTCCTCTGTCCAACTGGTGCAAATCTACTGTGCAAGTTAAGCTTTGCAACTTCAAAAAAGTTATTTAAATTAATCTATACAATTGAGTCCATGCCACACAAGCATTTCAAAAAACTCACAGACCAGTGAATTGGATAAATAGCCTCAGAAAGAAGTCCTCTGCAGTTCCTGCTTAAGGAGGAAAAAAAAAAAAGGAAATAAAAAGAAACAAAAAGAGAGAAAGAAGGGCCAGAAGTGTACAGTACATTCATGCAGGAGGATTTTTTTTGTGTTTTTGTTTTTCTGAAAGGGAACAAGGGGGAGGGGTATGTAAATCAGCCATTCATTCTTTCCCCAAAACCATTGTGATCAACAATTCATTCACTTGTCTCAGAGTGAATAAGAGTTCAAACAGCTTTTCAGCCAGCAATGTTTTTAATATATATATTTATATATTTCGGTTGCTGTGGGTTTTTTTATTTTATTTTATTTTAATTTTTTTTGCAGTGACCTTTTCAGCTAAAGTGATGTCTCCAGGCTATGTATTGGGCTTCCTGGACTAGAAGAGGTAGCTGATTTACTTGTATCAGTTGTAAGATTTATTCCACTGTCGATAGCACTGTTGTTCTTGTTCAGCGAAGACGGTGGACTTGAGTTTTTCTTGAGAGCAGGGTCTTCTTCTAGGTCTGTGTCATCAATGAGTGGGATGTGGGGCTGGGAATCTTCTATCCTAAATTCAGGATGAGTCATAAAGTTGTGAATAGAGGTTCTAGATTCTGGTTTTTCTAAACCTTCATAGAGAGAGCTACGGAATGCCTTCACGACGCGGATCTGGGGGGAGAAAAGGAAAGAGGTGTCAGAGGCAGCACCTTCAAAGGGCAACGCTGTGTTAGAGAATACTTTGTGAAAAATGTAGCATATGGTTAGGGCAGTGCAGGCAGCTGAAGTCCATAGTCTCTGGATGTTATATGCATAAACGAGTGGCTCAGTTATGTGCATTTTGAATATCTGTATCAACTGCAATATTAAAATAAATCAAGTTTAAAGCCATCAAAGAACTGATGGGAAGTACTGGTTAAAGAAAGCGAACATCCACTTGTGTGGTACATCCCTAGTAAAAGACAAGCCATGTTAATTGTAATGCAAATGTAAAACCATGCATGTTGATAGTTTTGCAGTGAGTAAGTAGGAAGGCTTTTTTAATTAAAAAAGTCTCTTTTGTATTGTTAAAAAACCATTACACATAACATATCACACTTCACAAACAGAAAAGCACAGAACACAGACACAGTTGGATGGGTACGTATGAGACACACACAGGAGCCAAGTGTAAAAACTATAAGTAATACCAATGTTTTAAAGCAAAATCTAAATGAATGCAGCCAAGAGCACAAAAAGCCAAGCAGACAAAGTACTAAGCATAATCATGCTACCACAGGGGAAAAAAAAAAAAAAAAATCACAGTTACCACATGAACAGAGATAACTTGCACACAACAACTACACTTGGAAGCCTGGATAATGTGAACATAGTATTGTTGAACCAACTTTTATTTTTCCTTCATGCATATGTGAGGTAAACACTCGAGTATAGACCCACTGTTCTAGCCATTTAACTTTTTTATATAGATGTAAAAAACATGTAATAAAATAATGTATTGATTGTTGGGTTGAATTGAATTACATTGTTAATCAGCAAGCTCTTTCGTTTTCTGTGTCTCAGTTGTAAAACTGTAAAGTTAAATGTTGAAAGCGACACAATTTATGCCATATATGCAGTCTTTAAACTAGGTCGGCTAACTTACGCCAGGGTTACTCTAATGTCCTTAACCACCTGACAGTAGGAACACAGGTGAAAAAGAACTACAAGACTGTCGGGAACGTGCAAATTGCTCTCCCAGTAGGAAATGAGAGGACCAGAGTGAGGAGCATTGCAGAGCAGGGACACTAAGTCCTCTGTGGGTGGGCAAAGGGAGGGATGCTGCCTATATCCAGTGACCTACCAGTTCTGAAAAGAAGTGAAGGGTTGTGCTGGTTTACTGCTGAAAAAAACATAACTTTTTGGAAGGGGGTGAGGGGGCAGAGAGGAAAAAACAGAATGGCAAAACGTGATCTGTTGGCAAATGTTTTATGACTAAGTATGAGTTCTATCCTTCTACTTCCATGTAGTCCATGAGCGAATTTTTAGCATTTCTTAGAGGGGAGACCAAAACACAGGCAGAGGCAGAAAAGGTGCAAGCAAGCATTGTGAAAGCTTCTCCACACACATTTGAAATGGCTTTGGTGGTTGGTATGTGTATCTTTTTACATGTATAATATGCTGCACATTACTGGTTGGCCTAATACACCACTAATTTGTAAAGCTTTAATTCCTCTTTTAATTAGCAGGCTGCATTTTAGTAATGCAATGGGGTCACAGTGTTACTGCTGTGGGATCTAGCTGATCCTGTTGTTGGAGTTGCCCAAGTTGCACAAAATTTCAGCACATTTGGGAAAATGGCTGACTTCTATTTTCATCTCTTTGACCTTTGTCCTTGTTTACGTTCTCTAATTTGGATATTCATCATCTTTCAAAAATCCTAACAGCAAAACTAAGTCGTGCCATCTTCAGATACATTGCCTTTGGTCAGTCCAAATACTCTCCCTTCTCTGTACGCAGACATTTGGTAGCAGCAGAGCACAGCAGAGAAAGGGGCTCATCTGAGTGCTTAGCTCAGATTGAGGACTGGCATGGTACAGAATGGCTTGTCCAGATCTTGGGATAGTAGAAGATTTTAGGAGGCTGGGAGAGGTGCAAGACAAGAGGAAGATAAAAGGAATAAATTTTACACGCTACAATCATATAGTGTACCTAACACCTCCTTGACAGAGCACCTCTAATTATAAACCAGGGTTTTATGAGAGCTGAATCTCTTTGAGTTGTGCTGGGCTATGTGATGGTTCCGTATAGTGAACAAACAGTCAGGGAAAAGAGATTAATTTTCATTACTAAAGATAGGATTTGAACTAATGGAGAGCAGGTGACATATTAATTCCCTCATTATCAATGCCTTTCTATCTTGTATTTTAAAATGGAAAGTAATTAGTCTAAACAATGAAAAAAATAATGTTTTTTTCAAGGCAATCTTACTATATTGTCCTATTTTAAACCAGGAAACTTCTTCTAACATGTTTACTTTATAGTATGGGCTGATATAGTGACATTTTCTGCAAAGCTACCTATTATTTCTGCCATCTAAATAAAAGTAAGTCATTCAGTTGCAGCTGTTTGGTATATCTTACTAACAAAATAATTTCATTCTCTTGAATACAGCCACTTCTTATTGCATAGATTTAGGTTCTACTTGCCAGCTGGATTCTTTTTAATAAAGTAAATTTTTACTCAAATAAAAAGGTTTGCAGTTTGATACTATGCTTGACCAGATACAACAGAATCCAATGAAAGCAAAGCTTTTCTTCAAGTTGCACAATCTGTACTTAAGCCTCTATGGGTTAGCAAGGGAGGAACTGATTTCAATTTGTGAGGCTCCAAGATCCATAGTAGGGAAAGCATCTATATTGCATTTAACATCAAAATTTGGCATCTAATTTGCATTTAATACCAAGCTTTTAGACAATCTAGCTAGCTGACTAACATCTTAAACAGCTGAGAGAAAACTACAGCTTAAGGTTGTATTTGAAAGCCAGTTTTGAAAACCTGCCTGCGATGGCCTAAAGCTGGTACTCTGCAGTGACTGCTTGAGCTAATGATCCATTGAAAGAAAACACTACACTAACACCTTTTGCTTACATGTGGTCACACAACAATCTGAAGACACAACTGCAGAATGTACAACGAGCCAGCAGTCATATCACTTTGTGTCAAGATCTGTGGCAAACTTTTGGCATGGACTGTTTGAGTCTTGCAGGAATATTTACATGTTACTAGAGTAGCTTCTACTTGTTCGTAGTCCTTTTTACTGGAAATACTAGCTTAAAACTAGTTCAGATCTGATGATACATAAAGTAGTTAATCTTCTCACCACAACGGTAACGTAAAGGCCAAACTTGGGCAAATCTCTAAAGCTCAGAATACATAAAGTTAGCTTTCTAGTAAGTTTCCTTCACTAAGAAACTGTAGAAAATTACCTTCTTTTCTCAAATTTTTTCTAGAGTTTGAGAGATGTATATATGTTTTCCATTAATCTGTCACTTAAAGAGAAACTCCCTCCCCAACTTTAAATTTTGCATATTTAGCTTGGCATCTAGAGAAAATTTTATTTTGTTAGTGTCACACCTCATTCAGTGACACAATTTCTACATTACAATATAATTCAAAATCTTATTCACAGTCTGTCCCCCAATGCATCAAATTACTGCTTACAGGAACGTAACTTGCTTCTTTCATTATGTTAGTGGAAACAAAGGTATAGAGTTTGTTGGATACAAATGATGCCATTTTAATTTATATGTAATAATACTGGCATATTTAAGCTAAGAACTAAAAAATATTATGTACCCAGAGTTACATGGCCCAACAGCAACAGATTCTTTTAATACATGCTTAAGTTCAAGACTTGAAATAATATCTGATTTAAAAATGTTGAGGGGCTCTGCTGAAACAAAGCCCACATTAATTTTTTTTTAAGCTAAAATAAAGCAGATGAACTTCATAAAATGTTATGGTTGTACAGCATGTAAAAGCAGGGACATACCCATGATGGATAGAACCCAGAAAGTGTTGGTTTAGTATGAACTACGTAGAGTTCATGTAATGGTACTTCTTTATGATACTGACAATGCCAAGGGAAGACAAACAGTGTGATACAGCTCCCTTTTCTCACAGTAATGGAGACAACAGAAACTGCTTTTAAACAAAAGACTGTGGGGACAACACTTCAGGACATTTGTGACATTGCTCTAAGTTTCCACTTCTTTCTTCTCTGTAGCTGTAACAGAAAAAACTCTTCAGTTTCATCCCACCTTGAAAGTTAGATTTATTATACTGCATCAGGCAAGAAAAATAAAAAGAAATAGAATTTTAGATACTACAAATTTTTCCCATCAGAATAAAAAGATGAAGTTCAGAATCTCACTCCTAAGTACAACAATCTAGGCAAAATACACAAGGCCTGATAAGCATCATCAGATGTATTATGGTTGGTAGTGTGTGGGCTTATACTCGAATGTTTACCTGGCTTCATGTAAGCCAAGTATCTTGAGTTTGGTTCACATTCATTTCAGGCTCAAGGTTAAAGACTCACAACCTCTTTTTATTTCACTCTCTCCTGCTGAACCCTTTTGTCCAATGTTCTCTAGCCCTCTGGGAAAACAAACACATTTAATATTCAGACAGTAGAGAGTAGGGCACTGCAAAAGCAAATAAATTCAATACTGAAAGATCAGTAAGGTGATTAGTATAAAATTGTAAACAAGTGGTCAATTTTGCAAAGAGATGCCAACTCTTACGTGTAACTGACACTGTTCTATATCAAGACTATAGCTATACAAAGCTAAATGAGTTTAGTCAAGTACTACTGCATATATAAAGCTTCAAAATAGAAGGCATATCTTCAGTATATGTGGTTTTGTCTATTTTTTAATCCTCTCGGTTTTAAGTGAGTAAAATCAGATTAGGTATCCACAGGAGGAGATATTGTATGCATTGGAGTCACCGGTAAATGTTGTGGCTAGTATGTTCTGGATTGTATGATGCAGAAGTTGAGAAAATTCAAAAATAAAATAAACAAAAAATTTTAGAAAAATTATAATTTCTAGGCTTCTGCTTTAATGAGTGGAACAGATACATAACATTACCTATGCTACTCTCTTTCTACATAAATATGCAGTAAATCCAGTAAGTGCTGCTGAAAAGTCAAACCACATGTAGCAAGAGGAAAACAGAATACCTACATATCCTGTGCAATCCTCAGGCCTGACTCTCATTTCACAAAAGGTTCCCATGGCTATTATTCCACTGAATTTTAAAGCATGAAATCAGAACCATTTGCAGGTTTTCCACTTTCCATAGCATATCTCCTTTATTATAGGATTGTTGCAAAATGATGGAGTCTGGCATTTTTGTATCAGATTTGGCAAAGTTTAAATATATTATACAATCCTTTTAAAGAATGTATTTCTGCATTAGGAGTCTAAACCTTCTTGCCATGCCATATCTCCAGTTGAGGACTTGGTTTTACATTTAGACTTTAAACCTAGTTAGTTTCCCTACAGGGAAGATACACAGAAGGTGGTTTTGATCTTACATGTCCCAGCAGGATTGTGAAATCTTGGTTATAACCAGTGTGAGCTTCTAAGCTTTAATATGGTATCTCTGTCTCTATCAGGTGATAGTTTAACAATGTTCCAAAGTGGTGTAACTTTTATAAACGTAATTTTAGATGCGGACTTCGGTTAAAGTAATATTCTGCTTGTTCCATTGCCTCCTGTGATAGTTATACCATGTTGCCACAGAAAGCAACTGACATTTTCACTAAGGCTAGTAAGCCCACTTGACTTGGTCTATGATCTGAATATAGATCAATATGGGACAGTATTCTTTGCCTTAACATTTATTAAAATAGAAGAGGAGGGGTTTTTTTAAGAGTTTTTTTCCATTTTTCTTCATGAGAAAATTTGATCCAAACTTCAGATTTTATCTTAAGTTTTAGTTGTAAAGTCAGTCCAGCTGAATGGTGATTACATTCATAGGAAACTAAATACGTAAGAATATAGAAAAGCAAAAGCTGCTGGAACAGTATATCATTTTTCTTGATACAAAAAAAATCTGATTTTCATATACGGCAGACTACAAATAGATAAACTAAGATCTCTCTTTAACATTATCTATTAGTACATGGACTGTAACATGCACGAGAATTAAGCGTGCTGAATGTTTTATGTTAGTTTGTCACAATTTGCAGATGCTTATGCCTTTGTGCTACTCCAAGGCAAGTGTTGCATGTGTAAAGAAAGCTTCTACCTATAAATGACAGTTTCTTGGCAAGTCTGATAAATGTCAACTACTTTTTAATTAAAGGGAGAATGAAAAAAGGTGTTTTTCCATGCAAACTAGCCCCACCTCTGAAGACTGTAGCCCCCTCCAAGAAGTGAATCAGAGCAAAAACACAGCCTTAAGGGTGCTATGCTCTTCTTTTTCTTGAAAACACTTTTTAAAAACTGACCAAACAACCAAACAAAAAAAAAACCCCAAAACCTTCAGAGATCTGTATGATGGAAAAATACTTCTGAGAATATTTTGTGCTTGTTTGGTAATATTTTAACTGGTTGCTATAAAAATTGGAGTCATCCCTGTGTATTTTTTCCTGTGCAATCCTTGTAAGTGGCTTGTTTGAGGCCATTGTTGCTAGAGTTAATATAATAAAAAGTTTCAAGTGATTCCATGAAGTATTCACTTCTAAAAATCTCAGACAAAAAAGACAGACCTCAACAGAACAAAGAAAAGGGAATTTGTAAATTCAGAAACTACAGCAGATTCACGATTTGGGAGGTTGCCTTTTGGTGGGTTTGTTTTTGTTTGTTGTTTCCCCGATGTTTCCTACACTTAACAATATTTTTTAATTATAATCTTTTACGAAAGAAAGGATTTTTTTTGGTAACGGACCTGCAGTTGCTGGCTGCTTCCACTTATGAACAGTATTAACTATACATGAGAGTGGGAGGAAGGAGGAAGAGCAAATACAAAGAAATTTGTGCACAATGTGCACCCTCCTTGGAAAATTTGAAACCGTGTTCTTTTGAAAGAGTTACCTACTGATTATAAAACATCTGAGAACTAGATATAAACAGATTAGGATAAAGAATCACTTGTTTACTTTGTGTACAGTCAGATCTACTCATCCTCTACCTAATTAACCAATGTAGTAGCAAAGGCTTTAAGAATATACTTAATTTTAAGCACAAGCTAACATTTTGTGTTACTAATTCTGAGCTTCAAAAGTAAAAAAGATGCTCCATTGCCCCACTGGATCTGATTTTGTTTCCCCAAAATAAAATGTAGAAAGAAATGCATATAAAATACATATCCATCAACGCTGGTAAGGGACAGCAATATTTTTCAAAAGAGATAAGAGATTCATAATGCGGACTGCACTGTTATCAATTAATGCTGATGTCCAGAAATGTGTAATTTGTTATTGGCAAAAACACCATGACAGCTAAAAGTATCACAATAACTAGGGAAACTTCAGTACTGTCATAAATATTCCTATGTATAAAATACTTTTAATTAAGGTATTCCACAACCCTATGAAAGATCTGAATGTGCCATATTTATGAATAGCTGAAAATTTCAGGTAATAACTTGCTCATCTGTTTCACAGACTGCTATAGATGTGGCTGCATTGGACAGGCAGATTTCTTTTTAAGCATGCACAAACCTTTGAATCAAACATTTATCTGCCCCAAAATACTAGAAAAAGTGCATTTTTTTAAAAATTCCAAAATGTTATTATAAATCTGCAAAAGAAATCGCACAGATTAGTGAGGTGTCACAATGGACTACGTATTAAAAAGCTACACAATTACTAAAGAGCTGCATAAATGCTCTGTTCAATTAAACTTACATATTCTTATTGACAGAGCACCATGTGATGCTTGTATTTTTTATCAAGTATTGATATCAGAACCTCTGCATTTTGGGCACCCAAAGTGGCACCTGTAATATCCCGATGGTTGCAACATGCTGAGCACCATTTCTCTGCAAATGAACCTTCCTGACAGTATCTCCTATTGGGCCCTTTCATGTATTACAGCTTTTTGTCTTTGTTATACCCTTAACGTTTCCCCTTGATACTCCCCATAATATATCTCCATATGCAAGATTTTTAAGATTCCTGAAGAGAGGGAAAGGCTTCGAAACTAGAGGTATGATTATCCCACTATCCCCTCCCATCTCCGAGGAAGAAGGTAATAATTTAGGGTTTAATTCATTCTGAGCAGCTAAGAGGAAAGAAGTCACTCCTGTCCCACCACATACATTTTAAGCAAGGAGCTGAAAAGTAGACCTGGGGGTGCATTCTGCAACTGGAATTTTCTCAGAAAATGCCACTTCACAAGAGCATATTCCATTTCTATGAAATTTGGATTAGGAGAGGTTTTCCAGATTCTGGAAGATGAACAACCAACTATAAATACTCAACTGAAAAATAAAACCCAATTTTTTTTCTTTGCTTTTTCACTGTCATGCATTAGGTTTATGTCATTGTATTAATAAATCAAAACATTCCCTAAGGGCTAGGGAAAGGGCTAGGGAAGCACACACTGGTTTGATACTAAACAGACATTCTAGTGCAGTAATAAAATACTAACAGTCCAGAATAACCACTTTAAAAGGCCCAAACTTTAATTGCCTTCTGCTATGGAGATACATATCTCTGGGTAGCTTAACAAATAAATCATATGGTTTTTATTTTACTGAATAAATACAGTCATAACCGATGAGCTCCATAGACCTGTTTTATTTTTCCAAATAAACAAAGACACCAAAGACTGTAGCAGATTATGCTTCCTCCTATTAATTAACTTCAGCCCATAGCCTAGGAAGGCCTTTGTCAAGACACAAGACTATTCAATTCTTAGTTGCTTTGCTGCAATGGAGAGCAGAGAAGGAAGATAAATTGTCTGTTTTGGTTTTATCACATCTATCCTTTGAGAGTGCTGCCTGCAGGATGTTATTGAAACATTCACCACAGCAGAATGAGTTGCTCTCTGTTTTCTGCTCAAATGTAGAAATGTTATTACGGGAACTTGTTCCCTGGATGAAAGGCTGGTTTGTGTGTGGTGCTTTGTGTCCTGCTCAGGGTGGAAATGAGGGCGGCTGGGCCCTGAGTTCTCAGAAGCAGGTTACAGTGCCTGTGGCACAGCAGGGGCACACGGCTCAGGGTCTTTGCTTCTCCCGACTGTGCTGCTGCCCTGACACGGCTGGTGCAGGTGCAGTAAAAGGTAGACAGCCAAACTGCCACCAAGAAATGACAGGAAAAGATACAAATTTTCCACAGGGAGCAACTGCCGAAGTTGGACCTTAAAAGCTCTTTCAGCTCTTAGCAAAAGCAAGCTTTCTGCTTTGACTTTTAATTCCAACAAAACTTCTAATGCATGTCTAAAACTTTATGCTTCATGTTTACATACTGAGGGGGTTTGCACTCAAACTCAATGGAAATGTCAGGCTTCCGTTTTTTTTCTCCAGGAGTTCTGGAATTTTACTTCCTTCTCTTGTCTGCCTTCCCTCTCTGTGTTGGCCAGGCAGACGAGACTGCCTTCTTGTCTGTTTGGCCAACTTTTCACTAAACCTTGCATAAGGAATATACTGCATTATTTTGTGAAGTAAGTAACAAACATGTAAACTAAGTTCTATAAATTTAAATATTCTTTTAATGCTGGCTATGCCGTAAAACAAAATAGCTACTTACGGTCCTGAATAAGTAAAAATAAAAAACCAAAGTTAGATCTGTAATAGTCTTCCTGAGCAACTGGAATTTTACTGTTAGTGAAGCAGCCCTTTATTATTAGTTGCTTCAAAGGTTTTATTCACTTCACTACTTCTTCACTAGATGCTTTGTTTGCATGTAAAACAAAGTTGTGTCAGTATTTCAGTCTTTAGAAACCTGCTTCTTCTAACAAATAAATTTGTTACCACATTTATTTTGTTATTTCAACACTGTCCTTTAACTTGTCTAGCTCGCTCCTTCCTTAATGCTTACCTCCCAGTCAATTTAGAGATAACAAATCTATCCTTTCCTCATCCTTGTAAAACTCAATCCCTTAGGCTTGCATCACAAACCAGATTCTCTATTTCCTTGTTCCTTCCTGTACCTGTACTAATTAAGAGTACATCTTTCCTGGATGTGAGTGACCTATATTACACACAGTCTTCCAGATGGAATGATCTTTTAGCTGACAATCTGTATTGCTTAATATATTTGTAGAATCATTTAAAGTACTTATTTTATAAGCAGTAGAAAATATATCGAATGAGACTGAGAAAACATGACACCAAAGCCTCAAATAAAATCAGAATCTCAATACACTGGATAAGAAAAATGACTAGAAATTCCTGTCCTAACAGTAAGGTAACAAAACTTGCAATGAATCATGGAGAGCATCTACTGTACACAAAGTACTCATTGTTTTGTGTTTCTGGGTATGTGTGAACTAATAAACATAGCAGGACAAAACGGGAAAGGGCAAAGTAGCTTAGTCTCAAATGACCGCTACATAAGTTGGCATCTCTGTAGGTCTGATGCATTAAGAATACACACTCACGCCCAGCCGCAGCAGCAGAGGTGCTGGTAGGAGAGGAAAGAGCATTGGATAACGATACGTGACTAGGGCTAGAAATATTGGTTACATCCTGGGTCTGGCTTGTGACGGAGGACTGTCTCCTTAGAGCCCCCTGAAAGGAAGTGCCACTCTTGAAAGTATTGACTACTTCGATCTGTAATGGAGGAAAGAATGAGACAAGTTGCTTAAAGTATGGATACAGTTGCATAACTGACAGGAATCATAATGAAAAACAATAAATCAACCGTGAACGCAGTTTTACTTCCATTGAAACAAATACTTTTAAGTGTTCCTTTTAATGTTTTTAGATATGAAATGATCCAAATTTTCTGCCTGGATAAAATGAAACAGCTCCATAGGAGGCACCGGAGCTGCATCAGCCTAAATAACTAGAAGATGTGAAATAACAATCTTTAAAATTTAAACCATTTTATTTATATGTAAATAAAGTAAATAAAACTGGAATACTTGATATAACTAATATCCACTTTTTTCTACTGAGAATAAAATTACTTTGTTATTGCTCTCTAGGTGTTCTTCCAGAGGCAGGAAAATTCAGTCACTTGACTGGAATTTGCGGGGGGGGGGGGGGGGGGGGGGGGGGGGGGGAGAGGGTGGGGACGCCACCCAACCAAACCAAAGAAACCTTTAAAATATACAAAATATAACTCCATTTTGTCTAGAAAAACAAGGCTGTCAGTATACCAGCTTGATAAAATACAAAGTGTTCCAATATTTTATCTGATTTTTTCTATAATGAAAGTTTATACAAATTAAGCATAGTGATAACGAATATTGGTCTTTTGTAACTACAGATTTAAAAATATTAATATTTTATCTTACACAGCGTGCTTAAAATCATAGAGAAAATGATGTGAAACTGGATTGACTTCTGCAGCAAATAACATTGCAATTTTCTGCTTGTTATTTTCATATGTCTATTGTAGGTACTGTTTGATATATCCATCCTGAGTACCTGTCCTGAGTGCTTTATTCATCGCCACAGAAGATGAGTTAAAAAACAGCTGAGCATTTCAAGGCATTCTTTGTCACCAGTATAACCCAATAAAAAGCAGGCTTTGTGTAGAAATGTAAAGCTACGGATTGGCAGTAGGTAATAGCAAGGAGTAAATACATGCTACAAATCCCTACACACCAAAACGTCCTCTTTGTTACATTAGTACAACCACAACATGACAAAGCAGCAGTATTAGTATCAAATAGAAGAATTCAACCAACTACTGATTTGAAGTAACCCACTGTTACCAGATTTGTATCTTGTAACCCAGATTTCTGAGGATACACAGCCTAGAAAGTAGTTGGGAGAAGGTAAAGTGGTATATTTAGCAATTAAAACAGCACAAATCTTGGTGCAAGCCCTCCTAAATTTTACAAGTTGAAAGCACTAAAATAAATTGGCTAGCATTTTCTGCTGTGGTCAGCCTTGGGAATAAAAAAATTCATATGGCTTCATCTTTAATGGTATGGATGTATCCCCTCCCATAATCTTATCTTTGGTCATCATTGTTTATTTTCCTGCATACTTTTCTGGGAATAATCATATCACTGTAGCCAGCTGTAAAAAGGATCAAAGGTTACTGCCGTAAAATTGTCATGCTGAACTATGTAAAAACTATACAAACATGAAATAGCTGATTTATTCACTATTTGAGAGTCCTGTTTACAACATCCATTTCAATATGTGCACACTAATAGACGTACAGCATTTAGCAACCGTCACAACATTTTACAGCTCTGCTCTCAGTGTTTTCTGCAGCAGACTTATTTTGACTTGCAGACTTATTTTGACTTACATATCCAGTACAAATATCACAGTAAAAAAATACAGTATGAGGTGAGTTAGCATATGGAATAGGGGTACAAATAAAGCATTAGCTAAGGTTCACACTGGCATCTAGAAGAAAACGTATGGCTCAAACCATTGGTTATATAGGAAGGCATACTAAATACTCACCTGAAATATTCACTGTACAAAAGTAGAATTAAATACAGATCTTGGGTTTTCATGATCTAACACAGGTGATAGAGCACTCTTCAAAAGAGACCATTCAAAAAAGATTTTAAAGACTTACTGAGAGCATGAAGTGCGGATCGCCTTGGAAGACACAGATGATAAATCCTAATCCAAAAGGCATCTCTAGATGTACAAATGTCTTCCTGATAAACTGAAAGACTTTAGTGTAAGAGTGAAAAGATAAGGGAAGATCTGTATTTAATAGTTTCTCCAGAGAAAAGAATTACAGGTGTGTAATTTACTTGTTCTCCTGAAGAAAGTAACCACAGATCTTCATGAATGTAATTCATAGAGGAGAGGATGAAAACCTTTTCAGAATCTTAAAAGCTGAACATGCAGGGCTGTGTTCTGCCTGAAGCCAAGAAAGAAGAGAAGAACTTGGCCCAAACAAAGAAAAAAGAGTTCACGGGAATAAATAAATAAATAATGCATTTCAAATTAAGATGTGATTTTTTAAATTACGGAAGAATGCATTCATAGAATCATAGAATGTGTTGGGTCGGAAGGGACCTTTAAAGGTCATCTAGTCCAACCCCCCTGCGGTAAGCAGGGACATCTTCAACTAGATCAGAATTCATTTAGAACAATTCAAATTGCTAAAAAGGAGAAAGTAAATGGTAAGTCATATATTATGAAAAGTTTGAAAAATTTCCAACAAAATATAGGACGTAATCATATTTGATTACAAGCCTTTAGGTTTACTGTCCTACATGTCAAGTTAATTTCTAAGGTTGGAATTTTTCACCTCTCATTTTTCTGTATGTTCTGTACTCTAGAAGATCCATATTTTTGAGGTACGCACAGCAGAACTAACATATTTTTCTAATGTTTAACATGGAACAGATTTCCAAGAAGAATTTCTGTTGTCATTAATGTTAACAAGACCCAGGTCTCATTTCACCTACTCTCTAACCAGGATATTCTTTAAAAACAAAAACAAAACAAAAAATCCAAAAAACCACAGAACAAAAAGCCAACAAAAACACAAAAAACTTTTCTGCATGAAATAAAACAGTTTTCATTCCACTTACACTGGGCTACTGCAATGTTTTCTGTATTATAAGCTATAAGATCTGCCAAGATGGTATGATGAGTCTTCTGTCAACTCTTTTATTCCTTTAGAATGAGGGATATGTGAGAACTGCAACAAAGACTTGGAAAAAATTCCTGAAAACTAGCAGAGGCTGAAAAGCCCTACAATTTAAGACCACCTTTATATCTTTCTGAAACTTGCATAACTAGGATGAGTCATTTGTGAAACTTCATGTTACTGGTCTTCTGAAAGAGCTATCCCGTAAGGAAACACTTCCATTCAGAGGAGAACAAGCATCCATCCAGAGAAGCCCTACAGTATATTTATAAGACAACAAAATACCTAAATGAACAAAAGAAAATCAGGAGTAGATAGCCGGTCTCTTTGACTTAGTTATGTGCATTTTTCATATACCTTTCTTTAAAGTAAATTCATGCATGTCTTCATAGAAATATTTGTGACGTTTCAGTACGAAGAATCGACAGGGGAAGTCCTGTCTCTGGTGTCTACGTTTGAACCCTCTATTTTGAGAGAGGGTGCAAAAAAGAAAAAAATGTCTTTAGTGCTGCAAAGTTTTTGTCAGTTTTGATGAGTTTTTTATGGGAGCATTACAGGGGAGATATGCCAGTTACCTGAAAAAAAAAAAGCCCTATCGTAGATTCTTTTGAAGTGTTTTACGAGTGAAGGCTTTTGTTGAGTGCTGTGGCTATCTGTCCAATAATGACTGAATAGAAAATAAGCCAAAATAAAGATAATCTAATATACAGCACAAGTGTATGACAGTGGAAACTGGTCTTGTTAGGATTTGAATGATCAGTCTAGTCATGAGAGAGTCTAGAGTTTATTCCTAATCTTACTGTCATCCTCTTATATATAAAAAGTGAGGGGATGCTCTACCTTCTTCTTCCGTATCTCCAGAAGTGCATTAGACATCAGAGGATTCTTGCAAATCCTCCAGCTCCCCAAGGATGCTACAGACATCCTCATCTTCTTCCATCAACTCTTCTTTAGCTGGCTTCCTGAGAAATGTAGTACAAGTGTATGAATTCATTTGGATGGGCCACAACACATAGCGCATCAAAATGCACTCAACTCAAGGTCCATCTAACAATGGATCTAATTTGACCTGCTTGTAAGTTCATCATTCTCCAGTAGACACCTTGGAACTCTTTTTGAATCTGTTGGTCCATTTCCTTTTTTCATTATCATTCCACAGATGTGAAATGGATGTAAAAATCAAAGTCACTGAATAAATAAAATGAGAAAAAAAATCACAGAGGCCTCTTGGCAGGAGAGCAACAATACATCCTACTGAAGATATTTCTACAACTAAGAGCAGAAAGGAAACTAAGAAGATTGATGTTAGCAAAGAAATATAATTAATGTTCATTTTGGTTTAAATAGTATAGAAGAAGAATAATTTATCTGTGAATTAAGTGGACAAAGATATGCAGAAAAACTAAAAGCTATCTCTCGGCCTAGAAAAAGAACTGTAAGGATGTAATTTGCTTTTTTTGTGCTTGTAGTTGTTTACACTCACCACAACCAGAAAGACATCCTGACAGAAATGCCAACAGGCAACACTCCTCCTACAGCCATCAGGAAGAAAAGAACGCACATTTAGAGGCCATCTTTTCATAAAGACCAACACTTCCTGGGCATCTGTTTGTCACCTTTAGACTGTGACAATTTGAATTTTCTCTAATGATGAGCGCTCCTGACTCAACAGAGTCAAGACACACAATCCCAAAGCTGAAGATCCGTATTTAATCACTTACCACAGAACCGTGGGAATTTGCCCAGACCCAGTTTCCACCCTCTTTCTTTTTTGCTCTGTGGATGCACTAGAGAGACCTAACTGTCCTAGTTTCAGTTAACTGTCTTCCCACACTTTTCTCTAAAATGCATGGCTGCATCTCTTTCTCCAGCAAAAAATGTATTAATTTTTAGATGGAAATAGGGAGAGTGGACTGTTTCTCCTGAATGAAGACAAAATCTTCTGAGATAAAAACGTTCTTTAAAAGATACTTTAAAGAAAAAATATTTTTCTTAATTATTCATCTCTTTTTCTTGTAAGCATCACGTAATACATTCACATCTGATATGGCAAGTACATATTTGTCTTTCAGAGCTGCTGTCTTCTGCAAGCTGGCACAAATACTTGATCTTAGAAAGATCAAGTAGAGAGCACTAGAGTGCTATAAAACATGCTACTTCACTGCAATGAAAAAGGCGAAACAGTTCAAAGAATTTTTTTTTAGCAATACAGGACAAAGTTTACTAGATATCCTAATCTATACTATACGTAGCACAATGATTCAGTGCAAATATTTAGTATATTAAAAAATGCCATGGATTGTGTATTTCGCAACAGTTGAGGTTTTTTAAAAAAAAATAGATATTTCTAAGAAGTCATTCATAGTAGCCAACACATACATTTGAATATTTAATGGATGCTTAGGCCCTTACTGCTAAAAATAAATCCAGAACCACATTTTTCATTACCTAATAGGAAAGAAAATAAATACCTTTTAATAATGATATGGTAGTGCCAGAACAGAAAAGATTTTTTGTTACCAAATGGTACTTTATACTTTAGACTCAACAATTAAAATGATTCTGTTAGCGCAGAAGTAGCAGCAACAATATATTTTTGACAAAATAAACCAGTATGTTATAGAAAGCCTTCATAAAATTTTGCTAGCCATTGCCACAGCTAGCATTGTCCAAGTAGCACTACTTTATGAGCCATCATCACTGAAGTCGAAAAGAACGTCCATTCACAGTAATCTCAAAAAAATTATTCCTATTTTTGCATATTGCCATTTTATAATCTTTCACTTTACCTCTTCTCCTATACACACCCCCCTTTGTTCGGTTCACCTCTTTTACTATTGCATGTGTTCCTCTTTTGAAAACAGAAAAGCAATGAACGAGTACCATCATTCACACACACAAAGTCTCTGTGGCTCTCCTTATAACATTATCTTGCCTTGATCAAAGCTTAAGCATTTATTTTCTAGACCGTGCGGGTGTTTACTTTTAGCATACCTGGGTTTGGATTCTGTTGAGCCCTCTGAACCAGAGAATTTGTCCACGTCGAAGTTCTCTCTCTGCATGATCAATTTCTTCAACATCTTCATTGAGTTCTTCTTCAGGGACCTCCTCCTTCTCAGTGAGCCTCCCTGCCTCCTTTAAAAACTTTAGCCTACTTGTTGGGATGGTTGCAATGACCTAAAATTATAAAAAAGTACTGAAAACATAAACCTCATTCAACAACAATGTGCTAATATGTTCTAGTATATGTGCTAGTATAAAAAAGTGCTTTAATAAAGTTTATAGAGATCTCTAAACTTTTAGAAAAACTAAGATAAGCATATTCATAATAGTACTTTACACTTATGTAACTCCATTTTAGTCCAAAAATACTTAGCTTACTGCGTAAACAGTCAGCATCACTTGTATCGTTAAACAACATTGGCAATAGGCAGCTATGGAGCAAGTTTAAGGCTGGAAAAAATGTTGTCCTTTCTCAAAAAACTAAAAGAGGATGTAAATATTTGAATGTAATGAGTTAAAACAAACTTAGCAAGACTTATTTCTGCAATTAGAGCTTGGGCATTTTTAATGACTGGTAATAATCTAATGTATGTTAATGCCAGCTGAAAACTAGGTGCATCTCATGCTTATAGATTGTCTCACACTACTTCGGTTCATGTATTCAGCTTCCCTTTGTTTCGGCAAGTTGAAATTCTTTTCTCAGCATTTATCAAAAATGAGGTTTCTGAAAGGTGTGGGTTTGACTGTCTCCCTCTGACTTCTTATAGGGCTCTCTCTTACTCTGCTATTACTAATAAATTCTCATCAATTCAGCCCCTCTTCTTATTATGTTTGTCCACCAAATCGGTCCTTTGAAGTAATTAATACAGGAGATGGCTAATAACCTCAAAAATATGCAAATACTGTAGTTACACAATGTTACAACACAATTATTTTAAATACATTTCAGTGTTGCCCTCTTGGGCAGTCATTTTCTCTTTGTTCTGATTTCTTTTGTCAACTTGAATAAAAATATGAGCAGACGGCTATTTAAACAAGATATTACGTGGAACATATTGAGAGCTTAAAAAAAATCTCTTATAAGGTTAACTATTAGACCCATTTAGCAAAAAAGTGCTGCAGTTTTCTTTTTTGTTTCTCTTTGTTTCAGCACTGAGCAATCACATCGCTGAAGCTCAAACGTGTGAAAGATGGAGATAGAATCGGACAGCTGCAGGAAAGCTCGTGAGGATATATCTTACAGTTTTGGTAAACTGGAATGGATACAGTGAAGACACATGAAAAGGTACCAAATAATTTCAGGATTAAAATAAACTGGTTTGCTGAGGGTCCCCTTGACCTTCGTGATCTACAACTCCACTTTTATTACGTTATTTTTAAAGACAAATGAAGAAATGTAAAAAAAACCCTGTTTCTACACTACCTACAGAACCTTTTTAAAGTGCATTTTGGGGTTTGAAAAACATGATGTAAACTTGGAAAATTAATGAATTTGTGTGACACGAGCGAAGACAGAACAGAAGGAAAAAAAGAAAAGGTAAGTGCTAGTCATTTAAATACTTACTTACATTTAAATACTTCAGCTTCCCAGCTTTCAAAACACTATAATGCCAGCACTCTACAGAAAGAAGCTACTGGAGATTGTTTGGTATTGGATAAAAGTGATGGTGAAGAAGTACTTGCAAGACAATACACAGAGAAACAACTGCTTTTGGTAGTGATTCTGTGAGATAGAACATACCTCTCCTTCCTGACCTCTCTCAGCCAGGCTGATAGATTCTGCTCTAATTCTTTTCTTAGGATGTTTAGATGTCTTTTTGTTTGTTCATTTGCTTTCCGTATCTTCGGACACCTGCCCAGTTCAGGTAATGGCAGACTCAATAGACTGGATGTAGATTAAGGAACTAAATATTATTCCCAGGAAAACTATCATGATTTTCAAAAGTGATCAATAATTCTGGGAATGTAACATGAAATATCTTAGAAAGTACCTGGTTTTCAAAATTGATGAGGGCCACCTTTTAGAAAACTGTCCTTCAAAGCAACTCAGACTGGCTTCCTAGAAATTACACCTTAAAGCTCTTTTAAAAGTGCCAACTTTAACATCTAAACTTGAAAATCTTGATTAGTTCTACTGGTTCACAAGAACAGCAAGTTCAGGAGACTGTGATAGAAGAAAGGGATAACAGATTTGTTGTGTGCTGAGCTAGAATTAGTCACAGCAAGAGAGAAAAGGCTGAGAAGAGAAGCACCTCCTAAGGAAAAGAAGTCTCTCTTACTGTAGAGCTCCATGAAGAGAAGACTTGCCACAGACTGTGTTATCATGCAAGTATGTAAATAATGCATTTTTTTAGTTTGTGTTTTTCTTTTCTGATCACTAAATACTGACTACAAGAGAAAGATTTTTTTCGCCTCTATATTTGCTTTATGTGAAATTGCAGTCTTTCAGTAATAAAATTGTTGAGGTATTCCAATCCCAGTTTTAATTTAATGGCTAAGCTCTCGCAATAAGGCTTGGGCAACTATGCCCCTCTGAAAACAGATGCTGATATTACTCCTAGTTTTTAGTGGTTATGTAATAACCACGTACAACAAAATTCAGAAGCCACATAGTACATTGATCAAAGGCTGTGGGAAATTCTTCACAGCTGAATGACCTAATAAAACTGGTAGGATTTTTCTCCCTTTCCCTGCTTTTTCCCCCCTCCCACAGTTGGTATTTTCCAATCAGTTGGAAATGTATCTTTTCTTTCCAAGATTTACCAAACTGACCATAGGTTTTCTCCCTGCAAGGTCATAAATCAAATCCCATCTTTAGGTATTAATTACATTAGAACAATCAAATAGTGGTGGTTTTCAGCAACATATGCATTACAAGTTGCCATGGCTCTGAGCTTATTTCTCAAAAAAATCTGAGGCCCAGAAAGTTAATTTTTTCCATAAGAGAAAAAATAATCAGTTTTGAAATCTGGCATCTATTCATTACAATTCCATCAGAACCATTTCAGTATTCAACTGCAGTTGGCAATTTCTTCATAGTGGCAAACTAGTTGAGCTATAAGTATCTTTACATCTGAGAGGCAAAATGTAACTTCACATTTTTCACATTTCTTTTTTACTGTGTCAGGTGGCATCAACTTAAATACATTAATAATGCATTCAAAAATGAAAAAAATAACATTATTATTAACTTTGCAACAGGTGTTTTTACATAAAAGAATAATGTAGTATTTTAGCAATACTGGTTGTATCTGTATTGTTACTTCCAGACAATCACATAACTTATTTAATTATCTCGTTGACACCTGGTTTTACATCTATATATAATTTTATATTAGGTAACAATAACACAGGTTGTAGCCGAATTTTAAAACGACACACGAATTAAACTGCGCTTTTCCGCAACTATTATAGGAAAATATCCTTTTTCTTCCACCTTTCACGCACAGAAGTAGGTGGATGGAGGATCACTGCGGGTGTATATCAAATGCTCTGGACTTAGTCCTGTGCCAGTACCAGGGCTACCGTGGATTGACAGAACGGCAGTTTCAGCAAGGGACTAAGTGGCTTGACATAGAACTGGAACTTCTTTTCACTTCCAAAAATTCGCCCTGGCTGAACATACACATGCTACACTGGGTACTCTATTGCAGGGAAGCTTACCCTGCATTTGCCCTTGCTATGCTTTTTTTGTGACTAGAGGACTAGGTTATGAATCAAACGTCTTTAATGAAAAAGCCTAACTGAAGAAGACCTTGGTGAAAGCACGTTCTGCTTAAGGAAAGAAAAGATATGAATTAACAAAAATCAAATGGAACAGTGGGATAAATTATCCTTACTACTATGCCTATTCTTGAAGTACTTAGAGAGCACCCTGTATTTCAATGTGTGCTAAATATGACGTTGTGGGAGATCAAGGAAACAACAGTATAAATAGGATTATGAACAATATCAGATCTTTGACTGGTTTAGAAAAAGAAAAGAAAGAAATCTGCTTATTCCTGAATGCTTACCTGACCCCATACAAGTTCTCCTAATCCAATAAATACACACCACATCCACTGGTCAAGTTGCAGGGGAGAACAGCTAAATGGTTTTCCTCCAAACTGGACAATTACTATCTACAAAGAAAAGCAGAGAAGAAAGGGGGTAAATATTTTCTGGGGAAAAAAACAAAACAAAACACTCCACCCCAAAACCCCCCGAACCCCGCAAAAAATGCCCAACAACTTTCAGTCATATTTTACTTGAGATTTTACTTTGTCTTTCTACATATTACAGCTCTGCTGGTTTAATTCCAAGAGATTTTACCTGTAGAATATGTATTATAGAAATGTATTATTAACAATGTATTGCTTAGTGGACTGAATCTAAAGAGCACCCAAAATCGAAATACTTATATTCCAAATATGGCATTTGACACTCTTAGGTGGCACTAAGTCAAGCTGCCAGAAGTACGTTTTTGGAACCCATCCCGCAAAAGCTGCAGAATCTCAGTCACTAAAAACTAACCCACACAAACTTATGCCCACTGAATTAAAGCTCAGAAAAAGCCGTAGTGGTTCAGACTAAGGCTTCCTTAGCTTCATATCTAACAACAGTCTTATATAAATGCCCAGGAAGAAAGAAACCAGGACTGTCCCCATGTATCCTCCCAGCTTATGAGTATTCTCAGCTGCGGATATGTTGACCCTGATGTAGTTTATTTTGGAATGTCCACTGCATGAGAGATTTTTTTCTCTCTAGTTCATGTTTTATTGTACATTTATCGATCAGTTATCATGGATAGACTGATGATATACCAAAATCTAGTCCTGTTGGAAACAGAAGGTGGGAAAAGCACACACCTTGCAGCAGGATGACCAACACACAAAGAACCTGAACAAGTTTCTAAGCCTGCTTAGAGTAAGAAGGTTTTGCTAACTGAAAATCAGCTATTATTGATACTTTTTGTTAGTGCTGCTGCAAAAACAGGGACCTGAAATCACAAGCCAGTGCTTTAGAATTGTCAAAGGCTGCAAAACAGAAGTTCAAAGTAATTTTTTCAGTCTAAGATACAAAATAACACTAATACATAAAGCAGTTGCTTTCCTGTGTGAGTGAACAAGCACGAACTATGAACACAAACTCATTCCATGGGAAGTGCAAATACACAGGAAGAAGGAATGGGACGGAAAATGGAAGGCAGTGGATAGGAAGTGGCAAAATGATTGGAGAGAGTAAAGAAAAAGGAGGATGCAAAACAGAAACTGTGAATATGATGCTAAAATTATAAGAAAGAAATTACAACTCCACACTAAGAAATTTCTAAATGCTACATGGCAGGTATAGCATGGCGTATTTTAATCCATCTCCCTGCCCTGTGAAAATTATTTATTTATTCTGAAAGCAGAGAAAGGAATTTTAAAAAATAAAAGCAAGCTATTGCTTGTCTGAGGACAGGAGTGGTGACTGCCCTTTTATTTCTCAAACTGTTGTAGCTCTCACAGAAGCACTTTCTTATCCTTCTCAAGGATGCACTGTAATGGTCTCCATATTTTTCACTTTGAAAATTCAGCTACTGATGCTGGCTTTTCGGAAGGGTTTAGAAGCAGAACTAAACTAAACCAATAGTTAATGGAAATATTGCACTCAAAGATGAACTTTCAAAGCCAATTAATCTGTACTTCACAGAAAGTGTAGTAAATACATATGGAACTACAAAGTTTTAAAATATGAAATAAAAACACTTCTGTATCTCCCATATCCATCTATGTAATCCAAATTCCTGGAGACAATAATTTTCTCTTTAGAATAAAATGCTTGGCTCACACATCCAGCTATTAAAACACAGAGCCAAAATAATAAATACTTTTCTGACATTGCTTCAGCAAGTAACATTATGCAAAGCTGTAGTCCCACAATGTAATAAACACAGTGGAAAATTAACAGGAAGACTGACCTTCTGCTGTCCCAGGAAAAATGACCTGATTCTTGACATAGAACTGGAACTTCTTTTCACTTCCAAAAATTCGCCCTGGCTGAACATACACATGCTACACTGGGTACTCTATTGCAGGGAAGCTTACCCTGCATTTGCCCGTACTTAAAAGCAAATAAGAGTTGCAGCCCTTTTTGATTCACACACAGAAAAAAACCTTAAGGTAAATTTCTGATGCATAGTTACTAATTCTTGTCCAAATCATTACCTGAATAGCAAATGTACCCAGTACAATAGTGCAAAAAATAGGATTTCTGAAGATGCCATCAAAGACATTTCTTTCGCCGTGGATTTTCCGTGCGTTGATTTCATTGAAAAGCTGCATCATGACAAAGGTGTTGAAGATAATGGTGTAATGCTCTGAAGGAGGAGAGTGAAGCGGTGCATTCCTCCCACTGTCAATCTTAAACATTTTCTCACCTAGGTATAAGACAAAAATAAAGGTTTCCACTAGAATAAATTAATCAAACTTTAATTTATATTTTCCTTGTTTGCTTTAGCTAGTTGCCTCCTGTACTCTGCTTCAGAGACTTTCTTTCTGCACTTAGTATAGTATAGGCAGAATTTATAACACCAGTGGCAAAAGACATGTAAAATTCCTGAGCGAGAAGATTCTCAAATGATGATTTTTATCTCATAACTCAGTATATCTACACAAATAGTTTTCAGTAGTACTTCTCCTCCAACCAAGTAGTAATTATTCTAAGTCAATTCTTTCTGAGGTACCAAGCACTTGAGACAACTGACAGTACATTTGTGATTTTCTACAAGAGCAACCACTCTTCAGCAGGTTTTACCCACTTGCTAATCCAGTATGGCGTAACTCTTGACAAGCATTCAGGGATATTCATGAGAAAAACCAGAGACATTCCTGGTTTAAAATAGATTTGGTTTTTGATCATTCTGCTAGTCTGCTTTGAGAGGATACCATCAGGCATTGCTCTTTATTTTGATAATTTGACTATAACTTTTAGATCTGACCTATAAAAAAAGCAAGAGACAACCTATGATGAGTAACTGTAAAAATAAGAAAAGTTTTGAAAAGATACCTGCACCTGAAGGACCTCTTTCTTATAGAATGGTTTGGGTTGGAATGGACCTTTAAAAATCATCTAGTCCAATTCCCCTGCCATGGGCAAGGACATCTTTCAGTAGATCATGTTGCTCAAAGCCCCGTCCATCCGACCTTGGACACTTCCAATGACGGAGCATCCACAGTTTCTCTGGGCAACCTGTTCCTGTGTCTCACCACTCTCATTGTAAAAAAATCTCTTCCTTATGTCCAATCAAACCTACCCTCTTTCAGTTTAAAAACCACTGCCCCTTGTCCTGTCACTACAAGCCTTGGTAAAAAGTCTCTCTCTGTCTTAGCAGCCCTCTTTTTTTTATTGAAAGGCTGCTATAAGGTCTCCCCAGAGACTTCTCTTCTCCAGGCTGAACAACCCCAATTCTCTCAGCCTTTCTTCACAGGAGACCTGTTCCAGCTCTCTGATCAGTTTTGTGGCTCCTCTGGACCTGCTCTGACAGGTCCATGTGTTTCTTGTCTTGCTCCAGAGCTGGACACAGCGTTCCAGGTGGGGTCTCACCAGAGCAGGGCAGAGGGGGAGAATCACCTCTCTCGACCTACTGGCCACGCTTCATTTTATGCAGCCCAGGATACAATTGGTTTTCTGGGCTGCAAGTGCACACTGCCAGGACGTACCCCATTTTTCATCCACTTTCTTATACATGAAGTTTACATATAATATACAGTTATTAAAGAGGCGCTGCCTTAAAGTAAGGATAGGGCATTCACATGAAAATGTAAGTAATGAATGAAAAAAGAGTAAAGAAGATTATCACAATGCTACTTATTTCCATAACCAGTGTCTTGTTAATAAAAGCAAATTAAAACATTTTTCTGCTCTCCCACTAGCATTATATTCAGAATTTCTGAAGAAAGAAGAAGAAAAGGTTCCTCAGGTTCTCTCCTGAGGTCATGAATTCCATCAGCTAAGTTAACAGTGAGTGTTTTTTTGCTTCGGGATACTTGAGCAGTTTGTGTTCAAGTCACTGGGAATAATGACCATGTTTCCAAAGAAAGAATTTGGCTTATAGTCTTTTGACAGAAAGTAGGTTATGGTATCACAAATATATCAGTAACACAATATGAGGCCCCAAAACTTAAAATGTAAGACAGCAGAGATTTTTAAGAGGATTATACATCTCCAGAGAGATAACTAAGTATTGGAAAACATTCCCCTTACTACATATAAACAATAAAGGAAAAAAAATGAATGAAAGCAAACAGGTATCACAATTCTATCTTTTATAGATATACACATGTGCACACACACATATATATACACACCTTACATCTATTTGCTTTCATTCAATACACCCACAAACACAAATATATGAATAATACTTTCCTCAGCGAGAGTACCTGTCCATAAGTCTTCTGTTATTGCATTCCATCACTTTGCCACTTAATTGGCAAAGAACATGCTGCTATTGAGGAATGGCAGTGGTTAAACCCATAACTAATTTTTATTTCCAAACGTGTTCCAAAAGGCGTTATAGTACATCAAGTTTATTATGCCTAACTGCTGAGGTTAAGATTTTTTTATACTACTGTTTCACAGAACTAGTCAGTGACTTCTGGATTTCTGACATGCCTGATGTCTCAAAGGCACTACTGTATGTTCAAACACAACATATTTATTGCCACATCATAGAAAAATAATACAAAAACTTGATGTACTAGTCTCTACAGAAACCTACTACAAAAAAAAAAGAAGTATTAGTTGATCAAAATATGACTAATTCTCATTAATTTGGAAGTTATTTACTGAAACACTGAGTTTAGAACATCATCTCACTGCAAAGCTGAGCCTTGTGGAGTTTAGAAAGGAAAAAACTGTATTTCCTAGGCTTATCAGAAAATTGGTTGGGCTGCGTCCTTCAAAGTATGCATGGGTTTTCCAGAGACACAAAGAGGTAACTAGAATAGAGTGAAAAAGCCTGTTTTTCTTTTCACCGGGACTCAGTATAAAGCATTTTAAACCATAAAACTCATCAAAAAGCCATTAAAGCTTCCCATGAAGTTCACAGAAGTTCTCGTTCCAAGATTCATATCATATGAATTAGCAAGACCTTCTACACCTGTTTTAGAGAATATGAAATTACAATTTCTTTAGACTCACTAGACATTCTCAAAACACACTGTAAGCCTAACAATATTACAGACCATCTCCCTTCAAAACCTGGCAATTATTTTGGTTTAAACAGCTCCAGTGTAAACAGACCATCACCTCCTTTGAGCATTCCAAGTAAGCTACCAGTTGTTGGTAGGTGGAACAAGACTTTCACAATGGAGCTCAAAAAACTCCTAAGAATCATAAATTTACATTTACAGCTTATATGGAAGTCTGTATATAAAGACAAAGTCTGAAAGACAACACATGTAATTTTACAGTGATGACACGGTGACAAGAACACAATACCCAATTGACAAAATCATCAGTCCTTTGAGCAAGTTCACTTATTATTGTGGAGCAGTAGAATCTATTATTAGCCCCTACTATTGCCTGCAGCCAGAAACATTCCTCCTCCTTCTCTCCTCTGTCCAAAAGATGACCTATAAAAAGCATCTGTTGCTAGCAAGGCCTAAGGAAAAGTCCAGTAATCTAATACATTAGATTACCCCCCCCCCCCCCAGCTTTTAATATCCATTCTAGATAGTTTTTACTCTAGCTGGCTGCTGAGGAGACCAGCTCCAGTGCAGGTAAGCCTGTACTGGGGAAGGGAATCATGGCAAAGAAGGATCAGCCAGGGGCTCATTTTCAAGGCTTTTAAAGCCAGGAAAAGCGGCCAGCCCGAGCCGGTACCCAGCACTTCTGGGGGGCAGGGGCAGCTGAGGAGCCGAGGGCAGAGCCACCACCCCCGGCGGCAGGTGTGAACGAGCAGGGGGTGGGACCACTCTCCCCCCTCATAAAAGAAGCCCTTCGAGCAGCAAGTGGGTATTTGCTGGGTGTGACCTGCAGAACCACCTAAGAGCACCACAACAAGAGTGTACTTCCTGGGCTGGAGAAGAGGGTGGCTAAACAGGGTGTGACACACCAGTCCAATCACAGTGGTCCGCACACCAGTTCGTGCAGGACAGAGCTGAAAGACTGCCAACCCAGCCAGGTAGCGATGGTAACTACTTGCAAGAAGACTGTGGCATCCATAAGCTCCACAACCACCAGGTCTGATGCTGCCTCTCAGATGGAGCTCTTGTGGGAACATGCTACCACACAGACATCAGGCTGTAGGGTGTGCCCTGCTCTTACACCAGTGTCGGATAGCAATGATGGGCATGCCTGTAGGAGATGTGCCCAGGTAGATGATCTCCTCTGATTAGTCATGGAGCTCAGGGAGGAGGTAAGTAGGTTGAGGAGCATCAGGGAATGCAAGAGGGAGATAGATTCCTGTAGTAGAATCCTGCATCCCACGACAGAAACCCAGCAGGCAGACAGAACCCCTGCAACAGAGAACCCCCTATCCTCTGTCACCTCAACTGAAGGTGGTAACCTGGAGGACAGGGGGCAATGGCAGGAAGTTCTGGCACAGTGCAACAGGCGCCGCACTCGAGACTGCCCAGTGACTACCCCATCTTCCCAGGTGCCATTATTTAACAGGTACAGTGCTCTACAGAGGAACCTGGATGATGATGAGCACAATATTTCTCCTACCTTGGAGCCCTCAGCAAGGTCTAGTCAGACCTCCCCCTGCATCAAAACCTCTGCGGTAAGGAAGAAAAGACGGGTCCTTGTCATAGGTGACTCACTACTGAAGGGAGCGGAAGGCCCAATATGCAGGCCGGACCCGGTACATAGGGAGGTCTGCTGCCTCCCTGGGGCCCGGGTCAAGGACGTGAAGAGGATGCTTCCTTCCCTGGTACAGCCCTCAGACTACTATCCACTTTTGCTCTTTCAGGTAGGCAGCGACGAGGTAACAAGAAGAAGTCCAAGGGCAATGAAGAAAGATTTCAAGACCCTGGGACGCCTGGTCAAGGGATCAGGAGTGCAAGTGGTGTTCTCGTCTATCCCCCCTGTTGCGGGGAATGATGAGGGGGTAAATAGGAGGAGCCAGCAGATCAATACCTGGCTTCGAGCTTGGTGCTGCCGGCGGGACTTTGGGTTCTTTGATCATGGCCTGATCTACAAAACATCTGTCCTGCTGGTAACAGGCAGGAATACCTTGACTTCCAGGGGAAAAAACTCTTGTCCTAGAACCCTATCAGGGCTCATTGAGAGGGCTTTAAACTAGATTTGAAGGGGGGTGTGGATGGTACTGGGCTCGCTGGTGAGGTGCCAGGGCGTAGTTGCTCAGCGCTCGTGGGCCAGTGTGCCAGTATTTCTGAAAGCCAGAAGGCACACCACATCTCAAGCGTAAAACTGCACACACAACTCCCTCTCTGAAACGCTTATACACCAATGCACACAGCATGGGCAATAAGCAGGAAGAGCTGGAGATCTGTGTGCGGTCGCAGGACCACGATCTCATTGCAATTACTGAGCCATGGTGGGACAGCTCACATGACTGGAACGCTGTCATGGATGGCTATGTCCTTTTCAGGAAAGACAGGTCAGCGAGGTGCGGTGGTGGAATTGCACTCTATGTGAGAGAGCATTTGGAATGCACTGAGCTCTCACTAGGGGCGGATGAAGAGAGGGTCGAAAGCTTATGGGTGAGGATTAAGGGACAGGAAAATATGAGGGACACTGTTGTGGGTGTTTATTACAGGCCATCTGATCAAGATGGGGAAACTGATGAGGCCTTCTACAGACAGATGAAAGTAGCCTCGCAATCACAGGCCTTGGTTCTCATGGGGGACTTCAATCACCCTGATATCTGCTGGGAAGACCACACAGCCAGGCATGGGCAGTCCAGGAGGCTCTTCCAGTGCATTGATGACAACTTTTTGACACAGGTGGTACAGGAGCCAACACGGAGAGGAGCACTTCTGGACTTGATACTGACAAACACAGAGGGACTGGTGGAGGACATTAAGGTTGGGGGCACCCTAGGTTGTAGTGATCATGAAATGATAGAGTTCAGGATCACGGGTACTGTGCACAAAACAAGAAGTAGTAAAATTACAACCTTGGATTTCAGGAGGGCTAACTTCGACCTCTTCAAGAAACTGCTCAGAGAGATCCCATGGGCTAGGGCTATGGAAGGCAAAGGGGCTCAAGAGAGCTGGTTGGTATTCAAAGACCACTTCCTCCAAGCTCAGAATTGGTGCGTCCCTAAGAGAAAGAAATAGGCCAAGGGACGCAGGAGACCTGCATGGTTGAGCAGGGAGCTTCTGAAAAAGCTCAAGTGGAAGAAGGAAGTTAACAATAAGTGGAAGAAGGGACTGACCCCTTGGGAGGATTACAAGAATGCCACCAGAGCGTGCAGGGATGAAACAAGGAAAGCCAAGGCCGCCTTGGAATTAAACCTGGCTAGGGATGTCAAGCTCAACAGGAAGGGCTTCTACAAGTATACTGGAAGCAAAAGGAAGACCAGAGAAGTTGTGGGCCCACTGTTGAATGAGACAGGAGCCATGCTGATGGAGGATGTGGAGAAGGCAGAGTTACTGAATGCCTTCTTTGCTTTGGTCTTCACTGCTCAGCCCAGCCCTCAGGAGTCCCAGGCATTGGGTAAAGTAACAGGGAAAGAAGAAGACTTCTCATGGGTTGAGGAGGAGCGAGTGAGGGATCAATTAGGTCAATTAGATATTCACAAGTCCATGGGCCCTGATGGGATGCACCTGAGAGTGCTGAGAGAGCTGGCAGAAGTCATTGCTGGGCCACTCTCCATCATCTTTGAAAGCTCCTGGAGAACAGGTGAGGTGCCTGAGGACTGGAGGAAAGCCAATGTCACTCCAGCCTTCAAAAAAGGCAAGAAGGAAGACCCAGGAAACTACAGGCCAGTCAGCCTCACCTCCATCCCTGTAAAGATGGTGGAACAGCTCGTTCTGGGTGTCATCTCAAGGCATGTGGAGGGAAAGAAAGCTATCAGAAGTACTCAACATGGATTCACCAAGGGGAAATCATGTCTGACTAATCTGATAGCCCTTCTATGATGGCAGGACTGGATGGATAGATGAGGGGAGGGCAGTAGATGTGGTCTACCTTGACTTAAGCAAGGTGTTCGACACTGTCTCCCACAGCATCCTCATAGGGAAGCTTAGGAAGTGTGGGCTAGATGAAAGGACAGTAAGGTGGATAGATAACTGGTTGCAAGACAGAGCTCAGAGGGTCATGATTAGGGGCACAGTCTACTTGGAGGTCAGTGACAAGTGGTGTTCCCCAGGGGTCAGTACTGGGTCCAGTCCTCTTCAATATATTCATCAATGACCTGGATGAGGGGATAGAGGGCACCCTCAGCAAGTTTGCTGATGACACAAAGCTGGGGGGGGTGGCTGACACACCGGAAGGCTGTGCCACCATACAGAGAGACCTAGACAGGTTGTAGATCTGGGTGGAGAGAAACCTTATGAAATTCAGTAAGGGCAAGTGTAGGGTGCTGCAGCTGGGGAGGAATAACCCCATGCACCAGGACAGGTTGGGGGCTGACCTGCTGGAGAGCAGCTCTGTGGAAAGAGACCTGGCAGTCCTGGTGGACAATGGGATGACCATGAGCCAGCACTGTGCCCTTGTGGCCAGGAAGGCCAATGGCATTCTGGGGTGGATCAGGAAGAGTGTGGCCAGCAGGTGGAGGGAGGTCATCCTCCCCCTCTACTCTGCATTGGTGAGGCCGCACCTGGAGTCTGTGTCCAGTTCTGGGCTCCCCAGTTCAAGAGGGACAGGGAACTGCTGGAGAGGGGATAGCAAAGGGCTACAAAGATGATTAGGGGACTGGAACACCTCTCTTATGAAGAAAGGCTGAGGGATTTGGGTCTCTTCAGTCTGGAAAAAAGACGACTGAGGGTGGATCTTATCAACACTTATAAATACTGAAAGGGTAGATGTCAGGAGGATGGGGCCAGGCTCTTTTCAGTGGTGCCTGGGGACAGGACAAGGGGTAATGGGCACAAACTTGAGCATAGGAAGTTCCACCTAAACATGAGGAGGAACTTCTTTACCCTGAGGGTGGCAGAGCCCTGGCACAGGCTGCCCAGAGAGGTGGTGGAGTCTCCATCTCTGGAGACATTCCAAACCCACCTGGACGCATTCCTGTGCAACCTGCTCTGGGTGACCCTGCTGTGGCAGGGGGTTGGACTAGACAATCTCCAGAGGTCCCTTCCAACCCTGTGATTCTATGATATTAAATGTCAAAACAGAATGTTATTTGTATCACTTAAAACTGATTACTTTGCTTATCTGTATTACTTAAGATCAGCATTATTTCCAGACTATGGCAAACACTTTGCTCCGGATTAGAGCTTCTCCAGATACTGGTAAAATGGATATTGATTTTTGTTGTTTGTTTGTAGTTTTTATTTATTTATTTGTTGTTACAGGCCTACTAAAGATGACACGACTCAAAATGAAATTTCAGTATAGAAGCAGCAGGATAGATACTTCGATAAAAATATAATCTATGCTACATTTTAGTCCTGCTAGCTCTTTAACTATGTCAGACTTGATAAATGTGCATTAAGTGGTTACATTTAAAACATTCTGATGTGTCATGCTACAAGACCTAAATGCTTCTAAACTAAGCAACAAGCCTAACAAACTTTCTTACCGACAAAAAGAAGTGTAAATATGAGAGTAAGCTGATAAACAGCATGGCCCAGAATGTTCTTCATCATGGTACGGGATATAAGAGGTTTGTTCCTGCCATATGGCTTTCTTAGCAATAGAGCCTCTGTTGGAGGTTCAGTGGCCAAAGCAAGTGAGGCAAAGGTGTCCATAATTAGATTGACCCACAACATCTGCACGGCTTTCAGAGGAGAGTCCTGTGGAGACAAATTAGAAAGTTACATGTTTCCTGGAAAAATAAGTGTTGTCAAGTCATTTCCTGTGACTTATTTCTTCCTGTGCGACTGCAAGCAGCGCTGAAGACAGGATACTGAAATACATGGGCCTTTGGTCTCACCTACCATGACCTTTCTTCCATTTCTTACGCAAGACCAGAATCATGGGAAACACAGTGATCTGAGCAAAGATAAATTATTCCTCTCCAGTCATTTACATCAGGAATATTTAGAATCACAACAATTCTTATAAAGCATAACATTAACACTTTATAAAACATTTTACATTTTACAGTACCCTCTGTTACTTCATGCATCGTGCTCCCATTTTCAGATGAATTTAGGTAACTAGAAAATGTAAGTGGGAGCTTCCTTCCTGGAAGAAAAATTATACTGAAATAAATTTAAAAGTAATATTTCCTTTTAATATAACCTACCTATCTGTTTTTTTCAGAAAGAGCTTGAAATGATTAAAATTTTATTAAATAATTACCAAGACATTTTAATATATCTCAAATAAGACCTTCTAAATACAGTAGTGATGAAAAAAATGCCTGATGAGTTAAAAAATTATTCTGAAACTCATTAAACTATATCAAATGTGCAAAAGTAAGAAAATGGTCACTATTTTACTGGGTAACAACACAGCATATTCAAAAGTACGGAACTGGACAGAAAAAAACCCCAACCATTACTACTTGTCAGGACCAAGTATTTGTTTTCGGAAGCAGATCGCCAACCGCTAGAAGGAGCTCTTTCCTCACTTAATTCGAGAAAGAGTCTATGGTCATATTACAGAGGACTTTGGATCATGTTTGGTGGTTTGTTTTTTTTAAGAGGTAAATAAATAAAGCAAACTAACACAGATCTCTGGAGAACTCTGGATTGATATTATAAAGTTTTGATTTGTAGTTCATTGGGGCAGTTGTAACGATAAATGCAATTGGTTCAACAAGGTGTATCAGGAATGATGAAGTAGGTTCTTTGTATTTAACAACCTCCCATGCCTTCAGACTGCATACAAAACGGGCACCATCAGTAAGGTCTGCTTCCTGTTTCAAATAGACGGGTTTTATTAGGAAAATAGAATCTCAAAAGTAATAAGGTACCGGTATGACAAATTTTATAATGGAAGGGAGTTAATCTAAAGCGTGGAAGTTGGAAGATCAGAGGACTGTTCTTATGCATTACATTACCATGGTGCTGCAGTAGTGACGCAAAGAAATTTATGGAACAGCATAAAAGGCAAATCAAAGCCAATGAAAACATTTTATGAATCTGCCCTTTTCTTCAAAGGGCTAAGTGTTAACTTTTAATGAAATATTATCAAATATCCATTCAGTATCCCAAGGACGTATGGAGACAAGGCTAAGTGGTTTGGTCTCTTGTAGATTTGGTTTACAATCCAGGTCTCCCTTGAGATATTATTTCCTCTTGAAAACATATTTTTAACACCCTTACAGAAATTTTTATATATTTTATTTATACAAAATACTAATTTTTGGCTTATTCAAAGGGATGCAGAAAAGCAACCTATTGTTTCTAAGTCTTACAGGCTGGCTACCTCAGGGAAGGGAGAAAGATTAGCATTAATAGATTCTTCACCTCTTGGTTATGGGTTGCATTAACTGGCCTTATGTGGAGAGTTCAGCTCACTCATTTGATATGCAGCTGCAGAAACAGGAAATGTCTTTGTCTTTAGAGATGGCTTAAAAATGAAAAGCAATCAGGACAAACTTTGTTCCAAACTGAGACGTCATTTATTTCTATTAATACTAATGGCGCAAACAAGGAGAGTACTGGCACAAAAAGCAGTTTATTGCTAGGGCTCAGAGACCCTAGACTTGGACACAGTTTATAGAGAAAAAGGAAAATATGTTTTCTACTGATGAATTTTCCTTGTTGTATTTTTACCTGTCTAGGTAGTAAGTTTTCTTGAAAAAAATTCTCTACTTTGAGATGTTACAATAGCTGAATTTCTGCTTCATGTGCTGACTTCTATGTCAATAAAACTGAATTTGTCTGCTTGCTTAAGAAATAGAGTCAAATATTCAGGTGCCTATCAAAGCCCGACATATTCCTAGCATAACAAAAAGTCAGATTATTTCAGTCTCTAAATCACACAACTGTAATTGGCAGTCATCAGTTTTGGCAACAGCATGTTCTCACCATTTCACACTGCCAATCACCTTGGGTGGCTATGGTGCCTCTAATAATTATCTATTATTGGCAGTGCTACGCTGTTCAGTCAAGTGTGAAAGCTCATTCTAAGCTGAAGCCAGAACATTAAATACACATTAGTCTGGGCAGGCAGTGGAATGAAATTTCCACTGCAACTCTACCTGATTTCTGATTAGTTGGTGGAAACTGAGGAAAATACATATCAGCTGAGGAGCTTAGTCTTCCATTGCAGATTTTGGTCACTTATGCAAGTGGGAGGCAAATTCAATGTTCTTTTCACTGCGTTTTAGCCACTAAATGACTAGTTAATAATTCTTAATTCACTTTCTGAAAACTTTGTGGATGAAAGCCGTTCAAACTGCAAACCACCCAAAATCGCCACTTATTTGTCAAATTCCTTTCCACTTGACCTTGGACTAGGTTAGCTTTGGCCGAGAGGTAAAAGGAAAATGTCCCTTAAATCAAGTGATGTTACACTTCAGCTTGGAAACACTTAAAAGTACAAATCACCAAAGGCTGGAAATAAACTACAAATCTTTTGTGACATGCAGAGCCTCACAAATTTTAGAGCTTGTTACTTTTGATTCAGATGACAAGCTGTAAGGGAATAAAAAGGTATTTTCACCCTTACCTCTTTACTCCCACTTGTCACAGAACACATGCATGGATTCATAAAAATGAGCATTTTTTGGTAGGTTAACTTTACATACATTAAAGCAAAAAAATGTTAGCCCTCGCTTCTGCTGCTAGATCACAGTGTCTACTAACTGTATGGAAGAGGCATCCTCAGGTCTATTTCCATGCCCCGGAGCCTTCCCAAAACAAAGCTAAACAGTAGACACTTTGATTTTATATTAAAGCTTTTTCAGATTTGCCAAATACAGTCCTGCAGTAAAACATTATAACCATGTAAATTACTGCCTCATACATGTAAGTATAGATCATCCTCATTTTTTGAACAGGATCTGTAAAAACAATAAGTGATTCATGCCGTAGTTCATTGCTACAGTGCTTTTTAATTAGCATTTAATTTTCCAAACATAATGTCCTATAGAGTCACTGTTTTCAGTTCCTAATGTCTGCTAAAACATTAAGTCTTTCTCAAAGTACGAGAATAATAATTTGAATGTAAAATGTAAAAACACTGTCTTTGTCTTCTCTTTCTTTAATGCAACCTTTTTGAATAGTTACACTGCCTCAACAGCTGGAGACACAGACAAAATTTGGCACAGACAAAGCTGCTAGCTTTAGAGTTCCAGTAAAAAATTGTTACCATTTGACTGAACTGCACTTGAAAAATCTTATTTTGTACATACACAGATTATTTCTAACAGCTCCAAACATAAACACCTAATATTTTCTTGGTACTCTGTCTATATGTTGGGGACAGGAAACAGGATGACCTGGCTTTGTAAGGAATAGATGGAGCTCTATATGGCACCTAGAGATGTGGAGCAATGACTCGTTTGAAGTACAAAATCCACAATAATTGTAGGCAGAGCTCCAAAGAAGAACCCTCACTGAGTCCATCAAGGGCTCTGCAAAAATGATACTCAGAGAATGAGGTCAGAATATAAGAGTTTATCTCATAAATCCACTGGAAAAAGAAAATATTGATTTAACCTGAGATAATGGTTGCTAAACAGAAAGGACAATTATATGCAAACTGGGCAAGATAACCACACCCTGATCATTTTAAAAGCATGTAACGGGCAACACAGAGAGGAGGAAGCAAGAGGTAAATGAACTAGACTAATCGAAAGGTAAGGTGAATTAATACAGCTGAGCTGCACTGCACCACACAAGCTGCACTGACACGGGAGTAGCAGAAATAACAGCTGTGATCTCACGGGTGGGTGCTACAGACAGACTGGACACAAAATTGAGAGCACCAGTGCAGCCCCAGATGGAGCGATCCAGCTTTTCATCACAGACTTCTTTAAGCTTGGCTTTCTTGTATGACCTACATCTCAGAGTTGCAAAATTATAGAATCACAACACAGAAGTTCACTATTAGTTGAAAATTCGGAACTCTTGGCTTATCCATTGAGCTGCTGTAAATTGCAAGAGGGCCCGATGTAAGTTGGATCCCTGTGAGGGCAGCAGCCATGCTAAACTTGACAACAGGTGACGCTGTGTCTGTAATTCCTGTGCTGCTTAGAATATCATTTCTGTTACCTTAACATGACTTCATGCTGGGCCCAATGACAGAGAATACCAAATGACCATTTGCATTGGTCCCATCTGGTCTGCATAATAACTTCTTTAATAGCCCACTGCTACTCCTTTGTAATCCATACGTAACAATGGAGGAGCACATAGGGTCCCCTACACTTCGTACATGCAGTTAAACATCTATTGAAACAGCAAACTAAAACCCAGAAATAACAGATATAGTAGATATTCTCTCTAACAGCAGCACCTTGCTGAAGCAGGCTTTGGGTAGATAAATAATAAAATAATATTTGCTTAACATTAACAGAATTAGGCTAAACAGTAGATCTCTGAAGTAGAATTGGCAAGGACACTGATTTTATTTATGTATTTGAGAAAAAAAAGCAGCAGATCCTTAAAAAGATCACTAATGGTCACAGGCTCTACCTAATATTTTTATTAAACGTCTCCATGGCACTCCTAAGGTGCTCTGGACCAAACAAAGCAGCTCCTGTGTGGCAATGCATTCTCTGGGCGCTCCTTGGCGGTCTAGTTTCACTCCTAATAGTACTCACACAGCTGGATCCTTTCATTAATAGAGTTGCTGGAGTTCACCAGGAGTCCTGCAGTGATAGGACCACATACACATATTTACATGCACACCGGTGTAATTGCAGGATCAAGACTGAATAAAATTAAGTCTATGTAGTTGCAAAGCACAAGCCAGGTGTTAAAAAAAAAAAAAAAAAAAAGAGATAAAACAGAGATTTTATTATCTTTGTACTTCCTTTAAGCACAAACAGTAGAAACACCAAAAAGAGTAGCTAAGTGTGAGAGAAGCTTCATACTCAAAGCATCCCAGAATGCTGGTTTGCATACTGAATTGCAGAACGGATTTTTTTGAGAGGTGACATTAAGAAGCATGAAATAAATGTTACTACCTACATAGACCTTTTCTCATTCTAGATTTGATGAAATATCACTAAAAGGGTAGCCTATGTAATATTCATTAACCTGAATATTAACTGTGGACTAAAATTATATTCTGTGTGTCAAAGAAAGCCAAACTGGCTACCTAAAAGCAAATTAAAATCCAGCCCAATCTGGATCTCCTTTATATTCATTTTGAAGGTCACAGAAAGCTGTGGTGCCTTCTGGAAACTATGGATTTTAGCTTCATTTGTTTGTTAAGAACTTAAATGTTTCAGTCAAAATAATAATTTAAGACCTGTGTACAGTTTTGCAGACCTAGATCTATGTGTGTGCACCTAGCCTGTCGGATGCAAGGGTTTTTTTCGTACATTCATGCATTTTGTGCTAGAGCTATTTTCATAGCAACCAGAGGGTACAGTATGTTCTCGTGTAATTTTTAGTAAAGCTTATGAGCCAAATAAACACAGTGCCCTTTCACTGGCTAGAGTATTTGAGTCAAAGCCTAACATAATGATGTTCATTCGTAAGGCGAGATCCTTCTTGAATGAGACAGAACTGAAAGCTGCTGGAGATTATCAGCACTCAGGCCGTTGAGTGTAAACAGAGCTACAATGGAACTAACTGCTGCCTTTTGGCTACAACTTCAATTTTAGCTCCTTTCAGAACTCTTCCTTTGGATTTTCATTTTTACTGCCAAATTAAGGAATTGCATAAGAATCTAGGAATTCTAGAAGGTGTACATTAAAACCTGTAAACAGGGACAACAGACTTGAGAGGCCCAGTGATGGTCTTACAGACCATGGGGGCAATACAGATGCACTGGGCCTGACCCAAATCCTTCCAGAAGTCAATGGAATGACTGAAGGGATGAAGCAAGCTCTGGAATTAAGACAGGGGAATATGCTTGCACTGATTATACACTACACATGCACTTAGACTTGATTTAAAATAGTCTTTGCACCATTTCAGTAATGTTTAGCCTCTTCAAGAATAAACCAGGAATTCCTGAGTTAACAAATAGGCTATATTTGCCTTCATGCTTTCACAAAGCCATTGAAAAAATGCTGGACACGAATTAAAAAAAAAAATCACCATAAACGTTAGTAGGCAGCGATTGAATGTCTATAAAACAGGGTCGGCAAAGGAAGCACTCGTCTCAGTTCCAATTATAGTATTCTTACCACGTTGCTTTTAGCATTTTTTTTTTCTATACGATTTTGTACCACTGATAAAAATCCAGGAGGACTGGCCTTCCAGACTTCTAGTCCTTACTCACATACCTTCTGTTACCAGCAACAATCACTTTACAGCTAAACATTTTCTCAATATGCTTGGAAATATTTCCCAATATAAAAAGAAAAGTTATCCAACTTCTGCCTGACCGTCAATAATTCTGTCCCGTAGCACAGGCCCAATTGTGCCAACAAGGCATGCTCAGGATCTGGGGCAGTGTGCTGGGGATCTAGCACTTATCGGCTCACAACTCTTGCTTCTCAGAAAACAAGTGAATTGAGGTTTCCGTGCTTCCTTCCTACAGAATAAAATAGATATTTGTTAAGACCACTTCCACCTGGTTCAAAAGCAGGCATTTTCAATGTCCCTGCGAATCCCAGCCCCAGCACTAGCCTCAGGTTCACTGAGCTCAGGGCAGCTAAATACGTGGTATCTGCCCAGCTGGTGCCAGCAGGAGCTGGGAGCTGCAGACTCCTCATGTGCAGCAGGAAAAAAAAGCCTCTTAATGTCAGTCAAGACTCAGGAGAAGTTTGACCTCATGGTTGTGTAAAGGTACCTGGGTTTCTGCTTTCAAGTATCAATTCCATGATTACAATGTAAGTTTACCCTGGAGCGGAGGTAATGACTTATTCATTGTTTTGCTCAGGTGTGCATGAGGTGAAACTTCCCTGCTGAAACAGGTATGTGCATCTGCATGGAGCACCAGGCAGGGAAGCATCGGCTTTCCCATAGCGCGTCTCAATCAAAGGAGGCATTTTGTAACAGCACCTGCCTGCAGCATCTGAAATATGCATTATTTTAGGGAGTGACAGGACGCAAACTTGCATGTTTTGCTATTTTCTAGTGAAGGAAAAAAACCTCATACTATACTAAATACATCCTGTTTTCTTTCCCAGGAAAATAAAACTTAATTTTATTATCAAAAAGTAGTAATTTGAAGGGAAAAAAAATGTGGTTTGCTTTCACATATGCTTTTTGTAAAAGACCTAGACATGTTGCATGTACACCAGGATCGCAATGAGGGATTAATGTAGAGGAAGAAAAAGAGATGAAAGCCCAACTGTATGTGCCATTTAATTGTTTTGCCATTTGCATCTGAAATTGCCTGAAAGCAACAAAATTATTTTATCAGTCAAAAAGCTCCCCTGCTGGGATTACTTCTGTGTGTCAGTACCACTCTCTGGAAAATAACAATCTCATTCCATAATCCATCAAGAACTATACATTTAGTAGTGAAATATTCTGAGAGGAAAAGGCAAAGTCACATAACCTCTTCCTTCTCCCAGTCCCTGACGTTTTATGTCCTACCTTCACAGGCTCTGTCACAACAATAATATGTAATCAAAACCAGGGAGCTGTATGGAGGCAGCACAAAAACTAGCAGCTCCCAAAAACAATTTTCTTCCAGGAGAAGATGGATTAGTGCGCTTCCTTATGTCAACAGCTATTTAACATTTAGCAGCTTGATCCTAAATACTCTCTTACTGCTCAGAGGAATTTCAGAAAGCATACTTTGTTGTACGAAGTAAGAATCAGATGTAAGCCACCATTACTTAAAAGCAAGCGTAGCTTGGTAGGGTTTGGCCCCATACTTCAAGCAACACCTGAAGTTAACCTTACCTGGGTAATGCAGGCTCCAGTGAAAGCCACAATCACGGCCACAATGTTAACGGTGAGCTGGAACTGCAGGAACTTGGAGATACTGTCGTAGACGTTACGTCCCCACATTACAGCCTTCACAATGCTACTGAAATTGTCATCTGTTAGGATGATATCTGAGGCTTCCTTTGCAACATCTGTCCCAGCAATACCCTGGAAAAAATTAATTGTGAATAAAATTACCTACTAGAAAGTACAGAGACAGAATACAAATCTTGATACACATTCAAAGTCCACAGTTATGCAGAGTCTCCCCAGCATAGTAACAGTGACTGCTGAGTATATTCTGCATTTTATATTTGCTAAGAAGTTAGCTAATTTGGCCTATTTTTGCAAGTGAATAAGGACGCAGAAAAGGGAATTGATAGAGAGCAGTGTAACTCATGTGATGATAGTTTTGAGTGTTTTAAATTATCAGCTTAATGACTACCAATCTTCTGAGTTATTTTTATCATCGACGATATTTTATTAATATGCATGAACAGAATTGCTAACAAAAATTAGAACTGTGTATCTTAATATATAGTCTAGTATATTAATGTCTTCAGAGTCAGAGTACCTTGGGAAGACATCTTTACCAATAGTGATGGATTTTACCAAAGCAAAATAGTACTCCACTGCTGTGAAGAACAGAGATGTTTTTTCTGTATTGGCACAAAATTCCACAAATAGCCAATATATTCGACAAAATAGTGCAAAAGTATCATAACCAGCAATACCAGTGAATCTAATATAGTAAATTAAAGGATTCTGAAGCAACATAACTTGCCCCGTCCATATATTGCTTCACTGACAAGTAATAACTAAGCAACTTTCACAACACTGAATGAACGAAAAACCTCTTACGGCAAATTTATAATGACCCAAACATCAGTAAATATGCTCAAGATTATACCATTGCAAAGCCAACATCAGCTTTCTTAAGTGCTGGTCCATCGTTGGTTCCATCACCAGTCACAGCCACAACCTGCCTCTGCTCCACCTGGGTGCTGTCAATAATACCTGCAAAAAACGCACATGCGTGTGTATACATACACGGATATAAAATAATTAGCAAGATAAGCCTTCCCTCTAAAAACACGAGGATCTGTGTAATATAGACTACATAATACCACACAAGTCTTACAGAGATTAATAGAGTTGATTTTTAAGGAAAATAATGATGAAAGCAGTGTCATCGCTACTAGGTGCTACTGGACATCACTACTAGAATTTACATGGACAGTTCTGATCCTGCATCATCAAAACATCAACAAAACTTGCCTAGACTTGAAAGGGAATGAGATCAGCTCTTTATGTTCTTTTGGAAGATTTCTACTATTTAAAATTATGTGTCACAGTAATCCCATTTCAGCCCAGCTCTCTGATTAAACATCAGTGGACAGGATTTGCCAAAGACTTTAAGTTCACGCTTAAAGCTCTCCTAAACTGGGACTGAACTGTAATATCTGCTTTACTGGGATGCCTTCTGGCAATCAGTTTAACCTAAAGATAACAAATGCCATTGAAGAATTTTACTTAGCTGGAGCCAAATTAGCATTTTAACAGACATGTTCAATTCTGCCAAACAATGAGTAAGAAGATACAAAACAATTCTTTAAATTCTGGAGCCAAACATTTTAATAAATAGACATAATAAAATAATTTCTACTTTCATTTTGAGATCATTTGAGAAAGGGAAGCATTTTTCACTCGCTGAATCAAGTTCCACACAACTAGCCTGCAGGGAAGTATTTTCCACTTATGCAGATGGGGAGAGTACAGAAAAGAATGAAGGATTTGTCTAAGGTTACAGACGCAGCCCTGTTTTTTAACAGGATGGGGATCATTCACCACTCGTGTTTTTATTTCCATGTCAGATTCCATTTCAATATGGGTCCAGAATACAGGATTGTTGGGTAGGATACAAGAACACCTCTCCATATAAATAACTTAGCGCGGGAAAACGACAAAATTCCTTTTGCTAACACATTTTGCACGAAGACATAGCCTCTAAAAACAATTATCAAAACCTACCCAGTGTGAAAAGCTTTCATTCTGCTCTGGAAAAAAATAACTCCCGCATCAGATAACTAACCAGAAATAGGAAATTGCAGATTACAGAGCAATAGCTGCCTCTTGGCAAGGTTCAGGCTTATCAGACACCCATAAGATTGCAGAGCAGTATGGAAGCAGTTAGTCTCCTCTATTCTTCAGTCTTATGAAAATCAGGAAAAAACCTATTCACTTTCTATTGGCAGTATGAACTCAAATAAGTGGCCCATTATTCTGATAAGATCTTATAATTAGAGCTTTCAATTTGTTGGGGTGATTTGCCTTTGTTATTCCTAAATAAACATGAACATCAGCTGCCATTACTGTCAAAAGCATTTATCTTGGTCTTCCCTTCTTGTTATTAACACACCCTTCGATGCTAAATTAATAGTTCAAGCTTCTGAAAAAAAATTCATTAAAACCTCTGACACGTCATGGTATTAACTGCTCCAAACAGGTAGATAGCGTCCTCTCACAAGTGGATTCCAAATGGAAGCACAATCCAAATCAAGTTGAAAAGGCTCTAAGAAATGACCTCCTAATAGATAGTGCTCTAACGTCAGTGACTGCACTACCCAACTGCCCTGCATCAGCCAGTTGCTGGATGCAGCTAAGTCATTTACAAGCTTTAGTAGTCATTTTTATCCCTAAAAGCAAACTATGCAGCCGGGATAAGCCCAACACCCTCCAGAGCAAAGAACTACATAATCAGCAGTCATGGAAAAGGAGAGATTAAATGGTTTTGGTTATCATCAGCATCTCAGCCACACACCTCATGGCAGTGACCACTGCTGGTGTCACCAGGAACATGTCAATGCATGGCACAACAGTACATGGATGGACTTCAGTGCTATGCACAGCAAGAGAGAAGATCTTTGTGGAACTTTCGTTTGTACGTCAGGCAAATTTCTAAAATGGAGCAGTAGTGATTATTTGGGATTCAGAGGATTTATCAGAGCTATACTTAGGCTCCCTGACTTCTGCATGCTCTATTTAATCTGCTCCTCCTCCTCCCTTCCTCACATTTCTGAATGCTTCTCTGCTTTCCAGCACTTGCCACCGTCCTAACCACATTTACTTTTAGGTTTTGGGGTGGTTTTGTTTTTTTTTAATTTCTTTGATATAATTCTGCTAATAGTTGTGATAAGGTTTCACCTCAAGAATTTTCTTCAGTATCGAGTAATATGTCTGTATAGATTTTAGAAACAGCGTAAGGAGACCAAACAGAAGAGGGATGCCTAGGAAGGGTTACCCCTCTGCAATCCTGAGCTGTGGACAACTACTGCTTCAGTGAGCAGGGACGAATGTCAATAAGGGCATGACCTGACAGACTGCCAATAAAGAGAATGCCCGTTTCTTTAACATTTACTGGCCTTTCCACTCATTCAAAACAGCTAAAAAGAAGCTTCAGTATTAATTAGTCATGTCTAACAGATAGGAAATGTCTTCAAAATAGACTGCTTTACTCCAGTTGAAAGCTTACATGCAGTATTTCAATAAAAACAAGTCTGCAAGGCAGAGCTGGGGATTTCCTAAAACTCAGCAAAGCTTCCTCCCAAAACAGCCTCTGCTGTTTCATTGGTCTGTTCCCTCATCTCAAGCTGTTTGGCCACGACTTTCCTCTGTCAAAACAAATTTTATCCAACAGCCACAGGAATACACCTGGAGCTTAACATTACAGTGCGTTCCACACGCCGATTCCGCTGATGCTGCAGGAATCTGGGGAGGAGTCATGTAGCTTACATAAGGCATGACTTCTTCAGAGCAAGCAGCTTGTTTCTGATGAGGGAAAAGATCGTATTTAAACAACTACGTATAGCTATCAAGAGGGGCATTATATGCACAAGCTTGATATAAAAGGTACCAGCACTGCATACACAGCTGAAAGTGAAATATATCCTGTATCTCCCACCTTCCTCCCTTCGCATTAAGCAAGCATTAAATCAAACCCACTCATGATAATAATACAAAGAACATTAACTAACGATGTGTCTTCCATTTCTTTTACAAGGAGCTATCTGTACCCATGGCTCAGATCAAAAACATCAAGTATAGCTTTGAGTTCTCCCTTTGTTGCCACTTTATTTAAACGATTCTTACTTGCACTGTCACCCTTAGAGTCGCATCAGTCGCTTGTTCTGGCAGAGAAAAAGTCCTGATTTAGGTATTTCCTTCCGTCTCAACCGATTAACTCAAAAAAGGCAGACAGGAAAAACTTAGCTCCAGTAGAGCATTTCACAGATGCACACCAATTCAGGTGCTACTGATGCAGGAAAGTGGATCGCCCTACGTGCTTACACATAGTTGTATTTCTTTGACAAGCTAAACATAGATGCAGTCCTGTTCTGCTTATTTTTTAATACTTCCAAACTTTTTGAAGCTCCCTGTTAATTTAACACGAATTTAGAATGTCTGTCTGAAAGAGAAAATCTAAACTCAGCTTCAGTTACAAGCCTAAGTATGTGCAGGAACAGAGCTTTAAAGGTTAATGTAGAAGTGTTACAAATAACATTATACAGAGCATTGGTAATTGTTAAGTGAATAGTGCTCTACATAGTGTTGGAATGCAGAGGAGGACATGGCTAAACCACACGGATTTCTGTACCAAGCACGTACCACCAACAGGCTCTGTATTGTAAGACTGAAACACTAAAGGGGAACCTTGAAGGCATCAGTGCCTCCCACAAAGTTACACTCAGCACAGACTACAGAGACCTGAGTGGTATTTACAGAGGATAAAACTCGAGGTTCAAATGCAGTGTACCTCCTGCTTCCTTTAAACTATTTTTATGTTCACCACTTCAGGGAAGCGTTGGTTGAAGCTGACTTTTTACGCTGTGGAACAAGCCAACTTTCTGAGTATTTCTTCATATAAATTTGAATTAAAAAAAAATATTAAAATTGTCTCTCAAATGGAAATAAACACCACTTGCATTTGCAACATGCTGATATTTAAGTTTGGAATTTCAGTTATTACACTCTTCTTTGCTTTTATTATTCTACCTACTCTTATGGTATGTCCACATTACTGAGGTCATAAATATAATACCATCCCATGCAATAATACTGGAAATATTTTAGTAATTAAGTGTAATTAATAAAACTGGTTTCTTCTTAAAGTTCCCTTTCTACTTGATAATAAATCAGCCTTACATGTGAATAGATGAGCCAGTTTTAATATCACTCAAAAATAATTCCAGCCTAATTTAAACAGATTGGAAAGCACAGCTTCTTTACCTGGTAAACTGAATATTTATTTCATCTTCTCTAAACCTCCTGATAAGAAGATGATGGTATTTCCCATCAGTACTAAACAGTTGCTTCCCACAGTATTTTAAAAAACAGCATGACAATATTTAAGTATTTCAGCAATAATGTTATAAGGACACATCGGTATAAATGATACATATTTTTATTTGTTATATTTGAAATAGGTAGGGTAAAAAATATGACATTACCCTGACGGATGTCATAAAATCCATCAGAAATTGTGTTTCAGTTGGATTGAGATATCTAACATTTTGTTTCCCTGAAACAGTTTGTGATGATAAACCATTTCGACTTTTTTCCAATCTACCTCTACTTCAAAGCCATAAATATTTGAGAGAAACTGTCTGCGCAGCCTGAAATGCTGAAGCACGCCTTTCTCTAGTCCCCTAGCAGTAGTAAAAACAAAAATGCAAAATAAAAATGATCCTTTGCTGGGTGGGATTGTGCTATCTTAAGGAGAAAAAAAATATCCCCTCCAGCAGCTGTATGTCATTAAAAATTAAATATAAAAAAAGTTTATTTTGTGATGTGTGGTTTTACCCTAGAGCAGATAGAATACATCAAAGAAGAGAAAATCCTCTTGATCCCTCAAGTGTCTGAGAAAAACATAACATTCTAACAAGAGGCCCAAACCTAGTGAACGTTTAAATAGTTTCTTGTAACTTTTAATAGCCCTTGGAGTATTACCAGCCAAAAAATTCCATCACGATTTTCCACAGACTTGTTCTTGAACTTTGTTAGATACTTAATTGCTCTATCATTTGACCTTGCCACATCTTTAAAACATTAATTGTATTAGTTGCATAAGGCGTTCAGCAGTTGTAAATATCTTTTGGATTGTCAAAGGGCATATGCTATAAAACATCAATAATTTGTTGCTTATTTTTCTTCAGCTCTCTATTGATTTCATTTTCTCTGGCAAAGGTTTCATTTTCCTCTTAAGGGAAAATCATGAATGATTCAAATGAGTACTCCCAAGGGACTTACTTAATCCACTTAATGAAACACAAATTGTTATGTGTTTCTAAAACAAATAAACTCTTAGGCTGTACAAGTCATGTCCTCTAACAGCTATAAGATAATATTTTATATGCACCAGGGAAGTGAGGAGACTTCAGCTAACTTCATGCTGTTTTAATACTGACCTATGGAGCTAATAATCATGTTGTCCAAGCCAATGTCTCCAAACCTTTTCAATCGTGAACATCTATTGGTAAAATCTTTTTGAGCACACAACCCCAAAATATGTATATTATTTATAAATTATACATATGTACTACTGTACTAATATATTATGTACGTTATAAAACATACATTAGAAAAGGATGGGACAGAGATTAAATAAACAGTACCTGAAAAATAGTCTTCTATTTAATAAGGGCAAAAAATATTTTCTTCCTGCATCCCAGAGGATCGTCCCTGACGTGTGCACCCCCCTTCAGAGACCACTGGCCTAAACAGTGGCTGGAGGGGGCGAGTAAGAGCAGCATGCCCCCATCGTGCCCCACCGTGCCAGGGCTTACAAGATAGCCTAGTTCTCCTGCACGATCCATGCTTCCAGAGCTCTTCACATACACTGCTCCCAATCCCAAAGGACCCAACTGATCCAATCTTCAAATTCGCAATAGAACTTTTGCTCTAAAGTCATTTAGGCATTTGACAGACTGCTCACAAGCCTCTATAATCACTCATGCATGGAGTCACATCAGTAAAACCTTGCTATACCAAAAGGGCAGATCCAGAAATGATTTCCTACCTAAATATGAATTATTATTTAAGTAGGCAACCAGCTGAAAACATGTAACTGATCAGATGGATGATCTTATTTTAGCACCTCCAAGAATTGCTAAGAAGAGTGTCTCCAGACCTTCTAGGGCCTTAGCAAAATAATCCAGTTCTTTCTTCGTCAGGAAGCCAGCAAACACAGCCATTGCCGACGGGGCTTCTGCCTGCGCTGCCATCCCACCTTATTACGGCCAGAAATTATGTTATTCCTGATCAGAATTTTTGTTTATTTCATCACCTGTCTTTGAAGTATGAGCTTCGAAGTCAACAGAATAAGATTTGAAGTCATCAAGAAGTGTGAGTTACAGATATGAAAAAGGCTTTATAAAAAAACTCCAAACAAATCCCTCTTTTATAGAGCATTCCATCTGCAGACAGTACGGCAAGAGAATATCATCTGTATGGTGCGGTTTTTATAGGACAAAACCAGACTAATAATACCCCCAGAAATCTAAAGGAAGCCAATACAAATCATACAATTAGTGAGCCTCTAGGAAAACAGAACTGGCTTAGAATACTTATCTCCATTCACGTAACGCTGAAGAGGCAGGTCCTAGTTAGACAATCTCCAACAACTGCTATTGTAACATTGAAAGTTTTTTTTATCTTGGAATACTCTTTAGAAATAATTGTGGGAGAACCGATGCACTTGAGTGAGTGGCTTTACTCTAAATGAGCTTGTTACTGGTTTCTTCATAAAGAGGTACAGAAAAGACTACAAAATCTATGCCCCCTCTTGTTTACCTGAAGAACAACCTATTTCTCAACAATATTTTCTTTCTGACCAGCATGCAGACATTTTCCCTTCCCAGCTAAATCCTCACTCTAGTCCAATTAAAAGTCACACAAGGCAAGCATGAGCTTGCCTACATCTACTTGCCAGACATCTTATTGATATTTCTGTTATTCCTGCCAACCAATTTCCTATCATTTTGCATTTGAAGGCTCAGGTAGAACGCAAACACGAGAGACACGGTTACTGAGAAAACTTCCTTGCATTGTGTAGAGATGTGCAATTAAAGGTAAAAACTCAGATATGTTTGTAACAGCAACATTTTTACGATGCAGATGATGTGCGGAACATGATTCAGTAACTTTGGGATTAATGACACACACTTGCGAAGGTAGATTCACGCACCTTTTACCAAAGTGTGCTTGTCTGTGGGAGACGAGCGAGCAAGCACTCGAAGCTTTGGCCAGATTTTGTCAATCCGCTCTTGCTCAATCTGGAGGGGGGGGAACACAGAAAAAAAACAAACCAGTAAAACTGTCGGCCCATGATGAGCAAAATGCAAAATATATTTGCGTCCGTATGTCAGATGATTCACTTCACTACTCAGATCTGCAACTTTTCTTCAAAAGCACTGAAAAATTATAACAGCTATCAATGCTGCAAATGAAGGCAAGGCCAAAAAAGGCAGTTTACTACTACCAAAGCTCAGCTGTTGGCTAACACAGGTAAATTTGCCACAGTATCTCATCAGCCTTAGCATCTTTATGGATAATTCCACTCAGAAGAATCATGACTCTAGATACAGGGTAGCAGAGTTTCTTAAAGCTGATCAAGCATATTTGTAAGTAAAAGTGTGTTGTTCTAGTCTACAGGTGAATCCAAGTCCTTCACTTCATTTTGGCACCAATAATGGCAGAATTTTCTCTGTATACCAATAGCAACGAGGACAAAGGATTCCATCAATCGATGCAAGGAGTAAACGACTGTGTCCATTTATTAGTGACGGACTCAAAGGCACAGCACAGGGTTTATTTTTTTAAAGCTGACATCAGTAGCCTGTGTGTCAGCTCCATCTGTTACGAGGAGTTAAAAATCTTCCAAAGAACAGATGAAGTTATGCAAATCACTGGAGTGAGTGGATATAACAGTACATTAGATAAAGTGGTATAAAATAAAGAAATGAGAGGAGCTCTCAGCCCAGATTGCATTTTTTATGAGACAGACCTGCAAACTGCTGTTGAGTTCCTTCTCCTCTGTGCTAACAAACCTGCTGTTAATGTGCTTGGGCTTGATTTCTTGTAGACTAGTGCTATGCACACAAAACTGACAGTGGCTCTGCATCGGGAAAAGACTGCGTTTTCAATGGTATTTCGAATTGCAAAAGGCTAGCGATAGATGAAGTAGTAACCTCTCCAAGTAGTCTTTACTGATATGAGCTACGTGTCAGTGCAGGAGACAACATATCAGTGTTCTTGCCTTTTTTAAATAACATATTCATAATACATATGGATTTAGTATATGAATTACCTCTCCCTTCTCATTTCGGATCCTTCTGTTAAACTCTTTCCCTTCAAGGCAGAGAAAGTCTTCTCCCGGATGAATGATTCCACATTTTATGGCAATGGCACGTGCTGTGTTGATGTTGTCTCCAGTGACCATGCGGACTGTAATTCCAGCTCGCTGGCACTTCCTTATGGCTTCTGGGACCTAAAAAGCAATACAACAGGAAAGAAAATTCCTAGGTAAGAGACAAAATATGTCAGGTGTTTCCCATCAGAATATTCTGAGGCTAAGAAACTTATGAAGCAAAAAGAGAACTCATACACGTTATGGCATACTATAGCTACCTGACTGTTACAGAACCGAGGTTACACCACAGGAAAGACAGACCTTGTATCAAGAAGCACACAAACTGTTTTTTAGATCAGTTGCCTAAAGCTTCTCCTGACTTTAATAAAAAGGATTGGTCTGCAGCTTTTTTGACCTTTAGCATCAAGGTACAGCATGTTGAACCTAACATACTCAACAAACATGTAAAGATGAACTGAGAATACACAAATTTTGGACAGAAAATGATCTGACTTCGGATCCAAACTCTCCTTTCAATAAAATAATCTAAAAAGTTACTCTAATTTAGCACTATTACACTAATTCATGCATATCAATACATGGATATCAAAAGATGGAATTCCTAAATATACAAGTTTAAAATTTCATGAACAACTTACATATTTTGAAACTGTAAAAATGAAACATGATTTTAGTTATGCTCCTTTCTGCGTGAGACTAACTTCTCCTGCTGCAGAGTGTAAATACAAGTGGGAGAGAATTCAGTGTGTAACAGGGCCGATGAGATTAATGCAGAAGCTATACATTGAGACTTGGCATCATATACAGCTTATTTAAAAAAAAAGATTTATGTAATTAAAATGTATAAGAGCTAGGAAATTGATTCCTAATAATTCAATAAAGCTCTTTTAATAGAATTACGAGGGTATATGAAGTCAGTACCTATAGAAAGGCTACTTATGTATAGACCAATTTCAGATGGGGAAAAAAAAATCTATTCCCTTAAACTGTATTATAATTAATGATAATTTATTAATTATTAATAAGTATCACTCTAACCAATGAGTGCTGTTTCATCATTACTATGAAAGCATTATTTCTTCAAGAAAAAAAAACCCAATATTATTTGACATGGAAGAATAAGAAGTGTGTTTAACACTTCAAGAACCAAATAAAAAATGTTAAGAAACAACAAAAATACTATTTAAGGGAGGGTATCAAAATGGCTACAGCAGCAAAGCCTCACTAAAGCCTCGCTATATGGTACTGCCAGTTCAGTGCAGCTTGCTGATCATAACCTCTGTCATAGATATAAGTGTATTGCAGGACTCAATGCCAATTAGAGTGGATTAATTTCATCCATTAGTACAGAAACTATTAAGGAAAGGAGCCACCACCTACAAAATTACACTGTTCATTTTGTGCATTTCTAGATATTTTAATTTCCTCTGTAGCTGCAAGTATGTGGTGCTGCTGAGGGCAGGACATTGCCTTTTACATGGCAACCACTGCTCTGGTCCAGCGTGGCAAATGCTGGGCTGCTCGTGACTTCATGGGGCCAGAAAGGCTGTAGATCTTGGACTCCCGTTAGACTGAAATTATACACCCTTAAACGATATCATACATAATGATTATTCTAATCAGTGAATATAATTTCACACCACGTTTCTGCACCTTTATTAAAGGCAGTTGTGAAACTTATATTTTTCCAAAATGCCTCACTGAACGAACACCTAATTGAGGCTCAGACTCGGACTTTTCCCATGACAACAAAGAAAACCACTCCACCCTCAGCCTGCACCCACGGAATGTGCTGTTTGCAGAGTGACTCTCTGTCAATACGGATTACAGAACCAAGAGGAAAATTAAGGGACAGAGGTTTATCTTCCCATTTCCTCATCTCTACTAACTGAGAATATTCTTCCCACAAGTTGTATCCTGGAAACATTACTTGGACCTGAAGCCTTTTAACATTATGAAATAGACTTCTATGGGGAACATACAATCAGATTAAATCCATTACTTAAGCAAATGACTCCTGATTTACCCATTTTCCACGTTAATAATCCTGACTGTATCCCACTTGCCAATTTGGAACGCCCTTTGCATCCGTGCTTTAACTGTGGTGACCCTCGTGCACAGGATATGACAGATTTAGATGACTATCTGTAAAACCAGCACAGAGTATGAACCATGAAGGAGAAAAATAAATTACAGTGCAAACAGGAAAAAAAGTCTATTCACATAAAGTGTCAGTCCTATTAAACAAGGTCATGGGAGGGCAACCTAGTTTCTAACACATCTCAAACTCACATATAACTAGAGAAATAATTCTGTTTTCCTCTTCTCTCATTTTGTTGGACAGCTGGAGGGTGGTATCTGATTTAATACTGTGTACAGTAATTACAGTTAAAATACTGTTCATATTTTTTTATTGCTGTAAGGAAGAAAGAGTGTTGGCAGACTGAGTGGGCAGAAGAAGCAGATATTTTCCATCAGTTTTTCAGAGCTTAAGTACACATTTTAAAATTTTCTGGTTTATCTTCTCTCTGCAAAGAAAACCTTCTAATGCATGCATGCATGCATAAACTAGCCAATGCAGGAATATCTATCAGAATCAGGTGACAAATAAATAAGTGACATTTGGAAGTGATTTATGTTCATCTCCCAGAAATAACAGATTGTAGGCGTACGTTGGCAAATGAGTATAAGCCAGTACAGACTCATTAAAATCAATCCAGAAAGGCTGTCAAAGTCAACAGAGAAATCTATACAGGAACAAGACATCATCCTATTTGTTCTCATCTTTTATATTTATCAAAGAAAAAAAAAACAAAACACAAAAAAAAGAGATAAAAATCAAGCAGGCAGTTGAGTGTTTGATAAAATCAGCTGTTCATAATGAATAAGCTAGTGACTGAATTAACCTAGGAATTACACAAAAGTCATGGGTGTCCAGCGGTTACACTCCATACACAGCTGGTCAGCTGGCTGGGTATCATTGAATAATTCATCCAAAGCATTTCTTTCAATGTATGAAGGAAATGCAAGTGCAAGAAAGCTCCCAGCAATACCATCAGCAGAGAAACCATGCTAGCATCGCACCACTGACGCTGCAGGTATTCACGTATTCCAACACTCCAAGATGCACCTGAGCAATGTGGAAACAAGGAGGCTACCATTTTGCATGTGGTAGCTCCAACCATCATCTTAGGGAAAAGGAAAATACTGAGCTATCCCCAGGAAAAATGCGGATGTAATTTTAGGGAAGCTAAAGGCTGCCAGGATGGTGAAATTGGATTGTTTCATTGGAATTACCTCATCTATAATTTCTGTCAGAGTAAATTCTGATATCCATGAATACTGAGAATGTTAATGAAACAGCAGTTGGAGTACTATTTCTAATTTTTTATGTTCTTTTTTCCCTATAGAAAGCACTTTGAAAATTCATAAAGTCCAGTGGTGACTCCAATAAGTGGGCTTAATTCTGGCAAAATAGTAAGGTCCCTTCTAACAGCTCAACATCTTACTGTTTGCATCTACAATGGTGATTTCACCATTGTAATATATGTATATTACAATACTCACACTAAGGCAGATATTTCATACCTAGACAGTTTTTCTGAAATTTTGTTCAGGCTTGGGGATTTTTGGTTCATTTCTTTTTCCTAAGGTACTGCTACTGCTTTTTACCAGTGTGTGGAGTAGTAATAATTTAAACATTGTTTTAAATGTTCTCATAATGTTATTCCCACTTTAGAACAGTGAAAAGGGACAAGGAGGAAAAAAACCCAAATATCAAAGTCCCCAAACCCAACTGTAGGTATGCCCAACATTTGGTAAAATTCTGAAATTATAAACATTTTATTGCAGGTAAGAAGTGTTACTGCATACTCTGGTGTTAAACTACAAGAAATTCAATACATTATTCAAATAGTTATCTAGAAATAAAATGTTTTCCTGCCTTCATCTTCTTTCATCCTTTACACAGAAGTCAGACTTCACCTTTTTATTTTTAGCAACACTATTAATTTTTACCTCAAGCTCCTAAGAAAATACTCCCGACGAGATGAGAGTGGTTCTCTTATAAAACACATTCATAATAATCACATGAAAGGATAGTTTGCAGCTATTTTCAATAATAACTGCAAATCCCACTGCTACCCGTTCCCTCCGTCTGTCACAGCACACACAACCTGACTTACGGCTATTTTCTAACAACGTGGATCATGAGTCAATGTCATGTGGGAGGGGAAGAGGAGGAGTTCACTGTTCTAGTGGTCACTGACAGTTACAAACTTCACGAGGGTATATATACGCAAGCTACAGCATTAAGGGATCACTGCAGACAGAACATTTTAAGAATGTTTTTAAATATTTTTAAGGACTTGCAATGTCAGGTGTAGGCACAGATGGATTAGCAGCAAGAGACCATCTGATGACAGATAAAGGGAATGCTGTTTATCTGATGATTACAGAGCTAAGGAGTTTACCACACAGTTTTCACCTAAGCAAGATTTCCTTTATATTATAACCTTCTTGATGCTGAAAAAAACATCAAGAAAGTCCATTATTGCACAAAGCATAGTCATGCAGTTGGTACTGGCACCTGATATAATTAGATCATGCTAGTTTCCAAAGTTACAGCAGTCAGAAGTATGTAGAAACCTACTTTATAAAGGACTCAGAGAAAAATAAATCAGATTAATTTATACTTTGGATGTTTTAGTAAAAAGAATAATTTCCTAACACGTCTAGCATTGCCACCAAGTCTCAGTGGATCAAACACAAAGATTTAGACGCGATTAAAGAAAGATCCAGCAATAATGTAAAATGAGACAGAAGAATAAAAGAGACGAAGATTGGTACCAAATTACTTTTTGCAGCATCAGAACCCACTCGTTTTGTATAAGAGAAATTTGAGTTATCTTCCAACAGCCTTCCTCAAAAGCAAACCACGGCCATTAATCCCCTACTGAAATAAGGGCAGAATGGAAGAGTGGACTTCCTGGAGCAGGAGAGGTGCGCATTGATGGCTCCCCCGACCCGCAGGAGGCGCTGGGGTGGGATCCCTACCCTGCAGCCCCGGCCACGCGCTCGCCGCTGAGTCAGCGAGAAAAGCCCTGAAGGAAGAGAGCGGAAATGTGCAAACGCCTGCGTTTTATCCTCAACACTTTCAACTTCGGGACTTACCTCCCGTCACTGTTTCTAAACTGTAAAATGGAATTAATTCTCCATTGTCAAGATTAATTATCAAGCACCATATACATAGGTCAGAAACAAAGTTTCTGCTTCTTAATCTGCCCTTTGTATTGCTGCAGTAATATAACGTACAAGTTTAGTAGCAGGCACATGCTTCCAGTCTGCACACCCTATACTGATTTTCTCCATTTAGTCGAGTTGAAACTTTAGTCATATTTTTCCAAGCCATTTACATATAGTATCCATGAAATCTGCAGCCATTCCATGGTAAAGATTTTCCTCGTCCAAATACAACATGAAAACCATTTTTCCTGAGTAGGCACCAGTTACCATGTTAAGACAATCAGTAAAGTGGCAACTGCATGAAATTTCTGTGGAAAGTGAGCACGCTGCAGTTACAGTCACGGCAATTACAATTCCTGTATGTCTTTTCTCTACTTTCAGAGTTGCATATCACCGCATTACTTAAAGGAATACTCTTTAATATCTCGGAGCATAATAAAACCTCTGCTGATCAGTCCTCCTGCATACTGCTCCTTGGGAGAAGGTTAAGTCATCTCAGTCCCGTAGTTCAAAAAGCCCTATTTCGCTTTATCGGTTGATTAATAGTTGATTTTTTTTATCAAGTTAACGATTTGACTTTTTCTCAAGTAAAGTCTATTTCCAAAGCTCACTTCTATCTTCTTTGACATAAGTAATTAAAAAAAAAAGGATAAAAACTGCAAGAAATCTGTAGTTCAGTTTATGTTCAGTTCTCCGAGAAATGCTTTATAATGTCAGAATTTGCTTTACCTCTGGCCTTACTGGGTCTTCAATGCCAACAACACAGATGCAAGTCAGGTCAGATAATATGTCGTTTTCGTTGTCCCAGTCAGGCTCTGGGCTGCTGTTAAAGTCTCGGAAAGCAACACAGATCGTTCTCAGTCCATCACAGGCCATAGGTTCAATCACTTTCTTCACCATTTCGTCGCGGTCACGTGGTCTGAAGATGCGAGGTTCACCAGCTGCATTAAGGATCCTGGAACATCTTTTTTATTTATGAAAAAAAATAAAATAAAAATTTGATGGCATATTTGCACGACTGCTGAAAAGTGCTTCCTTGTATCAGCTTGTTTCATTCAACATTTTCTTTTTTTGATGTCAAGTTTTAAATTTTTGGTGTAAACTTCTAGATTAAACAAGAAGATTCACTACTGAAATATCAGAGAATTTGTTTGTAACTTATTACAGAGACAGCAAGAGCCCTTCATCCATTATTTCCTCAATACCCATGTAATTATGAGCTGACAAATTACAATGAAATTGAAAAATCCTTATTTTCCAAATGGGTTGAATGTAAAGAATCCACTTGTAAACTACCCAATGTAGACCCAATTCTTTGGCTAGCCAACGATAAGAAAAACAAGCCAGTTTTGCAAGAGTGGGCACTTGAAAAAAAATTAGAAAAGAACAGTAACAGCTTATTCTATTAAAGTGTATCGTATTTCTACTGTAAGTAGCACATTCCAAATACCGAAATTCCCATGTAGGTCTTATTAGTGTCAGGATGTTCTGCATTTTGGAAAAACACAGGAACTAATCCATTGAACTTACTTCTTCAGAACAATTTCAGAAGCTCCTTTGCTGTACATTCGGAAGCTACCATCTGGCATTTTAATGACAGTACTCATTGACTTTCTGACAGAGTTGAATGTGTAAACTTTATAGAGTTTCTCCTCAGGGATGAGGTTCCGAACAGGCTCATAATCCTGCTTCAAATCCAGGACAAATCCCAAGAGGCCACACTCTGTCTTATTGCCCACCTGGCGAGGCAGGCCACCCTCTTTCTCTGGTGGCTGGAGAGAAGAAAATATGAGATATTAATTGCTCTAATGATAAGCAGTATACAATGCCTTCTGAACAATTAATAACAAAGTTACAGTGTACAGTTTAAGATCTGAAACTCTAAGTGTACAATTGTGTGTCTTCCGATTTTTTAAAGCTAGCAAAAAATCCCTAGAGCTTTAACAGACTCACAATGAGGAAAATTTCTCCAGACAAATAGCTACACTTGCTCTCTTGCATTTCTTTTCTTTGGAATTAGCTACTGGCACTTGAATAGCTTGTCATGGTTAGGCAATACATCATTAAAAATGAAATAGCTTTCTTTAGGTTTAAAAGTAATTAATTCTCATTTGTCACAAAGAGTATTTCCTTTTCTGGCTTTCTTAGCATTATATTGTTTTGCTGACTTTCATGGTTATAATGGTGAGTTAAAGAAAGATCTTTCCTTTTTTTTTTCTACCATGCATTTTTTATGTAAAAACAAATCTGCACCTAATCATAACAGTAAATCTCAACAAACAAACAAACATACATTTCATTTACAAATTTCTTGGAGGTGTAATACAACCCAAACAAAAAGCTCCTGTGTCGTCAAGACTCCAGACTGACTTAAAGTGACCCACATATGAACTACAGACTCTTGCTAACTTAAATTTTCTTGTACTCTGTTGAATTAGCCAAGTGTTGCTTAAAGTATAGTTTAGCCCTAGCTTATGGGAACTGAAAGAAGGGGAAGTCTTTTCACAACTTCATTTTGCATTGAAAACAGGTTTTAATTTGACTCAAGACACAACTGTGAGTCATCATTTTTAACATGACTTAAATTTTTGCCTCACATTTTGCAGGATTAGGACTGCAGGGCTATATTCAGAATCCATGTTTAATTTCACTACAGGCTTTAAAATCCAGTCTACTTCAGAAATGGGAGTCCTAAGTAAATGGAACTCCCTACATTGCCCCTCAGGGGGATGAGGGGTAATGTAGGGAGTGATTAAAATAGCAAATCAGTAATCCTACTTAGATTTGAATTCTTGCAACAGCCACAAAAAGGGAAAAGGGGACCTCTAAGGAACTATTATCAAGTAAGTAAGTATTCCAGATAACCTCCAGTTGCAGCTAGTTTAAAAAATGAAGGTCAGATAGATAATAATAGACTGGTCTAGAACTGAAATAAGCAAATAAACACAGATTCTCCATGAGAATCCTCTTCTATCACCTGGAAAATATATACCTGGTGACAGACAGATTAATGTCATTTCTTTTTCAGAGAGATGCATCTATGGTGAGCAATAATAATAATCTAAAAATCTCTCTCTTGAACAGATTTATCCTTCCAAAAAGAATTGTAACATCTTTCTTCTACATGAACCATCATTTTTACTGAGTTATATGGGTCATATTTGTGTTTCTATGATATTTTAGCATTACTCCAGGGTCAATGTAAAACACTGACACTCAGCAAAAATGCTAATATGACATTTTAATTTTATTATACAGTATAACAACTTGCCCTGCCATAATCCCATTATACTGTGATGTAACTTCCCTCTGGATTCTCAAATTTGCTTAAGAATCCCTAATTTAAAACCCAAGAGCTTGTAGTTATGTGTATCTGGAAGGATTGTTACATTCAGCGGATATGAAAATCTGTTAGGAGTCAAAAGATACCCTTTAAAACACAGTTTTGTTTAAACAAATTAGGTTCATTTTCATGACATTGCAGGCACATAGTTCCTGAAACATGCCAAGAGCTTCAGGTTTCTCAAAGCACCAGAGTAACCAACTTCACTGCCTGGGTTGTGATGCCAGGAAAGGCTGATTTCTCTGCGCACATCAAATCAAACTCCTTCCAGTTTAGATCTAAATCCGCAGCTATGCTTTGGTTCTCTCTGCCACTGAAGTCAGTGAATCTCAACCCTGACTTAGATGGGAATGTGAGCAAGCCACTAGGAAACACACATTGGAAACCAATGAAAGACATCAATTTCTTTCCATCAAAGACATAGAATCCAAGACAATAGTCAATTTATACATATGTTTTCATCATGACCTGGTATGAATGGATATTGAGAAAATAAAAATCTACCCTCATTTCACCAGACAGAAAAGCAAATGTTAGAGGCCTCCTAAAATTATTTTTATTTCCACAACAAGTAGATCACACTCTCCTCTTCTTACAGTGGCCTAAAATTAGATTTCTTTCAGTGAATATCTTTTGAATGCAAAGACGTAAGCAAGGGGGAAAAAAACCAGCAAGAAGAAAATGAACAGACATTTCATAAAGGTTTCAAAATCTCGCAAGTGGCCACCTCTCTCTAGAGCAGCTGCTGTCTCCATACTCTTTGTACATTACATTACAATAAAGCATATGGTGGTGAGAGCTGGCAAGTAGCACTTCCTTTCCTGCACTGTTTCAGCTCAAAATCTATATGCCAAAACTAGTCTCCTTGCAGATTGTTCTTGACAATCCTTTGCAGAAGCTGCTGGCTTTTCAAACTTCCTGCTGTGCTGTATCTAAATTTATTTACTGCTGACATCTGCAGTTTATGGCACCTGGAAAACAATTAAAAGGACAATCCAAAGGGGTTACTTTTGAATAATTAACTAGGAACAACTTCATTGACTCCTCGGAGAACGAAAGCTCTTTGACAACATATGAGAGAAAGCCTTTGAACTGTGATTTGCAAACAGGAACTTAGTCTTTTGGAACGCTCCGTTTGCCAATGAAAGAGCTTTTGCTACTCACAAGACAGCTACATACTGTACAATCTGCTACTAGAAAGAGACTCATCCAACAACTACTTTCCACCTATCCATGTAAAATGTTTTCAAATATTTCTTCCCAGTCTTTATATTATTTATGTAATAATATTTCAATTGTAAGCAAATACTTGCATGCAAACCAAACTGCAGACAGATGTTAAAAAAAAAAGTTGCTACAACTATCAAATCAAAATAGGTTTCTAGGTCAAAGTAGAGCTGTATTATTAAGGCTTAAAAATACCGACCCAAAAGCTAGCATTGACCTAATACTGAATTTGGATTACAAAAGGAACTTTCAGAATTTTTTCACTGGAAAATAATTGACTAATAGAATGGGTTAAGAAGGAAGAAAGGTAAAACTGTGGGCATAACTTAATGAGGTGCTTCAACTTTTAAAATTAGATTAGGAAATTATAATGCTTCCATTTTTACCGTAACACACACTAAGCCTCATTTTCCTCATTGCCCCTTTTGATGTGAGAAGAGAGGACATGGCAAGAAGATCCAAGTAGGCTTTCCAAATTAAGATTTTAGAATGGCATATATTATCTGAAGTCTTCATTTGTTTTATGTTATTCTCCTGTGTTCTACAGATTGATCTACTCCTTCTGAATAATGATGACTGTAAATACACCAATTTTCTTAAGATAAAAAATGCACTTTGCTAGAATATTATATCCGTATCGAATGCTCCAATTCAACTCTATTCACAATAGGTAGGCAGAGGAAAATATATTTTTTTAAATTGCAGAAATTTTTCCCTTTATTTACTGAAAAAAGAGAAAATGGAACGGGATGTGAAGGAATTTTCTCTGTATATTTAAACATTATAAAAGTGTTTAAATTATAATACATATAAAATTTAAACTAACCGAGAAGGATGAACGCTGTTCGAGCCATGTAATATTTTTATTTTTTAATTCCCAATCTGTAAAAAGGAGAACTACTAAAAAACTATAGCACTATCAAATTGAGAGACATTCCCTTGTTACATGATTTGAGTCAATGGTTTAATGGAAGACAGCTAAAGCAAGATTAAAACATACTAAATTTATAATCAAATGGATCAGCTTTTTGTAGATACAAGTTTATTCAACTACTTCAAGCTAAACGAAGATAGATTTAGAAATTAGTGTTTATCTTAGAGAAAAACTTAAAAATGAAAGGAATGAGTTCTTTTTAGCCAAGGATTAAGAATCTAAAACTATGTTTGACTAATTAAAGTTTTCAATTACAAAATGGGAAATGGTTTCAAAAGATGTGTTGACTGGGAGTAAGAAAGCAGCAATACTAGGCATGAGCTGTTCCGGTTTCCATTGACGATTCGCCTGAGTGCTGGTACCTACAGAAGTTCAACAGCACCACTGCTTTTTCTGCCTCGTGGTAGGGCCATTTCCACAGATCCTTCACCCCAGCTATAATCTGGATTCTGGTTGCCAAACACCAGAAACAAGTTTGCTTTATCTTCTGTTTTGTTCTTTACTCTTTGTTGTGAGAGTATGTATTGTTTCCTAGCTGTTACCACCTCCACACAACTACCCAGGAACGCACATCCCTGCATAAGAGCACAACAGAAATGCAATCAGCCTGGAAACAGGCTGCAATTTTGACACACAAAGGTTCTCTTACAGAAAATTTTTTTCCACTTTCAGTTATTGTTCAGAAAGCTTACTGAATATTCCTGTCTGACTTTTCACAAAGTGTACTGTGGAACTTTCCTTTGATTTTACTGAACCTCTGCCCACGTTATACTTTGAGCGCTATCCCAGTGCATAGCATACTGCTGGCTTTCTGGGCAGAACACAACTGGCATATTAATTACACACATGATGAGGATAATGCTAATTAACCAAACTCCAAACATTCTGTTAGAATTCTTGAAAAATCTTTTTGTAGATTAAAACAAAGAAAAACAAAACGTCAACCTAAAGATCAATTTCACTACAAATACTTGGCATCAGCCCTATACTCTTAAAATGCTATGAATTTAATTTCCTAAGGTCTTTAGTTAGGAATAAAAGTTATATCTTTATATCTTGTCTTTATATCTTGTGCAGATTCTGATCTTTGCTGCCCCTGAGGACACATCTAGAGTAATATTATTGACTTGACTGATGAGGAAGAGCATAATTTGTCCTCAGACTGTATAGAATTTTTTAAGTAGTTTTTCATGTTAATGATTAATAATGTTAGCTCTGTTTAATACAGAGCATAGAAAGCAACATACTTTCTGAAAATACATATGCTATTTTACAACCCAGAATCATCAATGCAAGGCACAGTGCTGTTGAAATTCAGTTAAATTAAAGTCAAAAGACAGTTTGAATTGGGGTCAGCCTAAGTGATTGAAAAACCCCAACCAGTTAACAACTTGGAGCTGGTTGTGTAATCATTTTGGCATCTGAAGAAACAGACTGCGTTAACCTTACGTACCATTCTGATCTCTCTCACTGCATTTAAAGCCCAACATTTAAAAGTTTAAAGATTTGATATTTTTTTTTCGTTCTTATGCACGCTGCTGAGTAGACTACCATAGGTATTCCCATTCACTTATATTATGCCTGTTCATCAGAAAGTTTATCTTCTTTTTACCTTCAGAGGATTAAAACTTTTTATACACTAAACTGATACAGATCTCTTCCTTTATTTCACTTCAAGTTCAAGCAAAGCATTTCAATTCCAAAGAACTAGAGGTCCTCATCCCTTAAGGATGGTGAGCTTCTAAAGTCCCAACTTTGATCAGTTTGTTCCATAATGCATCATCTTTTGGGTCCCACGATTACACATTCATAATTTCAAAGCCTATGGTATATTTGGCTTTAAACCAGACAACAAAAAATGTTTGTGAACCCTTCAATAGATGCTGTTGATGCTCCGGTAACAAAGACTGTATTTTCTAAATATAACAGGATTTGTGTTTCACAGGCTATGTAATGGTGTTACACAGTGCTGTAGAGAAGCCAGAAAAATATTGTAGGGTGGCATGCAATATGTTTTGAGGAATGCTAATACAGCTCATCTGAAATAATAAAGTTATAGGCTTAACCAAGGAATTTGATTGTGAAGAGTTTCTGACAGAGCAGACTCAGAGGAAAAAAAGAAGACATTCACTTCTAATGGTGGCGTATATTTTGGGCCCGAGGATTATCAAGAGCATGTTTTGTAGGAAAAAGTATCAGACAGGAAGAATCAAACAGAAAGTAACGGGAGAAGGGAAAGTGTTTTTAGTAAATTCCCCCTTTATTACCAAGTCGCTCACATTTTCTTTTAATACTTCCTACATGATGTATACACTTAACATCTCCAGCACAGCCAGGAGGACATGGAATGTTTGAATCCAAAATCAGTGGAAGGAACAGGATTAAGAGAAAAAAATGTTTTTACACAGATGTGTATTGGTAATCAAGCATGTCAGCAGTACTCCCTAGCATGAAATAGTTCTAAAAGAAAGGAGTATGCAGAGAGGGAAATAATAAATGGATCTCATAAATAAATACCTGAAATTTCACGATTGCTGCACTGAATTGATGCATGTCCCATGTTTCTATTCTGAAAAGACTGGAAAAGGGGTTACACCAGGTAAATCCTTTTGGTTCCCATCATCCACCAAACCCCAATACCCACAGCAGCTCCATTTCCTGGGAAAACGTGTGCCAAGTCAGTCACCCCAAGTTCTCACTATCTACGCTCTAGGCACCAGCAGCCACCATCGTAAGCCTAGCAAAATCGAGTCAACTTATTCCAACTCCTGACTGAGAGGCACTGATTTGTTAGCCAGCCTGATACATCCTAGATCCAGACAACCTAAGACAAAAGCACTGGAAACATGTTTCAGCACTCATAAGAGATATAAAATCTGAAGACTAAAATGAGAAATGTAAACATTGTGCAATGGTAAACTTATACATTTGAAAGTTATTACCTAATACTAGTGGCTAGTGCGGCTGCCTTCTCACCGAAGCAGCTACTGTACAGCCCCTTAATTACTGCATTTAGACCTCCAAGCAACAGTGAAACTGTAGTCTCAAAAGTACATTTATATCGCACGTCAAGCCTAAGTCGGGACACCAGCTTGCTGGCAGTTCAAATTATTAAAGCCGTAAGATAACCTCCGTATGTCTCATGGATCGAGACTGGCCAGGACACCCTGCTGAGCTCAGCTACAGTGTCTCCACAAGAAACGAGCGGCAATGGAGAAGCAGCAGACAAGATTCCCCACCACTGCTCAGACGCATGTCACCCTGCAGCTGGTACGAAGCAGGTCCTCAGACAAGTGACAGCAGCACCTCTGGCAAAGGCCCCTGTCTTGTTATTTAACAACCATTTAAGCATCAGATCTGCTCAAATTTCCTAGGAAATTGGTAAGAGGAATTTTTGACTCATTACCATATAGGGTGTAAGAAACAACATGTTTGTACAGTAGCCAGAACGATGCAGTTATTAGGTACAATTGGCATAAATAGATCTACCACAACAGTTGGAGGATATTCAAATCCAGGCTTCCTGCATGAGATTAGCTCTGATGCAGGCTAATTATTTAATTTTTAGGAGGATAATTATTTAATATTTTTTCCTGTTATCTAAGACAGACCTGAGAATGATGCAACAATCTGTTTAACTAATGCAATGCTGCGGTACCATGTAACTCTCATTGCTCACGCTTGAGATGGATACAAGCTTATTCACATATAATGTTATATAAAAACAGCGTTTTTCAACATCTCTTGTTGCCTCAAATAATAGCAAGGCAATAATCATACAAAAAGGGGCCAGCTGTAATTATGTAATGTATCAGAGTGACATTTCCTATCAACATGGCAAAGTGAAGAGAGCAGCAGTGACGTGGCTCAGCGAATACGGACTCATGCTTGTTTCAGCTCACATAACAGGAACAAGGGAAATATGATACTCTCCATAAATTCCCCCGAGAGTGATTATGAAAGAAGATGAAATCAAGCATGAAGAACAGACTGAAAGGCTGGTGTGACAGTCTCTAACTCCCTCTCTCATCGACTGCTACCTATTTTTACATTCAAAGAGAGCTAGTACTTTGCTCTTAATTTTAATAGCCAATAATTAAATTACCCTTTTGGTTTGAAGGACAAATTTATCTTTGATTCATTTGAATAATAAAAGGATAAGGCCAAAAAATACTACTGCAAACATGAAAATTGTTTCTTCTTCTCACTAGTTAAAGGTAGAAGATGGGTATGTCAGTCCAGTATACACCTTGCACAGAAGTACAGAGTAGTTGAGGCTGGCAGGCACCAGCCTCCCTCGTCTGGGAGACCATTTAAGCCCAGTGCCTGGCAAAACGGATCCAACTACAGCAGGTCGCTCTGGTCCAGCTGGGTTTTGAATACCTCCAGGGAGGGAGACCCCACAACCTCTCCTGGCAACCACCCTCACAGTAAAACGTGTTTTCTCATGTTTAAATGGAAATTCCTGAGCTTCAATTTGCTCTCATTGCCTTGTTGCCTTTCACTGGGCACCACTGAGAAGAGTCTGACTCCATCTTCTTTACTCCCTCCCATCACGTATTCAGACACACTGAGAAGGACCCCCATGAGCTTTCTCTTCTTCGGGCTGACCAGTCCCTGTTTTCTCAGCCTCCACCTTGCTTGTCAGGCACTCAGCCCCATCATCCACGTCATTAATGAGGTGAATGAGTACTGGCCCCCTGATCACTTGGATACTCCACTAGTGATGGGCTTCCAGCTGGACTTCGCTGTCACCACACCCAGCAGCTCAGCCAGGCTTCCGTCTACCTCACTCTTCTAGTCCGTACCCCATCAGTTTTTCAGTTCACTCTGAAGAGCAGAGGATGTAAGTTGAAAATACAGACAAAACATTTACCTTGTCTGTGCGTAAATTTTCAGACACGCAAAATGTTGACACATATGAGCAATTTGCACTATTCATAAGAGAATATTACTCCTAGATACGAAGAACTTGTTAGAACTAATTAGAACAAAACCAGTTATTTCCTTCAGCTTCACAACCAGAGAAAAAGGGGGATAGCTATCGTAGAAGACATATTTTAGGTAGTTAAGAAAGATAAATTTAACTACATTTATCTATGTAATTAATTTAATTGGGCCCAGAGCAAGGATTTCTGATTTCAAATTATGAAAACATTACCATATAACTTTTAAAAATTAATAGTAACTTTTTATAAAGTCCTGCACATGCAACTGAACAATACTTATTCTAAGGAACCAAACATTGACATGGATCTTATATTTATACGTTACAGTTCATTAGCGACTTCATAATCAAAAGACATGCCACATGAGTCACTCCTTTTCAGTTCTCTAATTCAAGCTTTTTCTTTTTGTAATAAATACTCTACACTTCAAGATTAAAATTATTAAAATAGAAGGTTGGATGACTTCTAATGTAAAAAATAATTAAAAAAACTCAATTCAAAATGACAACAATTCATGGCTGAATTTAAACAGAGGTACATTAATACACCACATTACAGTGCAAAGAATGAATTCTGCCTTGTTATGACACTATTGGTTAATCATAGATATGATCAGGGTACTCCAGCCTTCGGGTTTCCAGATTAGATTAAACTGAATTTTACAGAAATAGATTTTTCTCCACATTTTTCCCAGAAGAGTCTTATAGCGTAAGATGTTATTCCTCTGTATGTAGAGACTTTCCTATTGTTGTTGATCAAAACCATTCATATATTCCATTATAACGTATCATTTAATGAAAACCTGGCTCTCAAATTTTGAAATTAATGTATTCAATTTCCAAATTTGGACACTAAAAATCTCCAGTTACATTCCCAGGGAATTCACTGGCAATTGTTAGATTTATACTAGTGCCATTCCAGCTTTGTTTAAGAACAACAAGAACTGTTGACAAGTAACCTATATAATCAAAATAATTAGACATAGTAATTGTTATTAACTTACTTTAATTAACAACCAATTTGCTTTAAATATAGTCTAAGTACAAGGTTTCAGTTAAAGCTAGCTGTAAAGAAAGAAGGAAAAGCATGTTTCTCCCCTATTAACAATATCATTAGAACACAGACCAGAGTGACAATGTGGCATTTCTAAACCAAATTTATTAAGAACAGATTAATGATTTTATAACTTTCTGATAATTTGTTCCATATATTTGCCAAAAGCTTGCTATATTTTCATGAATGACAAATGAGCTGAACATTTTTCTTGAAGTGCAAAAGAGAAATTGCACTTAATTGCAGAATTGTAATTGGTACCTCCATAATGACAACCCAAACATCTGCTACCTTGTTTTGGATCTATTAAACCGAGGTTTTACTGCATGCTGATATTAGACCGGCTTAATGAGTGTTGCAGACACAGAAAACAGAGACAGGAGACAAACTGAATAATGTTGAGCTGATCAGGTAGCGAAAATTTAATTTCAAGACAATGCCTGCAGTTTAAAAAGTGTATTTCCAAATTAGAACCAATACTAGCGATTTACATGGTTTTGCCAACATTAAAAGCATGAATACATCTATTTTAGGGCTGAAACCTCATCTTTTAGATTTGAGGAAACAGAGATACATTTTCTTTAGTTCCAGCACTGATCTAACCAGCAATTGCACATTTGGAAAATGTCCTTTGAGTCACTGTAGTACACACTCTAGTAATCTACCAGCACTTTTCCCCCTAGCGTCTCAAGACTTTCTCTCACCAAGGTTGCCTGTGAAAACCTTATTCAATGTTTCTGAGCACGTTAGCATCAAAATTACAGTTACGTAATCTTCCTCACTTTTAATTAACTAGTTAACTCTAATCAAATTCACATTTTTTAAAAACACCTCCACTAGTAGTCTGAAGTGCTTCTTGTGCATGCTTTCTACTAGCCAAGGTATGGGAATTTCAGCCACAAAGTTGCGGAACCACACCATCTATTCCACCACATCTAAATAGACCAACTCTCACGTTAATTTGCATGACCTTCTCTATGCTTTTTATTAATTGGAACTGGAAATTTTCTAGTGCAGTGTAGACATTAAATCATTATTTTAGGCTAACAAATTGCGAAAAAAACCCCAAGCTCAAACAGCGTCACTATCTGAAAAATGTGTACTGTGATAATGATCGCAGTGTACAAGTTTAATCATCACATTAAATAACAACAAATGCACGGCCTTTGGAGATGCACACCAAAAGCCTGGATTTCAACAAAAGAAACAGTATTTACAGGTAACTGATCTGGGCATACAGTCTTCATTTGCACAAAACTTACCAATACTTCAGATTTTCTACTTCTCTACTAAATATACCTCAGATAGGAAAATTCAATTTCTAGAATGACAGAAAGTCTTTCTAGATAAAGCAAAAATCAGTCTTAATACTCACTGCCTTTCTGGTTGCAGCACAATTACAAATAATTTGTATAGTTTAAGGCGCTAAATTTAGTAAGTGCATAGCAAATCTAGCAACGTGAAACGTAAAAGGAAGTTTTTTCATTGACTTAAGCTACTGATTATAGCCCGTCATAATTATAGATCTTCTCTGTTAATAGTCTCATTTCCAGAGTGAGGCAAACAGTTCTTCAAGCGTCTATTTCTAAATGATTCTAAAAGCACTAACAGCAGCTATTTCTCCTATCATACAAAACGTACTCCTCTTTAAATCTATACTAGCACCTATCAGCAGAAATTATTTTTAAGTTGGGTTTGGTTAACCAGGGTTTTTTTTAGGGAGGCAAATACATGAGCTCAAGTGTATATAATATGTTAGGGCAATACTTATCTAATATTTTCTCTGAGGGATGTTTCTCATAATTGGCGGGGTAATATTTGAGTTGTCTTATAATTCAGTCCTTTGGCCAGTCCCTCTCCTTGTCAGGATGCTAAGAACGATGCTTTTGCTGGGCAGAATATCTGCAGACAATTTTTATCTGATTATTCATTCAGAAGGAAATGGGACAGGAATGATGGAGAGGGTGAACATCCTGTCCTTTTTATCAGAAAATTCTCCCAGAAAAACTTGTCTCTCACCTCTTCTGAATATATAGTCCTAGCAGAGCAGCACTGAGCACTGTCAACCCTCCCCCTTTGGAGTGAAGCATAAGGTAACTTAATTCTCTGCCCACTTGCATAAGTACAAACCACAGAAAAATAACAATGGCATAAGAAATACGCAGTGGAACTTTTAACTTGCTCGATACTTTCATCCAGTATTATGAACGATGAGCTACCTCTACTGCCCAGCACTCGTTCATCGTTTCAGATGGATGAGATGTGTCAGCGTCCCCATAATGACCTGCCCGTAGCCAGCCATACTCTTTTGCTCTGTGTTTGCACATACACACGTGAGACAGGTTTGTAATAGCGCTTATTCAAGTTGTCCAAAATTTTTAAAACTTCCTTCTAGAAGCTTCATTTTTCTATGCAAGGTGTCTGCCAAAACAGGTCTGTCATTTCTTCAACGATGCTAAGGAACAGTATAGTTTTGACTGCATTAAAATACTCTAGCAACCTTTCCTTTGAAAACTTCCCGTTTCCTCTGCTAGACTCCAGCTGGAAAAAGGATTTTATGTAACGGATGCTTTCTGCCTTCTGTCCATCAAAGTCATATGCCCCTGAGAAATCAGATCCGTCAAAGTCATATGCCTTTGAGAAGTCGGTGCCCCTTGCAGTTTGCTCAGAATCTGTGGTTACAGTTCTTCAGAACCCATCCATTCGAGAGATTCTTCCAGCTTATCTGGCACCATTTCTCAAAGCAGAAAGGCCGTCGCTTTTGGATATCTTCCCACCCTCACTTGTAAATAACACAGAAACATGATTGACTGGAATGCAGAGGAGCCAAGAGCATCACACACAGGAAGAGAAAACTGGAAGCTTGAAACAAAAATCAATAGTGGGGGCTACCTGCAGAAGAAAGCAGGAGCTAGAATTCGAAGTACAGTTTTTACTTGCTGTATATTTAACACCAACTTTCTACGACTAGTTGTGATGTAAAAGAAAAGAAAAAAACTGTGGCTTACATTAAAAGAAATATAATAAATCTTATTATGTGCAATTTCATTCACGAAGGATAGCAATGCCAAGGCAACTTAAAGTCTTTTTCAGGTCTGTGAAGTAAGTCCTGCACAATCATTGCTCTGAAATTAGCAAGATGTTTTCTGTCATATACTTCCTTGCTGATCTGTGCTCTTCCAGGCATTCCAGCAGTTTAGGGGGGTTTGGGTGGGTTTTTCTTTTTTTTCCTTAGAGGAATATTCCTCAGAGGAATAAAACACACTGGAGTTCTCAGAGTAGAAAGAAAACTTACTAAAAACTACATAATATATATTATGTACTTATGTAACATATATCTGAAAGAAAATTAATGTCATATTTCATTATGAGGTGGTTCACCCGTGGCACTGTTTCCTAATAAGCCTGTTTGTGTATCCTTCTTTGATTATAAAACCACTACCATTTTCCATAAAGTCGGTACTAAATTATCGCATTTGAAATTATTATCTTCCTGTTCCTGATGATAGAGAACACGAAGAAAACCTACATTAGAAGAGATGTGCCTGAAGTAAGTGGTTTACATCCACTCGTAAAAACAAAAGCTCCCATCAGGAAAACATGCTCCCTGATAACATCCCCTACAAAGCGTTAAGGCTAAATTCTAGCTAGCACATCAATCAGCTCCAAAGCGCGATGGCTTTAACTCAGGAGGGTATCACAGGCACGAAAAGAAGTACGCTTTAATATCATTCACTGTGCCAACATACTTTATTAAAAACAATAATTAGGTCCTAAAAAGGATCAGACAACAATAAGTAATATCTATATATCTAGATGAAAACACTTTGTAGTACCTTACAGGAAACGTGACTTTTAAAGCCTGCATTCACCAATGTGTATTTGGAAACAGCTGGCAGCGATTCCTGTAAGTGAATCATCTTATGCCAGTGCAAGAGGAGTGGAAAATATGAACATGGAAGTAAGATAAATAACGTAAAAGAAAATCCTATGCAAGGTAATAGGAAAAACAGTTGTTGCATCATAGCAAGATAAAAATCTAATTTACTCATTTTCCTACAAGCAAGCAGGAAAAATAAAAAGCTAATGTGGTAAATGATATTATGGTAACAAAAAGCTTCCAAGTGACTCTCAGTCCTGTTTATAATCTTGCAGTAATTATTTATTCCAATGGGAAAAAATGGAATCTGCAGTTACCACAGTTACCAAACTGTGAAAGCAAAGAAGGCCAGTATGCAGAAGGTTATAATTACCATGTTTTCTGCCACATGAAGAAAAGAAATAAAGAAATATCATTTAACTTGATCATAAACTTTTAGCTAGTATGGGAATAATCTGTCATGCTACACTCTACACAGCAGGGTTATTTCATTCATGCATCTTCTCTTCCTACGTTCATTTGTTGCTGAGGCAGGACCGTCACCCCTTTCTTTGGCAGAAAAGGAGACTTGGAACTACGGAAAAGAGTTGTCGGGAGCTGCACTCCTTCTATGGCCAAGTTCATTTACTATTCCTGTATAATGAGAACTTCAGTGAAAGAAGTAGCTCTATCTGAGCACATTTTTCTCACCTTCGCTACCATGTTTGTGGGGAATCCTGCCTTGTCTCTGACAGCCTGGCCACTAATGAAAACCTGCAGTCCCCCAGAGAGTACCATGCTGCCAGCAGCAGATTTACTGCGTGGCCCCGCTCTCATCTTCCTAATCCCGCTTTGCTTAGGTAAATCCATCCCACAGACAACTGTCAAGAAGCTTTATGGGCAGCTGATCCCATTCTACTCCTCACAGACAACGCTGAAAAAGGAGACTTTATTAAAAAAGCTTTTTGCTATCAAGACAAAGCCCCTGTACCGTGACGGCAGAAAGGGCACGAGTGGGATAACAACATGTCCTATGCTTTACACATGCAAGTAGGCTTTTCTAAACACAGTTATTTCAATTATTAACTCAGTAGCTACTTTAGTAAGAAAAGATATATTTGTACCCTTTATTACATAATATTTCAATGGGAAGTGATGTGTGAAGATCAAAACTCTCTGCTAATTACCCTTCCTAGAAGCAGAGACAATTAACTACATGATCTATTATCTCTAATAATTATTATTTACACAGTAAATACTATGTACACTATAGGTTGTTTTATTCCTGCCTAGCTTATTCAGAGGAAATGCTTACCAAGGACTTTATGAAAAAGGTTTAAAGAAAATAACATTGGTCATTTTTTTGTCGTGATGATTGTCTTGCTTATATATAGAAAGAGACTTTGACCTGCATTGTCTGGTCCCATCTGCAATGTATATCTACATCATGCAGTTGTATAAGACTCTGGGAACAAAATACAGAAATTGAGATAAAGACATAAATTTGCCTATAATGGTAATAATTTTTCCTATGAAGTAAAAACTCTTACAAAACACATAGAATTTTTAGAAATCAGCTCAATCGAATTTCAATCAAATCAAATTTTTAATTCTAAATGTACCAAATGCACCATTTAGCTGGAGACTCAGAAACGCTCCAGACAACATTGTAACAACATCACCTGAGCACTTCAAAAACAAGAGCATATACAATTTTGACAAAATTTCCATCACCAAACTAAGGTGCTGAAAGCAGCCAATAAAAGACTTCCAGGACTATCCTCAACTTACCTGACTCCTAAGTCAGCCTTACTGACCCTACCGAGCTGGGAGATGCCACCCTGAAAATCATGCATTCATTTTCTGCGTGATTTGCTGCAAAGCAGATTTTCCTGTGTTTCTCCTTTTATCATACATTTAGTAACTTACTGTACCCCTAAAATTGCAGAACACAAACTGTAAAACCTGGCGCAGAGATTCGTGAGTTCATACAAATCCACTTGTTCTTTTTCAGACAGCGAAAAAATTAATATCTTTGAATTTTTACAGCAGTTTGTCGGTCTGCCAGCTGAGGATGCTCCCCTTGGTATATCTTCCTGTGATATTTTCTGGACGGCTTTAAGTAGACTAGAAGTAGAGGATCTTGCCATTTCAAATGCATTCCACAGTGACAGTGTGGGAAGACTGTCGGCTCCTTCTTCTTGCCGCCCTCATCCAAAGCCAGACGACACTGACAACAAGCCAGTCCAGTGTCACTACATGGGCCAAGTCGCAAAAATTCATGTTTCTCACTGTTTACTGATTTCCAGGATTACTACCTAAGGATAAAACCTTCCACAGCACTATCCTTACATAAAATGGCTGTCCAATAGCACATCTCACCCTCCCCACCCTTCAACCTTAAAACCCAAGGTACCGAAATCTTGACACATTATCTAAACATGAAATTTATTTTGAGCCTTGCCTGGAGGAAAGAAAGCAGAGGCAAGAAAACTATTACAAAGGATGGTCTCTGCTCAGAGCCAAAATTCACTTAAACCCTTCTATTCCCAAATTATTAGCACAAACCTCCCTGCGGACAAAGCTTGCAACTGCACGTGGAGAAAATGCGATGGGGTACAATAAGGAAAGCCACACAGTCGCCAAGGGGGAGCACGCTGTGAAGACAATATGCAAACTCCGCTGCTGCCAAGTTATAACCAGCTTTCCTCCTTAGGTTCCAATTTTACCTTTTTTCCCCCCTCAATGTGCCCTCACCGTGACATTCTGCTTTCCAGAATTCTCACTCCTTCTTCCACTGCCTCTTCCTCCCCAGAGCTGACCTGCTTTCTTAAGGGTCATCAGCCTTGACTGGCAACTGCCCTGTCTGTCTGATAAACCCCTCATCTTCTCCACAGGCTTCAAGTCAACAACTGGAGCCACCAGTTATCTGCGGCTTAATGTTAATGGTAGGGAACTACAGAAGGAATAGAACAGAATTTAGTCCAGCCATTTACTTGAGTTGTCATTTAATGTTATCATAAATGAAAACTTTCCTCAATCTATCCTTACTCTTTTTTTTTTTTAACACTTCTGTCCCCATTTTATGTGTGTATGTTTTTGTTGGGGTTTTGGGGTGTTTTTTAAGTATCTATTTTAACTTGGAACACTGTTAGCAGCAATGGGTGAACTTATCTGGATAAAGGAAGAGATGATCTGAACCTTCACGTACAATAAACAAATGGTAATTTTATCTGCGTTTTAACACAATAAACAGTGAGCTCGAGAATAGGTTTTTAAGAAAACCATACCTGAGAGCAAAAACATCTTTCCAATTTCAAATACCAAAATAACTAAAAATGCCGTTTGGAGGATAAAAGCTATTCTCCTATGGTTCTCCTCCGAACAAAGAGGAGAATTCGAGTGACATTCAATAGCAATTTCATTTAGTATGACTGCCCTTGGCTGGCAGCTACAATGAAGTACAGGCTCTTTTGCTGTTTCCTCAGGAATTATAAATTCTGCTGGTTTTCTCTTGAGAGGTATGGCATAATCTGATCTATTGGGTTCTGAGCTTTGTGTAAGAAATGAAATAAACGATCTTTCCTAAGGTCTCCTTCCATTCCATTTTGAAAACAAGACTTCATATAAATACACAGACACATATATATAAGTATATAGACAGATAAAAGAAAAGGCCTATGCTTTGTCAGACAGGAATTAGAGAGCTGCAAGCAACTGCTGTTAAAAAGATAAGGCATTTCAATCCTCTTTTCCATCACTGATAACGTTATACATTAATGTGGGGAAATGTATGGAAAAATCCATAAACAAACCTACTGCTTCTCAAGTTTTTAAATTATTCCATAAGAAACTTTCAAATATCCATATTCCCCGAAACACCTTTAAAGTTGTTTTCAAGAAGGCCTTGCTATATTGAAAGTGATGAAATTACGAAAGGTGACAGGAAATGACAGTAAATTTCTGTTGGCTAAATAATACGTGTGTGTGTATACATGTTATTCTTGAGAAAACTTTTTCATCCAAACAAAAAAATTATATAATAGACAAGACTAATTTAAGTATTTAATAAATGAAATCCAGTCTTTAAATTTGATTTAAAAAAAAAAAAAAAAAAAAAAAACAACTGTAAGAGGGAAGTGTATTTTGTACTTTGCACACCTTTTTAAAGACCATTTCTGACAGAAACATTACGTCTCCCAACAGCCCAGATAGCTGTACTTTTTCTGGATGCAAGTATATTCCTCACAAATAAAAAGAACCCTTCACCTGGCTACTACATCCATGTCCTCAATACCCACAGTAGATTTTCATCTACTCTTGCAGAGCAGCTGTTGTGCAGAATGTTATTTCTTCTTATGGTTCTTATATATTACGGGTTACTTACCTGCTCTGTCAGCCTCCCCCAAACCCCTTTTCTCCAAGAAAGTATGAAGTGCATTCATTCCAGTATTCTGCATCAGACAATCAGTCAAAAGAACTATTTTTTCTTAACACGAAAATTCCGTGCCAAAATCTCTTGAACCCCTCACAGTGTAAAGAAGTCAGAAATTTTGCTCCACTTATTTTAATAAAATCTTTCATTATATATTCAGGAAACAGTAATTACACAAAGCAAGAAGGTGAATTAACACCTTCATTCTCCTCTAGTAAATCTTAATGGCTGAGCCTATGTTGCAGCTCCATCCTACTGCTATGTGCCAACAGCCCTGCCGCTGGCCTGTGTCCTCAGCGGGGCCCTCCCGTGGAGAATAACCATGGCCCTCCCGTGGAGGATAACCATGGCTCTCCCCCAGAAAAAACCGCTCTTGGGGAACCCCTGTCCTCCCTGCTGGGGTTATTTGGGGCCCTCAAAGCCAGCCCTGCAGCCCTGTGAGGAGGGGTCTGTCTGACCGCAGAGTGAAGGCCCTCCCTCACCTAGGGCCATGGTATGAATGTGGCTGGAATTCAGGTGCTGTCAGTAACCTTGGTAACTTCACTATTTTCATAGACAGATGTTATAATATCACATGCAGATGTTCTTCAGCCATACAATTCACAGGAAACATTGCTTTCTCTGTTCTGGTTGCAATAAAATTGTCTACATTCTTTTTTTTCTTTTTTTTTTTGGCTTCATTCACCCCTTCTGGTTTTATCAGATAAGGCCTTTTTGTTCCAAAGGTTTTACAAGGTCACATTCGTTACTCGACTAATATTTACTAACGCATAGACTAACATGTTCACTTCATTTACGAAGTTGGCAGAAGCTGTGCAAGGAGGTGAATGTTTTGCACTTTTCCTGTGACATCTCTGTCTTTTTTCCTTCACGATCGTCGGTTAAAGGATGCTGCTACACTGTGCCACATACTGTGCAAATGCAGTAAAACGATACTCCAGATCGTCAGAACTGAAAACAGTCCTCCCGATGGAGACCCAGATATTCCCCTAATACAGGCATAAGTAGCTTTTTTGCTCCCTCGGCACCTATCAAGTACCAAATGAAATGCCTGTGTTACATCCTAACAATAATGGGTTCAGCTGGGTCTCTTCCACTGGCGCTGAAAATCACTCAACTAAATACTAATTGTGATCTTTTCTTAATAAGAAGACATAATGCCCATCCAGCAAGAAGGCCACCTATGCTCTCTGGCAGTTTTCAGAAAATTAGAAGAAGAAGAAATACTTTCTAATTAAAACTGAATTTATGCAAGCAGGAGCTCGATAGAAGAGCTCAAATCGCTAGTTTTGGTATCTGGAGTCCCCGTTTCATTATTGCTCCATGATGTTCAAGGTCAACGTAGTTCGGCTCCAAGTGCAACCAAAGTTTTCCCAAAGCGCAAATTTTGTTTTCGGAGCAAGAGATGCTTTACAGTCCTCCTCACAGCTCACATGCACAAACGTATGAAGTCTAATTTTTACTTCCATGTGGGAAAGCTATCTAAAACATGAATACTGGAAAAGAAAGGTTTTCTGGAGAACAGCTTCACATAAGCAGCATAAAAGCAGTGTTAAAGTTGCTCTGAAGCTAATGGAATGCAAAAGCAGCTCAGCCAGTAACTTCATCCTTGGAAAGCATTAAAAAGAACTATATTTAATGATGCTATTGTTCAGTTGGAATAATTTGTGTTTAATTTCTCAGGGAAATTCTAATCTTTTATCCCAAGCAGTGATATTATTTTCTTTTTATATTTTTATCAATGGTTCAATTGCCCGTTAATCAAAAGACAATGCAAGAGGGAATATTTCTCATTCAGCAGAGCATCTTGACTAATTTCCTGGTCCCATATGTGATCATTCTGAACAGAAGTTCATACAAAGCGCAATTTACAGCACACGCATAACTAGATAACTAAAAATAGAATATGTAAAATTCAATCTTAGCAACATAACACTTATATGCCCTTCGGGTTTGAGCTGATACTCACAATTTGATTAAATATGCTCTAAGAATGAGTGCACAAGTATGTATTCATTATTAGCAGCTAGAAAAATAATTCTGTGCACTTCACCCTGGAAACAACTCCCTTACGTATTTTTTACTGCATTTATTAATGATTTAAAATGAATGAGGGCTACAGAACAATACCTTGTATCTTAAACTTTAGCTTAAGCTTGTTATAAGCAATGAATAAAATGAACTCCTCTGATATTGGAGTTGTTATTCTCATGGTGTCCATATTGCAAGGCTTGATCCTATGATGCTAAAAAATCACCATTAATTTTACACAGGTAAGTTCAAGTAGTCTTTGATACGCATCCAGCACAGAGGTGATTTCCTGGGGATTTCACTCATTTATCAATTTTACAGAGAATCAGTTTCTGTGCAAAGTTAAAAAAGAATTGGAATGGTGAAATACTGACTCTGTTTAATAGTCACACATAACTAATTTTAACAAGAAGCAATGAAGTCAAGCCAGAGTGAAAAAAAAATTCAAAATTATAATGATACCAAAGTGAAATTTTAGAACTAGTACTGACCAGAGATTTTTCAGTCAAATGAAACTATTACCACAAGAGAAAGACAGAATATTAAACCTGATACTACAAATGCATCACTCTGGAAAGCCGGATGCCTTCCCGTGCCTTACTCAGAAACCTAGCGCTGTGCTGAGACTCAGAGAGGGCCAGCTGGCATGGGGATTGAACAGAAACACTTTGTTACCGCGTTTGATCTCAAGCATTCAAAATGAACAGCAAAATATAAATCAAATGAAGCACAGCTGACTCTGAGTCCTGCTCTGCCAGTTACACCTGAGTTCACCACCAACCAACCTGCCTGCCCTCCATCTTGGTTCCTGGGAATGGGGAGAATTCTGCCAACGTTGGTAACATTGTCTGGAAGCCCTCCCAGAGTCAAACTCCACAGTGACAGCCAGGGCTGATGCTGGCGGCATTACCACAGCAGCAGTTAACACAAACTCATACAGCTACCTATTCCCCTTCATCCCAATTCGTCTGTATTATGTTGTCTTAATTCCAGCCTGTGTGCTGAGGATTGGTTTGATTCTATTTCTCTTTCCACATAAGAACCTAACCTTACTCAGGCTGTAACAATATTAAAATAACTCAGATATACATTTGATTGTTGGGGAGAGGAACATATATGTTCCTCTTCCCCACAGGTCCCCATACTGATTTATGAGAGCATGATTTACCCACTAATAATAAAATATTCTTGCTAACTGACAAATATGCAAATTAGATTCCAAAAAGCCACTGCCATAAAGCATATGCACTGAGCTATTGCACGGCACCTGCGCAGACCCTCCCCCATGAGCAGAAGGCCCTCCTTCCGTTCCCGCTAACCTGCTCAGTTTGGGCCTGGGCGGACCATGGGAAAAGGCCCAAATAAGACAGAGGGCTGCGCTGGGAGCTGGTGCCGCTGGCTGGCTGCTCACAGCTGACATCGGTGTGCAGCTGAGCCAGCTCTGCTCTTCTGTCCGAACTGGAAGCCAGCCCTCAGCCCAGCGGAGCCCCCAGTGCGTACAGCCCCCCGCGGCTGGCTGACTACCATGGGGAGGGGGCGACCAACAGCATCCTTCCCAGCTGCCGGAGGGTCCGTGTGAGCCCCTGCTTGCTCATGGTGCAGGAGGCGGCTCAAGCTGATTGCTACTAATATCCAGATATTTACATGGCAAGAATTAGAGGAAATACATGCTCCAGCACTCAGTAGTATTTCACCAGTTGTTTTCTGTGATTGTATTTGAAAAGATTACTTTTAAAACAAACATGAAGTGCATGCAAGACTATATTCTGCAGCTCAGCACAGAGCTATGAAAAGGATAATACATAAATTCATAAACTAAAAAAAAAAAAAAGTATTTGTTCTGCAATAGTAAGATTAAGCTTGACCTTTCAAAGAACACATCTATTGGAATTGCAAAAGTTTTCGGCCTCTTAATTAGCTCCGTACAGAAGAATCTAATGCCACAAGCAAACATGGTATTTCCATTCTGCCTTCCTTAAGAGACTGAATAAAATACTTCTTGGATGTAATTCACTTGAAACCAGAATGAATAAAGATCATTAACCTCACTGATTTAACCAATCCAATTTGTCCTATTTGAGAATTAATTGAAAGTTCTTTGACGCACAAAAATAATTTTACATTTATGAAGTCTCAGTGAAAACTAGCTGCATTGGCAAATTTATCTGCACCGAAACCAGGCCATCCCAGCCTAACAGCAGCAAGAGTTTTTGAAATGGTACTTGGTCTTGTACTTACAATTACATCCGTATTATTAAAAGAAAAACATAAAATATATAGTTTTTACAGCACCTGTTATTTTGAGGACTTCACCAGTATTTAATCCTTCATAATCAACAACAGGATGCAAAGGAATTAACAACACTTAAAAAGATTACAACTCCTTCTGCTACGTTTCATTTTATTGACAGAAAAAGCCTACTTACCAGAATTTTTGTAGTATAAGCACTGTTAATAGCAATTGCATTAACCAGTAAATCAAGGGTTTTGGCAGGTACAGAATCAGGGTCAGGGATCTCTTTGTAGTGGACATCACCAACGTAGGCCTGGACCACTGTCATCCGGTTGGTCGTCAGGGTCCCTGTTTTGTCGGAGCAGATGGCTGTAGCATTACCCATAGTTTCACAAGCGTCTAAGTGGCGGACCAAATTGTTATCCTTCATCATTTTCTGAGAAAAAGCAAAATAAAAAGTCTTCAAGATTTGCCCTGAATGATTTCTAACATCAGTTATAAAAAGCAAAAAAGCATGTATTTAGTTTTGTTCATTAGAACATAATGCTCTCTAAACTAGAATTTTAATTGGGACCAATAACCCAAACTCTAGCTACAGACAGTCAGGCAGCGACGATCCCTAAAATAATGTCACCTTTGATAAACCAACATAATTCCATGATTTTTTGCAGTATTTATACATTTTAAGGAACAGCTAGAACAGCAAGGATTAAAGAAACTGAACAGAACAGGATTTTTAAAAGAGTATAATTATAGTAAATATTAGAGGGTTTTTTAATACGATTTCCAATGCCAGGATGTTGTCTTGCAGCAGCACCCAGAGGGACTATATGTTTTGGAAAAGAAGACAGAAACTAACCAAAAAAAAAAAAAACCCAGCCACAAAACAACCACCATTGTAGAGAACTCCATCCCGCAGCGCATGTTTTTCACAAGATGCATAGCCATCCTGGAAATATGTGTTTATCCTTGTTTATATGTTTTCAGTACTTAAAAAATTCTGTGCCCAGTCCCTGACAGTTACTTTCAGACACTCTGACACTCACAGGGCACAGTATCACCATCTGGACACAAAGCTGTGCTGCAGTTTGACACTGCACATTCAGATCCACATGTACGTGCTGCATGTGTCGGATGAAGGACATCAGGACAACACAAAAATATTTCAAAAGCAGCTACAGCCTTTATTAACTCGAGACACACTCTTTTTTCCTAATAATAATGATGTTTGGCTACGTTTAAATCAAGCTATTCCTTCCTAATGTTCATATGTCAATTTGTTTACATACTAAATGAAAATAAACTTTACAAAATCTTCATCTAAGATTCCCAGAATGTTTAAATCAGGCCCAGCTGACTAAATTGCTACAACAATCTGAGAGAACTCCTAGATACATAATGGAGTGATCCACAAGTCCAGGATATTAATCCTCTTTAATTTCCTAATAAAATAATTTACATTGGCTACAAATAACTGCATCTGCACTTAAGAAAAGTACACGAAAGCTCCAGTGAAACTCTAATGTCTTTGAAAAGTGTTCCTGAAGACTTCAAATCCATGTCAAAACTTTGTACTATGGCATAAGAATATCTGAAGACAAAATTATTCTGTACCAAAGGATGGGACTATTCTTATAGTAAATTCTGCTCAATAAATTCCTGGCAACCGTGTAAACTAAGTAGGTATTTCTATTGTTTGATATTCCTGCACTGGGTAGTTTGAAAGATGTGTATTAGAATACATGTGTATTTGCATTTTTGTCAGAGATACTTTCACTATAAAGCAAAGTTTTGCTTTAAAGAATTTTCACTCTCGCTAATATTTTGAGCACACTAATTTGCAGGACAACTTTCATCACACCTGATAAAACCTGAGGAACAGCACTAGCAAACTCAGCTGAACAGCATTTTTCTCCCATAATTGTTTTTAATGTTTCTTACCTTTACAGAATAAGCCAGAGAAATAGTGACAGCAAGTGGAAGTCCCTCAGGAACAGCAACCACAAGTACAGTAACACCAATAATGAAGAATTTAACGAAATACTGAACGTAGACAGGAGTGCACTCAGGCAACCACTGTTTCTTGTTGACCACAAACGTGTCAATGGCAAAATACAGTACCAAAATGATTACAGTGATGGCAGACATCACCAAACCTGAAAACAGAAATAACCAATTACTATAAACCAAAACACAATTAAAATCATCCCCAATTAGAAATTTACATTTGAATTTGATATTAGTATTTTCTTATTCTATGTGACATTTTTCACCAGTACCAGTAACGATGATAATGATAAATTTTACAATATAGAAAAAACATTACTATAATACAATTGCAACGCCATACATTCCAGTGAATAAGGAAACACTGAATTCTACAGAACAACTGAAACACAATGCATTAATTTTTAAGCACCATCTTACTACTGCCTTTAAAGCTTCTCAGTCACTCTATTTCAACAGGATTTCCACTGTTGCTTAAGCTGAGTTTTTTCAATTTAGTACACTACTCTTCCTGGTACAACATTTATCTGTCCTTTTAACCTCCACCCTTTACAAATTACTAGTCTACCCATATACAAACATTCATCTTCCTTTTAAATAAGCTTATGTTAAGAGGCTTGAGAAAAGGAGTCTCCTGTAATTTATGCTGCTGTATAAAATATTTTTGAAAAGTCCTCCTGATGTGTCTGGTGGAATACACTGAGGCAATATGGCAGAATCGTCCACAGAACAGGTTTTGATTGTTTTTCTTGAAAAATGTGATAAATACTAGTGTTTCCAAAGTTTCCCTTTTCAAAGTGACAAACGCAAACAGTGCATATTTTTATAAGGAGAGGCTGAAAAGAGGTACAGCACTGACAGTATAGCACCAGAGACACTATTAAATATTCAACAGAATTCACAAAACATCCCAGGGATTTAATATGCTCTCCCAACGACACAGACTTTGCTAAGATAGCACTCCTCCTCCACAGTTTTATTCCTGGATTTGAGTATACAAATATAAACTCCATTAGAACATCTATTTTGCTTTGCTATGATTACTGCTCTTTGGCAGGTTTCTATGAAGCAGTTAAGCCTGCATTTCAAAATAAATTAATTTCTCTCTAATGAGATCATACAGTAGAAGGAGAATGGTCTGAATTTCATGCTTTGACTCAAGTGAAAAAAAAAGAAATTGGTAAGCTGAAGGATGCTAAGGTTGACAGGAAACAGATGAGTCAGGGACACTGCTAAATGCCAGAGGATAAAGGAAAATCCATTAAAATATTGTACAGGCAAACACCCATGGCAATGCAAGACAACCCCATAGATTGCCCAACGATGAAGAAAAACCAAATGAGGCAATGAATAATTAATTTAATTCATATTCCTTGCCACATTATGGTTAGAAATCCCTATAAAATTACTTTAAATGTAACATTCACATGCCTGCCAAAATATCAAAGACAGTAGGCAGTGTAGAAAGGTACTTAACCTAAGAAATTAACGATCATGAGAAATCAAGTTTTTTTATATCAATGCATACTGTTGTACAACTAGAAACAAAGCTAAGAAGCTTGAGGAACATGAAGCTGGGCAAAGCACGAAACTCGATATTAAAGAGATGATAACCATCGATTCTGAGTCATGCACTGTTCAGGCAGAGGGACAGAAGTGGCATCATGGGGTTATGTGATCAGCTAAGAGTAATGAACTTAAAAAGGAAGGAGAAGGAATAGCAGGGGTAAAAGTCAGACTGGTAAAGATGAATAAAGGAGACTGAACAGACGTAAAGTTAGGATTCTGTTGTAGGGCCTCAGCCAAGGATCTGGATAAACATCTCTTTAATACCACTAGAAAAATGAACGTAATGAACATTATGTCATTATGAAAGATTTTTCACTTTCTACCTCCATGTTCGAGAAGAAGTGCTACTTGTAACAGCAGGGACCAGATGGTGCTGGCTACAAGAGTCAACAGATGTGTCACATTTGGGTACAAGGCAGGAACATGGATATTAAGAGGAGAACAGAATGATTTCAGAATCCGTAAGAGGAAAATACTGTGTGAGTGATATTTTGAGATGATATTACAGATTCTGAAACCGTGTACTCAGAAGTTCTAAGGGGAAAGGAAATTAAATATGTAATTACTGCACTTGGGAATATTGCCTATGAGAAAAGCTACATTTCATTTTGATTCAAATATTCATTACAATCCAAGTTGCCCAAAGCTTCCAGTTGCTTGACAGTCAAAGTGTGTTTTAGAAGAATAAAATATCTTCAATACCACATACTATCCTTAGAAGAGCATTATGATGACCCATTTCTAACTTTTGCAGTAAGAAAGGCCTATGCCTTCTAAGAGTAATTTGTTTTAAAACTTTTTGTTGCTAGTATAGCACACTGCGATTCAGCCAGTTATCCAGCCATACCTGCTTTGCCTATCTGGACTGCCAGCTTGGTCAGCTTTCCCTGAAGAACCGATTTTTCTTTCTTGTGCATGTTGGATTTCTTCTTGTCTTTGTCATCTCCCTCTCCCCCTTCCGCACTCTTCAGTGGCTGCATCTCCATGGCAGCAGCCCCATCCTGCTGCTTGGCTAATAACGCAGAACAAGACCGTTACTCCAAAACGAATTTTCATTCTTTTTATCTTACCGTTGATACTTACCAAATACAACCAGCGACACCCATTGAAGGGGCTGGTTGCAATGCAGATGAGTGTAACTAGGCACAGACCTACGCTTCACGCCCATGGCAGGGAGATGCTCTGCGGGACCCCGAGGGCTCTGCAGGGGCAGGAATGTCCACCCCCACCCCTGTGCGCTCCATACACATGGGGACATGTAACGTGCCCTTTGTCGACTACCATGAAAACCACTGGGGTTTATTTATTTATTTGTTTTTCAAACCACCAATGAAATTCTGCATTATACACATATATATCACTTAATGTCTTGCAAATTACTTGGCAAGTAACAGTGCATTGGTACTGCAGGAACTCCTAGAATAGCAGATCTCAAGTGCTTTGGCAAACAGAGGGTCTGTATTTCTCCAGATTTTGGTATGTCTCATAGATTACAATGCACCTTTACAATAAAACTTTTAATGAAAATGTTTTGAAGGCAATGTGGCTCCACAGTTGATCCACGCACTACTGCTCTCGACTGCATGGGCGCCTCAGCAACCAGCGCGACACACTTTGTGAACCACTATTCTAGACAATACCAGCCTGCAGAAGCGTCCTTAGCATTCAGGGCTCAAGTAACAAAACCATCAGGTCAGATGATCATTCTCCCACAAACACACACAGAATTTAAAGGCTAAACCATCCTTTCTTGAACGAATGATAATGCTAATATAAGGAAAGTTTATTTTAGTATCAAAGAGAAAGACATATTTTTAAAAGCAATGACATTCCAGTTTATATATGTGTATGTGTCTGTTTTGTATTGAAAACAGACATATGTAAATTAAATAGAATGAGATGAAACAGCTTTGCTTTGACATTCGTAAACAGATTGTACAAACCCGTGCTTATTTGACCTGGAAATCTAATTCGTTTATCTGACCTTAAAACTTATTCATTTAATATAATTTTATTTAATAGTTTTGTACCATTAACAAATGAGTGTATCTATTCAGTTTCTGATCCACCACCTTTGCAATCTTTAGAATTACCTGAGAAGAGCAAGTTATAGTTTAATTTACTTATTTGGCATAACTCAAAGAAATAATGATAGCTGGAGTCTCTCATAATAAAAAGAGAACCATGACTTTGCTTCAGAGAAAGCAAAATATCTATTCCAATTTCTTCCTGAGACTGTACGTTAAATAAGAAACTCCTAAGATTCTTAATCTTCCTGTTATTTATCCTTATAATATGCTTCTACATTGCTAAATAACATCTTGGCTTTAAAGTTTCCTTTTGTTATTGCTTTACCTTCTCCCTGCAAAAGCAAATACGTCTGTACAATGCCACTAAACACCAAAGATGACAAGACATATCAAAAGTAGGGTTGGAAGTTCACTAACAATACAGAGCATACAAAACTTGCACAAGAAAAATGCATTCAAATGACCTTTTGACATGAAACTGTCGTCTATAAACACCTTATTAGAAATACTGATCTTCTCCTACCCTGAATATCTAATATATCAAAATTCAGTAAGTTACAATCTCTTTGCTAGTTTTTTTTGTTAGGTTTTGTTTTTTGTTGTTTTTTTGTTTGTTTGTTTGGGTTTTTTTGTTTGTTTTTGGTTTTTTTTGTTGTTGTTTTTTGTTTTTTTAATTTTCTGTTTAAACAATAGGGCCGTTTTTACACACAGGCACAAATCACAAATTCCCATTTTATTTTTTAACAGAATTTAACTACATGCTAAAAATAAAATCCACAACCTCCTTAATATGAAAGAATATTACCTTTGTTCTGGCTGTTCTCCATATTCCCATCCTGCATTTTGCCTATATGATGAAAAATTTCAACAGACAACAGACAGTAAACAATCTTCACCCAAGACGGAACATGAAAATGAAAGTTTAAATAAAAAGGGCAGACAAAAGTAATGAGCGTGTTACAGATACTTATTTATGATCAGTAGCCATTGTTATCATATGTTTACTTAGCAGCACGGACAACGTAGCTGGACACATTCAAGGAACTGCAGTCAAGTTCAATGTTGTCATGTAAAATATTAAACATCCTGATATATTTTTGAGCAAACTGCATGAATTAAGAGGGTGAAACTAATAAAAAGAAACCGGTGGAAAGTACAATTTGAATAATATTCCTGAACTGAACTTTCAAAGAGCTTAAAAAACCCCATAGGTATGATTATGGTACACACCAGTATACAGCATGACTTCCTTAATGTACTTAGGACAAAATATAGGTAGTGTTAATAAATATAAATACACAAAAATGTAAATCAGATTATTTTAAAATTACATCTTCCTCACTTGGTTGTATTATCTAGCAAGTTAGCCCTGTAAATACAAATACCAAGTGATCATCCTATATTCAGACTATCCTGAAGAAAGATTTGCCAAGCGCATCTGGAATTTCCAATTTAGTATTTTAGCTACATATAAGTCCTGCCATACCAAAGTTCTTATTTGCTTTTTTAACTGAAAATACACCATTTGAAAGTGTGCATGAAATAAAAATGGTAAAATACAAATCAGAGCGTACAAAATTTGGGTATTCCGAATAACCAGTAAACAATTTCAAGTGCATTCAAAATTTCTTCCTTTCCCTGAAACTTTCATAGAGATACATGAATTTATCTTACGAAAAAGGCTACTTGAGTTTTATAAATATTACATTCAGAATGGATGACATTCTCTTTTTGTAGTTACGTATAACGCACAATAAAAAAAATAATGCTAAGGCAAATCAATTGTTAAAACACCTTTGCAGGATTGTTGACACATTCTACTAAGAAATGTATCACCAGAGTTTATTAAAAAAAATACGACAGCAGTTAAGTCCTGCTCTTCCAACTTCCTGTAATAATACGGCTGGCACTGACAGGCACAACAAAGCAGCAGAGGTTATGCATCAACATATGTATTAATTTTTTCACTCTATGCTGTGAATAGTAGCAAAATTAAAAGGGTGAGATGCATTTCTTGCATGTTTGTATTTTCAGTAATTGGGAGATCACTAAAAACTTCCCTCTCAAAAAGAGCAAAAATGGCCAAATCAGTCATAAATTTATCACTATAACATTTCACCCCATGCTAACAGGCTCCAGGCACTGAGAAATTCAGAAGCACAGAACTACAGGAAAGGAGAGGATGTTTTGCTACAAGGGCATGTAGCGACAGGACAAGGGGCAACGGCTTCAAACTGAAAGGGGAGATTTAGATTAGGTATTAGGCAGAAATTCTTTGCTGTGAGGGTGGTGAGCCCCTGACCCAGGTGTCCCAGAGAAGCTGTGGCTGCCCCATCCCTGGAGGGGTTCAAGGCCAGGCTGGACGGGGCTTGGAGCAACCTGGGCTGGTGGGAGGTGTCCCTGCCCAGGGCAGGGGGTGGCACTGGATGGGCTTTAAGGTCCCTTCCAACCCAAACCATTCTAGGATTCTATGATATAATCACCTCAGTACTTAGCATACTAAAATATGCAGAAATAAATCATTTAACATCAACTGCTTGTCTGTATTTCTAACTCTGTTCTCACCTGTCCTGGTTTGACTTTTAAAAAGGCGGTATCTACCTTCCAAAGATTTACATTTTGGCATGAGACATGAATCTATGAACCTGAATAAAACCAAGTTCATTTTCATTGTGAAATCTGCTTAAAAATTTCTGCATACAGCGTATCATTGAACTTGCTATCTGCCTAATGGCTATTTTTCTTAGAATGGTTTTTAATAAAGTTAGTGGAAGACATAAAACATCTCTAGAGATTCTGATTTCTGGCTAGAGGATAAAGGCTTCCTTAAGGTCTGGAAAACATTAATTGAGAGCAGACAGTCTGCTCTGTGTCCTGTTCTATGGTTCCTTTTTCAGAATACAATTCCAACTCTTAAAGCAGTATAATTTAAGATTCTTCAACCTAAAAAACCAAAACAAAACACAAAAACCAAACCCCAAACCATGACTTTCATCACTGGCAAACACAAAATACACCATTTTTCTATGTAAATCAAGGTATTTAACTTTATGATATATTTACTGTTTAATAGGAGTATTATAATTGTTGTAATGAATTACGCTAACAATTCATCTCCCTCGGCTACCTAAAAATACCAGTACACAGAACGGACAATCGTAACAACAATGTAAACAGAAGTATTTAAGAACTGTATCTTAACCTCAGCAGCTCCTGCACTTAGGTTGTTGGGGGATGGGGGTGAAGTCATCACAGCAAGTTATATTCCAATTATTTAGATAGAATAACAAAGAATAGGTAATTTACGTAACTATAATGAAGAAAAGAATGCTGTGAAGGATTTATTTCCTCCTGTTCCAAATGATTTTAAATCTGCACTTGGCCATAAATTATGAACGAAGAAAGAAATTAAGAAAGAAATTAAGATGATAGAATCACTACTGCTGAGAAATCCTTTCTCCTTTCCGATAGTGCTAGGACCAGAAATACTATCCCATCTTTCTGACCTTTGTGCATTTTTTAGAAACATTAAAAGGATCAGTATTTATTAATATTTTGATAATACTTTTATAAATAGCCCTTAAAAAATCTGTCATGTTTTTCGTAATGTTGCAATTTTTTTATTCTTTTTTTGGGCCCTGAAATCTGTAGGAATTCACCTGAGTTTATTTTTACCCCTTTTCTAAGCAAGGATAAAAAAATCAGAAGGTTTAGAAAAGAACATTGAGCCTCCTAATATGAGTTGTATTCTGCAGTTGCTTTGAAGGTACTGAATTTGAATATAAAATGTTTTGCACATTGCCTTTGCCTTATTAAAATTTCTGTCTTTTGGAAGATACTCCTGGCACCATTACTGCCAAAGTTGTTACCCCCAAATCCAGTTATTTCTTCAAATAAACTTTCCAAGACTCTCCTTTACCTCCCCCAGCCCCCGCTGACTCTTTATGAAGAGTCAATGAGACAGAATGACAAAGACATATTGCTGGCATTAGAAATTCTTTGTTCATTGGAGGAACTGCTTGGAATCAACAGAAGAAGCTAACTGAGTTATGTTCTCATGTGCTGTGATGGAGCAAAAAATAGAACTGATTTTCCCTACTGATTTTCCAAAATGTCTCATCTTGCAATAGAAATGAGCTATAGCCCTCTTCATGCCAAGTCCGCTATGTTCTGCCACTAGTAAGAACAGAGACACATTGCAAATCTATACATAGGGGGAAAAGCGACGTCAAGCGTATCTGAAGTGAATCATTAGGAATTCTTCCATGCAGTGTGATATCAGAGCCAATGCGTTAGTAAAACACAGGTTAACGACAAAAGAATAGATCTGATTCCACTGTATCAAATAGGAAGTTTTAGAAAATTCTTCTACGTGCTCACTAAATAACTTCACTTACAATTCAGAAAATATTTTAAAATATATTAAAGCTGCAATTTTTTTTTTTTTTTTTTTTTTTTTTCCCCAGGAATTGAACAGTAGTGTACATATGCCAGAACTGACAAATTAACAGTAGATGTGAAGTATTTCAGCTGAGACATTTCTCTGAGTCCGGTAAGGTATTTCTGTATCAGAATATACTTTTAAGTAACAAATTCTCTGAGCACCAAATGCCAAAAAAAACCCCAAAAAGCCAACATGGAAATCCTGATTCAGGAACCGGGTAGTGCTCTACTGGACAATGACAAGCTCACCTTTCAAATCAAATTTGGGGTAAGCAAGCTGTAAACAGTGATTGCTGCTTCCCATATTACCTTTTAAAAAATTTACCTTTCTAAATACAATACGTTAAAATTAGATGAATTTTCATGAATTACTACCTTTCTGTATAATTTTCTGATCTGACCTTCTAAAGACTTAATATATTGTCCACAGTTTTAACCGAGACCATCAAACAATTATGTATTTTAATCTCAACTACTAGAACCAACAGAACTTGTAGTAGTTCCTTCGATACAGCAGATAACAAACAGGCTGTGTCACAAACCTGTATGAATTTATCACTATAAGCTCACTGACTGAGCACAAAATACTTCTTTTGTGTCAAGTGTATGTGGACAACTAAGACAATCACAGTATTTTATTTGAAATGGCAATGTGCTGATTTTCAAGAAACAATCAATAGCACTTCCTGAGCTAAGTACTTATTCAAGTATATAACATTGTTTTCTTATTTGAAGATACTTTCTACACAGAGATATTAGACTTTAGGTAAAAATGCTTGCCTCCAGTCATATCTCAGGGATAATTCTCAGGCATAACTGAAAAAATTAATTTCATCCAAACCGAAAAAATATCTACAAGAACTTGGTCTCCTTGCTTTAGAACTTTTCTGTTTCCTTCCTTCCTCCAAACCCCTTCCAAAACATATCTACATTTTAAGTGTTCTCTCACTCGTTGTCACTGCTGACTAGGAAAATGTATACTATAAACAGAAACCAGAATTTGGCAATCTCCCAGCCAATTTCAAAGCAGTCAGATCTAACTCTACTTGCAAAGTCTCAGTTCTCCTCTGAACACAACATCAGATAAGTTGAATTGTGGGAAGTATCTCCTGTCCATGATGATCAATGATCTGCAGAATTAACTCAACCACCTCACCTCAGAAGACTTAACGCAAAAATATATTCGGCTGCACAAAAAACTGACTTCTACACTTTGTGCGCTGAAAGGAACTCAGTATGTGTACCTCAACTCCAAGATAAACACGGACAGTAACTATTGTTTCTGATGGGAGAGATGATGGAAAATCACATACTTACTTAAGACACTGCTTTAATGGAATTCTATTTCCATATTAAGTCCAGGCATTAAGATCAAACACAACAGTTATTCACCAGGCAACTAAAACTTTGTAACAGAGAAACCAGGTTAGAACAACTTCGGACTCATTTCTGCATCTCGCTGAGCAGTGGCTCTCATCCGGCAAAGCACTTCAGCAGGTGCGTAACTTAGTGCTCAGCGACTCACAGGACTGGGCATAGATGTCCACTGCAGCCTCCAGTGGGACTGGAGGAAGATACCTGGTAAGACTTTGTTGTATTTGTTTGTATGTTTGCTTTACACAGCACAGAGCAGAATTGTAGAGCATAAAGAATGGAGAATGAAATATTCGTAATTCATTTCCTGGTTCTTGGTCTCTAAGGAATCTGAACCCGGGGTGTCGGAACCAGGATGATGCAGGTTCCTGTCATGCAGTCAGATGTAGGGATAATAAATCCTAGTTTTCCAGCAAACTTGGAATGTGCAGGATTGAAGTTTTAAATCTCGTTACATGTTTCTTTTCAATTATAATGAAATTATTTTAAAAGAAGCTCAAGGATTTCCTATGTCATTGCTTTAAATAAGATACTACACTACTAAATCTTAGTATTTGTTTAGTACTTGGTATTGCTATGTCAGAAACTCTAGTTTCACACGCATAATGCAACAACTACTGACCTGCATGGAAAAAACTTCTATCATCAACCCAATGAAAAGTAGAATTATTTTTGTCAGTATTATTGGTGCTGTACAAGAGGGAAAGTCTTCTATGGCAAATAAAGAGTAATGTATCTGATTATCAGAAAAACGCAGCTGATGCCTAGACTAATACTGACCCACTGCATTTAATACTGGAATTAGACTATTAAAAGGGGTATTGAAATGTCTGCATGCTAAGAAATGGGGTCAAGAAGCTGTACTAAGAGACAGTCAAAATTGACTACAGTGATAATTATTTTTTTCTTTTTAGTAAATACAAGCAGGCTCATTAGATGATCAATATATCTAAGGGCATACACAAATATCCACAACCATAACTTTTCAGTCAGTCTCTTCCGAAAAAAGACGCTCAAAGGAGCAAAAGTTATCCCTAAAGCACCGTTAGTTGGAATTGAGCCAGATTCCTGACCCCAGCACTATTTCTCAGAACTACATGAAGACTATATGAATACTTATGAGAGTGCCACACGAGAAGGAAAGAAGATATACCCCATTTATCACCATGTTCTTCTTCAGATCTAAGCTGACAAATGTGTAAAGAAGAGATTTACAATGAAAATTCACGTAAAGGCAACTCAAAAGTTTTGAAACTAGCCTTTCTTAACTGTTCCTTTTAATTGAAGTTTTAATTAATAGCAAATAGATGATAATTCCTACTGCTTCCTCTCCCATGCTTAATTCTGTGTGAATAAATTAAATAAGTTGCAGCATCTTTGTGGCATCTCTTATAAGCTACCATAGAGTTTATGGAGCAGGATCTCTCAGAGGGTAATCACACGCACGTACAACATCTGTGCAGTTCATAAAAGGAAGAGGGAATCTTACATAGTCAGGAGAGAAATCTATCAAATAAAACAAGCTAGGTGTTCTTGACGTACCATTGACTAAGCTGGCATTTGCATTATCAGTGGCATTTGCACCTGCTGCACCATCTGTAGCTGAAGGAGGGTGGGAGGAGGGATGGGAAGAATCTACTGAGTAATAATGGATAAAAGAAACAATAAATAATAATAACAATAAGAACAACAATATGAACAAATGCACATGACAAAACAAAAAACATTTATGGAATACTATGGCTTTGTTTCCTCCAAAATCAATCTGGTTTAAATTAATTACCATAACTTTCAAAAGCAAAATGTAATTACAAAAGTGTTACAAAGTAAGGCAAAAACTCGTACATGGAAGAATAATAATAATAAAATAAATAAATATGAAAGACGTTTAACAAAAGTTAACGGAGCTGGTGAGAACTGACTGTACACAGTACTATGTATATTGCTTTGGTCCTTTTATGTGTAATTTCTTTTATTTTAATTTAAGTGTTATGCAAATATTTAAATGGTTGAAGTATTTCCCTTGAGTTAATGAATTTATGCAATGCATGGGCAGTTTTAAAATATGCAGCATACTACATAGTATATACAACATTACACATTTTGTATTTTATCTAATGTTGCATATTACAATGTATTATTGCTGACACAGCCCAGTCTAACATGGGCTCAACCTACGTCCTGGCATAAGCTACTTAATATGCACATTGATCTGAGTAGAAACATTAAACTTCAATATTGCATGTGGAAATGTAGAAGAAATACAGAATCTTGGCAAATATAATCTTGAGGAGAACAATGAGTTATTTTAAATCCAAATAATAGACATTATGTAACTGCCTGTTTTGTGGTAAAATGGAAAAAGTATCAGAAAAGAAAATCCTTTTTTTTTTCAGCAATTATCTGTGTATTGGAGAAATTGGCCAAGCAACCTTTCCTAACAGGAAGGTGAAAAACGTGAAGAAGTTTTTATGATTTTATTGGGTTTTTTTATTCTAGAGTCCAGAAAATTAGTCTCTACAAGTAATAGATAAAATAAGCTTTGTTTTGTTTCTGTTGGTTAATTGTTCATAACAGAACACAAAAGTCCTACAATGAATCCTGACGGAGACTCTTGCACTTCCTCAGTACTTGACCCACAGTGACTATTTCACACTGTACTGGTTTGCATTTCAAGAAAAACAGTCTTGTTGTGTTTACAAATGGTAAATTGGGAGAAGTAAATAAACAGCATACAGGATTAAAAACACTCTCTGTGTCACTGCATTCATGAAAATTTCAATTGCAAATTTGATTACTGTGATGGTAATAACTTAAACTGTTTTGGTTATTCATGCTTATTTTTTATTCCATTTGGATACTCATACTAACCAGCACAGCATGAACTGCTAACAGCAAATCATGCATTTCAACATTTAATATACTGTAATTTACTTCTGGAGAATAACTGATTATTCAAGCTTAACATTAAGATTTGCAGCACCAACGTGTGCACACTTAAATGTTTGCCATGAACAATCCTGTTGATTTGAAATTATTCTTTAATTTAACTGGGCTGAATCAAAGACAATTATTTTAATCATTAGTTCCACCCTGATTTGCACCAAAGCTTGCTGGCTAAAAGCCTCATCCCTCCATTTGATGGGGTACAATTCTTACTCTACCTGGAAGCTGATGTCCATCCTCCTGTTTCACACCTGCATGATGATTTTTACAAAACGTTAATAAAGGATAAAAGCACACACCCACATAAGACTGAAACAAACATTTGAGACTGGCAGGATTTCAGAGAATCGCAGGTTTATACATGGGAGTATGTTATTTGAGTTTGGGCCTCCATCTGCAACCGGCTCTGCCCGGGTGCTCCTCTGCACTAGCACAAAGCTGCGAGAAACAGCAGAAAACGTGAAGGAGTTTTCTTGGCATTGTAGCTACACTCAGCTTGATTTAGCGTCTGCACCAACCGCTCTTACACAACTCTGTGAGAACCTCTGTCTCTGGGCAGTACGTTACTCTGCTGCCTCAGACTGCTCCTTCCCTGTCTCTCAAGGCTTTGTACCATGAAACGCGAGAGAATCACCAGTGTCCCGAGCAAAACAACAGGGAGAAGGCCAGCCCAGACAAAGGCAGGACCTCAAGGCAGACAGCTGCCACCTCCAAACTGGTGCTGAAGTTGCTCCTTCTCTCCTATGATATCCTCAGATGCTGCCAGATCTCAAAAGGTCTGTGTCCAGGAGTCTTTCTCGTAACGACAGCAAGATTAGACTCTACGAACTTTGTGAAGTTCCAGTCTTTCTCCTTTTCACCTTCCCAGAATTTACCTTGCGTAGCAGGTATTGTGCATTTCTGTGTAGAAATGAAATGGCAAATATCCCTTTCATCAAGTAAAAAGGGATTTCCTCAGAGAAACATGGAGTCAATTTGTTGAACTTGTTGAACGTATTTAGAAATGGAAACTGTAGGTAATGAAAACCATTTAAAATTTGGCCTTCCTATCTGCAGCTTCAAATTAAAAGGATGGAAATGAAAAAAGGTGGAATCACCCTGCCCGAGAGATACTAAGTTAAATGTTCTGCAAACCTATAACTACTCTTTTTTTTAGTAACAGTGAAAACCACTAGAAAGAGTGGAAATGTCTAAAAAAGACCCGCATTAATTGGCCCTTAATTATGTCTGAATGATGAATATTCTTAGAACAAACTCGGAATGAAATTCTGAAAGTAGACTTGAACAATTTACAAGACTGTATGAACAAAAACTGGAAAGGACACACATTAAATCGTGTTTCTGCTTAGTGCGCAACCCATCAATTAGCAATTGCTTATGACATCACACTGTAACAAGGTGAAAAGTCTAATGAGACTTCTTGATTTCATTAACCGGTACAGGACACCAAAGTCAAACTCTCTGGTTCATTTACTGCTACTTTCTTCTCTTTTACTATTCTTAGTCTGACCTTTACTCCTTAAGAAATTCAAATGCCTCTACAGTCAGTCACTGACATTAAACAACTAGGCTAGCAAAAAGTCACATCTTATCTTTATTTTATTTTTGAAGTTCAAAGAAAGGCATTATTTCCATGGCCAAGGTTTGTTGTATTTCTGGGTTTTTGTATGAAAAAAATATTACATAGATGTAAATGCACAAGAGCAAAACCTTAGCAAATTTTAGGTGAGCATGGATTTATGTAAAGAAGACACGGCAATGGGAGTATGCCCATGTATTCCCTTACATTTCATTATGTACTGAGAGTCTGCCATTTCACACTGGAAAAACATCTTGTTATCCAATGTATTTATTGGTTAACAGCTTTTGCTGTTTTTCTGTGTGACATGTAATGACAAAAATGTATACAAAAAATAAAGGAAGTTTATAAAATAGTATTTATTTGTCAAGAATGGAGGAGAGCTCTGGCTACACAAAGCCCAAGAGCCTTCTTCGGAGCTTCCTTACGTGTTGTGAAATTTACCTTTCTTATCTTTCTTTTCTTCTTCTTCTCCTCCAGCGCCTAGCAGAGTAAAGATGATGCCTGTCTGAGAATTCACACCCACAGCAGTAACAAGCATTCGTCCAGAGCCTTCCATGACATGAGTACCTGAAAATATGCAATATAGGTTATATACACCTAAAAAAAAAAAAGGTATCACAGAATCACAGAACCATTAAATATTTTATGCAAGACTTTTACTACAGTACTGAGAAAGATTTGATACGTGTTAAAAATCTGTATTAAGGCCAATATAATCACATACTAAAAATAATCTCTATTGTTGTAGATTATTCTCAACCAAGAATGGATGCTTCATGGAAAATCTTAGGCTGCACATCCATTAGCCACACACATCAGATTCCCTTTTTAAAAGAAATGTTGTCACTAACCAAGTTCACAAATCTTGGAAGATAACAGTTTAGCTTCACACTGATAATTCTTGTAGCTTTGAAAATATTTTTTCAGAGTTCTGCAAACATTCCTTTGTGACTCTAGTCAAGACTGCACTGACTGTACATGGAATACTACTACACAAATGAAGTGAAAATATGTGTGCAATTTCTCTTATCTTTCGCAGTTATGGTTGATTTACAGGCATAGAAAAAATATTTTTGAGGCCAGTTTCACATCTTCGAACTTGAAAAATCAATACAGAGAAAAATCTTCAAGGGGATGTTTAATTAAATCAAGAGATTCCCAAATAGCAAGAAGAATCTGACGTACACTTGAAAACAAATTCAGTACGTAGAGATTTCTGTTACTCTAAACCAAATCAAAATGTACATTAAATTTTTCTGAGAAGGATGATTTAACTAGGTAATTATATCATAGATAAAGTAAATTACTTCTGAGAAACATTTCATGCTTTATTGTATAGAAATTGTTTATTTACAGCTCTTATTCTTATATTGAACCAAATGTTAGGTGCACCTAAGATCACAGCCTCTTAGAAACCTTTTGCTATGAGTTGTGGAAACAGAAACAAGTAGAAATTCCTACAAACAGTCAAAAGTATTCTGATTTACATTTTAGAAAAATTTTATAACAGAAGATTTGCAAAAGATCAGTCTACGCAATTGCACACTGGCTATTTCTAAAAAAAGTTTGAAATTGAAGAAAAACCTATTGTTATGACGTGTACTTAACACCAGTTAATAAAAGCTTAATACAAAAAACCCCTATCTTCGAAGCATAGGAAAAAATGTGCCAAGGATGGTATCAAATTGTGACTAATTTTTCATTTCATATGGTGACAAAGTCTTCATCTAAAAACTTCATTACTGAAGTAATATTTAAAATGTCTGAAGAGAAATAGCCTTAGTAATTAATAATAGGTAATAATAATTAATAATAATTAGAGTATCCTTAGTGAATTTTAAAAGGCATAAAGCAGATCAGTAGTGCTTCTACAGAACAGGTGAAAAACAAATACATAATGACCAGAACCTACTGACAGACTGATACAGCTATTCACTGACACCAGAAGAAAAGCGTACCAGACGGAAAAGCGGATAAATACTTGCTGAGAACTACAAGGACGTTGCCAGGGTGGGCAGAAAAGCAAAAGCTCAGCTCAAATTGAAACTGGCCAGAGATGTCAAAAACTACAAGAAAGGGTTCTTCAGGTAGGCTGACAACAAGCAGAAACAGAAGGAAAATACTGGCCTGCTGTTAAACAGGAGAGGTGAATTAGTCACCAACAATGCTGAAAAAGCAGAGGTTCTCAACACTTTCTTCACTGTTGTTGGGCGTCAGGCCTTGGGAACGGAAATCCAGGCTGATGCAGACCCACCGCCAGTGAAGGAAGAGGTTGTCCGCAAAATACTGCAGGAGCTTGACCCCTACAGACCCATGGGCCCTGACGTTACCCACCCGCGGGTGTTGAGCGAGCTGGCTGACCTCGGTGTAAGGCCACTCTCCACAATCTTTGAGAAATCGTGGAGATCCCAGGACATCCCAGAAGACTGGAAGAAGGGTAATGTCACCCCCATCTGCAAGAATGGCTTAAAGGAGGATCCAGGAAATTACAGGCCCATCAGTCTTGCTTCGGTCCCTGGGAAAGTTATGGAACGAATTCTCCTGGGGGCTATCGCAAGCCAAACGAAGCAAGTGATTGGGATAAGCTGGCATGGACTCACCACGGGCAAACTGGGCTTGACACACCTGATCACCTTCTATGATAAAGTAACCTGCTCAGTTGATACAGGGTGAATGGTGGACACTGTCTACCTGGATTTCTCCAAGGCTTTCGACACGGTTTCCCACAGCCGCCTCCTAGAGAAACCGGTGCGTCACGGCCCAGACTAGCGGTCTGCGCGGTGCGGGGGGACAGGCCACTCCCAGAGGCTAGGGGTCAATAGCTCCTTTTCAAACCAGCAGCCTGTCACAAGTGGGTCCCCCAGTGATCGATACTGGGCCCAGCGCTGTTGTTTTTAACCCTAGGTGCTACAGTTTTAAATGAATTATATTTTAAGACCAGTCATTATCCCAGACTTGCTGCTGAGGGACATCAGAAGAATGAGACCAGATGGAATCAGAACATAGTCCAGGAATTACAGTTTCCTTTGGGAGGGAGATGGGGGCATGCAGAGAAAAAGCATTTTTTCCTCTTCTTTTGAAGCTAGTTGCTGGTTTAAGAGTCCTTAAGTCAACTAAACAGTTTAACCACTGTGGTAGTAAACCAATGATACTGCTTGTAATACTCACTGTAATCTGCCTCGTCACTGCACTATCTGTGACAAATTACTATTCTTTGCTGGGTTTTAATCTACTGTTCCTTAGATCTTCACTTCACTTCAAAAGTTACATTGTACTGCTTTACAATTACCAAGTTTGCCATAAATGTAAGGTTCTCCATTTAATTTCCTTAAGATAACTTCACTGTTTCATTCATTCTGGAACAACATGAATTAGGTAGAGTCATTAACTGACTTGTCCTAAACAATTCTGTGGCTAATGAGGCAAAAATTCTGGTATGCTTATTCTCAATTATCTTGTCCCTATCACTTACCCACTTCCGTCATTAATTACCAATCAATATTTTAAAACTCAAGTGAAGTCAGTCACTGATGCCTGTAGCTCTGCAATGCACCTCAGCAGGGCATGCCTGAAGCCACAGCAGAAAATAAAAGAAATCTTCAAACAAGCTTTCTGCAAACTCCTGCAAAATGGCTTTTAACCAACTGAATTATGAGCCTGTTACATTGAGCAAATGGGGAATCTAATTAATTTAATGGAGAATCTTACTGGGCATTCAAATCTGAATGGCCATGGACGGATTCTTTCTCCTCTCCCTTTTTTAAAAAACATTTTATTGGGTTCATCCTCATCTACATATATTAATTTCATTGAGTAATCTCAAAAAGCCTAAAAAAGACATATGTGAACCCTTTTCCTTAAATAGATAAATATTTAAACATACATGAACACGCTGGCAACCCATTTTTTAAAAAGTCCCATTTTCTTATTACTGCTCTTCTAGTTGCTGTCATAGAACATACTAAGCAATGCAACTATCTATTTATAATCAAAGTATCTTTCTCTAAATAATCAAAACCTCTCACGTTCTTAAAAGGAAAACAGAAACACAGAACAGAGAGAACATCTGTCAACACTAAGCCTAATTTAACAGCATAAATATCTCATCAGAACACAAAGAAAATTTCAGGAGAAATAAGCCAAATAATAACAAAAATGCACTAATGGTCAGATATATTAAAAAAAAAAAAAAAGGCAGCACACCTTCTCAGTGCATTGAGAACTGTTTTATGGCTGAGACAAAATTTGATTCCTTAAAAAGTCATTTTCTTCCTTTCATATGATAGAGCAAAACATCACAAACATACAAATTAGGAGCACAACCCAAACAACAACAAACAAGTTACATTCAAGCCTAAAGCAACAGAAAAGATGATTAAGAAACAGAACAGCCTTGGTTGTACTGGATCAGACAAAACAGCAAATGTCTGGAACTTAACTCAGAAATTTAGAGGAACTTCCTTTAAGATGTCACACCACTTAAAAAATATTTTAATCAACAACTTGCTTTTAGTACTCCTATGTTTCGTTTTGAAGGCATCTTCGTCTGTGTTGGACTACAAAGGTGGGTAGAAATATCCTCCAAAAAGTGGTAGGTACATCCATGTATCAAAGCCAGCTTTATTAAAAAAACATGCATCCCCCAAATTTCAGGGTTACCTCTGCACATCTGGAAAGGGCAAAAACGTCTTAACTTGAAATGCCTTTCTGCACCTTTTCTTAACGTTAGTCTTGTAAAACATAATCCAAAACTGTTAAGGTGCACACAAAAGCATGTTTTAGGGCAGGTACTAATTGATCATCAGATCACGTTCCGCTAGTACTATTGGGAAAATTCTTCAGTATCTAAGCTAAACCAAAAAGCTCAACCTCCTGCCACCCAACTCTGGCAATTTCACCATTTAAACAGTATTATATTAGCTTAAATAAAGAAATGGGCTCTATGACTTCAATCAGCTATTGTTATATAAATGGAATTCTGGAATAAACGCATGTTTTTCACTTAATTTGTACACCAAGCATGCATTTCAACTTCATGTTGAACAATTCTACTGACTTCCTTTCAAGACTAATTTTTCAATATTAGTAAAATACATTTTTTCACATGCTGAGTATTTAATTTGAAGTTGATAAATGGTGAATATTCCAAAATAGAAAAGGAACAAGTCTAGTTTAGTAAGAAAAGAGATAAACAGATTAGACAGATCAGGAACCTATTACAGCACGTACTTTTTCAGGCAAAACGGAATTACGTATGAGACTGCTCAGAAACCCCCAAATCTAACAATAGTACTGGTGAAACGGATTGGAAATAGAGCTGAAAAACAAGAAAAGAAAACCAGACATGCCAGTTTGAGGGGTTTATACTGCTTTGCTACTTCCAGCAAACTTGTGGTGAATGAAAATTCTCTATGTATCTAAACAACTGTTTTAGTCACTGCAATTACTAAGAGATAACTGAAATTAGTAATAAACCAGATTTCAACACATCCAAATAATTTGGGACATTTGAAGTTAGCTACTCTGTTCTGAAAATTTTGCTGTGCTAGAAGCCTAGCTTGGAATATTTTCTGGCAGGGAATTAAGACAGAATCAGAACTATTTTTCTCCAGGCAATAACTGACCCGATTCCTTAATCAAGCTTCCTTTTTATGTCCAAAACCTAACAAAGCACCATGACCAAGAGATTTCGTTTGTTTATTTGTTCTTGAATAAGCTCTGTCGTCTTTTGCCCACTGACAGAAATACTCATTTCTAAAAGTTATGTTAGGACAAAGTAGTGTTCTGTCAGTCTCAGTTCAGTGAGAACTGCACTAGGTGAGCTCCTCTATGTAACTTTTTCATGCCCTAATCAAATTCATCTAAATACCTGGGGAAAAAGTTTTAAACAGTAAGCCTAAGGTATTTTTTACAATGGTGACTATTATCACATGGTACCCCAAAATACTTCACTGTGTGGAATGCTGAGGGCAGACTCATCATCAAAACTTCTGTATTCAGGAGTCAGGGATTTCTCCGAACTTTGAACTATACAAAACTTAAAGGGCACGTCAGCTTCAGTCAAGCCCGTTGAGTAACAGTCAGTTTGGTTACCCAAGCTACGCTCATCTCTTGGTTGGTACATGCCCATGCTCATTGCAAAGAAATTTAACGTCACCACAGTCTCGTTTAAGCTGATGACTTCTGATGCAATGGCTTATGCTACACTGTGCATGCAAATCTCTGTTAGTGAACTAAAAGAAAGAAAATGTTTTAGACAGAAGTACAGTGGAACTATAGAAGAGATGCTGCTTCTGTTGGTTTCAGGTGTACCGGAGTCTCTCTTTCCATGTCTGCCTCCCTAGGTGGTACCAAATGTGCTATATACAGAGGGAGATGCGCCATCTGGGTTAGTCAGCACTTGTACCCTTCAGAATTGCTTCTCAAGTACAGTAAATTACTATCTGGATGATTAAACAGGGCATTAAGCACAGAAACTCATTTAGTTTAATTATGTCATTGAAACTGAACGAATATTAAAAATGTTGTTTCAGGTGCCAATGGTGAAAATAACACTTCCTGATTCAGGGTGTTTATCTTTCACCAAATTTAGACTCACAAAACAGACTGTGGCTGCAATTCAAACATTACCTTTTTTCAGTTATTCCTCTGTCAAATGTAGACTGTTTTAATTTCCAACAGATGATTAAAGAGAACAGTGGCAAGCAACATCCTGACAATATTTGTCTACATTCCAAAAGCTTATGTGGAGATAAATTACTGATGTCTTCAGATGCAAAGATAAGAGGAAAACTTAAGGTCTGTTTGCTGTTTTTGTCAGGGGCGTTTTGTTGTTTTGTTGGCTTTTTTCTTTAAACAAGTTCTATAAAAATATAAGTCTAGGCTAACATCCAACCAGAACTCAGTTTTTAAACCAGGTCAAACCCACCCTGAAAGACATGGTGATTTCCAAATTTTGGGGTTTTGGACTACTAACAATTTACAGTGGGCACATAAGCTCCCACTTCATTGGGATTAAACCTTGCACTTTATTTACAGAAAAAGGTAGTTTTTTGCATGGTAGAATTTCAAATCATCAACCCTGCTCCTGAGCAAATAGAGTTCATGGATTTTCTAACATGGTATCAGTAAAAATTCATTAGCGTAAGTATGGAAAAAAAGGTGTGTGCAGTGCTTGTTAAAATATCACATTCACCTTCTTTGTAATCACAACAGAGATTACATAGTAATAGAGAAAAATAAAGAGCCTAAACTTTAACTCTGCAATAAAAACATAAAGGCAAATTTCCCTCCTTATAGCAAAGAAATTTGAGTTTGGAAAGCAAGACAAAACCACCTTTTCTCCTAACTCAACTGCCTTCCCTTTCTCTTCCCATGATGCCTTTCAGGGCAATACCTTCATGATCTTCACTGAAACCTATGGGCATTCAAAAAGATCTAATTCAATCTAGGAATATGTGAGAGTACACAAACCAATGGAAACTTCATAATAAGAAAACCTCTAAAATTCAACAACAGGGTATTTCAATTGATAGAAGTCTATGATATTTCATGATAGCAGTTTCTGTAAGAAAATATAATTTTTAAAACTATCTCTTTAAAATGAAAATTTTGTTCCAGTTATGAAGTTTTATGTACAAAGAGTACAACTATCAGCTAAGGGAAAGGAAGTGGAAAAAGAATGCACAAATATTTCATGGGCAAGATTGGATTACAAATTTTTTCAGGACGAGCAACAGTCAGTTACCCTTCCTCAAAATATCACTGCAGGCCTCCCCGTTTACTCTTTGGAAAGCATCTGCAAGAGAATTCTTAATCCACAATCAAGTTAAGCCTAAACAGCTGCACTACCAGGATAAATCAAATTGTTGTAAAACTAGCAAAAGTAACAGTCAGTGGCTTCATACACTTCTCATGAAAGTCAGAACGCTTCCTGAAGTTACCCTACAGTGTTCTCAAGGAGCCCAAAGGACACAAAGAATTGGAAAGTGGCACTGTCCCCACTATTCAGCATTTCCATATAGGTACTACCTGCAAATACCGAGCTCTTAATTGTATTTTCTCTGCACAAATGCAGCCTTTGGCATTTGCAGCTGCCCCACTAATCTTTACTAACCTCTACTGAACGTGTGCAAACACGTCTTTCAGAAATTTCTAACTTGGAAAAACTTGGAGTTTTACAACATGAACAGAGAAAGGCGTACACTTGGCAGGGACACTGCAGTAAAAACGTTTAACAAATAAAAACCAGAATGTTTTCAAAGACAGCAAAGGAATTTTTTTCCTAAAAGAGCAAATGAAATTTGTTTTGCTGCTTTATTCTCAGAAGTGATAGAAATTTTTTGTGTCATTTGAAAAAAATCCTTTTTAATACGCAGTTTCAGGCACAAAGATGCTTGAAGCTCGATAAAGTTAAAATTAATTAACAGGCTCTTGAACTCTGTGCCAGTGGCAAGTCCACAAGTAACATTAGCAATTTCTTCATCTTGAGTTAATGCAGCCACATTTGACTGAAATTTGATGGTTTTTTATCAGACCACAATCCCATAATTTACATAATAAACAGTCATAATTTCATAGTTAGTGAACTAATTATCTGATTTTAAATTTGGAAAGGATTTGCACTGTTAATTCAATAAAAATTGTCACATCCTTACTTGGCGCTACTTGTCTCTCTGGCACAAAAGCATCTCCCCAGAGTTGCTGCTTGGGAAACACCAGCTCAGGGAGGCAGGACGGGGGCAGGATTTCTGCAGGAACGTGCACCTGCCTGCTGCACTCCAACCGAAATGGTCTAGTTGGGATGGCTCTTGGCTGACCGTATCAACCAGGCAGCGAAGAGAATCCTTTCCATGAATAAAAAGTTCCAGTGTATTTGAAAATGACCGTTTCAGGTTATAACACATTGATGATCGTTATGAGATTAGCAGGCTGTTCTTTTGCGATCACATCCCAGCTGGAATCTATCAACAATCAACCTATCTAAAAACTATATTTATAGTAATATATTTATAGTAAATACACATTCTATTTAGCTGATTTACTATATAGAATTATATTACAAAATACAAATATTACAAATAACTGGAATTTACCACAGAAGTCAAACCCACAATATTTTAGTATATCCATTTCCTTCAAAGCACGTTGTTTCTTTTTCTAGTGTGTCTAGTATACATGCAAACAAAGTGTTTAAAGAGACTTTAAAAGGCTTTGAAATGTAATGGTTAAATTAAAACTAGCATACAATGAATTGAAACAATTGTTATTTCCCTAAGTGTTACTTTCTTAAGTATAATGATCAGAAATAATTTCACACAATCAAAAAACAATAGCATGTCTTCTGCATGACAAACAGACACAGCCAGTGTCTGTCTTCAGGAGACCGGTGGTATCTAGGTTACCAAAACCTGATGGTGTGGAAAAACAAAACAAATCAAAACAAAATATGAACAAAGCAGTGCATAAAAGATCACTCAGCAAGGATTCAGGCAGATTTACCTGACAGTAGCATTGGATCTTTGTCAACAGACTTGCGGACTTGGTCTGACTCTCCAGTCAAAGAGCTTTCATCAATTTTAAGATCGTTTCCTTGAATAAATATCCCATCGGCAGGTAGAAGATCACCTTTCAGTACGAACATGTTAATAGAAAACCACAGTGGTTTAGTAAGATTGTCTTTATAATTACATAATGATTTTTATTATAAAATCAGAATTAACAACAATTGCATTAAAACGTAAAATGGAAGCAAAAGTGAAAGAATTACTACCGCATTGGTCCATATTAGCCATATTATCGCAATCCTATATGGAAGGGCCTTTGTATTGCAATTAGCTTTTGCCCACTGCTATCCCAGAATCAGAATGCATCACATTTAACATGCGATGAACATAATAATCACTGAGATTTGGCAGGGGGAATGCTCTTTTTAACACGATGTGAAGGTTTCTGTGTCAGACTTCACAAGAACTGACAACGGCTAACAAACAGCCAAGCCGCCCTTTCCCCTTCCCTGTCCGGAAGCCCCTAGCTGAGTCCAGGACCGACGTGGCGGCTGACAGAGCAGGCGTTCTGCTGGAATTTGCCTGTTCAAACACAGAGCACGCGGGGTTACTGCAAAGGTCTTCCCGTTCACTGGAGCACAGGGCTTTCCCCATGGCACGTGCTTATACGGCATCCACCTCCTAGAAGCCCCCGATGTGGAGGAACTCACAGGATCCATAGCTCTGGAGCAGCCTACCAGAGGAGCACAGAGGCAGAATGCCCTTTCACAGAGCGTTTAGAAGTACTTACTCTTATTCCTAACCGGACAGAAACCAAAATTTCCAAATAGTGTAAGAGAATTACCTCTGTATGAACAGTTCTTGTCCTTGTCAGTGAAAGGAAGTGAAGATTACAGAACTAAATTACCTAGTGCAATTTTATAGCAAGGTTCTCCTTTTGCCCTAACAGCCAAATGTTATCTTACTGTGGACAATAATGACAACACATAATTCTCTGTCTTTTAAATCACTTCCAGTGAAATGAGTCTATTCTGCCAGAAAGGGAAAGGAGAATAAATGAAGTTCAGGAAAGTAGTCATCAAGTTGTCAAAACTTACCATATTTCACCTGTGCAATGTCACCAACTACTATCTCTGCCACTGGGATTTGGATAACCTGCCCACCTCGGACAACAGTAAATTTCTGTTCCTGCTCAATACGACTTTGAAGCCCACGGAACTGCTTCTCCTTGCTCCAGTCATTGAAGGCAGTGACGAGTACGACACAGATAACGGAGAGTAAGATGGCAGCACCTTCAATCCAGCCAGCTTCAGCCTCACCCTCGTCTTCAGCTCCGCCTGTCGCGGTACCACACCCTGCCAAGGCAACACGAAGAAGCGCTCAGTCAAGCAAAGACTGGGTTTATCATGGTTATCACAAGACGACAAACTTGCTGTGAAATCACAACAAGGCTGAGGAACAGAACTGCTGTTCAAAGCACTGTCTGCTAAATGAAACATGGCAGAGCGGAGAAAACGTAGAAGTAGAGATGCCTGAGGAAAAGAGAAAGAAAACAAATCAATAGCAATTTTAGATCTTCTAATTTTTCTACTGAACAAGCTATTCTTGGTAAGCCCAAACTAAACAAACAGGAAAAGAAGGCACTGACTGTGTTATCCAAGAGAAGGGCTGACAGCTTCCCCTGAGCCATCAGGCATTCCCAGAAATAAGGAGGACTTGGTAAGCGTGGCAAGAAGGTCTAAAACAATGAGTAACATCAATCAATTGAAAGCAATGATATTAAATTAAGATTAAAAAAACTAGATTAAAACAGATTTAATAAATAATTTTCAAAACAATTTCCAAATGTTCTCAACTGAACTCACTTATAAGGAACACTTGTTTAAAGATTACTGAGATGAACTAAGTATTTAAATGTGATATCTAAGTATTCAAATGTGATAATGAAATGTATTAGGGAACACTGAGTAAAAATAATAGACTAATATTAATTCATCGTTCTTCCTTACAGAGAAATACAGTGGCACGCTTAGAGAACTGTAAGTATATTATTTTTGTCACAACTAAAACAGTACTGAAAAAATACATTCTACGTACTAATTCTGAAGCATTAATTCCGAATCGTTTTATACACATCTGCTAATTATTTATTTCAAAGTCACAGGCAAATAAAATTTAAATAAATTTCATAGATAGTATTCACAAAATAAAACTAATATAGTTCGCCTTCTTAATGAAATAAGAGCGAAAAGAATATTTATAAGTTTATAATAGCAGACAGCAAAGTACATGTACTAGAATCACGCAGTTCAGAGATATCCCCAGTGACAGGAGAGAAAAAAAGAACTCAGGCTGGACAATCGAGTCTCTTCTCCCGAGTGACCAGGGCAGAAAATAAATCTTTTTATTTTTAATGAAGAACTGAACTGGGGAGGCATCTGACATCGCTCTTCCATCTCACCCAGGTACCAGGGACTTTAGCAACTTAGCAACAGAGTTGCTTCCATCTATGACTAAAGTTTAATTTTGGTATATTCGTCACCTGTCACTAGAGGGAATTAACATGCAATTTCATTTCTATTTTTAAGTTACAAAGATTTCCCTGTAACCTAAGCATCATAATTAATTATCTGAGTAACTACTCTTGCATATGAACAGTAACAAAACTACTGAAAGTAAAGGAAGAAATATAAGACCGAACGTCCACTAGGTGAACAGAAGACAATTAAAATAATTCAAGTTTTTACCAATGTTCTCTGCAGTTTAAATTTAGCCTTAACCTAACTGAAAGGCAATGCTGACTCCCAGGAGACGGGGCTTTCCCAGCAGGGACACCCTTGGACTGATGTCCCACGTGAACCTTTATCAGCAGTACAAGAACCTTGCTACAGAAACCATTTTTATAGCACCCATGAAAAAAATAAAGTAACCTTTCCTAAGTTAGTACCTTAAGCTACTTAAAACCAGTCGCAAATGCAACTTACAAACCACATCTGCAGTTTCCTCCTTCTGCAGAACATTACTTTGGGGAAGGACTAATGAACTTTGCTGTGTTTAACCTTAATCATCTTACCTTAATGGGCCTCGGTTAAATTTTGGATTCCTTTTCCAAATCAGTAGGTTTGCTTTTGTGTTGCTTGGACCAAGTGGCTTCCTGGCACAACTAATTCACAATTCATTTTTCACTAGATATGATTTAAAATTAAGTATCGTGAATACCCTGTTCTTTTTACCAGCATACATCCTCTCACGTTTCTCACTGTGGCCTGGTCTAGCCACAGCCAAAGACTGACTTTACTGCCTTTTTAGATGGCTGAGGTTTAGTCTGGCTTCTACAGAAGCACAAACAGGTGGTGTTTCACACAGTGACCCCTCGGTCCAGGCTGTGTGACATCGGTCACCTCTCGGCCCCGCAGCGATCCTCGCCATTCCCACGGCCGTGCTATTTATTCTGTAACTTGCCGCCTTATGCTTTCACCGAAAATCTTTGCTTTCTGCAGGTGGATTACTGATAACTTATACCATCATATTTTCCACAAAATCAAGACTTAACATTATGTAATACTTAAATACAATTTTTAATTTGAGCTATATCAGCATACCCCAAAAAATCAGCCGTTTGAAAGACACAAGCTGCGCTTTGCCCTTCATTATAAGGATCCCATTATGGCTCTGGACACGTGTAAACTTTATAGTAATATTAGATGAGTAGAATACCCTCCCTGTACAACAGAAAACTACCAGTTTTGAGAAAGTCATTGCTGTTATTCCAAAGAACCAATAGTTCCAACAGTTCTGGTCACTGCCTCTGAGATGTGCCGGAGAAAAAGCCCCAACAGGCAGTCAGGGCACCTGAGCCCAGTGCTCACACACTGTACATTGAACGGCCTGAAGATCAATATTTCTTTGTCCCCACAGGAAAAAAACCCCAACTTATTGATTAAGTAAAAACAGGTAAAAAATAAAAATATTCATTGACTTGAGTAATGAAATTAATTTCGTGTGTATGTGTTGTCATAACTGATCTCCATGTTAATATAAACAATACCATTCCTAGTATGTTCATATAACCAGAAAAAATAGTCTAACATAGAAGGTAAATAATACAAGGTGTTATCATGAAGATGAAAGGAATTGTGTTCACCTGTCTCATAGATCATACACAAGCAAAGAACATAATTCCCTCTTCATATTACAGATGAAAAAAATGTTTGTAAGAACAAAAGAGAATCTGGAGAAAACAGACTGAACTCAGATCAAGCTCTTGGAAAGTGTTGCTAAATTTGACACGCTTTTTTTTCCCATTCTCCCTCCAAGGATCAGAAGTCAGGACCACAATTTCAAAGACCACAAAAAGGTTGGCATTACACAAATGGGAACCTCAGTCACTGCCCTGCAGACCCGCAGCCCGCGGGCTGGCCAGCCATGTCCTCTCCTAAGCACCACGAACATGGGTGCTCCTGTCTGCTCTAGCTGATGCCCTCATTTAATCCCACACGTCAGGTGACTGGTGGTCCTAAAATATCATAAAAACCCCCCAGTGCTTCATTATCAGTACGTTTCAGGTCAGGAGGAAGCAGAACTCGAGCTATGCAAGGAGTTTGAACGTAAAGGACAAGGTAAATCCAAGCTCAAGCAGCAGCTGAGACAGGCTTTTGAACATCCACAACTTGCAGGTAGATACTTCAACAACAGTTCAGAAATGAAATTGCACTTTTTGTGGATCTAGCCTAACATAACTAAACCCAGACTCTTTCAATATTAACCAAGCTGATCATCAGACTTTCCCAGGACTTCATCGTCGCTTTTTATAGTCCCACAGAAATGCAATGGGATAGAAGTGCTAGATAAACTCATGCAAAATGTGCACATCGTTCTCATTACAGGAATAAACTGTAGCAACTTCGAGGAAGTAAATAACTACCTAGTTCTTACAATAGTAAGATTTCAGAACAGATTTTTTTTTAAGCTGAAATTTACAGACAAGCAGGATTTAAAAATTCAACCTGCCCTTCACGAGGTGACCTATCTGTCAGGGAACATTTTCTTGAACTATGCTGTGTCCTTGCTTCAAAACTGTTTCAGAAATATTCCCTTTTCATAGGAAAAAAAAATGGAAACTTGCATCTCCATTGGTACAAGCTGTAGAATTCTTTCTTATATGCCTAAGGAAAACCATTTTTTTTTTTCCTTCTGCCATTGTACCACACAGGACTTTCTAGAAGTTCTAGAAAGACTTATATGAATTTACAGGAAGAAACTCTATGTATTCATAGGAGAAAAACCCCACATACTTCTTAACTATAGACTTATACTATCTGTTCTCCTTATTGTAGCACAGAGTGACACAGTACTGATTTTATAGGTAAGGGGAAAATAAGGAATATAAATAAGACAGACAAAAGATGTTAATAACAATATGCCTAAGTAGAAAAACTTGGTTTAAAGCATCGAATGCTTATTAAGAATGCTCATATGAGCTTTAAAAAATTGTGTTAAGGTCTAAGATTGCTGTTACGCTTTCACAAGACAGTACTTGGTTCCCACTGTTTCTGAAAAACATGCCTGAGATTTTATTGAAAGGCACAGACTGAAAGCATCACAAAAGTATTTTTAATATGCATATGTGATTTGTACTAGGGTTTTATTCCAAGACAGTGATTTGTGAAGTGCTCATTTAAAATTATATTTAACATAGGTCCGATCTGTCAGAAAATTCAATTTCAAAAAAGTAAACAAGTTCTTAATATGAAGCTATTTTCTACCATAACTATGAACATATGCCATGTGTGTGTCATTCCCCAAAGTCTCATCCTCACGAGACAGAAAACGCATACTCAGTTTGAAACTGAGATGAGAAACATCTGACTGCAAGTCAAGAATGTAAAGGGCTGTAGCTCCTCTGGCACAGCAAAAGCAGATGAAGTCATACAGCGGGCTGGGTCCCTGGGAAGGAGCGTGCGGGAACACAGAGGGGAGCAGAACCCCCGCAGGGCAGCGGGAGCACCTGGGAGTGTGGCATCGACCAACATTCAGAAACACAAAAGGGGACTAATACGATTGTGCCCTCCATAAAACATCTTAGAAGAATGTTACCAAAAACTTGTGGAAGGAGAACAGAGTTTTAAAAGCTTAAAATTTGGCCAGAAATAGGTCAGCAAAGACTGTTGAAAAACTCTTCTATAGAAGGGAGATGAAGGGAAGATAGAATCCAAAGGTAAAGAGGATTCAGGAAAAAAAGGGGCGGGAAATTAATTCAAATGAGCAGACGCAGTCAGTCCATCTGAAGCTGCAGCAACCTGGGTTCCCGTCTCCTCAGAGACTGCGGGCAACCCGGCATCAAGAGCTACGGGCCACAACACCTGCCCGGGAACCGGGAGAGCCCAGTAAATACCCAGGCACTCACGGTGCTGGGCCCTCTTCCGCACTTCATTAATTGCCAGTAATCTCAAAAGTAGCCTGAAAAGCCTACTCTGCATTAGCAGTATTTTAATTATATATAGGTTTATGGAAAGAAAAATAAGAAAGCGAGGCCTAAGATATTAAAAGGGAAGGGAACTGTATGATAGAAAAGACTGAAACACACTTGTAGCAAAGGGGAAGGTGAGAAAGGAGAGGAAGATACACAAGAGCAGGTTAAAGCATTTCAGGGAGACAGTGACCAGTTACAGTTCACTGTAACTGGCAGGAGAAAATGATCTGGTTGATGTTATTAATTGTTTCAATTTGGTGAAAGCCAGAAGGGGGGGGGGGGGGGGGGGGGGGAGGGGGGGGGAGGAGAGAAGGAAAAGGCCACAAATAGCCAGGACAGCATCACCTGACAGCTGGAAACTGGAATGCTTTTAAGGTCATAGGCGACATTTCAATACGTGTTTCTTGTAACATCAAACAAATCTGGGCAACTACAGAAAGAAGCATCCAAGCACTGTGCAGCTAAACAGAATATCTACTTAAGACTTCAAACAGTTATGAGGAGATTCTTAAAGCTGCTTTGAATAGGATAACGATTATAATTACAAACCATACAGTCTTAAGCTGCAGCATGGTAATTTTTAAATCAGAAAAAGCATATTTTTAAAAATCTGTGAACATCTGTATTCCTAAGTCCCAACCTACAGCACATACCTCTCAGCTACTCATTTCAACCTACACGTTGCTATTTTTAAGCTGAAAATACCCTGTGGCATTTAAATTCCCTAGGAAAATCTGATAACGCCCCCAGAGGTAATTTTTTTAGTCAGTCAAACTGGTTTTGTCATCAGAAAGACAACAATTCCCATGATAAAAACTTTTTATTTAATCACTTTCTGTAAAGACATTTTTTCCTTCGCTGGAACTCCAGCACTGATGTTATTAAAGCAAACTGAGTGGCTCCAAAGTTACGGCTTTTTCATTAGTAGAGCTGGCTCTTGTTACTAACATCAGAACCGATGTGACTTATTTTATCAAACGTATTCAGGTGGGTAGGAATAGAAAAAATGATCAAAAATTATGCAATAAGTATCATAAGACTCCCCTCCTTAACAAGATTTTTTTAAGGCTGTATCAGATATTGTAATATATATTTTTACAAATTCACTGTTGTGTCATACCGTTTGCCACAAAATAAGCCCAAAGAGTGGTTGCCAGGTTCTGAAGTACCAATATCCCAATAGTCCTTCCCACACTCCTCGGTGTGAGGGTGTCCCTGGCCGACGGCTCAGGGCAGGAGGCAGAGGCCACAGGCTGGCAAAGCTCTGAGACAGCAACACTGCAGAAGTCACCAGAACTTCAGAAGATGAACTTTTCTGTCTTTGTCTCATACTCTCCAAGGACTTATTCAACTGTGAAAGCCGTTTTCTAGTAGTAAGTCAGATGGCGTTCTCCAGAAACACATTGGTTTCTGTGACCAGCCAAGCAGAAGGGATTTACTAACATGAGATATTTGTACTACGCACACTGCAGGCTTAGGGTGCTTGTATATTCACTAAAAGAGATTTTTGGATGCTCGCTTGAAAACAGTATCAGAATTCCTTGCTTGGCGATACGTCAGTTAGTTATATAAGGACTCCAGCGGGTGGCGGGGGGAGAAAAACAGGGAAAAAAAAAGATGCCGTCCCTGTAGGTTAGTTACATAACTGTCAACTTTAGAGTTCAATATTAAATATTTACACAGCTTTGACATACTCATGCAAGGAAACAAATCTGTAAGCCCTGAGAGCATATATATTCACACATCCCTCAGCCTGATCACAAACATTTGTGAGCAGAGAAATGTTAGTTAAAAGACTCGCTCAACTTCAAGAGCTGCAATATGTTGAGCAAGACTCTTCTGACTGGCACCTCCGAAGAAACGCATTTTGCACAGATCAGACGAACGGACGGGGTCTGAACTCCACTGACCGATATGGAAGGGAACAGGACCACACCGCTATTTCTAGAATGTTTATATTCACCTTTGTTTCCTTCTGTTGCCACTTAGAGAATGTAGAGAAAGGCCAATATGGGCATTTTAATCACAAGCCCTGTTCTTGGGGATTGCAAGGGAAAACCTTGACATCCGATTGCTGTATTTGCTCTTGCTCAGAGGTAAAAATGTCTGGTAATTACAGTCACACATTCAAAAGGTAAAATACAGTTTTCAAATATAAGAATTGGACCTGGAAAGCTGTTCTCTGTGTTTATTAGTAAGGGTTCAAGTGCAGTTACTCAACAGTGCTTGCAAGGTCATGTCCTAGCTGAGTTTTACTTATGGAATTAATACTTCTGGCAAATCTCTTCTCGGAAAATACGCGAGAAGATTTTATAGTTCATCCCGAAGTTCTAAATCTCATTACCTCATGTCCCCAGTTGAGAGTTAAGTCGTGCTTGGCAACCTGGAAATCTATCTAATGAGCAATATCTAAAAGCATCCCAGTTTTGTCCATGATCTACACATCTCTAATGAAGGGAACGTATCTATGGGACTTCATTTTTTGCAGTTCAACACAGATTTGTAGAAACCAGATGTAGGTCACTTCACATTATGAAACAATTATTTAATTTGCAGGTCCCATATGACACAATGTGCACATTTTGCACTTTACAAGTTCTTAATGTGTTGTTACCAAAGCCAGCTCAAATCTTAAACTTAGGTCATTCATCAATACCACTGACACCCAGTAATGACTTTGCTCCCTAAGCACATTTGGGGCTGGGGAACGGTGCAGAACTGATAGTTTTGATACAGTCGAGCAAAACCAGAGCGAAGCCGTTCTTTGGACAAATGCTGATGTTGCACTTCTTGCCATCTGTATTTCAGAAGTGATATATCTACTGTTTCCCGAGTCCATGACACATTTAGTATCATTTCCATACTTCCTTCAGAGTTACCTGTTTCTTGGGCAGAGAGCGATGCCCAAATCAAGCTTTCCTTGATGACTCTGAGAATCTGTGTATAAACCTGTGTTTTCTTTCCTGTTCCTTCTTACAGAGATGCCAAATGTAGGGTGTTTCCAGATCTGTGTTTCTAGATTTCCACATTGCAATAAAAATACCAATTGACACAAAACCAACGTGTGTCAAATGACTGTTGGATGAGCAGAACCTCACTTGTTCCATCTCATTCAAAAGGTGTTCAAAGGAAATAGGGGCAAGAGAGAGTGAGACAGACACACAGACTATATACTCAGCCAGAAAAGGAGGAAGTTCAGAATCAAGAAGTTTGTTAATAGGGAAGCTTCAAGAAAGACAACATCTACTAAGTAAAACTTTAATGCAACCTTGAATAATCTAGGAGTAGGCCATTTGTAAGCATTTTAAGAATATGGTAAAAACCAGGATAGCATATTATAAAACAATCAACGCAATGTATTTTCATCAAAACACTTACAAAAGAGAAATTATGTTCACTTAAATTATCTTTCAGTAAATATGTTTGCTGTGCAACCCAGTAAGGATTTGCAAAACAAGTGTTTTCACACATCATCGAAAATACTTACCCCATAGTAATAAATAATCATAAACAGCTTCACAGGCATACTTCTTAACGTATGACAGTAAAAACTTTTTCAAAAAAGAAAAAATAATGAAATGAAATAATTAGCCTTCTCTTAAATCCTCTAAGTAATTAAGTATTTAGAAGTTAATTGAGAGAAGTAAAGACCAGTAGTCAAAAACTAAGGTTCCCAATAGAGGATGATATATTCCGTAGAGCAAGAGCTTTGCCTAACGAGGGAGGCTGTGCTGGGATAATTGTAACGATGACCTTCTCTAGTAAAGATACAGCTTACAAACAGCTTGTATACCTGTTAGTATAACCTGTAACTATTCCACAAAGAAGTATATGCTTATTATTAACTATCGCTATAGAGATACTGAAAAAAATTATATCAAATATAAAAAATACTTGTCAAAAACAACTCTTTCTGATGTAACTTTTCATTTCAGTACAAATATCAATGTCCACAATGAAAATTCTGGTTAAGCTTGAAGGTGGCTTTATATTCATCCAGGACATATAAAAATGGAGTTAGAAAATTCTCCAAATTTAAGTCACTGTTCCAAGAATGCAAACCAGGTGTGTACATGGTCTTAACTTTAAACACTCTTGCTCAGTCAGTCAGTCAGTCAAAGCTCTTTTCTGAGGGTTTTTCAAGGAAAAAAGCTGAAAGACCCTGTTTCAGTTCCAATGCAGAATAGAAATACGTATCAATACTTGGCTGTGAAATTTTGTTTAGTGCCCAGCCTTGATACGTCCTGTCAGGGTTTCTGAGGATAACTCAACTGATTTGACTGTATCAGAAAAGTGTTCAAGTTTAAACTGCATCAACAACAGGGCAAACCAATTTACTGCAACGCAGAACACAGCACAAATAAGGGATTCCATTCAGATGATATTATTTAAGTGTCTGAACTATGACAAAACTGAATGTAAAAGACAAACTCCGTTTGAAAGATATACGCACTAAATTGAATTAACAATGCGGGAGACTATGATCCCAGAGAACTGCGTGAGTTTTGAATCACTTAAGTGGAACGCTGATATAAATGGCACTGCCTGATTCAGAGTAAAATAAGGAGGGGAAAGAATGCCCTTTTTCATGATCACGTATTGTAAGGCCATACTTCAAATAGGCTATTACGCCAAAGCAAACAAAACATTATGAATAAAACTGATAGGAAGAAACTAGAATTTCTGTTAGACTGGTATCAGCAGTGAAGTGGCTGTCCATACGTTGACATTTTTTCACTTGGATAAGTTTAAGTGTGATTTAGAATTCTAACCTTGCTGTTTAAAAAACCCACATAGGGAACACTGCAGTTACTGGGGTAAACTTGTCTTAGAAGAGCCTTATTAAACACAAATGGCCCATTTAGGGGTTGAACAAATGGCTGAAGGGAAAAAAAAAAAAGTATCACCTCAAGAAAACATGGTACATTTGGAGCTTCAGCTATCCAGGCACTCTGTATAGACACTACAGCTGCAGTTACTTAAGTAAGTTTCTAAAACCAGGAAAAATGCTCCCATTTGTCATGTAGCAATCCCTGACGATTTCCAGTACTTCCGAAATACCCTTCCCCAGCTACCGCTGCCAATGCAGACCACCGAAAGCGCTGGGAAACACAGAAGCCCACAAAAATAAATAAATGCTTGACAGCAAACTCACTATCAAGGCACTTGACTTTAAATAGACCTAAGAAAGGCATTTAACATTAACATAGAGCAACAAATATTTCATAAATACATAATCAGATTGAGAGCTGTTTTTCTTACTTATGCTTCATCTACTATATCCTTATAAACAAAGCCTGTTCTCTTTCTGTCTGAAGCAGAATGATGAGAAGAATCACAGAATCGTGATTCTGGGAGAAAAGTAAATCATTGAGGAAGGCTTTTAGGGTGGGATCTGCCTGAGTAATGGATGCTTGTACTGTTCCATGACTCTTCGACTGTATTCTAATACACACAAAATGTACTTTCTTCAAAAAATATTCCCTTTTTTCTTTTTTTTTTTTTCTTGGGAGGTGGGGGAGGGGGCTTTAAAACAAGATGCTCTAACCAAGATGATTTTGCAGAAAGCTTGTATTTAACAGAAATGCTACCAAAAAATATTGAATAAAAGTTTATTTTGCCTGGAATTCTTGATAGACATTTCATTGGAGCTTCTAAAAAATCATACTGGATCACAGGATGAAGTTATGGTTGCTGACTGATACACTTCACACATACATCTAGACCGTTTAAAGAATAATTGTCAACTTCTTCCAACCCACCAGCCCTGCAGAGAGAGGTTACCAAGAACAGGTTACTGATTTTAATAGGCCCCCTCAAAGGAATTCACAGAGTCTCCGCGGTCCACAGGCCACAGCTTGAAAGCCACTGATTATGAGAATTTGCCACTGAGTTGCTTAAGCAACCAAAAAGAGCTTGGATAATACAAACCCAGAAAATTAAACTCTTTTGAGCTTAGGCTCTGGCGATGTGCTCTAGAGACAGTTCTGGGAAGACCTCAGCCTCTTTGGATGCTGGTAGTCCCTCACTCATCAGTTATATTCACAAGAACAAGAAAACCAGGTTGAAAAAGATATGGGAGATGTATAGACCTCAGCCACAAACCCAGCTCGTAAACTGCAGTGTTTATTACTTTCATTAAAATTCTCACCTTCATTACTTTGTGCTATAAAGCTTTAAGAGGTGTAAAATCACGTCAGTAAGAGATTAAACATTATATTATAATGTCTTGCACCAGAAGGCATTAAAAAGTTCTATCAACAATAATAAATAGTGGGGCCCTATAAAAGTAGTTTTACAGTGCAAATCTACGTGCTAAGGAAACACGTTTCTGGACCACGTTTTTCAGTTTAGTTTCACGTCCCAAAGGATGGGATGAAATCCCACCTGAATGCACATCCAGTTTGTGCACTCCCAGAAAGCCCCCTGTGATGGCAACCAAAGCGTATTAACTGGGGACAAACAGGAGATGTAATTTCTGAAGTACACTCAATCCAAACTAAAACGTTAATGCAGATACATCCAAAGCAAGCTAAAGCTGCACGTAGTTAGGATAACCTCAATTTAAAACATACATTCTAGATAGTCATTTTGGGTTCAACTCATCTCGTTTTTAAGATTCTAAAAGTTTATGCATACTTAACTGAAACAAGATGAGCAGCATATCCTAGAGAGAAAAGGCAGAACTCCTTATGCAGTAACAGAAATAAAATGAAACCAGTTGTTTCAATTGTTACTTTTCTGATAAGATACATGTATGTATATATCCATATGTGAAAATATGCATACGCGTATGTATATGCGCACACAGATGCGCATAGTTAAAAAGTATCACAGTTCAGTGCCGTTATACCTAGTATTAGCTCTACTGCATTACATATAACGGATGGGGGCTGTAATAGCAACCACTCACTGCCCTGTGCTTTACTCCTGAGGGTGGAGCTCGGCAGAGGGAGGGCTTGTTCTAGTCTCGGTCTGATTAAGCTTTAAAATAACACCTCAAGTGCATCTACACAGATTTGAAGTGGAAAGACTTTAAGATTCTTTTCTCCAGGTCCCACTTCAATACCTGATCACATCAGCAACACGCTGTACATCTGCCTTGTTATCACAGTTTTTGTGTTCAAACAGGTATACCCGTTTTGTTTTACTCATCTGTACTCATTTTTTTTTCCAGATAACAATTTTCCATTCTAATTCAAACCCACCAAGAAACACGAACCATACGTGCACGCAGACTTTGGCTTGTCACAGCATTTGTTTGAACTCACACGGACTAGTTGTCAAACAGCACCCTCCTCTGAAACTGTGAAACAGTCCTATAAGCTGATCCAAAAATACTTTGAATTAAAAAATGTCACATAATAAACATACGATTTTGCAAATTTGAAAAATATTTGAGATTTTAAAGCTGCTAAATTAGAACTGATTTTTAAATTCACAATCCAGTAAGAAAACACTCAGTATTCCTATATTTCCTTTTGAAAATAAATATGTTTTCAGACCTTTTGGATTTTCATTGGTTTGGGAGAATTTTCATTTTTTTTAAACACAGATAAATCCTTTTAAGATAATATTCTGGTATTCTGGCTCCCTTTGTGAAATTCAGTGCAGTACTTGTATTCCTCTGTACTATTGACAAGTTACTCAAATTTCAAATTCTTATAGAAAAAGCTGGATAACTTCCCATAAATCACTATACATCGGTATTATAGAATCAAGTTGTCTTCAAGCAGACAAACATGGCTGGAAATATAAATATGACAAATTGGTTTTCTCTTCCATGTAAAAATCTAAACAAGTATGTTTAAATGCTTACGAGGCATTTCAGTTGCACATCAGGAATAACTGTCTCATGGCAAGGACACCAAAACAAATTATCTAGGAAAGACACAGAATTTCCATCACTGGAACCTTTTAGAAATAAGAATGATAGATTTCTGTCAAGAATGGCTTAAGTATTGTTGATCGTGCTTTTGAGTACAGGGACAGACCTCTGTGAAGGAGCCACCAAAGCGTCCTTGCATCGCGTTCTCCGTCACCCCAATCCCATCCAGGACTCTTGACAATTCACCCAGTTTGGAGCCCTAAACCTAAACTTCTCCCATCTTTTGAATCTAGAAATCATCACAAAAGCAAAAATGTTTCCAAAATGAAATAGAGTGGCCAGGTAATGACAACTCAAAGGTGCACAATTTTCTCCTCGTGAAAACAGCCTTACACAAGTATTGGAAGACAGTGAGATACTTCGCATCACGAGAGTCTGGGCGCACATGTCAGAGCTGGAGACTCCAATCTCTTCTGTTCTCCACTCCTGGACATTTAGACCATGCACTGAAGTACGATTTAGGGCGGCAATTAAAAAGTAAGATACTTTCCTACGCAAATTCTTAAAGGAACTGTTTTATTTAGCAAAACAGATTGGGCTAATGTCACTAGAAGCCATATGCTGCTTCACCTCATCCTAGCTTTGGGAGGAAGGAGGTTAAATGGTGGGGTTCTGGCAGAACAAGCTGTTTTTAAGAGGGCAAATACTTCTGTTTCTCCTGTTTTCCAGGATGCCAACTGCTTCATCCCTTGTACTGACAGACAGTTTAGACCAGTTTAAAAAAATCCTTTGGGAATCTCATGATTTAATTTTTATGAAGAATGATAAAAGTATTTGAGTGTGTGCATCAACACTCCTCTAAAGTTGTGTTTTGATAACTCTGAAATTAATTTATACTCTGAGATTTGAGATTTTATATAAAAATGCTATTTTCTAATAGCTGCACTCCTACTGTCTCAGCTTCTCTTGCATATTTTCCTCCTTGGACAGCACAATAAAAACCTCTAGTGCAGTGACAGCTGGATCAGTGTTATTTATTTAGCAGCAAAGGCGATAAAGGATTTCTATTAGGACATATCGGCTTTTAGGGCTGCATTGCCCTTACACCTGTTTCCCACTGATTTAGTATTACTCAGTGCCTGAAGGGCCTTACGGAACACATTCTATACAGACTTACAGAGTAATATACACATTTTAGGTTTTTATAGTCAAAAAGAAGTCATTTGAAAGCGCTCTGATATAAAGGGGTGTGTGTGCATAATTCCAAACCTGTTCTCATTAAGGGCTAAAGTGACATTAAGTTAGAGCTAAAGCCCCTTGAAGAAGTACCTGCTTTGGTGTAAGATGATGTTGCACCGTACAAATGGTTGAGCGTCCCGCAAAACTAAAACCAGAGGTTCCAGCCTGCAAATAGTAGGGATAAAGAGCAGGGAAAGGGCAGCTGGACTTCCCCGCCGTGCCAAGGGGCGATGAGGTGACACCTACAGTGGGGATTACAGGACAGTTCAGCTGTTCCTTGGCCTTCTGAGATACAGAAGAGATTTGAAGATGTTTGCTAATTATTACACAGAATCACAGAATGGCAGGGGTTGGAAGGGACCTGGAGATCATCCAGTCCAAACCCCTGCCAGAGCAGGGTCATCTTAGAGCAGGTTGCACAGGAACGTGTCCAGGTGGGTTTGGAATGTCTCCAGAGACGGAGACTCCACCACCTCTCTGGGCAGCCTGTGCCAGGGCTCTGCCACCCTCACAGGAAAGAAGTTCCTCCTCGTGTTTAGGTGGAACTTCCTATGCTCAAGTTTGTGCCCGTTACCTCTTGTCCTGTCGCTGGGCACCACTGAAAAGAGCCTGGCCCCATCCTCCTGACACCCATCCTTTAAGTATTTATAAGTGTTGATAAGGTCCCTCCTCAGTAATGAAATTCTGAAAACATTTCCAGGAATTGCTGAGGGACACTGGGTTGGTTTGCTTTTTTACCAACATAGCTCATGAGGCAGGGTGGAAGCTAAGACTGAAATCTCTGCAAAGCATTAAAATGAATGAAATTTAGCTCATTTTATTTTCAAAAGGCTTTGTATTTTCTACAATTCATTTTACGCTATGGAAAGGACTTAAAGAGATAAAGGATTTTCAACATACCAAAAATATTACTTGATGATACTATTTAAATATAAGGTGTGGAGTCAGTTTTTCATCTTAATGTTGGCTTCATAAGTGGGAGGGCTGCCAAAAGACTTACAGTTGTTTATTGCTATGTACTGCGATGATTTTGGGAGGTTTGTAAAAAAACATTATTGTTGGCCTTACAAACCAGGCTTTTATACTGCCTACGTTTATGTATTTTTAATGCAATCTGTATTATCACATGCAAAATGTTGGGTTTTTTTTTAAATTAAGATCTAAAACTGCCACAAAGAATAGAAAAATAACTTCGTTCAGCTGACTCATTTTTGACATTTCTGATTCTTTCACTCATTAATCAAATATATTAAGTGCATATTAATGAAACCTAAGGAGACAGATTTTTAGAGACGGAGACAGATGCAACACTTTCCTGTGGAAATGTTGGTATCCTAGGATCTTGAACTGGCCCTGCAAGATTCTCCGTATGTAAAAGCCTGGCAAAGGAATTAAAAAATTAATGTGCTTTATTAACCATGTAGCCCTACCGAATTAAAATCCTAAGGAAAATATATGATGCAATCCCAGGTGTGGACTGTATGGGTAAAGACGAGGTAAAAACTGATAAATGCTGCATTAAAACATTTAGTTTATATTCAATTATACCCATTGCATCTCACTATGAAGTAAATGAACTGAATTCCTCAGAGGATGGCTCAAGATTTTCAAGTGGTTATTTATCTGAGGTTACTTTTTAATGACGTTTAATTCAATTTAGTTAGAGTTCCTCAATAATTGGTGCTGTTACCTTCTTTTTTACTTTTTTTTATTTATTTTATTTTTCAAGCAACTGCTTATCCCCCAAGGTCATTCAAGCAAAGGGGGGGCATGAGTATTTCTTGTTTAAATGAAATCTTGAGCCATGCACACATTTACTACTGCTTATTTCTAATGTTAAGGAAATACAAATGATCAATAAAGATAAAAAACAATAAAACCAGTATGTTTACATTTGGCAGGAACTGACTGTACTCTGCTGCAGGATTTAATAACAGTGAGTACCACGTCCAAGACCAGCTGAGATGGCAGCGCTCCTGCGGAGCTGATCCTGCTAGTCACTTCATCGCCAATGTTTGCTTCCTGCCCAAATGACACCTGTGTGTTTCTCCTGCGCCAATATGTGTTTGCGTACACTGGGATCTATTTTGAGGTCTCCCCAGCAGGCCTTTTGTATATTTATGCAATTTAAGAATAAGCTGGTTTCATCAGAAAAACGTACAATTTCTAGAATCCCCAGAGAAAAGCAAATCAATTTACGAAGACAATACACTTCTTGGAAAGAGAATATAAGCAGTTTATGATCTGGGCAATAACTCTTAAAACAAAAAAAAAAAAAAAACCAACCAACCAAATGAAAAAACCAACCCAAAACCATTGCTGTGAGAGTAGGAAGAAAATTGTTAAGAATTGGATACAGAAAGAGCGAGAGACTCCCAATATCAGCTACCTGCAAATACTAAAATGAATGTCGTTGTGTCACAATTAGTGGTAAAGAAACAGAAAAGAAGAAAACTGTAGATTAGAAACTGGGGAAAAGAGAAGAATTTCACCAAATCTGAGGCCAAGCTGTGCCGGTGGACAGAGAGCGGGTCTCTTTCCTGCCTGTCCCACCTTGCCCGCAGGACAGAGCCTGCCTGGCTGCCCCTGCCAGCCCCGGCACTCGTCCTCAGGGCAAGCTGCTCTCCTTCCACACGGAAAGGAAGCACGCATCTGTTGCATACCCATACACTGAAGAAGAAATTGACCTCTAAGAGTTGTCCACAGGGCCACTATTTCTTGCGATCGTGCCAAGGTTGTTTTGGGGGTTTGTTTGTTTAGTTCCCCCCTCCCCCCCCTTTCCATTGTCCCTTGTTCTTAACACACACCTCAGGATGGTGACTGCGATCTGCTGACGCAGCACGGCAGCTGGGACTTCCAGCTGCACCCTCCCACGGAGGCAAAATTTCCCTCTATGCAGAGAAATGCGTTCCAGAGCAGAAGATAAACCCTGCACATCAATCTGAAGATGATAATAAACTGGGATAAGATTTTGGCTGATTTGCAAATACAGACAATGGTGGGTAAGAATTACCCTTGAGCTAAATAAATAAATAAATAAATAAATAAATACAAAAAACCCCAAACCAAAACCAATTTCTGGAAAAGGTTAAAAGCTGTATGGGAAGCTTCAGCTGTTTATACATGCAAATACAGAACAATTAGCGAAATGGTTAACATGACCTTAGAGCTATATTAGAAAGGTGGTATTTCTTATTTTCCCCTGCATGCAGGGGAATGCTTGAATGTCTGCTCTATGTTATTAGGGTAAAATCCCCTTTAGTGGCCCAGATGTCACGTGAAAAGCAATAAAACCACAACCTGATCTAAGGAATGCCGAGAACAGGAGCCACAAAAAGATACTGTCCACAATAACAAAATTCTGGAGTGTTTTGAAGGAGCAATATCTTAAATATGTGTCGTTGCAACATTTTTTTAATCCGTGAGATTCCACAATACCTACAGTAAGTGCTGAGGAACTGGGACAGACACTGGACCTTTATATCCTGACACTGTACTTGAGTCTAGCAGAAACCCAGCAGACAGCCTCTTGCAGCTCTTCTGCTCCAGCAGAACTTGCATCAAGGGCAGGGAACTTGCAAGAAGGACGACTGGACGCACCCAATTTGATGGAAATATTTTTTTTAAAAAATGTACACCACTACAGATCACAAACTGGACAAATTCATGCTAGCTGTTATTAAATTCAGCACTTTCACTCCTAACTACGAAAGTGAACTTTGTTGCCAGATGCTTTATATTCTTTTATATATATTTTTTCTTTTATATCCATATACATATATGAGAATGAAATTTTAACTTTTTTTAATTTCCTTCCACAGATACCTGCAGTAATGGCTGGTCAAGTCTTTGCCACTGTGACTTATTTCTACAGACTTGCTCAATGCAATGAAACGTCAAGAGACATATTTGGAGTCGTACCTTCACAGGCAGTAACCTGAGAGATGAGAACAGCACAGCGTTTCTGATCCCAAGCGACAGATCTGGACAAGGTGAGGGGTAAGTTGCTTGTTTGGGGTGGGTTTTTTCCCCTCGGACTGATTTTTGCAGAGTTTTTGATCCAAACATCAGACGTCTGCCTTTGCTTCTGTAGTACAGACCTTTACAGCTGTCTGGTGAAACCAGCATTGATAAGCATGTTGGCTGGCTGTGTCCTGCTGTCCATTCAGTCCCTGCACCTCTACTTCTTCAGGCTCACATATAAGGAGCGTAAGATTTGCTAGATATGCACAGAACTGTTGTAACCATGAGTATAAGTGAGCACCACCTCAAGAGGAGGCTTAGCACAGGGACAAGACAAGCAACCACCCATGTGGGAGCTGTGGGTCACCTGTGTCTTTTCTCCAACTGTATGGATACCTGTTCCTACTTAAATCTCCAACTCAAGGCCCCCCTGACCAAGCAATGTGGCACATTACAGGAACAATAAGGAAACAACCGAGTGGTGAATCCCAGGAAATACAGTCTCTTGTAAGGGAAGTGAGTAATGACCAGGGACCCCAGCCACAGCCCCACACAGCAGCACATCAATGCCACCAGCAGCTTCCTGCAATGGCTTGGGAGGACCACGTGTCAGGGGACCATGCCCTGTTTCTGTATTTTTTCCTGTTCGTTGCCTTGTCGCATGAGTAAGAGGAAGGCTCACCCAGCCAAACCTCCCCTGAGGAGCATTAAGCAATGTAACTGATCATTTAACTTTGTTTTCAATGTAGAGTTTTGCCTTGGGAATTTTAACAGCAGCCACCTCAACCAAAAAGACTTTTCCCTTTTTTCCCCCCTTAAGCTGCAAAGAACCATACACTTGAAAACAGACGTCACGCCTGCAGCTTCACACTGAACAGCGGGATGGTAAAACATCTTACCTTGGGCTACGTTTTCCCCTTTGTAATCTACATAAGGAAACAAAATTCAAGAAAGAACAGTTAAAAGGTTTGTTACCGTCATGTAAACAGTAAAAGATTGTCAGGTGTTGACATAAGTATTTTTTGCAACCGGGTAATAAGAGCCACGTGTGATATAAGGCCTGAAGACAGTAACAAGGGAGAGGATCCAGGAAGGCTCAGGAATTGCCAGTGAAGGTGCTACCAGAAGTCTGAAAATTGTCAACCAGTTCAACCAGGGTACAGATGGGGCATGCACCGAACCTGGGCAATGCTGCTGAACTGCAGGGCAGGCGCTATGGAGATGGCTTCAGAAAGGGACAGAAGAATTGCAAATTGCAATTAAGTCATTCCTGCAAGAACAACTGACAGTTTCAGCAAGGACCTAAGGGGAAAGAATGGAAGGAAAAAAAAACCCAACACCAAAACACACACACACAAAAAAACAATTAAAAAAAAACGGTGGGAGATTCCTGCAGATCTAAAGCCAAAACGAGATCAAGATCTGGGAGCGACTGAGAGAAGCACTGCCATTTCTCACTCCCTTGGTGGGCCTCTAATGGAGTCTAAGCTCTCTCTCCCAAAGGATGTTCCATTTCCTCAGGCAATGAACCAATGCAATGGTTTGAGAGCACAGCCCAGCTATCCTGGGCTGCATCAGGAGAAGCGCGGCCAGCAGGTTGAGGGAGGTGATTCTCCCCCTCTACTCCGATCTGGTGAGACCCCACCTGGAGTCCTGCCTCCAGTTTTGGAGCCCTCAGCACAGGAGAGACATGCACCTGATGGAGTGGGGCCAGAGGAGGGCCACAAAGTTGATCTGAGGGCTGGAGCCCCTCTGCTGTGAAGAGAGGCTGAGAGAGTTGGGGTTGTTCGGCCTGGAGAAGAGAAGGCTCCACGGAGACCTTAGAGCCCCTTCCAGTCCCTAAAGGGGCTCCAGGAAAACTGGGGAGGGACTCTGGACCAGGGAGGGAGGCCACAGGACAAGGGGGGATGGTTTTAAACTGCAAGAGGGGAGATTTAGGTGAGATCTGAGGAAGAAATTCTTTGCTGTGAGGCTGGTGAGCCCCTGGCCCAGGTTGCCCAGAGAAGCTGTGGCTGCCCCATCCCTGGAGGGGTTCAAGGCCAGGTTGGACGGGGCTTGGAGCAACCTGGTCTGGTGGGAGATGTCCCTGCCCAGGGCAGGGGGTGGCACTGGGTGGGCTTTAATGTCCCTTCCAACCCAAGCCATTCTATGATTCTACGATACTTGATCTCATAAAGCAGCTCTTCCTATTCATATACTGTCTTTAAAAACAGGACACGATATTTCTTTACAAACTACATACAAAAATGATTTCACCATAGACTAACAGACAAAGACAAATATTTCAAATTTAGTCCTGGACTAACTCTAATCTACATAACAAAAATAATGAAGCCAGGATCCCATATATTCATTAAATCCTCTTTACGTATCATAGGCTCGCTATTCTGTTTGCTCAGGGGACAGAGCCTGTAATCTATTAACCCAGGACACAGAAGGGTTTTGTTCTGAGGAGCAAAGTATTTTTAACTTGCCGAAGTCGCACCGCTGTGTGATCATCACTGTAGTAGAGACTACATCTGCACCGGGAATTTTCTCTCAAAATACATTTGCTAAAATGCAGCAGCAGTTTTGCACTTTTTTGAAAGAGTGGAAAAATGATTCTGTGTGGATCAGTAATGAGAGCAGTAATTGCCACAGGGCTGACAATAATTTATGCAGAAGTTCTCAATTGCTCCTAATGGCCTGTCAGATGGTAAAAGGGAATGCAAAGCAGATCATAAAAACAACTCTAGCATAGCTTCTGAGAAGAAAATTCTTGAAACTTTCACTCTTGCTAAGAAATATGAAAATACAGGAACTGAAGTGGCTTCTGGAAAAGCAATAAAAGAAAACTACGCCATTATCTTGTAAATCCTGCAGATCAGATTTTGTGATTGCAGCAGAAAATGAAATCATGTTTTCCAAGATTTGCCCATATCTTAAATGAAGAACTGTAGTACAACAAAAACTTTGTGTACTATCACCAATGGATTATTATTTCCTCCAGCTCAGACTGGCTGAGAAATGTCGCTACTGATACTTCAAAATCACAACAATGTCAACTGTTCCCAACAGTATAAACTGGATGCAACTCAGGAGATAGTAATCTACTTACTTCTCTCAAGATAATACCAAACTCTGTTACAGATGTTTGGAAATGCAATTATGCTACACTCAAAGGACTTAAACTTGGCAACTCCTAGCTTAAAATGGGAAAGAATAGCCAATCTACAAATATACATCGAAAATGAACTTTTGAGCTCATGACTGCTTAATTGGGCAAAATGCACTAACATATACATCCATTAGACTATACCCTTAGTCAAGGTTCCTGAAGCAATTAATGTGCTCTAGTGTTTTTTGGATGTGTAGATTTTATCATGCATTCCTCCTTCAAAAGCCTCAGGAGAAATATTTTGCACTTAAACTGCAGAAACCACTGAAATGCTAATTCTGATTGAGCTTCAAAAATTAAAGTAGGTTTCAAGTGTCCAAAAGGAAAGAGTTATATCAATTCTAAAAAGAAAAAAAAAAAAAAAAAACCAAGACAACTTCAGCTCATTATATTAACTAATAATGTCATTAGTAAATAACAGTTTAGAATATGTGAGAGGCAGATATAAAGAGATATAAAGGCAGTGTATACATATGCTTGATTAAAAAAATATGCAAGGGGGTCTTTCCCTGACACTATGTCATAAAGGCTCTTATTTTTTTGTTACTGTCCCTTATTCCTACAAAGAAAGGCTGTCACTTTCAGATGGTCACAACTTTCCTGGTTAGTCCTAAGCAATAACCAAACGAAATATTGCAAGACAGTACTGTGTCAATCAAAAATGCTGAAAGAAAACAACTGGCTGGTTTTTAACATTCTGTAAAATTTTACTTCCATTATCCCTTTCTTAGTTAAGCTTTGATGTAAAGTTAGTCTTTTCTTTAAAAATGCTGAATATCAAAATGTTCATCTTGAGAGCAATTCAGTGTTTCCCTCCGCTGCTGAGGCGTTACCGGGCCGAAGGAGGCAGCACGACGGGGCAACAGCCACAGGCTCCTCTCCCAGGGAAGACTGAAGAGGCTGCATCAAACCGCAGCCTTGCTTTCCACGGGCCTTCTCAGATCTCTTCCACCCCCCACTTTGGTGGCTGCTAATGAACTCGCACTACACCACCGTCATCTCTTAGTCAGGTCTCTCTGTGTATTTGTCAATAATAGAAAATATCCAGCACTCATTGTAGACTCCAGCCTGTTCAAACCCTTCTCTGATAGCTCCCAAGACAAACTATCTTTTATGGCTTCAGTTACAGCTCCCTGGACAGACTTCTCATTCAAGTTCTTTCTGAGCAAAGGGGAAAAAAGCATTTGGCTGATGCTGATGTTTCTGCCATTGACAAAGTTCCTTCTGTGGAAACATCCACTTTGACGTAGCTCTGTCTCCCACAGAAAGGCTCATGTGCTGTTCACCATCCCATCCTAGTCACAGACCTCAAAGACATGGAAAAAGCATAAGATGATCACAGGCACTTTTAGCCATGACCAAAGAATCAGCACAATGACCCTGTGCAACAGGAGGCCAATGGCAGTACAAACATCACTGTCACATGAAACGCAGTGTCACTGCGCGGGCCACGTGCCTGTGTGGAAACTGGCTGCTCTCCACCACCTCCCCTTGCTGTCCCACCTGCCCACAGTGCCTCACACCTCTCTGCTCACCAACGTTTCGTCTTTTTTCTTTTGTTTTTTCTTTAAGTCTTTCACCTTGCAACAGTATTGAGTTTACGCTTACAATTGTTTTTAGATTCCGAAAGGTCCATGTGGACGATAGTAAGCTGATGAGTTCAGATAATTAGCAGTGATGATTGGGCAAATCAAGTGTGGGAAGGAGAACAGTGTTGTTGACTCATTTTCAAAATGAAAATGCATTTAATTTTGAAAAGTAAAAGAAACAATTAGAATGCAAAAGAGGCGGCTGTCTCATATACTATAAAAGAGCCACGCACCAGGAAGTATTGTCGTGTCGCACAAAGGAGACCTTCAGTTGAGCTGCAGACAAACCTGACTGTCACAAGCTTTATATTTCACATCGTCATCAACCAGCAACATCAAATACCAACAACGTTTAGAGACAGTAAAAAAAAGAGAGGAAAAAAAAAGTGAAGAACGCATCACCTAGAAAGAGAAAGTCTTTCCAGTGAAGCTGACTGTTAGCTCATTAGCCCAGGGCCGAGCGTCAGCGGCGGCAGGAGGGTTCCACGGCAGGCCCAGGGGCTCCCCGCATGGGCACCACCCCAGGGTTGGCCAGCACGGCTACCAGCGGCACCCAGGAGCTCACGGAGGAACTCTTAAAGCAGGCTGTGGAGGAGGTGGGCAATTTCAAGAGTAGACGGCTAGCGGGAAATGCCAGCTCCCCTTCCTAATGTAAAACTTGCAAATAAATGTACATTTCAATGAATAATTTTCATTCTGGCAAGAGTCAGAAAAGGAAAATACAGGTTTCCACCCTTCCAAAGGAGCATTTGTCACGTAGCCAGCCCTTAGGCAGGGATCCCCCATGACATCCCATCATCAATATCACCCTCTTACCTCGAGAAAACGAGATCAGGCACAATGCAGAGTGCTGCAAGGACGCTACATCTTACACGATACTTCTTCCATATTCTCTATTACAACCGCAAAGCACAGACCGACCAATCTGAAGCAATGTATAATGAGTAAGAGAGGCCAGCAGACATTTCACCAGGCAGAAAGCAGAGGCGTTGCTGCCCTCTCAAAGAACTACAGTCTTTCTTCTCACATATGCCCATGTTTGGTCTGAATCCAGGTTCACATTCAATTCAAGACATAGCTTAAATTGTTCAATAAATTGGCTTAAGCGTAGGCAAAACAGCGTGTTTTGCTTCTTCATAAAAAGTTAATTTGAATTTCACTCAACATTAGTCTACATAGAATTTATTTTATACTTGGTTACCGAAGGTTATGCAGCAAAACCATCAAACCTATTCCAAGTATGAATACACCCCACTTCACCAATGGCAAAATTAAGCTTAGGATGGCAATTTTTCAATGTTTATGACTCTTTAAAAAGGACATCTACCAATAAACTATAGGTAACCTTGGCAGCCTTTTATAATATACTAATTTTAAAATGAAATAGAATCTCGCACATTTATACAGCTGCTCAAAGAAAGTTTTCAAAAAAAACCTGTAAATAAAGGACCTTTGCAATGTGTTCAAAAAGTTGGATTGAAAGATATTCACTAACTTGATTTGTTCTCCCTGTGTAAAACATGGCAAAACCTTCCAGGAAAGCAATTCTAAAAACGTAGGGAAAACAGTGACCATTTAATAAAATACTGTGCTGTGGGAAAACACAAACACTTTGTCACAGGCTGTGCTGCTGCGCTTTTCAGACTATCTCAGAGTCTCAGATATCTCATACCTTCCCATGGGAAAAGAAAGATTTTAAATGCAGTATCAAAATAATAACAATTAAAAAAACCCAACCATCATCTGGTGACACATCTCCCCCTCTTCCTAAAACCTGTAACAATCTTATTTTCAAAATTCCTTTCCCACCAAATAAATGAAGAAATAAGAGGCTATTCTGCACATTTATGCCTAAGAAAAAGGTTTGCAGAACTAAATTCTAATTTCGTAAAGCATCGTTCATGGTTTACAATGTCCCCAAGGTATTCTACTATGTCGAGTTATATAAGCTAATAATAATAAATAACATTTTCTACTGTTAAAAAACAAATGACTCCTTTATCTTTTCATGCCTCAATCAGACACCTGCTGAAAAGTCACGTATTCAAAATTCAATGAGAAAGCAGCAAAAGATTCCTGATTATATATAAAAGCTTAAAGAATCACAAATATGCTACAAGAGCTAGGCATAGCTACGTGCTTATTCTGCTTGTGAATGGAAAAGGAAGAAGGAAGGGTCTTCAAGGAGAGTAGCCAAAGGAAACTGAAGCGAATGTAAAAAGCATTTCAAGGCTATATTTAGAGGAAGACATTCTTCATACATTTGCCAAGCTATTCACGTCATTTCACACAGCATGTTTTATCCAGCTTTATAAGTCTATGAGAGAGCAGGGGAGAAAAAAAAATCTGGATCAGTTGCCAGAAATGGAAATCTTGCATTTATGTAGAGGAATGAGTATTTTAAGCATGTGAATTCAAGAGTAATTTCCAAAGGGGGAGGAAAAAAAAAAAGGGGGGGGGGGGGGAGGTTGTGTTAAAACTTTCTACAGATATCATAGAAGGATTCTGCTGTATGTAAGTAGCAGATGTAAATTGCCCTCTAATACTCCCTTTTAGCCAGGCTCACTAGCCTTAGTTATATCACTAAAAATACTAAAATGAGGGCATTTCACTAAGTTCAAGTCTTTAGCTGGTATAAACCCGTGGAAGCCTTGTCCATGTCCATGTAGATGGGATACATCCGTTATATATGCAATTACATATTTCTCCTCTGTAATGAGGTAAACAGAAATCTAAGGTGAATAAACAAATGCTATACACAAGCTCAAAGGTGAAAAGAGAAACATAAATACTGCAGTTTTATAAGAATAGTATGATTTTTCTTTAACTCGTTTAGCACATGTCATGAGGTTCAGCTTATTTGCATAAAGAAATGTCAAGCATACAAAAAATATTTCAGTACCAGATGTAACGGTAATAGGAACAAACCACATGGAAATTTCCTGTTAGTGACCTTCTGGAGGCTGGGGATGGAATCCATTTGAGATACAGCACTGGTTTTACTTAAACTTACACAAATGACTTCTATAAAAAGTTTTTACCTTCATTCCCTTCTCCAGGTGGCTGATAAAACGAAAGCCCCAAAGATATGATGGCTGCAATTTCCAAGATTATAAGAGTCACATCCTGCAACGCTTCCCAGACTAGCTGTAAGAATGTTTTTGGCTTCTTTGGAGGTATAAAATTTTTTCCAAAAATAAGCTTTCTCTTTTCTAGGTCTGCAGCAGTGCCAGCTAATCCTGTGAATAAAATAAAAGAAAATAAATTAAAATTGCCATGAAACAGAAAATGCCCACTTTTATCTGCATTCCTATAAATTATTTCTCCAAGAACAACTACAAGCCTTACTGCCTATGGCATATTAAGAAACAGGTAGATTTTCCACTTAAATTTTGCTTTTGCAAGATGATTTATCCTTACATTCTGAACAGAATCCTCATGGACTCTATTTAGAACTAATTCCTGCCAGGTGTAATCATAAAAAAGTCCTCGAGTTAGTAGGATTACTTTAGTAAGACCTATGTATATAGATACATACATACATGTAAGCAATGACTTCTGAAAATAGATCATAAAGCACAAATAAGGTGTATCTGGGATGAAGCTGGAATAGCTGTTGGCAGCTCTTGGTAATACCAGTAGCAGAAGACATGTATCTTTGTTCTGACCTCGGGTTGGTGACCTCAAAGTATAAATCAATAAAGCATGTCTTGTCCTGCTTCAAAGCAACCTCTCTTGCTGTGTAAATACTGGCACACAACCGCTGGGACCAACTGCATCGGTTTTTTGTTACGTGGAAAAGGACGACCAAAGTGACAGGTTATACGTGCAAAGGAAGTAAAAAGGAAACTGTATGGTTCCTTAAATCGATATAAAAACGTGTGTATTTTGCATGATACTTCAACATAAGAACATTTCAATTTAAGGATACAGTAAGGTAAGCATGTGTGGTTGTGCTGAACAACCCAGGTGCTTTTTTCCTATTTTTTAATTATATTAATGTATGCACGTCTAGCACCTCTTTGGGGGGGGGGGGGGGGGGGGGAAGAGACAAAAAAAAAAAAGACTTGCAAGTGTTAGGGAAGAATAACTGTGCCCATATACCACTCTCAGAAGCATAAAGAAGTGCAATAAAGGCAGTGGTTACACATACCTGCCAAGTAATACTTGGTGTTAGTTGCAACATTTACAAAACTGTGGGTTTTGAACGTGATCAGTAACATAAAGTTATTTGTGCTTATTCAGCCTAACATGACACAACATAGACAGTTAAATTGGGAGCCGAGCCCTGCGGAACACAGAGGTGCCTGCGGGCGAGCAGGAGGAGCCCATGCAGCCCTCGCTCCATGTGCCAGTCAGGGGGAGCCCACGCCTGCCGGCACCGCTGGGGCGCCTGGGGAACCAGAGCCCTATTAGCAGCACCTTCAAGACGCCAAGCGAAAGAGATCAGGGCTCTCATGTGCTAACGGTACTCAGCTTTGTGTCTCGTCTATCCAGGACCGGTGTGACTGTTCCCAGCAGCGTGCGGGTGACGGTAAGTCACCGCTTGGGGGACAGCACCAGGCGCCAGTGTAACTTCCTCAAGATGCCAGCGATGCTTTTCCAACACATCAACCCTCCGCAGTACAGGCAAAGATGTTGACTCACCTTTCACGGAAGGTATATAATTACAGCTGTTGTGTAGCTTCTGGCTCTTGGTTAACTCATCAAACTTTCATTTCACCTTCAGCTTCTAAGAAACCCTATCCTTCTCCCAGATAAAGGCATGCTGTAGTTATTATTACCTCACTTCATTTAATTTTCCATACCTAGTGCTTAGTGACACCGTAACAGACGGGTTCCAGCTATTATGAAGAGTGTCTACATTATTATCCGTGATTCAAACAATAACACGCCAAACCCTCCGCTCCTCCATGGGCTCCCAGTCAGCTTCCAACCTGGGGTAAAGGCTTTCTCCTGAGAAACAGGACTTGCAGGCTATGAAACACTTGGGGAGCTGCCCTTTTGTGAGCCACTGCAGATGACAGCCGTTAGGACTCGGGAGTCACTCACCACTGATGGGACCTGACATAGGGACCAGCCTTCAGCAGACACCGAACAAACACAGTTGGAGCTTTCAGAGCTCAAAAGCACATTGGAAAGGAAGAGATGTCTGAAAAATGCCTACTTTCCAGTACAGAACATATGTGCACAGCAGTGGGCCAGCTCCAGCAGGTACATAGATGATCGGGTACTCAACAGCATGAGAGGGATGACTGACATGCTACAGGTGCTGCACTATTTTCCAAGAATACTAATTATATTTACCTCGACATGATGAATTCATGACTTTGAAATTACGCTATATACTTTACTGTCGGGAGGCCATAAAAACTATACGCATCCTGTCCTACGTTACTGACCATAACACACATACACACACGCACATACTGAGAAGTCTCCAAGTAAAAAAGAGACCCTGGAACTCAAGGAGCTGCCTTTTCTCCAAGACAAAAATGGTTTATTTAGACACCGTGAGGCTGTGGACTAGACTGCCTTTAAAGCATCTATGGTCACCATTATCTTCCAGACTACAGTCTTAGTAACCTACATTGGAACTGAGACATAAATTTTATTTAATTGTACTCTTTCATTTTTTGTAATAAATATTATCTTCCTGAAGACCCATAAAAAGGCACAGCTAAATTGTGCGTGTGTGATTTTATTCTTCTCTATAAGTCTATTTCTTGGTGAAATTAGTCAGTCTCACCTAAAAAAAAAGAGCATATTAATCTTTAATTACGAAATTTATTTTCTTGTAAAACATTTAGAAATACTTGAAAATGAAATTAAATATTCAGTTAAAATCAAAAGGTTTCCCTTCTCCTGAGATCTGGCCATCACTCTTAAAAAAACATGCAGCAAAATTTTGGTTTTTTTTTTTTCCCTCCCACTGAATGCCAGAAACTAACAAGCTCCTGTATTTAGAGAGAGATAGAAAGGAGAGGAGAGAAAGGGACAATAAAATACACAGAGAAGCCCAAGTTATACAAAGAGATACAGCTAAGGGAAACGCGATTGAGAATCTGAGGCAATGGAAGACGTTTGTTTTGTAAAAGCTTCCCTAAATCCTCCAAACTAGTGCCAGCAGAAGGTATGAGGGGGGCACTCCTTATCTTTTTCAAATAATCTGCTTTATTCAGAAACATTACTCTGGAGAGCCCTACAGGTGGAGTGAGGGAGCCCCGCGGCGCTGCCTGTGGAGGATGAGAGTCACTGGCGGATCTGCGGGCGCTGCTCCCCGGCTCCCGCGCGCTGACAGGCAGCGCAGATGGCGCAAACCTCAATTAGCGCAGCACGATCTGGAAGTGGACAGCTGTCCTCACCAGTGCTTTTAACCGGGAGATGGCTTTCCTGCTGCTAGATATTTTTTTTTACTTTTTTTTTTTTTTCCATATTACACATGCTGACTTCATTACTGCTCCTGAGTATTTTTTTTTTATTTCTTGCTTGTCCCTTAAGTATTGAGTCCTGCGCAAATAATGAAAGAGCATTGCAAATGAAAGCCATTTGAAATACCATTTCTATATGAAGATATAAAACATCTAAGGAAGTGAAAAAGAATCAGCGAGGACTAAGAAAAAAGAAAAAAAAGAATGGAAATACCAGTTCAATATGACTTCGGGCTTCATGTGTCACTGGTAAAAGAAGCAGCCTCCATCTTATATTCTGTATGAAATAAGCCACCGACTGGCTTTTTTATGTTCATGTGTCCACATAGGCATGAATATTTTATTTTTTTTTTAGTTGCCTTTATATGTCGAACCTGTGCAATACTTCTTTGCTTAACCCAAGTGTTTTAGAATTATTACGCAGATTTGGGTTAAATTTATATACAAATAGTATACACAGGGTTAGGAAATATTGTGAAAATTTATTACTGATGCTTCCAGCACTTGAATAATTTCTTAAGGTTTCCATTTCCAAAAATTTTCCCCAAAATGTGTTTGAAATTTGTGGGAGAATGAAAGCAATTGCATAGAAAACATCTTTTACACCGTTGTGCAGTATATTAAATTCATTTCTGATTTCATCTGGCACGTCTTTATACAGAAACTGTTTTAATTGTTGCTTTTTTGGAGGGAGAAAAAGATGAAAAAACTGGAGAAATGCCACTTAATGAATCTTCTCTGTTCCTTATCTACATCTGTCAGCTACTGCATGCTGAATATATAACCATCATTTCAATTAATGTTTCCTGGAAAATTGTATTTTTCTGTGACAGTCATCTCCACTGCAACCCAATGGAGCAGAGCAAGCAGAGAATGATTGCGATGCTCCAAAAATAGCAAAAGCACATCACTACTAAAACAACATTTAAAAAAACCTGTAGAACTTTTAAGAGAACGTTTCACATCTGCTTGAATTATGAGATGAAGAATGCAGAATTTACAGTTGCACTAATTGTGCAAATAAGCCATTCATTACTTACTAACATCCTTCTGTACATTTTCAGATGCATCCAGAAGAGTTGATACAAATTTCAAATAGCAAAAACTATAAACAACGTAATTTAAAAATCACAGCATATGTAACTTCACAGGCAAAAAAAAATGTTCAGCAGGGGAATTAAAGGCTTCACAGTGATTCTGAACTGCTATTGAAATTAATGCATAGAGGTAAACCAACTGTTTTGATCAGTGACTCTTAAGGACAATTAGATATGACGTGCATGAATTCTTCCTATGAGAACACAGACCCATATTTTATCTCATGAGCTCCCATCACCCTCGTCTCAAACACTCTTCCCAAATGATGAGCATTCCCAGTGTCACGTTATCTAGGTATTCACAGAAACTAAAAAGTAAAACACCACAAAGTATCACCGCAACAATTATTTCATTTCCTTTGCCTTGTTTCACCAATTCCATTTATTTCACATTTAACTACGGAACAATGCCTTCCATTACCACTGCTACATAATGCTTTCATATACCTTGCCCCACCAGCTTCTACAGCTCTCGCACAGATTCACAGAACTTCCTAATGTCAATCAGAAATATTAGCCCAGTTACCGCTGTTGTAACATAGAAAACCCAAACCCACAATCTCATTCAGCATTTTTAGTGGGACTTTACTCTGTGGCTTTGGAAGCACTATTTTGTGGACTATTTTGCTTTTCTCTCTTGAAAATGGTAGAAGTGACAGCAGGCCTTTTCTTCTTCCGCTTCTTTCACTTCAATCTAAGAAGTATTATCTATCTAGTGACTGAAAGAGCTGAAAAAGTCAAATTTTCAATTCAAACAAATAGCTTGTAACTAACAGATTTAGTTTCCGAGACCTGCCTTAGGGAACTGTCCCTTCCCAAGAAATTGGGGAAGGCAAGGAGACAAGCACAGTGAACTGCAATTACCGCCATCATTTTGATCAAATGCTAAGGAAAGTCTATTTTGTCCCTTATGCATAACGATGTCATCAAGCACACTATGATGTAATCCAACATCAGTCTTCATTAGGTCACAGATTCTTCATGACGCTTGTTTAAAGGGTATCTAAGTAAAACAAACCCCTGCTTTGGCCCAGGTGTGCCGCAGAAACATATGTTGCATTAAAATACTCTGTTTTACTGCCACGAGATGTTTTTTTCCAAACGAAAACATGTACCAAAGATGTGAACCGCAAAGTGAAAACATTCACACCTAGACTGGATGCCTCTGCAACCTCCCAGTTTTATCATGCATGTTGCTTGATCATTTTTTGATGCAGTACATCGAAATTCTGCTTAGGTCATATTAAAGTAAAATCAGTTGAGAGAACCCAGCCCACGAGTAGGAGAGTATTTAATGAGAGCACGTACCGGTTTCATCAAGCTGAATTTGAATTTCACTAGTGAATGAACCTCAATAAAGTGTAATTTCCTTCTAACCTCGCAACAACAAAGCTGTCTGCAAAGTGTAATGAATCTCATGACCTGTTTTCATAAACATGACTTGCTTACATTTGTTTACATAAATTTTAAGAAATTTGTCCCAAAATTAAAAGCCTTCGGAATTCCAAAACACCTAGCACGTCCTGTAAGCGTCACGCTGCTGGTGCTATTCCTACGAGTCCATGTGGCAGCTCTGCTGGGAGACCCTTGCAGGATTTAGAACCTCGAGCCAAATGTTTTACAGCTTGACCTAAACAGCCAACAGACGGAACCGAGGGGTGCAGCACTGGCAGAACCAGGAAATTAATTACCTCCCCCTCCATGTCCTCATTAATCATCCTCCTTCTTCACATCTAACAGCAACCAGTGGCCAAGTCACCGTGTCCTGCCCTCCTGAGTTCTGCCAGGGCTTCAGCTGCCACCGCAGCACAGGGACCACCCACAGCAGCTGAAAAGCAGCAAAATGACTACAAAAGCCCTGACGGAAACCTGCCCCGTCACAGGCTGCAATCAGAACAATCACTCTGAAGTCATACAAAGTATATAAATACATCTCTAAATCCAGGACTTTTTAAAAAATAAAGTAACTGAAGAGCTTAACATCCTTATAGACCGATGCGTCTAATGTAAATGTTAGGAACAGATACGTAACAACTTGCTTTTCTACAATGAGTTTCCATCTCTCATTCTCCTTCTAGCTATAGGAATGCACCAGCAGCTTTATCTCGATTTCATGAGGCAGCAAAAGGCTGAAGTTCTTGCCCCAGACAGTTTGGTGGCAGTTCAGGGGAGTAAATTCACATCTCCTGGGGTTCCTGATTTACACTCAGCTGCAAGACACCACGCAGGATTTATTACTGCCAAGAAGCACTGAATGCTCCACGACATGTTTCATTCATTTCCCCATCTAGCCATTTTGGGTTTATTTCTTCTCTATTCTTCTAATTTCTTTTTGAAGTAAAATTGCTCTGAAAAGAAGCTATTAACCCAGGAACAAATAATTTACATAAGATGACTAATAACAGGAGAAACAGAAATGGTTGCCGATAGTGACTGTAATGTAGCCCCCAAAAAAGCGATACATCTGAAAGACAACGACAATTTCATAATAATCTAAAGACTGGACCTATGTGCAGTGCATAACCGTGAGCAAATAGCAAGGAAAGAGGGGAGACATCAAATATAAAGGCAAGATATGTATCATAGGGGATGACTTAATATTTTTCTTGTCTAAACAGACACCATGAAGCTTTCTGCAAAGGCTGGTAGCAAAGCATTCAACGAGAGCTGAAGGACCAGTACGAAGAAAGAGGAATTAGGATTTCTTTTTGACAAATGTACCGCTGTCAGTGGGAGTACAGCTGTTGAGAGGGAATATAATCATCCCACCAGAAATTATTCCTTCAGCTCCTACTCCCCTCAGTAACGGTTACACATTTACATATGCCTCATCTTGTGTACCACAGGCTCCTGGAGATGTAGTATCAAGTACAATAAAGTCATTACACATTTGGGGCAGCAATACTAATAAATACTAATAATCTAGTTTGTATATCCAGCATCCAGCTCCCACACATTACCAACCAGGTAATACAGAAAAATTCCTTGTTACATTATATATAAGCAACAGGGCGGTAACAGCGCACATCTTCACCTAGCACTGAAAGACAGTTGCCTAAAAGTTATGGAAGGTCTTTGCTGCAGCTAAGCCACCAAAGCCCAGGTCAGTGGGACACCCCACAGATGCTGGGTACTTTGTGTTGGTTCTCACCACAATACCCTCAGCGGATTACTGGGATTGGGGCTTTTTGGAAGAGATGGAGAGGGAACAGGGGAACTTAACGGTTTCTTTCCCTCCTTCCCAGGTAGTCAAAGCCTTGAGATAGTTTCTTCAAACACCTTTTTTTGGTTCTTCAAGCAAAGCTAGGATTTCACTCCCACAGAAGGTAGCACTGTGATTTAGAGCAGACTGTACAAATGCTGTCTGCACGGCTCACGTATTACGCACAAAGCTCCGATTTCCTATTGAAACACAGATGTACAAGGTGGGACCATTTCAATGAAGCTGATGGAGAGCATGAGCCAAACAGTATCAAAAGCATGCTATCACAATGCTGAGTTATAGTATGATTGTTCCAGATAACGTGAAAGCTTCTTCTTACCCTTAATATTTATATCAAATTAAGCATCCCTGTACAGCTTAAGACACACTCGCTGGCCATTCTGTAGGATCAGGCTTGAAAACATCAACATATGAATCGGGTAATGGCAGAGAACAATAACCTTCTAAGTTTAATGGAGGAGATCCAAGGCCTTAGCCAAGAAAAAGAACAAAGAATAAATGAGCACATAATAAAGTCAAAGTGGAAAGCTTTCCTTAATTAACCCACCTTCATAATCACTTACCATCACTCTCTTTGGACCCTACAAAGAAATTCACCACTTTATATGTGTTGCTAATGGCAACCACAGGGGATGGGGAGGGAACAAAGACCCTGAAATCAACCTGCGATTCTCTGTTCCCAAACCTCAGCCTGAGCAGCGCTGATGACAAGCAAACTGCTCTGGCTGCTGCCAAGGCAGCTCCTGCCTGCCTGCGTGGCTCGGCACCGCCGGGAAACACAAGTCCCCCAGCGAAACACCACCATCGGTCATGGTCCGTAGGGAAGTCCTGATTTCGTGGCTCAAGTAAGTGCCCGCAGGAAGGATCTCCTGCCTCTGAGCCCTGGAGTAGGTGCAGGCAAAGAGGGAACCACCACCCACCCACAGCAGGACCAGAGGCTGCCGTGGGCAAGCGGCAGAGCAGGGAGTACCACAGGGTCTATGCTTGGGATCCTCTCCTAGCAGGAGAGAAAATAAGGATGGAGCCACATGTCCACCTGTACATGTGCACAGGCCTATACTTACTGCCAACAGCAAGCGAGGGTGACTGGTGACACCGAGTCTGGGGACTCCTGCTGCTGAGTAACACCTCAATAAAAAAAACACAATTACAAAAATAGCTGCTAGACTGTCTACTGTTCATAGGTGTTAAAAAGCCTTCAACTTTGATTTTTCCCATTTCTTATCACAGTACAACTTCACGACACTTGAGGTTTTGCAAGTAAAACATTATAAGCAAAGGACAAACATGTCAATGAAATGTCCCAGAAACTGAGGCCATCTGACTGAAACTCAACACAGTGAATATATGCTATGGAGAGCCTCAGCTGGCTTCTCCACGCTCTAACGGACTTTCAGGCTTGCGAAAGACCTCTCACAATTTTCTGTCCAGCTCCATAGAGCATGTCCACTCAGCATGAGTCACGGTAACCTGAGAAAGCAAATGCCCAAGGAATAAAGCACATGGAACTGGGAAAGCATGGCCTGAGAGGGGAAGACATCATGCAGCTGAAGATGCATTAGACAGACTTCTAAGTCAGTACAGCATCAGGCTCTTACCCAGTATTCTGAAAGTCCCATGCATCTCTCTATTTATTTTTAATATTAATATTTGTCACTGCAATCACCATAGTTTGTTTCTTTAGTATAAGCAGTTCCTAGGGTCTATAGATCATATTTATTTGATGAAGCCTATTGGAAGGGTTAAAAGGAACAACATATGCTCTGGTAATACCAGCAGTATGGAAAAGAGGTTTTTTTTCTAGATGAGGCCAGGAATTTGTAGGTTAAGGTAGCTAATTCCTCATATAGATGTTTTTATCTTTTACATTAAATAAATAACACAAGGAGAAATCTTATGTTCTGAAGAAAGAGGCACATTTTTGTGATGTCTATAAGAGAGTCAAAATGAAAATACCAAAACTCACTCTGCCGAGTCTGCTCCCACAGCATGATGCCTTCCCACCCCCACTTAAGAAAAAGACAACAAATAAACCAGATAGCAATGAGCTGCATTTTCTGAGGTGTTACCTCTAAGTGCTGCTACTTGGCAACTCTTCTTAATTTCATTGCTATCTTTGTCAGTGTCATCTGCTCTTCCTGTGAGTAATGTCAGCTACACAGCAACTGCACTCGCTTCAAGCTATGCCTCTGCAAGAGGCAGAGCATTTGCCATAGTGCGTCTTACGCTGCTGGTTATTCACAGAGTAGTCAGAGTATCTAAAAGGAAGTGAGAACACTGAAGAAAACAGTGTGCTATGGTCATTATGCCATCTGCAACTCAACATTAAATGCCATTATCACTCCTGCAAGTGACAATGATGTCAACTCAAACCACAATGCCCAACTCGTGAGGAGATGCTTTTTGAGCATCCAATGGATTACATCCCACTGCTCAGGAACATTAAAATAATTAGGCCTTTGAAAGCTCTAACATAGCGCACACACTGTGTGCTCAATGTTACCTGCGTAACGCTGTTGTGCTCATCATTACCCATTTGCTCCAGCTTCTTCATAAACAAGTGGGACTCACCCTTTAGATCATCTAGAATCCTAGAATGGTTTGGGTTGGAAGGGCCATTAAAGCCCACCCAGTGCCACCCCCTGCCCTGGGCAGGGACACCTCCCACCAGACCAGGTTGCTCCAAGCCCCGTCCAACCTGGCCTTGAACCCCTCCAGGGATGGGGCAGCCACAGCTTCTCTGGGACACCTGGGTCAGGGGCTCACCAGCCTCACAGCAAAGAATTTCTTCCTGAGATCTCATCTAAATCTCCCCTCTTTCAGTTTAAAACCATTTCCCTTTGTCCTATGGCCTCCCTCTCTGATCCAGAGTCCCTCCCCAGCTTTCCTGGAGCCCCTTTAGGGACTGGAAGGGGCTCTAAGGTCTCCGCAGAGCCTTCTCTTCTCCAGGCAGAACACCCCCAACTCTCTCAGCCTGTCACCCGCCTTTCGTGTAGACTTAAATACCACACAGACTAGGAGGAACAATAAAAGTGAAAGAAGCTGTAAAATTTCATACAAAGGTGCCAATGTAAATACTACTACAGCGAATATCTCATAACTGAACACAGATAGTCAAAGTTTAGTGTCACTGGGCACTGATAATTAGCAAGTCAAACAAGCTCCCTATTGTCCATTTTATAGATAAGTGGAGAAAAGATGGCAGAGACAGTCTCAAGACTTTCCAGTCTTATGGTAATTAGTTAATTCAGTCCACAAAAGCTGCCTAGGTGTAAAAGAGCAGCAGAGGAGAGCAGGGGACCCACCATCAGTAGCAGTGTTTTAGTTGGGATGATGGCACTATTGGATCAGACGTAATGTTATTCTTCCAGCGTTCTCAACCTTATATAAAGATAATAAAAATAGGATAATACCAAGAGATGCCTTTTTAATACTGTGAAAAGTGGCAACGTTTTCTTGAGTCCTGTTTTATTATTGAATGATTAGAAAATATAAACTGTGACCAAAGGAATCCCAAGATGTACTGTGGGATACGGCATTTTCTTCTTTCACCCACATGCAGCAGAACTCCATTAGGAACACAACACCCACAGACACCTCCTAATTTAGCACACTAAAAAGCCCAAAAGAATAGACTCTCTTTTATATGGAGGATATATTGCCAAACACCTTGATTAGCCCTCAACATAACTAACCTAATCTGAATGCAATAATCACTACTGAAGTTCTCAAAATTCTCCCCCAGTGCAAATCAAATACTAAACTAAATTACAAAGTAAGTACCTCAAGGAAGGTGTTCCTAGTCGCCAGCTGTAGTAAGAGTGTAAATCAAAAGCCGTCAAGGACACCACATATTTTTATGCACACTGAACTGGTCCCACTTCAAAAATCCAATCTAAATAGAAATATTCTAGAACACTTAAGACTTAACTAATAGGTTTTTTCCACAAATGAGTAGTGTATCTCACTAGCCTGTTTTTCACCCTTTATTGAATACGTAACTTCCATTGTATATTCTGTAGAAAACAGAGACTCTGACCTGCATCTCGTCTTGTATTTTACAACTGGGGTGACGTGGAAACCCAAATGACCAGAGCTGCTGACCTCAGCCAGCTCAAACCTGTGGGAATGCAGGCAGCAGAGGCAAACATGAGACAGAAACAGCAAGCATGGAGCAAGAGCACACCCTGGGAGACTCCTGAAAGGAGACGACTTCAGATGCAGAACCCAGTTCTCACCGATGACAAAAGTAGGAAACATTTTTGGGATACAAAAGATGGAGTTCCAGCAATCCAAAAAGCCACTGAAAATTGCTTAACTATAAAGAAGCTCTATTCAAGGTGACAAAAGTGGGAAAGGATTTGTATTCAAATCTCTTCAGTTATTTGGTCGTAATATCTATGCTAAGATATCTATGCTATCGTAATATCTATGCTTTATGCTAAGAATGACTTCTTCCATATTCTTAATTGTGTGTTCCATAGTTCGAGAAGTTGAAAAATTTGTGTGTCTTTTGGCAAGTGCATGTTCAAGAGACTGTAATAAGGCAGTTCATCAAAGCAGAAATGTGCTCACATTACAAATACTTCGTAATTTGTGTTTGACATATTAGCAGAAATAGAAGTGTTATATTGTATCATAATAGAAGCACCAAATTCATAGTAACAACCATCCTTGGGCAGTTTCAGTGAGTAAACAAAAATCACATTTTCTTAATACCCCCAAAATAACCCCTACGGTTACTAATTAACCTTCATTATACATGTGGAAGCTTAAGTTTTTATTTAAAATGAGATCTCAAATTAGAAGTCATTTAATCAATTTATGGCATAACCATTTTTCCTTCACAGCAGTTACCTATGTTTATATTGTGCTAGCCATTTCATTTTACTTCCAGCCAATTAATTCATTCCTTTGCGTAATCCAGCACAACTGGGAAGAGGTACTCTTAATCCAAAGTAAGAGCATCCATACAAAGAGTCAACACATAACGGTTAATCAGGAAGAGATTTGCCAGGCTGAGAACGGGAAAATTCCTTAAAGTTAGTTTGATTTAGACCACTTTCAGCTCAGCTTCCCAAAGCTGCTGCTAGAGACACATACCCCTCATCCCACAGCTGTGGCAATACGGATATTTGGAGTTGAAGCCACACATCATGCAACAAGAGAACACAGTAATTTATTTGTCAAATTGGAAACAAATTCTGCAAGTAGAGAAACAAAAAGACCAAGAAACAGAAAAGAAGCAAAAAGAGACTAAGAAAACCAACTAAACCCAACTTTCTGATTACATGAATGGAGCAAAATTCTAGACACTCAAAAGACTTTTTATCATGTAACATAGAGGCACAGATTTAGACAACCACTACTTAGGGACTTAATTACATTCTTTACACTGAAGTTATCTCTGTTATGCTCACACCAAGAAAAGCAGCATTTAAAACATCTACATGATTTAACCTAGAGGTGTTAGTTTGTCCCATTAGAAACTTTAAATGGTAATCATATTTTGATTTTCATACGCCTTCCTTTGCATAGTTTGTTTAGACTTTCCTTTGTATAGCTCCTTAACTGGTCAGCTTATTTCTCTTGTATGGTTCCTGCCTAATACAAAACATTTTGGGGAAAATCAGTCCAAATTCACGGTAAGGTTGGTGTCCAATATTTTACGCAAATGACTACTAGCCAAGTGCTATACAAATATTATGAAACAGAAGGGCTCCCAACTCCTTTTCAATACCTGTTCAACACAGCATGATAAGTGACTTGATATTTTTATTGAAGCTGTGGTTTCCAAGTTCATAGAATAGAAGGCATTGGAATAAGTCTTTCTTAAATAGGAAGAAAAAAAAAAAAAGAAAAGAAAAAGATTCCTTTCCTAAGAAAAATGTTTTGGGAAACTGGCAATCTTCCTAAAACCCAGAATGTTCCAGAAATGCAGACTATAATTCAAAAGTATTTTGTCATCTGTACAACAGTTTTGCTCATAGCTGCAATGCAGCATTCTCTTCAGGACTGCTCATCGCACTTAAAGGATAAAATGACCCAACTGCCTACTCTGTTCCATCATTATTCATTAATGAAGAGACCGGGCCTAGAGGATTGTCATTGCAGGATAAAAAAAAGGTTCATTAAGCATGACACACGTTAACTCTAAACAAGAGACAGAGACAAGAAAATCAGACACACTTTCAATGTACACGTTAGCAATATTTAGAGAATGTTATCACTTTAAATAGCACTGATAACATGCTATTATATTATGAAAGAATTTTGATTAATATAAAAAGTGCAGACACCTTGAAATAACAGGGCTAAGGATGAAGTCATTCCTTTCAGACAGACATCTTGAGTATGCACTTGTTTTCTACAGGTTACGTAAATGATAAGCAGAGAGAAACTGAACAGCCATGCTGAAATACTCAGGAGGCCAAAAGGCAGAGTGTGAGTGTGTGAGTGTGTGAGTGCGTGTTGCCTTAATTCTGCTACCCCTTCTGTTAAACATATTTCTATTTTTACCTATCTCCTTATATGCCTCCTACGTCTACTGTTCTTCCTGAAGATCATCTTAACAGGTCTTCCCTCTGTACCCTTCTCCACATTCCTTATTTTCCCCTTCATTTTATCTCAAAGAAACGAGTGCTGCTGATAAACATCAGATAGCTCTTCCCTCTGAGTTTCTACTGCTCAGCACAGTCCTCACTCTCACCTTGAAACTTCTTAATCACTTCAGGGAAATAGCCTGTCCTTTGAGGCCACAACTATTATTTAATGTTGTACACCTGTTTGGTGGGGGTATTTAATGTCTTCAAAGATGGCCATAGAATGCTACATACTTTGCAGGCTCATGAATGACATTGAAGAAAAGCCCTTTTAAGAAAACAAAATATTGCTCATGTTGCACGACTTTGAAAATCTTAAGAAAAATACTCTGTTTCTCTAAATATTATGAAAAAGAGCAGCCAACACAAAACTTCCAAAGGAGTTAGGTGAGACTATTAGTACCGAGTACAAATATGGCTTTCCATTTATGTGCCGTCAAGATTCTAGAACTTATTGGAAAAATGAACAATTCCTGTTATTACAGAAACAGGCTTGCGCAACATAAAAAGCCTCTAACAGCATGAATCTTTTAAATTCCTGATCTTTGTTTGTGTCACGGCCTTTATTTGCAATTAAGTGTAGTGCATATGAAGTTCACTGCCTGCCAAGCCTCAGAAGACTGATACGGCCCAGGGTGCGTAATTCAAGCTCCTTTTACACTGACCTACCAAACTCTGACCCATTAGACCTGTCTGGTAAAAGGGAGAAGGTATTACAATTTCATTCAGATCTGGATATCTGAGCAATTCATTCAACAAGGGTACCAATTATGTTTGATCCCCTCACCTTTCCCCCTACTTCTGGCCTGGAGTGATTTGCCACGAAACAGTAATCCTGAGTCATGCTGAATTTGATCATAGTGACCTGAGATGAAAGGTTCCGGATCTTGAAAACTATCTTTAATTCATCCAGTTTGTTAATTTGTTATAGTTCTAATGCTACAAAAACACAGGCTCTTCATCTCTAGATAAGCATCATCTGCAGCCTTGTTCACATGCAGTCGGGATGAGGCACGCGAAGCCCGTCCTCGGCACTGATGGAAACCCATGCATGAGACTGCTTCACAGAGCTTACGCATGCTCTTGTGCTCACCCGCATCAAAACACTACATCTGTAAAACGTGAAATGTTTCCTCTGCCAAAGGTTGAAGACAGGTGATATCATTAACTGATACAAAACCATCAGTCCAGCCCACCTAACATGCTTTTATCTTATGAATACAAGATTATTTAAAAAACAATGTTAAATTGTTAAAAAATTAAAAAACGAATGTTCTATAACTAACCAAGTACAGAAACTAATGCAACCAACATCTAACCAGAACCAACGCAGACCAACTTTCTCAAATTATGATGCATTGAAAGCGTATTTGTTGTTGGATTAACTGGTTCCCTCACCAGAAAGGACTTTGCTCTGCCCAGTTGCAGCATCAGGCACGTAATGTCTCTTGACTTCACCTTACGCACAGCTCCCATCAGCAGCACCAAGCTCTTCTCACCCCAACCACGTAACAAATGGTGGTGAAGCCGCATGCCCGCAGGCTGCAGCACCAGCCGCGTAAGCCCCAGCAGGGACCTGCAGGCGCCCCCACGGGCAGGTGACCAGCGCTGACACCGGCGGAGCCCTGGCTTACTGCTTAACCATCACACAACCCAAGCTGGACGCATCTGCCATCGCACATTGCCAATGGCAGCGAAGAGACCGATTTCTCCAGGACTGCTTTACTTTATAAATGCTTAATTTAGAGCCTGGCCCCACTCCTGGGGTCAGCAGCCGGTTGGGAGTGGGAGGGCGCCGACCCCCGCAGCGTAGGCAGGGACACCCCGTCTCCAACAGCCGCGCTGGCCAGGACCGACAGGGCACAGACAACACAACTGCCAAGTTGTAAATCTTAATTATAATCTTCTTAAACATTAATAAAAAAAAAAAGTCAATGCCAGGCTGAGGCAGTTATTAAGGCTCCATGTCAGCCCCCCACTTGGAATTTCTTTTTTATTATGACATATCTTGAAGCTGTTTTCCTCTGCTATGGCACTCCACGTTGGTTTTTGTTACATGCTTTTCCCTGCCTCTGAATCCAGACTGCATCTGCTGTGCTTTATGTAATGCTGCTTTGTGTAACATCTTAGGACCTAACATTTCAACAGGAAACTGCAGCTAAAGATTTTGCTTTTGTTGATTTTAAGAGAATCTGGCTTCACTACCAAGGCCCCAGATTCTTAAAGTCAAATTCCTTGAGGCTGAAAACCATTGAACTGGTCCCAAATCCTGGCTTTATCAAGCTGCTGCCTCCAGCACCCTTGGTGTGTCCTTGACGCGGCTCTCTGCAGCCATGACTCACTCTGCCACAGCGCTCGCCTCCCCGGCGGGAACCGAGTGGTGGGGAGTCAGTCAGGGAGGGACATCTCCGCGTGACAGGGACAACAGGGAGATTCCTGGGGCATGAGAAGGAACACCAAGCAATCAGATCAGTGCTCTTGCTGTCCAAAACCAGAGAAAAGCAGTACCTACAACGACATCTTCCCGGCTTCAAAAGCACTTTCTCAATTCACAATTTCATTTATGTGTAGGAAAAAATAGTACAGCCAAGCTTTTGCCTTACAAGAAACCACTTAAAGGGGGAACAGTGCAGAGCAGGAAGGATTTGAATCATACAAATATTAGGAGAAAATAACAAATTGCAAACAAGCAGGTAATTAAGCTGTTTGCAGGCTGCTTTGTTCTTCATGCACCGCATATCACTGGTATGTAACTGACTGGATATTTGCTCTTCAGAAAAAAAGTACTGTATTGCATTTCTGGAAACTTTGGGATATAATTTTCCCAGTGGTATAAAACAGAGGACCAAATGTTTTTGTGCTACAGTAGGCCATGAGGATTTGTTTCAATTGCAAAATTCTGTCTGGAATTTGCCTTCAGATAGATTAAGCAAAATGTCTGAAAGCTGTAATTCCAGGAATGATAACACAGGATGCTTTCTGGAACATATTTATTTACCTGAAAACCATGCCTGGTCATTAGGCTGCTTGTTTCCCAATAAACGTTAATAATCTGTGATCTGTGTGATATCAAGCTAAGCTTCTCATGCTTTCTCCCTCTCCTGTGTCCCCTTGGTGTTTCTAAATGATGATCAGACATTAGTCCACGATCTGGCACAGTAGGGATTTGAATTACGATTGAAGACCAGCAAAACACAAACATATTGAAAAATAAAGCAATTCACATCTCAATTTGGCATATCCCATGCTATATACAAGTCATTATGGATATCCGAGGTCATTTCCCCGAAATTCACATGCAGTGCTGGTACAGAAGCCAAGCGTAAAACACCTCTTTCCCTCTGCCCCCCCGGGCCAGCTCCTGAGCCAGCCAGGCGTTTTTCCAGATCCGTTTCCCAGCGGTCGCACAAGCAGCTGTGCTGACACTGAACACCAGCGGGGACAAGTAGCTGGGAAGTGGAGAGGGTGGCGACAGTCACAGCTTAAAGCACGTGAACTGCATAAACAGTACCTTTAGCATCAACATACGAGTCTTTGAACAGTGCATGTTTACAAGCACCTACCTCACATACTACCAGTGCTACAGAAACTACTGCAATTAAAAATATTAATTTGTAGCACTACAGCGGCAACCATTGGTCTCGTTGGTAGTGGTCTGCACAAAACTCAACCGTGGTCAAGAAGTTCTGTTTATCCTTCTAGCAAGGGCTGTTTACCCTCAGAGCAAAGGCAGCCACACACGTTCTGCTTCTCCAGCTCTCATGTTTGCGTAACACCATGCTCAAGCTACCAACAGCAGAATGCTTCTTCACCCTTACAGGCCTATATATTTCAAATGTTTGAATTTTAACAAATCTCAGGAAGTTTTATTTCTGTAAAAAAAGCAGAAACTAAGCTACATGGACTACATAAAGTTTGTACAACAAACGTCATAACATAGATCAAAAGTGTCTACTCTTGCTTAACTCACATATATCTTTCACATAATTATCCCTTTATGTACACAGAGACGGAGCAAATACACACAGATGTACAATAAGTGTCAGGGATCCCGCAGGGATGACGCAAGGGATTGTGAACACTGACTAGGAACATGGAACACAAAGCTGGGCACGGAGCTCTGGTTTATTCCCAAGAGAGGGGGGTGTGTGTGAGGTAAAACCCACCTAAGTGCATCTCACTTGTTTTAAATTATACTTACCCAAAAAAGACATGAGATCTGTACGATAAAGGAACGGTCTCTGGTGGAAACGCATCTCCAGAGAACGGAATTGCCCCACATGGCTAATACTGGCAGAAAGCAGTTTTTTCCCAAGCACACGCATCTAAGGCTGACTGTCGGCAAACTCATCTAACGCGGAAATCTAACGGACTCCACAGACGAGTAGGGGAAGGACACGCCTGCCTGATTTTTAGAGCTTTCGCTTCTAACATGCAACACAAAATGAAGATGCTATTTTTGTGGACACGTTGGATTCAGTTTGGCACTTCTGTTGTTGAGGCTCTGTTGGACAGAAAGGATATAACCGCTCTTGAAACTTTCAGAAAATTAAATGTAATCTACCTTCCAGTTATTTCTAAAATTACATGCAGCTGAAAGATGACATTAAAGGTCTTTTATTTTGGATCTCTTCATGCCATAAATCTTCTGACCTGAAAAAAAATGTGAGACCTCTAGGAATGATGAGTACAAAAGCATTATCTTTCAATACTGCCAAGAAAATAAATAACCGCTGGCTTTTGGAACTGAAGCTGAGAAAGTAATATACATGTAGAGAGGGATTTAGGTAATTGTGGAAGTATTTTAAATGTTGCAGGGGTTTTGTATTAATTTATATCTGAGGGTAGTTCTTATTTCAGTTCTAATGCAGATTTCTAATGACTCTGCTATTTAGCAGATTGATTGCTCTTGCTCACAGCTCACACTCCTTTTGCAACAGATAAAAATTCTGAGCCAGGAAGCAAAACGTTTCAAAAGCAACTGGCACTATTTCTTTTTCTTGAAATGCTACAAGTGATCAGGCCTTCCCATTTTTTTTATTATCAAACTAACAGAACGTATGAATCCCAAGCAGTCTGGGCCATTTGCAACATGAAAAAGCCAGAAGTTACCACAGGGATGATTATATTTAGATTTAATTAAATACTTCTGCACACACACACAAAATAATAATAATAATAATAATAAAAAAATTACAGTCTGGTCTGAACTGTAAGAAAGCAAACAGGCTCCTATTATTAATGCATTCCCTAATTGGTCTTCTTTTTCCTCCTGAGATATTTGCAGATGTTGTGTCTTCTGATATCTATCTTCCCTTTTAGTTAACTATTATATGCTGATGTTTTTATGCTCCATTTTAAGCTTAGGTTTAACTAGAACTTCAAGTATGATCTGGCCCGTAGTGTCTCTCTTCCCAGGTAACTTTTCAGAGGAGGATTAATACAAATTTTGCCCAAAAATGCAGCTTATGCCAAGACAGACTGTCTCCTTGCCCTCCTCCAGACCACACACGGACCTGGGAACAAGGAAAATGCAGGCAGGACTGGAGAAGCGCTGCCCCGATCCCCACTGCAAGTCTGCAGAGGTGTGCCTGACAGAGAAGGGCCGAGCTGAACACAAACCAACCGTCTCATCCAGGGGCTGCACACAGATGTCAAACCACGCAAACAACTCACACAAGCCCTCGTGGACTTCATGTGTATCCAAATCATGATGAGTAATACTTAAAATTAGATCAGATTCTTAAAAAAAAAAAAAAAAAAAAAAAGAGTAAACGACATCATCTACAGAGTTACAATTACAGAATAACCCTTACTAATTATTTTGAGAGTCCAGGTATTACGAGCAGTAGGAACAAGTCCTGCAGCAACAGCTCTGCCTTTAGGTACCATGCCTCCAGGATTTTTCAATGCTACTTCAATTAAACCCTTATAGATCCCAATGAAGGCAACTTTGGCAAACACAAGATGCGCTTACAAGCTACCAAACTGTCTTACACAACTAAGCTGATTTCTGAACCATGAACATTATTTCTTTGTTCAATGAAGGTAATTACACAGTTTTGTATAGAAATACATATACGCAAGGCAAAAAGCTGCAACTGCTAAGGAAATTATCCATCTCTTCTAATTGTGCTGCTTACAAAAATTGGCTCAAAAACTAAATAAAGCAAATGGTTGGTAACAAAAACCCTAAGAAACATTTTTACCTTTAAAGATTTGTAGTGTAAAGTTCACTTCAAATACTTTTTACTGTTTTGGTCCCAATATCTGGGAATGTCTTTGTAGGACATTTCAAATTCTTCTGCACAGGGTTTTAGAAGTCGTATGCTCAGGCAAAATCTCATTTCCTAGGATTTTACAAGCTGAACATAACAGTAAAATTGTGTAAATGCTAAAAACAAGGATGCAGAGTTCAGCAGCTGCACCCCTGTGGCACACGGACAACCAACGCACCACCACCGCAGTCTCTGGGTACGCAAAACAATTCAGACCCAGCTCATCTCGCTCCTTTCCATTAAATCAGCGGACAAGTTGCCTTAAATTTCCATTAAGTTGCCTTAAGTACACAACAAATTGAAAATAACCATGAGAACCAACACACACTCCTCTCCTTGGCTCATTCACCATTCCAGCCAATTAAAAGGATTTGAAATCTTTTTGTCCAAACTCAGATTGATATTAGGTTTTATTCGGCTTCATGGCACTAACGAGGTATCAAACCTTGACAGAAGAAAGGCCAAGTTCTGCAGCACCTGAACAGTGATAAAACCCGGAGAAGTCTTGAAACCAGGGGTCAAATTTCTAGGAATATGTTACACCAGGTGTTACTGCCACAAAATCTACTAGAAATACAAGATGTAGCAAAACAGCAAAACACAAATATTCCTGCATGTCATCAGTTGGGCTCCTTGGAGCAGGTAGCTGTGGTGAAAGCCACAAGGAAAAATAAAGGAAATGGAAATGAAGAAATAAAAAGACATTTTTATTGTGGGGAAACACCCCACAACAGGCTTGAGTTCCTACGTGCCCATACAGATGTTATTTATAAATGGTGTTGCATCATCTGAATTCAACACTTCCATTAAAAATACAAGATATAAGAAATGTATACGCTTTGATTTACACATCTAAGGAGGAGCAGTGATGCCGGGAGGGCACAGGCGCGAGGAGGCAGCGACGTTCAGCAGACACAGAGACAGAAAGCGCCAGGCAGGTGCAGGGGTGAGGTCTCACCAGGGGCAGTTCTGCCGCCGCTCCTCATCTGCACAATACCCTGCACTACTGGCACCTTAAAGGCCTTTATCATTACGGAGGGTACACCTGCATATTCATCCCCTTCATTCAACCCCAAAAAGCTGATGGACGGATAGAAAACTATCCTTGAATATACAAGCAGGTGAGTTACACCATCCAAATCCAGCTGCTTCCCAGAGCAAGAGAAACACCCTCTGAAGCTGCTCCAGCCCCTGCAGAACAGGCAGAGGCTGTTATTAAAATATTGTCTTGGTTCATGCAAGTTTCTTTGATGTTTCATAATCCTAAGCATGCTGAAAATTCAGTGAAAAAACAGATTCCTCCCACTAGAGAGATCTGCCTCATACGCCAGCCAGTTGCCCTGGATATAGAATTGATCCCCAAGAGAAGGGAATGATGAACAGTTTAAAAAGACTGTGATAGCGAAGGATTGGCCAGCGTCAAGAGTAACAGTGTGCCCATACTCGAGATAATTGCACTAAGCACTCTGGGGTTTGCTCAGCTTTAATCTTGATGCGCTGGCAACCAATCATTTCATCTGCATTGGCTATAATTAGTGATAAATAACTTGCAAAGAATGAGAAATAGCTTGTCAACAACACTTCATTGCTCTTAAAACTGCCATGTGAAGGAAATCCTGGCAAATAACCACACAGTGCATATGTATGGACATATATACAGACTTTGAAAACCAAAGCCCTTGCAATACCAGAAGGCAGCTTTCAAACGATGTGGACACGATCTTCCTCTGTGTGTTCATTTATGTTCCTACAAACGTAAACTGGGGAGAAACCCAAAAACCATCAGGAGTATGTATACCACATACAGCACTGACAGGTCAGTGTTTGCTCAAAACTTAAAATAGCAGTTTAAATCCTGAATGTGGTACTGAATTTCCAGGTTAGAGGTCTCGCTGATAGGAAACGTGAAGAATGCCAAAACATGTGAGAGTCCCAGGGGAACCACTGGGGCGTTCAGCACCTGCGCAAGGGGGAAGAATCGCAGCTTGAGGTGGGAGCTGGAGGCTCCAGCTGGGAGCCAGACACCGACTCCATTCAAACGCCCCTGCGTCCCTTTGGAAAGGATGCAAATGGATAGGGACAATGTTAAGTGAAAGTAATTCATCAGCTGAACCTGACGCCTCTGCTTTCCACCCTACTGAGATAGCAGCCTGAGCCCATGCACAGCCCATGGGAGTTAAAGCAGGTCACCATCGGAGGAGGATGGCACCAGCTCCAGCCTCTACGCCAACCTACCAAAGACTTAGCTCATGATTTCTCATGGAAATTTCCATTTCCATTCCAAAATTCCAACATTTCCAAGCCTTTTACTGAAGGGGAAGCAGCAAGCAGGTAACAAACTCCGCAGTTCCGATGACAGGAGGCAGAAGATAATGGCAGTGTTCGCTTCCAGTATATCCATACGCTTGTGACGCCTCTGCTGTCATATAGTGTTACAGCCGGGCTGCGGAGCTGGTAAACAGAGACAGGGCTGGAACCTGAGCTTGGCTGAAATTTGTGCTGGGTCCTTTAACTGTACCGGTTTTGCTAGAGAAGAAAACTTTGGCACAGCTATTTCCTGAAGCACCACATCATATAGGTTTAATGCATCTATTTAAATTCCAGCAAAATTTTATGAAACTACTTGTAAGCATTTGAAGTTTCAAGTGGTTTTTAAACACGATGATCACATTAAGCAACTTATGCACGTTGTGAGGATAGAGCACGCTGCTTTGCCAGCAAGCTCTCCAAGCAGAGGACTCCCATGTTTGCATCACAGGGCTTGGGAAGAACTGGTGCAGTTTTAATTCCTTCCAGTGGAGGACAGTGGTTTACAACAGAAGGAACGGAATGGCTGCATTTCCTCTGTCAAGTTACCTGCTTCCTCATGTTGGCAGGTTTTATGGGAGCTCAGTATGGCAAGCGCCAGCCTGGGCTCTACCTGCATCTGTCCCAACACCAAGGTTTGCTTAGAACCGTCCTGGAGGTTTAGAACCGTCACTGCTTGGGATTTCAGAAAGGGTGAGTTTATGTCAAAATCCCAACATCTCATCACAACATTTCTAAACAGGGACAATTTGAACCGGTATGCAGAATGCTGAAACATTTGAAGAACTTTTTTGAACTATTTGTAGGATTGAGGATGTATCAATTTAACTGTACAATACAGTGATTTTTCTGGCTGAGGCCGCACCACTTTAAAGGCTTGGTTTCCACAGGGAAAAATCTCTTATGTAATATTTAATATTTGAAATAAAACGCTGAGGAGGCATGGATCTGAATTATTTAGCTTCTGACACATACCCTCCCTTTAAAAATTCAGTGTCTGACTGCAGATCTAAAAGACTTTCCTATAAATAAGTTATCTTCTCCGAAGCAGTAACAAATTTCAGAAAGTATGGCAACGCTTCTCAGCTGATCAGACGAAGCACAATACCATTAAAATGTAAAAAATATGTATTTGAATATTATTTTAAAGCACCAAGCCACTCCAGGTTGCTGGGATTCTATAAAAAAGGCTGAGAGAGAGCAGCTTTAACAAAATGATGTGACTTTCCCTGCTCCAAGTACTTTGTTTCCAACGAGTCAAGCACAAGATTGAGGGAGTAGTTAGTTTCTCTTATCTGCAACAGACCTGTTTCTGCAGTAAGTATCTTCTAAATGGAAAGCATTCTAAATTAATTAAATAAACCTCAAGAGACAGTAAACTAATTATTCTGGGCATACATAAGATGCTGTTGAGTTAATCTCTACGAACACAAGTGAGTTAAGGTTGTATTGACATATTGGGCCAAATTTATTGTCAGAGAAATTAACTTCAGTGGAGTTAAGCCAGGAGTGAATTTTTCCCCATTAAGTAGAAATAGGTCTATCATCTGAAGTGTGAGGATTTATTGCCTCTTGGGAAAAGCATATTGCATTCTAGTTGTATAAATGACTACTCTTGAACACTCAAATGCTTCAGAATGCACGGAATTTTTTGTCTAACCACCTAATAGTTGGATTGTTACACATGAGCCCTGACTTCAGCACAGAGGATGCAAGGAGTACTGCTGAACTACATAAATAGCTTATTCTTGGAGCTACCTGAAGCTTCCCTACGGCGTTCAAAGTCCTCGTGCAAGCAGGAGACACAATCTTCATGTCTAAATCAAACATGACTACCAGAAAATGTCTTATTTGTCTACATTTACCCAACAGTTATTTTTGAAAGAGCATCTCGAAGAAATTTTCATCTACTGCATCGATTCTGCAACTCTTCTGATTTAAAAAATCATTATTAATCCAAATTCTATAACCACTGTGTTATACACAGTGGTTATAGAATATCATATATTAATTTTTAAGTTATTTTGTACAGAGGGACAGAACTCAAAGCAGTAATTGCTACCACTTATTAAGAAACAGACATACTAAGAACCCAGGCTAGCACAAAGCTAAGTGTCTCTATGTGGGGATTAAAAGTCCCACCAGTTCAGAAGACAATGTGTCCTCCAAACGTCCACTTGGACTAACACAGAGTGCTGCACTGTGCGACCAGGACAGCACTCCCATCACGCATGTCAGGACAGCAGTTTCAGCATTGTGGGGAACTCTAACTCAATAGCATTAACCTCTCTTCAAGACCACTTTGCCACTGAATATTTTTTTAACCTGTGCTAAGCCATCTGTCTAGAATTCAGTTATGTGTCACATAACCACTCAACACCATCTGCTAAAGGTAAAACTTTGTTCTTTTTTAATTTATTGTCTTCTACTTTCCACCAACCTCTAGTTCACATAAGCATCTCAAACAGAAATCTATTTTCAGCATGGCCAAAAGAGACTAGAAAACCGCCCGAGGGCAAACCGAAACAGGCTTTGAGTCAGGCTGCAACTATTCGGAAACAGAATTTATAAGAACTGGCATAGCTCCTTTGAAACCAAGAAAACTCCCTTGACACAAAGAAAAGACCTCATGTTATTATTACCATGTTCTGAAGTGTTAATATCTCAGTTACCCCACCCCTTCTTCTTATGGAAGTCATTCTTAATAAATCTCTACTTCTCAGTGCTATTAATGTTATCATGTCAACTTGTTTTTCAAGAATGTCTCCTTCAACGTGAGCATAGACGACTGCAACACAGAAAAATTAGTCAGAAATCAGCCTGACAGTGGGGCAGCAGGATATGTGCCACCACTGACACCTACGTGATGCGCAAGAGAAAGGAGAGATGAGGCAGGGAGGTTAATCCCACCAGCCTTTGGCATCACAGCCCGGCACCTACACCTGGTCTGTCCCCGTAATACCTAGAGTTTGCTTAACAGCAGCACACACATAAGGTTTAAATCTTATTTAGGCTTATTCTCATCACTATCTTGGCAAATGTTGCCCAAGTGTGGCTTTAAATACCTCTGTGAAAAAGAGCAAGTAAAATTACATTAGGGAAACATCCAAAATTACTAGTTTTAAAATCAAAACCCCCCGTGCAAAGTATTATGGTGATCACCGAGAAAATTGCTATAAAAGCTAGAAGGTTGTTTTCTTAGCAATACCAAGAGGATCTTTTCCATCGTTCTGCCAAGATTCGCAGCAGTCACAGAGATGTTTAGCTCTTTCTGAGGTTCACCACTGCAGTACAGCTGCTGTTTCAGCCACTGAAAAGTGTCAGCCTCCTGGGGAGTCTTAATTAAATAAAAGGCAATTTTAGAGGGTGGGGGAAGTATCATTACAAAGTGAAGCCTTGCTATTTGGATGTCAATTTACATAATGCTATATTGCTCTTTGATTATGTTTATAAATCATATTCAATCAAAAGCAAAATTATTGCTGAATGATTCTGTTTGACTTACATATCATCAGAATTTAGGCTGAAGTAGTAATTAATTTATGTTATTTTTTAGTGTGTATTCTCAAAGAATAAGCAAATCCCAAAATTTCGAGTATAAGAGTCCTTCCTTCCTAGGCTGACATGTGATGCTATCTCATCCTCTAACACCGCTCCCAATGCGGATGAACCGTGGTGCCCTTTTTCTAGAGGAGACATGGAAGGAGGAACTGCAAGCTCTTACTGTTCATCAGGAGTAACCGAGGCCCAAGGGAATGGTAACTCTCATCTAAGAAGCAGCAGTTTCTTAATTGTTGTTTATTAAGAGGAATGTCCCCTATTAAAAATTACCATGAGCGCCAGCACTGAAACCTTTCCTCTATCTCTAATATTAAAGTGTTGTCAGTGCTGTAAGTGCCAGTTGACTGTACAAAATGACAAGTATCCAGGCTCATCCCTTGCAACAACTGGCATCTGCTTTGGAGTCATTTTAGATGGTTTGAATGGCACTAATTAGAAGTAGTTACATATAAATGACATCCCAAAGACTTGACACAATAAACATTGCTATCTAGTGCCATTCATTTGCTCTTCCCGTTCAAATATACACAGTATTTATGATAATTTCCATGTTCGCTGCCACCTTTATCCCACAAATAAGGTCATGAGACAGACAAACAACAAATATATGAAGCACCACATGGAAGTTGAATACATAATAAGTTATCAAATGCTCTTTAAAGCATCTAGGCCAGGGTTCTGATTGCTTCTGAAAGTTGTGACTGTACCTCTAAGAATGTGGAGTAGAAGACTGCCTCCATACTTAACCTTGCAATGAAGCCATTAGGGGTTCCCAGTGCGTACCAATTGGCCAGGCAGCTTTATGAACGCTACCAGAATTTCCTACCTCTTCCTCTGTTCTACATGCTAGTGAAAAATAAAGATGTTTACATTCTCACATGGGTGTAGACTAGTGGGAAGGATAATTGAGATCTGAGTCACCAACTAGAAATCTCAATTTTTCTTGTGCCAACTAGGATGTCCTCTGTTTCTGTGCACACAACAGTCAGGACCGTTTGTACGCTGCAGAAGGTTTCATATGCTCAAAAGAGTAGACAAAAGAAGAACACGCTGAAAGTTCTTCATAGTCATGCCTGGTTTTTAGGAAAAAGTCTTTCCACAGTGCATTTCCTAAAATGTCAAAGTAGAGAGCGAGCAGACATGCCCAGCTGCAGGTAACTAACATCCAGAACCTGGCGGGACAGAGAAGTCTGGGTCTGCAGATCAGAAGGTCTGCGGCACACAGTATTTTATACAGCCACAATTAAGATAATTAGTAGACGTAGCTGCCACAACAAAAGGCAGCAACCACCTAGTGACTTTCTTTGATTTCCATCATCCTACATTTTAAGCATCCCACTGCCCTCTTTAGTCTTACAGCTTTTTTTAATACCTATTCTCCTGCACGGTGTCTTTAACACCTCATACCAACCCTCTCACAGCCGTAGTGGCACAACATTCTTTTCAAACACTTTTAAATAGTCCTGTTGATTAAATAACCCGTCACTAATGTGATTTCAGGAATCCAGAGTGTCTTCTAAAGTGTAACCTTTAACACCAATTGCAAATATAGAACAGAAAATTAAGTCAAGCCAACAAAATTAAATCAGTAACTTCCAATGCAATGTCAAATTTCTGACACGCTGCATATTACCAAAGAATAAACTACTTACAAAATGATTAAAGATTTAATTTTTCTTCATCAAGTTTTTGGGCACCATGTTTTGTATAGCTTTGTAGAAAATGCAAGGAGTGCAAGGAGCATCATCCTAATGGATCCCATCCAAAACAGAATGGTCATGAAAGATTCTGAGGACTTCTTCTGAACCCCTTCCACTACCTTTTAAAAATTTAAATATGCAGCTTCATTTTCATTGTTTCAGATCTCAAACAATAAATGCAGGGTTTTTTTCTAAAGTACTCCCATTCCTAGCTTTAAAGGTATGTACATTTCAAACAGCTTGAGAGGAGGGCTTCGGAGTCTTCATTTGTTTTAGTGGCAGCATCAGAGCCAAACTCCCTGTGCACTGAGCAGTGTCACCACGCAACAAAAGAGGATGAATAGAGTCTTGATTTCGTGTCCCTGCTGGTGTCACAAAGCATGCAAGGCTTTAACAAAACAATGACAGATGAAACACTTCTCAGGCTCTAATTAATTCTTTTCCAGAACAGAGCCAGTTAACATGCAGCCTTCTTTTTACTTAACACCCAGTTTAGCTCTATACATGGATAATCCAATTCCAAATTAAACTATTTGAGCATATGTTTAGATTTAAGCACACTTAGTGTACGTGCTTTAAAGGAAGCAAATGCCCAAAACCTTTCCGAAGGCCTCCTAAGCCACACCTGATGCGAAGCGCACACGGGCTGTCCTCTTGCACACGCTAACCTTCCTAGGCACCGTAGAGCCTTGTCTCGTGCCTAATACCATTTTAGAGATCTGAGAAATATTCGTAATAACAACCTCATAGTTTTGAAAACATTTCATAGTTACATACTGTGAATGCCATGCTGCCTTCGGCACAAAGACGCCTGTTAGTGCTTGAACTGAGCGCAGAGCCCCAGAGCAGGAAACACCCACCGGAACGGGAGCAATGAGGTGAAGGACACACCAGAACCCCCCGGAGCCGGGGCTTCGCTTACAGCTCTACCAGCCCTCCCCACCACGGAGACCTTTCTGTCTATCCAACCCTGTGATACAAACGCAAACTGCGCTGAAGAAGAGGCAATTGTATTTATATGCTGCTATACTATCAAGTCAAAACAGTTTAAATCAAATTTTGCTTTTCCTACCACATATTTATAGTAACACTTATTCTGCAACAAGTCCTCACCAAAATAAGCAAACGAGTCCTCACCAAAAATAAAAAAAAAAGTCAAACGTCCTTCTGCCTTTTAGTTTATGCAACGTAGATGCCAGAACTGTGCTCTCTGGCCATGTTTTATTTATGAGTCAACTGCTTCTAAAGGATTTTTTGAATTCACTTTCACCAATAACCCTGTAACCTTCAGAGTAGAAAATTTATGAAATCTCAGGAGAAAAGACATTCAGTGCAAAGCTTGTCCTGTTTGGGCAGTGTGAGATGAAGCCCAATTTTATACTTTCAGCGTTACAAATAACTATCAGACAATACTGGTATTTTTCAACACTACGTGGGTACTCAGGCTACCAACTCAACACTGTTGCAAGAACTTTCGTATATTTTACCAAACGAGAAGTCAACACATACTAAGAATTACGCCAAAATTCTTTGTCATTACAGCTGACAATTACATAATCGGGTGCCTTTCAGTATCCTGACGATATCAATGTCTGTCGGTCCCTGGAAAGGACATTCCCAGCCTGTCTCTGCTGGCAGCAACTGGCTTTTCTTTCCTTCCATTAAAAGACCAGTCTTAGGAAAACGTATCTGTCTTTTCACCTTACGGTTCTTGGTTTTGGCAAAGCAGTGTCATTCCCCAGAATTGGCACAGCTCCCCATAAGTATTAAAATCATTGTTTCATTAAAGTAACTGTTGGGATGATAACTACTAAGTAGGTTGTTTCCTTTTTAATTTTTTTTTAACTTGTTGCCTTAATAGTTCTCTCTCATCTAACCAACTAGGAAAGTTACTTGTTGCAAATGCACACATACTATGTCCTATATATGTAAGAATATTCGTGTTAGCAGCGTTATATTTTAGGAAATACTGGGTCAACAGGAGTTCCTAACTCATAGTGTTATGTCTGTGTTATTAAGCTGTTATAAGATGGAATTTTATTTAAGAAATTAATTTATTCACTACTCAACTTCTAACATTCTCTTAGGAATGATATTAAGATATATTAATTTCAAAATCCTTTGGCTTCATTTGAGATTGACAAATTAACAAGCGAGTCAAGAAAGATGTTGCAGTATACACGAGGATGCAAATGCTAAACAAAATACAGCAAAGAGTCAAAAGACAGGGTAGAAGGGTTATTCACTTCTTTTTATCATTACGAAACACACAGAAGAAGTTCCATACAAATCTTGGGAACTACGGAAAGGATTCACAGAGCTTACTTGCAGAGCAATCTTTTCAAATAGCTATAGGTTATACTGTGCAGCCTGCTCCATCACTGCTCTGTAGTGTAAACGAACGACATTTTATTCTGTGACAGAAGATTTCAAATCAGTTACGAGTGTTGTGTTTCACATTGATTATTGATTAATGTAAATACGATAAATGCTGAAGAATGTCCAAATGCAAGTTTGAGTGAACACATTTCACTATCATGAATTTTTAATTGCCCTTCAAATTGTGAAGCTACTATTCTAAAAAGCAGTAAAAAGTACCATGCTTGAAACAAAGTTTTAGGCAAAGCCCCATATTCTTAAGAGCAATTTCCTATGGTTTTATGGTATGCTTTTCAGAAAAGTCTATCCGTAATAGATGTACACACCAATGAAACTTCAGTGTTTCTTCAACAAATGCTACCATTTATACAGATAAAATGTCCAGTTACTCTGATAATCCCTAACATATTGCCTTGCTTCATGCTCTGGAATAACCAAAATGCACTTGCACCATGAGGAGTTAGAAATCGCAGCAGAGTGTGCCTGTTACGGGCCCCAACATTTCCAGCCTCAAGCATCCTTCTTAAGCCGTTTATTAGCAGCACCTTTTTGGGTTTAGCTTTTCATGGTTGTTTTGGGGGGGGGGGGCTTTGTTCTCTTTTTAAAGCCAGATCTCTGAAGTGAAGCCTCTGTCAGAATAACGATGCAAATGTTTTCCCTAGAGACCTTGGAAATAACTGCTAACTTGCACGTGCAGCATCTCTCTCCTCTTCAGAGGAGCAACTCGCCTTTCAAGGCTTTTCTCCCTCACCGGGCAGTAGGGGAACCGCGCTATCGACCCTCCTGAATACCTTCAGCTGCAACCTACAGTAAAACACCCTGGTGCTTCTGCATTCCGCATACACAACAGGGAACGAGGCACTGACCTTGCCACTGCGCAGAATAAATTCTAAATATAGCACGATTTCTAAGCATTCCAATGTTCTTTCACCAGTTAACTGTTAACTCATGACAACAGGCAAGTTTTGTCCCGAGGCACAGGTTTTTCCCTTGTTGTCCTCTTATTTCAGGTTAGAAGAAAATTGGTAAATAGTCAGGATGACATTCAGCTTAATTCTCCGGGCAGCTGGTTGGTTACTGCAGGGGGGGAAGGTAAAATGCACGTAGAACAAGTGATGCAGTTGACTTTCCACTTTGCAAGTCAGACCTTATTTCTCACTGTCTTTTTCCAAGTCTACTCGCTACACTTGGGGTACACTCAAAACACCATTGGCGTATTTTAATTACAACTGTTATCAATGTTTGGGAGGTTGCCTCTCTGGAGCTAAACGGTGGCACAGAAGACCTGCAAATTATTTACTCTGCCCAAACTATCCTAATGGAGAGCAGGGAGAAGGAGGAGCTGAGGAATCCTCCTTAGCAGACCCCTGTGAAGAAGTGGCCAGAAGAGCTTTGCATGTGTTGAATCAAATGTATTGACATGGCATTTACAGAGTACTGCAGTGTTACCATACAATAACAGCTGTTGCTGAAAGGAGATAAATATAAACATCACTTCCCCCTACACACACTTTATTAGATTTATAAGAATCTGTCTCTGCTTTAAGCAACTTCTGATTTTTCCTCTTCTGTTAGTAAGGTCTAGGGACACTGAAATAAAATTCTTCTCTTCTCTTCCCCTCTAGCTGTGGCAGAAGATGCCGTGAATGCTGCAAAGTCAGCTGAAGCAAGTCAAGTTTCAGAATACTGGCCAGCTTTGTAGATAGCTGCTCTTTCCTACGTAACTACCAAGAGAACTCGGTAAGAAAAAAACATCTCCTTCACCATTTTGCAACCTTTAATTCCCCTAAGCAAATAGCTTTTCTTTGAGGCCCAATTCTGGCACATTGTTCCCTTCACAGGTACCCGTGATCCAGTGCTGTGACGGAGCGCTCCCCGTTAGACCCTCCATGCGAGCCAGGGCCTCTCCCACAGCGGTTCTCAGAGCCTTGGCCAGGGCCCTTCTATGCTCACCACCACTTCTGTCTCCTTTCTGGGACTCTGCATCTGTAGTCTTCATTTAGCATCCAAAACTCAACTCTTCTGTTACTCTTAAGCGTCAATAAAAAGCTATTTTGAATGAAGACTATAGCAGCAGAAGACAATCTGCTGCTTCCTTCATGAAGACATTCAGTCAGTGCCTCTCGCCCACTTGTCAGATGCTTTCGAGTCCATCAATATTTACTGCGTCCCAGGAGTGCTCAAGCACAGAACACCTGAGCTGCCTTTCTTTAACTGGTTCAGGAACTCAGAGCAGCATGGCATGGCAATATACTCAACAGTTAACTGTCCGAGTCCTGCTGCTGCTTCGATGAGTTTCGCAGCCCGCAATGGAATCTCAGGTTTTGTGCTAGATTAAGTAAAAACGCCTCATCCTGCCCCAAATCCCCTACACTGTGAAGAGCAGGATCTGGAGTGTATGGATCTTGGCCTTAAATTTCTGCTCTGAAGATTGTCCTTCAATGTAAACACTTGAACAGAAGTCCTGAAAGGAAATGAAAATTATACTGTCCTAGAATATTAAAATCCTGCAAAAAGAAACCCCTCAATAAATGTTGTGCTGCATATTCAGTACTGATCTCTCAAAACTTCCATTTCCTGTGACTCAGGATTACAACTGAAATTGTCTATTATTTTAGCCCATGTTTTAGTATCAGTATTGGAACACTTAAAGTACCACATCAGAGGCAGATCATAGATTACTTTAAAGTGAGAATTTATGAACGGTGATAAATCAAAAGGTACAAGAAAATGAAAAAAGAGAACACTTACCATCAAATGTAGTAAGAATTCTAAAATAAAAAAATCAATTGTTTTTCAACGTAAAAATCTTTCATCAGGAATTTCACACACAATTTGAAGCTAAAGGTAGAGAGCTGGTTTTACTAGAATAATAGTTAAGTGTAAATTGTTCTTGGAAGTGAATTAAAGAAACACTATTTTTTACTGTGAAGCGTAGAAAACAGAAGCATCCCTGAAGTGCACTAGAATCTTTAACTATATTCACTTTTGCACCACATCATTGGCATATTGCTTTGTCTCTTGCCTATAAATAATTAGGATTTGAGGAATACATCACAAAACAAAGTAGAATATTATTACGAAATTCATCAGAATTAAAAATTACATCTTACGGATACATGCAGAATTAAAACTTCTGGAGCCAAATCTATGGCAAGAAGAGGAATAGTACTTCCACCTGATGCTTGCAGTAATGTTCCGTGTTAAGTTGCTGGTAACTATGATGAATGCTGAATATGGGATGTAAAAAATTTCACCTTTCCTGCAGGAACTATGGTTTATTAAATAATACCCAGGAGTTAATAATAATGCAACAGGGTTATATTCTCTACTAGTTTCCAGTGCTGCTAAGAGTGTTTCCTAAAAATACTTTCATATTTTGCAGTAAAGTGTAAACTTACATTCTTCTCTTATTACTAACAATTTAAAATTTGTGTGTCAGAAAGCAACATTTATGTTTCGTATACCTAACAGGTAAATGGCTTTATTAGTTTAAGGGAGAACATGACATTTCTACTGTACCTTCAGTGCAACATAACATCCAAGTTTAAGCCATGAACATAACATATATGTTTGTGCATAAATTACTTCGAATTCTGATCTCCTCAAATCAAATATTATTGGAGGAATGTAACTAGTCACTACTTGACTAACAAAACAGGAAAACGCTCAAACAAAACAGCTATGGACCATCTTGAGTGGGACTAGAAATATTTTACTGTTCAACACCGAAATATCTGATTCAAGAGCAATCCCTGTTGTATCACACGCCCTGTATAATCTCTCTCCACTCTCAAGAAGCAATAAGGTGCAACAGGTGGATATTCTGAAAAGACTACACAAAAAACAATTTTTGTCTTCTTTCAGAAGAGTACTGCAGCTTCCTCAGGTGTATTCAAGTTGAAATTGTCATAGATATACTCTGACATGAAGCAATAATACTGACAGTATGCATGTCAAGGACACCTCATGCCAAACACAGATTTCTAAATTAATAAAGGCACAATTTTCTTCAGGCATCTTTTTCATCAGAAAATTCTGGGAACAGTCACCTCAGCCCTCTCAGGTGCACTCCTCTATAATTGACCATTTGGAACTTCAGCTAACTGAATATTTACAGTGAAAACCACAGCTGCTTGCCACCGTCTTCTTACGTGCAAGACAACGGACAGAGGGGACGGCGCTGTATCGTGGGCAATTTTGGCCAAACAGAGGGAGCTGATGGCTAGGAAAGCAGCACGCTTAAATACTCAGTTCCTGAAACTCAGTAGAGTTCCCTTCATAAATCCGTCATTTAGAATGCACAGCAACTAAACAGTTACTTGGAATAAAGAAGGAAGTAAAACTGCTTTTAGTTTCAAAACAACAGATGAAAAACATCATTTCCAATATGGTCTGAACAAAATAGTCAAAACATAAGAGTCTTCTTCCAGGAAAGTCTCTTGAGAGTCATTCCTAATCACCACATTGCTGAGTCTGTCCATTGTAACAATTAGCATCTATGAAAGCTGGAAAACTTTAAAGTTTTCCAGCACTTTTCTTATTCCCTACAAAACCACAAAGTAAAAAAGACAACATCTTGGAAACCAATGCCATACGGTCATGCAGATATATAATTTGACCATTTTTCCTTTGAAGTCTTTTCAGATAGAATGCATTCGATTTGTACTAGACAGCTGGTGTGACTTCTTAAAAAAAAAAAAATATTCCCAAAGGCCTACACTTGAAGTGGATTTTTGCAGATCTTGCCAATACAACTGCCCTGTCCCTATTAGTCCCATGCTATGAAAATCTGATCCTTCAATGGCAGACAGTCACCTTCTCTGCCTATAACAAGAAGAAATATCGGTTCCTAGATCCAGGCTTGTTCCCACCCAGCTAGGCCAAACAGTACCCCAAGCTGCAGTCACACCATTTTGAGAACTTGGCTTATTTCAAAGATACATGTTGCTCTGAAATTTAAAGCAGATTACTTGCACGTGGACTGCTATGGATTTTGTAAATGAGTCCAACTTCCACTTTACAGGTCAATACAAGCGGACATGGAAATAAAGCCGTCTCAGCCAGCCATCATGAGGTCATTCACTACAGCAGGACAGCTCCTGCTCACCAAGCATTCAAACACTATACCTTTACTTGATCTTACTCAAAACATAGTATTTCAGAATTAATGCCATCATGCTCTATGCTAGTCAAAGCTTTGAAATTTAGATATGGAAAGCCACGGTTCAGAAGTTTGAATGACCACTCGGATGTAATTCATGGGTCACATTCAGAACTCTTTCGTACCATGGGAATGGCTGTTTTCATCTAGTGGCTGATGAGAGGTTATATGCTTTAAAAACCCAGTAGAAAAATTACAGATTAAATACTGAATTTGAAACAAGTCATGTTTGACATCACTATGCAAATGTTACCCGCTGCTCTTACACGGCAATGGTGCAACAGACATCCCAAGGGTGACACGCTCTCGAACACCAGCCCCTTGCCTTGCTGGTCTATTGCCTAAACCATAACCCTCATGCTAGGCTCCGACCCACTGCCCAACAAGCCTTCCTTTTCTTTTTCTCTGGTGTATACCAAGCTAGAGGTAAGGGGCTGTTTGCTCAGCCGTAACACAGCGCCACAATTTTTTATGGCCTGAACTGGAATCCCCTCTGGTTCTAAGAGACACCAGCAGCACACTGGGAGCTAGATGAGGGGTGTCCATACTATGCTTCAGGATGCGCTGCCCAGTAGGTTTCTCTCCGAGGGCTTGGTTGTTAAGGGTGGTGACAACCTCACTGACCCAAATGCACCACAGCTCCACTTCCTCATCCAAACACTTTACAGTTAACCGAGTATTGTCTTCACCTACAAGTCATCTCGCAGTTCTTGCTAGGAGCTTTCCAGATGTTAGTTTAACTCTTACAGGTTACAGCTGTTTCAGGTTTTGTTTTGCTGTCTGTTATAAAATCTCCAACTCCTGTTCTAATTCCCTTCAGCCTTTTTTGGATTGCAAGAACATCTCCATTATTTCGTGAGAGGAAAAACTCATTCAGAACCTTGTTAAAGGAGCCTGCATTGTGTCAGAGTGAAAAATACAACCACCACAGTTAAATGTTTTGCTTCTATGTGAAGAAGCCAGGGGTTATATGAAAAGCAATTATTTCTATTAGTAGCAGTGCTACCTTATAAAATCAGAGCAGTATTTCCACTATTTGAAACGTAAGTAGCTGTCTCCATTTAGGCAGACACATCACTGCAGTGTTCAAAAACAAATCCATTCCTAGTACTGAACGCAGTAATATTTTAGATTAAATCCACCTTTGTCTTTCTTTGCATACCTATATTTTTGTAGACACATCTTTCAAACGTGGTATCCCTCAAACGTGGCTAATTTTGTTAGCACAGGCTTCTAAATATCCCATGTCCTTTAGAAGAGCTGTGGTTCATGGTTTATATTGAAAAAATAGTTTGGGAATCCAGTCTTTCCTTCATAGGTTCTGTCTTCCTCCTCCTTGTGCAAGCTTTGAATAAAATAACTTCCAGGTTTTCATTTAGTTGGAAAGGGTAACATGGTCTGGTTTCTATCTTTTTTTTTTTTTTTTTTATTAACTTATGCCTTAATAAAATTTCTTTTCAATTTTGGTTCCCAGAAGCTTCTAAGATTCTTAAGCATTTCAATCATTTTATTTTCCAAGAGTATTATTGCTACCTATTAAGACTAAGGGCAGGGATGGAGGGACTGTGATCATACTCACTTTAAAATGTTACTGTTCAGAGCCAGATAGTATAACATCATCATATACACAAAGTTATTAGCATTATCGGTGTTTACAGAAGATATTTTGAGTGAAAGACTAAATTCTCTCTCAATCTAAGCATGGGGCTCTAAACACCCTCACCTGAATTGAAAAAAAAAAATACATATTTTTCCTGGGACATCAAAAGTCAAACTGCAAGCAAGAAACAATTTTCAAGGATGGGTGATACCATTAGTGTGATGCTGAGGAAGATCCATTTTTCACCCTTGTCAGATACCATTAACCCATAGCTAAAAATTTTCCTCCAAGTCCGCTAGCCTAGCACTCTCAGTGCTTTATTTAGGCGACTTGGTCATTTAAGATTCTTTTATTAGAATAGCTGAAATAAAGTTGTCAGCTCTTCAGGTGATGTCAAGGTGGCATTTATCAGTTGCTGATTCAGCTTTATAGAAAGGTCAAATTGTTGAGCAAGTGTTTCTGTAGACTAAAACTTCTGTATTTTTCCTCCTCCCAAAAGGATTAGAGTGAAACTCTGCATGCACTGCCCAGGAGGATGAGGATGAACAGCAAACTCAAGCAGTAAATTGCAACAGATTCCCAGCTGAAAAGTAGATCCAAGCAAACAAACTCTCTCATAACTACAAGCAATATCATGTCTTTTGATGATAAACACAGTGGTATGTAAAGGTCTAGGCCTATTTTGTCCTCTTGTCTGACAGATAACCCCCTTTCTGGAAAAGCAAACTCTGTTTCTCCTCCCTAGTGAGCCACTGGCCCCTTGGACCTAGCCCTGTTGTACAGAAGAGTTAATCTGAATAAATACTGGGCAATACCACTGCCTATTAAGAAGAGCATTTATTACTGGATCATATTTTCTTCCAGGAAGTCTACAGACTGTTGAGGACCCTGCTATTGTAATGCTGATAGTAGTTACAAATCCTCCCTTAGCTCCATATGCTTAACGGACCGTACCTGGGAATGCAATTTTGTCTTAAGTGTTAAGCCTAAAAAAAGAAAAACAACAATAAAAAAACTCCAAACAATTTTTCCTATATTAATTACACCTACTGCAGAGAAGATCATGCTAACGGTGGACTCCTTTTGCATGAACTGGGCTCCTTTTACCCACTGTCAAGTAACAGCCAAATAGAAACGAGACCTGGCGCGGTGTCCGATTTGCCATTACCTTGCCTGTGAAACATCTCCCAGCTCAGCATGAGCTATATAATAAGACTGTAGCCTTTGATAAACTGAATGAATATATTAATTAATTTTGCCTGCCAGCTCACCTTACTTACACATACTGACTCGATATTAAATAGAACGTCAGGAGTTCACCTCTGAAAAGACATGGACATGCTTATTAATTAGCTTTGCTTGCCAGCTCCCTTTAATGAGTTGTCGGATTACTGAATAAACCAGTGTTTGACTTTTCCATAAGATTACTTTGTGCTGAGCCTAACCCTTCATAGCTAGACTATTATCTAGTCTTTACTCTTGCCAACACATGCTCTAAATGCTCACGCCGTTCATACTGAAGAGAAACATTGTTTGACTCCTTTGATTACCCACATACTAGAGGGTGCTACCGTACTTTCACTTCTAACACTTTCTGCTCTAGCTTACCCGTCTTTGTCAGTGATAACACTTCCAGTGTACTACAGACTGTGGTATTTTTAAACACATCTAGCTACTGTAAAGCTACTATTTTTTTATTTTATGCTTTTAAATTTTTGAGGATTACATACAATTAGCCTTTTATTATGTTGGACACTGAATGAGAAAGTAAGAGCGTTGACGTTCAGGCAAAAACAAAATTCCCACTATGAACTTTGACTTGCAAAGAACTCTTACGAGTATGTCTCTGTTGGCCAGTAGAAACACTCTCTGGCTTACTTTGCTTTACAGACTGAACTCAGTACAATTAATCAAGGTTCTATAAATTGCTATTCCAGAGTTCCTCTTAGTGCTCAAAACCAAAACTCTCTTAAGCACTTTTCAATAAGTATAATGAAGCCTTAAGAAAGAAACAGTTGACTTTAAACAAAGATATTTTAAGTTGAAGAGTTATCTGCTCTTGTATCACCTTCAACCTTTCCCTATCAAAAACAATAACCGTGATATTACAGTCTTTTGACAACTATTTTTTTTTTAAATAATTATATGGTGATTTCTTAGAGTAGATAGATTCTTAAGAGTAGATTAAGGAGTCAAAGCACCAAAATCCATTAATTTTAACAATATTATAAAACTTTATCTGATAAAGACTGTCATAAACATTAAATGTTAAGTTAATAATATCTTTGCTGGAAAGTACTTAAAGTTCTTGTGATATGCCCAAAACTCAAAATTTAAGTTATCTTGCCTAAGGAGGAAATGGAAATTTCATCACTGACTTGAATAAAATAGGGGTTAAGCCAGGAGACAGAACTTAACAAAAACCAATTCTTGTATGTCTGCAAACAGGAACACAAGTAGCCAGTCTTTCCTGTCCTTTACTGACCTTCAGCCTGTAAATTCTAGTATGAATTACCTCATGCAGTGAAGAGTAGCAGAAGTTTTCAAAGTTCATTTTTTGGAAAAATATTTTTCTTGAAAGCCCTTCCAGCAAAGAACAACTTCAATTTGTTTTTTCAAAGATTCAGAAATAAAAACTGGTATAATTTTAAATGGCATGAAAATCACTGTATAATCTGGGTTTGTTTTTTTTAAAAGCCACAAGCCAAGTTTGAAGATAAATGCTGGTCTTAAAATAGTTTAAACTGGAAATTGGTACATACATTTAGAGAAGGCCGTGGAGTTACTCATTCAATACACTTAGCTCAGTTGCATCAGTTGTATTTAATATCTCAAGTCTACTTATTCAGAGCCATGGTGAAGTATCTGCCTTTAACAGCCATTAAATAGGCTGCCAAGATTTAATACTTCATGCAGTCATAATCACCCTCTTGTACAAATAATATTAAATTATCCCCATCATTCCATAGAGCAACCTAAGCAGATAGAGAAGATCCAGTGCTGCCAAAAGGCCCAAATTCAAACAGGACAAATGCCAACACACGACCTGATCAATACCAGGAAGTACACAGTCTTCTCAAAAGACTTTGGGCTGAGGAGGAATCTCTGTTAATAAAAGAGGAACTGCCTGAGGCCACAAGGATGATTTCACAGGCAATTCAAAAGTAGAGATCTTTGAGAAAGACCTCCAGGAAGCATTAGAATAGGAATAAATATCAGATGCAGAGCTCCAAGCAAATAAGCAATAAAGGAAACACGTATTAGGAAAAAAACTGATACAGTGAAAGGACGATGGAAGCAGGTGAAGAAATTTGAACAAAGAGTGGTTTGGTATGAAATCAGAATACAATTTTGGTGCTAATTGTTTCAAATTGTCTATAAGCATAAACTAAGATATGGAAAAGTCCACAAGCAGGAACAGTATCCTGAACGTTAAATATGGAAAATACAGATATTCGTAGCAGGGCATGCACTTGCCCAGCCATCTAAGTCTTACATACTAGAGGATGCAGAAATGGTTTATAGCTTCTTCCAGTTCTCCATATCGCACTAGAGATTTCCCAGAATAAACGCTCCTACTTACATATAGCAAAGGAACGGATACGCTACTTTGCCCAGAGGCTTGAACATTTGGGGAAAGGGAGAGGGAGAAAAGCAGAGAAGAATCTCTTAAGATTTAAGAAGAGAAAATCCATTTCCAATTAGTTTTTGGTTTTGTACATGCAGTTTGATGTTTTGCTTTGCCTTGAAACAATCACCTTTTGATAATTGGATTGCATAAATTTATCAGGGCAACAATTCTGTGATCATTGACCACTCACACCAACATATGCAATTATTCAGTAACAAAAGAAAACATGGATAATTTGTAATATGAATAAATGCCTTCTAGAAATTACATATATATGAGTAAATTTATTATGTTTGGTACTTACAATCTCCTAGAATGCAGTTTTCTCATGGCAGGTGTGCTAAACTGAACCCCCACCTCTCCTAACACCCACTGCATCTTCCTAACAGTTGAGATCTTCGAAGGGGGATCTGTGACCGCCTTTCTAGGGCTCTGCGCCCCTTGCCCTCTTCTGGCCCCTTCTCATGAAGGTCTGACCCTCTTTCTGGAGTAAAACTAAGTAACTTTGGAAAGCTCCTATGCATACAAGAATTAAGTTTGGACATTTTTGGTTTTTTACGGGTTCTACTATTGCAAAAGTAGTGAAAGAGATAATTTAAAAAGATATACCTAACAAAGGGAAAGGAAAAAAAACCACCCCTAAATAATGAATTAAATAATGTTATACTGCTACATTGGGAAACCCCCTTTTGGAGAGGGATTTTTCTGATATAAGAGACAGCAACTTCAGCAAACGGAGTTCAAGCCTGTTCCCACAGCACACAAGATGTACCAGGCAAAGGTCACTTTGCCTGCACAACGCTAGGGATTTTGCTCACATTGCAACGTCAGCAAGAAGCGTGATTTTATTCCAGCCAGCCACCACCAGTCACTTGTTAATCCAAGGTGGCTACCACAATTTTCAAGGATAGTCCCAGGCAGATAAGACGTGCTATCAGATTTTAACAACAGGATGAATTCTTTCAAAATGTTCCAAAATGAAAACAGGTTCAAGTCTATTCCCCTCCTTCCACTTCCCAAATTAAATGAAGCTAGCAAAAATTCTTTCTTAAAGACATCATGGCAACCTCATGCAACTGAATCATTTAAGAGGTCTAGGAAGACTGAAGAAGTCCCCCAAATGAAATTCAGGGTTGAGCAGTTAAACTGCTAAAAACAATAGTAAGAGAGGAGGAAAGTCTCACTAAATTGTGATGAAGTAGTGACCCAATGAAATGGGAAATCTAGGGGATTCCAAAGCGGGTCCCAGATTCAGGGCATTAATTTTAAATACCTCACTTAAAATTCAGTTTCCTGTCACCACGTCAACATGACTGGATAGAAAAGATGACAGGCTTGCAAAAGCGCTGGGTTGACTCTCCAGGGAAGGATGCCAGCAGCCACCCTCGCATGGCAAGCAGTGGCTGCAAGTGACGCAGAAGAGCATGGCTGGCATCAGCCCCGCAGGGACATTTCACGTCCGCACAGCAAGGTGAGGTGTCCCAGCAGCTGCTGAGCACACGGGATTTACAGGAGAGAAGAGCAGAACAGGGGAGACGTAAAGATTTTTACATCCAGGAAATGGTATTGATTGCCCCTGCATAACAAGATGAAATATATCTTTTTCTCCATAATTTTGAGCTGCTAGCTGCAGCAACATTAACGCCAGCATCAATACCTCTGGAAAAGTGGGGCAGCAGAAAACACTGCCAGCATCTCATGGCAAAAACACGCCACACTGATATCCTTGTTAAATAGGATTAACATCAGGAATTAAAAATAACATCTAGGTTTGGGGAGAAAAAAATAACACTGATTTCACCTTAAGAGTCTTTGTATGTTGATAATGCTGAAATAGCTATCGTTATGAGTTATTTTTAGATCTTTTCAAACTGTCCAGATCTTTTACCATGCACACTCTTCAGGGTTGAAGGCAGAAAAAAAAAAATCTGTTTCTTCTAAGACGTTCATTTAACATTCAACACAAGTGTTAATGCAGGCTTATTCTCAGCCTGTATACGGTACTGTGGAGCAGCAGTACCCACGCATGTAAACAAACTGGGTCTAGTCTTCCTCCTCTACTGAGAGGTCATTTTAAAATAGTCAATAAGATGATTTGAACTTAATGAATCCTGCTATCTGATATTTCATGTTTAAGCAAATGACTTCAGCTATGCCATAGCACTAAACAGAAACAAACCAGCAGGAACAACTCATTGAAGAGAACAGAGCTGATCTCTGCCCAGCCAATACACTTATGCAGATAAAACTGTTTTCATTTCTCTGGTAATCCAACATACTACTGCTGTCCGTGTTATGAGCCAGTGTGCACGATGGGTTTGGATGACAGTTCAGCTCTGTAGTTTTGGGTTATGGTTTTCACTTTGTGGGTTGGAGCAGACCAACTTTCATGTTTATAAGCAGGTGAACTACCAGAAGGTGCAATACAACCCCAGAGACTTCCTTGGGAACAAAACCAATGACATATTGATACCTTTTTCCTTAGCTATCTTGTAAATTTTTAAAATTATTTGTAGAGTTCTCCAGCACCTGTAGCTTCGAAGCATTAGGGACTGACAAGGCCAGCACCAGAAATAAGCAAATTTACTTCCTAGGGCCAGCTGCAGAACTGGCGTAGCCCTGTATCGCTCCTGTTGGATGCGCCCGTAATACTGGTAATCACCAACAATTTACTCTGATGGCTGCCTTCGGCATATTATTTCTGCAGTCTGGGAAGCGATTGTTCTGAGCTCCTACCTCAGGAGGCTGTTGCGCCGCGGCTGCAGGTGAGCGCGGCGGCAGGGTGAGCCCTGTCAGGTGCCCTCGTGGCGCCACTGCCCAAACCCACTGGCTTGAGAAAACAATAGAACAAAGGCAAAGCCCAGGACTCCAGCCCCACCACGTGAGATGTCCACAGACAGCAGCGGAGCACGCCGTAACACTTGACTGGTTCGCCAAATTTACACCATACTTTTGTAGGAAACAGGGGTGGCTTTAAAATTTTTTGAGGTTTTTCTTTAAGCAAACACTAGATAATTTGCATAGTGAAAATAACAGGTCCCGACTTTGGCCACACTCCTCACTGCTGTTTTACCCTTTTAATCAATTATCGCTCACCAACAGGAGTGACTTTCACCAAGACAGTCATCTTTAGGTACTGCAAGGTTTTCATGGGCTAAAAGTCAACTGCAGGACTACAATTCAAGAAGAGGTGTGTATTTCGGCTGCGGTACCCCAAGACTACAAGTATCAAGCTGGGCAAGCTCTGCTATCCTTGCAAAGCCACACAACAGCCACAACCCCGCTGGCAAAGATGATGCAATTCTCTACTATTTCAGGGATTTTTTTAACGAGTGCAAAAATACTTCAGGGTGCAATTAAAAAAAAAAAAACACACCAAAAAAAACCCAACAAACAAACCAACCAACCCACCAGGGGCTCAGAAAGGAATCATCATTCCCTTAAAATTCAGACCCTGTGCCAGGGAAAGGGTGGGGGCCAACACATGACTAAAGTGAAGCAAGCACAAGGAAACTCACGGGGCTCTAATTTGGCACCCAAACTTCCAAAGTAAGGTAATGACTTGAAACTGCTAGAAAAACTGTGTATTTGTTGTATCGTTTAAGCAAAGAATTAACTAAGGTGCCTAGAATAATGCTTATGCTAAGATTATAACTTAATAGTTGCACTGTAATTTTAGACTATTACCATACATTTGTCTTCCTGCGTTAATGCTGACATGATCCTGAACAAACAGCATTCAGCCTATGGTATCTGAGGAGCTGTGCCCTCATTTGGGAAGTCAAAGAGAAATTCTGCTGCAGTTAATAGGATACTTATTGAATGCATTAAGAAAATTGTCCTCTCCTCCGTTTGTAACTCCTTCAAGGGCAAGCTCTCCTTTCAAGCACACCTGGAAAGAAGTGGGCTATTCCCTATTTTCCCTCATCTCCAATGCTAATCAGAAAAATGAATTGTGATGGCTTTTGAACTGCTCTATAAATTCGGTCCATTTTCCTTCCTACTATTCATTTTTTTCAGTCTTTTTGTACCTGAGAGGACTGTACCTCAACTGCCGTCATACTGAACGAGAGGGTTCCTCTGTGGGAAGCGGTGGGGAGGAGGCACTGACAGCAAATGCAACGATCAAAGGAGTCGCACAGCCTGTGGAAGCTCAGGTTTTCCAGTCCTTTCACAGAACTGACTCAGCTTGCAATGCACACAGGAAAAGAGTATCTGCAGTCCCTGAAGAATTTCATTTGAAAGCAAAGAGGAAACAAGGGCTAGTAAATGCTATTGTTACAGAAATAGCAGCTACATACACCCCAGCTATTTCTATTATACAACAGAAATACTCTGCATTTAATATAATCCGTGCTTGCATTGCCAAGTTCTGGACTGGCAAGAAGGACAGGACATTAAAACGCATTGTTTTACTGGCTCCAAGGCAAGGACACGGAATGGGCTTCCTCATGAGCATTCAGAAAGGATTTCTTATTTTCTTTAAAAGTTAAAAAGGAAGTTACTATGTTACTATACCATCCTGCAAGCTATGCCAGACTACATTACATTACTACATCATCTATTATCAGTGAAAACAGGTTCTTTATGTCAAAGGCGAACATCAATTTTTCAAGATGTGTGGGGAGGCCTTCTTTGTCCTTACACCTTTCAGGATCGGCAACTGCAAGCATATTTTCTAGAACACCTAGATAGATGTGGGGAAAAACTACTGGAGACAGGGTAGAAGTAATTTCCAGAGATACTTAGAAGGCAAGTCAGAAACTACAAATGCATCACATTAAAAGAAATCAGTATTGAGGAAATGCAGTTATGTTTGTCTTGGAAGCACATCGTGTTGACTGCCAAAAATACATCTTTGGCTTTATTTTCCACTCCCCATACCTTTATAAATAACAGGCATGTCAAGCACCATCAACCTTTGACTTCTTGGAAAACAGATGGAAACAGTAAATTTGATCGGTCTAGATCTGAAGGGTGAGTAGCAATTGCAAAAGGGGACAGGAGGCAGGAAATCATTACTGCATCTGACACATCTTATCCCAAGTCTGTTCAGATTAGCTACCGCCAAAAGAAAAACAACCAGTCAGTCAGTCATGCTAATTCCACTCACAAGGCTACTGAACTCCGACTTGCATACTGAAAGCTACTGCCCCCGTGACAAGACTTTTCAATATTTTATCTAAACACCTTTTTCAACAAGTAACAGAATCCTCTTTCCTGAAAAAAATATAAATGCAAAGTTAAATAAGTTAATAAACTTCAAAATTTCAATTATTATTCAATGGCATTGTCATCATCTGCCCAATCCACAGATGATCCTTACAAAGACGTGAGTAGCAAAGTCTTCCAATCCCCATGGCTCAGCTGGAAGCAGCATCGCTGCTAGAAGTGACACTTGGCAAAAAGTTTGGGAACACCTAATGGAGATGGGGGTAATTGTTTTATCTTTAAATTTTAAAGGGAGCACTTTTTGCACCCCTGTAAGCATCAGCTGAGACACCTGATTAAGGGCTGTGCTCTTAAGTTCCCTCTAGCAGGGCCACTCACAGAAGGATAAAGCCACCGGATGTCAACTGTTTGCTTTCACAGGAAACTGACAAAATAAGGCAAAAAAAACCCCATCCCTTCACTCTCTGATATACTGCAAAGACAAAGCTTAATTTCATCAAGGGCAAACTGGCTACATCGATTGGATTATTCATTTGGTGTAATGGACTTTGCTTTCTTCCTGCAGCTTTCTCAAAACTAGAACAAAATGAAGATAAATCAGCTCTCACTCAAGGCTGACACGCTATATATATTTATGGATTTCTAAGCCCTGCAATACAATAGCAGGGAGGTTCTCGTTACATGATTTTCCCCCTGCAGTAGCGTTACTCCCCCGCTGGGACTCTGCCAGGGCCAGGCTGCCATGGACCCGCAGCCGCCCCACGCACCTCGTCTCCCCTGGGCCTTTCCCCACCCCTCGGAACACGTACGGCTGTCCCGTTCCCAGCACGGAGACGCTTTGATACACGTGCACAAAGGCGCACACAACAGCTCACCTTTTGATCCTCCGAGCAAAGGACTAATTGCCTTTTTCTGAGGGAGCACCGCTAACGCAACCCTACTTAGCAATTCTGACAACTGACGTAACTGCCAGAGCTCATGAAATCTAAAAATTACTTTCCCCATCATTATATACACTGTCACTATTACATTAAAGATCTGGCCTCATCTTTTTTCACACAATAGATGAGCCAGTTACGCCAACAAACTCAAACCACTGTTTTTAAGAATAGGATTACAGATTTATCAGCTGCGCCATATAATGGCAACACTTTCCATCACTTATTATTTTGCAAAAAGGGAATGACGTACTGTATTGCATCATCGTGTTTAGATCAAGGAGAAACCTGTGCCACAACACATTATGGCGAATGTTAACCTATGATAATCTCTTTAGAAAGAGGGAAAGAAATACTTGAAGTTGCTGGACCAGACTTTCTTTTGACTTACAGCACATTGTAGCTGTAATTGAGCTAATTACAATGAACAAACATTAGACCTGTGCAAACCAGGTGCAAAATCTCACACCCATTTATTACTCCGTTCATCTAAACCTGCGACACAGCAGCAAAATATATGTGTGCTGTCAGTAAACACTGCCTGATGTATTTAACATAGTGTCTTGGAGGGAAGGGGAATTCAGTCTACATGAAGCCAGCCTCCTTTCTGAAAGTGTTGCACCTGCTAAAGAAAGATAATCATTGAAAGGAAGACGACCTTCTGGGCAATCACGTAAGTCAGTCAGCACTGGACTCAGAAAATCTCTAACACTGCCTAATACAGCCAGCAGAAGAGACTCCCTGGCTTTCTTCCTCTCCTCACCTCCCGTTAGAGTGATGCCGGTTACGCACCGAGAAGCTCTTTGCAAACCATTCAGGATTCTCAAAGGAGCAGGTGATCTAGCTTATATTTCTTTTAAAAGCTTCGTAGAGAAAACACATCATGCAATATTCCTCTAGTTTTCTACAAGTAAATGAACAAAGCCAAAGTAAATCAGCAAGTGGCACGACATGCCAAAACCCAGAAACAAACCGAGCAATGAAACGGTACTTATCGCTTTCAAAAATCTAAGCCATTCATTTGCGATGCTTATGTTTGGGTAACCTTTGGAAGAATGTTTGCTGTTCCATTACACAAACAATGGAAATACTAGATAAGGAAAATAACCGCAGTTGCCAAGAATGGTCCATGCACTCCTCCCAAATCGTTAAGCATGTAGATACTATTTTATGTATATATAACATAGTGTGGGCAGCAGGAGTCCCCATGCCGGTGCCGCCGTGTGGCCCAGGCTGGAGCGCACGCCCAGGCACAGGACCAGAAGAGCCCACCTCAGCCTCGCCAAGGCCATGGCTTACAGCTTGAACAGGACTCAGACAGAGCCATACGCCAGAGCGGGACTCCCTGCCTCACACGAGTTACTAGCACACAACCATCCTGCCTAGGCGTTTTCCATCTGTTCACAATCTCGAAAGACCTCCTATGACAGCAGTGTTTAACCTCACCTTGGGTCCGACCTAGCGTTTCCCCGCAGAACAGAGTTCCAAAGAGCCAGGTAAACAATTAATGGCTCCAGCGTTTTCTGCGCGGCAAGAGCAGGAGGAGCCCGCGGGCGCAGAGGGGACACCCCATCCCGGGTGGTGGCACCACTGGGGCTTTCCCAGGCATGCCCCCAAGGGCATGGGCAGCACAAATCCATCCTCTAAGGTGGTACCTCTCAGGGCTCCAGCAACAGAAACAGTAACTTCAAAACGAAGGAGTGTCCAGAACCCGCCATCCTCCTTGGCTAACCAGCCTCTGGCCGAGGTGGTTGGTGCCTGCTCAGCACCGCTCCAGGGACATTCCGGGGGGTTTGTGGGGATCCGAGCGGGCAGTAAAGGCAACAAGCGCTTACTGAAGCAACTGCAGAAAAACGTGAAGTTCTTATGAGTTCCTACCAGCTCAACCATGCTTCACGCTGCATGAAATACGAGTTTAAAGAGTTTTTTTTCCCATGCAAGGTAGGAAAAAAGCATTGCAAAACGCAACCCTCAGAGGCCTTCGTCGTGACAGTACTAAAGACATTTTTCATGGGGAAGGCTGTTATCATTGTTTAAACCAACCCTTCCATGTGGGGAGAACATGCACAAATAAGGACTAGATGTGTACTGGGAGTCTGGCTTCTGGCCTGGCCGTGTTGGCAAGTTGGCCTGAACTGCAAATTACCTTTTCACCCCACCAATAGGGCTGAGGAACTGGACAGCACGGCAAGTGCGAGAGATCACGAGCACGGCTTCTTCCAGAGCACTTTTAGGATGCTGCTTTGAAGATTTCCAAAATACTTCAAGCTCAGCCTCACAACCAATTTCTTAAAATCTACTTTAGGAGTGCTGGCAACGTAGGTTTTAAAAAAAAAAAAAAACAACAACCCATTTCATGAGTAGGATAATATTCATCCTAACCTTGTATTTAAAATAATTTAAGAAAATCTTGAACTTCTACATAATTATTTGATGGCTTATGCATGATTATGTGTATTCTTTTAACATCAGCTAAAATGATGCTATTATCACTTCCTTTACTTTCACAATCTATTTTTGACAGTGTGGTTTTATAGATTTCAATATCTAGCAATACATTGTTTTATATTTCTATTTTAAACTAATATTTGTCTGAATCGAGTATCTTTAATTCCTTTCTCAATTCTTTTCTAAATTCTTTACGTATCTGTAGCTAATTTAACGTGTAACAACGAAGCGGTGCACCTAACTGAAATTCAGCACGTACTAGCAAGATTTCCTTCAAAAAAGAATATTGGGTTATTAACAGTGTATGTTGATAAAAGCAATCTTGAGGAACCAAAACTAATGAGTACTAAAAGCAACTGGTTCATTTTGTTGCACTCAGTCTTTCTTCATCTTTTACCTCATAGTTAAAGTCATAAAAGGCTTTTTAGATTGTAATAATGAAAAATAAATACACCTACACATTTGGCTTAGTTGATCCTCAGCCCACATCTCCTCTATAACAAACATGCTTTTGAAGAGAGTGACTTATCTTGTATCTACCTTAGCTAAGGGTAGCTATGATGACTAAAAAGTCAGCTTCTGCACTCGAAATACTACCATTTAACTGCTCATACATACTTTCTCTTGCCATGAAGTGTTCTTACAGTACCCTAAGGGAACTTCAGCTAAAAAAACCCCAAACTTGCATTTTTCATAATAAAAGTAGGTTCTACTGTCTCACGTAACCATGTCCCAATCTGAAACGATCCTGCGCTCCACCAGACCGTTTCTAGAAGCTCAGCCTGTCGGGCATCCGCCAAACGCCAGCGCAACCTCTCCCACGGTGCTATGACGTTATCACCAACGCCTGACGCCTTCTCCGAGCTGCTGTTGCAGGGATGCTCCCACAGACACCACCACCATGGGACAAGTTTTTTTCTTTATATAAAAATGAAAGAAGCATCATTATAAGCAGCTTCACTTTTCACGCACATTGGAAATGACTGCATCCAAGTATTTTAAGCAAGAAATTGTGGAAGTTAATTCAATAATGTATTCTTATGAGGAATAAACATTTTTGTAATACGAAGGGAATGTAGATTAAAAACTTACTGTAAATTGGTGCATACTACATAAAATTGTGGGTAAAATACAGTTAAGCATTGGAAAGAGTGGATTCCGGTCTCATTTGGTATTCATCCAACTAACTCCTCGCGTTTTACCAGCTGTCCTTTATAAGGTATCACTAATGCTCGAGTGGGCCTCAGAGACGCAGATTGCATGGAAAATTGTACAACTGTCACCCAGCTCTGCCCGGTGGGGGATCCAGCCTTGTTCTGCAAAACGACAGCTAGATCCTGCTCATTTTCTGTACTATTAGAATAATGAAAGTGAAACTAATATCAATAAAAATATTTTTAGAGACTATTCAAGGAGACGCATACTTGTATTTTTTCATATAAAGTATTTCCATAGGTTGTGGGGAGGTTCTTTTTACGAGAACTGAAATGGTAGCTTTCCATTATAATATAATCACTTCAATGCAGGAAATCCCTTCGGCATAACTGAGAGCTGGGATCCACACCACATCTATGGTTAGAAAAGCGACCACAGAAAATATAAAGAAGAGACTGAAGCCTTGTAATCCATAATAACGTTGTGAATTTGTTCAGCATGCAAATATTATGCTACTCAACATTCAGCAGACTTTTAAAGCTCCACATTGATCAATACACGAGTTCAGAAAACACTGGTAGGTGCATCTTCACAACAGTAAAAATAAAATTTGAGTTATGCATAAGATGTCTTACCTTGAGAATTTCAAGGCCTTTAAAAGAGAGCTTCAAAAAGGCACTTTTCGTGTAAGTGATTGATTCTACTGGTCCATAGGTGGCACATCAAATATTAACACGGTAAATGAATTGCTGAGCAAACTGAGCTAATTGCTACTTCTTTTCTAAATACTGAGTAAGCCAGTAAATTTAGATTTTACACAAATTGTTTTGTGCAAATACCTGTGCAGGCACATTTTACCGAATTACAATGTGCCTGCTTCCAGGATACATTTTTTTTCTCTGTTGCAGTAACTACTTAAGCCATAACCCACAAAAGGACAAAGACTTTATGCAAATAAATTCTGAAAGAGCTTACAAGCATGGGAAGAACTAAATTCTACAGTCGAGTCCTCCTTCCTATTTCATTCATAGTAACCCAGGACACTTGCTCAGCAAGAGTTCATTGGGTTTACTGAAAAAAGTAGTAGTGCCCTGCAGTAATGCTTATTCTGTTATACCTCAATAAAACTGTGTAGAATGTGCAACATCCAAACTATAAGAAATAGCGGAAGTTTGTTTGTGCTTCACCAAAGAACATGGTGGTTAGAAAAGTGATTTTCAGCCATAGTGGCAAATTAAGGGATTTCATAAGGATATTGCACGGGGAATCCATGGTTTGCTGCAAATGCCAAAAGATAAAACTCTGTGGGAGCCTCCAGTACTTAACTTAATATTTTATTTGTAAATCATGTCTAAGTAATGTTAAAATTCCATTTCCATATAAGAAACTATTATGTTTCTTTCCTCTAAGAATAGTCATATGTTCAAGAATATCCTCTTCACTGTATTTTAACTTTCTTTGCTGTGCTTGGATACAAGAAAAGCAACGGCTAGGGATTTATGTCTAAACCTTTGCTTATATTTGACAGAAGCTTTTAAAGGTTTTCTATTGAATTCTTACGGATACCTTCTCCCAAGCAAAAGTTCCTGAGTTTGACATGACATATTTCAGAGAGAGTCCCTCCTAAAACAATTTTTCCAAGCACAACAATTTAAAATAAGATCAAAACTTAGTGCAACTGGGAATTTCTATTATGTGATCTAATTTAAAATTAAAACCTGGCAGAGCCTTCATGATTCCAAGGCTCTGCTGATTGCCATCTGAAGCTGGAAAGGTTTTTCCCTAATGCACAAGTGATGAAGCGCACGTAAGGCTTAGAGGAAAGTTACCTTATCTGAAGTATCAGAGATAGATTACTGCTGGAGTCAGAGTGCCACACTAGTTGGATCCATACGCTCTGTTCCGATATGAGGAATTAAGTTTCCCTGATGTCACAAATTGAACAGATAACACAATTAATGTTTCCTTTGAAGTTCACATTGACCAGCTAACCGGCAGAATGAACTGGCAAAACTTTACTGGAGTCACTGCAGTGGCCTTGGTTCACTCAGACTGAGACTTCATCTTTGACATGCCATAAACCACTATGGGATATTTAAGATGCTGAAGCCCTAGTGGGATATTTACAAATCAGTGTTTATTCTGTCAGGTAAATACAGAGATCCTGCACTTCTGTCTGCAATTCCCCAGATGTGCCAGGGATATGTCTGAACTGCCGCATATTCTCTGAAGAGTTGATCCTCTGGTGTCAAACAGCTATTAGGCCACTCTCTGGAAGACCAACAGGCATCTGGAAATCCCAGACAAGTGGCAGGGTCTCATTTTTCCTACCTCAGCACCCCCACTGGGAGCAGTCTCCAGGCAGGAAAAGAGGTCCTGTCTGAAGGATCAGATATTTGAGCAAGACTAGAAAGTGGGAGAGATCTGTCATTAAACGTTCCATTTGCCACTAGTTACTCTAGAATACAAGACTGCAGATGAATGTTGAAGCACTATTGGAGCTTGTTGCTCATTTTAATACAGAATTAGCTTAATAACCCTTTGCTGAAAAGGTACTGTGCACAGCTTTATAGTTTATACTGTTTAAACAATACTGAGACTGTATATGATCAAGTGTCAGACCACGAAGAATTTACTTGAAGACCAGGCATTGATAGCTGCTCCTCTGGGACTCTTCAACTAGTGCAATTTATAGTATCACACTATGTGATGCTTTAATTGACATGTTTATGGTTACACCAATAATTCAAGACTTTCCAGCATTTAAACAGAGGAGTAAACTAAATGATTAATTTCAAAAAGGAGAGAATGGAATAGAGCCAACACTTCTATCTTCTTGAAAAAGAAAATAACTTAAAAGGAACATCTTGGCTACTTCAAGAGACAAGCTAAATATTACAGACTCAAAGACTGTATAACTTCCAAAAGCATTAATACTCCTTGGAGACAAAAATACAGTGATGAAAATAGAATTCTTAGAATTAAATAGAATTTTCCTGTTCACCAATTCTTTCTCATTTAGTGCAAGTAAAATTGCACGAGGAGAGGGAAACATCCCACCATTGTCAATGTTTTATGGGGAGATATTTGGGATAAGTGTTGAAAACTAGAGTGATGACTGATGATCAGGTAGAGAACTCCAAAAATACTTACAAAAATAGATATTGAAAAGTTACGATTGGTATTATTAAACATAAGAAAGTAAGGAGTTTAATTATACATACAAAAGAAGTCCAAGTAACAAAAAACATAGATGCAGTCATCTATTGATAATTTAAGCAAAACTATCTATGGTAACACAGGAAGTCAAGATTAGTAACCACAAAAAATATTTATTACATATTGATCTACAAAGTAACATAATGTGTAGCTCAAAAGGTCATTTTATGTTCTCAAGACGCCTAAATACCTAGAAATTCTTATGAAGCAACTACTGTGCACCTTCTTACCACCAAGAGCGTATATGTTAAAGCCTCTTTATAATGCCATAAAACAAGTGCTGAATATTTTTTTTGTCTGCCTTTTAAGGAAGAATTAATCCATTTAGCTCTCTGAATAAAAAGCACCTCTTTTATTCTCACACCAGCTTTAGCTATAGCTAGACTGTTTTTATCTTTTTTCTCTGAAGACTCTTCTTTTGTTTTACTATTGTTGGGAATAATGGCAGCACCATGAGAATTGTGTTCAGGTTTGAAACAAAACCTCTTTCTTTCACTGTCTGGAGAGCCCTTACGCAAAGTCCCCACTCAAGTGAAGGAAAACGCACTTACCTTCTGTTGGTGATGTCTTCAGATGCCTGCAGAGCCCCTCCGTTTCCCCATATGTCTCTTTGATTTTTACTACCGCTTCTGTTCCTCGAAGTTCCATGAGGGAGCGCAGTTCTTGCAGTGTGCACCCAAACTCTCCTGCATGGTTGGCCTCATTTCTTTGGTTCTTGGAATAAAAATCGCTATTTGTCATGTCACCCATTGTTGCTGATTATATTGCTCCGCTCGTTGTAGTGGATACAATCTTAAAACTGTTTAAAAACTGAAGGAAAGGAATCTTGAATTCCAACCTCAGAAATTAAAAAGAATCCTGCGTGTGCCCGGCGAGCGAGGTGGAGAACGCCTCTGGCGTGCAAGGTGTCCCTGGCTGCCCAGTGGTCCGCAGAATGGCTGCTCTCAAGGCTGCAGACCAGCTCCGCTCCATTCACCGCTTCCCATTATGTGCACCCAAGCTGTAGAATCTACATGGTCATTTCTTCCTCTGCACCTTTGGGAGCAAACAGAAAGGATTCATTGCAAGACTGAGCAATAACGCTTTACAAAGGTGAGTTCAAGTTTATTCTATCATTGCAGTTTGACTCATTGTTTAAGAAAAGCTCTGCGGAAATGCTGTACAGGCGGCCTGTGAGATGCTGCAGGTATCAGAGCCAGCACCGACAACAAGGATAACGCGAGCTCTGTCTTAGAGAAAGCTCTCCACAGCTATAGCACCAATAGCAGCGCTGCTTACTTTAATTAAGTCCCAAGAGCACACGCTAAATGAGATGGCTCATGAATATTAATAAGGAAGCGATTAGCCCAGCACGCTAGATGCGCCTCCAGTGTGTGCTCCGGTTCGTACAGCCACATCAATCTTCCCTCTGACAAGAACAAAGACTCCCTCATAGAGGCTACAAGGTAACAAAAATTAGTTAAACACCACTAGTTTTCATAATGGGTTAAAGCAAAACTGGTTCTCAGTGCAGGAACAGCAAAACCGGTGGAAAAAAACAGAGCCACCATTACAAATTCAGAACGCATTTAAATACATCTTGCAGCCTTGCCTCCTGTGAGGGTAAGCCTATCGCTCAGGGCAGACCAAGTGCCGGCTTTGGGCAGGTGGAGCCGCGTCGCACCCAGGGACCTGCTGGGCTGCCACCCCCGCGCCAGCGCACACACACACACACACACACACACACACAGAGGGGGGTGTCGGGTCTTGTCTTCCCCCCCTCTCAGTGTTGAACAAGTCACATTTGGACCATCTGGGAGACACTTGATTACTTGCTGAAACCAGCCTTTAAAACCTGTTTCCCCTTCCCAAGTCCTAATGAAGTTGGTTTAAATACTGCTGAAACCAGCTATTATATTTGGCACAGAGAGTTTTAACAGAGATTAAAGGTTTCTTTTTTTGCCTCAAGCAGGTTAGTGCATGCGCACTGTCTAATCTACAGGTCTCAGAATAGTTTTCTCATAGTAAAAAAGATCTTTAAAAGAGCACACCATCAGCCTAATGACCGACAAACCTGGCATAGTCACAGCACACATTTTGAACCGTGTGTGTACAACAATACACCATGGAAATGAGCACACACACAGAGGATCCCAAAGCATTTCAAGTCCCAGTGGTGTATTTGTGCACTAGTTCTCGTCTCCTGCCCACATATAGCTAATATAACACGTAGGCTTGGTATTTCCACCGACCTAACTGCATTGCCATTGCCCTGCCCGTGGGAAAGATCAGGCCCACTGCATTAACTCCTCTTTGCCCCCAGTGACATTATCTGCTTTGGAGCTGTCTGATACACCTCGCTCAATTAGACAAACTGAACCTCTACGTGCCCTCTCATTTACACATGAAGACTTGACGCTCCTTTGATTTCTGGGGAGGAAAAAAAAGGAAGTACCAAAGTTTCACTACAGTATTACAGAATGCAATTAAATTAGCGGTCAACTGCTACATGCTGCTTCTACTCATCCTATTTATTGATATATATTCTAGTGCTAAGAACTTTTGCCAACCTTGATTTCACATATTGCTTTTCAAGTTCAAGTTTCAGTACAAAAAGCAGCTTACAGTGAGCAATCAAGAGAAACTGGAAGTAGTAATTAAAAAGGGCCTTTATTTGCCAAGCCATAGCCAAGGAGGAGATGTTGTGCTCTGTCAATTTTCCACCCCTGCGTGCTGGACAGTGTTCACAGCATCCATTCACTCCTAGATAAATCCCTATGGATAGCATGCAGAAAAGACCTTACTCACTATTGCTTTATCTGTTTCTAAACAGGATGGATCATCATTCTGAACAGAAATAACATCAGCCTGGAGCGTTATTTTGGAAAAATTGCAGGGTAGAAATGTCACAGATGTCCAGTAAAACCGACTTCATCCCAAGAGGCACTGAATCACCACAACTGCCTCCGATGACATGCCCCCCCCTTCCCTAAAATCAGCATTTCAGACTCTTCCTGGTTTCATCTCTGGTAAGTTGCTGCTGACAGACACATCACAAAGCAGACTCAGATTTGATCATGAAAAATAATATACAGAAAAATGTTGTGAAGAATGAGGCATCATTAATAATAATGAATAGCTAAAACGACAGACAACTATTTACTTCCAGTGGGAAAAAAAGAATGTCTTCCTAAGGTAAGTACACTTCAAGATCTTGAACACTGGGTGCCTAGAACAGCCATGATAATAAAAAAAAAAAAAAAAGAGAGAAAATAAAAAAGCCATTCACCTAACAGAGAATTCATAGGGCTTTGCCAGTCCTCTGGGCTTTTTAAACATTCCTCTAATAAAATAAAATTGCTCTTAAACTGTTCCATAACCACAGTGAAAAGACATTTATTAGTGTTTTCTGAAAACCATCTACCGATTCAATTAGTGCTGCAAAGGGTACTAAACTTGGTATCAGAGATGTTTTCTGCATGATGTTTTCTGTGGGATGAGTCCACCGCTCTCAATCAAAGCATCTCTTTTGACTCACTATGCCGTCACTATACATTAATGTATTTGCTTCTGTTCTTAGAAATTCATTGTCATTTGTCAGCCACGGCAAGACAGCGTAGTTGGTTTTTTTAGAATGTTTTGAGTCATTTGCCTGCTGAACTTTTTATTTCACCTTCAATTAAATATTAATCAATAAACAACAAACATGAAGTCTATGCTTCCTTCGGTGCTTTAAAAACAAATCACTCAGAGTTTGTGCTCTTCACGACTCGCCTAATGTTACAACACGAGGTAACACCGCCTCACATTTCTGAAAGGCAGATGATAAAATATAGAAAGCACAAAGCATGACTAGCACTATTGCCTGATAACACACCTCTCCCACCACATGGAACAAGACATGCAGGCTTCATCCCATCCTTGAATCTCTCTTACGAAAGGGCCAGGGCCCTTGCCAGGGCGCACCCCAGGTCAGCACGACTGACACACGACCACCCCACTCTTCCCGAGTGGTTAATATTCCTCTAACAAAGCTGAGGAACAGAAAACTTGAGGCTGGCATATGACGATATTCGCCCATCAGTGGGGCTACAGGCTTTGCATCTCCAAAATAGACCAAATCACTAGAACTGGGAGACATATAGAGTTGCCTCTACAAGAAATCCAAGTATTGCACTAGGTTTGGGTGAGGTTTTTTTGTTTGCTGTTTTTTTTTGGGGGGGAGCAGGTTAGGGAAGGGATTATTTTAAAAACACACTCAAAACACTGATTTTCCATATATGGATGCGGAACAGGTGAAATCCTGATTTTAAAAAAATCCCTGGGGTGCCTGCTTCCACTGGTTATAGCGCAAGTCTGCGGAACCTAGCTGGCAAAAAGATAGCCAGGGCCTAAGCCGACTGAGGAACAACGCCTCCAGCAGCCACAGGGAACAAGGCTGACCAAACCGCACATTTCAGCGGCAGTGGGTGCATTGCACTGGGGGTGGGAAATAGCTCAAGGACTTCTCCCTTTCTTGTCAGAGGAGCCCTGAGTCTCCTCAGGGCCTCCAGGCCAAAATTTCTCAACCTCTTCAATCCAAGCTCTGCTCAGGTCTTTCCACCCAAAGACCATCACTTACAGCGTGCTTCAGTGGTTTTCAGTGATAACCAAATACCTCCCAGGCCACGAAAAGCCCCCATCCCCAAAGCCCAAGAGCACAGCTTTTGACACCATTCTAGCACACGACCATTTACTCCTCAGTTATGCCCATTTGGTCTCACCATTCCCTACGACAACAATTTAGAGGGAAGCCAGTTCTCCATAGACGTGTTCAGCAAAAGAAAAATAAAAGTTTCCAGTAACTGAAATACTGATTTCATGCACAACGTTACATTGTTCTTCCAGATAAAAGCACTAGTTTTTAATGAAGGTTATTTCCTTTTATTTATTCTTACTATAAAGCTTCTGAAACAAGCTTTAGAAACAAGAAATTTGAGTAAAAAAAATTTCTAGAGTGCGGTTTGAAAAACAACAGTATGCTGTGGACAAAAAGACAGAATAGCAGCCCACCTAGATTCGCTTTAGGTGGCAAAAGACTCCACATACTAGAAAACCTGAGTAAAATACTATCCTTATTTTTCTCATTAAAAAGAATGTAAGTCTTCACCTTGCTCTGGGATTTTGTCAAAGATGACACGGATTTTTGTTGCACAAAAGCACCACAAACTCAAATTATTTGTTGGGGTTTTTTTCTTCCAGAGTGGCTGTGTCTTGGGGAACAGGCTACCATTCCTGTAGAGCCCAAGTCACGTATTTTTCATCTTCTGGCTGCTTAAAGGAAATGTATGCCAATTAAAACAGAAGCAATTTGGATGAGGTAACTGCAGGCCTGCTGGGAAAACTATTCTTTGATTTCCCTAATCAGGAAAAGTCTCATCTTGGAAGCTTGTAAATATTTTCACAGTGTGTCAGAACGATTTCTAAGTAGATACGATCACTGTGTATTCTGCCACCTGATTTCATTTGGACTTCTATTGGCAGAATAATTAGTAGCAAGGTAACAAACCAGATTTCACCAGATCAGAATCACAAGACTTTCATTTCACAGTCCTTAAAGGTCTAGAGAAATAACGGATTCATGACGACTCCAAAAATTCAGGATATAATCATAATTTGACTGCTTTCTCTAAATTGTCATCTAAGATTACGCCAACTCTGATCTAAAACTCTGGTGGTGAAGGAACTGCCTGCATTATAGGAGGAAGGATGAAAAAGTAAGTAATCGCTTCCTGATGGTTGGCAGGGGAACAGCCAGGGCAGGGAGATCAGCAATGCCCAGGTACTACTGGCTCATCATCCTACTGGGAAGAAGGCATGCAGAACTGATTCCCGCTGCATTAAGCAGGGGGAAAGTCCCAGACTGGACTCCTTGGGACCTATAGAGAACCCCCAAAGTAAGAGGGGAAAAAAAGCACCGAAAAGTGTCACATTTTAGTGAGCAGCAGGTATCTAACCAGATTAATCTGTATTCATTGCATTAGAGATACCATTCCTTGATAAAACAGGATTGGAAGCAGATTTAAGGGAATCTTTCCTTGACTCTGAGCAAAATCATCCGAGAGGTTTTTGTTGAGCCTACAGTTCCTCAAATGCTCATGTGAGGTGCGGGTAGCAACAGGTTGGCAACACACTGCAGAGGATGAAAAACTCATGGCTGCCCTTTGCAAGGTAAAAACAGTTGAGAAAGAAAACCATAACCCACTCTGTGGAAGCCTCCAGATGAGCAAAATAAATAAAGCGTGGCCCCGTTGTACCACCTTTTACAATTTCTTATTCTTTTCACGTCAAAGACAAAACGTCCATCCTTTTGTGAATATCATCTTCGTGGACCAGAATGAGAAATGGATTATCTACCCAAGCAGCTAATGAAGCTAATCAAACTCACCCAAAGATGCTCAAACTCACACTCTCTTAAAACAAATACTGACTTTGAAGTTTAATTATCACGAATGCACAAGACGCAGAAGGAACTAAGGAAAAACACCATTTGAATAAAAGCAGGTTGGCACCTTCACAAGTATGAAATTTCTGTTTAATACCGGGAAGCTGAGAGTAGATATGAAAGAGAAACTGAACTTGGTAGCTATGTGTTGTCTGAAAATATTCCTAACTTCATCACTACATTTCTTAATGAATTTCAAGTTGCATTAACTCATACATAACTCATTCATGACGAGCACACAGGAATGAGACATTCCGTCTAGATGTACATTCCATCTACAAAAAATTAGAATTTATTCTGTGATGCTTCATTCAGTTGTTGTTCCAAGACAGCAATATATTTCCCGTGATAATATGAAGACATAAAGACAATACAGTTAGGGCATTATTTTAAAAAGATTAAAAACTGAAAAAGATTTAAAAAAAAAAATCACAGGCAACTATCTATTATAATGCCTAAAGTAACAATTGTTTCAGTCCTTTCAGTATGAATCCACGCCTCCGGTCAGCTTGGACTTCCTGCACAAGTTTTGCCATCAGGTAAAATAAATAAAAAAGGGTTCCATGCCTCCTGTAAGATACTGTTGATTATCTGAAGAAAAAAAAAGGTCCTGTCACAAAAATCTTTACTAGAGGGGCACAAAATTTCGTTAATTTCAGTTATACAATAAGGCTATTTACTTAGAAGGTCTATCAAACAGAATCAAATGCTTTCACAAATCTACTGAATTTTTTTTTTTCCCCATGCTGTACCAGTATACTGCGGGAATCTTAAAATAACAATTGTGGAATAAAACTACCTCCAGTGCCCGGTTACAGTGCACAGTTATTCAGCCTACAATTTGATACAAAGTCTGTTTTCCACCATTACTCTTGTAAATGGTTAGAGCAAAGCCAAATGAACTACTGACAGGAACAAAAATACTATTAAAGGAATCAATTCAGTCCCATTAAAGCCAATGAAATGACTCTATCAATGACTTCTGGGGGATTGGATCAGGTCCTGCAGATGAAACCCTTCCTTCTCTGACGCCAGAATTTCACTCTTTATGAATACTGTTAGTAGACAGACTGCAATAAGAAACCAAATCATGTTTATTATCGCTCATCACTGGGCACTCGTCTGGGTTAGGAAACATTCCTGGCTTTGCTCCACACCACCACCAAGCCCTGCCGAGCTCCGGTGATCCCTGAAAAGGCATCTCCCATGCAAGGATATTTTTCTGGTCACGTCTGTACTAGCCACAAGTTTAAGAACCACTCTGTCATTTCTTGCGAGTACTAGCATGAATTTATTTTGTTTTGCTTTCAGTGACAAAATTAAAGCTTATTTTTCATTAGCTACTTATTCTCCCAAGACTCTAATTCCACATTGCAAAGCAGCTATTGGATTTCTTTTATTCACTACCTTCCTACACAACACATATTCCTACTCTTCGGGGTTGTACTTTTGGCACTGAAAAGAGACCTGTTCTACACCTACAGAAAATCCATGTTTTCATGGATAGCTGCATTGATTTCATACAGAGACTAAGACAGCACAGTTGTTCCAAGGAAGGCCAACTTCCAAACTACATTATCAATTTAATCAAAAACATGGGTGGAAAAAAGCTAAGGACTTCAGATGTTCAGATCTTAAATAAAGCAGATGGGGGGGGGGGGGAATCTAAGTTAAACGCACTAAAAGCTGATCAGCCAAGGCCCATGTCCCAGCACAGATAACTGCAGCAGTTACAGGGTGGGAGAAGCCTTTCTTGAGCAGGAAACACACAAAAGATGCATTATCCAGGGATGCAGCAGACAGATCTACTGATCACGTATGAGCTTATCAGGATTGTCTCCAGGACACAGTTTTCAAAGTTTCTTCAACTGGGTTTAGGTTTTTGGGTTGTTTTTTGTTTGGTTTTTTGCTTGTTCCACCCACCCCCCCAAATTAATGTTGTGCTATAGTCCATTACAGGGGGACAACGATGAAAAACCCTATACAAAGAAAAAACCCTATTCAGATATTTTCTGTACTTTGCTTCATTAAAAGCAAATTACTGAAACATAAACGCTAAAAAGATAAGGCATTCTACGTTTGTCCTTCATTCAGGCATTTCAAATATCATCAGATTTCTTAAATCTAGAATTTGAATTACCGTGTGACCTTTACCATCGAGAAGACACCAGCTTGGAGCATGCAATTTCAAGGGATTTTGAGAAGTCTGTGCTTTAACAGTCTATGTGCCCGGTATCTGATTATATCTCATTTTAATCAGCAAATTCTCCAGAATATCTTAGAAGAAATAGGTTATCTAGCTCCTCGCAACAAATAGCATCTTCAGCTTGATAGAGACTGACTAAATACAGCTGACAGTCCTATTCTACCTCACACTACCAAAAGTTTTAGGACTTTTGTTCAGCCTCTGTTCAGAAAGGACATGGAATTTGGCTCCTAATTTTATTTTATTAAGTCTGTTAGTAATAATTTCACTGTAAAAATATTAACTGGCCTGTCTATCTAATCTTCCTATCTTAAGACTAACTCAAAGTTTTAACACTATGGCAGAAACTGCCATTTCTCCTAATAAATATACATATATCTTAAACTCATTTTACCTTCCTTTCTCAGATTTTTGAACAATATTTTACAGAGACTTTTTATCCTAAAAATTGAGAGTGATGAAGAAAATCTTATCTCTGTATGAACAATCTATCAGCCTTTTTATCAATAAATTACAATTTCTACCCACCCCCTTTCTCTGGCCACAAGGGCAGAGAAGCCAGCTCTGGAAGCGCACGGCCTTGCTCCTTACACCTACCTTGGGCTGCCTCGACCCACTAATTGTTCTGGGAGTTCTCAAAGGGTAGCAGAAATATTGCCAGTGTAAGTTACAACTCTGTGTTATGACAGCAGTCTCAAATACTTGAAGGAGACCAGAATTTTATTATTTTTTAAATAAGCTGGAGACGAATGGAGGCCTTTTCCCGATTTAGATGGAAGCAAAAAGAGCACATCTAGACTTCTGAGGAAGCACAATGGAGAAGTGCTTATTAATGTGAAATATAATTTGGAGGGATTACTTTTACTAAAAAGTTGTCAGCTATCAAGTTTTTCGTAAGTATGGATCTGTAGGATAACAGAGAGAATAAAATCCGAGGAAATCCGTAACTGGTCAGCTGCAGCAACGTGCGTTTTGTTGTGTCCTCTGCTGAATTCTGGAGGTGAAAGGGCCCAACCACATTGTGCTTGGTCAAGTGGCAATTCTTTACATCAGCTCAAACTGCAGTGATGAAATCAGAATAAAAACGGAACCTGTGTCAGCAAACATGCTATAGAGGTCAACGGGGTCTGTACCTGATGAACAGTTACTGCTTCTTAAGAGGAAAACAAGACAGAAATTACATCCAGCATATGAAAGTACCAATGGCTGACTATTTTACTAAAAGCACCTCTTTAAATAGCAATATTCCTGGTATGGATGATTACTTGGGAAGTAACACAGTTTCTTCTAGAACCTACTAGAAATACTTCGCAACACATACAATTTACAGACAAGATTAAATCCAAGCATGTTTCATAGAAAAGACCTTTCCTATTTTAACATCTAATTCAAAACTACTATAGTATGATCCATGTTGACACTCACATAAGAGAGAAGTTCAAAATTCTACATAGCAACCCAAGGGAAACTATTCAGGAAAAAAACCAGAAAAAAAACCCCCAACAACAACAAAAAAAAAAAAAACCCAACCAAAAATGGACTTGCTACGCTGTTTTTTTCTGTTCTTCTGTCAGCATCTATCATACAAACCAACCAAACATTAGCATTAAAAAGGATTAGTTGACTACTGTTGGTCATGCCACTCTTTAGAAGTAAAGAAAATCAGAGTATATTAACAGACCTTTAGCCAAAAGACAGGAGAGCCACAGCATGGCCATACAAAAATGGAATCATACTGCTGTGTTTAGCCAAAAATGCTCTATTTCAGCCTTATACATTCAATAATGTGTTTTACCTAAGAGTGGCCTCAAAACTGAGGCTCAAAACTGGCCTCAAAACTATTTTTGCAGGGGGAGGTACTCCATTCTTGTATTTTTGAGGGGTTAGTCGAGAAAAAAAATAATCCTTTCTCTAGCAGCAGGGCCAGGCATTGTGGAGTACCCGGAAACACGGTGGCAGCTGAAGTCAGAGATGGTTGTTGTCAGTCAGGAGTTGGCATATGACTGCTCAGCAGATGAAGTGCTGCAGCATCCTACAGATCACCATGACAAACAGCTGGCCCAGGGAAGGAAGAAAATAAACAAACACAAAAAAACCAAACAAAAAATCCAGAAACCACTCCAAACAAACTTACACTGCAGTCTGCACTTGCAGTTGTATCTTCTGCCCCCTTGGTTTCACTATCAGAGGCATCTTATTATACTAATAAGTAAAGATATAAAACCATGGAACTAATACTGAAGCTTTTAGGGCAGCACCATTGGTTGTTAATAAGATTCAGAAAACCCAGCTTCCATGCGAAAAAAGCAGAATAATGAAACTGGAAGAACACTAAGTATGAAAGAAAATAATCTCGTTGTTAAAATAAACACAAGATAATGTTATTTAATGAGGGAACAGAAATATATGTAAGTGGAATTGAAACGTGCATATTTTTCATGTGCACTATAATGTCTGTAAAGGAAAACTGCATGCTATAATCTATTTTTCTGAACAAATATGTATTTTCTTAACAGTAAAAAGAACTTTCGTACCTTTTTCTTTAAAAAAAAAAAAAAAAAAAGAAAGCCAAAAGAGAATTTTTACATAAGATCAGGCTATTTTGTTCTTGAGACGGGATGCAGCTCTGTAATATGAGAGTAAAGAGACCAAATTACAATTAGCAGCTGCGTTTGATGCTATAAGGACCATCAAAGACAGATTTTGTTGTTGTTGTTGCCTGTGTATTTCAAGGCAAGAGACCATTTCCACTTTGCCTGGGTGGAACCACAACGTGGTTATACTCAGTACGAGGATATCAGCCATTCTGAGTATTTTAATTTTGCTTGTCAGGATTTTTAAGCAAATAGCTACTCTTAGACAAGGCATCTCATTGAGCAGGACAGATGAATCCAGCAGGCGCCAGTCGCAAACAGATCAAGTGGCCTCGGATCACTCCAACACGACCCCACTGCTGCCCATCAGCACAATACAGGCCTGATAAAACCACAGCAGCTACCAAAGCTTTCTTCTAAGCTCAGATTGTTCTTAAATTCATCCTGCTTCTTATCTACTTATATCTGTCACCTACAATGAAACAATCCATGTCTTCACGCCTGCTCCTCACAGGCTTGCAAACAGCAGCTTCCCGTATTTCTCACTACACAGTCACTCTGCAGCTCCCCCGCCTACCTGCGCCCATCTTCGGACTATCGCCCCGCCTTTGGGCGCCCGTTTCACATGCCATTATCTTCTAGTAGTCAAGCACCCCACACTGAAGCAGTACTCCTCTGCAGAGGAGAAAATAATTGTTCCACACTGGCCATAGCCTGTTCTTTATCTTCGTGACTTCTAATGAGAGTTCTTCACCTCCCTTTGACTCACCTGATCATTTCCCACAGATATGCAGTTCCTCTCTGTTTTTTTTTTTACGCTAAATGTTAAGAAAACACAAAACAATTCCTATTACACTGATGACAATACCACTGCATGCATTCTTCTGTTTTGTTCATGCCTCTAAATTTCATAAGGAATTATGTCAAAATAAGTCCTATAACTGACGTACCTACCTCTTGAGAGCAGGTAACTACTGTATAAATCCCACGCCTGTCCTGCTGCATGCCTGTACATCACCTAGCGTGCCTGGACATACTCATATATGCCTTGGAATTCAAAGGCAGCCCATAAAAGTATAACAAATTTCAAATCAAAATTTAAGAGGTTATAAATTAATGAAAAATGCAGCTACCGCTATTTTAACACCACCAGTACACTTACTGGAACTAAGTTCCTACGAAACTTTGCATCTGTTTAAGTCTCCTTTATGCCACAGCACTCTCAGTGCATAATTATGCAAGCACCCACCAGAGTTAAAGAAAAATCATCCTTAGCTTTGCTACATCTTATGGGAGACAAGTTATATGGTAGAACACAAAAGCTACCTTTCTTCAAAAATATATATTTGTGTTGTACTCAAAAAACAATCCACATAACTTATAGTCACACCAAAATGCCCACCTTCATAAAATTTCCCTTTAAAAAGGTGAAGCTATCTATCTTTGCCACTAAACATAGATCCAAACCTTGACAGCTCTGAATTCCAGCTTTGAAGGGAAACATCCTCGACCACGAGCACACGCAGATTTTGCGAGTAATAAAAAGTTATGGCAATATATTGCAATTGAAACTCTGATTTGGGTAGAGTCTCTTTGCAGGTTTTCAAGAGGTGGAAGGGTGAACAATCCCCTACCCCGTTCCCAGCTGAAAGCCAGGCCCAGCTCCCAGGGCAGGTTGTTAACTGCCTTATTGCTACCACCTGCCATCAAACCCACCTGTGACTCCTCTCCTCTTTCATCAGGGGAGAAGAAAGGGAAGCATTCATATAAGATAGAATCTAACATCTACCACGAAATTTTTAATCTGTAAGAAAATCAAATATAAACATACGTTCTCCACAGTGATTGGTAACTGCGACCACCTTCACCGCAATGAAACAGAAGGAGAGCTACTGGAGAGATCAGCCAGCACCACGTAAAGCCATGTGAAAGGATGAGCGAGGAAAAAAAAGAAATCCCCGCAGGACTGGGTTGTACAATAGAAACTGTGAGCCAAGGTCACTCTTAAGAAAGAGAGCAGCCAGAAAGGAGGTTTTAAATCTCAGTGGGCATTAGCTGAAAGACATACAGTGATGTTCTGCAGCGATTTGAAATAGGACATTCACAAAGGATTAGAAGTATACGTATGTCAGTCGACTCTATCAAAATGTAAAGTTTTTGCTAGATGCTCCCTGCACAGATTATTCTCCTACACAGAGAATCGAGAAGTTGTTTTGGAAAAGAAATTAAAAACTAGTTTTACAGAAATTACAGGTACGCACTGTATAAATATCTCAGCCACAAAAATGGCATTGCTCCTTTCTACTGACAAACCTGAGAAAGACCAGAACCATTTAACACCCCTGGATATAAAATAAAGCAGAGAACTAAACCCACTGCATCTGAGCTGCCAGCCTGAGGGGGTGCAGAGGGCAATCGTCCCCGCTTGATTGTAGCTCCTTCTAATTGGCAAAAACCCACAACACCTGGCCCATGGCGGGGGCACTTTCTGGACATGCATATGGATACAAAAGCTGACACACATCAGGCTCATTAATCCTAAAAATTAATCAGAAAAAATAAAAAGAGTTTGGGGAGAGAAATTTCAAAAGCCAACTGTTCTTTACATACAGCTTTAAGGAAAGCATTAATCTTAGCAAGTGGTTTTAAAAGGGGAAGAAAAAAAATCACTCTTCTCTCAAAAATGTATATGGTACAGACGCTACTCTTTTTCTGCTTCACAGCAGCAACATTTGGAAAACTACTTAACCTTTCTATTTTTATCTGGCTGCATTCAAATTACCAATAACGTACAACATGCTGTAACAAAACCACTGATGTAGGGTATAATTTTCCCTCAAGCACATTATCCTAGCTGGTGGCTCAGAAAGATAAGCTGATAAAACAGCAGCAGACATCAATTGATGGATAAAAAGTGATCACAGCTATGTAGAATGTTGCTGCACAACCTTAAAATCATGCAATTAGCCAAAAAATATAAGCAGTAGGACAGGACATACTAACAACCAAAGATTAACTGTGGGGTCATCTTAAAAATCCTCCTACAAACGCGTTTTTAAATAGACCATCAGATTATCGCCTCATAATTTAGCTATTAACACACAGATTTATTTTAAAGCTATCATCGTGCCTGGTACTTTTATTAAATGTCTTCTTCCTTGTCAAGTTCAATCGGGATCTCATCCTAACCATGATGAGCTTTTAATTTTCTGTTCTATTAATAGCAACTTAAAAATAAAATGTTCTCCTTTGAAACTACAAAGCTGTAGCTTCTTTAGGAGCTGCAAGGGGGAAGAGAGATTAATCTTCCCACTCTGCATCTCTTAAACTGTATTAGCTAGCTGCATATATGGGAAAAAATCAGGAGAACGAGTAAGAAATAGGAATTTTCTTTACGAATGTCTTAACTATAGCTCTATACAAGGATTTATCATGGCTTCAGAGCAGTAATAAGAAGTTATCAAAATACAGGAAATAAATAAGAATTTCCATGTAGGTTCTGAATCATTCCCAGCAACTCTCTTGTCAGACATCAATAGATAATAGATTAATTAATGACATCATTAGCTGCAGGATACATAGACTCCTATCCAGCAAAGCCCTTCAGCAGATACTCAAATTTCAGCCCAACTGGGGTCCTCAATAATTTCCCAGCAAATGAGGGATGATGGAAAGTCAGAGCTGAGCATGGTGGCACTCCGTGGCCACCTAACACGGGGATGGGGTTGCTCCAGCCACTTTGCTACTGCTGACTCCTCCGAGCAGTGGTGGGAGGAGAGGGCACTGACAAAAATCGTTCCCTGGGGTCTAGGTGACCGCCACCAATACAAGGTACACGTGTTGCGGCACTCACCCTTATCATCATGCTGCAGCGCTGCTTTCACTTGCAAGCAATTAAAACAGCAATAGCAAGTCCTAGGCTGTCATGGGAATGGGAGAGTCCTAATACCTGCTGCAAAGCAGAAAGTCACTAACTTTGCTGTGGTGCCCACCTATGGCGACGCGAGCCAGGGAAGGGACTGCTGCGCCCCGGCAGCACTGGGGAGATGGGAAGGACCCACGCTCGGGCTTCTCCACCCACCTCTCCGGCCTGCCCAGTTTGCAAACTGGTACACAGCCCAGGCACTGGGCCGCTTTGAGATGTATTTTCCATGGCTGCCTAACTGCTTGTGACCTTTCTTTCAGGATATAGGCCTCGCCACAGCTATTCAAGCCTGTCTTTATCTAAAGATTGGAACACTGAAATGTGTTTTAATGAGGGATAAACTGAAACCATCTGGATGTCTCAGCTGCTACAGAGCATGATTGTTTGCTGATTTTAACCGTGTCTCTCGCAGAGAACATAGACCTGTGTTGCACAGAGTGCACTAGCTCAGCTTGATTTCTCCTTGTAATCAAATGTGTTGATCTAAAGTCTATTTCCAGCAAATTACTTGTCTGTTTTGGGAACAACTCCCTCCTCATCTCTCGACCACGGTAATGGGGATAAGCCGAGACAATTGAGTTGAAAAGGTATTTTTGTACGAGGCTGACAGCGAGCACTCTTAGTGAAATCTTCCATTTTGGGATATGACCACCATTTATTCGCAAACTACATAACAGATGCCAGCTTTCTGGATGTTATACCAAGACCTTGACTTTTTCTTTTTACTTTTAAACACACATTCGGTGTAAAAAATTTGGGAATTAAATTGTCACTTTTGTATGGTGCTGGCATTAGGTCAATTTGCATTTCTTTGTACCTTTTTCTGTTGTAAATGTATACTGAGTCACGGATAGCTATGTTGTTATTCAACTTAAATATGTAATTTGTTGACCCTGTATATATTCCACGAGATAAAACAGTGAGTCTATTGGGAGAGGTGAAGCATCAGAACCACTCTTTTCTTTTTTGGCAGTTTAACTACAGCACAGTCATGAAAGTGGCAGCAGAGCCCAAACGGAGCAGCAAAAGCCTCTTCCCACAGCTCCACAGAGCACTGCCTTTTTCAGTATTACCTAGCTGCCAGATGAGCATCTTAGTTTTACGTTGCTCAATCAAACTGCACCACTTGCCTGCAATTACCCAGCAATTTTAGCTTAGCATAAGTCTATGATGGTAGCACAGGGGGGCTTTCCACGCTACCTGCTGCTCCTTTCTGCCAGCGATGCTAATAAGTGGCCAGCAGTGGGGTGAAAATATCAAACTGCACTTTTATTTGCCAGCGGAGGTCTACAACTGATCACACTGGCTGAAATGCTGTGATTTTAGTCTCTCAAGCTGAAACTGTTCTACTTTGTAGGAAAAAAGCCCCACCATATATTTAAAGCCCAGCAAAAGAAAAAGTGAAAATAATTCTATAGACTAATAATTCGAATGCTCTCTGGACAGGTGAAAGACTTCTGCTCCATTCTCAAAATAAATAAAATTAATAGGGGACTGAACCCAAGCTTCCTATGCTCCCACAGATTTTTCTACATCAGTAATGCTTTGTGAAACACTTCAAATTCTAAAATCTTTAGCAAACTTCATGGCTACTTCTGAAGAGACCAGAACTGGTTCTGGGGTGGGAGGAGTGGGTGAGGTGCATGTGTGATGACTTCCACCAAAATAACTCAAACAGCATGCACCGTTAACAATTTTACATTTTAAACATTATGTTTAAATTAGTTTAAGTGCTGTTAATTATGCATTCACCAGAAATGACACCTTTAACTTCAGATTCCAAGCACATCTGAAAATTAAGAGAGTAAAACCAACAAATGTTCTTGTAAGTAGAGCTACTCTAGGGATACTGAGCTCTTAAGAAATTCAGCATGTTTTAGCATATTTTTTCTTCACTTTTCTTCATCTAAATAAAGTTTCTGAGAAAAAAAAATGGTACTTTGTTGATTATAACTCTCAAAAAGTGATCCAACAGAGAATGTTTTGGCTTTTGACTGTAAAGTGATTATTTGAAACTGAAATCAAGTCTTGTGTTAATTTCCTATCATTGTATCAATAAATGCCTAAAAGGGAATTTTTGGAAGTATCTTGAGACATTTGGAAGAAATACACCCCAAAATGCCAAGACAGATTGATTACTGCCATTTTTTAAGCTACATCTAATACTACAGTACAGTGCTTTATTGATTTGTTGGGTTCTTACTTCTTTCAGGGATAATGCTGACACAGAAAATCAGTCTGTTACTACAATATTTTGATTCCCATTTCTAAACCAAAATGGTTTTGGTAAGTCTCCGAATTCCTCATGTCACAACAAAACTTTTGAAATTCACCCATCACAGATTTACTAGAAAGCCACGCCGCTTCATCTCACACCAGGTCCAGAAATATTTGACAAGTAAAGGATTCCAAAAGAAACGCATTACATCGTTATAGATGTGAATAAATTCTCAAATGAACCAATAAAATTAAATCTCTCCCTCTACAGGTAGAAGCGGTAACAAGGAATCACCCATATTTTGCCACAAGTTCTGCAAAGATCCATGCCAGCGCGTTGAACATGTCTGTAACACAGCTAAAATCAGCAATATTATGAATCATATCTGTAGCCCTGCGATTTCCATGATTAATCTTAGAGCACTGTTTGACTCAAAACCGCTGCACTGACTTAACAACTGAAATCTGCAAGTAAACAAAACAAGTACTCCAGGCGTTTCCCAGGTTTTCATACGAACCAGCTCCTATGTATTTCCAAGAGAAGCAAATTCACACCTCCCAACTAATAGATTTGTTCTTCCCATCTGAAAAAAGTCACACATCACAGACTCAAAATCACTATACTTCTAATGGCTTTAAGCAATCTCTGAATCTGTTTTTCAAATCCGAAATCTTACAGGGGTAGTACTCCCCAGCACAATCTCCAGAATACTGAAAGGAAACTGTTGGATATTCACCAACAACAATCTTTGCATGTTTGAATACAACCCCTAAAAATAAAAATATAAGCTTATCTCAGAAAACTAAGGAAAACCAATACAAACCTAAGCCACGTCTCTGCTGTGCGTGCACCTAGCCCACGTGCCATCACAGAATGTGTATCCAGTCAGCAAGCAACGCGGCCAGGCTGCGGGCTGACAAGACACCAACTCTTGCTACAGCCCTTTTAAACCTGGTGCTCTCTATGTAATTCAATGCAAAGCTCTGTAGGTGAGCATTTTAAATAAACATAGCTTTATTCATGCATGTTTCACGTGTTTATTGGTTTGCCTTCTTTGAAAATGAACAGAAAATACTTCCTCAAATGCGTTCCTCAATAACCTGATGTTTATCTTGCTTTTTGTAACTTCTTGCAAGAACAGAACCTAACGAGTTCTAGCATAACCATGTTTAAAAATACCTACATTCTCATTGTCAAAATGATTTCCAGCACTTGTGAGCCTGCACCTGTGGAAATACAATGAGTAGAATAGACCCATTTCCATTTCCGTAACAGCAACTCGAGTGACCGTCAAGAAATCATACAAACGGTAGAAAGTGTGCATCTCTCATCTAAACTTATTGCCCCATTTTTCAAAGCTGCAGTTCCCCAGTGTCTTCCTATGACTGCCAAAAGCACGTACGCCTCATTTTAAGAGCCTGGAAAACATTCTTGTAGCACCCTGCATACCCATGCTCTTCATTTACATGGCAGTCAAAAGGCAGTGACACAGGAAAACGTGCGTGTATGCCCCTGTTTATCTCATTCTCTGCTTGACCTGATCTGCCACTCGCAACCACACAGGGACGACAGCTTATTTGCTGAATCTGTTTACCCCGCTGTCATTCAAGATGTAGTACAATGCTTAAATAGGCAACAGTCAGATTAATATAACTGAGGATGCAGTTTCGGAGTAGACAGGAAGTCATGCCGGAATTGCAAAGTGCTTATTCTCTTATGATTAAAACATCCCCAGGGTTGTATCAGTAGAAAGAAGCACCTAAGTCAGAGACGCGCAGAAGCCAGAGGACCTAAAGAGGCGAGCTTTTGCTTTGCAGAAGAGCTCACCAGCTTGAAAGGAAGAAACATGAATCACACAAAGATAAGTTGCCATTCTAATTGCATAAGAAACACTGGTGGATTTGTCATTCCTTTTGACAGATTTTTTCCCCAGAGTCACATTATAACCAGAGCTGTTTTTCTATTGCATAAGACATTTCGCGCACCAGAATGAAATCCCAGCACACAGACACAGAAAACCTCTCAAATAGCCTATTTTCTTTTACTCCAGTGGTAGATGCCTTTCTGCCATTCCAGCCAGATTAGAAAGACTCTGTCCAAACACAGCATATGAAAAGCAAATAAGGAGCAAATCAGTGACTGAAGAGGAGTTGAAGTCCTTGGCACCACAGGAGCGACCAGCAAAACACGGATTTCGTTGTATTGGCATCGCTATTCACAGCACAGGAAAAAATCAGATATGCAGATTACAGGGGGCATCCTCCTGTAGAGATGTGAATGTTGTTATCCCAGACGGCACGGTAAAAAGCAGAGTAACATTGCTGAGGTATCCATTTCCTGAAGCCTTTCAGTCCACTGTCACTTAAGCTATTTAGTATCTCAGCTCTGCACATTGGGAGGTATTTCCTTCCAACTCACAAGCTGTCACAGAAGACTGAAGAACAGCACGGCAGAGAGTAAAGTTTTAGTGGTCAAAAAGGGCTTATCGAAATAGCCCATTACAGGCAACGTTTTGCTGGTCTGAAAGCAAAATCCAGAAACACCGTGCCGCAGCCAGAACTGCTCGGCAGCTGCATCCCACCAGCTGATAGCCACGAACTTGGTGCTAAAACTTGGTACAATGATGTAAGTGACATTTGCCCTAGAAACGAGCCCTCCGACTCACACTAAAGCACACAGGAGTCACCGGTGGAATAACACACAGAAACTATTTCTGTATCTGTGCAGAGCTGATCTTTGCCTTTTCTCTAGCCTAGATTTTGATTTCCCTTAAGTGATCGGTGTTGGCCTAATTCTACTCCCATTTACATTAGTTGAAGGTTTACCATCAACTTCAAAGAAAATGGATTTAACCCAATATAGTTCATTTTGATAAATTCTACTTTAAGAGAGAAGGACCTCTGCTTCTCCATGAGAGGGTAAGATGATGTATTTTTACAGCAGGCTGCACAGCCAGATGACATTGCTATGCCCTACATTCCCATTTTGGGTTTGAGCAACGCTGCAGTTTTGAAGTAACTCCTACAAACCATCCCTTTTTATTGTGAGTTCCATTTCCACAACAGCTTTGGTGCTCCTGAATTAAATTTCTTTTGGGGGAGACAAAGCGGAAGCCCCACTGCAGGTGCACACCAGAAGCATTCAACACGTACAGACCTGGAACAACCGTGGGTCTTCAGAGAGCTTCCAGTCACACGTAGTGAGCACTTCCATCCAAGGGCTCCAACTAAAGCTGGTCCAGCAGCAAACCCGCCCAGACATGGGGGCCTCAGCGCTGATTGCTTCAAGCTATTGATCTGCTTCTAATGCACCAAATGGCTTGCTGATGTAGACGCATTTCAAACTCTAGTTCTACTCCTTATCTCCATCATCTTTTTATTTCCCATGCCATCCTAAATAATTCACTCAGCACCACTGATCTTCACAACCTTCTGTGTCATATCCCCAGATTCTTATTTAAATTACATAGATTTCCTTTTTGGATTATAGCCTCAGAGCTATGCCTCCCTCCCTCTTACAGAGAATTGACTAATTGTTTGAAATTCTCTCCCAGAATTAACCTTCCAAGACACTTTTAGACAAGAGATCATTTGTTTAGCAGTGCATCAACCAGCAACTTTGCATCATGAAAACTCCCATTTGTTTTCTGTAACATCTTAGCTTATGCACTAGGCAGAAGAACCAGAGTCAAACTTATGTACCTGCAAATCCACTATCAGAATAAAATATTGAAAAGGAACATTACAAAAATAGCCCTTCAAATAAGGGTCAACATTTCAAAATGAAATTACTTATCTATCAGGAACAGCAGTATTTTAGGCTTTTCAACTTTTACAGAAGGAAAGACCATTACATAAGGTACATTTGTGAGCGCTACAATGGCAATGAAAGGAGCTGGATTGAAAGACTCATTTTAAAAAAATCCTGTCAGAGAAAAAGTAACCCCAACATAGCACATCACAGATACTCAGCGGGAAGAGAAGTCAACAACTGCTGCTAATGCAGTTCAAATATTTCAGGCTTTATCCAGCTAAAATTCCTTTTCACAATTACATCCTAAAAGTCTTGAAAACCTCTCTTCTGAAGGAGTATCTCACTCTGCCAGCAAGCTGTCTCTGTAAACAATGATTTATTTTAATTCCTCCCCTCTTTCTTTTTCTACACCCTGAGATTAGGACGGAGGTCTCTCGACTGTCAGATCTCCAGCTTCAGAACCCACCTGTGCTCCGGCCCCGCTCTGCCCTGGGCTGGCTGATCTCTGCCTCTGCTGCACCTCTGGCTCCTGTCCACTACCGCCTCTGAGGGATGAAGTGAGACATCCGTAAGGACACAGAATTAGAGTGAGACTTCCCCTACCGATTTTCCTTTTAATGCGGAAGGGAGTAGTAGTTACCTACTAGTTTTTATCCGTGTAACCTTAATCAGCCCACCCTGCATTTTCGAAGTGCCACCTTCAAGTTAATTGAGGATGTTTTATGATAGCTCATTTTCTCCTTTTTCTGCAGTTCCCTCTCAGATACAGGCCATTATCAAGATGATTATCAGATGTATTGTTAACTATTTTATGGTGCATCCCCCATTAATCCTACTGCAGCATAATTCACTTAATAGAAGGTGACACTTCCAGGAAGGGTGCTTTAACAACAGAAACGTTAATTAAGAAGCACTGTAATAACACTGCAGAAACAACTGTCAAACTTCTTGCCTAGCAAGAAGTACATGGACTCAAGCAGTCAAGATTAAGTCAACACCTTTTCCTTATTACCCTAACTTTTATATCATTTCACACAGTAAATGGAAAACTCATCTAGAAATTTGGGGCAGGCCGCTTATCACTGTGGCAAGCAACTCCACACTGATTTCTAACATGGAAGAACCTGGGGACTACACCTGTAACTTCCTTGAATTCCCTACACAGCACGAGACTGGGCTGCTCTCACTCCTCCTCTCCTGTTTCTGCACCTTCCACTCTCACTTGTATGAATTCCACTTGCTGGAATCAATTAAAGAGAACAACAGAAAATCACAGATCTGTCATGTAAAAATATAAAAACATCAAAAAGGATGGCAAGTTGGCCACACCAAAAGCATAACCTCCCACAGTAACTGCTGAGCATGAACTTCCATTTCAAATCCGTGTTCCCAGACTGCCCGAGAACCAACTGACTCCGCAGCACACCACTCACGGAGGTCCCATCAGACTGAGAGTTGTATGTCACTCACGAAAACACAGGCTCAGACTTCCATGCATTTCTACTTTGAAAATTAATTTCAAATCAAACATATCTCTTTTTTTTTCTTTTTTTTTTACCTTCTTAACAAAACCATAGGATAATTTAGATTGGAAAGGATCTTTGAAGGTCATCTAGTCCAACTCACTGCCAACTCCAAATGTGGAAGAGGCTGGCTCAGGGTGATGCCCAGTTGAGCTGTGAATAACCCCAAGGATGGAGATTCCCATCCCTCGCTGGGCCACTGTTCCTGTGTTGGAATATCCTCCTGGTGAGAAAGCTCCTTACATTTAACCAGAATTTCCCTTACTGCAACTTGTATCTATTGCCTCACATCCTTTTAGGTGTGTACCTCGGAGATGAGTCTGGCTCTGCCTCCCTTTATAGCCCTCCGCTGGGTAACTGAAGAAATCAAAAACTAAATGCACCTACGCCGTCTCTTTCCCCAGCTGAGCAACCCCGGCTCCCTCCTTGCATGCCACGTGCTCCCTGCCTTGGTGACCCTTCGCTGGCTGTCCTCCGGTTGTCAGTATCTGTCCTGTCCTGGAGAGGCTGAGACTCCCTGGGGACACAGCACTCCAGATGGAGGGGGAAGTTAAAAAGAGTCAAGCTGACAGCTACTAAAAACTTTCATGACCAGATTTTGGCTCAAGCATCATGGACATAGCAGTTAAGGTCTATCTGCCATACCAAACTGCTTTCATTGCTTAGACAATGCCATCATTTATGCAATGCCATGGAGAGTAAATGGAGAGCTTGGATAGAATTTGCCAAAGCCATTGGGAAAAGAACTTCATGTTCAGCATCAGGGATAAATTTTCCTAACTGGCACGGGGCGGGGGGGGAAACATTTTACACAGAATGAAGCGCATCCAGTTCAAAAAACTAAACCTAGGATGCATTTTGAGAACATCAAGGTCAAATGTTGCAAATAAAGATTAACTACATTTCTTACATATAGGATTAGCCACATAAGAAAGATTCTTTTAAAAACTGTTTTTCTTCAGTCCACAAAATATTGGAATTGAGGGACTTAACTCCCATCAGTGAAGGAGTGTGATACATTTACAAATCTCCATCCACAATGCTATCAAGCCCACCTTGCTAAAAAGAATTAATTTTGAATGTCAGGGAAAAAAAATCTGTTTACTAGCTTTAGCAGGTTGCATAATTCCCCCAAATACTCAGAGCAATACTGATTCCTGCTATATTGGAAGTATACAAGAGAATGCAATACCTAACACTGAACATCAACATTTAGGGCCAAAGTAAGACACCAGCAAATTATTAATTTTAATCATGTATACCATTGTTTCATAAATACATTTGAAAAATGAGGCTTTGGTAAAGGCACACACAGGCAAACAAAAGCAAAGCCAAGCAGCATTCAGAGATGACTAACTCAACCGGCTTTCCAAGGACTGACGTTTATCCAGAAGGGCACTGCTGGCGGAAAGGTCTTAGTATGCACTAAGAGACGGGTAGGAATCACGTAAAGTGGTGGAAAAACAAAGGACCAAATCAATTAGTACTTCAGTGGAGCCACAAGACTAACAAACAGAGAACGTGTGCATTAAGTCAGTCTCTCTGATGCTTAACCAGAATAAAATCAGCACACATCTAGAAAAAGCAACACGGAGGCAGCTGGCAGCACAGATAACAAGTGGTAGCATCTCTTAGCATGGGAAAGAATGTTAATTTAGTTCTTAACTATTTACAGCATTATCTCATCCTCAGCAGTTGGGCAGCAGGACTGATGCCACTCGGTAGCATCCTGGAAATGTCATTAGTGGGAAAGGGAAGACAGGGACCCTGCCAGTGGCACCACTGCTGTCACACCACGTGTCAAGGAAGACAGACAAGCAGAAAAACTAGAGAGTGGAGTCACTGAGAGAGACAACAAAGTGTCTAAAGAGAGCAGTAGAAGCCCTTAAACCAAATAACTGTGACCCAATAGAGAAGACAAGGAAAGACCAGTGCTGATACTGGCTTTCACCGTGGAATTCAGATGGAAGCAAATCTATTGATACTGCTTTGTAGCATGGCTTTCCCGCGCCATATTATGTTACAAACAAACATCCTCACTTCTGCTTCTCGGATACCTATATATTGCCAAAACTTGCCAGGCACAGAGAAGTTTGGCTGTGTTGTCCAAATTTGAACAGCATTTACAGCTTGCCTAGACAGTTTTAAAAAACAGAACCAGCAAACATGGAAAAGGCACTTGTTTCAGAGAACGCAGCCGTCTGTGCATATGGTGATTCAGGAATACCTACAGCATTTTTAAATTTCCAACCTGCTGACCACGTATGTCTGTATATCCAGATGATATGATCGGGCAGTGAAGTTCAGAGCAATAGTCTTTTAAAGGCAAATCCAATTAAGATTGGGTTTGGGCAACTAAAAGTCGCCCAAAGTTTCAGAAATAATGCCTGAATAGCTTTCTAAGGCACTCTGAAGTAAATTTTCTGTTATGATGCATATGGATTTTGCAACACTTACAAATCCCATTAGCAGCAGTGAGAACTGTAGGACTTCATCCACATGATGCATTATCATTGAAATGTTTCCTATTTAATTAACAAAGAAAATGCAAACACTCTTTTCAGTTGATTTTTACAACATTAAATAGCTTACAAATTGTTCCACAGATGCTTTTACTGGTGCACATGGGCTCCAACACTTAAGTAAAATCTTTCCTTCACCTCAGCTGAAACCTTGGCCCTTAATTATCGGCAACTGTTAAGAACTGACATTTCCCTTGATACTAACAGCATACCTTCCCCGCAAAAGACTAGCATAATTCTTCTGGACTTTCATATCTTCACTTAAGAAAGTAGGCAATTACAGCTTGCTCATGTTCCATTTTGTGGTTCCAGCAGTTTTCTTAACCTTGAGAAAAATTTGCATCATTATTCTAATTACAAGAAGTGGGAGTACACGAAATCTTTCCAACAAAGAAAAGAAACTGAGATGGCAGATGCATGAAATTTTATACTGCAAAATGACAGAAGGGGAAGTAATGAAATACTAGAACTCTCACTTATCCAGGTAGGAGTCAGCTGTTGTAAATAAAAAACTACATTCTTTTAAACTCATTCAGGTGTTGATAAATCGACACCAAGTATTTATAATGTTATAAAATAAAGCTGCAGTAACTGTTTATTTTAAGAAACAGTTGTCACTGTAACACAAAGACAAACAGCACGTGTGTGTGAGAGATACATTTTAGAACCCCAAAACTCAATAAAGGAGAGTTTCTCCATGTGCCCTGACGCACCGTCACACATGAAAAATGCATGCTGTTTCCTATTTAGTTTACACATCGGCTTACAAGACCGCTGTGCCGGCTGTGTGTGCAAATACCCCACCGAGCCACCTCCACGGAGCGGAGCTGCCCGTCTGGCAATGGCAGAAGCCCAGGTGCAGCAGCCCCAGGTGCCACCGAGACCGCAGCGATGGCTCCCCACAGCTTCGGGCAGAGGGAAGGAGTTTGACTTTTTAACAGGTTCCCATTTAAGTCCTCAAATTTATTAAGGACTCAATACTAAAAAAACTAGAAAGCTTTTATTCAAATGAAATACACAATTACACGGGATTTTCTCAAGCATAGGAAACTTCAGTGAAATCCAGTAAGGACCTTACACCCATACCTATTTTAGGTGGGCACAACTTGGGTATCTCAGCAATCTGCCACAGGAACCTTTGGATATACACGCAATCAGAGATGCCTTAGCACACCTTTAGAATAGAGAGAAAGTCAGGTTTCAGTGCTTCCTCCAGCAGGCAGAGATTTCTCTCTGTTGTACTTGGATAACCTCTTATGTAATCCCAGGACTTCCTCACTTTAAAATACATATAAAATACTCCAAGTTTGAGTATAGAGATAACAAAAGAGTCAAACAAATCTGAATGCTTCTTAAACCCACTTTTTCCTTTTGACAACCGTCTGAGAACAGGGAGTGCAGTGAGCTGATCCTCCTTTAAATTTAGCTTCAGCCTCTGTAGAAATTCTTCCCAGCGCTCCTACGTTTGCTGCCTGGTCTTTCCGTTCAAGTGGAAAGGGACAACGGACCCGACGTGGCTGACCCATTCTCATGACTAGTTATTAGCTTTGTAGCTACAGGGAAGTTACAGAAAGGAAAAACTGAACGCAGTTCTGAACAGAAAACACCATTTATTTCCTTTATATGTAAGCCCAGGAAGATTTTTATATCTGTACTATCGCTCGCCCGCAGAAACAGGATAGCTGGCTGCTGGGGCAGCTCCGTATTTCACACCTTTTCCTGCAGTGCTGGTGCCACCCCAGACAGCTGCGCTGCCCTCAGAGTCCACGTGAGGCTCTGGAGTCGCTCAGGTATGGCTGACATGGGATTTTTCTGAAATTAGAACATTGCCCCATTTTCAATAAAGCCTCCAAGATTCCAGGGTTGTCCCTGTTAGCAAGGACGCTCCTTGAAAATTAGGACACCTGGTGACCTTAAAGAAGGAGGGTAATTAGTCACATCCCCGCAACCTTTTCTCCTAAAGAAACAGTGATAAAAGCAAACTCCTGTTAGAATATCGTTAAATGCATCCTTATGCAATCCCAGTTACATAACCATGCTTCACCAATTTTGGGTCTTTTCAAGCAGAATTCAGTTTCCCAGACGTGCCCACATAGGAACATTTTAAAAATTATGGATTGTCTCTCTCACAAGGGATGAGAGAAGCTTTGGTCTTAGGTACAGTTCTAGCTAAGTTGCTGAATGGCAGACTGCCTGCCAATATCTCAGACGTAACTCGAATCCTTTAAAAAAAAAAAAAAAAAAAAAAAGTGTCTTTTTGAGAATCCCTTTTCAGCTAATTCCTGTCAGAAGTTATCCATTTCATATCCATTTCATACAAGCATTTTCAAACCCAAATATATCACCCTGTTCATTCTCTACCATTTGTATTTCAGCTAAAACTGCACTGTGGATCTATTCAAAATTCAAGTATAAGCAAAATTTGACGACATAAAACATGACAACTTGCAAAATGTTGCTGTATTTTATCAAAAGTAATTTCGTTATCTATTTTCCTGTAAACCTACTTCCAATGAGGAGCAGGAACAGTCATGCATTCCGTATTCTACTACAATATTAAGTCTAATTTTACTCATTTAACAGGTTTAGTTCAGAAACAAATATTATCAACTCCAAAATAAATATTTGAACATTGTCCTTATTGGAGTCTAAACTGAAGTTAAAGACAAATAAAACTCACACCTATTATATGGGTCTGAAAGTAAGCAAAGAATGAAACAACAGTGCATGGGAAATTCTGACAAGGCAAAATCTGCTCCTGAATGCTTTTTTGGAAGATTACGTTTTAAATAGAAAGGATGTAAATTTTCAATATAGAAATCTATGCAGAGTACAATCATTATTTGATAAAGTACATTAGTAATCTGCTTTTTTTCTTTCCAAATATTGTCTTTTAGTTTCATGTAATATTGAGCGTTTACTGTTACCTATGAAATTCATCCCAAAACACTGCATTTGCAATGAGCTAGAAAGTATGCTATGTGACAATTGTTAATGAGAATATAAGCAGTTGATTAATATTTCAGGTACAACATCATCACTAGGTAATAAATCCTGCAAAAATAGTAATAGTTTAGTTTTTCTTTTACATACATGGATCAATTACAATGAATCATTTCTATTATCATACTATCTAAAATTAAAATGTAGGGGACGTTTTCAAAGCAATTATCATTTGCCTTCTGGCTGTCCAAACTAATAATGGCCATTCTCTCTCTCACAAACCCACAGATATGCCTTAACAGTAACTCCAGTTGCTACTCATTATACACACCGCTTGCGTACCCTCCTGCAGAACACAAAATATTGTTTAGACAGCAGAGAATTATCCTGACAGATAGCAAAGGAGAGTAAGAAAGTTACCATTAAAAGCATTAGTGGCCTCCCATACCTGAATTTCTCCAGCCGCTGGGGTTGTATTACCGAACCCAGAGATGAATTATGCAGGTGAGCCACGGCTCCCTATGCCAGCAAGGCGGCACAAATGCCCACGGTACGATGTACTCACCTGAGACGAACTCAGGCGGTGTGAGCGCGCCTTAGAGAAGACGCCCCTTTCCCTGCGGGGAGCACTCTCTCCCCACCCCTCCGGAGGAGAACCCTGCGCTCCCGAGCACACGGCACCCAGCACCGGGCGACACGCAACACGGGGGAGGGCGCCGCAGTGGGTAATCGCTGGCTCTTATTAATAAATCCTGAAAAATAAAATGACATTTCTGCAGTTTTCCGTTCTCAACAATTTAAAGCGTCTCGTGCAGAATTCACTGCTTTCCCACAGAAGGCAGCAAAGAAAGAGGATTTGTTTGCCCTGTCAGTTCCTGTGTTCCTAATGTTCTAATGCAGCGCGGCTACTCAAGAAAATAAAGCCTGGGCTTTGTGCACACCTCAGGCTATTGAGCCAGAGAGAAGACAGTTCTTTACTCACAAAACAAATGTAAGAATGTGCAAAATGAAGCACGACAAGATCCACTGAAGTTAGAAGCACTTAAACCAGAAAAAATGATTTTTAAAAACCACTGTTAGGAAATGCTACTGAAAAGACAGGAAGCTACTAGAGTTCCAGCCACTGCCTCTGATTTTTACTTATATATTTTGAAGTATTTTTTACGAAATGGAAGACTAGTGGCAAACAAAGTCTTCGTACCAAACCCAGAACATCATGCAAGTTACCTGTTATGGAAAGATTCTGGAAAATAAGAGGTAATGGATTAAATGCGATCCGGCAGAAGGTGAAACTGAATCCCAGCCTCCCTCACTCTGAATCCCTCAACCACTACAATACAGAAGAGGGGGAGCAACTAAGTCATTGTTCCTATTTCCCACCTTCTCTTCAGAGGTTTTGACACCATGGGTAAGCCTAGCTCTCTATTTGTGTACAACTCGCCTGAATGGAACTGCAACAGGTTCTTCCCATGATGCATACAAACATACTGAACTACTATTCTCAACTTAAGCCTCGGAGGAAACAAAGACAAAGAGAAAAGGGAAAGAAAGTTCTTAATAGCTTCCGTTTTTCAAAATGTCCACACAAAACCAAGCGAGCCAAGTAGTAGTAATTCACATTTTAAAAAACAAAACAAAACAAAACAAAGCAATGTTTTTATAGGAGAGAGACTACATAGATGGATATATATGCACAGGAACATGAAGTTCATACTGGCTCTGTGTCTGTCCTGACCACCCGTCTCCCTGTGGCAGAACGCACCTGGACAGCACCCCGAGGAGCGCATCTGCGGGAGGCCAGCAGAGGTTCAGTTCCACAGCACAATCACATCACACCGTTTCAGCATCGAAACACTGAGCTTTCAAAACCCACAGATAAACATTCCATCCCATCAATAAAAGACAGAATTGTGATTAGAAAAAAAGAATTCTAAAATATCCAAAAGAAAGAAAGCTTTTAGTGCAGCTTTTTTAAATTATCCTCAAATTATCTCAGTAAGTTACCATATTTTAATGGATGCAAATTATGTTTATCACTGTCATGCTACGAAAAAGTGATGAAATTAACTGCTGATTCCTTTACACTACAGACCTTTGTATCTGTAAAGCATAACATTTTCTCCTACAGGCCTAATAGATATTTGCGATACAGTCTAGAAGATATACTGCTGTATTTAAAAATAAGCATTGTTGGAATTTTGCCTTAGAAGATCAAATTCTATGAATTAATGGGTCCTTGACCAATCAGAATTTAAAGTAGTATTTCACATATAGAGACCCTCCATCACAGCAGAGTTGAGGTGAAGAACAAACAGTCCCAGGTTCTTGGGTTTCTGAGTGTGAAAAGAGACTCACAAAAATTACTAGAAATAGCTTAACCCAACTATTAAAACAAATTGTTAAAATCTCGGTAATTAAAACACTTAAAAATATTACAGAAACAAAATATGGCACTATACAGCCTGTTAAAGAAGTACATTTGAGGCATGTAATTGGTCCAAAATTAAACAAAACTACGCCTTAACAAGAAAGCAGTATGTGCAACATCCATAAACTACTTTTCTTAGAGCCTGAGAAGAAATTGCTGTTAGTAAGATGACTCATTTCTTAAGGCAAAGTGATAAATATGATAAAGATCTATTTGTTAGGACTCAGCCTAAGTACGTATTTGAAAATCATGGACTTTTATTCATATTTCATGTCCAAACAAGAACTTGAGCAAGAAAGCACTGAAACTGTAATAAATTGCTGATTTTCATATTCTTATAAATCCAGAATGTTAGAGCAAGTCTGCCTTTTGAATGGCAGAATTAAAATACACTTTTTAAGCTCATCTTTTACTCGTGTCCTGCAATTATTCTACCCTGGTTTGACTAAGCATTAAGAATACAGGTGTATCCTGAAAGATACTTACAATTCCGTCTCATAGCTACTTACACTCCAACCCAATTTCTAAAATTACAGCAGGTTCTGTTAATCAAAGCAGTTTGCTCAGCAGCGCATCTCCACGCGTCCCTAAGAAGCTCCATTTACTCTGGCGGTACGCAGACAAAACTTATAGCTCATTTCTAACTGGTTCTGTTGAAAACTAACCCTTTGATTTATCAAGGATTTGCACATATTGTACAGCATACTGTGGAGCTTATTTAGAGCAGACAGAAAGGAACCAATAAATGTATTACGGAGTTATTCAAAGCCCAAATGGCACTGTGACCTGGAAAAGTACACAGTGCCCTGAGCGCCGCTGGCCAAAAACGCGAGGGTGTCGGTACCCATGAACAATGAGTGCCTGGAGGGGAGGGGGGAGCGGGGCAGAACTGGCTCCTACACAGGCAAAAGTTAAATGTCACTTCAAAGCAAACACTGTTGGCACTCAAACCTTTACACAAATAAACACTTTTTCATGTAATTCCCATTTTCAAGAACATATAGTTTACATGTTTATAGTTTACTAGTAGCTATTCTGAACCTGAGCAGAGGAGTCTAAATCCAACTAAAGTAACTTATTTACCTTACCTCTATGGTACTTTCCATCCTGAATAACTCTGGAATTGTTTCATCTACATTTACAGAGGGAAAAAAGTGTCAGTTGGGCTGGGGACTACTTATTTATTACTACTGTGACCAATTCAAAAAGCCAAAAATCTACACTGGGGAGTGCTTAAAAATTATAGAAACAAAACAAGAGAAGTTTGGCTCACAGGGCAGGAAATGGACATTCAAGACCATTCCAAGATCTTACTTTAGCAAAGTCACTTTGGCCACTACCCTAAAATTTGCATGAAGCTCAGAGTAACCGAATGTTTTCTTTACATTATATTATAAAAATCACCTTTGTTAGCCAGAGATATACACATTTTCCTGTACACAGATTTAAGCTACTGGCCTAGATAACTTTGGTAACAGACAGAATGTTGTTTCTTGTGCAAGTAGTTTACAGGAAATCTCTAAAAATAGCACCAGATGTTTAAAATCTTTTATAAGAAGTCTATGTAAGATAAGATACAGTAAATCTATGCAATATGACAAATCGTTGTATGAAGGCATATATACAAGGTTAAAGGAGTGTAATTTCAAGGAATGAATAAAGAAGAATGGAGCTGATGGAAGGCTGGGGAGGGGGGTGCCTGTTGCTTGGGGGAAAGGCACAAACACCACTAGTTTCTCAAGCCGTAAAATACCTTCAATTTTTGAATTGTATTTTTCTCTATAGCAAATCAGAAGGTCATTTTCAGCAACATTTTAAAACCTACAATCTCATTCCAAGAAATATGCAGGAGAAATAAGAACTAAATGAATCACAGACCTGGGAAGCAATGAGTTTGGCAAAGGGTGACAGAAAATGGAGGCCACCTTTACCTGTACCTCCATAAAATTAGCAATGTGGTTTCAAATTCAAGAATAAAACAGCTCATTTAAAAGAATCTTTAAAAGAAACTAGGACTTTTAAAGAAAAACCATCTACCAAAAGCCTGAAATTAAAAAGTGGGTTTGATTAAATCAATAAGATTGTATCCGTTACAGTTTCAGAGGTGACCTTTATATCAGATCTTCCATTTCTCAGCTTCTGAACAAGTTTGCTTATGCCAATTCTCTGCAAGCAGCAATGAAAAAGGTGTAAGAACTATGAATTATGACAAAAGCTACTAGGTAGGCACCACACGAGCTAGTGACCTTATGAAAAATCACCTCCCAGCTCTGCATTTAATAATTGAGAGTCCACCATACCCCGGTATTTCGCCCACATCTCTCCTAAACAATGTGCTGCAAAAGCTGCACATGTAAAGGAAATTCAACCTCATCTAGAGAAAGGTAAAAACAAACCCAGCTCCACACATTTTTTGTGCTATTGCAGCAGTAGCTAAGACATACCACTGCAGCACATTTTTTATCTGTATAGATAGCAACCCCGCAGTAATATTTTATGAAAGTGTCAAGTTTCTGCCCCCAAAGGTAACTGTTAAGTGCGAGACAGCCATCACGCCTCCAGACTGGAAAGACGATTGCAAAAACCTACAATTATTGCTTTGACTACCATTATAATACAAACTTCTGTACCAACACAAATGTTTCAAACCCTACATCGTTATGCAGGTCGACTACATCCCACATCATGAACACTGCCCCCAGGCCATTGGTCCGAGGAGGGATTCGCTCACCAGCCTCCTCAGTGCCAGCACTGTCTGCTGCAGTTGGACCACAGGCAGAAAGACAGGTCCCAGCATCCTCCCCTCTCCCCATGCTGGAGCACATGTATGTTACAGGAAAAGAGGGCATGGGGAGACAATTTTTTTTGCCACAAACTCAGGTGCATAAGGAAGGCAAAACAGTCTCACTCCAGTGATTTCTAGGGATGTACCAATTTGAACCCATTAAGGGTCAGGCCTCAAAATTTGACCCAACAGGAAAGCTGGGGAGGGACTCCCAGCCAGGGAGGGGAGCCACAGGACAAGGGGGGATGGTTTTAAACTGAAAAAGGGGAGATTTAGATGAGATCTCAGGAAGAAATTCTTTGCTGTGAGGGTGGTGAGCCCCTGGCCCAGGTTGCCCAGAGAAGCTGTGGCTGCCCCGTCCCTGGAGTTGTTCAAGGCCAGGTTGGATGGGGCTTGGAGCAACCTGGTCTGGTGGGAGGTGTCCCTGCCCAGGGCAGGGGGTGGCACTGGATGGGCTTTAAGGTCCCTTCCAACTCTAACCATTCTGTGATTCTATGATATATGATTCATTATGTTTTATTAATCACTTGCTATTAGCAATTTTCAAGCCAGAATAATATAAAGGAATACAATGGGAACAAACTGACTCTATTTCATAGTCTCTGTAATCCACACACATTTCTTTTATCTGTAAGATTGTCCAGTGTCTGTGCCACAGTTTGGTTAGTTGATGCTCTCAAGCATTCTCTCAAGCAACTTAGTCTAAATTCATTCAAATGCATCTGTCATGACGAACCTTTCTGTAATATAACAACAGATTTCCTGCTTGAGGAGGAAGTTTCAAAACTAAATGTTTTCTACTTTTTAAGGCTCTCTAAAAGATTTTTTTTGGAAGAACCACACAGCCTTTGTAAGTAATTCATCTGCTTTTTAAGTAAGCAGAACAGCGGAAGCCTAAGTTGCAAAACCCCTTTCAACCTCAGTAAAATTATCATTTAATTACATGCTATGTTGGATCTCCTAAACCAAGAGAACAGGACTTAAATATTGCATTTGTGTACTTGTGTGCTCAGACTGTTCTCACAGTCTGAATTCATTCCCCACCATGTTTTTTTTCAGAATTTTGACAATCAAAATATGAAAACCACAAGAAGGACGTCCCAAACATTTGAGCAAAACACAAATACAGCTTTAAAAATATGCTCCTCCCATTTAAGAAGGGCTACGAATCCCAGCTAACAAACCTTCTCCAGAGTGAGTTAAGCAGGAAGTTCCCCTAACCGACATGTTAAAACTGTTATACTCCAACCCGACCTACAGAACGAGCGCCACGTGTGGGTACAGACAGAATAGCAGAAACATACCACCCAATTCACAGTGAGACTCTGTTTTCGTAACCCAAACACGAGCATGAGCGGGGCTCATCTGGGGTGAACATGAAAGAATCCAAGTCGCATCAGAGGCAGGTGGAATCCTGGGGCAGGAGCGCTGGAGAGGTGGGCAGCCCCGCACGCCGTGCCCAGCTCATCCCGTCTGGATGGACACGGATCACTGGAGCTGCACAAGCCGCTGAAAGCCTTTCCGTGCCTCCCAAAGCTCTAAGCGGCCGCAGAAGACACGCAGCTTACAAAGCCAATAAGCCCTCTAATGCTGACTCGCAAACCAATACCTCCTACAAAACCTAAACAGTAGCTACTCGCTGAACGGCCATGCAGTCCAGGCAGCTCAACGCACACAGACAACTAACCCTGCTTCTTCTGCTTTGGTTTAGTATGAACTGCCGGTTGCATTACAAGAAAGAAATCCTGACCTTTTTAGCAAGAAAAAAACAAAACAAAACAAAACAACAAACCCCCCAAAACCCCATACAGAATAAAAAACTAAGGCAAACTTTTTAATAAATCATTTAGCAAAAAAGAATTTACAACTGGCTACAGTACTGGTAATTACACATCTCAGCATATGTGATTTCTGGAAAAGTATGTTTCGCAGTTGTTTGAGTGTTGCAACCCTCCTATTTAAAATATTGACATGTAATTGATCAGGGAGCTAATGGCTGCTTACCCTTCAGCAAGTGCAGCACAACTGCTTCTTCGAACACACCGCGGGAGCTTCCCCCAGTCTCTGCGTGGCAGTACTGGGACATTTTGCACTTGCCAGATCAGTTGCCAGATCAGATCGCATATAAGCAAGATTCGCAGTGTCTCTACTTTGGTCCTTGATATTTTACAGATTCAGAGCGATAAATTATTATATTTCCTTGAAATTCAGGCACATCACTAAAATCATTAAATAGAAGTCATCAAAATAGAATTTTTTTTTCTTTTTGTCTCCAAGTGCCAAGGGCCAGAGAGATCACAAAGACTATCTGGATTTTTCACAGCCTCTTTCTCTGAATTCCTGTGGAAGCCATCCTGGAAGGCGGAGCAGAGCTGACATAACTACTAGCAGTGCACAGCACTTTCTAAACCTAAACGCAAGCTTCAGAACTCACCTTTCAGACTGCTAAAACACACACGCACCCAACAATTTTTCGGAAGATGAAGCAGGAAAATAAAGAAACAGATTACTTGCCCTTATCCAAATGGCAAAATCTCTCAGGTTAAAAAAGCCCATGCTGATGTAGGCATTACTTCATGAATTTATGGAAGTTTCATACAGTCAGTCACTCAAGCACTACGTTATCATGGCAGCACTACACCACAAATGCTGAAATCCCAGAATGCCTTCTTTGTCCAGAGCCACTTTTCAAACCATTTCTTGTTTCCAAGAAGTGACCTGAAAGATAAATAATAGGTCTGGGAAGAATATTCTGCCTGAGTGACACATTAATGCAAAGCAGTAGGAGAGATTTATTCTTCATTCCTCAACACTGTTTTATCTTGCATCAAATCATTTGCTTCAGTGGAAGGCGAAGCCACTCAATAGCCTGAAAAATTTGAGCCTTGCTGGTCCAGCAGAACCTAAACTATATGTATCTGTAACACAGAATTAAAACGTTACCTCTTCTAAGTATGAAACAGTAGAAAGAAAAGTCATTCCTCAAATTGCAGACTGACTCTAGGAAAACGTACATGTATGAAGATAAGAAACCATTGTGCACCTGTAAAAATCCCAGCACGCTCTGCCGCTAGTGGCTGCTGCTCAGCTGGAGTCTAAGAACACGCAGCCAGCGCAGTAAGGTTTCGGTAAATGCACTCGGAACAATTCAGCTGATTTTCACTTCACCACGTGGAATTCCAAAATGCTCAAGATGACCATTTCTTGCTGAGATTTAAGATATTGATATGAATCCAACCATTCCATATTAATGACTAAAAATTCAGTACGTTAATAATGATAATATAGTTTATTTTGCCCTTTTTTATCTCCCAGATTAAATTTAAGCGTTATTTGTATGAGTTGCAAGAGCATCTCAGTAAAATTTAGAAATAGAAAAGAAAATGCATTTATGAAAATGATTTGTAGAACAGCTTAAGACACCATAAAATTGAGGTGATACATTTAACTTATAACATGTATCATGGAAAGTAATACTGAAAAGTAGAAGCTTTACCATTACCAAGAATACTTAAGCAGAAAACATTTGTAAATATCTTTAAATTTATTTATAAATGATGAGTGGATCACTTTGATATGGAAAGCTTTTGCAAGCATCGATGAGTTGTACTAACGTTTTTTTTATATTTAATCTCATGCACAAAAAGGACAAAAGTAAGAAAAGACAGTGCTGAACAGGAACATCTATTTCTAAATGTATTCTCATCTTTGAATCACAAGCTCAACATGAGAAGTGGTTCAGGGCAATTCATCCAGGCCCGTATCACTTCCACAGAGGCAAAGTGACACCAGTTCTCTTACAACGGCCTGAAGGGACCCTCTTCACAGTTCTAATACGCTTTGGGGTGGATTTTTCTTCACTGAAAGAACGTTTCATTTCAGCACAGAGAAAAAGATAAAAATGTGCTGAAAAGATCTGTTATTGTTATGGTATGACAGAAAACCGTTATTTTGCAAGCTATTGAGTTTATCATCTGGGTAAAAATAATCTTTATTAAAACAACAGAAAAAATGTCCTAAAACATGACTTGAAAATTAGTTGCATTGGTCATGGGACAAATTTTTGGTTCTGGTCCTAGGATTCAGAACTTCTTGCTTACGCTCTTGTCCAATAATTTGCCTCTAATTTAGCAGAAAAACAAAACAAAACTGTTGCACCCTCAGCAAACTCAGAACATATTGACACAACAAGCTTCCACGTTCACACTACCCTGCAGAACTGCATCTAGATCGCTCGCGGATACACGTCAATCAGCAGCGGATTTTTTTTCCTACACTGAACTTGTGCCTACAATGTTTAAAAAACAGACCAAAAAATTTGTCATATTTGGTCCTTCTTATTCTATACTACCAGGAAGAAAATAGACAACAAAGGCAAAACTGTCACTTCCACCTTAGTATGAAAAAACATGGGTTTATCTCTCTGGAAATTCTCGCTGGGAGAAATGTTGGGTGCTCTTTGGGTATCATGTTGTATCGTACCTGCGTTCTTCTGGAAAACTAAAGTAATCTTTGAAAAAAATTAGTGTGACAAACTATCAGAAGAAAGATTAAATCTCAAAGTCACACCATTTGTACCCCTTCCATCATACACACACAAAGTACAGAAATTTTGGTTTTAAGTCTCAAATAACTTTTTACTACCATTTGTGATTTTTTAATATACTATATTAGGAACTGTAAGGAACACTGCCTTTACAGTCAACATTACAAACTACATTCTCCTCTGTGTAAATTACAAGAAATCTTGAACTTCACGAATTGTTTCTATTGTAGGTTCAACAACAGCAAAGATGCTCGCTGGAACTGTTGGCAAGAACAGTCTACAGAGAGTTGTGCCAAAGACTGACTTACAGTTCCTCCGAGCCAGTTTTAAAACTGACTTATTTTATACTGGTCCCAGCAAATACTAGATGTTCAAAATTACAGTAAAACTCAGGATATTCGCTAACTTCCAGAGCCCTTTCTGAAGCCATCCTGACCTGCCCACAACAGAAGAGGAAGGGCAGGCTGCTCTTCTCACCTGCAGGAAGTTATGGTGCAACATCCCACCAGGCAGGAATGAAAGGTCCTGCGTGTTCCCCCTGCCTCCCTCACACCACCAGGCTTCACACCTGGAGCAGGAGAGGCAGAGCGCAAATCTCCACGTGCTTCCGTGCTCGGATGGGCAGAGTGCTCTGGCAAAAAGGATGCTAGCTAGGGATGAATTTGCCGCAAAACAGATGGTTGACACAAAGCTCGACATTCTCCTATTTCTAGTTCTTATCAGTTACAGAAGTGGTGCAAACTCCTCCAACGCCTCAGTCAAGCAGGAAAGTTGTCCTCTGGGGATAAAGGAGTAGATTCAATATTCTAGATCACTTTGGTTCCTAGATTAGGGGAAGCGGGGGTTTGCTTCTTGGGGTTTTTTGTTGAACTGAAACAAGATTCTCCTTAAAGAAAGCAATAGTTGTAAAAGCATTTCTAGTCACCCATTTAAAATGTTGAAATTTTGAGAGGCAGCTACTCCAAAGCTACTCATAGTAGTAAAAATGTTCCCACGGACTGTATGAGCCCATCTCTCATCTGTATCATGAATCAGTTACAGCGTTCTAACCACATGGTTACTTAGCTATAATGAAATAACATATTAATTCAGATTTTAAAACTAATCTATTCCCTGACAACTGAAGAGAAATAAGGTCACAATTATTTATTTGACAAACAAGCACCCCAGACAGTGGTATTTTCTTGTAGTACACCTGTGCTTCCCCATGTGTTCCATCTACCTGTTACTGCTGATCCTTAACGTGGGAGCACAGGCCTTCACAGCTACCTCGTCCCACCACGTGGGAGATCATCTGAATTTACTATTCCAGAATTTCTGTTCTTGAATAATAGCAACGATTTGGATTTGTTTCAGAATGAAACCACCTCATTTGTGCTAAGCTCAAAGCTATTTTCACTTAGGTTTGTTCTCTACGTTAATGGGAATGATTTTGCATTTACTGGATTTGGTTTTAAGTATTTTCGTTGTATTTCTCTTTTCTAGTTGATTCTGCCCAACTTCTTGATGAAAATCTGCAAACATGTCAGACGACACAATGATCTCGCTGCAGAAACGTCAAGGTCTTGTATGACCTTGAAGTATGACAAGCATGATGATTTTTTTTTTTTTGCATCATAGGTACCACTGCAGTTCTGCTTCTCTGATTTCAAGGGGTCAGTTGGCTTTTCTCAAACGAAAAGAACGCCACCCATCACATTCTTACTGCAGAAACTAAAATTATTTGGGGTGCGTTGGAAGGAAATGGTGCAATCATACAAGGAGAAAGTTGCACTTGCTGTTAAGAAAGAATGCTGTTACATAAAAGCGGTGAAATGGAAGGTCACTGAAACAGCACAAGGACTGCACGGTCTGGTCACCTGCTCTTCACACAGAGCAGAAGCAGATCTTCTCACCACCCGCTCCTGCTGTGTCATCTTGCCCGCTAACCTGATCCACATCTTCACACACCAAAGCCTCAGCCATGAGGGAGCAGGAGGCTCCTAACAGATGGCAAGGGTGTAATCTCTGCTTTCTCTTCAGCTAGTAGCACTTCAAGTGAGTCATGATGAACCGACAGATTTTCAAGAGACTAAGTGTCACCTGGGGATGCATCCCTCAGGGTCGGAGGAAGCCGACCTCCCTGGTATTCAGTTTGACCCTGAGGCTGACCTCATGGGCACCGGGAGCAGGAGGTGTTGGAATCAGCTATTTAAAGCTCATTACAATATCAATGTCAAGCTCAAAGGAACTGCCAAGTCCACTGTAATCCTTCCTGCTGAAAACATACCTTCCAAACTGAAAGCATATTTATCTCAATCTTACTTAAGCAAAGCTGACTGGTTTTTTCTTCTCCTTAGAGAAATCTCTGGAGTTATTGCTCAGTTAACTTGCAAACTGTTCAACGCTGCACAGCACCTCTTCATTTTACCCTATTTATACACCACTTAATTGTTCCTTTACTTCCCACATCAGAATGAATTACCAATAAACACTGCTGTAATCTGTTTACTACAGCCTGATAATCCAGTTTAGGTTGTACTAAGCATCCGCAACAGCTTAGACATTCTTTTACATACATAAAAGGGCTGGGAGAGCAAGACTTACCATGCCTGAGTGCACACAAGCCTAAAACTGGTCTTCCACAATTCACAACCCACGTCCCATTTGAACTTCATTTATAGTTTCAATTAAGAAACTGATACTTCAATTCCGATACGCAGGGGACTCAATATTCCATGTGTTTGCCATTGAGAGCATAGTCCTTATAGGAAAAAACATAAAGCATACCTTTTATTTCTATTTTTGCAACTTTAACATAGTATTGAGCTTCAATCTTTCTCTGAAACAACCTTACTAATAAGAAAATGAACGCACAATAATATATCTTGTTTCTGGCTGGAAAAGCCATTTAGTCACTGTTGTTTATTGTTCCAAGGAAATCGTAACCATAGACACCGTAACTTCAAGGAACTGTTGCCAGTACTCAAAGAGGTAGATTTACTGAAAGAACAAGCAAGCAGATTTAATACACTTCTCTTTCACCAAGTATTTTGGTAATTTACAATGTCCACATAGGGCATACTGATCGGTTCAGTATGAAAAACCATCGTGATGCTTGTACCTTTTAAATTAAAAGTGGGGTTTTTTCCTGTGAATAATGCTTCTCCACTTCAAATAAGTAGTGTACTCTGGCTTCAGGAAGACCTTATTGTGGCCTTTCACTATATAAACGGGGGCTTATAAGAAAGACGGCGAGAGATTTCTTACCAAGGCCTGTAGTGACAGGACAAGGGGCAGCCGTTTTAAACTGAAAGCGGGTAGCTCTGACTGGACATAAGGAAGAAATTCTTTGCTGTGAGGGTGGTGAGCCCCTGGCCCAGGTTGCCCAGAGAAGCTGTGGCTGCCCCATCCCTGGAGGGGTTCAAGGCCAGGTTGGACGGGGCTTGGAGCAACCTGGTCTGGTGGGAGGTGTCCCTGCCCAGGGCAGGGGGTGGTACAGGGGATGGCTTTAAAGTCCCTTCCAACCCAGATCATTCTATGATTCTATCATCTCCTGCATGAGGTTTGTGTTTAGATTTTCATACTGCTCAGAAAACAAAAAAAAAAAGCCAAAACAAACAAAAAAATTATAAATAAATTTTGGAAAAATCAAAGTGTGAAGTCAGGGCTAAATCAAGACTATTGCATTTAGAACCCAAAAAAACCAAAATACAAATGTTAAACCACCTACTTAAATGTGTCATTATACATCCATAGTGTATTACATAGAAAAGTCACCACAGTAAAAAGTAGTTAAAAAAGGAGCTGTTTCTCCTCTGTCAGGAACCCTCCACTTGAGGAATCTTTAGAAATCATTTAAGAAAAGAACAGAAATCACTCAGGAGAAAACAGTTCTAAAGGCCTAAACCTCTATAAACCCTCATAAATGATGCCAGCCTTTGCAAAAATATTCCACCAATAACCCTGCAGAGACAACAAATAGTCTGTATTAGGGAAAGGCCAGTAATTCCAAATCTAATCATACTGATCTGGCAAATAGTTCTATTCCTGAATACTTTAAAACTACTGTACCATTAACCACAGAAATTCAATAGCTTTTGATGAGGAGCCAGGTCACCATTTTACTTCTTTTCACTATCTTTCTTCCTGCCATGTTGGCTTCTGCTTGTCAATCAGAAAAGTGCAGAATTTAAACCCAGTCTAATGGCATCCCAGTAAAATCTTATCTGTTCAGTTCAGTCCCTTTCTTTACATAAAATCTGCACGGAGTTCACTGTATATTTATAGTGTCTTTAATAAATCGTCACACAAAAGATCCTAAAAAATTTGAAAATTCTGTTATTATTAATTCCATTACCAGCAGGTAATCTAGGCACAACTTCATGAGCAGCAATATCTGCCTTGAGGGTAAAAGCCAGCAGAGAAGTTGGGAAGGGAAGCTAGCCCACTAGCCAGAAAAATAACCCATCGGCTTGTCAGGAGTTGAAACCTTTCAAACACACACCGCAAAACGGAACCAGGAAAAAAGGGCACAAATAGAACAACATTACTGAGGAAATCAATAACCAGAAGTAGGACATCCATTTCTCACCCTATGCTGATTTTAGCACAGCTGTTGCACAAAACAAAACATCAGAAAGAGCATATTTCCCTTCATTTAGGTTTCTCACACTAATCTGGGAAGTTACAAAGACTCTTCCCCATTTTTTCCCACTCGGCTGCACAAAGAAGAATATCTGACAAGTAAGACAACAAAAACTAGAAATGAATTCAGGCCAAAAGCAAACTTCAGGAGTCAGAAATAGAAGTCTGCAAATGGGGATGGATGGGGTTTCCTACCTCAGGACAAGGTCTCTCATGGGCACGGTTTGGTAAACCCCGACACAAAAGCATGCTAATGTTGATGTCTGCCCCACAGCTGCAGTAAGTGGCAGGAACCAAGGGAAGAGCCAAGAAGGCAGGCAGGAGGCATCTGTCTCTGCAGCGCCAATCTCAACAGGAACCCCTTTCCTCCATTTGTCTGGAAAAAAACCTTGAGGTCCTTCAAGCCCATCCATCTTCTGTGCTTCTTATCTTGCTGTCAAAAGCCCATTTTTGCTTTGAATTACCTGACGGCCCACTTTACAGAAGTCCAGAATAAATTTTCTGAAAAGGCTGCAGTAGTCTAGATGGCAACGGGGTTTTGCCTTCCTCAGTGTCACTCGTAATGTTTATTTTCTCTACATAAGTGTTGTACCTGTGGGGGCAATGTCGTTGATACAGATGGGGTTTCAGAGACGCTAGCACACTGACATTTCCTTTTGCTGCTACCCGGCAGTTAAACAAAGTTGCAGCCTTCCATTTACAGAGTCGAGGGAGATGTTAAGCACACAAAAAATAAGCGTCTTCGTTCCAAGCCAAGCTGCCCATGTCTGACCTCGCTCTGCGAGAGCCTGGAACCCAAACTGCCCACGCGGCAGCACAGCAGCACCAGGCTGCAGTAGAAGCGGGACACACGTGGCAAGCTTTCCCAGCACCAGCTCCAGCAGTCAGCAGTTACAAGCCTGCCCCTAAAGGCTTATTTTTCAGTGCTATATTGTTCACCTATTCAGCAAAAGTATTTTGAAAGGAAAATACACCAAACTAGAAAAATGTGTAAAGAGAATTATAATTATATACCGCGCTTGATGGTACTGATGATCACTTACCCCTTAAAACAATTCTCCCAAAACTGCCATTGTCAACAAACTTCACCACCAACCCCATTCTTAAGGCTTTTCTTTCCCATTGCCAGATGGCATATTTTTCACCACACACCTTAAAAAAGACACCCAGACAGAGAACTTATGCCTACATGATTGGTCTTCCAGTTGGACCAATACTGAAGTTATAATTTATCATTTCAGAGCTGAGAAAAAGAATTCCAACCTTTTACGGTGGGGTGGGGAGAAATAGTAAATTTTCCTGTACTAGTTTTGCAGGGAATTCTCTGCAGGTTCATTGGAAAAGAATCCATCTCTCCAGTGACCGGCACTGAGATTTAATCCAAAGGCTTCATCATGGCAGCTGCCCCCTCATTTCAGAGCTAAACTTCCACTGAGCGAGAGATCACTACAGGCAAAACCTTAAAAAGTGGCATTGTTGGCAAGAAAACATAATACAAGGACCTTATTAAATATTAAGTAATGCTCTCATTTAAACATAGAATCTTTTAATTTTTCATTCTATTATTTTACAAGGTCACTTCTCACTTGATGAATAGGACCATGTAAACACAGGTCTAAGCAGATTTGCAATCTGCTCAAGTATAGCAATTCTTTAATTCCTACATCTTTTTTGAAACCAAGCATATTCATTTAAGTGAGTTCCAGTTAGATCCTACATGTATATTAATAAATACACAGAGTAAATTCAGTATTAGGTAAAGGCAAATCTTACAGAGTCAGTTATTTCTCAGAACGCTTAAGGTTAATGACATCAAGCAGACATTTACAGAAATCGTATCATGCAGGGGCTTTAAGAACTCATTACTCACAGTTGTAATCCATTTTCCTAATCCAATGATTGGTATTGAGCAATAAAACATTTTGGTCATCCGCTGCAAAAATGTTTCATAAATAATTATTTTAATCACTGATACTATAACAACAGGAGTAATTGTGCAGTTACATCAAATTATTTTTGGCCTAGTATAACTACCAAAATTTGGGATATTTCCCATTTTTAACAGCTGAATTATAACATACATGGTATGAATATGTATCTGAAAGCATTATACACTTCTGCAGTTAACACACCACAATAAAGTACAGAATTTTTGTCCTAATACAAGTACATCTTCTGAAATACAGTCCTGACATTTTATTGTAGAAGATGCTTGGGTTTTGTGCAGATTTTATTATTAATACACTGGCAAAATTAGAGGTTATGCTCACAAAGCAAGTTTCCCCTCCATCATTTTATCAAAACACTTTTCCTTGCGGTTTAGCACGCTGTTCCCAGGAAATGAGGCTTTTGTAACACTGCCCATCTCCATCTCCCCTGACAAATTTTGAATTCACTTCCCAGTTACAGCCAATTTGATGGAGGAGAGAGAACTCCCAAGGCCTTTCTTGAACATCTGAATATCCTTCTGGGTCTGACTGGAAGAAAGAAACCTCATTAGCACACACATTGATGGCAAAGTTGTGACTTAGTGGTTCTGATCGTACCACATGGTCAGTCCTTGCATGCCTGCGACAGCAGAGCACCCTTGGTGCCAGCAGCGGCCAAGGGAGGCGAGCAGGGATGGGGGTGGTGGTGCCCAGGGAAAGGAGAAGGGAAAGGGAGCTGTGCATGTACCGTAGGGATATCACGAGGGTGGCTTAGAGACAGAAACAGAGATCAAACGCCAAAGAGTACACGGGAAGCACACAACTTCATCTGCAACAGAACCGGGACATTGTGGCAAGCAACTGAGGGACACAGCGCAAAATTTGTAGGCAACCTGATTTCAGAAATTGCTTTGCTTGTAAGACGACTTTTTTAGCCACATGTTCATATGAAATAACAGTTCTGTCATGTCAACTACAATCTAACACACTGGGAATAAACCGTAGATAAAAGATACCAAAGAAGTAGAACTACGATCAAAATGTTCTCAATGCTTCTTACGTGAGTTGAAAGATGACAATATGACTGTCAATAAGTAAAATCTGGATGGAGCTTCAGAAAGTTAATTTAAGCAGAACTGCTCCTTTACATTTGCTTTCAATTTAGAAGACTTCTGCTTAGCTTCAGTTCAGAGAGCTCGTTGTTATCTCATTTAAATTTTCCAGACTGGTTTACCCATCCCTAATGAAAGACATATTTGCCTAATTAGCCTTTTACCCCTGCACGGATATAATTGACACCGGTCTTTGTGAAAAATCTACACCAAGATCAGAGTTCCAACAAAACAGGCTGCATTACCTGCTGCTTCCCCCAGCAGCTTTAATGATATTCAGAAGCACCAACAGTTTTCAGCTTAAGCCCAACAGGAAACAAACAAACAAACAAAAGCCCCAAAACCCCATCACTGCTCATCAAGACTAAGCCCAGGAAGAAAAATGTTGAGCAGCAGTTGTCACAGGGTGGGAGGACAAAGACTGAAATGAGAGAAGAAACTGCCAATACCTTTTAAAGTATCCGTCTTTAAGAAAATTAATCTCTTCTCTCAAAGCCATTTTTTCCATTCTTTTAAACTGCTAAAAATAACTGCACGACTATTTATTATTGTATTTTCATATATATGTTCTTCCTTAGAAAACCTGTCAAAAGGTTTGCATAAAAAACATCTCAAGCTTTGTAGAGAGAGTGGTCCCACCGCTGCCTCAAAGACCCCTCCTGCACAAATACAGACTTGCTTCAAACCCAGCTGCAGATCTAGAAAACAATACATGTGCCCGAAGTGCTCCTTCATACTCCTTTAAAATCTGTTCAGATGGCAGCACTGAATCAGTATAGAAGAAATACATCTATTTATAACCTCATTCCTTTCTCTCAAAAAAATGTCACAACAGTACTTGAGAGACTTACACCACTTTGCCACTGTTGCTAACAAAGTTTTTACTTAGTAATTCATTATGTTTTATCTAATTAATGTTTAAATTAACCTCCACTAAACCATTCACAATTCAAACCCGGTCAAGTAATTCAGTGGGCATTCCTTTAAAAAAAATAAATAAATCTTTTATACATACATGTAAGTATATATACACACAGTATGCATAGACACGCAGACAAAAACTGTTCTGGGAATGTTACGAGTGCAAAACTGAGTGCTGAAGCGAGAAAACAACGCCATAGAGTGGGCGCTGAAATGCAGCGGGTCTCTGGCAGGGCCTAACCCCAGGCGCCCGCCCCGGGCCTCGCAGGTTGCAGAACACAGCTCCTGGCCAACAGAAAGCTCAACAATTCTGAGGTTAGCTGGCCCAAGATGTTTCTTTTCAAATATTAAGCTTTAATCCTCATCACGTCCGACAGCTGAGTCAAAACCTATTATACTGGAATGATTAAAGTCAAAGAGGAACCATGATTCTGTGACCTTCCAAAAAGGAAGCAGTATGGCTACGGCCACACACGTGGATATACAAGGTGTCACCAAAGCACAGGGATTTGATGGTACCTGATAAACGATCTGACGCCTTGTGCTCAAACCGCCATGAGCTATTGCCTGTATTTGTATATGTGTTCTTCGGATCATTTTCAAAAGTAGCCTACTTACTTAAATACGTATTAAAAAAAAATAAATTAAAAATTACCTTTATAAAATAACCAACTCTGTGTCCAACACATACTCTGGGTTTTCCCTTTTCTCTGTCATCTACCAGCCATACAAAACAAGTACCTTTAACTTCGATTCTGACAATTATTCCATATTTTAAAATTAAATTTCTAGGTAAATCTTCACAAACATGAGGAGAGAGAATTTTTTTAAAACAAAAGGAAAATAGAAAGAAAAATAAAACATGAGATGCAATGCAAAATTGGCAGAACATATATTACTGCATTGCATGAACTCATGATAAGAATTGTCTGATGTAACTGAAGCAGACCAGGGTTCCTCCACAGAACATAAATAAAATTAAGGTCAAACAAAAGAAAAAAGACTCATTTGCTACCCCTGGAATAGACTATATTCTTAGCATGAAACCAAGAGGGACCAAAAGAGATAATCATAAATTGCAAATAGCTTCTATGTTTCATGGACCGAGTGATAAAGACAAATGAGAATGGTCTTCTGAAAGCATATACCTGTCCAGACAGGCATCGCTGCCGAACGTTTAAATGAAAAGAAAAAAGAAATGTAACGCCATTTCAAAGTATTAAAAAAACCACATAAAGCTTTTAGATTATATCAATGTTGTTTTCACATTTAAAAAATGAACAGCAGAATAGATGTATTATGACCACGTACTTTATACAGACTACAGTCCTAAATTTGCATGAAATTAAATGTCTCATCTGGCGAATGATCCAACCAATAGTCCGCCACAAATTGCTTGGTTTGCTTTCCACAGGTTTTTTTCCATTGCAGATATGCGTGTTGTAGTTAGACTGTCTTCTTCAGAAAATATCGTTAAAAAGAAATAACTGTAAAAGAGATACCTGATAGCCAACTTATGTACATTTTAAAAATAATCAGAGATTTTTCTATTTCCTAGGAAAATTCTACATACCCCAAAATATTCAGAAAAAGGAAAAAGCCTAGAGCAGATACCTGAAAAGGCTTGGACTGATTTCAAATGGTTCATAGAGCTTTGGAGTATCTTCAGATGCAAAAAAGTAATACCTATAAGCACATGTCTAAATTATTTATCACCGTTCTGTTTTACAAAGAAGTTTCAATCAACTGCTTTAAAAAGGAGAAGGGAGATCGAGGAGTCCTTCAGTACCTGAAACAAAGAGCACAATAAACCAGCAACTTCTAAGAATTCCGAATGCATCTGAAGATGTAGGCTCTATTTATTTCAATAGGTAGCATGCCCTTCACCTGCCAGTCTCTCTCCTACTCCTCCACAGCCTGGTGGTTCTGTGTTTTCTCCTGTCCCCACATCCTGCATCACCAGGGTCCTTCCTGTGCGCTCGGCCCCACATCAGCCTGCCTCTTCCTATTTCTTCATATGTATTTACATGCAACACTTATTTAGTACGTAGATTGCAAGTATCACACATTCAAATTACACTTCCCAAAAACAGCATAGTGGGGTTTGTAACAATATTAAAATATGCAAGCACCATCCTTTCAAAAACCAGTCACTTTGCACACTTCAGTAAAATAATTATTATGAGGACTCTGCGATGAAAGGCTCTTGCATCCACTAACTGAGAAAGACGTTACAACAGATTTTTCTAGAAAGCACCGGAAATGAAATCCAGCTGTGTCAACCAAAAAAAGTTATTCCTCTTTACTCTAGAGATACGCCTAAAGTACAGACTGAGATATTTCCCTCTCTCTTCATCCAGTTTCCTTAACACGGATTTTTAATGGATAACCTGCAGATTTTTCACTCCAAATTGTTTTGGCTATTTTAGCCATGATGCACCTGGTGCAGGTATGTGGGCTGCCTCATCTAGCGTACCTCCACTAGAAAGAAATAATGTAGCTTAAAATTCTGTAAAACAGATGTGATTGAAAAAACATGCCATAACAAGTGGTTAGTAAATAACATAGTTGTATATAGATGAAAACAAAGGCTGAAATGCTTTAAATGACCTAATCCAAAAATTCATATAAAAACAAGCAATTCTAATTAATTTCGTACCTTTTTTTTCTTTAACCTCTGAATATGTTACTGGTCATGATCCTAATTACGATGTAAGACACTGCCAACGGATGTCAATGGTATCTATCCATATGGAGTATATATTACTTTTCAAAATCTAACATAATGTGTCTCAGAACCAGAGGATGTTTTGGGGAGGCCATGGGGTTAATGGGATCTTTTAAGAAGATCCTGACTCAGCTTCTATTTAGGACTTCCACTTTTACACAGCTCTGGAAACATTTTCTCTAGGCAGCAAGCAGGGCAAATTACAGAGCCTCTTGAGGACTGCTATTAAATATTTCTCTCTAGAGAAATCTACTGATGACAATTCTTAGTCATAACATCAGAAGTTACAGGCATTCAGTTGCAGACATTTCCACGAGCACAACCCTATCTGACATTAATTCTAGAATTCAGCTCTGCTGGGTTTTTGCTCGTGCATCCCAGCAAAGGGCACTGGGCAACCTCACCCGACACCAGGCTTACCGGTTCCTCTGCAGAGAATGAACCTGCGCGTGAATTCTGTCAAGCTCTGTTTTGTTAGATTTACTACAGTAACCCCCCAAACTCCCGACAACACACAGTTAAAAATATTCTTTGCACTATACCAGCAAACAACTCTGCAGCATCATACCACAATACTTGTCCTTGATTAGAAACATTTGCTGGAATGAGGTTATTTTGGTTGAGTTACAACCAAGTACATTACCTTGTGTTACTGTGAATGATTCATCCATGCAGATTTTAATAAAAAATTTAATATCTTCTGTATAAGAGAATATTTAACATTTTAGACCAAATAAGATTTTAGCCTGAATGCCAGGCAGTACCATGCTTTCCATGCCTTGGTTATTCAAATATCAAATCCTTATCAAGCTATCAAAAAAAATGCTATTTGAGAAGTGTCAGTTTTTAAGAGATTAATATATTGGTTATGTGTAATCGTAGCTAAACCTCTAAAGATCAGACTGTATTTTATCTATTAAAAATAAGGGATTTTCTATCGGTCTTTTTTAACTGTAAGCAACATGTTTATAAGATCTGAATACGTAAAAAAATCAGTTGTTGCAATTAAAAGATAGCTGAGATGAAGGACAGAATCTAATCACATCCAAAGTAGTAGGCATATTCATAAAGATTGGAATGCATCCAGGAGTTCAGTGGCGAGAGAATTATTACAATCCACGGGAAAAGAGTCAAAATACTGTTTTGAAAAAATGCATTGAATTATGGTTTTATGTTTCCTTCTCTGAAAGTGGATATACTACCAAAAAACAACGAAAGCTATTATGCCAAATTTTACATCAGGCTTTGCATGAATTGTAAAAATCTAGTAACTACTATTTCAGAAAATACTTGGTTTTCATTTCATGTTTTTTAAATATATGCAATTGTACCTGACCTCTCCCATCGTCCCCCCCTAAAGAGCATATGTCTGTCAACAATGGACCATTTAGGGACACATACTTGTGCCTTATTGATATCTCTAAAATGCAGGACTCTGGAAATATTTCACTTGCAAAGTGTCTTCATCGAGCTCTTGAACCACTCTCTTGCTGCATTGTACTAATGAAATTATCCCTCCTGTTTTCCCACCCTCACTGCAAACATATCCAAGGGCATGCTGAAAACGTAGAGCAGCACTAATGCAGCCACCTTCACACCATCAGCACCAGTCTTCCTCTACACCAAACAAACCAATACACTGGCTACACATTTCATTTGAAAACTAGCAATTTTCATTGATTTCAGATGAAACTGCGTGCATTTAGAAACCGACAGGAGCATATTTTTGGGGTTGCATTAGCTAACATTCCTAGCTAGGAGACCCGTCCAGAGCCCCCATTTGTGAAGGAAGACTGAACAAAGAAAACTAGTCTTCGTTTCCTCTTGCTATTGACGAACGGTTTGCGTTTCGGTGGAAGAAGACATTCAGCAACTCAAGTGCCCGCATTCTGTACCGCTGGCCTTCCAGGATGCCCGCTAGCACTGTCCTGCCCGCAGCACCCCTGCTCGTCCTGCGCCCACACCTCCCTTCAGCAGCGCTCGCACAGACAGGCTGCCAACAGCTCCACTGCCAGCAACACCTTCACTGGAGCCACAGCGTCCTTGTGCTGCTCCTGCTCCCATCCTTTGGCAACAGCACGTCAAATGCACAGTAAAAAAGTCAGAGGACTCCGGCGTCCGCATTTCTAACAGGGTCCTCTGCCGTCAGGGCTGCTGGACGGCTTAGTCCCAAACACTCAGAACAGAGCCATCTTCATCAGCCAACCCAAAAACTTCCCTGGGCATCAAGGATTTCTTAACTGTGCCTTTTCCCCACCATAGTCATTACCGTACAATGCTTCCCAATCACTAAAGAGAATTAGCAAGCTCGACTCTATTGTTACTACACCCAGCAAATACTCAAATATTGGGAAAAGGTATAATCAGCTATTACCATAAAAATCTAAGTGTGGTAATAAAATTATAACTTTACTAGAACTATTAATATTGGTGATTTTAATACAAAAAAAGATTTTACATATAAGATTTTACCTACTGTTAGAGACGAATTGCTGTGTTACAACATGAATAAACGGGTTAATATTAACACCAGGGGAAAAAAATGAAGCAATTTGTTTCACTGCTCTTGCTTTGTTTGATCTTCAAGATACTAGACCAAAAAAGTTCTTGGTGGTCTTAAATCTGATTTATTTGGAAAGTAACTATTTTTGAAAACCACTGTCAACTACTTTCAGCCACTGAAGTCATCGGACAGGTCAGTTCTGCAATCTGTATGTAAGGATTTAATGAACATGGAAGAAAGAACTGCATTTAAGTCTATTTCTGGAAAATGGCTTTTGACCATGGTTTTTAGACTGAACATGGGGTGGACTAAAACGGTATTTCAGCTTCATGAACACTATTTGAAACATTTAGCAAGAATTCTTGAACCTTATTACAGCATATTTTTAAAAAAAAGCTTCTTCTTTGTCTAGTCAGATGATTGTTAAAGTGCATTTGCAATCACAAAGTTAAGGTATTTGGGGGGTTTAAATGCTCCCAGTTCTAAGAACTGGTTATGCAGTAGAAGCATCTCTTCCACCTAGGAAGAAGAATTTGTTCAAAATGCAGACCATCTGTGTAACACTTGCACCACCAGAGTTTCTGCATGAATTTTCCCTGGGGAAATATATAGATTTCTAATCGTCTATTGCTTCCTTTTAAACTATACCTAAGGGATTTATGAAAAGGATTTTTCAGACATGCCATCAGTCAGATAGCTTTACAGAGAAATATTAGGTTCTCAAACACATTTTTTACACAACTACTTGGACACTCACAAAAGCAATCGCTTCCTTTTGCCAACTCTCACATTATTATGTGATATACCCAAGCTTTTACATTTATGCAGCACACACAACTATGGTTCAATTTGGCACATTTTTGGCTTTTAAATATGAATAAGAATGCTTCAAAGAATAAAACTGAGTTGGGAAATATTTATATGAGAAGCTGAGTATGGATTAAAATGACTTGGCTTCAAAAGTAAAATTAGATGATGTTTAATTTAGTTTATTTATGAAGTTGTATTTGTTCAATTTAAATATGTAATCTCCTCTGAGAGAGTTCAGCTTTGCAAAATGATAATCTGTTCCTATATTCCTATTAGTTGTGATTTATTCTGATTCATTCTTTTGTTCGAAAACGCTAATGAAAGCAGATGATGCTGAAGAAGATCAACAAGCAACAACAACCAATACAACTGTCAGTCTGAAAAAAAGGGGAAAAGAGCGCGCGACACAGTCGAGCAAGAAATCTGAGTCACCGATTTCTAGGGAGACATTGCTTGTGGAGAAAACCAAGCACAGGGCCTCAGCTGCCAGGCTGAACTAGCATGACCTCAATTCTCGATAACTCATCTCAAAAAGTCTCGCAAAGACACACAGCAAATTACATTTCTCCTATGGGTATATGTTTAAGAGAGATGAAGAGCTAAAATCAACCTTGCTGGGCTTTGATGATGGGGCTCAAGGGAGGCCAGTCGCTGCTGAAGGCTTCTGGGATGTGCCGATTGTATGGATATATGAAGGACAGATTGATAGCAGCTGTACTGCTCTGTACACGCCATGAGAATGCATGTAAGAGAATTTAAAATCAGCCATACTGGCTTCTTAGTCGGTTTATTTCTCTGCCACTGGTTGTTTGTGTATTTACTGCACTCCTTGGGTAAGATCCTCACAGCTACTGTCATGCCTGGTCGCTTGGACCAGACAGCTGTGCCGTAAAAGCCTCCTTCCGACGCCCGCATCACCGAGCCATAGAGCTGCAGCCGTAAGCTGTTGTCATAAACAGCTGTGAGGCTTTCTAGGGTCAAGACTTTAGTTTGCAGCAGGACAGAAGAATTCACCACCAATACCAGAGACCCTCAGAAATACCTTAATTATGTCAAAAATTTTTCCGTCCTGTAAGCGGCTCAAAAGCCCTCCAAACCACTGTCACTGGTCTACATATTTTTTTCCTTACGAGACTGTTTCTCATGGGCAAGCACAGAATATCACACCTTCTGCCTTTCCCATGGAAGCTGAACAATCTTTAAGTCATGTAATAGGTTTGGGGGAGAGTCCCTATTTCTAGACTTCTAATGGGTTTGTTCACCTCACACATTTTTAAGAAGAGTAGGATACACACTCCCTCTTCCTTCCTAAACTGAATTACAAACAGTTTCATCAAGCCCTTACAGGCATCACCATAGATGTTTTGTGACTTAATGGAATAAGAGGTTCATTCCGTGGCCTGTTGCAGGAATGAATTCCATAGCTCTGGAGAAATTTTTATCTCAAGCAATCGCAAGTGTTCCCGTATTTGTCTTTTTATTACTGTAGCAGGACTCGGTTGCTATAAAAAGGCAGAGTCATGGGAGAGAACGTCAAATCCATATAAAATTTTGAATTAACTAAGAGCTCAAGCTTTGGGGCTCTGTGGTCAGTACAGAACAAATGCAAAAAGCAGCCCAGCAGGGCAGTGTGCTGGTGGCACTCCTGAGGGTGGCAGCTGGTAGGAAAGTTTCTAGAGAACTCGTTGTAAGGCCAAACAAGAATTACTGAGGAAGGGAGTGGATCTCGTGTGTGGGAGGGAGTACAGAATTGTTATTGTTTTCAAGGGAACCACTGAAAGAATAACTTTGAATGGAATTAAACTACACAGTAAACTAAACAACAACAAGGATTTTATATCAACTGCTCTTTATTTGGGGTGCTTTCATATATGTGTATATAAATGTACACACACACACATATATATAAACACACACGTGTATTTTCTTTTCTATGTTGAATGACTTAGCCTGTTCCTTATCCAGCAATGGACAGAACTCTTCCCAAGCAAGCTTCAAAATGAAAACTGTCCTCATTAGCAGAAAATCTTTTCCAGTTTCTGTGTTACCAGTTTCACACTGAGCGTACCACTTCAATTTTTACACCAGGGTTGCAACCCCTGGGTCATGCCTCTGCCTAAGAAGAGCAGGGTTAGGCATTATATTTCACTTAATGTAATACATCCAGCACAGAGGCTTTATGCAGAATCATAGACCCTAATCTTCTTTCATTCCCACTGATCACAAGCAAGAGGCTCTCAAGAGCGAGATCAGTGGTGCTGTCTCCCAATATGAAGTGCATTGTTTTAAAGGAGTAACATATATGCATATATCTAGTTACTTTATCATTTGTTCTTTCCTAGCATTCTCACTCATTTTTATTTTAAATATTACAATTTTCCTTCTCTCAGGGTTTGGCAATTAAAGCTCAAAAAGTACTGCTACTTACCTTATTGATAACAAAAACTTTAAAAATAACATGTCCTGTATCTGCAGCTTTCATCTGCTCCAGATAAGATAAAGGAGGGGAAGAAGATTTCCTTAGAAGGAAACTGGACCCAATTAAGAAATTATATTCTAGTTTTCTCTAACAAGTGAAAAAAAAAAAAAATCCCCAAAAATACTTTCCTAGCAATATTTTTAAAGATACCCTCTTAATCCAAAAGGAGATATGTAAATGAGGCTTGTACGTTAAGACCTCATGCACTCAATTTTAATGCTTCAAAAGGTTCAAGAAAAAACACTTCAGATGTCTTCCATTTTCTCTTTCATTTCTTTCCATCCTCAGTTCTGGTGTCAGAATCATGTTTTCAGATTAAAACTTCTAAGTGTATTTCTAAACTAGAAAAAGGAGGACAAGGGCAGGGAAGAGGACACTTAATTTATTATCTTTTCACATTAGAGTTACAGGGAACCTTAATGATATACCAAGCTATAAACCCTGTAGTTGGTACTATATTAATCATCTGTCTACATGAGAAGTCAGATAAATGTATAATCCCATTTCTGCATTGCAGATTTTTTATGTCCCTTCCTCAGGTTATTGCTTCTTTTTTATTATTTTGTAAACATCGTTTTGGAGGGGAGGTGCAGGGGGGCAGGATCCCTAACAAGGTAGGGTACATAGCGTACATAGTTACAATAGTAACTATGGTTTCTTAAAATGAAGAGTTATATTAAGATTCATAAGAAGATAACGAAAGGAATAGGCAGCAACTCAACTGCTGCAGCTGAGAGCACCTTTTTTCACAGCCTGAGCACCATTTGTCTCTATTACCACCCTGTCACTTCCCCAAGGTCAAGCCCGTTGCCAGCCCCCGGCAGCAGTGGGGCACCCAGGCTCCCCCCAGCCAGGGCACCGTGGGTACCGTCCAGGGCCCACCTGCACGCTGAACGAACTTCATTTGGGACAGACTCAGCGGTCTCTATCTGCATGTCACCTACTGCTATGTCACATACTCCTGGAAAAAATACACTCCTCTCTTCTGTCTTCAGCCCAAACATGTTAAATAAATCCCACCCCTCCACATTCTATACCTATCTCTAATACTTAAACACTACACAGAACAGATAGAAATACCCAATACTATTTGGGATGAACCAAAACAAGATTTACAATCAAACAAACAGAAGATTCCACAAATAGTGGTGCATAGACGTAACGTGAGTGCCCTGGGGACTAACAGCTCCCCAAATATGCTTAGTAATAGAACATCCGCTCAAAACCCCGATGCCCTGAAGGGGGATTCTTGCTGCCACAACAGAATTATTAGGGCAGTCCTTTCATCTTCTTTCAGGTCAGTCCAAGACACACAAGGCAGCCCCCTCTGCCATGCCCCTCGGGGGCAAGGAGCTCTGGCCTGCCCAATGCAGAGTAACGCAGCGTGGGGACAAGGGAGGCACCAAACATTCAGTATGAACCAAAGAAAAAAACCTGCAAAACTAAGAGTTTGCACCCAAGCCTATATGGAAAGCTGGGAGGTATGCTGCATGGAAATCAGGCATATCATTACTTCTGTAATCCTCCTGCTCCAATGGTTTGTTTTCATGGCATTTTCAGCCATCTTATTCAGTAATGCTGATTTAGCACTACCATTTTATCCTGCAGTTCTCTGCATAACAATTTTCCACTACAGCATTACAGAGGCAACCGGCCCTACCATAATGCAAATGCCCTCCTTGGGTAGCGCAACAATGTGCACTGCGTAAAAAAAAACGCGCACAGTTCTTCTTCGAATTGCCCAGGTTAGCTAAACTATTCATAAATAGGTATTCCTTTAAGTTCTGGGGGCAGGGAGGATGACAACCTCATTTCATTGTGAAAAGCAACACGAAATCATTATTTCATTGCAATTGCATTTCACTGGTCCCTTAATATCAAACATCATTTGATATATTTAGAACAACATGCAAAATTTTCATTATAATTCAAGCAGAGGAAAGGAATGCAGTAAGCATACAGTGTCAAATTAAATAGCTGTCCTCGGTCAGGACAACAGTTTCTTCCTAAACTGACTTACAAAGGACACCAATCAATGCTGTCTCCTGACATTTGGGATCACACATTTCCCAAGGAGCCTGGAACAGTTTATTGGGAACACTATTCTCTTCTAATTACCTATGTGACACAAAGCGTACCATTCTGAAAGACAAGTCGAAATGGCAGCAGCGTATTTTTATTGTGCTTCATCAGCATCGGTGTTTGTGTCAAGGTTAGTTAGATGCTGAGCATGACCCTTACAATATATTCACCCATCCTGTAAGACAGAAGTTTTATATTGCATGTGCCAAAATAAACAGTCACCATACTTCTGTAAAGTGTAACTCTTTTCTCAAGGCCCACTAACGCACAGAAACCTACTGCAACAAAGGCTGTTGGCAGCAATGTCTGCTTTCGAAAGGCAACGGCCTGAGGCAATAAAGGCAACAGGAACCGAGGTCCTCACCATTCCCATTTGTGAAGAAGCATGCTACAACTGTAGGTGAAAAATGGCTTAGAAGCAGAATGCAGCAGATCATCAGATGTGTGGCAGGGTATAAACATGTCCAAAGCTGTTTGACACTCATGCATAAGCCTGTTTCTTGCTGGCTGTGACCTGAACGGGCTGGTTTTGCTATTACCTGGACTAAATAACAGTGGGACATCTAATCAACGAAGAGATGTGGGGCAGCACCACCGAAGAGGCCCATCACATGTGCTTCTGCTCAGAGACCACTGCAATTCAGAAAACTGAGGCCCCCAGGTTCCAGAAGGAAGAAGAGGCTGAACAAAAGCGCTCCCCAAAGAAGTGGTCTCAGAGACAAGGATAAAAAAGTGAAGACTGGACAAAAGACCCTGGAAGTAAGGGAAGATCCTGGAGTTGTGAGAGATGCATGGAGACCAATGCCAGGGGATGCCTAGGACAGCCTGTAGGCCGTAAGTAGGGTAAAAGCTCTAAACTTGCTGGATCTTGAAAAATGCCAGTATCCAAATCCAGTCCGGGTTGTCATCTCCTGCCTCACCCGTGACAGCTAACTCAGCTCTCCTGGGCAGAGGATGTTCGCTGACAGCAAGCTCTTACTCCTGCTCAGCCTACACTTGGTGCTCTTCAATGATGCTGGATCAGCATCAATGAGCCTGTAGGCTAATGGAAAAAGTATAAGGCCTTTCTACTTACACTTTTCCCAGAACGCTTAAGACTGACTCTATCTGACTTTACGTTTAAAGGTCAGTATAAAATTCCCATTCTACTATGAATTGGCAGCGCTACGGCAGTATGCAGAGGGACTTGGCTTTCACCTAAAATAATTGTTAAACCAACCCAGTGGGCAGTTTAACCATTATTTCAAAATTGTGGTAAGTTGACTGTTGTCCTAGCAAGGTGGGAATTGTCTTATCAGACTCTGGCTGGGGTATATGGAGGGAGGAATCCTTGCAGACATTTAAAATGCCGTATCTTGTCCTAAACTGAGGTACAAAGTTTGCACTGAATTGGACTGTGGAGCACAATTCAAATACAAGCATGGAAGATAACTTATCATACTGAAGACAGCTCTTGTCTAAGTAAAAATCTTCTCAAATGAAGTGTATATATGAGGAGTGTCATTTACTTCAAATGCTTAACTAATTTCCAGAGGTCAGGAGCTAGGAAGGCCAGGCAGGAGATGACTCTACTGAAACATCTCTTTGCCCAACATCTAACAGATAAGCATCTTCCCTATCCTATTTTCTCATTTTGTGTGACAGATTTTTCAGCAAGATTCAAATCATATTGGACTAAAACTCATTTTATTTTTAATTCACTTCATATGGTTTTATTTTTAACTCACTTTAATTGAAATGCAGTGAGTGAAATTATCAATTGAAATTATTTCATCAGCTGTGAGTCTTCATTCTTTAATATATAGAATTAGCTTTTACTAAACTTAAATCATCGGTTTTCCTTTTTCATCCTCAAAAAAGTTTATATACATACTGCAGTGTATTCAGGATGCTGATGCAATGTACTGGACTTCAATATTGTAACTTCCACGCTCTTGGTTGTAAACACATCCAGGATATTGACCATGTTTTAGTACACAGTGCTTCAGTGCTGGGCAGAAAATCTTGAAACCGCAGTTACAGGTCTAATCCTCTCCTTCCAAGTGACTCCTTGCAATGCAATAGCCAAGCGTCTTCATGAATGACCTGCCCGACACAACTGAGTGCACCCTCTGCAAGTTCGCAGATGATACAAAATGGGGAGGTGTGGCTGGTAACACCAGGTGGTTGAGCTGCCATTCAGAGGGACCTTTATGGGCTGGAGCAATGAGCTGACAGGAACCTCAGGATGTCCAACAAAAGGAATTGCAAACTTCTGCCCCTGGGGAGGAATAATCCCAGGCAGGACAGGCTGGGGGGCAACTGGCTGGAAAGCAGCTCTGCAGAAAAGGCCTTGGGGTTCCTGGCGGACCCAAAGTTGACCCTGAGCCAGCAATGTGTCCTCACAGCAAAGAAGGCAAAGAGCCTCCTGGGCTGCATTAGCCAGAGCACTGCCAGCATGCCGAGGTAGGTGAGCCTGCCCCTCCACTCAGCACTGCTGAGACATCTGGAGTGCTGTGACCGCTGCTGGGCTCCCAGTACAAGAGAGACATGGACCTCCTGGAGCGAGTCCAATGAAGGGACACAAAGATGATAAAAGGACTGGAGCACCTGACAAGCAAGGTGGAGGCTGAGAAAACAGGGACTGTTCAGCCCAGAGAAGAGAAGGCTCAGGGAGACCTTATCGATTTGTATAAATACCTGATGGGAGGGAGCAAAGAGGAAGGAGCTAGACTCTTCTCAGTGGTGCCCAGTGAAAGGCAAAAAGGCAATGAGAGCAAACAAACAGAAAATTCCAGTTAAAGATGAGAAAAAACTGTGAGGGTGGTCAAACACTGGCACAGGTTGCCCAGAGAGGTTGTGGAGGCTCCTTGGAGATGATCAAAATCTGATGGGACATGGCCTTGAGCAACCTGCTGTAGGTCACTCCACTCTGTGCAGGGGGGGTTGGACTGGACAATCTCCAGAGGTGCCTCCCAACCTCAACTACTCTGTGGTTCTGTGACCCTGAAATCAGCTAGCTTCTCCACCCATTTCACCTTCAACATGTGCAGAAAGGAGACAATAGGTAAAAATGCACAAACTCTTTCAAATAAATCACAGTTATTACTGTTGGTCCTCTTCTAGGTTTTCACATGAACTGCTTCTAGGATTTCTCTGATGGCCTGGTGCACAGTCCTTATATGCTTTAATGGTGCAATGGTTACTTTAAAAACAAGGAAAAACATATTCCCAACAGGATAAACTTGTTCATATAAGATGCGGTAGAAGCGAAGTATTTTGTATCTTGGTTACCATTTCTCAACTCTGCAAAGCCTGATATTTCAGCAGGCATCTCACATCACTTCTGAGTCTTCATATTTCACTGATCTGCAGTGTTATGAAGGAACATGTCCTGCATTTTACAGTGATGGCAGCCTCTTAGAACTATTTTCCTATTATTGGGCTATTTTAAAATGTTTCATTTCCAAGCCTTTTATTACAAATGAATTCTTTTTCCTCAACTGCAAATCTCCAGTTTTTATACACCAAACAAGATCATACATCAAGAAAAATAACGTAAAAAGCATGCTTTTTCCCCTCGACATGAATAAAAACTGTAAAACTTCAAACAAAAAACTCCACAGCTCTTAAAATTGTACCATACGTTTATACTTTGTACAAAAGGGCACCAAACTTTAAAATAAAAATTAAAATAAAATGTTACTGATCATCTTAATTGCTTTATGTACGAAATTGAAGCCTATATGTTTATATAACCTATATAAGCCTACATAGCCTTCACTTATAAATACTTGCACATAAAAAAATCAGGCATACAACACATAACCTGTCTAGGAAGAAATAGTGCTCTATTACGCAACCGTTCCACTAAGGATATATTACCTTTGAACACAATGTATAAATAGGTGATATACAAGGATAAATTCCATAGAGCCTTACAGCGCTGAGCATCCCTGCTGTGTGGAATAAAGCCCTGGCAAGTGGAGTCCAAGCTGAGGTTTCCCTTCGGCGAGTGGAGCGCCTGGACTGCAGGTGCTGCAGAGGCAGCAGAACTATCCCGGTCACACAGATCGCTGTGGCTCGGTTTGCAGCTTAGCCATGCTGCCAGGGAGCCCCCATTCAGAGGGGATTCGTTCCCACCTTCTTGGCTCAATGAGAGAAGAATCTTAATGACAGCATGAGACACCGTCTTTGGCTTTAGCAACACATTTTAATACATGAATTAAACAAAAAACACCTCTCTAGATGATTTAACAGTAATCATCCTTAGCTTTTTTTTTTAACCCCTTTTTCAATTGACATTAAAATTATTCAGAAATGTGTAATTTTAATCATAGGTTTTTTTTTTTTCATTTGATCAGATAATGTATAATATGAATGTAATTAATTTTTGTTCAACAATCAGAAAGGCTTAGCAATACTTGCTAAATTCCATGTGAACTGTAATATCCTTGTTTGTCTCTCCTTGAAAACATAATGAAAAATCTGGCAAAAGGCAAGCTTATTCTCTACAAGGTTCCACAGCCAGGTGAATCAAACAAACTGCTTTCTTCCCTTCAGAACGTTATTTTACGTCCAACCTGTGAAAGTATTTACATTTATGAAGAGGAGGTGGGTTCAATTTCCAGAACTACCAGCTGCTGGAGTCCTGCTGCAGTATAATGGGGTTTCAGTGAATGGGAGAGATACTTACAAGGTCATGACTTCTATATTTATTTCAAAATGTAACAAGGAATTACTACATACACAACTGACAGTTGAAAATATGAACTGCAGGATGAAAATAAAAATGTGAAAACACTTGAAACATTCTTATGTATTAGGAGAGTGTATGCCCGCGTTGTCAGTATGCAGACAGGAAAATATATTTTTAGTATGATTCAAAAAAATGTTTGCATCCCAAATTCAAGAGCACTGGAAAAGATAAGCTGTATATTTTAAATGCTGTGGGAAGACGAAAGGGGAATAAATAATCCTTTACATCTGTTTCCTAGATACATGATATTAAATTTAAAAGCAAAAAGCACTCAGAAAAGTCACTTCGTGGAAGCTCTTAGAAGAACAGTGTGATACCTAGGTCATCAATACCATGTCTTCTGTAACCTGTAATCCTACTGAGAAGCATGACACTCTTCCAAGCTGTGTCAGTATACATGCATGAATGCTTTTTATATATGCAGAAAGCATGAGAAATATCATTCACTTTTGATTTACAACAGAAAAAAAAAAAAAATTACCTTTTCTGTGAAAATGCAAGTATATTTACCATTGATGTGCTGGGCCAAAATCAATTCTCCACAGAAATGAAGGAAGATATACGAAAAGGGGGCACACACCAAAAAAAAAAAAATATTCATGTTGTATTACTATACACAACTTATCGACAAGCCCTATTTTACTGCCTTATTCAAAAACTTAGTCATTTTACCAGCACTACAGGGAAAATATGAAACACTTCTTCACAGGTAGCAATTTCGATTAAAATGAGAGGACCATGAACAAAGTAAAAGCCGTATGTGATCAAAGACCTGCTGGATACCTGAGTCAAACAGTTATTTCAGAGCAAGGTAGAAGAGCTAGTCATGTATGCGGATGACCTCTCACAAATTAAATGCTAATCAGGAATGCATCTCAACATTGAAAAAAAAAAAAAGTGGGCTATGAAGATCTATAATCTGCTTTTACTAAGCAAAGACTAACAAAAAGCCCTCATTATCAATTTCATACTGCATATATCCAGTATTAACCACAAATCACAGCAATAAAAGCCCATTTCTTTCCATATGAAGCGTGCCAGTTATCCTTCAAACATCCCAACTTGTGTAATATCTCTGCAATCCTTTCACAGAGTCCCTACCAGAACACAATCAGGAGGTCAAATGACCAGAAGTTCTAATAAGCATGCAGCTCTTCAGATGCATGCCAACGCCAAAAGGCACAGTTTGACCAGGAAAGAACACGCGTTCCCTTTTAGCAACTTCAACACTTACCTTGCAGAAGGGATGGGAAGGAGCGGGGTAAGCATCTGCCCCTGGCTGCCCCAGGGCTCCAGGGCTGCCTACAGCCGTCCTCTCCCACGTCCCCCAGCAGCTGCCATGCCCGAGCAGTTGCCCCAGCTCATGTAGGACAACTCACAGGCGGGAGAGGAGAGGCTGGGGCAGAGCGGGCTGCTGCCCGGCACCGCTGGGCAGATGATGCTGCCAGCGCCGCAGGCGGGGATCAAACGCACAGAATCTCCCTTTACATAATAGGAAATGACTCCCGTAATCTTATGGTTTCTCTTAAAGCCTTGTATGCTTCATGAGCAGCCAAAAGCCTTGCCATGCAGCATTGAGGGATTTGGGGCTGGTTCTTCTTTTTTACAAAAATAATAAATAAATCTATCTATCAGAATGTTTAACTATTGTACTGTACACCACAGAAAGCCTTTCCCCACCTCACCATAGGAAACATCATGCATGCTTAAAAGAAATTACATAAAATTCCCTGTTTCTTTAGCAGTATTTTCTAATCCATTTCAATAGAAATGGTTTTTTTTCATCTGTGTGTCCTCTACTTTCAAACATAAACATCGAAAAACTATAAGCACCTCTATAAATAAACCCAGTTGAGGATTACATATTTTCCTAACAAGAAATGTCTTTGCCTATCATAAGATAACGTTAGTTCAAGTTAAGAAAAAAGAAAAAAAAGTCAAAATGTACTGCTGACATTTTAGTGTCTTTTCTGCACTTCACTTCTGAAAGAAAAAAGGCACATCCGATTCTTACCAGCAATGATAAAAGCAAAATCCCATCCACGTGTTTTCCTCATCACTAAATAACAGATTTAATCACAATCAAGCCCATATGTTTAAAAAAACCCCAACAAGACCACGCTGAATTTTCAACCTGCAAAATCTCAGAGAACAATTTCTGACGCAAGGCTGCCTTTGAGCTATGCAGTTTCTGTTTGACCTTACAGAATAATCCACACAAGCGGCAGCATTACCTTTCCAGAGATGCACAGGGCAGGAACCAAAAACCTAACGCATCCCTCCCGACCCAGGCTCCGCACCATTTTCTCATCGCCTTGCGCCTTCGCGAAGAGCAAAATCGCCAAATAAACAAGCTCAGAACGGAAAGGGGCAAGATTTAAGTGGTTTTTATTATTATTATCATTATTGTCATGCTGTGGATGTCGCTACTTACTTGGCTAAGACATCACGGCGAATCCCCCGAAGGCTGCCGGTGGCGGCGGAGCGCTGGCGCTGTGGCAGCTGCGGGGCCGGCGGCGCGGTCCCTCTGCAGACTGTACCACCGACACGGGCGGGGGGGGGTGGGGGGGGGCAGCGTGGCGCCCGGCCCGGCCCGGCCCCGCCGCGGGCACACGGAATCCGCCTCGGGAGGGAGGAACGGGCTCAACCACCGTGTTTGTTGTTTGGGATTTTTAATGCTTCCCTCGGGATGGCGACAGCAGCGGAAGATGGCAAACCACCAGGAAGATGCCACTTACTGGGAAACGGGAGGAGCGGCCAAGGACGGGGCTGCCGGGCGCTGCCGGCGCGGCGGGGCCGCGGGAGCGGGGCGCGGAGGGGGCGAGGGCAGCAGCGGACCCCCCGCTGCCCGGCTTCGGTAACGAAATACGGCGGCAGCGACCGCGTCTCCTCCCGATGACTTCAGCATCACCTTTCGCAGGGGTGCAGCCTGCTCTCCCGCTGCTTATGTAAGAACAGCGCTGATTATACCGAAAATATCCAAAAAATGATGGCAGGGCCGTGATGGTTTTGTTGTATCTGTGACGCTGTCACGCCTTCCAGAAATGCAAAACCCATCAGGAGAGGCACACAAAATATCCGAATATCCTCCTGTTTAATCTGGTCTGGTCCCATTAGCATACGCTGTAAAACCATACCTACATGCATGCCAGAGTAGCTTTCTGCCCCCCTTTTTTTTTTCCTATCTTTTTTTTTTTACCCATATAAAATAGAGCACTCTGCCTCATGATAGCGACAGCCTTACACTTTGAGGAATCAGTGCGGTTTATTTAGAGCTTCTTACCACCTATTCTGTGTTACATCTTTAAAAAACATCTACCTGTTATTTTGAGTTATCAGCACATGCCGGATTCTGAAATGTAAAGGGCTTTTTCAACGGAATAGCGCGTTATGGCTGTGCAAAAAAAATTCCAAGTACTGAAAATAAGACAGAGACATCAGTCCTTTAAAAAGCGTAACATTTTCTGTGTAACAGTTTGTTTTTCTCAAAGTAAAATGTGATCAGTACATGTACCGTGTTCAAACTGCAACTTCAAATTCTGCACCTCAAACCATTAAGTCCTGGTAGTGGCTAAACACAGAAAAAGACCATGTTTCTCTTGCAGGATGTATAAAGCAGTACAGACAGAAGTTGGAATGTTTTCCGTGGTATGGCAGGAGAACAGCGGCTGGTGAGTTGCCCCTGCCCGGGACAGCGGTGGCCCTGGCAGCGAGCACAGCTCCCCGCGCACTCACAGGAGTAGTGGTGCGGGTGCTCTGTCATCCTGCCTTACTCGCTGCTCGGAATATCAATTCAGCCACTTAAACCAAAAGTCTGCACTGCACTGCACCAAAATGGAAGCTATTTAAAAAAAAAAAAAAAAAAAAAAAAAAAAAAAGCGAGAGAGAGAAAAAAAAAAGGAGCTAGGATCTAGGATCATTGATCAGGAGTTTTATCCATGCCAATCAATTTTTTTTTAATGAAGTAAAATGTAAATGGGGACTAGGATCAATGCAGATTTTTCTCATGTGAAACTGCCTTTATCATTAGGAAGCTACAGGCAATTACATGCATGCCAGGACATGATATGCAGTGACTTTGGGTTATATTAAGCAGACAGACGTGTCCCCTTTTTCTTCGCAAGCCTTTGGTACAAACTGCAGCTTTAAGGAGTGTGGAGTGCAGGCTCGAAACTGAATCCACGCACTGAACAAAATCATAACAGAACAAAAAAGTGCTATATTTAAGATGTGCTGTGCTTAGGTCCGAGACCAATAAATGTTGGTGACCTCTACTGTGCTGTCAGAAAAGCAGGAAGATACTAAGATAATCTGCAATTATTTAGCTACTAAAATTCAGGTTTTTCTGGTACAGACTTTAAAGATAATTTGAAAAGCAATAAAAGGTTGATTGACACAGTACCGAAATACATTAAAGATGATTTTTTTAAAACCCTCTTCCCTAGATTAAGAGAGGAACAGTTTAAAGAAATTAAACACAGTATAAAAACTTGTTCCATACATTTGGCTATTGACAGTTTGAGGACTGCTGCTCTCAAAGACTGTGTCATACTACAGAAACTTCAGTGCAGGCAGAGAACCATTATACTTACTCAGCAAATACTCTAATTCTTATTTTTGACTAACAGAATAGGCAAAGGAGTAAGAGGAGGAGAAAAATATCAAAAAAATGTTCAAAAGGAAAAAAGTCCTAGTTTGAACTATTAATATAGACAAAATGAACAATTTTCCCCGTGAATATTCCCAGTGCTCATTTCACGTAGGGCCTCAAAAGTACCACACCACCCAAGAGGATGAACAAGCTATTAACCTTTTTGCTAGGCTCATCAGTCTGGAGCCTGTTGCCAGCGCTGCCCCTGTTGTACTGCTTGTCTTGGTGCTACCTCCATCCCAAGGCCGGTAGTCATCCTGCTGCCACCTGGGCAAGAGCAGGCCGCCTGGGAACGCTGGCTGAAGGTGCCCCTTCTGGGCTAAGAGCTGCACCACTGTGGCATGGCACCAGGACAGCACTGGGAGCTTGCCCTGGTTTGGCATCAAGAAGCCATGAAGGAAGAGTCACATTGTCTCTGTCCTTACTTAAAGCTACAAACTCTTCAGAAATGCTACAGATCCTCTCTCCAGCTGCTGAACACCAGCACTGTTCAACGCCAGAAGTTCTCCGTCCCAGCCACAGGGCGAAGCATGGGCTCCTTACCCTCAAAGTCACCAACCCACCTAACACAGGGAATAAATACCTGCTAGACACAGGTACAGTGGTATATTACAACCACAGCTAAAAATAGCAATTCCATCCTCAGAAACAGGCCATTTAATAAACAGGACCAACAGTAATATTCTGACCTCAAAATTTAAAGGTTTTGTTGTGGCTTTTTTTTGACTTTTTTAAATGCAACTGTGAAAAAAGGAAAATCTTCCAACTGGCTCGGCTTTCAGCATGTCCAACCCAAAATGGCTACAATGTTAGCTGGCGCTTCTTCTAGGTATTTCATCATAAAATTTAATAGCAAAGCAGTGCAAAACAACGCACCACCTGAACAGTGCCTCTCCTGAAATGAAGATTTGTCAGCGCATCTTCATGCCTATTACAGCATCCAGTGGGCTATTATTTAGCTCTGACACAAGAGCAATTTAACACCTTAACTTGGGGACAAGGAGTTGAAATGGAGCAGAAAAGGAGCAGAAAAATGGAAAAAAGAATAGAAAGATGCTTCTTGGGACTAAGTTTAAAAAATACAACAATGCTGATGGGATGTGAAAGGAATGAGACATTAGCTTTTGAGCTTGAAATGTGACTTAAAAAATTGCTTCTCCAGTAAAACTTCAACTGATAATTCAGAAAATATTCAGGGGCAAAAGAAAGAGTCTACCTTATTTTATTTGGAGAAAAATTTAATTCCATATGTGCTGGTGATAGAGATCATAAGCACATTTCAAGGTCTTTAGGAGATAATTAATGACAGCAAACACAGGAACATAATTTTAATTCCTCTTTCAGGATCTCAGGGACCAAGACCTCCTTTTCAGTGAGGCAGCCCAATCAGAGGACTAGCACTGGAAATCAGTAGCAGATTTCTAATACTTTTCTAATCACAACCCAGATACTGAAACTAGAACAGCAGACTGGCAGCCTTTCATATTTTTAAACCTCATTTCCTACATTTTAAAAACAAGAATTAAATCTGTTTTCAGACTCAGTGTTTCTCCAGTTTTGTAACATTCTGCAGTAATATGTCTGCAAAGAAACAGCTTGCATTTCCAAACTGCGCAAACATGTTGTTATCCTGGGAAGCAACGTGACCTAATAAAAGAAGTTGAGGAGAGGGACCTCAGAACACTCGAATTCAAGGACTTGCCCTGCTGTTTCTTGACTACGAGATGTTAGTAGGTCACTTGATCCCACTGTGCTTCAATGTCCCTAACTATAAAATAAGTATATTCATTATTTTAAATTACAGCAGTTATAAGTTGCTTGATTGGTTAACTCTTTCCTGTCTTTGAGGGAAGGCTATTTGACATACCTGAGTCGACTCGACGAAGCGCTGAAGGTTAGGAGACAAGACGCATGCATGTAAAATGCGTAAGCTCATGGCTGCCTTGACCTATTCTATTCTATCTACCTACCACGTTTATTTTACTGGACAAATTACTGCTTGTTCTGACTGATAAATTACTGCGGTCCTGATCAGCTCACCTCCTAGATCAGAATCCCAGCTTCCTCAACGGAGGAAAGGAAACCTACCAGCCAGCCAACTCTGCAGTTACCTCCCGCCCTTCCATCTCTACCATCTGATATTGAGGAATACACAAATTTTTCCTCTTCTGTTCTCTAACAGCCATGCCCAAAAAGAGCAGATGTCTACAAGGTTGGGCTGGCATTGCTGTCACCCTCCCTGCCACAACATTAGTGTGGATCATCCAAGCAGACTCTCAGGAACATCCAAGCAGGAAGAAAGGTCATTAGGCCCTTTCAAGAAGAACAAAACTTAAGGAAAGCAGAGCTGACTGGAAGAAGCATTAATAAACAGGAGCTTCCCAATAAAGTTTAAGTAAGCCTGGCTCACTGCCACTGCCTAACCACAGCAATGACAGAGAAGCATCTTAACGGTCTCTTCCAAAGCCATCTGTACTCGCCACAGTGAGCATCTGCAACATCTGATACAGCTAAACCTAAAGCCACAGCCGAAATCAGCTTCTTCATCATCTCAACAGTCTAAGATGCTCCTAAGAATATGAGAACAGTATTATACAAGCATTCCACCTTCTTTTTAAAGACAGAATCTTCCATATCACATGCAGATGAGAAAAACCTATTTTTTGACACTCAGAACAAATCTTAACCAATAAACTGGCCTAACGAGCTTTAAAGAATAATAATCCAAGGGTGCCACAACTTTTAGGAACTGAAGAACGAGATAGTCAATATACTTAGGAATCACCCTGACATTCAGTGCGCACTTAAACCCTATAAATGTGCCACTCTTTGAAACAGGACTTGTGCCAACTACCTTCTAGCATTATTCTGTTTACTTAACATAATATATTGTTACTAGTAGGGGCCTCAGAAGCAATTTGTGGTTTTCTACCATACAAGTTCCCTTCTCTGTGTTCTGGAAGGGACTGTTATGCTTCTTTGGTCTCATATCACTGCTTTTTTGGTCTTAATGGAGAGTATAGGTTAGAGGCACTGGTAGGATACTGACATTTAAATTCAAATGATAGGATTCTACAATTAAAAAGGATCACATTAGTTTGCATCAGATTACAGATTTCAAACAATCTAACTTTCCGGGACGTTTGGAAATAGGGTTGAAACTTTGTATATAGAGATGGGTTACACGGACCCATCTCTCTACATCACCAAGACTATTTCTCCAGAAAAGCCAGAGAAGGTTAGAATAAGAATTTTGGTTTGGTACCTTCTCCTCATATCACCGACGCAAAATGCTATCACAGTTTTACAGAGGTTGTTTTTCCTTCTTACTGGCTAATGCTCCGTACATGAAACCACTTATCTTCAATTTGAAAAGTATATTAAAGGCCAGGATGCATTTGAAGGAGCATCCTTTATGTGAAACTGCATATGACTATGATATGGATATGAATCTCAAGTCAAGTACTACCTTTACAGAGCTAGGCCATGCTATGGCCTTGGATTACACCTTAAAAAAGTAACCCACCATTATTCTATTTAAATTGCTCAACTGTTACAGTCATATTTCAGACAGATTAAGTCAGTGATAAATAATAGCAGAGAATAAAAGTACAAATATGGCTGGCAAATATTGATAAGAAAATGCATCCTCCTGCTAAGACATTCTTTAAGCCTTCATTCGCCAATATATGGATTTTTCATACATACCTTGATATCCTTACTGTAAATCTCATTAGACTGACACGGTAGCTACCATTGTAGTCTTTTCAAAGACTACAAATGGCTTATTTAATATATTACTCTAGTAAAAGCAAATGATTAACATTAATGGAAATAACAGTGGGACAAGGTTCAATCACTCTCAACAATTAAAAGGGGATAACAATTTTAACAAACTATTAAATAAGGACTTCTGATAGCTCAGCAAATAATAGAACTAGGATACACATTTCCTAAAAATTAATCATCTTGAGGGAATTACTTCTGTTGTGTTCAGGGCTTTTTCCAATATAATAAGATAAAAGTCTATGTATAGCTTATTGGGTAAAGCAATCTGACCTGTTAAGCTTTGTTAAGCCGTGGGTATCTGTGACCTGTTCTTCGAGGGCCAGTAATCACCCTGCATGGTAACGTGCACACCCGGGCAACTCCCAGGGCATCCAGAAGCCCATGGCAGGGACCACACAGCCACTCCTAGCCTCCTCCTCGGGTGGCTGTCCCCACGCCCCCAACACCGCCACCCCCTCCTCGCTGCAGGGCCACAAAGCCCACCTAAAAGACATGCAGCTCTTGATGTTCCTCTGGGCTGGTTGTGGCTGGGACAGAGTTAATTTTCTTCACAGTAGCTAGTACGGGGCTACGTTTTGGATTTGTGCTGGAAACGGGGTTGATAATAGAGGGATGTTTTCGTTACTGCTGAGCAGGGCTTACAGGGAGCCAAGGCCTTTTCTCCTCCTCAAACCACCGCACCAGCGAGTGGGCTGGGAGTGCACAAGAAACTGGGAGGAGACACAGCTGGGACACCCGACCCCGACTGACCAAAGGGATATTCCATGCCATATGGTGTCATCCTCAGCAGTATAAAGCTGGGGGAAGAAGGAAGGCAGGGGACGTTCAGAGTGATGATGTTTGTGTTCCCAAGTAACAGTTACACGTGATGGGTGATGGAGCCCTACCTTCCTAGACATGGCTGAACACCTGCCTGCCCATGGGAAGCAGGGAATGAATTTCTTGTTTTGCTTTGCTGGTGTGCATGGCTTTTGCTTTACCTATGAAACTGTCTTTATCTCAACCCACAGGATTTCTCACTTTTACTCTTCTGATTCTCTCCCCCATGCCACTGGTGTGGGGAGCAAACGGCTGCATGGGGCTTAGTTGCCAGCTGAGGTTAAACCATGACAGTCCCTTTTGGTGCCAACGTGAGACTCAAAAGGTTTGAGATAATGACAGAGTGGATTGGAATGTACTAGATCAAATTTATAGGTGTTCTTGCTGTTTAGCTATTAATCGGCAGGCTTCTGTGCCTGCCATGGGGCTTGCTTGCCTTACTGCATATTAGAGTCTAGTGCTTGTTAGCGGCTCCTTCTTGCTTTCACTGCTTGCTGTACTGCTTATCATCTTACTGTGCTGTGCCTGGGAACATTTTTATAACAGCAATGGCCACATGTCTGGGCTGGCAGATGGCCAGGGCATCGCTGCCGTTTCTGTGATGCTGTACTGGACAGGCTGGAACTCCAGTGTCAACTCAAGTCGAAGGGACTGCAACCTGCGGATGAGTCCACGTAGGAGCAGGACACCCCGAAGTGTCCATGGCAATGGATAAGTCCATGCCAGAGCAGGTACACCTTGAAGCATTTGTGGCCATGGTTATGTCTCTGCTGCAGCAGGTATACCTCTGAGGGGATTGTGGCCCAAGGATAAGTCCATGCTGGAGAAGGTACATCTTGAAGCATCTGTGGCTGTGGATAAGTCCATGCTGCAGCAGGTACACCTTGAAGCATCAGTGGCTGTGCATGAGGTCATGATGGAGCACCTCAAAGCCATGGATAAGCCCACAAGAGAGCAGGTACACCTTTGGAGGGACTGCAGCAACCGGTGAAGACATGTTGGAGCAGGTTCACTCCTGAAGGGACTGTGGCTGTGGGTAAGGCCACGCTGCAGCAGGTGTATCTCTGAAGGCACTGTGGCACATGGGTAAGGCCACGTTGGAACAGGTCCACCTCAAAGCGATTGTGGCTGTGGTTACATCTCTGCCAGAGCAGGTACAGCCCTGAAGATAAGGTGCCTCATAGGTAGGTCTCCACCTGGAGCAGGTTCTCCCCTAAGGGACTGCAGTCCGTGGGAAGTCCAACCCGGAGCAGGGGCAAGGGGAGGAGTTCATTGCAACGTTAAACCCTGTGGTTATTGTTGTTATTGTTATTTTTCTTTTCCATTATTGTTCTATTAAACTGCCTTTATCTCAACCCATGAGTTTTCTCACTTTTACTCTTCCGATTCTCTCCCTCATGCCACTGTGGGGGAGTGAGCGAGCGGCTGCGTGGGGCTTAGTTGCCAGCTGGGGTTAAACCATGACATCCTCTGTGTGGAAAGAAACTGGAACCTTCCAGTTCCTATTACTCTATCCAGTTTCTATTACATCTATCACTGTTAACCGCAGATGTCCTTTCCCATCCCACAAGCGGTCAGTGTGTGCTGGTGGACACCACAGGGCTCCCCGACCAGCAGGGGCAGCCCCAACTGGGGCCAGCAGCCACCACCGCACTCTCTGTGGTAACTCATAGGCCACCTCCGGTGCTTTGAAGGGTTTCACTGGAGTTGGTGGGAACGTGGTGGTACGTTCCAAAATGTTTTATAACCAGTCCTGTCCTTCCTTTTCACAACAGGATTTGACAGAATGGCTGCCCTTCATCCAAAAAAATGGAAAAAAAACCCCAAACCAGGACACACAAAAAAACCCACAAAAAAACCCACAACAAACTTAACAGATTCATCCATTCACTTCCACTAGAACATCTGGGAATACCTCTCACAAAAGGCATTCCAGAAATTCAAGCAACAATAGAGTCAAACCTGATCTGAAATAATCTTGATGGCTGTTTGTGGCTTTTATATATAAATACACTATTCTGAGAACTCAGAATTTGTATTCACAATTATATATAGATTTCAAATAAGTGTTTAAATTTTTTTGCAAAGGCATTTCTTTTCTGAGCTTTACAATATGAAAGCTTAAAGAATTACTGCTATAGACACTGTGATCGTTAATTTTACTTATAACTATAACATACAATTTATACAAAAATATTGACTCACATTTGTCGTGGTTTAACCCCAGCCAGCAGCTAAGACCATGCAGTTGCTTGCACTTTTCTCCTCTTCTCCCCCCAAAACGGCAGGGAGGAGAGGAGAGGAAAAGAAAGAAAATTCCTGCGTTGAGATAAAAAGACAGTTTAATAGAACACTAAAAGGAAAATAACAACAGTAAAAGAATATACAAGATAAAGTAATACAACACAAGTCACTCTTACCACACAGTATATGAAATAAAAATACACTGTAAATGAAGATTAGCTGGGCATCATGCTCAGCTTCCAGACAGAACCATACCATGAAGATCCATTAAGCTGTTTCTTAATCCCAGATTCAGGACTATGAAACAATAGTTGTGACAATTTTGCCAGAATTTCAGAACTTTTCGAAGCAACTGAGCTTAGGGCCTTGCCAAAACATTAATGTTATTCTAGAATAAAGGAGACTATTCTACACGTGAATGAAAATGTTATTGGACAAAAAGCCCCACAATATCTAGTGTAGAAGGACCCCACATCCAAACCCAATTCTTTTGTGCATACCTCGTTTTTCTTTAATTCACTTTCAAAAACATCGAGCATTCCAGAATAAACACATCCTCGCGTTAATTTATTCCAGACCCTCGACACATCACTTTCTGATCTTGCTGACCTAAAGATACCTGCACTGCACTGTATAAATGTTGTCTTCTTCAACGTTTTGTGAAAGATGTTATTCACAAGGTAGCAACAGGAAGAAGAACTCAACAGGGACTTGAGTGAGGACTGAAGTGGTGCTTGTCAAACCAGCAATGTGACTAAATGGAAATATTTTCTAGTATTTCCCTGAGTGAAATAATCCTTCAAACTATGCATTATTGTAATAATCTTATTTCACCAGAAACATTCATGTGCTGCAGAGAACTACATCCCACACTAACAAGGAAATTCTATTCCTTCAGAAAGAGTTAAAAACAAAGTTATGCTTGTGTCTGGTCAGAAACGGGTGAAGAAGGGCTTTCTGGCCAAACAATGCATGGTAGTACCTCCTCTGCCACCCAAGGATGCTGTACAATGGCCAGGCAATATGAGACCTGAAGATGAAGAACAAACCCAAAACACTGCTATTGCTTATGGTAAACCATGGTGGATGACACGGGGATCACACCCAGGTTTAACCTACCAGAGAGCACAGATTATGAAGTCTGAATGATTGTTTCACTAGGCTTTTTACTACCTTTTCTCAGAGGCAGAATTGTCACTCTTTTCATCAGTCAAAAAACCCAAAACTGAATACAAATGAGGAATATGTTTGCAATGAAGGAAGAAAGGGACAACTAGTTTTAAGCACAAAGAACAGGACTAAGTATTTTGCAGGGGAGTGGGGAGGGGAGGAATGGTAATGATCTATTTCGGTGTGGGTCACTTGTCAGCTCACATCACAAACAGAAGCAAACTGCCCTTCAGGAGGGCTACAGAGCCCACAGGGAAGCGTTCCAGGCGCAGCAGGCAAATTTGGGAGCCCAGAACTCGAAGTCTCATCCAGAACTTGTCCACCTGGATGACTAACATCACCATCACCGCTTGCCAGGGCTAATTCATAGACACGATCTCTTAGCAAGGCTTTTGCTCCAGATAAATTTGTTTGATGTCTTAATGTCTAGTAATAAAACTGCAGATCATAGTGATAAACCCCCAACAGCCTCTGCCTGTCTGAGGCTGGCATCAGCTCCCATACTACTACTTCTCTGGCGTACGCCCTTACTGATCAGTATGTGAAGATCACGCTAACATCCAAATCTCCATAAACATATACAGAATGGGTGAAAAAAATGAAGTAGTAAATTACTATTAAATAAATACAAAAGCCTTAATGGAAAGTTAAGAAAAGAAACAGGCAAAGTTTATTTATATCACTCCAAAAAAGGGAGAGAGAAAAAAAAATCGGAAGCACTTGTAAACCAGTCAAAGCCAGAAAAGCATAATTCTTTTCTCCTCTTTCAATCCTTGCGAGGTGGCTTATGCATGGGCTGTTAAGGGTCTGATAATTTAAGATCATTGAGTATTTATCAGCCATTCCAGTTTAATAATTTTGGAAGTGTCCAGCACCATCAGATAAGCAACTGCTACTCAAATTTTACTTGAAACAGCATTACTTCTTAGAAATTCATATATTTGGATGTATTTCTTACAATTTCTGTATACAAATAGTCACTTTTTTTTTATACAGCATCGTGCTACAAAGATGAACTGCATACTTTTGTTATACATCTTGTTTTGTTGTCTGTCAGACATTCCCAGTCTCTAAAAATATACATCTTATAGTTATTTTCAAAAGCTCAAGAAAAAGAAGATAATGTATAATGCATACATTTTTATATATATACACATAAAATTGTATACAGTGAAACTACATGATTACATTCAAGGTTAGGATTAAGACCTATATTTCTTGAACACTGATGTCAGTGTTCAAAGATGTTAGTTGACCTTGAGGATAAAAATAAATTTTGCAGTCCTGCATCGTGTCCTCAACTTAGTTCACTAAAGGCATCTAAATGTTCTGTGCTTACATACCATAAAACAGTTAAACACAGATATTCCATATTAATTATATTTAGTACTCCTAACTTCGATTTGTGGAGAGGAAAATTAGGTTTCCTGAGCGCTGCTGTAGCTTCCAAACATCATCTTATTCACAAGCAACAGAGATGCTTACAGCATTATATTTAGATAAAGTAGCGATGAGAACTCTCAGCACATTATTTGTAAAATTAAATCCTGCTGATGTTTTTTACCTCTTGCCATTTCATTAATTCTATCTCAGGAGCAACAGTGGAAGATCATAATATGTGTAAGAGATAAAATAAGAAGATATATAATGAAATGTAATTCAGAATTCTATGTCTTCCACTTTTAAAATACTGGAAATTTTGTAAATATTATTTCTGTGAATGGGGAGCGAAGACTCACATACAAGCTTCCAAAAACCACTGAAGTGATAGATACTAGCACTGGCTTTCAAGTAATTAACTCTCTGAAGGAACACCTGAATGCTAAGCTCAAATACCCGTTTAAAAAGGCAATGATTTCTCCAAGAAACATTTTACATAAGCTGTTAGCCTTTGATTTTTCCTGTTCTATGAAAATCCTGGGGTCCTCCTTAATTAATGATCAGACACAACGCTTGGTGTACTGGAGGCTGGCAGCAGTCCACGGTGCCACCTGAAGCATTTGCCTGCGTTTGCTCAGGTGTTTGGTTGGGGTGTTTTAGCTGACTCCACGTTAGCTGCCTTCCAGAGCTCCAAATTGTTTGAGAGCTGCCCAAGAGGTGGCTCTCCAGCAGCTCGATCCCTCTCCCATTCCCTGCACTCAGCAAAGCAAGGACCAACGCCTCCAGTTCCCAAAAGCTATTTAACTTGCCACGAAGAAAACAGACTGTGTGTTCACAGCCTTAACTGGAAAAAAATTCATAGCAACTTTACACGATACTGTACGAGACCACAGTTCAACCTATTATTCATACTAATAAACACACAGCATCCTAAATTTAATAGTAAGTCTATAGTTGTCCAAAGTAATTTGTCCTAAGAGAAAATGGTATCCCTTGGTTGTCAGGAAGACCGTTTTATAGCTAAGTAAGTGTCCTATGCACATGCGAAAGGCAAAAATACCCATCCCACATCACATCTGTAGCCGTCCTCTCAATGATACCATCTGAAGTCTTGCCAGCACTTCTAGCAGAAAGCAAAGCACTCCATATAGAACAGATTTCAGAGAAAAGTGTACAGATATGCGAATGATCATTTGTTATTAAGGAAATCAAAGAGAACTGTTTCCTGTGTCTATCCTCTAACATAGTTGGGAAAGCATCTTTATGACAGCTTTCTTTCCTCTTCTTCCTCCCTACAAGATTACAAAAATATTCCGACGCTTCTGAAAACAGAACTTCATTTTACATCACTTACTTTCTGTCTAAGCTAAAAAGAAATTAAATATAATTACACTGAAATAAACTCAAAGTCTATCACATTATTAAGAATCAGAATAAATTAATTTCCTTTAGAGTATATTATGTCAATATGTGTGAAAGGAGGTATTTGTAAAGCAACTGATGAACGAGACTCACCGCACTGGAAGGAAGAGTACCTGCTTGCATTTAACACTTTCGGAATCCTTTCATCAAACGTCATTTCTGGTCAGTGTTACTGAACTAATAAAACTAGAGATCAACATTGAACTGTGTGGATAAGGAACTTTTCCGAATTTTATAACAATACATTCTGACAGTTTAAAATAAATGACATTGCTAAAAAAAACCCCAACCAACAACAAAAAAAAACCCAAACCAAAGACACCAACCCACAGAGCTGCTGTAAACAGTCATCTCCATTCCATCAATAATATCAAAATTCACCTTTCATTCACAGATAGCCAGATACTATGGCGTAAAAGTTGTTACAGTCTTTTGCTGCTGTTTACACACAAAGTAGTGATGCTTCCAAGCGGAAGCTGTTCATCTCCCGATCTCTTACAGAGAAACAGCCATAAAAGCCTGAGCACAGTTTATGGAGGTCAGCGTTGGAAACCACCCGAAAGCCTTCATATGGTATTAAAGGAATCCAGTGGCAAAACATGACTCATACAAACCAGAGATATAACAGCAATAAAATACAAATCTCCACAAGGATATTTCATTTATACAAGTTTTGGATCCTGTTTTCTTGAAGGTAAAAATAATAATCACCACAAACAAAGGACAGACATCCTGAAATCACTGTCTGTAAAGACCAAAATTACCTCACTTGTAAGAAAATCTGGTTTCTTTTCTCCTGTCTCATGAGAAAACTTAAACATATGATTTATTTGGGCGATATGAATAGAGAAAGTGATTGCAATGGAGTTGCATCAGTAAAATGTGCTATGTGTGTTCGCAGAATCGGCACGAGAAGAGTAAGTTAGTGATTTCAGTCTTAACGAAAGGAATGCATAACTAGTACAAGGAAATGCAGGCCTGGCACTTTGTTTTTTCTATCCCTTACAGAACCAGTCCAAGAAATTACATTAAAACACAACTAGTGACTTGCGCAGTACTTGTCCACTCGGCATTCTGCAAGAGGAACTAAAACATATGCCATTGGACATACAAAAACCAGCATCAAGTCAAGCTTAAGTAAGTAATATAGTTTTACAAAGATTTAGTGATAACTTCAATAAGCTGTTTAGATTTTTTTTTTTTTTGTAAAGGCTTCAGACCTCAAGTTGTTAAGAGGATAAAGCATAAAGGCTTCTGACTAATCTCACTCTTGATTTTCAAACCAATAGCCAATTTTTTATAAATTTGGCACCTAGCGAAATCATGCATCAATTTTGGTTTATACCGAGCAAGTGGTGTGATATTCAGCATTTCTCTGGAGATAACATATCGGTGAAATTCAGATCCTTTACTCCCTTCCTCTCTCACTCCACACTTCATCTGTAAATAACCGTTTCCACATTTATAAGCTCTAATATGATCCCCGTGGAGATCTCTCTCAGATCTCCTACACACGCCTTACATAAAATGTTGCCTCTCTCTTCATCACCACACAATCAGCTCAAGCTCCACAAGACTACAGAGATGTATATTTAGCTGTAAAAGAATGAAAGCTAGCACAGCTTATGTTCAGTTATATCATCCTGAAAAATACTTGAGTGAAGTACCGAGCAATTAGTTTGTACTGACTCCATGCTGCCCCAATTACTTATCAGTAGTTAAGCAAGATACTTTAAACCAGGTTTGATAGTTCTACCCAAAAGCAATGCGGGCACGTCCTCATCCATCGATGACCCCTCTGTCTGCACCTTCAGCAGCAACTGCCTGCCACCGAGGGCTATGGCCAGGACAATGCCTTCAATTCTGAGCTCACTTCTACTCCTCATACTGAAACTACCTCCAAGATACTTTTTCAAAAGACTACCTCAAAGACACTGCTTCCTCTTCAACCATTAATTGAGGCCCTTTGGAGCTCCGAACTCACGCTTGCGTAACAACTCTCAATTCTTCACAGCACTTGCAGGAGTAGGGGTTCATACTGCTCAATAGTATGGGGTGGGGAGAGAGGGGCTGCTTGTTCAATACCTTTTCAACGAAACTTCCCCAAATTGGGTATCACAGACAGCTTGTGTCTGCAGGGAACTTAGCCAAAGCCACAAACAGGCCTCTGATGAAAGAAGAGATCTCTAGACAGAAGGATAACCCTGCTGCAACAGTATTAGCTCAGGGCTAGGAAGACCAGATTTAATTTCAACATCCATCACAAATTCTCCCTGTAACCTTGACCAAGTGATTTAGTTTCACCATGTCCATTTCCTATATATATACATGACAGATCATCTCCCAAACGTACAGTGAGGACAAACAGAAGATTGCTAAATACTCAGATAATCTTTCAGTATTGAAGGTCTTTCACAGACAGATACAATCTACAGCATAAATATAGAAGAAATATTATGTAGCCAAACCACTGAAGAATTTTATTGCACTCTATTGCATTGCCACAAAAATTCAGAGGTGTAAACTCATCTTCCATGCTTTACCAGACATGACCAGGCAGAGCTGAAGAGGACTACAGACTTTTTTCAGTGAGTTCTTAAAAAACACCAAATATTTTCTCTTATTTTCATGGATGAGAAAAACCTCAAAACTGTTCAAGGGGCCTTTACCCCAGTTTTTAAGCTACATGCATTCTGGTCAATTCTCAGAACATAAACTCATCGAGCATGAAAGTCAATATGAGACAGGCCTGAAGGAAGCCCAGCTCCAGCTGGGCCCAGCTCTCCCGTCTGACCTTGTGAAACAAATCCTACTTTTCTCGCTTACCTTCCACATCCCATATTCTTTGCTCCTGATGTTAAAAATACCCCTATTAATTTAACTCCCTTTCCAGATCTCTTCAGATATGAAACTGAATTGTAACTACTAACTCAGATTTCAGCTAGGATCTCTTAAAAATTCTTCAAAACGCACACAATTTTTGGGTTAAGTGAACGCAAAGTTTCTGTACGCATTGAGCAACACCTAGATCATCTCCTAATACCCCCCCACACACACAGTGCTTCTGGAACACCATAAACACCTCCAGTATTAGTGTAGGCGTTTTCTACTACCACCTTTTCACAATTCTGTTTCTGTCTACTATGAGCTCCTAGTGACAACCACCGATCTGAAGAGTTTGTTTTATCTACATGTCCATGTCCTGGTTTGAGCAACACAGGACTAATTTCTCTTCTAATGCTTGGGAAAACTGTAGTTTTAGAAAACTCTAGTGTCTGCATTTGTGAAAATATTTACTTTATAGTCAGCTATGGTATGTGAGTTTCAAGGTCTCAGTGTTTTCAAGTTAGCCAGGTTAGCAAGGATAGTGTTAGCAAGCGTTTTCAAGTTAGCAGAGATGAGCAGGAGCAAGACCCGAGCACTTGACCCAAGCTGCCAACAGGATTATTTCATACCACAAACAGCACATTCAATATAAATTAGAAAGTTTCCTGAGGAGTTCTCTCTCCATCGATGGCTGCGATCCTGAGCACTCCTTGCCCCGGTGCCAGAGCCCTGAGCCCTTCCCTTCCTGCCGAAGCCGCAGCGCTCGCAGGGTCCCACACTGGCTGTCCCTGCTGGGAGTGCACGGCTTCTGCTGATGGAATGGGCTGGGTATAGTCCTTGTGTATTTTCTATTGGTGTCGGGATCAATACTGGCTCTTTAGTATTATTAATACTAACCATTTAGTCTTATTCTATTAAATCTTTTTATATTTCAACCCTCAGGTTTCTTTATTTTTCCCCGATTCCCCTTCCTGGGTTGGGAGGGGTCATCAGGTGATAGAATAATTGTCTGAACGACAATAAATTGCTGTGGATTTCTCAAACCATAACAGCCCACTATTTAAATATGAAAAACATCAGTGACACAAACAGCCCTGTTTTCTGTAGGGCAGGAGTACCAAACTTATTTCAGTTGTGCACCAAGGCTGGCAGTAGGACCTCACCCTCTGCACCTCCGGAATTGTTTCCCAACTTGCTCCACAGAAGCTGAATCCCAGTGCAACACCCTTCTCTCTGCCCACGGCCGTATTGCATGGGCTCACTGGCCTGCACGGAGGAGCTGCCCATGACCAGCGACCACTGCCGGCCTCCTCATCAGCAAGGTACCGCGCAGGATGGGAGCGTGGAGCACAGTCGTCAGGTGGCAGAGAAAGCAGTGAATCAAGCCAACCCACCAAGCCGAGGAACAGCCTGCATACAGGCACTGGGTTTGTGCAGGCAGAATTGGGAGCTGCCATTTCTGCACGCCACCTTGAAGCGTACCACCGGTGATGTTAGCACCACGGTTTAGAAACCTCTGCTTCAAAAACATAAAAATCCTCCAGAAAAGATGAGCGGAACAGACCTATTAAAAGTTATGAAATGAAAATTCCATAGAATACACTGAAATGCCATTGCCCAGACCGCTGGTGTCACTGTATCTCTCTACAGAATTTAAATCTTGCAGCCTAAGGTACATATCTCTAATTTATTAAGATGACTATGCAAACATAAAACCTTATGCTTCTGGCTGAATGAGTCTGCTAAAAGGCAGAAAAAGACAGAAGCAGGGAATTTTAGTATCAGTCATTTGTTTCAAAGGAATGCTAAACAGGAAGCAAAAGAAAATGTAAAAGCTTTTAGAATGGTTTCAGTGCAGATTTCAGCAGAATCACCCAGATCAAGTGCTTAGCTGGTGTGGCTGGAAATTCAAAAAAATATAGTTCAGAGATGGGAAGGAAATACCCTCCCCTCCCCCCCATCTTCCCAATGTGGCAGCATTTCCTGTTTCCTACCGGCTTGTTCTATTGTCTCTCTCTCACCTTTGTGAACACAATTTAAATCAGAGAATGCTGCTACTCCTGTTCTCCCAAAGCAGGCACTACTAACACAAGTGTGTGCTGCTTGGGACATTTTTATTAACGTTTTCCTTTGTGATACCATTCTTCTTTCTTGTTCTGGGTTTCCTCAATGGGTGCACAGGCAGTGTCCAAGCGAAAGGGACATCAACTCTGGAAAAAAGTAAATCGCGTTTTTTGTTCACTTTTTTTTTCCCAGTTAATCTCTGCACTGTTCTTTCTTTTTGTTAGTCCTTCCTGGTAAAAGACAATAAATTCACACACTTACAAAACAGGTATGAGTGGTTGTTGCCAGGTGACTGGCAAATAACTGATAAAAGTCCAATTAGCCAAATCTTCTCCCAGGCACAGGTATATTATGGAAGCAACAATGAAAAAAAAAAGAAAAAAATTTTTTTCTGGTTCAAGGTCCCCTTCGATTTGGATTTGGTTCTATTGTTACTTTGATTGCAGTTTTAATTCCCTTCCCTATTACAGAGAAAGCAAAATACCTCGATGATCGACTCTGGAGCGCGCAGGCAGGGTCTGGAAGATCGAAGGCCACACTCTGCTCTGACCTGCCACCGAAACCTCCTGCCTCGGGTGAACTGAGGTCAGCATGAAAGTGTGACTGAAGGGGAATAAAATCCTGTATCTCATTTCTCTCCTTGAAACAGCAACCAAATCAGGGGCATTATTTTCCATCTTCCAGCCCGTATGGTTGCGGTAATTTGGATTTTCTTCTACTTAGCTGAGCAAGCGTGGGGGGGAGGAGGAGGAGGAGGAGGAGGAGGAGGAGGAGGAGGAAAAGGTACTAATCTCTTTAGAAAGCAGCACTTGACACCAAGTGTGTAGGTGCTAATGACTACTTCTAGGGAAACTGACACAATACCAAGCATTTACAGTATAGTGAAACTTTGCTGTAAGAGGAGTGAAGGTCCACTGAAGCTATTAATTCATGATTTTTATTCCATCACACCATAAGAAAGCCACAATATGATTAACTCTAAAGTGATTCTACGCTTGTTCAAACATACAGAGTGAGAAACGAGCAGTGTATCATCCCACTTGGGTGACCAGAGAGCAGAAGAGAAGGTGCAGTTCACCTTTCTGCGATTCTTCAGAAAGACTGAAAATGTCAACTATTAAAAATTAAAAACAGAAAGAAAGAATGCGCATTCTTCCATGCAGACAGAAAAAAAAAGCAAAAGCCAACCAAACCTCAATGAAGTGTGGCAAGTAGCAAACACGGGGGAAGCAAATTTCAAATGAATCACAGGATGAATATTCTCCCCAGCTCCCCACACATCCCTCTGCTACACAATTAAGCTAAAACTGTCCTTACAGAGGGAAAGAAAGCTGCAATAGCTTTATTTACATACAAACAATTATTCAACTGTAAACATAACTCACACACATGGGAGTTAATGGAGAAAGCTTCTCCACAGCTATCGACTGCACTTTAGCTCCTCTTCAGATGCCAAGGAGCAATTACAGACTCTTCCACCTTGGGAATTCTGAAATATTCCCCTCCTTATCCGGACTAATTTGTGCCATTCCTATGTCAAATACACTAAAACCTGTCTCAGGTGTTGGGTTTGTTGGTTGTATTTTTTTTCGCCTGGACCAAGGCATATTTGCAGAAAGTGTGCCTGAGCAATAGTACAAAACTAAAAATTAACTAGGAACATGCAACTTTATACAGCCCACCATAAAGTGCCACTAATAGCAGAGCAATACCTCCTGAATCATGGCCTCTTTGGAAATCTACAAATGTTTGCTGCGGAATTGTACATGTTTCACCACAGCAAATCTCAGTTTAGCAAGTAAAAACAGTAATGCAAGACGTTTTGCTGAAGCACGACTTGTTTTGAGGTAGAATTTCCCACTGATCCTTCCTACTTTACTGTTCAAATATTGCTTTTGCCCAAGATACTGACCTCCATTCTTTACCCCCAACTTGCATGTCTAAGTTTTTATTGTACTATTGTGTTATTTGGCACATGAAGAATGAGGTTAAGTGGTAAATTATTACCTTATCTTTGCAAGATGAATTAGGCCTAGACACAAAGGTGCCAAAAGTAATTATCATATTAGATGAGGCATGGTGAGACTCACAAAGTTAACCTCTGCACAACTACTGCATGTGGAGCTGTACCTTTGCTCACGCTGAAGAAGTTCCCGTACACCCAGATCTCTCCCATATGCACTGGAGCTTCCTTTGACCTCAGGAAGAGACATTTCAGAGAGCAATATCTACAGAAAATGTATTTCAGTCTTCCCTAAGCTCCATTTAAAAAATGTTTCTGCTCTTTTTATCTTCCCTAACCAGCTCACTGCAAGGTTACATGCAAGGAAGAAGTGATCGTCAGTGAGAAGGAAATGGGATTCTTTTTCTACTTTTGCCAACAAATATTCCTTCCTGGATCTTAATTTCAACTCCGGGACATGTTCACTGCCCAGCAGAAAGCATGCCTGTAGCCAATATGGTACTGGAAATCAGAAAATCCTGAATGGAAGCTCACTGTTGCAACATCTCCAATGCAAATTTAAGGTCACAAAGACACAGAAGTTTTGATTTTGCTTCTTTCTGCAATAATGACTTCTCTTAAAAAAAAATAATGATGAGGGGAATTATGAAGAACTGAAGCTTTTCCTTTTAATGCAAATGTAGTTGAAAGTGCATTAATGACAAAAGATTCATTGTGTATTAAACCGAATGCTAAAATTACAGGCAATCTTATGGTACGCTTCCTGTCCCAGGAAAGAATGGAGCAAATCTACTACCTAAGTAGTTCTATTGAAAAAAATAGGATCAGCAGCTGATTTTGTTAGGTTGGGTAGGCAACTGTTGAGGACCATGCTTCAAGCAGCCCTGTTATCTGCGTGCTTTCCTTCAGCCTCCCCGGCAGCTGTGTGTGCCTCACCGGACTCTTTCACCCCGCAGCTGTGGCTCCCTGCAGCCGAACTCGGACTCGCCTCCACTCAAGCCGAGCGCGACAGCCAGCGGGAGGCAGGGCTGGGACCACCACGGCAAGAGAAGGTGAAATCACAACGGCCAAGCGCCAGGTCTTACACCAGCCTGTGTCAACCCCTCCCAACCTTACAAATGTGACATTGCTCAAGGTAAAATAATTCCCTTCCACACCGATGTAATTATTCCATTGATAATGATTCCTCACTGCCCTCAGTGTTTCTCTAATTTCAAGCTATTGAACTCCATTGTGATGTCCCAGTGGAGAAAATCTATATGTAGTACGTATTTGCTGTGCAAAATCAAACATAAATCACTTTTCCTCAGGAAACTATATGGTTCACAGGTGACAAAAAGTGAATTTTCCATATCTCTCAGAAGTTATAGCCTCTTTTTCTAGTTAATTCTCACAGCTTTTTACTTACTTTTTCAACAACAGCAAATAGAACATATATTGGGATAGTCTCAACTATTAATGAAGTTATGTGCTCCCAGCTGTTAATATGTTCCTCTCCGCACCTTTTGTACCATGTATTTATAATGCTGTTTGGATCAGTTTAAAAAAAGAAAAAACAAAAACAAAAAAAAAACAGGTCAGTTGCAAAATCTACAATGGTTTTCAACAGGGCTGCAAAACTGTTAAAAAGGTTCCCTAAATCCTATTTCAAAAACCCCATTTTCGAATTGCTACACTAACACCAGTGACAGCAAAACAGTTTCCCAAAAGCCAGAGAAATGTCACACTGGTGTTTAAAAATCTAAGCAGTTTGGCAGTTCAGCTATTGCACACATCTCAGGGGGCCGGGAGGTGACGTGGCTGCTTTTCCACGAGCAGGTACCGGACTCCCTGGATGCAGCAGCCAGACTGGGTTAGAGTCAAACTGCCCTGGCTCGTAACGGGTCAGCTCCTCCGCAGGTTACAGCACGGAGAGGGCATCTGGACATCGTAGTCAAGTGTTGGGACCGACTCATCGTGGCTACAAAGTTTTTTGGCAGATTTTGCGTGGATCTCGCAGCCAGGCACCACACTCTGTGTGTGAATTCTGCTTTGCTCTGCCACTGAAGAGATTCGAGGCATACGCAGTCTCAGGTGATGGGAGGAACACAGGAGCTACTCCAAGCAGAGAGCAGGAAAATGATGGCTGAGCTGTTAAAGCTTCTCCCGCATTTGAGTTTGGGCTGTTCAAAGTTAAAGGAGACTGACTGAGTAGCAGCCTGCACAAATTCCTAAATACTGAAATTAATCTGTCACCTTGCAAGGTCACTATCAACAGAGAGCAGCTCTGGAAAAATAACAGGTGATGGAAAGACAGAAGTAAATAAATCAACAGCTAAATATTGCTTTCTAGCAAATTACATTTTTATGTAGATGATACTCTGCTATGCAAGATATCTTTTCAGTAGGGAACAAAGGCATGAATAATATCGCTCTAACCAACTAACAGCAAATAAAAGATAGAGATTTGGCATAGTAGATAGAAACAAATTTGCTAAAATTTTTTTTCTACATCACTCACATTAAAATAATGGAACTATATAAATGCTTCCTCATATCACGTTCCTCTGAGTGTATTTCTTTTCTGATCTGCATCTCCTGTTCTAAAAATATTTTCTGTTTTACCCTTTGGCCATCAGCTGAAACAAATATCCCCCTAATCCTTTCCAGGTATAAAATTAAAATCAAAAGAGAAATGCAATTTCTACAGAGTCCCAACATCCTTCTGAAATGCACCCTGTTGACACACAGATTTCAAAAACACATTAGGAGATTTTTGACCTTTTGCTCTTTCAAATCAGCTGCAGTAAAGATACAGGTCATTTTGCAATAGGAGTTCTCCCTGTAAGACAGTTTGCATAAAGTAACAAGAATGTCTTCCAGGACAATTTCCTTTTCTTTCTAAATATGAGTTAAAGGACTACTTTAGAAAAAAAGATAAAAATCACAAAAATGAAATTTTAAAGATCTGTTAGAAAGAGCTGTTAAATCATGGATTGCAGAACTACTCAAAATCTACAAATGGTATTGTGGTCAATAATGTCTGGTCTATCAAAATTCACGTGGCAACACAACGCCTGCACTGAACAATTTACAGTCTAATTTACAACAGAACCTTCTAAGTTCATTTAACAAACAACTAGTGGTAGAAAAATAGGAGAATAATTGCAGTGAATATACTTAAGACATGGAAAAAATCATTGAGATCTCATGGCAGAGTCCTTTTTCTTCGAATGAAGCTGCTTTGGTTAGCTATCCTCAATTTGATGGGGAATTAACAGGTGTGATGTTTAATGGATTTCTATAAATACTGTGAATTGCAACATTGACTTAGAACTTCATGGGATTGGCATTGTAAAACTACTGGTAAGACTTCCTTCAATTCATGCAAGCCTTATTAGAAGAAAAACCTCTATCTTACAGCAATGTATTACTTAAGCACAGGCAACTCGTTTTATTGCAGGTGATAACCATGACCTGCAACTGTGCTGTAACGCGCAAGAATAAAGTCTGTCCTCCTAGAGACCAGTTCCCGTTTCCCCCATCGCAAAGCTGAGTGAAGGCTTATCCAGCCTACGTTCCACAGCCCAGCCCAAGCAAACCGGGCTGCTCGCTCTCCCCCAACACCAGAGCGTCTCCGCTTCTACCAGCACCCTAAGTATGCACGGTATGGGACTTCAAATTTGGTTGAGGTGTCTTTGTAGCTTCCTTTTACATACTGCTCCACTAGTAAACAGAGGATTTAAATTTTTTTAAGATAATCTATCAGGCATTTTTTTTAAGTGGCAATTTAAATTAACAAATCAAATATACTGACATTGTAAGAAGAAAAAGTGCAGAAAAGACACGGGAACTTACATTCTCTGAATCCAACCTTTCTTTCATCCATGTATATATCATCATTCAAAACAGAGGAGCACACCAAGTATATCAGTCATTTTCACAGCATGAATAAGAAAACGTTATTCCTTTCTCTGAGCACCCTCTGTCTTTGTTCACCTTTAAATATTTTGTCAGAACACATATTTCCTACAATAAACATGTCCTGAATGGAAGGAGAGCTGTGAAAAGGACTAGAACATAAGAAGTACTGAAGGAAATACTTCTGACAATATTTCTGCACAGACTTGGAACTACCATCTGCTCACAAGAAAGCGAATGTTCATAACTGACTGGTCAAACTGTGCAAGTGAGCCATCTCGCTCACTTCATGGGGATGTTTGCCTGGACTGAGTTATACCTGCAGCCTATAAACAAACAAGAAGAACAGCATTGTAAACAGATTAAACTAAACCCTTAAAACTGTATTATTCACACTTTCAGTGAAAAAGATAGACTGATTTTTAAAATTTAATTTTTATATATGACTTCTTCCTGCACTGAGAAATTTGCATTATTTCTCAGTAATCAATGAGGAACCAAATCCAGCACAGCAGAGGTTTCATTAAATTCATTCACTGTTCATACAAAGTTGTGGGAGACTTTTTTCAATCTACTACTTTATTTTCATTATATATGAGGAAAAGTGCATTGTAGTTTTAGGATTTTGTTTCTGTACTTCAAAAATAGCTGTCATATTATTATCGTAGTATTTTGTTTTCCTCGTAATGTTGTTTTACACATCACATAACAGACTAGCAGCAACTTCAAGCAAGTACCCCCACAGCAATAAAAATAACATGACTGTTAACCAATGCAAAAAGATGTACATTTTTTCAAAAATCACATTTTATAAAAAGTCTAACTTCTCTGACTGGAAGGTTAACTTCTCTGATTACCTTTTTCCCAGAAACCTCAGCCCATCCAGGACTGTTTGCAAGGGCATGCAGCGATAGGATGAGCGGCAATGGCTTTAAACTAGAGCAGGGTGGGTTTAAATTAGACATTAGGAAGAAGTTCTGTACAATGAGGGTGGTGAGACACTGGCACAGGTTGCCCAGAGAGGTGGTGGAGGCCCCATCCCTGGAGACATTCAAGGCCAGGCTTGATGAGGCTCTGAGCAACCTGATCTAGTTGAAGATGTCCCTGCTTACTGCAGGGGGGGTGGACTAGATGGCCTTTAGAGGTCCCTTCCAACCCAACCCAGTCTATGATTCTATCCAGCCCTCCTCCCAGAACACTAATGAAGGACCTGGCCTCTCCCGTTCTTCTCCACCCTTCCTAACTAGTGTAACAAAAAAAAAAAAACAAACCCAAACCACTTTGGAGAGCAGCTGTTTCTGCTTCAATGTGTGAGAACATACGCAGATCTTATCTTTTGCCTTGCTGCAGTTCTAGTTTTATTTTAGCTGGTTTGGACGATTTTATCTTCAGGCACTGCAAACATCTGTGGCTTGAAGCCAAGGGTGAGTTGTGACACTGCCCACAGAATTTCCTCCACTTCACAGTTGGTTGATCACCATTCCCCACTCCCGAGCCCCTGCCTTGTTTTTACGTACTATATTTTTAAAGCATGTTCTTTCCAAATAAATCCAAATGACACTCTCCTGTGCAAGTTTTATGGATTTTCATTTAAATAGATAGGTGGAGGAGGTATATAAACTAGCATTTTCCCATCCATTTTATGTAAAGTCATACCTAAGATGATGCGCGCATCACCAAAATAGCTGTTCAAAATGAATCATTCATACCAGCTTCCAACTTCTTGTAACAGATAAGAATTGAGCCACCATTGCAAAAACTGTGGGATAATAAGACCGAGCGTTTTCTTAGCACAATGCAATGTGGGAATGCAAAGTAAGGAAAAATATCTAAATGATGCTTTTTAAATTTATAGTATGAACATTACCTACGTTTACTCAAATTTGACTACAGAACTAACAAAAGCCTTGTTACACACAAAGTGTATGAAAAAAATGGAACACCATCACAAGGGCCAAGACTTGTACAGCAAATCAAAGGATTAAAATGAGACTCCAGATAGAAAAAAACTGAAGCTTTTCCTAAATTTTAAATCTTACTATACCTTGGCTGGTGACGCACTGTAATAATGTATGTATGAACAGGCACACAAACACCCATGTGCATTCATATGCATGCATATGCAAAAAACTCCCATCTTTTAAAGTTCACTTTATATTCTCAGTATTCAAAATGCTTATGATGATTTTGGGGGATTTTCTGCTTCTGCCATTTTTCTTTCACATACAGATTTTTTTTTTTTTTATTTCACATACAGAAAATTACTTTTTCAGGTTTGCAGGGTGTCCTTTTCTCCTCCTTTTCCCTTTTCTTTCATTTTTTCTTTTTACCAGTGCATATTTTATCAAAATTATTTCAAAATTCCATGAAGGCAAGACAGAAAATTCTCTGATCCTTAATAATCTCATGCCTCAACTATTGTAATTTCTTCCACTTCAGCCTTTGCAAATCCCATCTTGCTATCCCTTAATTCCATTTTAAAATACTAAAACAATTGTGCTGGCTCTACTTTGATTGCATCAGGTGGGGATTTTTTTCCCCGCGGAAGGACACCTCCCTGTTGGAGTCTGGCAGGAGCTGTGAATCTGGAGCTCTGCAACGACCTCCTTGACTGCCCATTTACCAGAGTTTTCAACAATTTATCTGTTCACAAAAGGCAATCCCACTAATCTGCAAAATCTACCACTCTATCAAATCTCTCTTCAAAATTCAGTGGTCCTCTGATGACTACAAATGATCCACTCCTGATTATTACCAACTCTGGTTCAGATGCAAATTCTGAGCCAGAAAGTGGCCAGAAAGGTTACAGAAACAAGAAGTTACCTCATTACTAAAACTCTTTCCACAAAGGCTCTGCTACCAGCCCTTGTCAGAAACTGTATATAACTATTTGCCCTTCCTAATTTTCAGGAATGCTTCTCCATTGGATCTGAAAACAAGCTTATGAGAAAACTAAGATTTGGCACCACCCTAATCTCAACACCTTGCAAAGTATCTGCTTTATCTTCATTTCATCTCATCCACAGAGCACCCTGGCAAGTAGCAACTCAGGCACTCTTAACAGAAAAGGGAGGAAAAAGAGACGAGTGTAGTTGTTGGAAGTTGTGTCTATGCCCGTTGGGCCGAGATTTCCTCTCCTTTTCAGTGCAGTTTCTCAAGTGAGACTGACATAGGCGTTTGCAGTGGTGAGTCACTCCAGACTGTGCCCTTCCTCTGGGGACCTAAGGGGTGATGGGAAGGGGAAGAATTCCTCAGCAGGGAGGTTTGGAAAAAAGAAAAAAAAAAAGAAGAAAGGAAAAAAACAAGGAGGGGGAACAGCCCCAGCTCATAAGAGTGCGGTGGGCATCCCAGAAGGTGACAAAAGTAACTTTTTCAGTTCTGCCATGGACTGTTTCTTAATAGGTTTCTCCTGTCTAATGCAAGCAGTTTACGAAGACTAACATGGATTCATCTCCCTTCAGGTTGTAATTTATATCTCAGGGGCTACATTTGATTAGAAAAAGTAAAGACAAAAATATCAATAGACATATAGGAAATTATTCTTTGCTTTTTTTTTTTTTTTTGCCTTTTTTTTTTTTTTTTTAATTAGGCTTTACTCCCCAGCAGCCGTTTTTCCCCCAGCCTCCCCTGCAGGCACCAGCTGAGTTTCCCCCTGCCAGCAGATTTACCTTCAGAGCCACTCCATCCCCGGTACAGAGCTCACACCAGCTGCTCCAACAGAACTCAGCACAGAGACACAAATCCCTTTCTTCTCTTCCCTCCTACAGTTTTTAATCCATACATCTGCAGTTGCCAAGTCCCTCTTCTGATGCCTGAAATCCAGTGCAATTTACATTTGCCGTCATGTACACACATGCTTCTTTTTATCACGCTACCCTTCCTACTGGTTTTACCCTTGTTCTAGATGATGTGGATGGAGAGAAGAAACTACCTACTACAGATGAGCTGCTGGATAACAGCTGCTGTTTGTTTTTCTTTTTCAAATTGAGTATGGAAAAGTCCATTTAATGGACAACAGCAAGATACATATTTGTGTTTATAAAGCCAGTAGTAGGTGTAATTAATAGATCTCTTCTGATCTGGGCAGGAGGATTCACAGTACATCACTTCATGAAGATTTAATAGGCAGTGGTAAACCTCTGCTTACGTTCTCATTTTTAAAGAGGTCCTTAAAAATATAATAGCTTCTAAAATAGAGATGCAAAGTTGCTGCAAATGACATTAAGAAAACGTTCACCAAATTCAGAATATATTCTTCTATATTCCAACCCAATTCAGAGAAGTAACTCTGAACTGAGCCTTGGTATTTCAGTGCTCTGTCATTTTAAGGGAAAGGGGAAAAAAAGATCCCATCAGAAATCCAAAACAAAACAAATGCTACAAAACCCAGTCCTCCACCACCTTCTCTCGTGCTATGTTTAGTACCAGTTCAGTACTGGTACCAGAACTGGCACTAAGTGATTTGGGCCAATATAAACTAGAAGCAGCAATTTTCATATTTATCAGATGATAAAGTTTTGCAGGACAAGCGAATGACATGTAAAAATTCCATAGCAGCTAATCAAAAACAAAACTTGAGGAAGCAGCAAAAGGCTCATAATGAAGAAATATATTCCACCACAGGTGGCAGGAAATTGTAGCTAGTGATAACAAGTGTTATGGGGCTCAGGCAAAGAAAGAAAATTAGCATAAGCATGACGGCAAAGTAGTGATAGCACAAAAAAAAAAAAAGCCTCAGAGCACTCTCCAGAAATCTATCATAAGAATCAAATGAAAAGTAATAAGTAATATATTTGCGTTTTCTGTAAGACCTTGCATTTAAACATATTCTTAAATATTTTGCGAGTCAAAGTAGCTGGCTACAGACCATGTGTTGCTTGCATACATAAAAAGCAAAGCATCACTTCACTCCGTGCTGAAGCACCGACATCTGCAGAGAGAGATTACTGAGAAATCGAAAACGAGACCTAAGAATAAGTCACTCGGTTCATCCAAACAGACAGCGCCAATGATTGAGAATCCAAAAGATTCAAAAGCGGTATTTCAGACTACTAGAGAGACAAGTAAGGAGCTCGAGGCCAGGGCCAAGTGTGGGCAGGATGACTGGGGAGGGTGGCAAGAGAGGGCTCCGCTTGGCTCGGTCACAAACTCTTCTCCAGTTTCAGCTGCTTTTTCAAAAGTCTCTCTGCCCTGGGGAGAGAGATGTAGGACGCGCAATGGGTTACACAACTCTGCAAAAGCTGCAAAGTACCAAATACCCCTTCAAGAAAGGTATTAATATTACTGGCTTAGATGAGCTCTCTGGGGGGAAAATGGCCAGGATTGCAATACATGATTGAATCAAACTGAAAGCAAACAGAGAATTTCTCTGGTGATACAAGAATTTACAATTCAGTGAGGTCAATGGAACTCTAACAGCCACGGATAACAGCAGGCAAAACACAGACTTCAAATTCAAAGCAGCTAAACAAGATCCATGAGCAAAATACACAGTCTAATATTAACATGGCAAAAAAAGCACTGGTATTTTGTCTAAAAAGAGCTAAGCCTGATCTCAGCAAGGAGCGACACTTGCAGGGCAGATTGACGAAGAGGGGAGAAGAGCAGCAAAGTAAACGAGGAGACTTCCCAGCACCCAGGGAAGCCGTAAAACAAAATCACCCGGAAAAAAAACCAATCCAGTCTCTGCTGGTTATATTCAGTTCACAGTTCCTCCCTGAAAAAGGGAAATTTAACACAGGAATTGGGGAGAAAGTGAAGAAATAGGCAAAGCAGGCTCAGGTGGGGTTATGAAAGGCAACCTTCACTTTTCCATGGGATCCAAAGACTTACACTATGCAAAAATGAAATTCTTCTCTCTGCCTTAGAGGGATAAATTAGTAAAATGTAGTATGCTGTATGTGTCAAGCAAGATTTGGCACCCAGCCTTTGAAATATAGTGAATAAAGACAAATGTTAACACATCTCCTTTGTGAGATTTAGTTTCTACATATTAGCATTTGAATCTTACTCAGTCCTCAGTGGTGTCACATTAAGAAAATACGCATTTGTATGCTTTGTATTAGGAGAAACCTGCAGAAAAGCATTATCTGGGCTCCCAGAACTCTAGGAAGAGACAGGAGACAGTAAAAATCCAGTAAGACACCTACAAATCTGTACCATAAAAGAATCTGCCGAGAAAAAAAAAACAAAACAAAAAAACCCAACAAATAGCAGACATGAATTTCACGTTCATGGAGGGTGTCTGTTAATCGATCGCAAGCAATTTATTGGTATTGTCAAGGATTGTTCCAAAGTGGACAGAAGTTTGTCACTTGCAGCTACTCTCCGGAGCACGCTGTCTTTACTGGGAGAAGGAGAACGTGCTGAACAGCACCTGTGAGAAGCTCCTGTTACACTGCACAGAGGCAGCCAGCGCAGAGCGACTGCTCAAGTGCTGCTTCTCAGGCAGATTACCCAGCAACACACCACGCAAAGGCCCCGCATTTCCATTTGGTCACATGCCAACCCTCAAAGCAGTATTTTGGTGACAGTGAAGCAAATCCAAATATAAAGAGGAAAGACAAAATTAAAATCATCCCCAACGTGCAAAAATAAAATATATTCTCTACAAAAGTTAAAAAATAATTACAAAAAGTAATTATAATTATTGCTATAAAGCTTTTATCTTTTTAATAATATTCAAATATTCAATATTTAATAATATTCAAAATATTTTCAAATTGGAAAAGTGTGTATCAAAAGTAATAAGGAAGAACAAAATAATACATCAGCAATACAGAATTAAAATGCAATTTATAAAAAAATTTTAAAACTCCTTTCATTTGCGTCCTAATCTATAAAAAATTCCATGGAAACTTAATTTCCCTGACATGCTAGGAACTACGCTGCCTAGCTCCCACAGTCACACAGAAGTCAAATCACTAGATTAGGGCCAGGCTGTCATTTATATTCAAATTCAGGAATGAGAGCTACTGAGTTACCGGTCCCACTTTCTCCAGTCACTTGAGCATTTACTGAAGTCCCACCTGATTATTCCTTCTCCCTAACCTTACTCTGTTTCTTAAAACCACCTGGAGCACAAAGGCCCACTGTAGCCTTTATCAGACAAAAATGGCACGCGTGCAGTACAGAGAAAGGAAAACCAGCTATGTGCAGCGATGGGTTTGGTGACTTCTCAACAGCTAGTTCACACCAAGACAGATGAGGAATATTTAAACCTCAGGGTAACAGTCAATAATAAAAAAGTAAACTGCCATTATGTATTAACTTCATGTTTAATACGTTCAAATCCAATAAATGATTTGAACGGCACCTACACAGAATTTAGCAGGAATACATTCAATTTTTTCTCTTTAAAAAAACAAACAAAACCAACAAAACCTTAACTTTATTCCATTAAAATACTATTAATTTTTTTTGCTTTTTTGTTTCCATTTTGTATTTTAATATATCCCCCAGGGCAGTCATTATACTGTGATGTTTAGTTAACAGAATACATGAAACAGGTTTGCACAGACATGATGGATAACTTCTCAGGGCCACAGTTTCCATGAGCTATAAAATAGAAATAGCAATTCATACTTTTTCTAAGCAAGATTAATGTCAAGATTTATCTATTAGAAGTCCTATGCAAGAGCTACATATTGTCTATTGTTACCCTCTCACTGAATATAGTTATGTTGCAATATTACCATTACTGACCTCTTAAAGTAACATAAAATTCAAATTAAGTAGTAATTGTATGATTCTAAAATGTCACTAACTTCAGATAGTAGGAAAAGATTATTTAATTAAAGAAAGTTTGATTTTCAAAGGGGGGAAGAGTTCAGATATATTCACAGATATTTATGTTTTTAATTTAGGTGTGCAAAAAAAGATTACTGTACAGGTAAAAAGATTACTGTAGGCAAGATGTGCTCTACTTCTGCACAACTTTTCTGAATGAATAACACCATTTTCACATCTAACAAGTGAAAGAGCATGGAACACATTCCTCTTTCCCTTCAAACTACAGGGGACAATGCCAGGAAAAGTAACACGGAAACAGATGGATGGGACTGTCTCTGACATCAAACCTATAGAACAAATTTTGTTGGCATGTATGCCATCGTTTGGGATGAGCTGATGTATAATTTGTGCCCACCATAGCTGCGCTGAGAACTGTAACAAAGTGAGACCAGTAATCCCACACATAGCTGTTACAGCTGTTTTCGTACAATCTAGATGGAAGAAGTTACAAAAACGTAGTTTGCCAAAGGTCATCATAACTATTTGGAAAGCCAAAAGTTTCAGTGGCTTCACTGGTGCCCTGCACATACAGGCCAGAGAGTGAAATGCAGGCATAGCTGCATCTGGTGCTGAAGCCATTTCTTCAGCTGCTTCATTCTCAGTTACAACTGACATTTCATTTTTAAGTAGTACAGAAATAACGTAACAACCCAAAGTATCTCGACGCTATTGGGGGTCCAGAGGAGGCCACGAAGATGATCCGACGGCTGGAGCACCTCTCCTATGAAGACAGGCCGAGTTGGGGGTGTTCTCTCAGAAGAGAAGGCTCCAGGGAGACCTTATGGCAGCCTTCCAGTACCTGAAGGGGGCCTACAGGAAAGATGGGGAGGGACTTTTTCCAGGGTATTAAATCTCAGGAAGAAATTCTTTGCTGTGAGGGTGGTGAGCCCCTGGCCCAGGTGTCCCAGAGAAGCTGTGGCTGCCCCATCCCTGGAGGGGTTCAAGGCCAGGTTGGATGGGGCTTGGAGCAACCTGGTCTGGTGGGAGGTGTCCCTGCCCAGGGCAGGGGGTGGCACTGGATGGGCTTTAAGGTCCCTTCCAACCCAAACCATTCTACGATTCTATGAAATGCAATCTCAGTTCCAGCTGGGAGGCAAGTTAAGCAGCAATGAAATCCCAGTATAGTTAGACTATCAGCACATTACATCTTCCTAGAACAGCATTTGAGAGGCTAAAGCCAGAGTGCTCTTTAGGAAGATCTGTTTGGGGGGGTTTTACTTTTTTTTTTTTTTTTTTTTACAAGCATACTAAATTGTGTTATTGTGCCTGGCAGCTTGCCTTCCACAGCAGAAATTAAAACTACTGTGTATTGTATTAAGAAATAGAGAAAATGATGCTATTTCAAACTCTTCTTATTTCTTTGCAAAAAAAAGTACAAAAACCTTGGGGAGGCTTTTTTTCTTTTTAATAGCTGAATGACTAAGAAAGTTCCCTCTCTAGTAAGTCTGTCTCAGCTTTTCAGTCTTACAGACAGTTAAATGTCTGACAAATAGATTATAGACTACTTGTTTTAAGAGTTTAAAAAAAAAAAAATGAAGCTTGAATCTCAACTATTTTGAAAGACAAGCACAATATTTGGTCGGCACAGCTTACAGCACCCATTAAAACCTTCATTAAAGCAAAGTGCCAAACTACTGCAAAGACTGATGTCAGTAAGAAATAATGCTTAACACACCGCACTAACTTGATGTTACAGTTGCCAACGCAGTCATTATGGCCATGTTTTCATTCTTCTCTATATTGAAAAAAATATAGCCACAAGTAGAACATTTTGATATATTACATTAGTTATAGTTAAAAGAGCCTATCAAACATTTACATGTAGGTGAGAACTACAGGTACACTTACCACCCTAGTGGAAATTAATCTGGAAATTATTAGTGACAAAAGAGAGCAAATCCTTGAATAATTTCTATCCTAATAAACACTGCATAATATTTTGAATACATTAAAGTTGTGCAAGTGCCATTTTTGTATGTTTTTTATAAACTTCAAAATATAACAGTTAATTTCAGTTTTTTAACATAGAGTATAAAAGCAAATAAATAATCTAAAACTAGTTTGTATAGTCTTATTCATAGCAGCTATACAGAACTTAAAACTATATGCTATGGAAAACTTCCTTAACTACTCATAGAAAACTTGCAAAGCCTTTTTATTTGTGCCATTGCTACTTATTTCTCTGTGTTTTTTATACCAAGCTTTAAGTCTGCTTACTTCTGCACACATCCTAGCAGAGGAAGTGTTCTAGGAACAGAAAAAGACACCCAAAATGATAGGGTACTCTTGTTATCTTTCTGTTTCCTATATTTACTTGTCAAAAAAAATGAAAGTGTGATTCCTTTTCTTCCCTAATACCATGCTAACCAATTTCATTACCATACTGGGAATATATTTACTGCTGTCATAAAGCAAATTTGCTCAGACATCTCCTTGTAATCATAAAATTCAAGTTATTTTATACTTCACTGTACAAAACTCTATTTAAGAGTAAATACCAATTTTTCTTTATTGATTCTATTATTTCATATCTCAAGACTTAATTTAGTAGGTAGTGAGTGCTATTGGCCTTTTTTCTATAATAGTTTCAACATTATACCTCATTTTCCTTTCTTGGTTAATGATCCTTCAGTAACAAGAGAGGTAATAAATGAAAATACAGATTCTATATTTATTGTATCACCACTCACAAATCACTAGGACCACTTATTATTCCACAGAAAATCCAGAATAAATGCAAGCTTTTTCTTTTTACTTAAAAAATAAAGGAATTTTTATACATTCAGAACAAGTCGGGCAACTTCATTTTAACATGGTTATAGAGTTCAGCCAGTCCAAGGTGCCTGACTTCTGGTGCAGTTATAACTGAAGAAATGCTTGAAATAACCTGGAGCTGCACTGTACCTGAGAGAGCTGCTCGGATCCCCGCTAGTCTAAGTGGAACATCATGTAACTTTGTTGCTTCCAAAATTTAACAATTAAAAAAAACCAAACCACCACCTAATTACAGAAACGAAAAAGTCTCATCACGGGTAAGGCAGAACATTTTCACAGAACTGGAAAAGGAAAAGGTAAGATTCATACCACATATAGCATGATGGCAGATGTATCAGCACTTCACCTCTATCTAACACTTTAATTTGTTTAAGTTTTAGCTTATACAACATAGCTCATTATATTAAAAAAAAAAAGTTAATTTGTATAACGTTACTAATGGAACTTTTGTTTATGCATTCCCATGCTTGGGTTACAGACTATAAGGCTGATACTTTACCTGTGCAATTTTATTTTGCAATTAAAATTGAGGGTATATCCTATAAAGAACAAATCTATAATTGTGAAAAAATACTGTCCAATCAAGTACAATCCTGATGTTTGGCACCTGTTTGTGCAGGTGTCATTAAGCAGCAGCGCAATCCCCTCCCGCACTGAGTTTACAGTCCCTGCCTTGGGTCTCAGCACTGGCCCTGCCACCAGCCATTGTCAATGCAGTCTGAAACACACGTTTGTCACATGCACTAATCCCACACTTCATGCAACACAATGTAAAGGGAAAGCAGATGGATCTTTCAAACTAAGGGAAGCTCTCACTCTCCTTAAATGATGTGAAGCCGTAAGTAGCATTGTTATGTGGAAGAAATCTCTGATTAGTAGTATGGCAAAGCAAATAGAGCACTTCTGCTTCCTTGGCTGGTGTCACCAAGCCAAAAATCAAGATCTGATTTATCAATAACAGTTGAATTCCTAGGAATTTTCTGCTTTCTAGGATTTCTATTAAGTTGCAAGAGTTTATTATTAATTTGGGGAGAAAAAGAAAAAACAACACACCGTGCTGGCGTCTTGCAAAAATGAATGAGTGTTTCATAAACAGGGTTCCAAGTCACATAACCAGCTGGGTCTTTTCGTGTTGATTAATCAATCTGGATTTCAAAACTGGAAGAAAGAAAAGAGATAATTAGACTTGACAAACCCCAGAGAATTAAGGAAATTAACAGAACAAACAAGGATTGATCTAAAGGATACCTCACAGGAGAAACAGATCCAAGAGCAAACATCCATTGTCACAAGTAGTTACAGATATTTTTTAGTAAAATAACGCTATTAAAACCTTCTAACTCTGTGACCAAAGATCTACATTAATAGCTCGGAGCTATGAGTCTCAGTCCCAACAGACTCTCTCTCTTGTCCATTTACGAGCGCTGTAGCCCTCTGCCCTCTCATATATGCAAATAAATGGTGGGTTTACTGCACACAGTCCTTTGGAGACTTTCAACCAATTGTAATTCCCATCATCTTTAAAAATAGCTAGCACCCTGAAGAAGATGAGTCTAAACCTTCAGCACTTCAAGCTGTGTAGCTGCTCCAGAACAGCTACTCACGTTATTAATATTCCGTCCTAAAAGGACAAATACAGAACATTAACTGGGAGGGGAAGGCTGAAGGGATGAAAGAGGGAAGGGGAAGACTGAGGCCAAGGAACAGATGACAATGAGAAGGCGGACAGCAAGGAAAATGGACACTGCTCATCATGTTGACTTTGGCATCTGCTGCTCTGCCTCGATTCAGAGAGGGCAGGAGGAGAAAAAATGCAGAGCAATGTTTTATTTGTGCCATATAGGGTCATATGGGAGAACCTGGAAGGTCTTAAGGTCAGCAGAACGGTGTCATCATGAATAAATGACATTTTAACTTGTTTCATAATAGACACTCAGGAAGGGGTACTGAAATCACAGGCAGCAGTTCTGCAGGGAAGGGAGGTCCTGCTGGATGCAAGTGTTCCATGTGCAAACACATCAACACTATACTATAAAGACTGATGAAATAAAATTTTCATGTTTTTGTATTAAAAGGGAACCATCGTGCTCCAGTATGATGCCATTTTTGACCCAAGTCACAGAATTTTACTCAGTTACTCTTGTGTCAAACAAGAGCATATGGCACAGCCAGAGGCAACCTTCTTGGGAGAGAAAACCTCCACTTCTCACTTAAAAGTTCCAGTTAACGATCAGTTCATCATACCCCTCAGAAAATCATGTTTGGATTCAGCTTGCCTTTTGAACGCCTTTTGAATGCTATGTGAAAACATCTTTCATTTTAAATGAGAGTTCCCCACATAGACACCAGTCAGACCACATCTGCTTCATCTCAGATTAAGAGAATTGAGCGAGCTTCCCTGGTGCTCCTGCCACTAAGTTTTAAAGATGCCAGGTCTTGCACGTCATTGACTTTAATCAGTCTCCGCCTTATGCCCAAATGAAAGTTTAAACTATTCAAGTACATTTAAGTTACATATTGTTTGGATTTGTAGTACTTGTTTTATAGAGAGAACAACACCCCTTAAATGTTCTGACCATAACTTCAGTAAAGTCAGTTTGCATAATTTTATCTGAGAATTTCAGGACATGGACACCATTCTTTTTTAAACCATGTCTCAAATTTATTTTGAAGATTAACATGCCACAACTCAGTGTTCCAGGATCACACAAGATTTCTAGACTTTCTCTTCCCTCATGTCTGTAGAAATCAAGAGTGGGGTGGAAAACACATCTATTTAACACAAAGACACGCACAACCTTATACTGTACCCAACACGGGACAACTGACACAATGAAGGAAGAACATGCTGAACTCGCATGCTAAAAACCAAGAACATACTTATAATCCAGTCTTAAGATCTTGCCTACCAAAGTAAATGTGACTCTTAGAACAGGTTTCTAACCAAACTTTTATTGCCAGAGTATACCACGAGGTGGCAAGATTGCAAAATAAAGATATAAACCCCAGCATTCCTATAACGGATTCAGTCAGGGCTGTTTCCAGGACCCCTTGCTGGGGCATGACAACTGTTTTGAGAGGACTTGTAAGTACTTAAAATGTCCCCGCATGGGTCTGTAAAATAAAGTATTTTAACATTTCTTCATCACTCTTCATGTAGTCAATTTACTCACAATTACAATAGTTAAATGCAACACAAAACTTCCAGTAGATGAAACAAGGAGAACTTGGGAGCACCAGCTGTACTTCCCTAAAGAGCGTGGTCTTCCCGTCAGTTTCCTTCTGCTTCCTCTTTCTCTGATACCCATTTTACCCTTTTTGAAAGAGCCTAAAATCTTACGTGACTGCAGGGAACCACAGATTTACATGGGAATACGACTCAACAAAGTAACAAAGTGGGCTAATAAAACTATTTTGCAATGGGAGAGAAAAGATTTTACAGAAAGTATACTTACAATCAATTTTTTCCCCATGATATTTTAATTTCTTATGTTATACCCCAATTATCTATAAACCAAGACATCTGCTTCTAAGATCTGCCATACCAGGAGTAAATGTGGGCTACAGATATACGAGCTCGGTTTAATGGACTGAATTATATATAGAATACATTCTTTTACATTGTCATTCGAACTTCAGGAAAAACATAAGCCCTCAGTAACTACTCAGAAATCTATCACTGTAATGCCTCACCCCCGGACCCCAAAGGACTCAATGTAAGCACACAGGCCAGCATTATGTATATTATATATATATATATATACACAGAAACATACATAGGTAAATAAAAGGACATAAAATATTAGTAAGGCTTTATCTTCCTGGCAGCAAAACAGATAACCAAGTTGCACAGCTGAACAACTCTAGCTGACCCTGAGGCATGCAACAAAAACAATTATTCTAGAAATAGTTTAGGGACTTTTTCTTTCTATTTGTAGCATGGCACCTGCTTAGTTAACATACAGTTACACTTCACAACTGTTTAAAATATTGTCATTATCCCTTAAGCTAGAAGAAATTAGGTAGGTGTAAAATAATCAGAATGTCAAGCACATTAAATGTCAAGCATAAATAAGAAGCAAAATTGGAATCTTTCAAAGATGCTAGTACTCCCACAGTTGGGCAAAAATTGTTAACTTCAATAGCTACCACCATTTGTGACTTGTATTATTACACAAAACACATAAAATTCTTTGCCTTAATGGCATCTAACAGCTTGAAAGCTGATTTGGCATTAGAAAGCAAAATTAAACATCATCCAAGTCATCAAGAAAACTTCCTGCCCCCAACTAGATTTTTCTTTGGGATTCTTCAGTTCAAACGCTTCAGGGTATTGTTATTAAAAAAAAAAAAAAAAAAAAAAACCAAAAAAAAAAAAAACCACATACACACACACAAAAAACCCCAACAAACCCCACTACTTTGCAGGAGAATAAGGGAGGGATGAGTAATACATGATCCTGTACTACATGGGAGGGCACTAAAAATACAAACTGTAAAATAAACTGCCAAGTTATAACATGTTTTTTTACCCATTAAAACAAAATAGCTTGTTCAATCAATTTTTAATTCCAGATTTCAATCACCATCAAACTTAAAATCAAGCAGTCTTTCCACAGTGAATATATACTAACTAAATATTTTAAAGTGAAGATAACTAAAATCTAAATTAGATTGGAAACTTTTTCAAGAAGGGATTTTCTTTCAACTACATTCATACCATAGTAGCAAAGCATGGACTCAACCACAGTTTAGGCTTCTGGACTTAAATAAAATTAAAGCACTGAAGAAATATAGAAGTGAACACAATGCACATAATGCTATAATTAGGTAGTAACACCTATTACTACATGTTAGATGAAAATCACACAAATGTATTCTGTTGTCTATAAGGAGCTTCTCCTTTATTATGCACGTTTCCTTCCACATTAGCTATTTAATTTTCTATTTGAACTGCATGGCAAAAGCAGCCTTACAGGGCATTCAGTACTTAGAAGTGGCTCTCCTTAGAAGGCTTCCACTGAGAAATTCCCTGAGAAGAGTCTGTGGCATTGGACAAGCCCATCTGTGCTTGCCCAATGCTCCATCACAGAAAGATTTACTTGTCAAGAATGTGTCACAAAATATTGAGGTATTGAGATACTCATGTGGAAAAGACTGATAGTTTTGGACACAGGCAGAATGGAAACTTTTCTAATCTCTGCTCATTCCAACCCTGCTCATCCCTTTTCCTTTCAACCATGGGGCGGCTCTTCTGGGAAGAGCAATAATAGAATCAATTGATTAACAAATGGATCAAGAGAAATTGGACTGAGGTCACCAAATCACTTCGCCTCAGCCATGTGAAACTGTCAGGTCCAGTAGTAATAATGAAATTTATTTGATTTGAAGTAATTAAGCATCAAGGTTAAAATACCTCCATGTCCGTCTCAGAGCTGCATGCTCAGTAAGAGAAGGAGAAAATCATTCAGTAGAGTCGAAACGCATTTTCCTTTAAAGTTACAGAAAATATTGAACACGTCATACCTCTACCAGCAGGTATTTTTCCACGTTTCAGAATTTTTAGATTACAAGAGAAAATTCTTAAACTCACAAATCTATGCAATTTCACAATCAATGTAAGGAATTAGGGCAACAAGTATTTACCATCCTGGATTAAGAACTAAAGGCTCTATTGACAGTTTAGCACTTGCTAAAATGCCATTCCCTTTCATCCAATAGCACTATGACCACCAGCAGCTTAACTCTAGACTTTGAACACAAAACTAGCAAGAAAGGACTAAGTATAAAGGTATTAATAACTGGAGTTAAAACAACATTAAAGGATTTGTCGCCTTTCTTCTTTGCCTAGTGAAACAGTAAGAAAATATATAAACCAAGAAATTATATACGTAAAATGAGCCCATGCCATATACCTGAGCACTTATTCTTGCGGTCTTCATAAAAACAACGTATTTTCTCTTCCTAGAGAATACTGTGAACCAGTCCCAGACTCAGACAATTTAAGTAAGTATTCATGTTTTAAAAAAAAAAAAATCCTCTTCAGTGTTCAAGAACACTTTCTAAAGCACTTACTCTATAAAAAGAAATCTTACGGAGAGAGTATATACACCTGATTTATTTCAGGAAACCAAACAAAAATAACAAGAGTGCCACCTATCCTTCATTATGAATAACAGAATTTCCCTTGGACTGACCTTGCTGATAAAAATCCTGCACAACATAATCTGACAGTTAAGAACATACGAAACTCTCCATCTGGGCAGAAACTTGGTTAAAAAAATAAAATAGCAGGGAGTGTCACATGTGAAAGAAGGATGAAAAAGAAATAAAAGAGGAGGAGGAGGAGGATTTGGAAGAAAAATTAAAATCTGTTAGGTATTAAGAGCATAAAATCCAAAACATTAAAAACCAGCAAAACTAAAGATATTTTAAAGCTTGCAGCCACATTTTGGGCATTGGTAATGATTTTATAAAAATAGGTTTGCATGTAACATGCAACTAGCAAGCCTGGTCTACAACAAGCTGCTGTACACAAGCAGCAACTGCCAATTAATAGGCCAAAGGAAAAAGTCTTCCAGTGCAGACAGACTGGAGCAGCAGAGTTGGAGGGTGGTTCATTTTCATTTTTATTTAAGATTATAGGGGATATCTGAGTAATACAGGCTAGTAATCCCAGCATCTTTATCAGGAAAATAAGTAGTAATTATTAAAAGCTAGAACTAAACACACAAACACCTTTTATTAGGGAGGAAAGTCAGTTCTCCTTTTCTGCAGAGGGAAGTCATGCTTCACAAATCTGCTGTGGGCATGTGCATGAGGGAGAGTCAGCCGGCTCTACGCATTTGGATATATTAAAATCCAATAGATATTTGTAGGCTTTCGAAAATGCCTTCCTTGAAGAGAGTCATGTGAAAATTAAGCCACTAAGGGATAATACAGAAGGCCTTTGCTTTCAGGAAGAACGTGTTTTAGACGGGAAGCAGAGCGGGAGCGAGTGCTGGGTTCTCCCGCCTGCAGCAGGTCCCAGCCGCGCTCTGCAGGGAGCTGTACCCACGCATCACCCAGGAAAGGCAGCGGGTGGCAACATGGCAAAGCCAAAGCCAAGTCATTCATGAGAAAATGATGAGGACTAACCATGAGGAAGTGTGAAAGGACCTCTCCAGACTCTGTAACTGGACATTAAAGCGTCAGGTGAATTTCAACACAGGTACCCATGGCACAATGCGCATATGAAACACAACCTTAATGTTACTGCTCAAATGGAGCATCTCCGAGGTAACCCCTTCCACACAGAAGCGAGGGTTTGGGATGACTGTGGATAGTTGACCTTACCTGGGACAGCATCCCTTCCATTTCCACATGCAAAATCCTACGGCACAACCACACAGAGCAGAAGATGTTCATATATGTACCCTCACACAGCAATTACCATTGCCTGTTAGTTGGATGGCAATCTCTTGAAACAGTGAAACAGTATTTTTTAAATCAAGTGGACAGCCAATGCTGACAGCTAAAAAATCATCCCCACTAAATTTCCAAGAAGATCGAGGTGTGAGACACCAAGCAGCAGTGAGCATTGCTCACCAAGTACATCCTCTACGGAGAGATGATTTACAGGATAAACAAAACGCAGTGTCGTGTTGGAAGGTAATGGAGATTTCTTCAAACCTGTCAGAATTCACAATTTTAACCACCCAAAATGTACTAACCTTCTGATACAACTGTTTTACTGTAGGAAAAAGGTGGGAAGCAGCCCAAACAAGTACAGCAACTTCTCCAAAGAACAGGATGTGAAATTAAAAAAAGATTGATATAGATGAAGTTCCTCAGAAGACGCTTCACAGGGAGGAATCCCTATGGATTGATTTATAGAAAATAGAGAATGATAATTTAGCTATTGATGGAGTTTTGCTCTAGTGGTTTATATAACATCAGCAAAGTCCCTAAGTGTAATTACAGCTACATACTCAATCAGGGACTACATATTATTTCACTCTCCTTCATCTCTGTTTGGAATAACATCCAAAGCACTTAAAATTGTACTCCAGTATGGCATTAAAAAAATCTGCTGTATATTCTCTCATCAGAGAAGTTTCAGAAGGATGCTCTTAATAAGTATGGAAACAAATAAAAAAAAATGGCAGAAAAGCAGAAGTGTGACAAATATTTCCCATTAACACGTGCATATGGTTTCACTCAAAACAAATTTTCTTGCAAGAAACATGTTTAAATAATACTATTAAGCTGTTATATTACCAAACTGACTGTAAGTTTATAATGGGAGCAGTTTGATTTAGGCACTGTAAAAATTTAAATGGAATTCAAATACAAATGGAAATAATAGAAGGAAAATCCTGGAGGAAAACTCCCTTAATATATTTAAGAGAGGGAAGGGGGGGGGGGGGGAAGTAAAGATAGAAACCCCAAGGTTTGTTTCTGAGCTCCTAATGTACTCCAAAAGCCGAAGTTAAGAGCAGGGAGGCTGGGATCCAGCCTCCACCTCATACAAGGATATGCAAGACAGATTAACTATTTGCTGCATTGTACAAAGTTATTAAACCTTCCGTGATGAGTCGGAGTGTCGCTTGTTGGCCTTCACTTAATGTATCACCTGCATTTATAAGGGAGTACCTTGGCCTTTTTCCCAGTCCATCACGTACAGATGTGACCACCTGCACTTGCATGACAAACTTAACACAGGATAAAAAAACCCACCACTCCAAAAATTGCAACTGCCATTAGAGGTAAGAATCAGAATGTCACCAGCTTACAGGAGCAGAAATTGTTAATCACTTAGTAGTACTGGTTGCTGGGTGGGATTGCCCTTAGTCAGTACCTTCTTCTCAGAAGTATCTGCATTATCACAGCAAAGTAAGTTACACACAGTTCTCACTAATCTTAAATTCTTTATGCAAACTTGCAATTTGAAGTGATTTAAAGAAGCCCATCATGTAGCAGGGGCCACATGTCCAAATGGCATTGTTGGATCAGCTATGGTGGTGTCAATATTACCAAAATGCTGTTTGAGTAGCAAGCTGCAACAGTATTTTTAAACAATTTTTAATTCAACTTCATTCCTAGATGAAATAAACAATTGAATGAAGAATTATGCTGCAAATGCCAATTTTTTTCTTGGCATTTACTTGCTTTTGGAACCTGGATTAGCCTTCATCCTTAGCGTGACTGAAGTAGAACTGATACTTGACAATGCCACAAATGCTGCAGGAGCTTAATGCAAGAATATTAATAGGAAATACACGCACAAAACAAATGACCCACAGAGGAACAAAACCACGAACACCAGACAAGACCAGTCGGTTCTTGCCTCTGCGAGTGGCCACAGCTTATGGCTACTGAATCCTCAGCTGCCCTCGAGTACGGCACTTCAAAGGCGCAGTCACTTGGGGGAAGACATCTTAGAAGCCCCCAGGACTTGAAAGGCAGTTCCTTGCATAGACAGGTAAAGGTCAGAGCTATGTGCACATGCTGCTGTTCAATGACCTGCCCTGGGTTGCTAACCCTACCTTGCACCAGTGTAATTCTGGAATTTATGGCAATCAAGGAAAGAGCAGGTGGGAAAGGGAGACAATGGCTGAATAGACAAGTAGCTGGGAATCAGAGAAAGCACAATGGCACACCTACGCTCTTCAGGTTAGAGTGACACCAGTCTTTTGTCAAGCGAGGATCCTGCACATTTAAAGAAAAGTAAAAGAGAGAAAACACTTGAGGAAAAGCAGATGCATGAACCCTCACAGCAAATGTTCAATGGTGGAAGAAAGACAAGTACCTTCAGCACTGGCTTTTAGCACAGGTAAATATGGTTACAACAATATTTTTCCTTATTTTCAGAGATCAAAAGCAAAAATATGAAACAAACATAACAACTTGTTACACTGGGAAACAAATGGGGAAAGTTAGTCAGAAGCTATACATATAGAATCTCAAAAAATTTCAAAAAATACCATGACCCATCAACATATGTAGCACTATGTTGGGGAGGGGCAGCACTTTTCTGCAGCACCATCATTACTGCAGCCTTCCGAGATAAGGGTGTGCTGCCAGTTGCAGTCCTATAGCGGTAAGAAAAGAAATATTCTGTTTAGTATTAATACTTATTTATAACATTAAATGTTCACTGTTTGCTTTCTGATTTGAAAATAACAAAGCTCATCTGCTTGAGTTGGATATTGTAATCACCAATAATAATTTAGATATTTCATGTAAAATGCCATCCTATTCCCCACTCAGAATTATCAATCTTCAAAATAGCCTTCCTAAGCCAAAACAAATCAGTTAGGAATAACAGGTTCATTTCTTTCCAATTAATTCAACCTGGCTCACAGGAGAAAAAGGCAAAATTTATTTGCCTCTGAAACACAAAGATTGTTCCAGATTTCTAGCTCTTGGAAGAGTCCCTATACAAGTAATAATACCTGCCCAAATGTCTCTTCCTTTAAAATTAGCACTTAAAATTAAAAAAGCAGCTTCCATATCCTGTAGGATTTCCCTATCTGCTGAAGTTCTCAAGGGTTTGCTATAAATGGGGCAAAATCTCATACTGGAGCAAATGAAAAAATAACCCTCTTGACCTTGTTCCAGGAGGAAAAGGTTAAAAACAGAAACATCCAAACACTGCCCCTAAAACCAAAAGGTTTGTTTGGTGACCACTGTAGTTCATATCTCTGATAGCCCAAATGCAGCCACTCGTGCAGAATTAGGCAAAGCACATCTCGGCCTTTACTGTTTTTGCAACAGTAGTGTTAAAGACTGTCATGTCGGCAACCGTTTTGCAAAGCCTGAAAAACAGCAGCCCAGCTCCACCCAGCTCCTGCCCGCCCCCCCCGCTTCAGGCATTAAAAGCATCAGTACGGGGCTTCTCAATTCCCCAAGGCAAGACGCAGACAAGTGCTGTGCACGGCAGTATCTGTATTCGCAGGGAGCAGACAAGAAGATGCCCAAACCTAACCATCAGATGAAGTTGATTTCAAGCTGACACATGAACCATCCACTTGCTATGACAACACCAGTCACCAACAGTTGGCCGCTTCCCCCTCCCTCTTTCACTTCCAGCTTCCTGGGAAATGGCAGCTACTTGGGCAGCTTTCTGGGCATCGCCATTACCGTGGTTATCATTTCAGTGCACTGAAGTACAGAGTGAAGACGATGCACCAGCTCAAGCTGGCACAAACCCTGAGTACCTGTTTTTGTGAAGGTTTACGTGGCTGTTACCCAGCGCGTGTACAGCGAGTCTCTCGCAGGCAATTCCAAAAGCACTTCAAGGTTACAGTCCTAATTCTTTAAGCAACCTCATTTCTTTTACAAAGTTTCGACTGCGAGTTGTCAGACGTGCATTTCCTGGATATACACCCGGGGAAAAAAATATAGGAAGGCCGTGAATAAAGCATTCTCTGGTCAAGGCACACAGGCACAAAGCAGCCACTGGGCTACCAGACAAACCTGAACTGAAGCCATCTCTGGGACACCCCCTTCCTCAGCAAGAACATCTCAACACCAACAGTGGCCCTGGAAACCAAAATTTTCTGTTCGCTAGCAGCCTCCTCCCACCATCTTTTATTGCCCCTAAATCCATACTGATATCAAAGTTTTGACCCAGCAAAGACTGATTTCACGTAAGAGTGAAAACTGGCAACAGAAATAGCTCTTTGTACACGATAGATACACATTAAACTCTACAAATTCTTCTTAAATGACAGACAGCTGTTGCTACAGTCCAAGGCACTGTGTGTACTGGGTGAACACCACCCAAGTGTAGATAACTAAAAAAACCAGGACAAATATCTAAAAGGAACATTAGATGATCACATGCTACTCCCCATTTTTCTACAAAATGAGAATTTCTGAAGTACATATTATGCATTATTGATTTCTAACAAAGATTACACAATTGCTTCAAGAAAATAGGTCTAGTCAAAACACTTTGCTTTTCAGTCCACTAAAGCAATGAAACATTCTAGTGCTCTGGGTCACTGCTGCCCACAAGCAACCAAGGACTGAGTTTTGCTGGCAGAGCTGTGTGGAAAAGCTTACCGACTTCACCACTCCTTTCTGCTTAGCCAGATGCACTGCTAATGGCTCGTGATGTCAGCTCTGACCACCTAGAACCATCAGTCGGCCTCTGCACTAACCCTAACACTCACTAGAATAACATCTTAAAACATTCATATTGTTATTCAGAAGAGAGTCTTAAAATCATTGTTAAACTAATTTAATGCAATAATTTTTTTTTAATACACTCCTTATTTTTCATTATCAAGGTCCTAGAGCATGATTTTAAACAACCCTACAAATATAAGGGTAGCTGATTTAAAAGCAGAACAAAATTGACTTTCCCATCTAATTGCACAATGACAGTAATAACCTTTATGGAAAAAAGCAATGCTTTGTTTGCTTATCAGAAAATTCATCAATTCACCAAACACCGGAAAATGCAAAAGTGTGTTGGGAATGATATGAAAAAACTGATCTTAATTGAAAAATAATGACTTGTCTGAATTTTATTTTCTTTGCATTTTTTAAAAGAAAATATAGACAGCTCCGCACTCATCGTGAATCTAAATATAATTGCAGTGCAACACGTTAGATAATCCTCATAGCAGAGATGACATATCAGTAGCAACCAGACCATGATGTGGATTAGGATAATGGGGAAGGCAGAGGAGGAAGAACATGGAGCTCTCTCTTCTGCATAGCATTTTTCATGCACACTGTACGTCAACACAATCAAACACCACAGTCACCTTGTTGAATAATGAATAACTAAATGAAAAGAAAATTAAGGGAGAAAAGATTTAAGCTGACATTTCCAATGAGAGGAAGTCACCGAGAGGCTCCCAGCGACTGTTCCAGATGGCAGGAGCTATTTTGGCCAGACTACCTGGCTAGGACGGGAGCTGCGCTTCGGTAAGCAGAAGGGGGCAGGAAGAAGGAAAGGAACAAAGGAGAAAAACAATCACAGAAAATGGGATTTTTAGCCTGCAGGCCTCCTAATTCAGAGCCTTGTAAGTAAGAGAAAGTTACAAAATAAAATAGTAACTCACTATGATCATTTAGGAAAAGGAAACCAATTACCACTCGAGATTATGGACACAGGAATTCCTTTTGGCCACTGTATGGACTAATTATCTCTCCCATGCCTAGCTTTCTATAAATATAATTAAATTGACTACTTTTTAATGAGTAAATCTTACGTGTGCTTTAGGCAACATAAAGCATCTTGCCATCTAATTGTATTCTTCGTCTGTACTTTCCCCCATCAACTTCCCTTACAGTATTGGAAGAAAGGAAAAGCCCTTCTATATATATTCATAATTTTTTTTTGTTTGTTTGCCTTAAGGTTCAATGCATATTCTGGCTGTCAAAAGTTATTTCCCTGCTCACTGAGCAAATATTCTCAACAATGATTTTCTTTCTTATTTACTACCATTAGCCAATGATTATACAGACACAGATAATAGAAATGCAGGCAGGTCAGGGTGCATCAAAGATTCATCTCTGGGTAGGAAGTCTAGTTTCATTAAATATAAAAATAAAGTTTATGTAAGTGGAACACAGGGCTGTTGTGAGTTGGCTTTGGGACATAGGTGACAAAGTTGCAACTAAATTATGAAGAACATAATACAGGACAGTAAGAGCCTCACATGACCCCAAGCCTGTATGCTATGTGAATATACCACTTTCGGAAGAGGACTGTTTTAAACAGTGTATCAAAATATATCTTAAATACCTGAAACTGAATTATTTCTTATGTCCTGATGCCTGCTAAAAACAAGTAATTTGCACTCTATTGCACGGGGCTTAATATAAGAAATAAAACACAAAGTAAGAAAATAGAAGACAAGCTCAGAATTGATCTAGGGTTTGTATATTGAGCCATCACCTGAAAGGAATGTGTGAGCAATATGCAGTTACAAAAAGAAACCCATGGCTAAGCTGACAAGCAGAAACTGGTATGCGTTTCCAGAGTACTCAATCCAATTTTAGCACAACTCAAGGATTTTCCCACGGGTTATATTTAAAGGCCTGAATTGAAAAGATTCCAGGGGTCCCACAAACGGTCCCCTCCCTCTCCCATGCATGCTGGAACCCAGAGGCCCAGTGGCATGGACAGCCATTAAAGAGAGGGTAAAGCCTCGAGCAGCTCCTGTCAAAACAGCTGAGGTACCACTCAGAAGGGCTTCTGGTTACAGAACTGAAAGACTCAGTACATCAGAGTTTTAAATTACCTAAACAGGTAACAAGGAAAGATCACTGTAGAGGTGAAATTGAACTGGAGGCTAAGGGTATGCTTTTAAAAGCACCCACGTGAAGCACAGTCACCTTTTCACTTCAGAATTTAAACACCGCTGGCTTTCAGTAGGACTTCAGAACCCAACTGCCGGATACCTGAAGGTATTTAGCCCAAACAAGCACCAGTTACAATTTCAAAGAATCCATTGATTTCTTATTCTAACCACCGGGTATCAGCAAAGGGGTTTAACATCTCAAGACACCAACGTGTAGAAAACTGGGGGGTTGTTTAATAAATACAAAATAAATGCAGACAATACCATTCTGTCAGCAGTAAAATAATGGTGTAAACCAAGAAAAAGAAAAGCCCACAGTAACTATATAAGAATGATTTGAACCATGGACAATATGTAGCTACTGCCAGTGCCTCAGGAATATGAATACAAAAACATGGCTTTCTGTTTCTTTAAGTAAATAGAGAATTATTAACCCATAAATAAAAGCCTAAGCTTTTTTTTCATTAAGCCACATAATGGTGTTAAATGATTTTAAAGACAAAAAGAAATCAAATCAGGTTTGTTAAAAGAATTATTAAATATCTGTGTTAAAGTAATGAAAAATAACAACGCTTCACGTTTTTTCATTATTATTAAAAAGCATACGTGGACACTACTAAAGTAGGAAAAGTTGCTCCCCAATAGACAAAAGTAATGTTAGCATTGTTAAAGAAATTGAAACTTGTACAGAAAACAAGCTTTGCCATTAAAGGCCAGCGTGTACTCGAGAGACCATGTACAAGATAACAGGAAATCTGGAATAAGAAAAGACACATGAGATTACAAGACAAAATCCAAGCTTTCAATGCAAAAATAAGTACAATTCTCATTTCCACTATTGCCAACATTATCATATAATGGTTAGGGAAGCTATAGACCTTTCATGGCTCTCACTCCTTAGGATACAAAGTACTCCATACTACTGCAACAGCAACAATAGTTCAAATAAATTAAATAAAAATAAGTTAATAGTTCAGCCAGAGAAGAATGCCAGTAAGGACAAGCAATTGAAAAGAAACTATTCCTAAGGAAATATAAATTATGAATGTAGACTGGTTATACAACTAACAGCAGGAAGAAACCAAGAAAAATCTCTCTGCGACTAGCTGAGCTAATGAAGCCTTGCTTGCTTCTCTGCTGTCTAATAATATGTAAGATTAAAATGGAGCTTTCTTCACAAATCAGTGACATTTCATAAGATCTTGTTCCCAAGCAGCTTCTTGGTATTCAAGGGGGATCATCTGCCTTCTTCTTAGGGTTTTTTTTCCCCTCTCCCTGGTCAGCTGTTTTGACTGCTGTCAGGAGCCAATGTCTGTCCGTCTGTACCTGCCTGCCAAAGAGACTAACGCTGGCCCAGGGACTCAGGAACCACTGGAGTGCCGGGAGAGACAGGATGAGTGCGAAGACTCAGATTTCATCGGAATGTTTCAGAGGGCAACAACTGCCACATCCTTGCAGCTCCTCCTCACTCATTTCGTCTTCTCTCTTTGCATTTTCCCCTCCCCTGCCCCCACTCACAGGCACAGACGAAGTGGGGAAAGGAATCTAGGTTTCGGGAATGAATCACCTCCCAACATTTCTCTTTATAAGATTCTTTTCTCTTTGGAAACCCAGCAAGAAATCATACATATGCAACAGAAATCTCAACAAACTAAATTTATTATAAGCCCAGAAAAGGGAATTAAAATAATTTATTCTTTCTAGCTAGACAAATATTTTGCACGGGTTAAAACCAAGCCATTTTCTGATTATGAACAATGAGGACAAAGAAGGGAAATGGTCATGATGAACTTGTCAAGCCCTCACAGCACCTCGCCATGAGGGAAGCTACCCTACTTTCCAGAGCAGTTTTCTTCAGACTCATCACTTTCTGCTAACAGATGGGAAGCTGAAGATAGAAAGAAGGATAGTTTGCGCCTAGCACCAAGGGGAGGGGAAAAAAAAAATCTCAGCAGTGAGATCCCACAAATCTCTGCAAGTTTCTTTAAAAAAATTAAAAAAAAAAAAAAATATCAGCAACAGTCCTTCTCCTTGGGAAGGAAGGGGGAGACGGGGATCAGAGACTTTTCCTGGTACTGCCCATGTTCTCAATGCCTCAGCTGAGCTCTACCGGCCTCTTCTGTCCTGTGCTCTTCTGCTATAATTGCTTCTACTTGCTCATCTTCCTAATGCCTATCAGTTCTAACACAACAGTAGCAGTAAGAAATCACTTTTTCAGAAGTCTAACAAAGGGTTCCGTTGTCAAAAAAGCTTCTTCATACTCTAAAAATGGGAAAATATGTGTTTTCTGTATGACCCAAAACATTTAGACTAATCCTTAATCCTAAATTCCTATCTAGATTAGTTTCTTCACCAAGTGGTCAGGATTTCACTAACTCAGAGAGGCACCGATGGCAAAAGACTATATAATTATGCAGCAGCAAAGCAAATGTAGGCCTGCGATGCACACTAAAGTAGGTGCTCTGATGCATCGAGAGCCATCGTTTTCTTGATGTTGCGATGATACAGTAAAAATATCACTAGCATTAAGTCATGTAACTTTTTTTTTTTCTTTCCACCACAAAACAAATCATGAGCGCTACTGGCACATGAGAATATTTATCAGCAGTGGTACTAAAAACAAACAATAAAAAAGTGCCAACAAACCAAGTTGAACTACACATCTTTAAACTGCAACACCTGCAATGCTCAAATGGGGGAAAAAAAAAAAAAGAAGAAAAAAACCAATGCATATGCATGTGTGCCCTTATTTATATGGTTATATATGAATGTATAAAGATTTTGGAAATACTGTCACTAAAACACTAAAAGCATTCACACCATCATCTTATCTACACCCAACTTCAAATTCTGATTGAAACGGAAACCAAGACATTTGGGAGTGATTCTATGGTTTTACTGTCAGTGATTTCTTGAATAAATCAAGTCAGTAGGAAAGGGCTGGTTTGCCCCCTCGGTGCTAACGTTCATGCAGTGCTAACACTGCAAGCCTTGCCCAAACTGCTCACACCGCAGGGAAGAAGGAATGGTATTTGCACAGTGCTTTATAGAGTCTCTAGACTGAGCAGTTCCACTGATCCTAGAGCAGGTATGTGGCATCTCCACATGAAATAATTCACCTGTTGTTTGTTTAGTAAAAAAAGCCTTGATGTCCTTAGCATTAGTAGATGCACATTCTTGGTATCTTCATGTGGTGAAGATTCCACCACATGGATTTCCACCAGAGTGGAAAGATTGCAATAAAGAGAAATATCATAGGCATGTTTTAATATAAATATTAAACTCTGCTTCTTCATCAAGGATCATCATCAAGGATTAATTATGTTTGAGATATGATGATAATATTATGGATACCCAGATATATCCGACTCATGCAAATGAGATTACACTGGAGTTCTATTGCAAGAGATGGAATAGGATGGAATCATTTATTTCCCTTCAGTTCAAATTTCAAGAGACAGCTGAGAAAATGCAGGGATTAAAAAATAATTGTATGCATATTCCTTCAAGAAAAAGCTTCCATTTCTCTTCTCTCTAAAAGAAAAGAGGTCATCCTTAACAGAGCTGGATGGGAATCAGGGTGAGAACGTTTCTAAGGAGGTTTGCCTTTCACAGGGTAGGCACAGAATTGCAAGACTGATTCTTAAAAAGAAGTGTGAACATAATCAAGCTCTTTAGGCTAAGAATTCTCAGGACATATACACACTCACATATATATTAAAACCCAAAATAATCAAAGATAAAGGTTTAATGAAAGTATTAATGCTTCTATAAATTATTTCTGGACAAATACTAGCTGCTCAACAGAAAAACAGAATACAAATACACACACTCACATATACCCAGAATTACGCAACCAGAAGTATACCATAATTGTTTGTATATTATAGAAGTCAGAACATTAATTAAGCGTATCCTCTTCCTTTCAGGAAGCCAACGTCAACCTCTGTAGACTTGAGAAATCTACATGGATCTGGATGAAATATGGAAAATAGAACATGAGCTGCCTCCTTAACCATCAAGTGATCATAGGATGATATTTGATATTTTTCTTTTTTTGCGCTGTAATGTGAACGCAAAAGAAACTGCAGTACAGCAAGAGCTCTGCACCATTTTTGCCTGGAATCATTGCATTAGACCATCGAGACAAGCACTGACTGAACAAATAAAAAAGAGGTATTTACCTACAAACAGTGTAATGGATCAAATCTTAAATTAGAGATATAAAATTATGCAAAGACTAGTCTATAATTTGTTTTTGTGACCAGCTATTTTGCTGAGAGCTAAATTTGGTCCCATCCTTATGAACTGATCTGCAGTATCACCATAAAGAAAATTTAAACCAGTTAATCTCATTTCCCTAATTTTTTTTTAATAGCTTTATATATGCCTTGATGTATAAAGTATGCGGTTATTTAGAGATTTGTCCTCTATTGTTCTGAAATTAATTTTCCTTCAATACTCATTTCCTGGCTGAAGTCTAAAAGAACGTAATACAGAGAGAACTTCCAAGGATAACCTTCACTATGAAATAGATTAGGGGAGCCTTTAGTTCAAGAGGATGCTCATTCAGAAACTGCTACATGTGGCAGAGCGATGAAAACAGTAAAAAAACTCTGGACTGGTCTTAAACAAAATGATAAAAGATGAGACTCGGAAAGAGCACTCCTCATAGTAAAGATTGTCCTCTCATCACAGATTCCCTATAATTCCTTCAGAAGTCTCTTGATTTCTCATTGCAACTATCACACAAGTTGATTACAATGATTTTGCGAGTGGCTGGAATTTTCCCAGAAATGTTTCCAAATACAGTCAAGTTCACTTGGCACACGACGAGCTGATTACGAAAAAGGGTTATTAATGGAGACCTGAGTGGAGTCCTTAGCCGAATTATCAGAAGAAGCTTCGGCAAACACAAAAACTGCTTCACCTCTCCATTTCTGTAACCTTCTGTGCCAGGTCAGTCCAGCAGGATGGCGGGGCCTGGCCAGTGTCAGGAAAGAGCCCAGTCACAAACTCTACGCCCCTTTTTGTTGGAAGGCAGGCTGAACAGTTGTGACCTTCATTATGATAGCTAAGCAGCTTCGCAGCAAAGACTTAGGACTTCCCTCCTCTGAATTTTGAAGTCAATTCACTCATTATCGGCCATTAAAAACAAGTCCTAAAATGGAAGACAATGGTGATGAAGGAATGGTGACATATACATATTTACCTCTTTCAAAAACACCTCAATCCATGGTAACTTTGAGCTGTTCCAGCAGCAACATGATTAAGTTCACACAATTATTTCATATCAAGAAATGAGAAAAGCCTGAAGTATTTTCATTTGATCCAAAAAGAATGCTTGATATGCAGATTTTGTTTCATTTAGGGGAGACCTTCTCACTCTCTACAACTTCCTGAAAGGAGGGCGTAGCAAGGCGGGGTCGGTCTCTTCTCCCAAGGAACAGGCAATGGGACAAGGGGAAATAGCCTCAAGTTGTGCCAGGGGAGGTTTAGGATGGATATTAGGAAAAATTTCTTCACTGAAAGGGTTATTAAGCATTGCAACAGGCTGCCCAGGAAAGTGATGGAGTCGCCATCCCTGGAGGTATTCAAAAGCCAGGCAGATGTGGCACTGAGGGACATGGGTTAGAAGTGGCTTTGGCAATGTTAGGTTGATGGTTGGACTCAGTGATCTTGAAAGGTCCCTTCCAACCTCGGCGATTCTATGATTCTATGATTTATATGAAGCGAAAACTGAGTACCATTAAGAACTCAAGGTGGGAGTTGGAAGTTAAAGTTAACCTGAGTTACCACCACAGTACACACTAATGTCAGATGACTTTACATAAAGCTTGAGGAAACTTTACCAAAAGATATGAAAGGAAAATTTAAGTAACAAAAACAAAAAATGTCTTATTAACTAGTCTGCCTTCCTCTATGCTACAGTGGTTATTTTAAATGTTAGTTACCAAAATAGGGTAATTAGGTTGGCATTAAATTCTGTTCTCCTCCATCCCTCTGACATCAGCGATGGACAAGGGAATATACAGGAGGAGTCAACAGGTCAATTCATGGTTCCGGGACTGGTGTCATTGACGGGGCTTTGGATTTTACAATCACAGCTTGGTATATGAGGCACCAGAGCTGCGAGCAGCTAATGGGATGCACTTTTTCCAGAGGGAGAAAAGGATTCTGGGGCAGGAGTTGGCAGGCCTCATTGATAGGGCTTTAAACTAGATTTGAAGGGGGAAGAGGTCAATAATTTCATGCTTGCCTGTGACAAACAGTAGGGCAGCACATCAGGGACAGAGGGATGGAGTCCTAGTAAGGGCTCTCAACTTGTTGCCCTGAGGCAAGCCGGGGACGATGCACCGGGACAGCCCAAGGGAATCAAGGGGGATTCGCACAAGAGGGTGACACGGCCAGCCCAGCTGAAGTGCCTTTACGCGAATGCACGCAGCTTGGGCAATAAACAGGATGAGTTAAGGGCCACTGTGCTGCTGGAAAGCCATGACATAGTGACTATTACTGAAACTTGGTGGGATGATTCCCAGAACTGGAATGTAGGGATAGACAGATATGAGCTCTTTAGGAAAGACAGGCAGGGTAGGAAGGGAGGAGGTGTTGCCCTCCACATCAGTGACCAGCTAGAATCGATGAAGCTCCATATGGGGAAGGACGATGAGCTGGTTGAGAGTGTATGGGTTAAGATTAAAGGGAAGATAGGGGACGGTGATGTTACAGTAGGGGTCTGCTACAGGACACCTGACCAGCAGAGCCCAGCAGATAAGGCCCTCCATAGGAAGACAGAAGTGGCTTCACGTTCACAGGCCCTGGTCCTCGTGGGGGATTTCAACCACCCTGATATCTGCTGGAGGGACAACACAGCAAGGCACCAGCAATCCAGCATGTTCCTGGAAGGCATTGATGACAACATCCTCCTCCAAATGGTAGAGGAACCAACAAGAAAAGGTGCTATGCTGGACCTTGTTCTCACCAACAGGGAAGGGCTGGTGACCAACATGAGGCTCAGGGATAACCTTGGCTGCAGTGACCATGAAGAGATAGAATTTAAGATCCTCAGGGCAATGAGGAGGATGTATTCCAAACTTACAATCCTGGACTTTAGGCATGCAGACTTTGATCGCTTCAGGGATCTGCTGACCAAAGTGCCGTGAGACAGAGCCCTAGAGGGAAGGGGGGCCCAGGACAGCTGGTCAGTATTCAAGGATCACCCTCTCCGTATCCAGGAGCAAAGTATACTGACAAAGAGGAAGGCAGGAAAGAATGCTAGGAGACCTGCCTGGATGAACAGGGAGCTCCTGGACACACTGCCACACAAAAAGATCTTTACAAGGAGTGGAAGAAAGGACAGCTAGAATGGGGGGCATATAAGGAAGCTGTCTGAGCAGCAAGAGACCTGGTTCGAAAAGCTAAAGCTCAGTTAGAATTAAATCTAGCCAGGGAGATCAAGGGAAATAGCAAAAATTTCTATAGTATATTAATGGTAAGAAGAAGACTAGGGAAGGTGTGGGCCCCCTCAGAAAGGAAACAGGAGAGCTGGTGACAAGTGATATGGAGAAGGCCGAGGTTCTCAACGACTTCTTTTCCTCAGTCTTCACTGGCAAGGGCTTCAGCCACACTCCCGGAGTCACAGAAGAAAATGGCAGGGACTGGAAAGAACTGCCCATTGTAAGTGAAGATCAGGTTCGTGACCATCTGATGAACCTGAAAGTGTACAAGTCCATGGGACCTGATGGGACACACCCACGGGTACTGAGGGAACTGGCGGATGAGGTTGCTAAACCACTCTCTATTATATTCCAAAAGTCATGGCCATCTGGTGAAGTCCCCATTGACTGGAAAAGGGGAAACATAATCCCCATTTTCAAAAAGGGAAAGAAGGATGAACCAGGGAACTGTAGGCCAGTCAGTATCACCTCCGTGCCTGGTAAGATTATGGAGCAGATCCTCCTGGAGGCACTGCTGAGGCAGAAGAATAACAAAGAGGTGATTGGGTACAATCAACACAGCTTCACCAAGGGCAAATCGTGCCTGACAAACCTGGTGGCCTTCTATGAGAAGGTCACAACATCAATAGACAAGGGGAGAGCAACTGATGTCATTTACCTGGACCTGAGCAAAGCCTTTGACACTGTCCTGCATGACATCCTGGTCTCCAAGCTGATAAAATATGGGTTTGATGGACTGACAATTCAGTGGATAAAGAATTGGCTTGACAGCCGCACCCAAAGAGTGGCTGTCAATGGGTCCATGTCCAAGTGGAGGCCAGTGACAAGTGGAGTCCCTCAAGGATCAGTACTGGGACGGGTCTTGTTTAACATCTTCATCAGCGACATGGACAGTGGCATTGAGTGCACCCTCAGCAAGTTTGCCAACACCACCAAGCTGTGTGGGGTGGCTGACATGCTGGAGGGAAGGGATGCCATCCAGAGGGACCTGGACAGGCTGGAGAGGTGGGCCCATGAGAATCTCATGAAGTTCAACAAGACCAAGTGCAAGGTCCTCCATCTCGGTCAGGGCAATCCCAAGCACCGATATAGGCTGGGCAGTGACTGGCTTGAGAGCAGCCCTGAAGAAAAGGACTTGAGGGTACTGGTGGACGAGAGGCTCAACATGAGCCATCAGTGTGCACTAGCAGCCCAGAAAGCCAATCGTATCCTGGGCTGCATCAAGAGAAACGCGGCCAGCAGGTCAAGGGAGGTGATTCTCTCCCTCTACTCAACTCTCGTGAGACCCCACCTGGAGTACTGCGTCCAGTTCTGGAGCCCCTACTACAAGAAAGATATGGATGTGCTGGAACATGTCCAGAGAAGGGCCACGAGGATGATCAGAGGGCTGGAGCACCTCTCCTATGAAGACAGACTGAGAGAGTTGGGGTTGTTCAGTCTGGAGAAAAGAAGGCTCCGAGGAGACCTTATAGTGGCCTACCAGTATCTGAAGGGGGCCTACAAGAAAGCTGGTGAGGGACTTTTTAGGATGTCAGGCAATGGTAGGACTAGAGGGAATGGATTAAAACTGGAGATGGGTCAATTCAGACTGGACGTTAGGAAGCAGTTCTTCACCATGAGGGTGGTGAGACACTGGCACAGGTTGCCCAGAGAGGTGGTGGAAGCCCCATCCCTGGAAGTTTTTAAGGCCAGGCTGGACGGGGCTCTGAGCAACCTGATCTAGTGGGAGGTGTCCCGGCCCATGGCAGGGGAGTTGGAACTAGATGATCTTTAAGGTCCCTTCCAACCCTGACAATTCTATGATTCCACGATTAAATTACAGTACATAAAAGCTGCTGAAATTTTCATTTGCCTAGACGTTTAACCATCATTTTCTCAGCAGCTAATCTTCACACTTTGAAAGCGAATATAGAAAGTCCGCTTAATTTCCTATTATGTAATATGTACCAAATGCAACAGAAAGTATTATGGAATAAAACGTATCTAGAAATTTTCAGTTTTATTTGATATTTCATACCTAACACAAGTTTAATTTGACAGGAAGAAAAGGAACAAGAATAGAAGTCATCGATTTAAAACTGTATTCTTTGGTCCTAATCCTTCAAGATGTGAAAGTCAGTCAAAGTTTCCATGGAAAATGGTCTATTAACAAAAAAGCAGAAAAAAAAATAATCCTGTGCAACAGACTTTTCAGCGACTAGTAGATGAAAAAATATTGCTGTCAAGTGACTAAAGCAGGAATTAAATTTTGTAATAGTCTGAAATACAGTAAATTTTACTACAGTATCAAAATGCACTCAGGTTCAGAAAATAAATGACACCAAGAACACCCACAATCACATCAGAAAGATGGTTCAGTTTATATTCATAGTAATAAAGCTTCTTTTTCATGTGCTTTATACACAAGTTAGATATATGGAATATATCTAACACAAATTAGATATATGGATATATTCTTTTATGTAGCTTGGCACAGCCATTCCTGAAAGGGAGAAAAATAGAGTGAAAGAGGATATTAGGAAGTGATGTTCACAGTCCTTGTAAGAAGCCTTTTCATCTTTAATGTAGCGATCCCTCATCATTCAGAGCAGGAATCAGATACGAATTTTTTACAACTTTATTTTCTTAAATAAATTAGAATAACTAATACTGTGGTATAACAACAACACTTTTTCCATTCTTGACCTTTTATGTCCAGTTCTGGAGACTATAGTACAAACCACAAAAATATCCATCAGATTTGGCTGCTTTTCCTAGACTTTGAAATTTGTTTTTCTGACAGGAAGGTGGGTAAGTACTTCCCCTGGCAATGACATACTAAAAAGAAATCACAGCAAATTTCCGCACTGGTATTTCTGTAGCAATGTCATCCACACTTGCATCTTCCTGAGTAACAGCTTGTCATGGAAAAAGCAATGTTAATTAGGACATGATGTAAACAGCCAATTCTTGCCCATTCCTAACCATCACTGCACTGGATAAATATCTGCATTGTTCATAGCACTCAAATAAACATCTGTCTACTGACAAAGTTACTTTAATAGATTTACTGCCAATTAACATACCTGGATTTTACTTATGTTAATTATCAGCTTCAAAACCAAACTACAATGTAATAGCTGTTTAACCTCTGGTAGCCTAAATACAACAATAACTAATTAAATGTCATGTTTTCAGCTAGTCAGTAAACTCTTTAGTTTATAGCCAGATGATGACTATACCAGCAGACATCAGCAGCTTTCACAATTCAAAATTCCTTTGTATTGGTTGCAAGACATAAAAGGAGAAGAGAATTTCCAGGGTCAGATATTTTTTACTTCTACTCAAATATTTGAAATTCAAGTCATCTTGTACTTAACAGTAAATTACATCGTACAGCAAGTAGGGATGAGTGTAAATATATGTATATGCATTACATTCAGCATGTTAACCTACCATCATATATACTCTCCTTCTAGGTGAAGCAGGTTACCCTACCTTAAAAGTAAAGTGGACCCAGGTCCACACTTTCAAAGCTGTTATAAACTAAACAGTACTTGACAGTTGAGAATTTACTGATCTTAATTTTAGCAGCATCCTATGGATAGGATCCAAGAAGACAAAGGTACGGTAACCTGCTATGAGAATGCAAAGGAGAACAAATGAAAAATTGCAGCATCATTTTAAGAAAATCAAAAGTTCTTTACTCTACAAAATAAAAAAAGCTGCAAACTTTTTTCTTCTTGCTTTTGTTTCTTCTTTTCTTTCTTGCTTTGGATAGTCAAGAATCACAAAGGAAAGAAAAAATGAAAAAGTGAAATAAAAAGATGTAAATTATACTCATTATTTTTAATATGTCATTTTAAATCCAATTTAATGACATTTGCGGTCACACTTGCAATATGCATTTTCCATATCAGAGCTACCAGCACTTGCATCTTAATACTACTGGTACCTGCAGGCACTTGCATAGAATATTTTCAAAAGAACAAAAGAGTTTGTCTGTTACCTAAGGAATGAGAACAGGAGACAACAGTGACAACTCTATTAGAAAAAACAAACTTCTTCCTGTGTAAACCTACTCTTGTTCTCTAAATAACCTGAATACTTAAAAACTTCCATGAAGTAGAAACCTCCATGAAATACTGTTGCTCATACCACAGCCTGCTATGCACACGCTCATTCACCAGTCCCCACTCAGGGAGCTGGAAATGCAATTCAAGATGGAAGTGACAAAAGACACTCTCTTACACTCCTAAGAGTGGTGGCCAATACATTTGGGCCAGCTTACTTCCATTTTTGACTGGCACGGACCTTTTCTAGCTATAATAACTATTGGCAGCAGAAAGTCATCTCCTTCTATCCACCGCCTTTTGGATAACAATTCATTTTTTCCAAAGCATTCAGATCATAAAACTGAATTCCAAGTATCTCACATACTATTTTATGTTCATTGTTCATACGCATGGATGTTGTTCCAGAATGAAACACTGACTTTTTGTTAAGCAGCTGAATCATAAGGCACTTTAGAGGAACTACTTTGTCCTTAGACCATCTTTTCTGTGAAGTATTTCTGCCAAAACAACACTGCTAGCATGTTAGTGAAAAAGGAAGAAGCTTAATTTGGGGCATTAACAGAGGCACTGTTATAATTATGCTTTAAAAATTTCAGCACAAACCTTTCCTGTGTACACATTCATAGGAGCATTTTTTCATCAGGTATTTCCTTGAACTACTAGATACCTAAAACATCCAGACAATACCATAAACGTTATTATAGATTTAGAAACAGAGCTTAATGAGCGGTCCGTTTAATTTTATATCCCAGCTTGAAGAATGGCAGTACCAAATCCTTTGGAGAAAAAATGCTGCAAATAAGACAAGTCTGTTAAGTCTACGATCCGGTAAAACCCAACTACGTGGAAGCATTCCTTGAACTGATTTCTAGCTCTTCCTATAGCATATAAACAAGTCGAATGTTAATTACAGTGAGTTTTCACATACAAATGGAGTATATGTAGATTTAAAAAAAAAAAATGGAAAGCAGCAATTTACTTTGGAGTAATGTAATTTTATTTAATTGCTTCTAATTAAAATTATTCTATAAATGTAAAACAAAAGTGTCTATTAATTCTCTGCAGAAACTAAATTTAGATATCAATTGAGTAGCTTATTCACAGTATTTACTATAATTATTGCAATACTTTTGTAACTTTGATGATTTAAAAGTTTTGGGACTTGATACCAAATAATGGTTCCTGCTGCATAAAGCAAAATAATCTTTCAAACTCCCAGTGCCTTTGTACTTTGGATGTGACTCACTAAATTTACATTTTGTGAAAGTACATGTAGGAGTAAAAGCACTTATGTATTATCAAGAAATATGACATTATAATCCCATGAAGTTACTACTTATAGAAAAAAATAAAACTGTTCCCATTCTCTTCCATATCTAAGTGTAAAGCGAACACCTTCCATTAATTCTATCTTCTATTAACTTTATAAAGAAAAAGGACACAATATTTTTGCATATATTTTTAACTTCACTTCTAACACAAAGTTTTAAAATTGGCCATGAAACATAAAAATTGGAAATATTTTTCAATAAAAGTTAACTCATCTGAAAATAATTTTTGTATTTAAAACCATTCATTGATTTCTGTCAAATCTGACAAAAACATGTGGCCGAGGTTGGGGTGGAAAATTAAACAAAAAATGGAGAACATTCTGCAAACATCTGTATTTTATAAGTAGACCAATGTAAGGCCAAAAAAGGTAATTTTTTTCATTTCTTTTCTTCATTTATCTTCCTCATTTTCCCTCTCCACTTTTTTACTACCTAGTTTCTCGTGTGGTTCTTCAAACACCAGCAGACCAACAAAGCAAATACCATACAGATTGAGTGTGCCACTTTTAGGAAAAATTTCCTAACTGAATATTAAAGTAATTACTAAATTCTACTTCCAAGATGTGTTCTCCGTGCAGGTAAGCCATTTTATTCTCCAAATTCTTCAATACTCAAAGTCACAGTCTATCACAAGAGAGAGTTATGCTTGCTTGATTTCACAAGGAGACCGCACTGCCATACGGTGGAGCCAGCCTATGTAGTTCACCCCACTAACACCTGAGCATCTACCTCTAACAGTAAACTAACGGAGACGCGGGAAAAAATGCAGAAACATCAGCTGCAGTGGGTGTAAACCTAACTGTGAATCCCTCAACCACCAGTGTTCACAGCTGAACTGTGTAGGATACTTTTGGCTTTAATGTGTTGGGGTTTTTTTTCTTCCTCACCTGCTTATGAAGAGAGACTATAGCAGTGCCCTGGAGGAGTGGTGGGAACCCAGGAAGCAATTCTAATAGAAAGAATTCGGTTGTAAGAGTTTCATTTGAAAAATGGCCTTTAAAAAACCACATAATGCACAAAACACGACATGTGGCTACAGGCTAAAAGCTTGGAAGCTTTTTGAAAAGCTCCTATGGAGGAGCTCCTTCTGGAAGTGGGAAGCCAGAGCAGAAACCACCATACCCACAGCTCCTTCTTCTATCTGAAGACACTTGCTTCTAAGACTTGACAAAGCCATGGAGTGTGGAAACTAAGAGACTTTTTTTTTGGTTATAAACTTTGGGTGGGGGAAGAAAGTACATTTCTGTTAGTTAACAATTTTGACAGCGTATTACCATTGATTCCTTCAAAGAAACCAGTTCAAAGAGCCCACCGAAGAGGGCCACAACCTGCCGCCTTTGGGCACAGACGTATTGAAGAAACATCTGTGCAGTGCACAGTCAGAAGAGTGCTGTCAGGGAAACAGCATTTATCTCTGCCTCATGAAATTCAAACCACTACCAAAGACCAGAATTAGCTAGTTTATGCCATGGTAAAGCAGTAATAAAAAAAATAATATTGTAGCGACAGTAACAGACAGTAAACTACATTTCTTACAGCAATTTACTTCTTCGCATCCCTGTAGGGCAGTGAATATACTCCTTCACTGAATGGATCACCATGCGAAGCAGACCATTACATATTTTTTTGACCCAAAACTCACGAAGTTTAAAAAGGCTGTTAATTAAGAAAAGGTACGGGAAAATACACTTTCATAAACAAATGGGTTACATGAATACAAAATGCAAAGGGGAGATTTAAAAACTGGCCAAGATTAAAAGCAGGAATAATGAGTTCAATTAGGAAAACAATTATTAAAGTGTCTGTTTTGAATATCTGGAAACTAAAACTTTGAAAACGTACTGTTTCAGAGAAAATTCTCTAGTGCCAGGAAGATACTCCCAATGAAATTTAAAGTTTTTTCTTAACTTCTGCAATTCACTAACAAATCATCATTGAAGTCTTGATCCCCAGAGCATCTTAGAAGCACTTCTGCAGCATTAATAATAGGCCATTTAATTCCCCCAGTTGATTTCTAATTTCTAATTAGGTTTTAATTCATGATATAACTTAACCTTTCATTCTGATAGCCTGTATTCTTAGGAATTTATCTTCCTAAAATAAAAGTTTTTACAGTCAGGATCGCTGGATTATTGTGTTCTTTCTGCTTGTTTACCATCTCCCTCAAACGATTCTAAAATAAATCAAAGTGTTTAGTATTGAAACATTCTGGTTTGCCCACATCTGCTTATTCTTCTCAGCTGGCAATGGCTCGATTTTGGAAACGTGTCATCTCTAAGGCAGGAGCTGGTAATGTTCCATGAATTACTATCTCAAGCCACATGAAAAGATCCTCTATACCAGGAACCTTGTCTTAAAACAGTCTTTAAGAGTTTCAACATGGAACAACACTGAATAAGCTCCTCGTTCCGCTGCGTATCACTAGGGAGACAAGGTATGGTTAACAGGGGCTCGCTGCCTTTATTGACTTCTCCTAGCTATGGATTGCTGCAATACTTGACCCTCTAAAGGTTTCTACAGGACAGCTTCTTCTATTGTCAAACTGGAAAAAAAAAAAAAAGCCAAAAAACCCAACAAACAAATAAACAAACAAAAAAACCCAAACCAAACCAAAAAAACCCCACAACCAAAAAGCTCCCCACAAACCTGCTGCTTTTTCGTTATGATTCTTATTCAATTTTCTGCTGCACTAGGTATAGAGTCACTAGCCATCCATCTCCAAGATCTCTTGTGATCTTAAACAGAACAGCACAAGAAGCAGGGGAAGAACTAGAACCAGAATTAGGGTAGAAGAAGAACTGGAATACAAGAGCCTAAGGGAAGAATGAGGGTGAAATGGGAGTTGGAGTAGGACAGAATTCCCCATGAGAGCAGCTCCACCTGCAATGCAGCACACTGCTCTCCCTTTGTGGCTGCAGCAGCAGCAGGCATCTGCCCAGCAGGGACCAGCTGGGAGACTCACTCTCTCCTTGGAGAAACACTTCAGGATCCTTCCACCTGCCCACGCTGGGGAGAAGAGTAAGACATTGTGAAATGTTATTCTCTTGATTCTTCATGAAATAGAAGCCTGAGTTTATGCTTTAGGCCCAGTAGATTTTTCCTGTCATGTTTCACTTTAATTTGTTTGTTGTCAATGTCAGCAAGAGATAGAGTTGAGCAAGAAAAAAAATCGCAAGAATTTTTCTCTCTGACTTACAGCACTGCCTGGATGGGACTGACAGGTGGTACAACACTCAGGTATTCCTTCTGACCCAGGGAGGCTAAAAAGGATTATTTCCTTGCAGCGTTAGCATTTTCAATTGTACCAAACCTTCACATCAATGCAAGTAAAAGAAATCAATTGCAATTTTTTCAGTTCATTTTTTTTTTTTGAACAAGCAACACACATTGTTCACGCTAAAAGACATGCTGTTTTTCTTTAGTTTACTGATCTCATTATAAGCAAATATGATGGCAATCTAATTTTGTCTGCCACAAAACAAAGAGCACATTCAGATTTCAACATCTAGCCAAAAACTTCTCTGGTTATAATTTTAGTTTAAACTTACACAGCATGATCATCACCATAAACAATCTGCAAGATGTCCAGAAAACAAATTCCCTCCTTGTAATCTACCGTTAGAAAACCCCAAAGAAATAAACGTAGTCATTTCAAGGATTTTTGAAAGACCAGCTGAAAAGTATTCCTTCCAAACAAACTGAAGATTTTAAACGAATCAAAGTAGGCTTCCAGACATTTTTCTTTCAAGCATCCCTTAATACATCTCTCTGAATAAAGAAAACTTAAAGGTGACAGAGTGTCTTTGAGGATAAAGAATTAGGGAAGGGCTATAAGCATTACAAAATTATACTCATGTTTCATTTCAATTGATTTTGTCTACCTAATCATTAAAAAAAAAAAAAGCTTGACTTTCTTCTTCAGGAAAGAGAACAAAACATTATTTTAAAATACAGTATAACAACTGCAGTTTAATAATACATATGTAAATACTAAATGTGCAGATAATAGGATTTGTATGAAAAATTTAAAAAGCATTGCTATTCATCATTAAATTCAGGATAATTAGCATATTCTGCTGAAGATTCAATTAAAAAGCAATATGCTAAATTTATTAGTTGTAAAAATCAATTCAGTTTGCGTGCAAAACAACATAAATCTGCAGCTAAATCATTCTGGAAGAGAAAGTTCACCTACACACCAACCCCAAGAGCAACAGAGAAAATAAACAGCAGAAAAGCCACACCACTGATACTTCTCCAAAATCAAGAATATGTGGTACAACATATCATGCCTTAACAAATCAATTTAACTGATAAAAATTTAGGATAACCAAGCCGCACAATGAAAAAATATAGCTATTTGGTTATCAAATGTTGTAAATTATTACTTTAAAATTATGTGGATTTTTTTATGCCATATGGGAGACAGGAAGGGTATATCAGATCACAATACTGATGGAAATTTCCTAATCAAGCTTGACAGATAACCAAACAGATTGACAGATAGACAGAAACTGCATATGCCTCATTTCCTTTCAAAGAAAAACAGACTAAAAATAAAGCCTTACTAATAATTATTGCTGCGTCTATTATAGCGACTATTATAGCACCCACTAACTTCAACACGATGTGCATCAGAGGGAAAAACAATGAAAGCAGAGAGCGTATCACCCTAGAGGGCAGGGGAAAACCAAAGGGAGATGAATCAAAGGAGAGCATCCGTCTCTCTCACTTTTATTACTCCATTAATGTCTTACAGGTGTCCCAGCTGTGCTGGAGAGGACAGTCTCACCAGAGTAAAGAAGCTCATAGGGGCAAGTTCCCTCACCCGGATAAAGGAAAGAAAGGAAGAAAGTACTAAGATGGGGAGAGCAGGCGAGGAACGAAGAAAGGCTTTTCAAAACCCTATAAGCTTAGCTGTGGCTTTCCAAACCCAAGCCAGGCTGCTGCTCCAGAAGCCCAGCCACAGGGGCACAGCCAGCTCTGGCCAGGCTGGGGCAAGGTGCCCCACGCTGTGCCAGGGAGGCTGTGTGCAGCAGCAAGCCCTGGAAACACGGAGCCGCACAGCTCCGGCGCTTCCCGGCTCCAGTAGTGCCCTCAGCGGGAACAGACTTGAGTTCAATGTTTTCCTCTCCTCTCCCATAAGTTCCTGTTCATTATTTTCATATTTTCTATTTGGCGTATAGGAACAGTATAATACCAAGTTTGAACTAAATTTCTCCATGACTATAAAAATATTTTTGATTAAACAGATGTCAGCAAAATTTTATGGAGTGAAAATTGAGTAACAGATGGTGAGGTCTGCGGAGTTCAAAGAGGCTGTATTTTATTAAAAAGGAAATTTGAGGAAAAGAAGTATTTTGCTGGAAATACTGATGCAGTGTTTAAGAAAATGTAAAAATATTCTTACTTGATAGAAAACAGTAAGTTTAAAAAAAAAAAAAAAAAAGGTAGTTATGCCATAAACCTCAAACCATTAAAAAATGCACTTTATTCTGCTGTCCTTTTACTGAATACAGCTTTTCATCCATGACATCAAGGTTCTCAAAGAAAAGTATACTTCATGGAGGAGAAAAAACCCCAACTACCAAACCAAAAATAACAGTGACCTTGGTTAAGGATCCTGGACAAAATACATCTTTTATGTGGCACACAAGCTATTGTGAAAGCAAGTTTAGGAATACTTAACTTGGGAATAATACTTGGGATCATAAATACTTATCCCAAACTTAATATTTTAAGTATTAAACAAAATTGCAAGTAATAGCATTTATGCTATAGGAAATAAGACTGAGAAAGATTACAACTCCTGATTACCATTAATGTATCACCTCTTTTCCAGCTTTACCACTTATAATGGTAGAAGAACACTGTCATCCATGGAATACAGACAGAGTCAATGAAATGAAAAGAATAGCATAAATATTATTATTATAGTATAATATGATTTCTCTCCGTACTCCTATGGCTCTCACGTCTTTTTTTCAAGGTGATATTTTTAACGTTCTATTACATCATTAGGAAAAAAAATTAAAAAGGCAAGTACTTTCGAATTCATGACCAGGCTCATTCTGCATCAAAGAGAAAGCTACACTGCCCTATGGAATAGCATCAGTGAGCTACTTTAGATGTCCAGGGGGAAAGACACTGAGAAATTTAATAGTTTCAGAGCACTTAACCATGTGGAAGAGCACTTCCTCTTCTCCAAAGAAGTCATGTGCACACAGGTCAGTTCACAGCTAAGAGACAGCCTACGATACCCACAGACATTCCTATTCCATTGAAGGCACAGCAGCAGGGAGGGTCCCAGCTGAGGTCCTCGCACAGAGCAGAGCTGACAGAGCCAGGCTCCCGCCCGCAAGCAGTGCCAGCCAGCGCAGCAGAGCCCGCATCTACACAGCTCTGCTTCAGCCAGCACAGCGCACTCCTTAGCCCCCCACCAAAGCCTGGCTGGAACCTAATTCTGATTCTGATCTGCTCCTGTTGCGGCACAACTCAGAGGTTTGGTACTGTCTTGGACTAGCTTTAAGTACACACTCATGTGACCAGTAGTAAAATCACAGAATCACAGAATGGTTTGGGTTGGAAGTGACCTTTAAGATCTTCTAGTGCCACCCCCTGCCCTGAGCAGGGACATCTCCCACCAGCCCAGGTTGCTCCAAGCCCCATCCAACCTGGCCTTGAACACCTCCAGGGATGGGGCAGCCACAGCTTCTCTGGACCAGCGCCTTGCCACCCTCACAGGAAAGAATTTCTTCCTAATATCTATTCTAATATCTAAAATGATCACAAACACATTATTAGACAAATATTTTTGATCTTGCATCTTAATTTCTCAGTGACATCTTCTACCAGACACCTAAAAACTGTGCGGTCTGGATTCCCGAGGTGTACAGGCTGACAGAGAGGTGGAACTGCTGTACCCTCACGCTTTAGAAACGACATTTATTTTACAGAAAGTGGTGCAATAAACTGAAAACTCCCAAGCCTGTGAATCCAGAACCAGTGCTTCCAATTAATCAGCAGTAATATTTGCATTTTATGAACTAAGATAATGTCTTATTATTAGCGGTTTTGGACCTTGACACCAACACCAAAAGAAATACACATTTTGCTACACTGTATTTTACCAGTGAAATATAGCATACACATTCAGTTTATGTTTGACAGAGTGATAAAGGAATCAACTAATTCAAGTCTATACAAAGCAAAATAATCCTCCTCAAGTTCTGTACTTCAGGTTTTTGTACAGGTACAAGCTATTCGGGGCAACGTTTAGCTTTCCAAGTCATCCATCATTCCTTTCTCTGCATCAATTCATTTATCAGTCACAAGCGGGTATCTTACATTTGTTCAGAAAGACCAAATGAAAACATTAAAAAGTTCTTGGATTCATGGTACTGCCAAGGTAATTCAGGTCATGCTGAGCCCAGCCCTCCAGCCTTCCCAAGGAGAAGCAGCATTCGGATAACTGATCAGATTCAAGCATTTTGAAAGCACATATGTGTTGTCTGAAGTATTTTCACAGTGCTCTTAGACCTAACAATTCTGTATTTAAACAAGCACAAAAAAGAAACAGGGGAGGTGTGTGGTGTTAATTACTCCTATTTACAGGCTTCTTTTAGCAGTTCCATATTGGTTAGAAACTGAAGTTGTATCTTACTTTCAGTGATTCAAAAATCAAGGCAAGTGACAGAAATTCAGCAGATAACTGAGAGACTACCTTTCCAGAGTTATAAAAGAAAGAAGTGTTAGCTCTCAGCCTTCCTTGTTTTCTGACGTGCTTTAGGATTCATTGTGAATGCAGGGAAGGAAATTATTTGACCTCTTGAAGAGAAGGAAAAGGTAACTGTGAAGGTCGTGTCTGGAGAGAGATCACTTCTCCATATTCAATGTCAATGTCATGGGGCTTTGGTCCAATTTGTCAGGGCCAAACGTGACAACTACCAGTGCTGTTCATTGTCAAATGACACAAGGAAAAAGTACGCTTTGTCCTATCTTACGGAACTTTCTTTTTTCCCCGCAGTAAAAGGCAGAAAAAGTCCATCTAAAAGTACAAAATCATTTGCAAACAGATTAAGAAAGTAGGAAATTTGTAACAACAAGCATAACACTCCCCAAATTGAATGAACTTACTTAGAAGTAAAAAGAACTTATTAAAAGCATCATTTTAAGGACACCTCAATGGCTATTGTTATCACAGAGGTTTCTGAAGAGCTGCCTATTGAACACTTTCACTGCCAAGTTATCGTTTAGATAAAATACCATGTCCACCCTGCACGATGTTTGTACTGGAGAGGATAATACACCAAAAAAATACTATTCTCTGTCTATAATAATAATTAAAAAATTATGCGGGAGTTAAATCAGTCTGTTGTTAATAGTTCAGCGTAGAAAAACTTTTGAATAATGAAAACCAAAACTTACTTTTTTCCTGGCTTATACCAATATTATACTTATTACTGAGTGTATATAGTACTATCTTTGATGAGAATTTATGCCGTTTAGACCTACTGGTATAATTACACAACAGAAGTGAGCAAGCACACCAGTAGGCAGGACTGCACTATCTGGATACAGGAATTTAGGGCAGATCCCAGATGTTTTCCCAGAGAATGCTGTACTCCTTTTTTTTTTTTTTTTTAATTCACAAGTCATTGTATAGCAGCACTCTGCTCTGTGCACTTGGAATGTCAGCGGGTTTCTCAAAGCAGCACAGCGTTTGTGGCACTGCTCCGTACCATTGCTGACACTCTCCAAGACACACGTCACCAGGAGGCAACAAGGAAAGTGTCTCACCAAAGGCAGCTTTGTATTAAATGTCTTCTTTAATGGAAGCTGAAAAACACCGCACACCGCTCATGATGATGATTTAAAAAAGAAACAAAACAGTTAAGGTCTGTCTGATTAATTGCTCTACTTAGCTAATTTGATAAGCTCTCAGTCAGCCTCCTTCACTGGCTTGATCTACTTCATAAATTAATCTAATTATGAACACCTGCAATCAAAAGCCCCATCTCTGCAGAAGTTATGCCACTCTTATTTATACACAGTATTTTTTAAAAGGTCAATTAAAAAACCATCTCGCCACAAGAAGCGTTTCTGGGATACAAGGCAGGCATATAGGAAGGCTCATACTACCAAATGCAGGAACAACTCCCTGCACTCTCCAATGTTTAATTCCTGCTCTATTCAGTAAGATAAACTGCATTCTTCAAGAGAATTCTAATAAAAATTACATTACAGCACATAAAACATGACAAATGATTCAAAGCAATTGCAATGCCCAAACCACATTAATCAGAGCAGCCACACATCAAAGGTGAATAATAACGGCAGGTTCAATTTAGAGTACCATGGGTATCTGCAAATAAACTGGGGGCTTTAAAAGAAAGCTCAGTAGTTTGATACCATATTACAAGCATGTCAACTGATAAAACTATTTTCAGGAAAAAAAAAGTTCAGCATCATCTATAGTTGACATTTTAGACAATAAAAGATTAACTGTATATTTATGAGTCTAGATGTGTGACTTACCCTCGATTCACAACTGACAAGCAATTTGTTTATATTTGCACCAGTGCTTCATACAGGACAGAATTCTTTGCAAATATACTACAAATACAAAAGTTGCACTGTGGTAATTCTGAAAGTATGAACTGTAAATTGGTTTTCTTGTTGTACCGATAGCTTTGATTTATCTCTCCAATTGCTATTTTTTCCTACTTTTTTCTTGTGAATATAAATTAGAAACAAAAAGAAGCACCAAACAATTCTATCTGACTGCAGATTTTTTGACACTAGATTTGTAATTCCTTTTCACCAAGTATTTTGCGTGCAGAATTTTCAATACTCTGCTTTAATCATCATTTTCTCCCCCTCAAAACCACTAAAGAGAGATTGGACAGCATAAAATGAATTTTCCCATCAAAATCAGAAAAGTTATACTCCATTTTATCTGGGGTTTTGTGCTAGCCTTGACAAAAATGTGTTTAAAATAATTAGATTGACAATAATACCGTCAGACTCGCCTAACTCATAAAAACAATTTGCATTAGTAAAATGTAACTTTAAGCCCTTGAGACTACAATGGTTTCTTGTATTTGTTGTAAGACCATTTCAGCTAAGCAATGCCAAGCTTGGGGCCTTGTTCAGTAATTGTGTAAAGAAAAATTATGAACCCCTCCTTTAGAGAACATCACCAAAGCTTGCCGTGGCTTACCGCTAGGTGGACTCTGAAATGAAAGACACCTTAGAGCACAAAATATTGGTCTAGTATTTTAAAATTGAGAATATAAGAAAGTGAAATTATTAACAGAGCCATTAACTGTCTTTCTGGCCTTCCCAGATTAATCAATTGGCAGACGCAGTGCTAAGATCCTCACACGTGTTCCAAACATGGAGCAAGCACCAGCAAAATAGAAGAACTGCTCCAAATATCACTATGTTGTACAGGAGACTATGGAAAAAACTCATGCATTACATGGAAAAGTTGCTAAATGAGGGAGAAACTGTATAAAACAAACCAAAAACTGGAAATATAGAAACTTTGGCATTAAAAGACCTGACAGACGTTAAGCTTTTGTTCTTGCATTAACTCTTATTCCAGTGTGATGAGTAATTAAATGTGCTATGAAATTGAGCAAGGGCTTGTCCTTGGTCACGATCTGCAAAGATGCACACAAACCTTTACTGTTGGCTGTTCAAGGCCCTGCAAGGCAAGCTATTCCCACGGGTAAGTGTGCTTATTAAGAAGCCAATGAATATGCTAGGATTAAATATTTGTATTCAGGAAGCAGCAGTACACTTATAAATGTGACTGGACTCTCAGAAATACCAAGCAGCAGCTTAACTGAACGTGTCTATTGATTACCTTGACAGTTTAATAAGGAAGATTTTCAATGACTGACTGAACTTAAGTGAACTAGGGAAGAAGATTAAAAGACTGTGTCCTTTAAAGCCTTGGCCACTCCTCTGACATCTCTGATCCCCTCAGCTAGGGAAAGCTGTTTAGTAACTTCTGGTCTCAGAGACAGAGGTCACTGAGTAGCATAGACATCCTCTGGCAGGTAATGGAGAACTTATGAGGGAGGAGGGGAAAAAAAAAACCAAGAAAGAAAAACAGGGGGCAGAACCACATGAGGATTCAAGCTACTTCCAGGAAAAAGCAAGAGTCAAAATGATGAATTTAAAAATATGTATTTCCATAAAAATATGGAAATACAGAAGGTGTTTTCTACTTATTTCAAAAAAAGAACAAAACATAGTTGGGAACCATTTGATAAATGTGATAAATTTGATTAATTCCAAAAGTTGGTTTATTTTCATGTCATATCCATAATAAAAGTGGTAATTTGCTAATGTTTGGAGGAGAAGGGGAACAGAAGAAACGTGTGCTGTTTTGGAGGAGCACAGGGGCTTATTTTGCCTATACAAAATGAGTTTATGAAATATTTTTAACTGAATTATTGTAAGAAGTGCCAAGAAGTTGGCAACCATGGAGAATTACTTAGCATAGATAAAGAGCCTGAAGACATGAAGCCTGGACAAAATGGGATTTGCTGGACCCCAAACTGGGCCTTTTGTGTTACTGTTTGCATCCCCCTGCCACGGGGGGACCAGTCATGAATTAGGATGCTACTGCATTACTTCAACTACAAAAATGTCCACGTCCTGTGCTGGCTGCACTTTTTAACATAACCAATGAAACTCTGAGGTCAATATAAAATTCTTCCGAGATTTTTAAAACTAATTTTGCACTGGATGTTGTACAAAACTGGAAATTTGTCACTAAGTCATTACAAAAGATAAAGACTAAAGTCAGGTCAGTGTGTTTATGATCATTTCAAATGACAGACTGACAAAATAACATAATATCCGCTGGAACGATAATGTGTATAACTTGGCAATGATGAAATAAGGCTTACCATGAACATAGCACACAGGGTGACGCAATCTCTGTGCCACAGCATGCAAGCCCTAATAAAAATAAAGTATAAATAATTTCAGTTTTGGAAATATAAATTATGACTAGATATGGTGAATGTAGAATCAGAGAAAAAAGCAGTCCAACCATTTTAAAGCATCTGGTTTCATTTAGATCAAAATGGTTTTATTGCACAAGTAATAAAATTAACCTCATCTCTTCTGTATTATTCCATAATTGCAAACTTAAAAGTGAGTCTTAAAAAAAAAAAATTTCAACTCATTCTCCAAGATAATTGAGGCATTAAAAATTCTCCAATTCCAAAAAAATCAAAATAATAATAATGTACATAAAAGCTTTACACTTGTTGCAATTTATAGTTATTCTGTAGTATCACTGAGGTCTGTAAGTCTTAAAATAGAACCGACAGCCTCAGTTCTTCTCAGAATCAAATGTTTTGAAGGGAAAAATGTCTAGTAAATAAATATACACATGAATCAGAGTATATGAAAGTTTTACTCAGTTACTTTTGGAGGAGATGAAAACAAATAATTCTTCCAAGAATTACATCAAGATACCTCTTTGGTTCACAAATATAACTACAGGATTACTAAATTTTCAACAAAGAATCTATTTAAAAATCTTCTAGAGATAATTTTAAGCAGAGACATAATACTGTGTGTGTATCATATTTTTCAGGACAATCTGATAACCATCCAGTCTTGTTAAACGCACCCTCTCACCCCCAGTCAGCCTGTTGCGCTGGGCTGGGAGATTTATGCAGTTACGTAGAGTGACAGCCTTCTAAGAGCGCCAGAATAGACACATTCAATATCAATTTCTCTTTCAACTTTTCAGAGCACTATCGGAACATAATAGCATGATGTACATTCAGTTCATGTTAACAGCCCAAAAGCAATTCTTTGAGTCTGAGTGTCACTGTGAGCACCACACACCTGTTCAGGTCAGAAATTAAAAGGACGATACAGCTTATTTGAGAGTTGAGGCTAAGTTAGGTAGGTGACACATCAGAAATGAAACTGAAATCTGGACAAGAAAAAAAGCTAACCCACTTGATGGAAGTGCCACGGAATCTAATTACTACAAGTGATCAAAATATCTTTCTTTCATTCTATGCCAACAGAAGTACTTGCAGTAGTTCCAAGTCAAACACCTTGCTCCACTGCCCAGGCTACCAACATCCCTTTTCAGCTTTTATTCCAGAGACTTCCCATCACGGAAATAGATGGAGATGGCTGAAAACTAGAGCGTGCACAATTCTGGAGCTAAGCAGAAGCAGTCCATCTTCTGCATAAACTGGCAATGCAAATAAACGTCTGATCAGTGTTCTCAATCGTATTTCTCTGACTCTATAAAGACTCAACATCTTCAGCCTGGGAAAGGTAACAAAACCATAGACCAGGACTATAAAACCGTCCCAGAGTAATCAATACTAGTTTTAATATGCACTGTTGCTTTGATCAGGGGATTGCATAATGCTTCATCAAATCAATAGTTCTTTATGCTTTCATCTGGCATTCCAAGAGTTTTGGAAAAGTTATAGTGGTTAAAGGTACTGCATACTCCTGTAAAATTTCCTGTAAAGGAGCTTGATCTGAGAAAGCCAGTCATTCATGAAAAAAATTAGATTCATATAAAATTTATTGTTAAATAAAAACCTTTGTGCTTCATTTGTTTCCCTAAACAGCTTAAACCCTTGCTGGAGCAGAAATTCAGTATGCCTGTAATCATTCATTTGCTACCTTTGGGTGAAAATATGAATAACCATAAAAAAACCTGATAATCAAAGAATTTGCTAGAGAAAAAAGTAGTTGATTGATTTTAAAGACTGTTTTTCACAAGGGAAAGGTTCCACCTTCCCAAGTCAAACTGAAGATTGAACTGTAAAGAAACTGATGTGAGTTCCCATTTCTTCAATATCCTAAAAATGTGCAAGAGTGTGAGTTCCCATTTCTTCAATATCCTAAAAATGTGGAAGAGTCACAGAGGTGGCAACGGCAGAGGCTCCATCAACAAACCGGTTTCTTATGAGAAAGAAAATAGATTCTGTACAAGGGTACAAGAGATATTTGATTAAGTATTAAAGGATTCTTTGAAAAGGGCAGGACAGGGAAAGAAAACGTTCTTCTGTCTGCCTTTCAAGCAGCTCTGGGATGCTCCCCTGCTGCCAAGTGTCTTGAGAACTTTTTTTTTTTCCATTATTATTAAAAAACCGACAAACACCAAACCACAGATACTTCTCTTTATATTCTGGGCAGCTTAAGTGGCTTTACAATGTAAGTCACAGCAGTTCCAATCTCCTCTGGCCTGCTCCAAGAACTGTACCCCTTACAGGTGTTCCCACACAATCAGAGCACAACAATTCTTCTCACAAATGAGGAAAAAGCAGAACTACAACGGTCTCAGATTTAATGAACTAATCTGAGGATGATAAAAGACTGGCTGGAGATACTCAGAGATATATCAATTGCAGACTTACTGATGCCAAGTGAAATCTGTAAAATATTGCATGGTGCCGTCTTGTAAGGCTGAGGACACAGGCTCTGCACGCCTGTTCACTCACTGCTCCACACCAGACCTGGCCTCTCCTCAGCTCACTATTGTCATCCTGCCATAACTGCTCCCATGGGGGTTTTGTTTGATGGGGTTTTATTTGTCTGTTGTTTGTTTGTCTTTTTTAAAACACTGATGAACACTCAGGCAAACAAAGGAGGACTGCAACTATTTTACCGTCTCTTAAACTCACTTGTAACGTTGCAGTTAGACACGCTTTTTAATTTGTTCTTGGAGATTATTTTCTACTGCTAAAATTGTACAATTTATCCAGTATTCTATGGCAATTTAGGAATAGCACCCAATAGGTTTATTTTTAGTAAGCATACTTCATTCACACATTTTATAGTGCTGCACAGGAATCACTGATCTATATGCATGACTGCAGTGATAAGATCTGGCAACATTCTTTAATAACTGTTTAAACTGTTCTAGTCGTGTGCTTGAAGCAACATACAATTATTCTAACACCTAAAAAGAGCTTTTCCACTTGCAGTATTTTCCACTACTCAATATGTGCACTCTTGCCATCTGATAGTTAAGATTTTCCATTATTTCCTTTATTTGATTTACTCCTTTACAGCCAATGGACAAAGCATGTACATGTAGCTCACAAAAGAGAGCTTAAATGTAATTTGCAAAGGCTATAATAAGAGATTCTTTCTTTGATGCACAAACCCATGAGGATCAGGCTGAAAAATATGTTGTCCACCATTACATATTTATATAAATATAGAGAATGATCTTCATAAAGACAAAACCTTTAACAAAATTAGAAAGATGACATCAGTATTTGGCATGATACCAAACAAAGCCAAAATTTACACTGTAGCTTAGATCAAAGTTGTTTTGTATTTTTCACTTTACAACAAATTCCAGTAAGATATGTTCACTGCAGCGTCACTGTATTTCTTTCTATTTTACCTCTAAACATCATAGAATGTTGCTGCTACGCAGCAACATCTATTAAGATAAACAAAGTAAATTGAATTTGCTAAAAGTTACCATGGATGTAGATTTTGAGTCGGGCATAACACTTTTGTTAATCTGAAAGAAGGCAGAGGTGTGGCTGAAGCTGGGATAAACAGAAGAGTCAGGGCCTGGGAGGAAAGGCATCCTGCTGGGCAGTGCTTCCATCTGCTGCAGGGAAGAGACCTCAAAAGCCAACTCCTTTTGGTTGTTGTGCCCTAGGTCAAAGTTTACTAATGTTTGAACACTGAATGACTGAAACTCTAGAGCTGGTAAAGCAACATGCCACTTTTCTAAAGCTGACACTCTAGCATATAATATATACAGGCTGAGGGCTGTGGCATTAGCAAAAATTACATAATGAACTGTACATCCACAATTCAAGCTGGTAGAGAAATTAAATCACAACATTTGCAAGTCAGGGAAGACAACGGTACAACAAACTACGCTGACACTTGGAAAATATATTACCATGGAAGGAGGAGAAATTACTCCTTTTTTCAATTAAATGGTTATTGTGAGGCGTTTTGTCTTCCACCACCACCGCCCTGCAATAGCGGTACAGACTTTCGCTACACCTTCAATTGTTCCCACCTTCCATAAACGTAGTATTATCCCAAGTTTAGCTTAAAATGTGAAATACATCTCATCCTTCTTATAATTCCCCAGGATTTCAGTGTAAGTAATTATAGCATTACAAAACAAAACTGACAGCCTATGTGTTAACTCAGTATGTCAAAAAGACAGGCAGTAAAGCCTCTCAGTGGCTGTGGTACATCTACTGTCATCTCCCATCAGATGATGAACTGAAAAAGCAGCAAGGGACAGGTTTCCTTGTTCTATTATATGAGTCAAGGGTGTTCTTCTAAAGAAGTTGTTCTGTCTCTCAGACAAGACCTAGCTAGAAGCGTGAGCTGGAAACACTGCCCCATAGCACTCATGGATTTTCAAACGTGCAAACCTGCTGCTTCCTTTATCAAAGTGACTGACATTAAAATCAAGGTGAAAATCCAGGCACCTTGAGTCGCTCCTGAAGCTGGAAGAGTTGTTGGCACCAGATAGACAACACTGCTCCTCTTTTTGGTCATGGAAGTTATAGATGCATTAATTAAAATTAATCCCACTCATTTTACTTGGAGATCTGAGATCACTGATGCCCTCACAGATGCTTTATTTCGTTAGCGACCTAAGCTGTTAGGAATGAGAAGACAGCAGAGCTGATGATAAAAGTGGTACTGTACAATGTCAAAACCATTTCTGGAAGTGACTGTGCCTCGGTGTTGCAGAAGAGTCTTGGCTGAGACCACAATATACTGAGTTCTTTGGGGGTGCTTTGTTAATGGAAATGTTACTCTGGTGGAGGGAAGGGGAAAAAAGGGTTTGGGGTTGGGTTGTGGGTTTTGTTTGGTTGGTTGGGTTATTTTCTTTTTTTTCCTATTTTTTTCTACCTTGTCTTTATTTCAAAGATGCAGAGCTAGAATGATAAAAAGGCATTCAACACCTAAGAAACAAATACCGACTTCAGTCCACAACATATTTATATACACAAGTATTTCATACAATGAGTATTCTCTATGTTAATTTAAGGCAACAAATATGAATGGACAACTTTACCTGAATCATTCAATAGATCCAGATGAATTTGAAGTTAAAATCTCATTAGGTACAGTAGTGCATTTACTTGGTGACCTATATGTACTTGGTATGGTCAGTGGTCTAAGACATTAATCTGTATTATCTATTTTATTCAAATGCCATCTATTGCAGATTTAAAACAGGAAAAAAAATCAAATAAGGGTCTTTTAAGAGGTACACCTCTTTGTTCCCCTGAGGTATTCAGTTTTAAAATAAATAATGAAACAAGTACTTCAAATTTTAAGTATTGGAATCAGACCCATATATTTCAAAAGATTCAAGATGATGTCTGACCTTCATTTGCCTCAACATTACTCATATGCCGAGGCCGAACTTTTGTTCTTCTGAAATGGTTTTGGTTATAAGACCATTTAGTAGCTCAAAAGGCATAGTACCATCTTTACCACAGACATATTAGACAAAGACAATAAAACAATTATGACCCGGCTGATGTGCAAACACCTTCACTGTTTGTATTTACCAGCACTTCATAAATTGGAGTTATTACTAATTCCTTTAAGAATTTGTTTCTCTGATTCTAGAAGATTATGTGGGCTAGAAGAATCCTCAGATAGTAACAACTGTATGATATTATAGAGCTTTACAGCTGTATTCAACATAGATACTCGATTGTTTTCTCCCAGAGATCAGTTCAGTGATCCAATATTTCTAGACTGTTTAAGGCTGTACGATAAACACCCTATAAAAACTAGTTCAAAAAGGAATGAGATTCACCTCTTATAAAGTCTCAAAAAATGTAATTAATGTTTGAAAAATAACTTTTTATTAGAAAAAAAGTGCATTTTCTTATTTCTGAAAGCACGAGTCAATGACTAACAAAATGCTGCTTTTCAGGCATTCCCAGCTAGAAATCACACATTTCTTAGGCATGTAAGGCTTCTTGGCTACTTCCAGTGCTGCCCGTGTGTCGAGCGGGCGTCCAGCCAGCAAAGAGCACAGTAGCCAGCTTCCGCATGGCTAACTGCAGGCAAAAAGGGAATCAGATGGAGAATCCGCATGTTGCTAGCTACTGCCATCTACCTCTGCTGCAAGGCGTCCTTACCCTGTGACAGCACGTACACATTCACACCACATGTCTCATTATGCTAAATCAAACCTGCTATCAACTACGTGCCAAAAGGAGAAAAAAAAAAAAAAAAAACCAAAAAGAATTTGTAAACGTTTTGGGGGAAGAAATGACATGACCATAGGCTATGACGGCTACAAATAAGACAGAGGTACTTGCAGCAGACAAAAAAAAAATAATATATATCCACGCAGAGAACAAGAAAATACGTTTGTTGTGCAGTGGGCTACGCAAGAGCAATGCCTCCAAGCCTTCTGCACGACACCACAGGCTGCCAATGGGGCATAAGCAAAACCACAAAGCCAGCAGCCTGATTTAGCACAAAAAACCACAAGTTGCTCACTTACCTCAACAAATGACAGGTTTAATGAACACAGCCACTCAACAGATACTGTCTTTGTAACAAAACCGATTGTGGGAAAGACGAGTCCACCATTCTCCCTCAGCAGTCTTAAACTCATCAGCTAGGAACAGTTCTACTATCCCAGCCCTGTGGATAAGCCACTCCTTTGTTTCATCTCATTTATAATTTTTCAACTTCTATCCTCAAAACAGAAGTATCATGCTAACGTCCAAATACTCTTTCCACTGTAGCCATTATTAAATTATATATTCCTCCCAACTTACATTTTGTACAATTGCCATTGGTACTTTTGAGCTTTACTTCCCTCACTATAAAATGTTCTCCTTAGACATGGCCCCTTTCTCTCCTTTCTACTTTCTTAATATATGTAAATGTACAACAAGAATTTTCAAAGCCATCTAACAAAACTGGATATCAATTTCTCATTAGAAATCTCTGCAGCAGCTCTGGGAACCTCAGCTTACCCACTGTGATTTTGTTAAAAGAAAAAAAATCCACATAAGTGGTCAAGGAATCATTGAAATTTGAATGTTATGGATTATTTTTTTAATTTATTAATGAAGAAATATTTTTAAAGACTCTGCTCACTTACAGAGGACTTAACACAGTGTTATTACATAACTCGTTCAACAGCTTCCCCCACCATGTACTTTTCTCTGCATGAAAATTTTTTGAAGTTATTTCTAAGGCAATAACTCGATATCAAAAGTTTAATTTCAGAGTGTGACAGATGACAAGTATCTTCTTCCTATTTAAGTGCTCCCCCCACAGTGCTATTCTAGTCTACGCAGAATATAAATGACTGGCTGAAGAAAAAGGAGGAAAAAAAAAAAAGGGGGAGAATTATGAAGTATTTTGATAATAATCTAGTCAAGAAGCATTTTTCAAGGTTTTTCATTAAAATCCACATTTAAGGGAGAATTAAAACAAGGGGGAAAGATGTTACCCTCCCCAAATGATGCCGACTGAAGTACATTTCATCAAGAGCTTCAAAGATTTCCTTCGCAATACATCACTCTCTTGTCCCCTCCCAAGGAAAAAATTGCATTTACAATTTATGCTAGCCACATTTATTGTAAATACATTTATGACACTGCAACAAAGAACGCTGTCAGACTGCTCCATATATACAGAAAGGACTCATTTCTACACCCTTCTTTTAGTATAAAGACTGCAATAAGTTTAACACAGCAGTTCAGTGTGTGCTTAAATGCTGAGCGAGGACATATCTCAAAAGCTCATAGTACTGCAAACCTTAATGTAAGAAAGATGAATCAACCTTAATATTAAACCCACCCAACTGTCTAGCAAGACTGTTAACCTTTTTAGTAATACAGAGAAAATAGGTTTAATCTACCGCTCTACTTGCTGTTATACCAGATGTTCGCAAGGACATCTGTGACTCTGACTGCATCATAGGATGGGATATGCTATTAGTGAAATTTCATCACACCTCTATTTTTTCAAATATTAAAGGATAACAAGAATTTTCTTTTTTGTGCTTCTTTCTGCTTCTTTTTTACCTGAATGTCACTGGGAAGATTCTCAGCTGACGTGCACGGGAAAATAACTTTACTCCATTTCAGAGAATCTCTCTCAGCCACTTGAGAAAACTGTGCATACACCTGAAGACAACCCTCAAAAGAAAAAGGGCTTTAACTCTGCTCTCATTTAGTTTTGCTGGCTAGCAGAGCATGCACCCTGCTGTATAAAGGTCATATCCATAGGTAAGGGCCAACAAGCGTTAACCTGCAGTTTAGCTAAAGATCTTCTCACAGGCAAGAGCTATAAAACACTGAAATTACAGCAGTTTGCTAGGCAGGCAGATCCTGACCATAAGCATCTTACTGTGAATTTAGAAAACTAGAAGCACCCCCAGCATTTCACGCCATGTTTTAACACACCTTCTTTTAACTTTATCCATGTGGATGGGTGGCAGGTAGGGTACAAGCGCCTGTCTGCTGGGCGCAGCGCAGCGCTACAGGAAGATCCGAGCTCAAGGCCCTGTAAAAGGACAGACACGCTTGCCTAGTGCTGTTCTAGAGTAATTCATGCTCGAAACAAAACTGTATTACTGCTGGTTCTGGAGGCAGCTCAGCTGCCCCTGCTTACCATCCCACTTGCATTGTAGAGATAATGGGGGGGTTTCACTGGAGGTTTATTCATCAAATGAAGATGCCTGCCTGGAACAAAAGCTTAGGATCACTGAAGGAGTGATTAGAACTGTTCCTAGAAACTAATCTGAGCATCCATGAGGTGCAACCAAACAATCCGGATTTGAGAAAGAATTTACACCTCCCTGTTCACACAATTGTGGTTAAACTGTTTTTCTGACTAAGTTTTACCTGCAAGTCATTTGTTTTCTCTGTTAAGGTTTTCCAAAGCACCAGGAAAGTATGGTGACACCATTTCCAAGAAAGATTATTTATGCAAAGATGCCTTCCAGCATTTTCTTAAACTAAGGTCAATGGAGTTGTCGTATCTGGTTTCCCCATCACTCACAGTAGCCATCCACATAATTATTCATTACAAATTGTTATTAATTACACGTGCAACAACTTAAACTACTGCAAGGTATCTTGTGACTGTAGTCCCATACTGCCCTTACAGAAGAAAAAAAAAAAAAGTAAAAATAAATATAGGCTGCCAGAGCATTTGCACCAATTAAATTGCTGTCCAGAGGCATCATGGAACACTGACCACTACAGACTGCTAATATATTAGAGCTCCTTCAGAAATGAAAGGATGGAGAAACGAAACGCACAGATATATGCCATTTTCATCAGCATGATAACGCATGCTGCTGGTCAAAGGACTATTATCGTTCTGTTCCAGGTTATAAATATAGTAACTGTTATACACAAATGCAGTTCCAATACAGCTTTCCATTGTGTGTTGGCTGATTTTGACCCCTCTAGTTCAAGGAGAGAAAAAGAATTTCCCCTTTTTGAAGGAACAAGCATTGCTTCTGCAGCACGTTCAGGCGATTATTAACAAGAATTCTGGCGTGAAGTTTATAAGTGGATATATACTTATTGGGAAAATAAACAAATATCATAGGCAAAGCCTATGAGGAAAAGAAAAAGGCTGTCGAACTGTCTGTCTTTAACAACAATCTCAATCAGAGTTCCTGGAGTTATCAGAATTTAACACCTCCCTTAATATTTGTTGTTTATTGTTGTTGTTTTCTCTATTTCTAAAGGAAGAGCTCCAGAGTTTTCTTGATACAGATCAGAAAAGCAGTGCAGATGAAAGGAAATAAGCCTGATGAATCATCTCTACCCCCAACTAGAAGCATAATACCTAGATGTCATCATCTTGCCTTTTCTTTTTCCTTTCCTTCCCTTCTTTTTACTGCCTTGATGGCACCAACAAAAAAATATTTAGTCAGGGCAAACTGAAAACTGCCCAATGAAGTTCCAAAGTAGTATAGGCAGATTTATTCTTAAATTATTTCTGGTCTAATTTAGAGCAACGATTCTCACAAGGAACAAGATTATAATCCTGATAAAGTGGTATTTACTGTTGTAGAAAGATAGATAAATTTGCAGAAGATTAGATATTCCTGAATACTTCCTCTTATCTTGCAACTTTTACGGTTTCTTTAGAGCAGCAGTTTGCTCAATAATAACAACAATAAAAACCAAGATAATTTTGGAGTATGTGAATAATGATAGGACCTTAATGACAATTTGCAAAAATTTTGTACATCCTCATACTAAGACATTATGTATGGCAAGAAGCATCTGACACAGATTTCTCTGTAAATTAATCTGTTGGGTTTTTATGCAAGACGTGATATGCTTTGCCTGTTTATTAACACCTATGACTCAAAAGCAGCAATCAATTAAATTTTCTTTGATTAGCTAAAATACAGAAATTATTTTCAAGACACATAACAAAGTGGTTCAAGATGAGTTCTTCTGATCACAAAGCAGACAACAGGCCATTTTATCAATTAAAATGTAACAATGAGATGCCAGTGAAAATTTTTCTTGTGGTTGACAGTTAGGTCTATTCCTAAACTATTCCTTTTACCGTCTGTGGCTGGACTTCTGAAAGAACGCTTACACGAGCTGTTTGGAGAAATATTGTTTTGTTACCAGTACTTTAACGTGCCTAGGACTATTCCCTGCAAGCTCTTCATAAAAGAATTCACTGGAGCACACCACCAAATACTCTTTTTAAAAACCAGGTGATTATAATCTCTCCTCTATTAAAGGCAAAACAGTGGTCTTTCAGTGAAGCATGAAGAAAAAGCAGTGTAAGTATTTTAAAACATTTCTTAGCTCTCCAAGAGTTCTCCTGCATAGCTTTCCCCCACACTATTGTCACAAAAAGGCAACGCTGACAGCTCTTCAGCTCCAGCAGGAAGCCACCCACACACCGATCCAGAAAAATTCTGCCATGACAAACTGGCTTCTCCTGGCCAGGCCTCGACGTGCCGCCACACCTCGTCCTACAGCAACGCGGCGCTGGCAGGATCTCCCTCTGGGGACTCATCACCTGCCACCAAAAGCACCATGCAAGCAATAGCATTGCTTCCAGCCCACTTATCTATAGGATCCAGGAGCAGAGGAGGCTCCATGCCTTTTATGAAGGCGCCCATTCCATCTCCCGTCTACCCTGCCCTCAAAACGCATTATGGACTCAGGAGGCGTGTTCCTGGCACATTCCCCGAGGCCAGAACTAGGCCGGCTGCACTGCTTCTCAGCAGTCAGCAGTTCCATGGGCAGGATCAAAGAGCACCTGCAATAGAAAATGCAGCCTGCCAGAAGTTACTATATTGCAAAAGGGCAGCCAACCAGCGGCAAAGTCAAGTTTATTCCCCAGGGCAGTAGCTTAAAAGATGCTCATGCTAGCTTTGTCTCCTGATACCTACCTACCGAAGATACCTAGTAGTCACCAGTATTTTCATAACTATTAGAGTACATTTCAGCTGAAATTTTCTGTGACAAGAGGTTTTGCTGACCTCTGTCAATTTCCAAAGTTTAAAAAATAATAATAATAGAAAAATCCTGTATTATGGATTAGAGATTTTTGGTTTTACTGTGTTTCTTTGCAGGGGAAACATATAGAATAAAGAGCACATAGTTAGAATAAATCGATTTTTCAAGATAATTTCTAAGCACGTGAACAAATTCTTGAGGAAATACAGACATAAAATAAGACTTGTTTTAAAGGTTATAACACTGTACTATATTTATCTCCCTTCTCTGATAAAGTGTGCCTTTTGACAAGAGAAAATGGAAGGGGGACCCAAGGGAATAAAACCACTGCCATCAACTAAAGAAAATGTAACATGATTTCAATTGTACCAGAGATTAGACATATTAAATGCAAATACATGCAAAAATACTATTCATAAAGTGTTTTGGAGATCTTAAATAACTTTTTTTGTAAAATGTGTCATTCACAGAATAAATGCAGAGAATTAAATCATGTGAGATGTGATGTAATAAATTTTGAGTGATGTATTAAATTGTGAGATTTCTGGCCCTCACTTGAGATCATCAACATGTAGATCCTCAGTGGCTTCAGTGAGCACAAATATGGCCTAGACTAGTGCATGAGAATCTTCCAAAGTCTTGCCCAAAATGCTCAGAAACGTATACCTCATCAGTTCAGTGATGATCATATGACGAAAACGCATCAGGATTATGTAAATTCCAATTGATGCCAAATATTTGACTTTACACAACAAGTACCCAAATGTCAAACTAATGAAGCTGGAAAGCAATATAAATCATGATTACTATTCCTTTCAACAAGGAGAAGTGAGACAACAGATAAAAGTTGGCAAAACATTAGCGCTACTTTTCAGTAACTGTTTGCAAAGGTAGAAATACATCAGACTTTCAGCAAGTAAAAATCCTGTAACCAACGGCTGTCCACAAAGCAGATCAGAACCAATACAAACACTGCTTATGTTGGTATTAATAGGTATTACCTATTACTTACAGGTACTGGCATCAATCATTACTCTAGGTTTCCCCATGTGGATGCCTCCAGATAAAACTCAAAGTTTTTACCCGTTGTTGTCACCATTTCTTCAGTTAATGAGCCATGAAAAAAGCTCCATTCACAGGTACTTTGAGTAGATACAATGTGCAACATTAGCAATGTTTTGTTTTGCAATCTGTCTTTATTTAGTGCTTGAACTGAAGAAGACTCTTCAGACATCTACAACAGTACCACAAAAGCCATTTTTCCAGCTTCTAATAGGGTTACAAAAAAAAAAAAAAAATAAAAAAAAATCCGAGTAGCTGCTTTTTCAAGCAGCAAATATCTAACACCACTAGAAATTCCACCTGAAAAGCACTGCAAAGCCAAGAAAGGCTTCCACCAAAAGTCACTTTTCGGTAACTCCATTACAATTTACATCTGGTAACTGGGAAACATCCCTATTCACAATACTTAGCTATGACCAGTTTCACAGAGTGAAACCTGCCCAGGAGCAGCATGCTGCTGCTGAGTTTTGCTTCCACGGACAGGCCACGCAAAGACAATGCTCATGAGCCATGATTTGTCCTCAGCCAGAAGAGGGGAGCTGGGGTGGGAAATGGAGGTTCAGCAGCTGGGCCATGTGCCATGTGCTTTGCCCACAGCCCTTGGCCTTCCGAGCTGCAGGCACTGCTGAAACAGCTTTGGCCTCTTCGGGGTTTTATTTTTTTCCACTTCTCTCCCACTGCAGTCCATTTTTCTTCTTAGGAACAGAACAGACTGCGACTTCAACTTCAACAGTTGAGCTTAGGCAAAAGTTTGTCTTAAAAAATAAAAAGCATTTTCAAACAAAAAGGAAAGAGTAAGTTAAAATGAACAGCTTGATTTATCCGTGTTCGGTGTTGCAATATAACTTTTAAAAAAAAAAAAAAGGCACAAACTGACTCAAGTTGTTTAAAAGAAAACAATAAGTACAAATTACCATGACAAAATGCAACAAAACTCATAATATTGTCAATTTTAGCAGGCTTTTACAATTACACTTACTCTCAACAGTAGAAGCTTAACACAATATAGGGGGTACTGTTTGGAGGTAAGTGCCAAAGGCTCAAAGAATTACATTCCCCCGAATACTGCTCACGTGAATAGTACATTGTATTTACTATTTGATACATTTATAGTGCTACTAGTAGCACACTGAAAATATACTTACGAAAAAGGCTGGATTTATTTCCAGCAAATAAAAAGCCATAAAGCTTTCCATCTGTAGGGGACCAAGCTAACCATGGTCCATTCAACCATCGTACTCAAAACATTAATTTAAGACAGTTCGATTATTTTCCTACAGAGGATAGGTGGCTCTTGTATTTAGATAAATTTCCAACATGAGTTTATGGAGTCAACCAGTTAACAAGGACGCAGGTATCCTGACATAAAAAGGCACACTTCTTCATGAGTCTTATTTCCACCGGTCAAAAGAGCGGACAAAATTTCCCACCGGAGTCACACATAACAAAATATTCCACATTTCAAAGCAAGGATGTGTTAATTTCACTTAAAATTTCTCTACTCCCATTTTATGTACATATATATTTAGCCAAAATAGTGGACATTTTCTGTTATTACACTCTTTATTCAAGATTCCAGCTGTCCACTTCAGCAAGTAAAAAAGGCCAATTTTTGGAGAAGCAGGGGAGAAGAGGGTTGTTTTGGTTTTTTAAGTAAGTCCATTTTCAGTTGTCTCATATTGACCATCTAAAATCAGTAACAAGCTTTACAGTGGCCTTGGTCTTCATCTTTTCATTTACTTGCCTTCATTCCCCGTAAACTAACAAAGTAAAAAGCTTTCAGGGATTTTCAAAGTGACCCATACCCATTGATGTCAAATGGAAAATACTTATTTTGTTGTAATACCCTATAATCAGAATCCTGTTGCAAAGGAATACTCTGTATAAATATCTTCCCTTATAAGTGAAAAAATAATTCCTTTTTTTTTTTTTTTTTTAAATTAAAATTGCTCCATTACACTCCACGTATCTGATTTGTGCAACATAATAATAAAGGCTTCCTTCTCAGAGAGCTTTTCTGTAGCATCTGGAAGCGCATTTTATCTTTCATTACTATATGTTGCATTTTCAAAATCAATGTAAACATAAGATAGCAAAACCAAATAAAACAGGTTTTTACCCCCAGCATAACATATGAGATATGACAAGTGAACAGAACGTGATGCATTCAGTCGAAGAGCAGCACACCACATCTGTGAGAAGCATTTTACTCAGCACCTGGTATTCCCGACAGGAACTCTTCCACTAACAGAGAGTCTAGAAGCGACTAGTCTGACTTTCCTAGACATAGAGGTTTGGGCTAAGAAACTAACAGAAATACCAGCATTTACCATGTGAAGGCATCAACACTTCAACACTGTACGTGAAGACAGAGCAGGTGATTCATGGAGCAGCAAACTGTTTTCAAAGCCAATAATTTATTATTCTATAGGACTCAGATCAGTATCCTTCAGCTTTATCAAATGTTTCACTCAAGTTATTGTTCCTGCTGCACCTTTACTTCAGAGAAGAGAGATTTAAATCAAAACCACAGCATAAAGATGAGATGATGTGCCAGTGGGGAGGCCCAGATCAGATGTGAGTTCTCCCACATGCCTTGCAACCCGCCCGTGAGCCAGATACTCGCAAGTGCTCAGCACCACAATGAAGCAAACAAATTTTCAAGTCCCACTGCCAAGGACAGGAGTTGCCAGGTAATCAGTACATTTACAAATCTTGCCACTGTGTAAGAGAAATTTTTTAGGTAGCAGAGGAGAAGGCTAAGGGAAGAAGAGACCACTGGAAATCTGAGAGACGTGTTTGAGGGTAGAATTCCCATTGGAATACTAATATTTACATATATCACTGGACAGCCAGCTTTCAAAAAATAAGCAAAGTGAATCGACAACAAACCCACCCTATTGCTTCCCTAACGCTTAGGTACCCCCTGCCCTCACACACAAACACAGGCAAAGCCAGTGTGGTTTGCACACACCCAAAAGACAAAGTAGTAGTGCAAGCTCAGGGGAAAAGTAGCTGAACAGTGAAAGGGAAATGGCCAAACTGAACATTGTCTTAAATAATTCAAACTGAATATTGTTAAAATCTTCATTCAGCTTTACAATCATTTGCATGTTTTTGTTCATTGTAATGGCAGCTTGCAAATCTCACTGAAGCTTAATAAAAATCACAGTGTTTTGTGAGCAATAACTATTAAAAAAGCTGCCATTTATGACTACAATGAAACAAGAAATAGCAACTTTAATATATCCCATCTGTCTAAATGGTTACGAGCCCACGCAAAACTCATTGCAGGGTCAGAACTCGATTATTTTCCTTTGGATCATTCAGTGCGAACAAAGTTCACGTCAGCTCAGGTTCTAACAGCAAAAACAAGCAAGAACTGCAGCTCCCAAAACTTTATTATGCCAATCAGATATTTCTCAGGTTTTGAAACCTTATAAGCATTCACTTTAAATTGATTTCACAAAAATCAGAATTTGACTTGGAATTTATTTGTACATAGTGACACTTGTTTTTCAGAGTGCTGCCAACCTATTTGGCAACCCACTCCCAAGATACACACATTTGACTCACTCTGCGGTGTGAGATTTGTGGCACTCACGGCCTGTATAGACGTTAAAAATTAAAGCACATAGCTTTTGTAGAGCATTTTAACTTCTGCCTTTATAAAGCTTTTTTAAACCAAAACGTACATTTAAACATTAGCCCCTAGTTGGGATTAGGCTCCTTCAAAACTCTCCAGTCTACTTGCACCAAAGAAACAACCCACATGTCAGGCTGCTTCCAGTATCATCCGTCCCTTTTGCTGGAGGTTGAAGTTCAGTGTGAAAGCAGTAAAACATTTTTTAATTACTTTTGTCAGAAAAGAAAACACTGATTAGGGATATGATCATAGCTACTATTTGCTGAGGTTTGCCATAATCACAAGATACAATTTTCAAAATTTGCATGCCTTCAAAACAGTAAGACCACCCAAATACTGAAAAGTCCACCCCTAGACAAAACCTTGCTACAACATAAATAAATGTGTAAAAAAACAAGGAGGAAGGTTAATAGCTGCAAGACAAAATTTTAATCAGTAGGTTAAAAATTATCTTATTCTATTGTACAGCAGAAAAAAGAACCCAGTCTGAGGCAGGGATGAGAGTTTATAAAGCAGCAATGCAGCAATTCTGTATCTTTTTCAAGTAAAGTGTTCATGCTGCAGAGAATGACTCAATGGGCGAGACCTCTTTAAAAGTCTGAACTGCACTTGGGTGGGACTGCTTATAACAACCTTCAATGACGGGACTGTAGTCTCAAAGTTTTTTTGAAGTCAGGATAGTAATTTTTATGCTACAAAGATTTAATTGTCCAAAGGGATACCATTAAAAACTGAATGATCAGGGCAAGGGATAAGGGTGAGGATGAGTCTATCCAAATTACCCTGAACTTAGAAGAATGGGATCAAAGCCTGAACCAGGACCCAAAGTTTACATCAGTCATTGCATTAGATCAAACCAAATATGTGCTCCATATGCAGTCTGCATTATGAGATCCTTCTGCAACTCACACCCATCTCTATTAAAAGCAAATACTTGTTTCAAGATATTTATTACGTAGTAGCTTTGGTAAACTATTGAGCACAGTAACTAGCTTCAGATGCTTAGCTTAACACACTTGGCAGATATCAAACCAGCCCACCATAAATAAAATAATGTAAAAAACCAGTAGACAACACACAACATCTTACATTAAAACCAAACAAAAAAATGCAAACAAACAAAAAAACCCAAACAAACAAAAAAACCCCAACCCCAAAAAACCCCTCCCTTCACTTATTCTCCTATACTACTTGACTATAAACTGGTTTTGAAATCGGTCTACTACAAACAGGCTGAGAGGCCCTGAAAGCAAACTGAGTAGTATTTGTTTTCCTTCACAGCCCTGCAGGATCAGCATCTAGAGCAGAGCTCTAGAGCTTTGGCTCACGTTTCTTTGATCCTGGAAAACCAGGTTCTGCGAAGACGTTCTAACAGCCCTGCAGGCTTAAGACTCAAAAGCAAGCGAGGCTGCTACATATTCGCCAGAGCTGAAGGGCTGCCTCTCTGGCAGCGTAGGAGCAGACCTTCCGCTGATCCTGCCATGGCCTGCACCTCTTGTGCTACAACCACCCACACTGTGGACTTGTATGATAAGCACCAGCACATCAGTGTGTGATCAATTAATTAATGAGTATTAAATATTCAAAAGGAAAGGACAGCTAATTCCTCTCCCTGAGATTACAAGAATTTTTATCATTAGTGGCAGCTACAGGTACATCTATGGTCCTGCAACTCAAATATAACATTTTAAGCCCATAGGCAGGGACAGATCTACTAAAGCTGTTCACAGAAGGATGATTTCTCTTTTCATACACGCTTCCCACTAATTTTGCTACTGCCATACCAGTAATTACTCTTTCTAAATGCCTTCCCTACTTTCTTCAGTTTTAATTATACTGTGTCAACACCTAAAAATGTACAAACCACGCACAAGACAAAGAAGATGCATTTCCTACAGAGGCTATAGAGTTTTCAAAAGAAGGAATACAAGAGCAAGGCCCCGTGAGGCAGAAGACACCAGCTTTACTTGGCATAGCGAGTCCCAGATAGGGATAAAAATAAACATGAATTTTTGAAGGGCTAGGACAGAGAGCCATACCGCAGAAGAGAACTGCAAAAGCCAACAGAGGCAAAAGATTTTTCCTGACTCTTACCCTTACTTGCCATTCTGCCCAGACTCATTTCTCCCTAAAAAATGCTGACAGAGAAAAGGCTTGCTTGTCACTCCCTCTCAGTAGTTGAAAACAAGGCTCGCAAACAGCTTTTAAAAGCTTTTTCTGTCCTTTCCCCTCCAGCTTTTTTACCACATCTGTATTACCTCCCAGGGTAAATATGCAGCCTTGGCCCATTCCAGTAACAACATACATCAAAACATTTATGAAGGTGGTAACTTCTCTTTGCAGATCTCTTTCCTGAGGACAATCAGAGCAGTAAGCATCTCTCCCTGCATCCAGCACCTGTAAGCAGACCTTCAACAGTCCTCTCCATTGCTAACCAAGTAGGTTAGATGTGTGTGGGCTCCTGTCCTCTGCAACTGTTTATAAATCAATACAAAACACCTACCTGGGAAAAGTTCCTTATTAGAAGTACATAAAATAATTTCTAAAAAGCATTCTGATGGATCGACAACAATTTGTCTTTAAAAGTAAGTAAAAGTCAGAGAACTAGAGTCACAAGTAAGGTGCACTGCTGTGGTTCAACTTTCTCAGACACAGTTAAGTTCGTAACAGGCTTCTCAATCAGACTCAAACCTGTTCCCATCTCCCAAAAACAGTTTGACAAACCAGGGGAATCTATGACAGGGCCTTCTCAGGAGACCATTTTCCCTCTGCCTGTTAAATAAGGTTGCCTTCCAATTCTCAGCTATTAAGAATTCATTCCTCTTCCCGCGTGAGAGGGAATTACCTAATTCATCACAGTTCAGCCTTACTCTCATAATAGCACCTACAATTAGGGCATGTGTCTGTAATACTTCCTCAGAAAGTTAACCCTTCTCCTTCTAACCCTCAAAGTCTTTATCCATCCAAGGGAAAAGCCACTAAAGCTGTGGAAAGAAAGAGTTGGAGGATGGATCCAAAAAGGAACTCAAGCCCCACTGTGCTAAGCATACAACCTCAGCAATGCCTTATTTCATTTCTAGGTCTCTGCACCCCCCAGCAGGAGCCCAAGTCCTGTTTTAGGGACACAGACTCCCTACAGGCATGAACCAGGATACATCTAGAAACAGGATCCAACAGAAAATGCAGAAGCATGTACCTGCAGTTCCGTTTCAGATCTTAGGAACTTCCTATTAGGAGGCACTTCTTTTTAAAAGGGATTTGTAAAATCTTCCACATCTGAGGGAGTGCTCCTGAGATTAATTTATCATATAAAAGGACTAAGGCACCATTATTGCCTTCACTCCCTCCTGTTTAGTCACCACAGCCTTGTACAGTGCCACTCAGGAAGAGAAATGAGATTCTTCTTATCAAAGCAAGGCTAACACATAAAAGACAATTCAGAGAATTGTTGCAATGATGTTGACATGCCACCCACCTGGTGGAGGGTATGATCCAATGTAACTATATTTTATAAACAGAAAGTATAACTGTTTCTTCTACTGCCATCCATTTTATATTCTTTCATGTCTCACTAAGTCACTTTTTTACCAAAGAGATCTTGAAGGACCCTAGCAGATCACGAAGCAACATTTTATAAGCAAAATAAAACTTACTGCTTTGCCCACCAGTGACATACATTTAGTACTCACATTGTTTATTATTTATTTGATAAAATATTCCAGAGGAAAGAGGGGTAAGTATTTTGGTCTAATGGCAAGATAGCCATTTAACATAATTTTAAAATTCTGCTGGCATTGTAATTGGTTGGCTGTGTAACTTGTGCTTTAGCAGAAGAACACGTGAATTACTTAAGAGATTATATCAAAAAATTTCTGTGGTGGGAGACACTTTTTCACATCTAATGAAGAAAAAAAAAATATTGCTATATAAATTTATTTTTTATAAATCACCAGACATCACCTTATAAAAATATAAAACACTTCCCTGCCTCATTAGAAGTATACTATACAATGAGTATTTAAAAGCTAACAGCCAATTTCTCACCATAGGTCTTACAACAGACAAGCGAATGTAAGTACTTCTCAAACCCTTTTGATAAAATTCAGTAAATGTTTTAGACCAACATCATTTCTTTAAGGGCTTTAGCAGCTAAGATTTTAATACAGTATCAATTAAACTTCTTTCCAGAAGGCTTAATGATATATAGCACCTAGCTCCTTTTGTCTGACTTCACAAACATACCAACAGTACAAGCTCTAAAGACAAAGCTTTTGCTAGCATATAAAAGTGCACTTTTCCTGCAAGGTTTCAACGCTAACACACGTGGAAGTCAAAGGCTTTTGATGGAGAATTTTGCTCCACAACATATAAAAGCAAACATGCAGCACCCAGTTCTGATCTCACTTAACACACTGTAAATGCAACTCCATTAACATTCAACAGATTTGAACTCAAAAAAGAATTTAGTATAAGTATTAATTATGTAATTTAAATAAGTATATGCTTTTAAATATATTTAATTTATGGAAATTCTAACTTCATTAGAATTATTGTTTAAATACCACTGTTTAGTTTATTTCAATGTAGGATTAATTGGGAATTGGTGTCATTTGTTTCCAAAAATACTTCCAGCCTCCTACCTGAGCCATGTTGTTGCTGTAGAGTAACGCGTTGCAGGAACAGCCTGTTGGGTTGGTAAGATCTTCATTTTGGTCAAAATGTTCAATGAAGCGAGAAGAGAAAAAAAGAGGAGCAAGAACAACATTTTTCCAGATAGTTCTTTGCTAGTTTGACATCAAGCCTGAAATAAAACAAGCTGAAATCTGTGCATTTTCGATCGATATTTGCATGAGTAGCTGTGATATAGACAGGTGGATTGAAAATACTGGAACCTATTCAGTGTTGGTATTCCTTCTTTCGAGCCATTTTGTCTTTCGGGTTCCTTGTTGGTGACAACAATATGTATTCACCCCAAACAACAGACTAAATCTTCACTTAAACTGCTTCTATCATAATCGATAGTTAACTGTGGTTTGGGAGTTTTTCCATCAAGCTACTGCTAGTTTTTCCTCTACTTTTAGCAACCACCACTAACTTAGCTCTCATCTCATATTAAAGGATATGAAACACAGGGATTTAAGAACTATCTATCAGATTCTTTTTCTCTCTAGTCGTGCAAAAATGGTTCTGGAGAATTTTTCCCCTCTCCATCTTCCTCAGGTTAATAGACATCATAGCACCATCTTGGGGCACAGAGAGGAAGCTGGGGTTAGATGAAATGTTGTCTGAAACCATGTCCCGAAATAAGGTGTTCCTTATTTCAGGTGTTCCTGGTGAGAAAAAATGACAAACCTGCACTACAAGGTAGAAGACAACTAGCAAGGAGACAGTCCAACGGCTAGACAACAGCAGCTAATGAACCTCCACTCGCAAAATGCCTCTCTCGGACTTGTTGCGTCTTCCTGGGATACTCTAGGCATCACCCCAGAGCATATCATGCCTACTTTTAAGTATCTGATTCATATATTTGACCTGTAACCTCAATCTCAGCAAGCTGAATCTTCTGGAGCTCTGACAATGCTCTGGCAAAATCCTGCTAACAAGGAGAAAGGAGAGAAGAAGAAAGTGGTCAGTGGAAGGGGGAAAGAAAAGGATTGAAAAGTTGCACACTCAAGAGGAGAAATAGGAGATTCAGGTCATAAACACCTATACTGTTGAAAATTTCACTAAAGGCAGTGGCAGTAGCTTTATTACCCAGTCTCTAACCAGACCTGAGCAAAACAAAATCTATGATGACAGAACAGAGACGCAACGATTGATGTCAAGAAATATGCAAGTTGATGAAATAATCTGGGGTTTTGCCTTAAATCCATTCATGGCCCTAAAAGAATTAGTATCAGCTAAAGCAAATTTTAAAAAATACCACAACCAAAAAGCCCCCAAACTTTTAGTGACCCTAATTAGAACCCCTGCCTTCTAGAACACATGAATTCATACTATAACTATACTGCCAACAAAAAAATTGTAATAGGAACACCAAAAAATCCCAGTTTCAAACTTTATTTTTAATTTACCGATGGGATGACTAGTTTTATTTAACTTTAATGAATGGGTTAATTAAAACAAAAAGGCTAGCATACAGAGACAAACATCTGCATTGGATAACTTCATTACTACCGTCCTGTAATGGCTTTATATATGTCACAAGTGTCACGTTATTGGCATTTCTTGACACAACAACAATAGTTCCAGCAGGATTACATGAACATTTTGTTGCTGTGCTGACAAACTGTGCTACCATGATGCAACACTTGGTGGGTGGAAGTAAATTTTTTTTCCTTCACACTCTTCCTGGTGATAAAGGCCAAAATGAAATTTTTGAAAATTACCCTTCTGTTACTCCAGCACCATCGCTCCTGAACTGTACGGCATTATTACTGACAGAATCTTTTCTCTTCCAAGTTTGACAGAAGCTTCCTTTCTGCGAGCACCATACGTCTAACTACAGCAACTGTCACGCAGCTGTAGTCCCAGTGAAGTTTGATCAGCTACACTCAAGCCAAAATAATTTGACAGCAGGAAGAAATACCTCACTTGTTGGATGAAGATATGCTGTGCTGAACATTACAAAGGCCTTACATGATTTTCTACACAGACAGGAGTGATCTCTGTGGAAGAACGACTTCTCATCCATGAATAAGAAGATAACTGTCATTGCTGTAACCTATTTCGTTTTTTTCAAACAGTGCCTCCCACTGAGAAACCAAGTACAGTGCTGTTGTTCAAACATCGATGTTTCTTCTCTTCCAAAAATCATGGAAGATGTAGTGAAGGAAAAACAACAAATCACTTTACTCGGGGCGGGGCGGGGGGGAGGAGGAGGAGAGGGGAGGGAAGGAAACAACTCAAAAAAAAAACCCCAGTGCCCTAAAGCGTATCTGAATTCTTGTTGAATTCTTATAAATGTCACAAGAATATCTTGGCTGCCATGTTACACAACTGCTAGGAAAATTAAATGGAAATGCTATGGGATTACTAGCACAGAACAACCAACCCCTTACTACTTGCAGGAAAATATTAAACATAGTTCTAGGGTAAATAAAAATTGCAGTGTTTTGAGGAAACACTGTGTTGATGTTTTGAGGAAACAGTGCATTGATATAACAGCAGGAGTGAAGAGACACAGTTACAGGAGGGTATTTTTGTGGATTGCACTCTTTGGTTTAGATTTGCTTATATATCGATAAGTCTTTCCTCCTGTCAGATTCCAATCTGAACCAGCTAGTTTGTAAGAGAACAATTTGCATTCAAACTACTTTCATCATTCTACTCTAATAGTAGTAGTCCAGACCTACTAAAATTAAGTATTCTTATTTTTACCTTTTACCTCTTCTCTGGATCTCTACAAAGCAGAGAGACAGCAGTAACCAAAACTGTGCTAGGGCCTATCTGCTAAGGAAGCAGAAGCAGGCTGACTTCCCTAATGCACAGAAAGCCAAGCAAACCTCTAGCACTGCTGAAATAACAACTACTAAATTATGTTTTAAATCAGTCTTTCACTTGCTGTCAGCATAGAATTGACCTGACCCAGAAATAAAAGGGAACAGACTTTGCTAACAATATTTTATCCTACTAGTGTGATTTTAATCATTTCCACTGTTTAGATCTAGGTGAGAGTAGATATCAACTTACCTGGCTAGACTTCATCTGGGTAGGCTTACTACAGACAATCCTTCAAAAAGAGCAGCATGGTTCAAGAGGACAATGGCATATAAAGCTTTTCATATCTAGGTAGCTAGTTAAAACACATCCTAAATAAACTGTGATTGCCCATCAGGATATTTGACAGATTACCTGAAGCAAATCCAACAGTCTGAGCCCAGTCTCTGGGGAAAAGTAACCTGCAGATTGGTTTGAATTCACACTTTAGCAGTAAATCACAAAATATGTACAGCACATGGACTATGCAAACTGAACACCTGCTTTCTTTAATGGAAACCTGCTGCATACTGAATTGGATAGAGAAGGGGAAAAACACAGTTACGTAATTTTGTGATGAAGTGCAGGACCTCACCTTCCAGGAATTTCTGTTACATAGAAAGATGAATTTACTTAAAAGATCCCACCCCCCAAAAAGCAACACACCTAATATAGCTTATACTGTACAGACAATAACTCTAAATTAAGGTCTTTTACTTACAAACCATATAAAATATTGATTACCATATAAAAGCTTTTGCATTGTGCATAACTGAATTCCCATTTACTTGCTTGTGTCATTTATATGTACAAGTAAGCAACACAAGACCATACCAGTGTAACTGTAGCAGTGCAACTGCATGGTAATCCAGCACCAAGTAAAAGATAACCATACTCTGTTTCACAAACAGTATAATAGCACTATAATCTTTTTTGAAGCTTTTAATATATGGAAACAGATTTCTTTCTACAAAACAGAGGAAGACAGTAAGTAATAAAAAGTTACTCCCTTTCAATAGACTAACTTAGAAAAAATAAATGGTTTCAATAATTAACAAGCTGTGTAATCCTAGTGAGCCCTACAGATTTTTACCTTTAAAAAAATGCATCTACAGTGCAACTTGAATTTACTTGGTCCTGCATAATGGAAGTGATGTATTTCTCTGGGACATCTTCACAAGGAACAAATTACAAGGGCTGTAAGTCCCTTCAGTTAAATGACAGTGGAAAGTACTGCTAGATCCTTTAGAGTATTTCTGATTCTGATGTGTTTGGCAATCTGTGTGCATTTGTAATAAATACCACTACAAAAATTAATCATCTAAACCATCACCAGACTGAGTTAAGCAGTTCAAGCCCAAGTTATGAAGTGTCTGTAGCCACTGACAAGCAAAGAATACAGAGATGAAAACACAGAAATGTCATGTGTCCACAAAAACACATCCCTGGTGTTTTAGAGAGACAGAAACTGTCAAAGGGCAAAGGATTCTGTGTTTCTATATTAGAAATACTATGATGTCTGTTCCTACCTGTATAATAATTGGATCCAAATGGTTTCATAAAATAGGTGACCTTTACCATTCACATGAACTATATCCTGACAATGTCTGGGAGAAAGAAGGCCAGGCAATAAATGGCTGTAGCAAAGAAGTCTTCAGAGCAGGACAGTCACAGTGAAGGAGTAGGGAGAAAGTGAACTTGCAGTCTTTCAGTTTTCGTATTTTTCCCAGTGCCAGGAAAAAGCAGTTGCCTTCCTCTCCGAGATGGATTACTATAGATCATTGCATCCTCCACGCAAAATAAAACTGCTGTTCCCTGTCTTCTCCAAGCCAGAGTTTAAGGTTTACCTGAGCTAAATGACTTCTTTCCTGCAGAGCTGGTTGCAAGTGGTCCCTGGCCCCTCTATAGCTGTGTGACCATTTAGATAATTGACTGCAAAAGTAGAATGAAACAGCATAGTAATGTAAGCCAAATCTCTCAGTAATCAAAATCTCAGCTGCTAAACTGCTGTCAATATATAGTGATAACCACCTCGGCTGTTCAGACACCAAGCAATTAGGCTGTCTGAAAAGATTTCAGTTTGAGTTTTGCCATGGTGATTAATATATTGAACAACAAATGCGAGGCAGGCCCTTCTGACATCACTAACATTTTAGTTTCAATGAGGGAAGTTAAGAAGTTACACTGTGCTTTTCACACACACGCAGCCCACCCTCCCCCTTCTTCCGAATGAGCTTCTCTCTGCTGAGGTTTGCAAATGCTCTGCAGAAGCAAGAGCTGAGATTGGTGCTCCAGCAGGCAGGGGAGGTGGTGAAGCAGGAGATAGAGCTGAAAGCTACTGCACACCTGGAAAACTCCTCAGACCAGGGCAAACCCATCAGTTGTCTCCAGGTTATGCATAGGGAGCCACATGGCTGTAAATGTTTAGTAACGCCACAGAAAAAGCTGTATAGGACAGTACAAAAGCACTGTGGAAACAAAATTTGGTTTTTAGCTTTCATCCTTAAGGGTCTGACAGAAGCCTCCTCCAGAACAACAAGAGTTGCATCCACCCTTCTCAACAATAACAACAAATTCCTCTTTGGACTTCTGCTGAAGGTTATTTTGCCATAAAAAGCAGCGGATTTGTTGGGTTTTTTGTGGGTTTTTTTTTGTTTGGTTTTTTTTTTTTTTTAAGGTCAATATGCTATGCAAATAGTAAAACAGAAAAGTTAAGTAGTTCTAAAGAAAAAAAGAAGGCTTTATTATACTATTAAAAAAATTCAATAGCATTCAACACTTTCACTTCATCTCAAGGTTCCTTGAGATGTACTTAAAATGGTAGAGTATAAGGGCTGAGGTTGACTTTACAGATTAGATTGTTATTTACAGATTATACCTTTAAGTATTATTAAACTCTAAAAAGCTAGCTCAACAAAATTTTTCTAAATAATCATAACTATTCCACTGATGTAGGGTATCAGATCATGTAGGCAATATAACAAAATTAAAAAGGAAAAAGCCCTTAATGTTTCCACTTACTAAATAATTTTTACTTTTCTCTTTGGAAACTACACATACCTGTGAAATTGCAGACCTACTTGCTAAGTACAGAGACACTCTACACTGCAGAGGTAAAAGCAGTACTAAGAGAGACTATATACCAAAAGTTCCTAGAGGAACTACCTGTTTTATGAACGCTCTTTGTAGATTTATAATCTCTGGTATTTTTTTTTCCTGAGTTAAAACCTCTGTGTTACACCTACAGTACAGATGTGTAACACTTTCAATTTAACAGGTGGAAATGAAAACTGATGTGGAACTGCTAGATGGACAAAACAGGTCCATAGTCATTTAAAGAAAAATATATTCCTTTCTTTACAAAATATATCAATTATTTTTTTAAAAACTCTTCTCAAACTCACTTAACCGAAGTCAGAAAGGCTTTTAAACACCACCACCACCCTCAAACCAAATAAAAGCAACAAAAAGGCTAATTCACCAGGACAGGTGTTTCCAAACTAAGCATCAGTGAAGTATGTTCAGGACACTCTCATTAATTTTTACTTTCACCAGACTGCTCTTTTTCAAAATGTCTAACTGTGATGACTTTGGAGAAACTGGTAAACTCTAATTTGCCAAAATAGAACAAACAAAAAAACCAACCAGTAAAACAATGAAAGAAAACACAGTCACCAACAGAACTATAAACTCTGGAATATGTAATATGAAGGAAAGTAACAGACTGACACCACCACATAATTTTAAAAAGTAATTAAAGCCTACATACTAAATTCTCTTTACCTCTACATACCACTGTATGCTTTGCAATTTCTATTCACATCAACAATAACTGCACTCAAGATAAAGTTTCGCTACCTGAATTTGACAGTGTTTGGTTCCTGTGCTGTAGTGGGTTTGTGTGCCTGTTTCCATACGTAAAAACCTGAATGAAACACGACCGCAATATTTTCATGTAAATGAAGCTATGCTCTAGGGAAAAAAATTACTTCATGCTAAAAATAAGCCAAACTCTTGAAGTCTAAAGTAGTTAAATTTCTAGAAACTTTAAAAAAAATGTTCATATAACTGCAAAATTTTCATAAAACCTATAATTTCTGTCAGTTGCTTGCATTAGTCAAAGTCGGTTACTTTCACCCTTGTCTCTCTCTATTAAAAAAAGCCCAAATGAAAACCATTAAATAAGCACTTTCCAGCTGGGACCTTTCCAGTGGCAACATAAAATATCCCGAGCAGCAAAGCTTACTCTGCTACACTGAGCCTGATGCAAAATCAAGTTAAAACAGCAGAAGGTGCTGGATGCCCTAAGCAGGTGAGTGTTTGGGCAGCTTACACATACAAAAAATAATACAGAAACATGTCACTCTTGGATAAAAGTGTGTCTCTGCACAAATACAAACTGCTTTACTTTCTCTGAACCAAATTTATATATGGTAAAGTCTCATTCGCTAGGCATATAGTCCGTAAGATTACACTTATAGTCTGTAAGATTATACTGAACTATGGCTCTAGAACCTATTCATGAAGTTAAACCACTTGCAAAATAATTAATTTAGGATAACTAGGATTAATGCTACTTTTATACATCATTGTGATTCACTACCATGAACAGAGTTGTCACCTGCCCACTGCCACTGACCCGTTTAACACACGTGCACTTCATGTCACTCAGCAGAGTGGCCTGCCCAGGTAGCCTGACTCTTGCTCCATCCATCCTTCCACTCCAAACAAATCCACACATAAGACTGAATAATAGGTTATTTTAACTTTTTGCTCTACTTAAAACTCAGCTAAGTCAGCCCTGAGAGTGGGGGTGTTGTGTAGCACTTGTGGGATGCCTGCCTCATTTATGACAGGACTTGTAAAAGTAGGAACGGAGAACCTTGTTCAGCAAGCAATTCTCAAAAACAGAAGACAGATATTATGCAACTTTCCACAGGAGAAGAAATCAAAATAACTTCTGAAAAATATGACAATCAAGGCTTGATTTCTGAGTGAGCAGTGGTTTGCGGGGCTTCTGGATACACCTGGCTTTCTGCAAGCACTGAGCATCCCAGGGAAAAAAAATCCAGAGGAGCCAAGAGCCCAGAGTTTGTGAGGTGCTGTTGTGACCCAGCAACTCTGGCCTGGTCTCGGCAGGAAGGGCCACAGGCCTCCTGGGACTGCAGATCACAGCAACCCTCATCCAAGCTCTGTCTGAAACTGCCAAAGCCAAAGCTGAGCTAGCAGGAAACAAGCAGTTTCCAATGGTCTGTTTCATTACAATTTCAAAAGGATACATTTACATGAACACTTTGGGTTACAATGAATTTCAATTTTTCAGCCAAAAATGGTTTTGTCACAAGTCTCCACCATTCCTGCCACCAAATTAAAAACCATAAAAAGAATGAATTTGTTACGCAATTCTGTCCAGCTGGATTCTTTCTCTGCAGCTATTGCAGAATTCTTGCATGACCTGAAGCCAACAAAATTTTTCACCCATGCTCGCTGATCATCTGCTGTGCATTTCCTGCATCCAACCCAAAACTGCCAGATATGCTGAACACTCACAGCTACAGCTGCAAGTCAATGGGTGCTGGAGCCCAGAGTAGAAAAAGTACCGTTAATACATAAAAAGTTTTAAAAGGACTGACAGTATTGCAAGTTAGTGCTCTTGAGAAGGTGACACTATTCAGTATTCTGAGTCATAAAAACATTAGATTGTCTTTTTTAGCTACCTCATGATTAAAAGATTAAGAGAAACATACTGTCACTGACCTACTGACATCTCACGCAGAAGCACTCTGATTCTCTTGCTTTGATGTTGCACAAAACCCACACAACAGAGCCACTTCAAAATACGTTATTTCTAAAACAGAAATTACAAGCTCAGTTTTACCCACCCCAGATCCTCCTACAGAAAACATTACTGTAAAGAAATTAATTCCAATAATTACCCCTTGCTGCTGCAAGAAATTAAGTAATTTCAGAAACAAAATAATTACTTTCATTAATAGTATCGATAACATTTTTGCAGGAGCAATCAATGCAGGTATTGCTGTCAAGCTGTCACTGGAGACCTACTGCTTAGCAGACTTGCAGCCATGGAAATAGCTCAGCTACTTATTCACTCTCCAAAGACCGATTATTTTCTAAGCTCAGGGTAGCAGGGCGTTTCCATGTTGTGCATTTTATATAAATCAAGCTTCATGGAATGACCTCCAAACAGAGAATAAACATGTTCTCACTGCTCCTCCTTGGCCTCCTCTAACACATCACACAACCAGAAGCATAGGGAAACAGAGAGAGTGAATAACATAATTCACCTTATCCCAAACTATTTACTTTCATTTACAACAGGTTTTCCACTAGGGAGGGGATGTCAAGGGGAAGATAAACCATTATGACACATTACAGTTTGGTGGAACAAGGATTTTGAAAGATTAGGCTTGATTCTGACTAGCATGAAGTTACTGTCAGTGTAATTGCTAACCTTAACTGGAAGCTGCTGTTGATACACAAAACTGTAATGCATTTTAAAAAAAAAAAAAAAAAAAAAAAAAAAAGGTGCTTACTGGCTCTGTAGGAATCTTCAAGCAAATATAATTTATTAAAGCATGAGTTAGACTAGCCTTTATGCTTTCATCTTATATATAATATTGACATTCCAATAAGACAACTTAAAGCAACAGTGAAAAACAGAAATACAACTGCATTTAGTTATTTGTACTAATAAAGAAAAAAATTGATGTATGCTATCCCTGAAACTCCACAAGGTGATTTGTTAGTGTATTACATTAATTTAAAGGTTCTCAATGCTTCCTTTCAGGAAAATCTTCCCATATAGAAAACTGGATTTTACAGAGATATCCAGATACTCGGTCTAATATCCCTCTAATTTACATACAATTGTGATGGTGGAACAATAGAGTACAAACTTACATATAACAGTAATAATCTGAAATGCATTAATGCAATGTCTAGAACCTCTAGGTTACAAATCTGACTGGGGACGCTGAAAGCAATATTTGATTCCAAACAACGCAGTGCATTTTCATATAAATGCAGTTCTTGGAAATGGCCGAGACTTAAAGACTGTATCAAGTGGCCACGGGTTGTGCTAAGGAGTTTAATAACCTGCTGCTAAACCTGTTCTCGATTCTACTCACAAACCAGAAGCTCCTTCTTGATACACCATCAATTGGTAATTTTGCAACAAAGGCGTTCCTATCCTTAAAAGACCTCTCAACTTTCCTTCTTCCTAAACAAAGGTGGCCTGAAATATCAAGGAAAACGGTTATAAAAATGGAAATTTCTCTCAGAAAAGTGTATTTACTCAAACTTTGAGAAATCAATTGTTCATGAGCAGAAACCCGCATTTCCTACAACAAATCATCCTTCAGAGAATGCCTTGGCATGCAAGCAACAGCTGCAAACAGTGAAGATGTGATGGTTTCATTTCAGACTGCAAGCTTTGGGGGGGAACACTTAATGTTTTGAACTGGCTTTTTACACAGATTCTATTGTAAGTGCTTATTCCCCAACAAACTGGGCCCCCTGCTTTCTTCCTCCCTGGCCCTGCTTTCTCAAAGTCCATCAGTGCCCAGCATTGGCATAAGGAAGAAATGAAGAAGGGTGGTAGTATTCAAACAATTAGAATGTTTTTCCATGAAAGGAGTAACAATAGAACTATTTTTACTTTTAGTCATTTAATAAAATTTTGGTGATTAAAAAAAAAAATCAAAAAACAACCCCACCAACCACCTTAAATAACTTTTTAGATGAATTATGAACAGACATTCTTCTGCTGCTCACTTCACCCCAATTGTAAAGCAGATTCTGTCTCAGGAAAAGAGTACTGTTTTGAGTATTTCCCTGCACCAACTCAGAATTTCAAGCAATAAAATAATAATTTTCTTGATCCAATTTGTTTTTATTTGGTGGAAAATAAAACTAGCTGATGGGTTAAGACATTACATGAGAAATAGGGCAGCTGCATTCATAGTCATGTAAGGTCTTGCTTATATTGTCATATATATCCGCAGTGCTGCAGCAGCCCCGGCCCACAACCCTTACACACAATGTAATGACTATCTATCCTGCTCCACAACATCTACCACAGACCACAAGCAATTTCTCAAGTTATTGCATGACTCATTTTCTCTTTGTAGACAGGAGTGATTCCCCTACTTCTCAGAGCTATTGTGACAACATGTCATAATATTACAGTAGTACCATCATAAATACTAGTGTAAGTACCATAAAATACAACAAAGTTATAACAGTCAGTTACACTCTAATATATCCCAAAAGCATCCAGCTCTGTTGGAGAAGTCCCTAAGGACTGGAGTTAGTTTCCGTTTTCTGCAGAGCCCTACTGCAGGAAATTATATCTAAATTAGTGAAATACCTAGTCCACCTTCCTAAAAAAAAAAAAAAAAGGCAAAAAAAAAGCAAAAAAAAAAAGCAAGGTTTTGGCTGGCGACACTGGAGACATAATCATATCCCAGTGTGGGACAGGCTAACTTAAATGAAATCTAGGACTTCTAGTTAGTCAGAAACCGATCATATTACTCTTTTTTTAAAAGCCATAATTAGACCCTCACAAAACCTCTTTTACATTGACAGAAGTCATTACAATCATTTGAGTGCCTCCTCCCAGCAGGACTGCCTGAAGCCATGACTCTTTGTATGGGTTTTCTCCTCTTTGTCCCTACAGAATAACTTACCAATATTTTGGAAGCTTTTTAATTTGTCTTAGAAGCTTGCACTTAAGAGGAAAGGTTAGTCATAAAGAGGTCCTTGGCCTAAATGAAGCAGTCATTGGAACAAGTCAAAACAAGCTTATCTGCACACCCATTTTATGTACACGTGCTGTGGCACAAACTGCCCCAAATACTTACAGAATCCAACAATGCTGAGAACAGTTGTGTGACATCACACATCTTTCATATTTCAGATCGATTCTTAAAGACACTTCAGAAAATATAGTTCCATATTATGTAAGTCTCTTTTCGGGACTTTTAAAGTTTGTATCTACAGAACAGAAAAAGGCTCATTTCTCGTACCATCTTTTTTATGCCTTTGGCTTTATAAACTTTAAATGCTGAAAGTACAGCATGGAATAAAGCTTACGGAATGCGTAGCCTTGCCATGGTCAGGAATGTACAGGATTAAGACAAGCAGCACTAAATCATGCCTGCCAATATGTTTCCAGGGGATACAGCTCTGAACAAACTTGACTCAACCTTCAGTGGTTCTGTTGTAAAACAAGGTACTCCAAAGACAAAGGACATGTTTTAAAAGCAGCTGGGATAGTCACCTCTAAAAATGGCAACTCAGCCAGTTCGTTAGTGACCTTCTTAAAAAAAGTGTCTTATAAATCCTTTTACCATCTATGTGCCAAAAATCTTCACGTTCAACACCTAAGGGTACAATGCTGTCAAAGAAGAAATACTGACACCTTTATGAACTACAGAGTTAAAAGGTACTTCTCTGAATATCTTGAAAAGTTTCAGAACAGTGAGTAAACAACCTTATTTTATTGCTTGGAAATCCAAGGTACAATCCCTGGATTTGAATATATTACGGTCATTGACTCCATGAGAAGATTATAAACAATTAGAATCCTTAAAATCTATTTCGATTAACTAGTATTTGTTTGGTTTGAGATAGCACGACAGCAGTACACCACACGCAAAGTAAAATTTTCAGGGAGAGAAAGTATCTTTTATGAGAACAAATTACATACTTCGAAATACGGAAGAGCAACAGGGTACAAGTATTTTTTCTTTTCAGCTACAGATGTGACATTCAATTATGGTATCAGTAGGGTTTTTTTCCCTGCAAGGGAAAGCAATCAATACTTTTCCAACTAAATCAAAGCAAGGTTCATGACACATTAGTGTTCAACTTCCCCAGTAAGGGGGGGAGGAGAAAATTCTGAAAACAACAGCTGAAGAATCATAGAATTTTCAGGGTTGGAAGGGACCTTAAAGATCATCTAGTTCCAACCCCCCTGCCATGGGCTGGGACATCTCCCACTAGATCAGGTTGCTCAGAGCCCCGTCCAGCCTGGCCTTAAAAACTTCCAGGGATGGGGCTTCCACCACCTCTCTGGGCAACCTGTGCCAGTGTCTCACCACCCTCATGGTGAAGAACTGCTTCCTAACGTCCAGTCTGAATTGACCCATCTCTAGTTTTAATCCATTCCCTCTAGTCCTGCCATTGCCTGACATCCTAAAAAGTCCCTCACCAGCTTTCTTGTAGGTCCCCTTCAGATACCGGTAGGCCACTATAAGGTCTCCTCGGAGCCTTCTTTTCTCCAGACTGAGCAACCACAACACTCTCAGTCTGTCTTCATAGCAGAGGTGCTCCAGCCCTCTGATCATCCTCGTGGCCCTTCTCTGGACATGTTCCAGCACATCCATATCTTTCTTGTAGTAGGGGCTCCAGAACTGGACGCAGTACTCCAGGTGGGGTCTCAAGAGAGTGGAGTAGAGGGAGAGAATCACCTCCCTTGACCTGCTGGCCGCGCTTCTCTTGATGCAGCCCAGGATACGATTGGCTTTCTGGGCTGCTAGTGCACACTGATGGCTCATGTTGAGCCTCTCGTCCACCAGTACCCTCAAGTCCTTTTCTTCAGGGCTGCTCTCAAGCCAGTCTCTTGGCATGGGCCCACCTCTCCAGCCTGTCCAGGTCCCTCTGGATGGCATCCCTTCCCTCCAGCGCGTCAGCCGCCCCACACAGCTTGGTGGTGTTGGCAAACTTGCTGAGGGTGGACTCAATGCCACTGTCCATGTCGCTGACGAAGATGTTAAACAAGACCCGCCCCAGTACTGATCCTTGAGGGACTCCACTTGTCACTGACCTCCACTTGGACATGGACCCATTGACAGTCACTCTTTGGGTGTGGCTGTCAAGCCAGTTCTTTATCCACCGAATTGTCCATCCATCAAACCCGTATTTTATCAGCTTGAAGAGGAGGCTGTTTTTCTGTGGACTACAAGCACAGCACTTGTAGGTCAGCACACCTACCAAAAAGGGTTAATAAAGATTCTAAAGTGCTAGCAGATCAATATTAAGCCATCCAGTCCTTTTTTTTTAATCCAGCAGTAGTAGTATCAGATACACAAAATATATATTGCACACAATAAACAGCAGTTTCTAATGTTGCCACACTTCAAAAGAACAGGAGAGAAATTGCTTTGGGTAACAGGCTAAGCTTTCACAGTTAAATCTAAGATGTATGGGAGAAATACATTAGCTACTGTATAATACTGGAGGAGGCTAAAAACAAAAATCAGCATATACCAATTAATCTTGCAGCATGGCAACATGGTGCTAAAATCAGACTACTAAGATACAAGTGTAGGCAGAGAAATAATTCTTCTGTTCAGAGGCTTTTTTTCCTTGGGGGAGGGTCAACAGAGACAAGGAGATGCAAAGGCCCAAATAGAAATAAAAAAAAAATCTTCCCATGCCCTTTTTCATACAAGGTTGGAAGTATCCCACAAACAGTCTTCAAAATAAGTAGAATCTGCTAGTATGAGCTAAATTTAGTTGCATATGTTTTTCACAACATATGCAAGTACAACTTCCCTTCTTCCTGAAGGCACACGCTTCACTAAGTTATCTTGCACTCATTAATCTATATTCTCTGTAAAATTTCTGAGGAATATTGTATCATACGGAGAAAGAATCCATTTGAGATTGAAAGTCTTGAAATATCATTCTCAAAGCAAGAAAGCAAATTTTCTATCACCCCCCCACTCCAACTTTCCCACTATGTTGAAAATCAGTAACTATCAGACAAAGTATGCCTGTTATCTTAGCTATGGCTGAGAAAGAGCAAAAGAACACACACAAAAACCCCATCTTTGAAGAATGATTTCTGCTGAAATTCTACTTCTTACTTGGGATAACAAATTCTCTATTCTATCACGGACTAGAGAAAATTAGTACTTACTATTAGTATTTATTTTCTTCCTTCCAAGGATACCAGGTACATTCCCCCGTAATTACTCCTTTCCACTCTGCAAACCCTTTTCCAGGATGTTATTAATCATCTTTTTTGAAATATGAAATCTGAGTTCTATTTGCAAAATAAATGAACACTAACTCCTTCTCTCTTTGCCTTCTATACATCCTTACATCTTTGAAACATAAGCGATTTCCTATACTCATCCCCTGTGTTAATGAAATAAAGCAGAAGTTTCACCTTCTAGAAACCCTTCAGTTACTATTTCTCAATACAGCTACAACTGGCTCACTATTTCAGAGCAGCAAGTATTACCTTTCAGTGGAAATGCTGACACAAGCAAACGCAGTTGAATACAATTCCTCCAAATCAAACCTCTTCAATGGACAGTGGGAGTGGAACTTGGCTAAAGTATGAAGTCGTAATGATGAGTAACAAATCAATTTAAAACAAAAGTGACTGTAAGAACTACTCAAAACATAAGCAATAATTTCAGGTTAATATTCCCAGCACCATCACTGAAAAAAGAGCTTTACATGCAATCACGTTTTTACAAGATAATATCAAAAAAAGAAACAAATCAAAAGTAGCAGCAATTATTCCTTACATTGTCCAGTCCTGATGGCTAGATTTGAGGAATTCTACAGTAAATGCAGAATAGAAAGTACATTTAATCAAGAATAATTTTAAGCAATGATGCTCTTAATGGCATCATGCATGAAAATAGAATTTGAGAAGATGAGACCAAAATCATTACTCGTGGTTCAAACTGTTCCTTACAATTAAGATATTTCTGCTCTAAAGAGAATAAAAACATGCAAGTAGTAAGTCATGAAAACATATACAGCAATGAAGGCCCTTCAACATTTCCCATCCTACTGGCAGGCAGCAGCTAAAACAGGAAAAGAACACTTCATGATCCAATACTTCTGTCCTATACCTGTAAATCCATGTTCAGAAAAAACTATCTACTATGTTACAGGACAATATGTAACGCTTTATAGCGGAGGTGAAACTTCTTTTCTACTACTGTCCAAACTAGAAGAGAGCACTTGTTTTGTTTTTAAACTCAGTGCAAATAGTAAAATAACTCTGCTATGTCTCATACATAGGTATAACACTACATAGCATAGCTGCTCATATCAAGGTTAGCATAAATCTCTGCACATCCCTTTAGGTCAACCTGCATGCTTTTCTTTTTTCTTCTGCCTCAACTCACAGAAAGATTGCTAGAGACCAGAAAAAGTGAAAATCAGCATCAGTTACCAGTCTCAACCAAGTCTCTCAGCCTGTCAAGCAAAGCCAACACAATCTCACGTTTTACCCATAAACCCTCCCCTCTCCCTCAAAATCCTTTCGCCCTCCCATTCTCATTCACGCATTCACTAGAAATGAAAATATTTCAGTAATGACTTCTGAATAGGGTGCTTTGAAATTCCACAGTCAAACCAGTTCTTTCTTACTTCACATAAATGCCCTGTACAACTTGTGTTATTTTAGTTGGGCCAGTCTATGTTCACTTCTCCCTCTGCCCTGGTTCAAGCCACATCGAGGTGAGGAACTGTGTTAACATGCAAAATGTCCCAGAAGAGAGTGAGGAACAAAGATAATGCAGAAGCAGCAGTGGTGCCCTCTACTTTGTCTGCTCCTCGTACAAGAGTTTAAAGAGAAGAAAATTAACAGTGCATTAATAACAACTTCTGATTGAACTCTGTGCAAGTTTAGTCTTATTCTTAAAATGTACAATTTATGGAAAATCAGCACAATCAAATACTGTCTTCTAAGTCTCTTAGAGATACAAGCCCACATTAGTTACCTACAAATGATCAGCAGGTCCAGTAAACAGGGGGCCCCATTCCTACCAATAATGCTAATTAAAAATTGTACATCTCAGCCAACAGGATCCACAAAGCATAGTTGTAAAACAAAAATACATTTTCACAGAAACACCCATAATGCAACAAATTAGATTACTAGATTTTTGTCTTTCCTGTTCCAGTAAGGAAAACAAAAAACGTCCAAGTAGGAAATAACAATGAACCAATGAAAAAAAAATTATGCAAGTCTTGAGGATATATCAACTACACTTCAGACTAAGCTGTTTTTTGAAATTTGTGGAACTGCAAAAATCTTTATTTTCAATGTAACATGGGGTACACTTACTCTTAAACAATGTGTATCACCTGAAAGTTGAGATGAATTTTTACTTAACATAACCAAAAAAGGTCTCTCTTAGCTCCCGCCTTTGGAAAAATGGACAAAAAACCCTATAAATTCAAAATGTTTCAGGATTGCTGCTTCAGAGAATTCCAAAGGACAAGAGGAATCCACAAACAGAAATCGGGGGGGTTTAGATATATTTTTAACTATTTAAAAGGAAAAGCAGCACATTTTATTTGTGCAAGTTGAACTTCTAGCATTGAACCATCTAAAAAACATAAAATATAGCTCAATTTGAGTCCTCCATGTTTCAAGCATTTGTCTTCTCACTCTTGAAGTGAGAATTGCTGCTCAGTCTTAGAAGCTGTCAGGAATGCAAAGATATTGACAGAATTGTAACAAATCTCAGACAAAATACCTGCTAGTCCTGTTAATATTAAGGGTATATTTCCAAAGAGTTACTGTATTTTCTTCAAATTTGTAAATATGTCTTGAATATAATTTGCTGAGCACAAAATAAGAATTTGCTATTTGTTAACATTTTACCAATCATTGCCTTTGTCAACCACTCTGAGCTGAAATCCTTAAGAATAACTCAAAGTATTGGTGACACGGTCACTATCTCATTCTTCCTTTGTTACTTTTTCTTCCTAAATTCCTTTGCTTTAGACTAAGCATGTGATCAGGATTATGCTTAATTTAACAAGATCTCCAAAAAAAGATTTTTCACTTTGTCCTAAAGCATAACCTGCAAAGGCAAAAGGCCAAGTCACAGTCACAAGAGAGATTTTAAATGTGAAAGTAGTAAACATAAGGGTAACTTGAAATAAATAGTTTACTTCGGGTTTTTAGGCTACTTAATTTTTGTTTGACATTATTAGTATACTGCAGCAAGCAGTGATTAAGCAGCTGCTTAAACACAACTCATACAAATATATGAGCATAGGCTAATGGAAAGAATGGCATATTTATTTAGATTAAGCATTCCTGAATAAATTAAATAAAAAATACTTAGATCACAAGCAGAACTGTGCGGCTTTCTGAAATCAGGAGCAGAAAAAGCTTGCTTTGCTAGTTCACGTGAGGGAGAGCACCAAATGAAATATGGTGAGTCCAACAAAGATTCTGAAGTTGTTACAAGCTGTTAACAGACCTCATTTGAAAAGAACAGATTTACATTAAAAATAATTCCGTGGCTTGCTTTTCTTTGAAAAAATATAGAAGCATTTTTCATTATTCAGGCTAATTTTCATAACCAAAATGCATTGCAATTTGCTTTGATGCTGTGTAACGTTTCTTGTTTCTGTTAAGTGGTACATAATTATACTCTTCCCCTTCCCCCAACAGATATCATAAATTCTTCATCTTTTGACAGATTCAAACAATTAGGCTTCAAAAATACGCAGTTGAGGCATATAGTTTAAACTTTATGTGAAGCTGTTAAGCTTTTAGATGACAGAAGGGGTCCGAGTATTATTTAGTCCTTAAATCCCATGCTCTGAAGATCTGAGGAAAGTGGCAGAGCCACCTTTGGTCATTCTAATATCTGGAAACAATCTGTTTAAATCTAAGACTATATCAACACTCAATCCTCTGATCTTTCAATGCACACAACAAAGGGATTACAGCAGTAGAGACTCAGCATTATGAACTTATTCAAAAAAACTTCATGTGGATATGCTGTCTCATTATGTTAGCTCATATTGAGTTTTGAAAATAAAACAATAAAAGTAAATATTGGATGCAAAAGCACTTCACAAAGCTGCAAGGAACATTCTAGACACCAATGGGTAAAATGCAGACTATGCCCGAGATCTTCCTATTAGGCCCATGCAAAGACATGACAAGAAGGAATATCATATTTGTTGAGATCAATCTTTTCACAGCAGGGAAACAGATGGATACTCTTCGTCAGGGATCACAGAATCACAGAATACCAGCTTGGATCATCTGGTCCAGCCTTTCATGGCGAAAGCACGGTCTAGACAAGATGGCCCAGCACCACATTACCTTCCATTTTACTTAAATCCCTCCACTAAGACCATGTGAGCTAAAGGGGCCACACAGGAAGCGTGACGTGAGGTTTGCTTACCTGAAAAACAGGCTGGAAGGAACCTCAGAGTCCTTTCCCACATCTTGGGCAGAATACAGCAGGCTTCAAAAGTGTGCCTGATGATGTGCCTCCAGTCCCATTTACAACCCTTCACACAGCCTCCACAGACCGCCCACTCTGGTGCTTCAGCTCTTCAAGTGTAGTTCAACTCTCCCACCACCACTACCCCATTTAAATCTTTGTTGCAAACTCATCTGATGATGCCTTTTTGTGCTATGTTTCTTGGATCACAGGGAACAACTGATCACCATCCTCCTTTCAGAAACCTAATATTTAAAGAATCATGTTGCCAGTTTTCTCTTCCAATTTCTTCAGGGGTTTTTTTTTCCCCCCCAACAGATCATCTTCACCAAACATTTTCTTCTTCCCTTATCCACTGTACTCTCCACCATTTGTCCTTTGCTTTGCCTTCTCTTCATCATTTTTTAAAGGGCAGTGCTCAAAATTAGAAACTAGCTAAGTCGGCCTTCACAACCTCTGAGGGAGGAATTTTTCCCTCTAACAAATTCTCTACATCAAATGGCAGTAAGTCATACATGAATTCAAAGAATTTGCTTAAATAGCAAAGAAAGTATTTTCATTGGGCCTAACCAAGTTGAATTCATCTAAATTACCTAAATACTTTCTAGCATGTTCTTATTTTCAGGTATGCACTATTATTTTGAAATTACATAAAGCATCTGATCATAGATAATCTCTTCTGGATAGGCTAAGGGGAAAAAAAAGATATTACACGCTTCAGCTTTCTCCAAATCATCTGTTATTTTCTCTCACTCACTAGGAGAAAGAGACACCTCCTTCTTCATACGCCTAAAGATAGCAACCATTCTGGTTTGACCAGACAGTGGTCATGGAGAAAAGTCCCAATTACCATCTTCATCCATTTTAATTGGAGAACAGTTTTCTAAAGTCACTTAACAGCTTGTAGAGAACCAAAACCGTTGAACCTAATTTTGAAGCAAATCACTATCTAACTTGGAACAACAACTGTCAGTTAAGTGTCTCTTAATATGTTAACTTTGCCTTTTGGCAAACATTAAGAAGTCTACAGCTATTTACACTACGTTGACTACATGAAATTTCAGTTTCTTCTTTCGACAAGCTGACACACACACACACACACTTTCTTTTGTTGAAGATACCATCCTACAGTAATTCCCCTGCAGTAATTAGGGTCTACAGCAAAAGGTCCCCAGCAATCTAGTGAAAAACACATACTTATTTAGGTTTTTCTAGAAGTATCCTGAATTTATAAAATCAAGGCAGAAATTTCATGATTAACATAAGCTATTGATGGCCAACAGCAACTGAGGATTTACTTTTCCTGACCTACTTACAAGCTGAAAATACAAGGACCTAGGTATTCAAATTAATAAAGTTAGTACTGTCAAAGTTCAGGAAGGTTTCTAATTCTTTGTATTGATGGGTCAGAACAATTCATAGTCTCTCTTCACCTGCTCATATCACTATTCTCTCTTAAAAAAAAAAAAAAAAAAAACAACAACAACAAACAAAACTTAAAATATCACAGATGGTATTTACACAGACCTTATTCTTTGCTCAGTTAAACTGCCCAATAGACAGAAATTTCAGGAAAACGCACCATTGCAACACAGCTAATTCATTTATAAAGGCACCTATAAGTGGATCTGTCAAGATCTCATAGATCTACCACCTAAACTTTCCCAGCAGTGGGATGTAGCTGCAGCTATTTTAGCAATGTTTGGCACTTTGAACAATTTTTCTAAGAGACAAAAAAATCGTAAACACCTGTTTCCTCCCCACATTTTGCACACATGCATCTGACTTCTGAATTTACAGCCTAGAGACCTTTATCATTTGTACTTTAGTTACAAATCATTTACTAAATACTATGGAATATTTTTAAATAACAATAGATTTCTTAACTCTCTCAGATCCTTCCCCAGCGTAGGACTGTAGTCTCTCATTCTCAAGAAAAAAGACAGCATAATCATAGCTAGGAATGAAGCTGGAATTCCTTCTGTATTCACAAAAAACAGACAGTTCAAACCATTATTTTTAAATTATCAGTTGACCTTAAGGCAAATACTTCTATCAATGGTGGTGCAATGTCATCTACTCAATTCATACAGCATACAAACCCCCACCTACCTCAGACAGCAATCTCCACTTAGAAATTAATTTGGTTGCAAAGGATTGGAACTCTGTTCCAGAGTTTAAGTGGATTTTCCATGCTTCAGTCCCTGTGTAACAATTAAAATATCAGGGTCCCCTCCATTTTTGAAAATTTATTAAAAGAAACAATATTTACGATTTATGTCAAGTTTTGGACCCTAATTGTCTCTATAGGTTTTGGATATCCACTAAGCTATTTTTAGCTGGCTTCTTTGATAAGGAATGAAAATCAGCTACACTAATTACTTTCAATTTACATACAGTGAATACAACACATCACCACAAATATAGGGCTTCTTACAATGTGCAATTTAAAACAAAAAAAAAGCCCCAAAGCCTTACCTTGACAGTGTTTTCTTTAAAAGCTAAATCTACTAGAATGCATTCAAACTTCTGTGCACTAATAAGGCATTCCGTGGCATTCCATGCACAGTAAAAAGTGATGGCCAACTTCAGCAAACTTTTTAAGAGGACAACTGCAAATCTGCATCATTATAAATCTGCTAGAGCATTTTAGTCTATGTGGTTGGATTTCTGTGGAGAAGGAAAGTCATTATATATTATCATCAAGAATAACTTTATAATATAAATAGAATTAAATGAAATTCCTCCTGATGTAAAAAATGTTTAAAAAGATGCAGTATTTCTCTAGGATATATATTTAAAAAAACCCTGTGGTTTAATTCACGGTCTATACCATCACAGCAGCTACTAAACAATCTCTAGAAAGATATGCCTTTTCTGGTTCCTTCTGGGTGGATACAGGAGTTGGTTTCAAGCCAACACCTGGCAGGAGCCTGTTACTGAGGAAAAATCAGTTTGCGTAAGCTTCATATTGTGGAATATGGAGTTTAAAATGCAGCATACTGGTAAAGATGGAGGTATGGAGCAAATCAAGAGTTCTTGGTTTCTAACTCATGAAAAGATTTATACATATACATAACCATAGTTATATACAGATGTTCTGGCAGCTGGTGCTGAGCACAGGTGCTCTAAATGCCGGTGGTCCACTCTGCACAGCAGGTGAGAAAGTGATATTCTGCATTAGTAACGGATTCTGAATGGGGTCATAAGTGAAAATTCAGTGGAAGAAGACACAGTTCTGTTTTGCGACACTACAAATACTGGAAATGGAAATCCAGGCAACAGTCACCACACACAAATCTAGGAAGAGGGACTAGCCTACCAAGCCTAAAGACCACAGGGCAAGCCTGTATTGGGTAAGGAGATAACTCAACATAAGGAACAGTTACATTGTGTCTCTCACAGTTTTGCTCCTTTCCATCAATCATTATTCTCAGCTGCATGAAATTCCCAGAAGCATACAAAATATTTTAGGCCTTTCTCTTCTAGACTGTCAGAAACAGAGGAAAAGAAAGAAATGCCTGTAAAAAGATCTTCAGGATAAAAAACATCTAATACATGATTGATGACAAAATGTAATACTTCATGATCTTTCCTCATAGCTTCACAGCAGGAATTGTGATAATGCTGTTTCCTTTTCAGCATCACAGGTTTGGAACTTCACATCGAATATAGCTGGAAGGTTGGAAATACTAATCAAGAATAAGCCATCCTTCCACCACCCCTCCAAGGTCAGTGGGTGGACTATTTCACCCGCGTTACTCAGTAGCCAAGCCTTGGTGGTGACAGAAAGGCTTTCTTTTGGCCTTGAAAGTTAAGTAAATGCACCACTCCCATGCTGTCTGCAATGGTTCTATTTTGTATGGTTATCATGCGTGAGCATGGTTTTGTATACAGTTTATATATAAAATTCAGGTTAAAATTCTTGTCCTGAATCATGAGATAGACTGTCCACACTGGTCAAAAAAGAAATATATAGCAAACAGACAATAGGTCTTACGGTTACAGTAGGAGCCTCAACAAATGGACATTCACTTTTAACTGTCGTCCACTAGAATTGAGGAAACACTTGAGAGGGAAACATTCCAACATACAGAAGCAGGGCGCAAAATAAATTAAGCAGACATCAAGAAGACTGAGTCTGACAGAGAAGCCTCACAGTTGTCTTTGGTGAAGATCTGTAGGGCTGTGATTCTACTGATTCCATTCACTGCAAGACATTGAAAGAAAACCACTGAAAACATTGTTCTTGCCAAATCTAACCTGGATATAAAAAAAAAGAAAATCACACACAAGAGAGAGGTGAGGAGCAAGGGAGAGAGGGGGTGCTGGGAGATCTGGTGAGAGATCCTGGGCTGCTCCCTATACACAGTTTGCATGCCACCATGCCAGGTGGACTCAGGACCTGGAAACACTCTGCAAGAGTTTAACTTAACCTCAGCATAACCCTGACATACTCAGAAAACTCTCAAAATTTAAGACTTGTATTGAAATAAGCACAGAGACAGAAAACAGAGTCAGAAGGCATCCCCCACCCCCCCAAAAAGAATTAATAAACATTCTGATGATGACTGAAAGTCATTCAAAATTCACAACAAAAAGTAATGAGCTTGCAGATATAGAACTGTCTCCAAAGAAAACCATTATCATGCTGAATACTGAATCATTAAGTTTTTTTAGGACTCAAGTTATAAGTTTCTTTAAAACCTTCATCTGTACTTTATTGTTGCTCAAATACTTAAAAATACACAGTCACTGCAAGCCACAATTTTTGCTATTATATCCAAAAAAACAGATCAAATCTGATGCAGAAAACATCAGAAAAATGGGCTACCACTTCGGTGCTTACATACACAATTTGATGCCCAAGGAAAGGCATCCAAATATTTACACCTTTACTCATTTAATAAGTAAATTAAAGTTGAGCATCAGTGAGAGATTTGAACCTACGGGATGGAGAGAAATGGAAGGCTCAAAACATAATTTTGACATATATAAGCACCCTAAACTTTCCCAAATCCTGTTCCCAAAAATCCAGACATAGATGTCTAGGAGAAACCAAGGTAGGCAGTCCAAGTTGCATGAACAGCTCAGATGTTTAAAATTACTCCTGTAGTCAATACAAGGTGAAAACTGACTTCACAGACCACCTCTCACTTCACCATAACATTGCAAAAATCAGAGATGATAAACGGCCATCGTTAATAGGTAGAATCTTAAAAACCTGATGAATATAAAGCTAAAAACTCTTCTTTTTTTACAAAGTAAACGTTTTCCTCTCATGAACTGGCCAAGTTCAGGCTAGATCCCAGTTTTCTTGTTTAAGGTACTGCATGCATAGAGCAGAAATACCCCATAGTCTTCAGTATTAATTCTGCATGCTTCTTCATATCCCAGTGAAGCAAAGTGAATGACAGCAAATGATCTGCAGTCTAAAGGGTAAAGCAAGAGCCAGGGGAAAGCCACAGAGCAGATTACGTACATTCTGACAGCATCAAAGAATCAGGTGCAAATTATACACAAATATAAATTACACACAAAGCCTGGCACTACAGTCAAAGATGACACAAGTAAATACTTGACGCTTTGAAATGACAAGCTGTGAAACAGAAATAAGTATATAAACCAAATGCAGCAAAGCCCCTCTAATTTCACTGATAATGCAGGCAAAAAAAAAAAAGGTTGTCACAGTTTAAATCCTGTAACTCTAATACTTGTCAGAAGGCTGAAAAAATACCTCTACGTTCATGATTTTCCTGATAAAATACTGCTGGCCTTTCACCCTGAAATATTTCAGTTCAAACACCATCTAATTCCAAAAATTTTCATCAAAACCCACAGTCTGTACATCTCAGCATGTGCTAGATGTGACGAGCTTCCAAAGGGAAATGGGTTCCAGTAGAAGCAAGAGGGGAAAGGTGAATTAAGAAAAGACAAGAAAGCTTTCCCCTTTGTACATCCAGGAGAATAAAAGCATACAAACACATTCCTTCACGGGTTTTGGAGCCAGCAGGGTTAGACTCAGTGAAGGGATAAGCCTACAACTAAATTAGTTCCAACTGGGAAGGACTGAGTGATGCTCTGTTCATACCACCAAAAGGACCAACCTCACTCAAGCGTGCGCGAACAGACAGAAGGAGGGCAAAAACCATGCCTGCACTTTTCAAACTAAGCCTGAGATAACATATTACTTAACTGTAGTAGTTATAGGAAGTCTAAATCATCTTAGGATATCAGTACATAACATTAAAGAAAAACAAAACATGTTATGAAATTTAAGCAGGAAAATGTTTAGCGGATCAATCACTGGTTTCCTAAAACATAGGAAAAACAACAAAGTTTAACTTCCAAGAATAATCTAGTTTTGAATGCATAATTTATCAGCTTTATAAAACAAAAAAAGAATAACAAGAATATCTAGGCAAGTCTTTCTGCTTTTTGATAAGACTTGCCATACAAATGACTGACTGCATTAATATACAGAATTAATTTTGTTGAAGCCATACCAAGCAAGAGATGATAAAAATGCATAGGAGCCTATCTAACCGTAACTTCTTGAATTTTATGCTAGCTCTGGAAATTAAACTTTTAATAGCTGTAGTAATAACACGCATATGAAAATATTCTTATAGCTTCTTGTTCCTGGTGAGCACCTTTTACTGGCATCTACAGTCTTTGTCCAGGAAGAAAAAGATCTTAGAATAAAAGTGAGAAGAGTTACATTATCAAAGTGTGTAATAGAGTAGGCTGAGACAGCAATGCCTTAAAATAGCAGAGTCTCATCATCTTATGTAAAACAAATAAATAAATTTATAGACACTCCATACAGAAGAGGGTAGGAACTGTCACAATCAGTTAATAGCAACTATGCCTCTGCTGTGCATCTGCAAGTAACTTGATGCTTTACAACATGTACAAGAAAAGTTTATTAGTATGAATAGCCCCCTGGCATGGTATCACGCACATAAACATAACTTGTGCTACAAAACATACAGAAATTATTGCACTTTAGACTAGTTTTCCACCAGTGCTGATAAATCTGTAGTTGCATCTGGTAGCTTCTGATTTGACCCAACAGATTAAATCACTATAGCTGGCCAGTACAGCAACAGAGCATCTATTTAAGTGAACCTGTTATCCCACAGTCCTCATTGTTATGGTTTTACTACAATGCTTGACAGCTGAAATATATTTAATTTTTTAAGAAAGAGTTGTAATTTCAAATACCCTCCAAGGTAGTTATCTTTTCAGTAGACAGTTTTTGGATAATCCTATCCAAATTAAGGATTTTGCATTTTCTTCTCTGGAGGTTCACATGGTGACTTTACATTAATTCATTACTTGAAAATAAATATTGAACCAATTGAATCTCAAAGTGCAAAAGTCTCCCATTGTTTGGGTAAGACCATCTGTAACATTCAGAGATGATGATACCAGTGGTTGAGTTAGATTATAAAATCCCAAATAGTGTAAGTACTAGAGTATGTATTTGGAAGGGTAAAGAAGATTAGTAAAGAAGATTACAGACACTTTTCTTGCCTTTTTTTTTTTTTTAAGAGAATTTGTTAGTGGACAAAAAGAGAAGACGGTACTAAAGAAATCTTAGCAAAATACAGTGCCAAGCACTGAAGTTAGTTAAATGAGAGAAGATTCTTTGTAAGCCCAGGAAAAAAACTCCCAAAATAGCTTATTTTAATGAACCACAGTAAAAGAATTCCATATGTATTCTCTTCAGCACCATCTCAATTTAGAGGACCTAAACTGGTGTGAATCTTTCACATCACAAGTTTTTTAGAACTACTGAACTAAGCATACATTAAAGAAATTAATCCCTACAGCATGCTCTGGGTGAAAAGACTCTTTATTTATTTATTTATTTATCAGTGTAACTGGAAATATAAGCGAAGATATACAAATCACGTGCTTGTCAGCATCTCTCTATTCAGATGCATCGTTCTCTATTGTTCACGGAAGAAAAATCACCACCAACACCTGTAACCCTGTCATTGCTCATTCTGTCAGATCCAAGATGTCAGATAATACATCCCCCAGTATTCCAGTAACACTGAGCTTTTTCCAACTAATACACAGTAACATCAAGTCAGCCTTCACTGATGCTCTGCAGAAGAAAATAATTTCAAAGAACAGTGGAAAGAAAGTGTAATAGAGAACAGTGTCCAAAGCCTTCACATCGGCATCTGTATGCATGCTTTCTATTTAGCATTCATCACCACTGCATCTAAATGCCTATCATAAATACATAGATTAAATTATAACCTCCAATTAACACTTCATATCTAAGCCAGTACACAAAATACGTTTTTATCTGTAAAAGGGGAAAACTTTCTTTCATATTGATGAATAGGATGTTTCAGCATTCTCTGTATCAAAAAAAAAAAAACAACCCCAAATCACATCTGATTTATAACACAAAAGTTAGACTTTCTATAGAAAGGAATTTAAACCTCTTTTCTTGATTTTTTTTTTTTTTAAATGAAATACAGGGGAAATTTGCCAGGTCTTTAAAATATCTCCCAATGTAGAAGGTGGGGGAAAAACAGATGGAAAAATAACGTTAAAAAATTCTATCATTTAAAAAAAGATTGGTGAAATAAGTTTTACCCATGTAGTAGTGTGTTTTGCAGCTATTTGTTTTAGATGTTCTTAAATATTACACAATTATTTATGCAATTAGGTCTTAAGCAGTCAAGGAAGATAACTGAAGAATTCTCAACAAGGCAAATTCTGCAGATTGGAGGTGATCAATCAGATTCCAGGTGCAAAGGACAAACCCAGAAGAAAATCAAAATGTTCACAAAAGGGACGCTCCTCTATAATGTTCTAAACATTATTTACGTCTCATTGAATCCGAAGGACTCTCAGAGAGGAGTTACAGCTAAGAAAGTCAAAACAAAGCAATCCATCAGATTTTATATCCCTGTGATGTGAAAAGTTCTACCTGACTAAACCAAAGAATAAATATCAGAGGGATGCAGAAAAATATGCTGCATCTATTTCTGACTGCTTTGAAATAAGAGACTCAAACTATATTTAAAAAATGCTTTTAGATTCCGAACACCTCCTTATAATATTTCATGAAAATATTCTCCACGTACATCTACCACAGTGAATACTGAAAATAAGCACTGCCAACAGGCACTGCTGTACAACAGCCACAGGTTCCTTCTCAATTCGCCATCACTCACAGTCTAGTAGGAAGTCAGGTAAGAACATTCTGTAGCATTTAAACAAATTAAAAACCTTAATGACTTCATGTTTGTCAACATACTCTGTCTTTTGGCCACTTAGCCATTAGTAGTGATGGCACACGTGTTGTGTTTAAAGCTTAACAGGGGTACATGTTCCCATACGTGTCTGTACAGCCCAGAGAGCAATAAGAACAGCTATTTATCAAATAGGTTTTTTTCTAAGCATCTGGTAAGCTTTAAGTAAATTATTTGAACACAGAAGTATAAACCAAACATATCTAACTGAAAAAGCAGAGATTACTACACAATTAAACCTCTTCCCAGCATATGGCAGTAGTATACATGGGCAAACAAATGCAATCTGTTTGAACCAGTTGCTCTCAAAAGCTTTCCCTATTTGCTCAATGATAATAAGCAGGCAGTGTTTCACATTCTGAGAAACTTGGAATCTCCTTTCATCGCTGCAGTTCTCTCCAAAGCAACTGTAGATAACGTGTCACCACAGACCAGCAGGAAGTCAGATCAAGCGCAGTGAGCTTCATTTCTTGCAGTCAACAGGTTACAGAGCCACCTCAAGACGACCCTTGTCATTCTCTCACAATTTATGCTCATACATGTTTACTGGATTTGTTGATAATGTTAGATAGAACTCAAAGGTGGCAGAAGACCGATGTTATCTGATAAATTTCACTAATCATGACCCATTATTTTGCTGAAGCAGTCCCAGAAGTTCTGTTCTCTAGCACCACATGTTTTACCTACATAATCTGTTTCCTCACATTGGCTCAGATCTAGCACGTCTCACAGCAAACTTCTCGTAAACAAGTGCCAGAAAAGGTATGGGGGAGAAAATTTTCAAATCTTGTATGTTTTGATCTTTCTTATTTTAAAGGAACTAATTCAACGATATATCTGCCAATTAACTTAGGAGACCCAATTTTTCTAAATAACTGCTCCCAGTTAGGAAACATGACATGCTGTGTTCTTTCTTAGCTGCCGTTACATCCATTCAGCCTCTGCTTTGCTGTTGGCATCTTAACAAGGCCCAGCCTGCTTTCGCCTCTGACCACATCAAGCATTTATGGGCAGTTGCCTTACACAGTTGTGTATATTTGGGCCTATGTTCTTTTCCTACAGTTTGGTTTGCTTAATATTGAAGTCCTCAAACATCTACATGGTGTCCTATACCATAGGAACAAAACTCTTTTGTTTCTACAGTATCCGCATATCTGTACATTGGTCCCCAACACTTTCATGTTTCCTTTCAGTCCGAGAAAGACTTCTCAAAACTTCTCCTAAATAAACTTCGACATGTTTCACTGCTGAATTTAACTCTGTTCAGCTGACCCTACATAGGTAATCTGAACTGCAGCATGTGCCTGTACTTTCCACCTTTATTATAATACATGCTACATATGTTGACAGCAACCAATGACTCCTGTTCTCTGATTAGAGACAGTGAAAGCTACTTGCTTACTTCTAAAGACAGACATCTGGAAAACTTCTTTTTTTCCCTCCTGCTCATCAAACTTGGATAGGAAATAAATAATTTTTAAAAAAAGAAATAAATAATATTTTTTAAATGTGTAGCCTTTAGTAAAAAACTAAAAGGCATTTGTTTGTTTGGGTTTTGGTTTTATTTTTAAGTACCTCTTCTGCAGGGAAAAAAACCAATTCCTTCCAGATCTGGTATTTTTTGCACCAGGTTGGTTTCTAGGTGACTAAGGTCACAACTTCTTACTCTTAATGGAATCAGCTTTTCAATTCTTTGCCTTCAGTAAGCTCCCAAGAGTTTAATTTTGTTTCTATGCCCTCTATCTCTTCCTTTAAAATGGAAATCAGCTTGTAATTTTAGTCTTCCTTCTGACAAAGGCAGGACCATCTCAACATGCAAAAGAAATCATTAACACACAGAAGACACTGTCTTTTCACATAGGGATGCATGCTTTCACTCTCATTTTATGAGCTTTTTGAGTTATTCACTATTTTCCGAGGAGAAGGGAATGATGTTTTTTATCTTAGTGTCCTTCTCCTTTCAACAACCATCAGTAACAGTCTTTTCTTCGCTTCTGTGGCTTCCTGAGCAGATCCGTTGGTAGCTCATAGGCTTCACAGTGTGGAGCTAGAACTCCTTCTGACCTCTGCCCCTTCACTTGAAAATGTTGAGCTGCCTTAGTGCTGAATGGCTGTCAGCCATTCAGTCCTGGCTCGCTGAATTACTTCTGTAAAGCCCTTAATAAGCACAGTTATCCTACTTACCCTAACTTGGACAATTTCTTAAGGCATTCCCCTCCTGTCGCTCCATCAGTCTCTGCAATGTCTCAGTTAAACTGAAGTCCCTCCCTTGGCCTTTGCAGAGCTGGCATCGCACTTCAGCCCTTTTCTCCTACCCTCAAGGTCACTACAATGTACAAGGGATCAATCAGTAAAGGGCTGCAAACTGAAAACAGGAGCTGAAAAAATATTGAAAGTGACATGCTTCAAGTCTCCGGAAAACACATCCAGAGGATCTAAGTAGGAGACTATTTTGCTAAAACTAAATCAAAGTTCAGGCTTATAATTCTAATAGGTGTAATAAATGGCTGCCTTCATGCCAAGATAGCTCCTTATAGCTATCATAAATCTACCATTATTTTCATTTTACGCTTAACGGAGAAGAAGCTGAGACCTATGTTTGAGCTCAAACAGGTGTTGCTCCAATAGAAACGGTTCATCTGTTCCCACTCCCCATACACTCCAGGAAAGAAGCAACTTATGACATTTAACTGAAGTCTGAAATCCCTGCACACTCCAGGAGGTCATATTAAAGTCAGTCATTTATACAAATCATACAGAAAGCAGAGAGAGTCGGATGAATTTTAATTAAAATGAATGGCTGTGTAGGCAGGATGAGCTGAGCCATTCCTCATCACCTGTTTTGCTGAACGCAGAAGGCAGTACAGTATGTACCATCCATTTAAACAAAAGAAGCAGAAACACGTTCAAAACATTCCCTCAAGAAAGACAGCAGCAAGAAAAAGAACCTTTAGTTGTATTCAACCTTCAGAACATACTCACTAAATACCACAAAGTGCTATGTTCAAATTCCTGCTCAAGTTCAGTGAGACTACATAACCTCTACACGATACTGTAATCCACTCTACTAAATATCAGGAAAAGCACTTGCACATTACACACATGCCTCTCTTGGCATCTACTTCTACAAAAAGTTACCAGAATAATAGGAAGCCATAACAGCACATAATAACACCTCAGCAAACTTCCTGAGGTTGAAGATCTTAATTCCAGTACAGTTTTCTCTGCAACAGGAGTAAGTGTGGCCTTGAATAACTTCTGAGTGCAGTTTGCATGACAAAGTGTGAAAATTGCTACATAATGGCCACTTTTAAAAAGAAGGATGCAGAATTAATGCAATTATAAAATCTGTGCAACCTCTAGTTAGGAGAAAAAACACTATCACACCTTGGCAGCTGTTGCAGTATTGACATAGTCCAGTTTCTCATGTGTTCTTCATCTCCCTTCATCTCCCTAAAACTCAATGATGAGAAGTCAATCAGAAGCACTACAGGACACAACCTAGAGCCAAGGCAATGTTCTACATCTACTTTTGCTAAAGCTGTAACTCCTTGGTAGCTTCATCAAAAGCTCCAGGGATGAGTCAGAACACATCCTCAGAGATGAGATGGGTAGTGGCAACGTCATTACTAGTCACTAACCTTGTTACTGGGAGCTCCATGCTGCCATCTGGATTTAACAGTCAGCTTTCACTCCGAGATCTCTCAAGTATCTCTTGTAGGAGAGAAATACATTGTGTTTCACGGGGATGAGCTGACAAACTCTTAAAATGTAGCAAGAAGCCGAGAATCTCACTAGGCAATTTTTGTTGGCCAAACAGATTTTATGTTTCAGTCTTATGTAGAACTAAGTATTAAAAGCACTGTTAAATTAAATAAATAAAGCAAGATGAAATACAATGGATTAATTCCTCTACCCCTACTTTCTTATTACAGTATACAGCCATTGTTTGCACACAAGCCATCTGTCAAGCCTCAGAGCACAAACAATCTTTTGGCTTGACATGGCCCACCGAAAGATAAGCTTAATTATGACAGAATAAATCAAACATATCTGTTATAGGAAAAAAAAAATCAGAAACAGTTACTTTTTTCCTACTGAAAGAATGGCATGCATACGTATATAAATATATACTATAGATAGCTAGCTAGATAAACTGTGTAGCTCTGCATCCTCCTTCTAGACTGCAGTGCTGGCAGCAAGCTAAAGGTTCTCAGCATAAGTCGCAGATTCTGTTGCTGCAAAGCTTGCTTTGATTTTGATCATGAAAAGAAGTTTGACAGAGTGGTCAGTAAAAGGTCAACATTACCATATTACAACAACTATAGCCACATTTTTTCCTCTCGACAGTAATAAACATAAACCTTGCTTCACTGGTGAACATTTCAGCCATTTAGCTGAAAAATGTAGTGCATTTTATATTTTCATCCACCAAGTGCAAGGGCATGTCAGGAAAACTGACTATATTAAAATGTAGCAGTAAATGAACAGTTTTTTCCTAAGAAAAATACCATAAGATGTCTATAAGGCCGTAAAGAAAATGGGTCTTTGTTTATTGTTTAAAATATGGAAGAAATAAGCCAAAGCAACCAACCACATTTCTCTCTATGTAACACTTCGCCTTAATGAATAATTCCTGTTTCAGAAAAAAAAAATTTAGAAAGAAGATTGCCTGACTTTCCTCTAAAAAAACTTACCTACAAATGGCAAATTCTCTCAGTATATCCCTACCAACGTGGTGGCGTGATCACAGCACCGTTCAGTAATGTCAAACACAGGTATATAAGCACTAAAATGGTTCCAAGTGCATGGTAAGGAAAGAATGAAATCCACTCAATAGTGCTAGATATATTTTGACAAATGTTTTAAAAGAAGCTAACATTAAAGAGGTCAGAAATAAATGGAACATTAAGTAAATAACCTCTTAAAATAATATGATGGATGAATTTATTAAAAATAAATTTTAAAATAGATTGCTTTTCTGACTACTACACTTGCTTTCCTCAGCAAAGGAAATGGGAATAATTAATAGATTTGGCTGCCTTTCTACAGGGATGAAGATAATCAATCTGTGGGGGAAGGCCTTTATCTAGCACAGAGATAGCACTCATACAGCGGGGGGGGGGGGGGGGGGGGGGGGGGGCGGAATAAAAAAAAAGTGCGGCAGATCTCTTGCTGGCATAGTCCTACCAGCCAAACTAACTCAACTCTAGGTGTCTGAGATGCTGGTAAGGTTGCCAGTGATAATATTCTCTCTTCTATGAACTAGAATGAAGGGAGGGGGAGGGAGCGGGGGTGTCCCCTGTTCTTATTACAATAAGCAAAATCTCAGAATCCATACAGAAGCTATAAATGGGCTACTTGTTCCTTTCTGGAAAGTGTAGCTCTTTAAACCAATGACATTTTTTTTAACATATTATATAGTTACGATAAGTGTACAATCATTGGCTTGACAACACACAAACCGTAGGTTTATCAGAATGGAAGGGGTTTTTTTAGTTATTTATTTTACAGTTGCTCAGTTCATTATATACTCCACAGTTGAGTAGTTCTTGAAACATAAACCTTGTTTTCAGTGTAGGAGAGATGCAAGTTAATTCATTACTGCAGACAGCTTGCAATTAAAACCTCTAACCTTCCCACATCTTCTACAGCCCCAAAGTCTATACAAACACTTCTATGAGTGGTCATTTAAGAAATCTAATTTTCAATAGTTCTACAAATAAATATTTTCCACATAAAATTAATAACTAACACAAAAACAGTGGAACAAACTAACAGTGACTATTTATATTTTTCCCCACTGCTTCATGACTTAGGATTTAAAAAAAAATAAAATTCTGTCAGACCAAAATGAGCACAAAACTCACACTTTGTGTGTCTGATTATCGGACAGAAAGAGATAAAGACAGAAGATGGTATTATCTAATAATGTTGTATAAAAAAAAACAAAAAAAACGCATTGCATTGCTCAAAATATCATGCAAGTCAAGAACCTTTAAGAACACACAGGAACTCACAGGTTTCCCAAAGTCATTTTAAGAAAAATTAAAACACCTTGAAAGGATTCAGTTTCTCTAGCAGACTAGAGTCCTCCTTCCTTGAGGAGGATGTAATTCAGTGTATTGAAGTCACCATACAAGTGGCCTGGGAATCCAGTCAGAGGAGTAGCAATTAGCTTAATAAACACTAATGTAAGTAGCCAAGATTTTCACAGGAACTTGAGCAGTGTTGATCTCTTTTCCAAATCACCACATAGTTTTCCTTGAAAAGGGGAAGAGGAGAGTGAGACAGAATTTCATCTATCACCAAAAAAAATCTGTATTACCATTGTCAATCACATGGCATTGAAAAACTTATTTTGAATTAGCACAAACAACAAAAAGCTGTCAAGAAAAATCTAGTCCTACTGGTTTGTCAGAAATACAGTGACAAAGACTAATGTGGAAAAGAAAACAGACACCAGATCTAACTGATGTAAACAACTGCTTACTCAGGAAAGGTCAAGTTTACACAATTTTAAGAACCAGCAACAGCTGAAAGTATCGTAAAAATTTTGGAAGAAAGCATAATGGGGGGGACTGTGTGTTTTTTGGTACTTGGTCCATATTACAGGCTAAATTCTGGAAGATGACAAACAAAACAAAAAGAAAGCAAACAGAAAAGTAGTAATACATTACTGTTCATTCCAAACACACAAAAGTAATCTTTTCAATTTACCTTATCTGTGACCCCCTATTGTATACTAAACTTTTAGACTACTATTTACCATATTTATTTCAGAAACTTCTGCATTTTCTTAATCTGTAGTTGGTAGTTCCATTAAATCTATTGTTTCCAGTACCTTTCAGTAGCAGATAAATAATTCAGCATCACGCAGCTGAAAATCAAAGTTCAGTCTAGCAGTCATTCTTGTAGTACATCATAACTACATCTTCAAATCTTACTGTTCTTTCAGTGAACGTTTTGGCAAATTGCACTCCAAATTACACCTACTTTGTCTTTCTTTTTAGAAGTAATTAGAATAGGGAAAAAAATCCTAAGTAAATACAATTTTAAGTCTAGATTCTTGACACTAATACATTAGTTAACTTGGGGCCAGAGAGAAAATGTATTTCTGACCTATATAAGCATGAGTTTTAGAAAGAAGTTTCAAACCATCCTCATATAGTTCCTCCCATTTGCAGTGTGATTAGATCAAGCAGTATGCAATACTGCATAGTTTTTATTCCCCACTCCCTCCTCACGATACACAAACACACATGGTTTTACCTCACATCTCTGGTCCTTCCTGCCATTTCCTTCATATAGTTCTCTCACAGTCCAGGCTTCAGTGCATGATTTACACCACTGCAACCCAATGGCCATGGCACAGCTGCAGCGCACTCCAATTTCACACAGAGTCAAGGTTAAAAAAATTGGCCGGACTCATATATATATTAAATGCAGTAGGCATCTGCACTGCTACATACTGTAAAAGCCTCAAAGTTCAACACATCTGCACTCTAAACCCAAAGGAATTATCGAGTGCCTATCAGTGCACTGATCTACTAGTTAGTGAACCTGCTATTTTAAGAATGCTAATCAAGTACTGATCACAGAATAAAAATGAAGATATATTAACTGTAATTGTAAAATCTGAAAAAAAGGATATACTGCAAGTTACACATTCATCAACATTATACTTTCTCGGATGAAAGCAGTCTAAATAAAGTAATTGAAAAACACACCATTCAAACTACTTAAATCATCTTGATTTAATGGCTGTATCAGTAATCATTATGTGCTTTATGGAACTTTGAAGCACAGGGACAAAGTTCAGTTCAAATAATCATTCATCTCCTAATAAGCTGAGTAAATATTCTATTCAAACAACTATATTAAAATCCCGGTTTACTGTACTTACTAAGAACTAAACTGACAACTAAGTAGAAGTTACAGTCTTTAAATTCCATTCTACTTTTCTATATCCATCCAAATGTCACAGGAAACATACACACACAAAACAGGAACACAAGATGACAGGAAAACCACTGGAGTTCAGCTGCTGCAGCAGGCACTGCCCCGTGCAGGGTAAGCGGAGAAGGATGCAGGCACGGCACAGCATGGCCTCTCGGCTTTTTGGAGGGAATTTTTAATAGACATACTATGAAAAAGCTAAACTCTCTCAAGAGACTAAACAATTGGTATGAAACTCTCCCCAGGTAAAAATTCCACATCAAAGTAAAAAATTTTTGATATTGTATGATTCTAATGAGAACACAGAAAATGAAAGAGTTGATATTGTAGTTAAAGAACTTAAGTGCTGAATTCAGGAAAATTAGTGGCAAAGTGCACAGTCATTTTCACAGTAACCAAATCATTACCACCCCCTTTAATTTTTATTTATTTTCATTTTTTCACCTGCCATCTCAGGCTTTTCAATAGATATTTCATGGCACCCCTTAAACAATATATTTAAACTGCCATTTAGTTTTGTGAAATCTGAAGCAATTAATTATTAAATATTGAAAAGAAACTACTATATTGGATTTATGACCACATTTGGGAATAACTGTGTATGGCCTTTGGTTAATGTCCAGCAGATATTCCAGTACCATCAAACCCCCTCTTTGAATCTCCAGTGCTTTTACGCTGCCTAATGTCTCACCTTGATACTATAACATGTTTGACTATTTCAGCAAATAAAGGTTTCCCCCCCGCTCATCCCTAGTCTCCAATTTTATTTCACTAAAGCACTATTATAGTTTGGATCAAAGTAATTACCATAAGAAGTTTTAAACTGTTCTTGTAATAGACTGCTGGGTTTTTTCTTTAATAAGTGTCCAATACTCTTAGTCTGTAAGACTATTTTGTGCCTTCAGCCATTTACATGTGAACATCAGCCTCATCCAACATGAAGTTTAGGAATCAAATTTCAGCTAAAATTATTGACACCTTTCCTTTCCAAGATAGCCGAAGATTAGAAATTAAAATGAATATAACAGGTGTTAAAAACACAAATATTAACTGGCATTTACTAAGACATCATAAATTATTTGTCCAGCTTTCCAGAGATCTACTGTAATCTTCCACAAAACCCCCAGAAGACATGAGCATTAGAAGACTATTAGCATAATAATATACAAAATACAAATGAGTACAAAATACTCATATATTTGTGCCATGCAAAAGGTCAGTTCTACACCACGGCAAACAGTTTGGCTGTAATCCAACAAAGCATTTAATTATAGGTTAACATATTGAACATGCTGGGCACTTTCGTAAAAAGTCAGCGCTAAAAAAAAATATTTCCAATTTCCAAGAATAATCAAGCAGTTGACTTTAAAAAAAAAAAAAAATCAGTAGTTCGATACTATTATTATCACCATTATGCCTTCCAAACACAGGTTCAGGAACTGCAAAGCTATGTGCTCCAAAGGCAAGTTACAGTTAGATATTAGGTTGTTTGATTTGGGGTTTTTTGTTGTTTTGGGTTTTTTTCCTCCCCACAAAATAATCATTACTTATATACAGCTAGTAAGAGGCCCTCTTTCAACTCAAGTATAAAAAGTCAAATCAATTTCAATACAATTTTATTCAACAGTGGCTACAAATACTTCTTATTATGAAAGCTCTCATACTGCATTAAATTTCATGGAAAAATTAGCATCTTAAGCCTGTAAAAAACCAAACCAAACAACACCAAAACCCAACCCACCTCTCTATACAGATATCTTTCCATAGACCATCAGAATTAAAGACAGTTTTCAGGTTAGGATAGAAAAGGACGTCCTATAAGCACGCTTCATTTGCTATCTTGTTCCCGCAAATGCTCTGGCCATTTTGTATTAATAACTTCAATTATCATATGATCCATTATTCTGAGGGCTAAATGAAAGGCTGAAGGAACAACAACAACAAAAAAACACACAAAAAACCCAAAACCCCAAGAACATGCCAGAAACAGTTACATTGTTAGCAAAGGCTGCCTCATAGTACTTCCCTGTCACTTCTACTCTTTTTGCCATATAAACAATTTTTCTGGTTCTGCTCTGCAGAAGGTTTCACCACTCATCATTATGGCACTCTTCAAGAAACAATTCTGGGTCTACAGACAAAGCAAACGTGTCATTATTTTACATGGAAGTACCATAATAAGAAAGATAAAAATCACAGGTTTTCCTCCAAAATGTAAGTCCTCGTAAACAATTTTTTAATTTTTATACATATATAAAAAGACATATTCATGTGTCAAGGTTGCAGTATGTCTCTTTTCTAAAGATGAGAGCCATAGTCTGTAGGAGACTAGCAATGGCACGTAGCAGTCCATAAACACACAGAGAATACACTGCATATCCAATAATATTCCAGCTAGCCAAAATCAATTCTGCTGGTGCTTTAGTCCCAGATCTATTCTGGCTTTTTTTTTTTTAAAAAACCTCTTTTACAGACAATGTTTCAGACACCATCTTGCTTTATTATGAAGACCTGAATTGCAGACAAAGTGAAAGCAGTAAAGTAGAACAAACAACTTTGATTATCTTCTTCAAATATTGTCAGGTTGGCATGAAAGCATTTGGCTCTTACAATGCCTTTTTTATTATTTGAAACATGAATAGGTTCAGAGGAACAGAAGCACAATGAGGACAATTCAGTACATCTTTCACAGAGACACAAATCCATTGTCAGAGCAAACATTGCTTTCCACATTCACCAAGACAAAGGTCTAATAGGAAGCCCTTACTATAGAGCATATCCACATCCAACAGCAGTAACGAGAATTATTTTACCAAAGAGGAATCAAATAAAAAAAAATCTTCATGATTTCAGTTTATACATCTGAATAATTTGTTATATATAAAATTACATTGCCTCCTGCATATTTATTCTGTCAGCATACACAGTTTCAAAAAACAATCCCATAAAACAGCTAGCATTAGCTTTTCTGGATGAGGTAGATCCAACAAAAGCAGTAAAAAAATCCTCTCATTTTAAAAAACTCTACACTACTGGTACCATTAAATTTGCTTATTGGCCAAATAATAAGCCAAAATTCACAAGAAACTTATAAACAGTTCCCTTTTATTTTGCATTCTTCTGACACTTATTTACTCAAGGATGCAAGATCTCCTGGAAAAAAAACATTTAGTATTTGACAACAGAGGTATTACATCTAAACAAATAAATTTATTTTCTTGATTATTTTAAAGGTATTTTCTCCATTTTCTCTCTTTATTGAGCAGCTTGCTTTTCTCTATAGGATCTGTGCTAACTTCATTTCTACCAGTTTGTCCCATCAGATTTCTAAAATAATTTTCCTCCTTACTCAATAATAGTTTTATGAGTATCACACATTACCCTGAGTACCTTGCTATTCCAACTGGAGGGGAAAATCTGGAATACCAAAGATCCAATCTCCACAGACCTAAACTCTAAGGAAAAAAAAAAAAAACAAACCACTTGGGTTTTCATCGTTCTGATCCAAAGAAAAGGAAAGCTGCTTAGAACATCAAGAAAGTTTAGCTTGAAAAACACATATGTTTGGAGACTGAGACAACCTCTTGCCACCTGGAATCTTTAGGCAAACGAAGCAATTTTAAAAAACATTAACTGTTTTAACGCTCATTCTCAGAGATGGACAGCTAACACGTATATGCCACTTTAACCACTAAGTATATGTTGAAATAATGAAACCAGAGCATAAGTGGAACACGTGGAAGACAAAGTTTCACTAAACTGTCATTTACAGTGCTTCTCACAGCTGCTCTCCAAACTAGAACGCTACTTTCCAAAATAAAAACAGGATACCTAACATAACTATTTTCCTCAGGTTTATCTACAATTTTTCCAGTTCATACAGGCCAGAGAGACAACTACAAATGCAACATTCAGTAAAACAGAGGATCCTAGCTAAAGCATGCGTTAATCAAATAGATCTTTCTTTAGGTCTCCTTTAAGTATTTACCCATGCTCATTTAGGAACAAATAAGTAAGCACCCATGTAGCACAATTATCTTCGGTTTCAGCTACCATCCCCAAAACACACTACTGCTAAAACTTGATGTTTCCAGGAAGAAAACTGCTTAAATAAATCGTTCAGCTGAAATATAAATACTGTCAATACAACACACTCTCTTCTCTTAGAAGCTATCATATCAGTTCTTTCATATGCTTCTCAACTGCTGCAAGAAATTATTTTTTTTCTAGGGGAACAGGACAGAAATAGTCTAAAAGATCATCCTTGAAATTTTACTAAAATTTTTGTATATAGTTCTGTGAATATAAACTCTGCCCTGTCTCACTATTCCTGACTCTAATATATACACTGTTGAAAATACCATTTGTTATTCACACCTGATAGAGTATTAATCACCCACATTCGTCTTTTAACTTCTACTATGATTTATAAAAAGAATAATTAGATTTTGACACTGGATGAGATGGCGTATCTATTTGTCTAACATACATGTCCACTCCTCTTCAGTCTTTCCATTCATAAGAAGTCTTCTGTTCATAAGAACTCTTTTCTATTCTCAATGTTTTTACAAATGAGCCTTCTGAAGAAAGATTTTAAAACATTGTCTTGCCATACTCACTATACTTCATGTATACTTTTAGAAAGCTTCTATACACGTTTTGCTTTCTACAGGAGACTTTGAAGAAATGTTTTTTATACGAGAAATAGTAAAAGCAGATGACTCAGTCAAAATCTAAGACATGAGGTCAGAAAGTAAAAAATTTTGAGTTATGCACTACAACAGTGATTACTGTGACTCAGTCAAAAACTAACATAGCTGTAACTTAGAGATCATCACCTGGGAAGAAATCTGAAGACTCCTGAATAGTAGAAAGACAACAGCAGAAGGCAAAACTGGACTAGAGGCTGTAAGCAGAAGGAAAGACCATGTCAAACAGTGAAAACTAAGAGAAACAAACAAACAAACAAGAATAACAACCTTTTTTTCAGACCCCCAATAATTGGTCCAGCTAGCTTTAATTTTCCCCTAAAATTAGCTATCAAGATACAGTCAACTCTCATGGATAAAACAAGAGAACTGACATAATCTTTTCAAAGCAAGGGGAAACATCACTTGGAGTTCTGTAGACAGATGTTCTCTGTCAATTTAAAAGCAAGTTTATTTCAATATAGATACATACATACAGTGTAAGTCTTACATTTGCAATAGTGTAACATTCAGTTGCATACGGTATTATACTCAGTTGCATGAGTAAGAGGTTTTTATTTAGTAGTATTTCCCAGTGATAAAAAGAAAAGTATTTTTAAACAAGTATTATTTTTTAATCTCACAAACACAAGTAGAGAATTCACTTCAGAATATGGTCCTGTCCCAAACAGACTTAACCCCGTATCAAAATCAACGAAGCAACAAAGAATACAATGACGATGCTAAAGCTAGAACTAGCAAAACTCTAAACAAGAAAGATGATCCAACTTCTCCAGTGACACAACAGACCAAGTTTAAACCAGCTGGAAATTTACTGGCTTGTGATTTGGAATTCGAGGTGTTCAAACCACAGCTGATTTTGGCATTTTCTTTTCGTTGACAGCACTATGGCTAAATACTTACGGAACACAAGAGTACATACACTAGTTTTACCCTCCCGAAAGAATCCATGTTAAAAAAGCTTTTTAAGAACACAGGCAAAATATGAAAAACTTAACAGCGGAACATAATGAAGAGATGAAGATTTTTATTCAAGTGTCCAAAAATGAAGCATATTCAATATTCTGCAGTAGAAATAGAAGTAATAAAGAAGTGGAAATAAGGCAAAATATGCAGAGAACTTCAGCCATTTACATCTCAAAAAAGAGTCAGAGTATGTTGATCAAACATATTTTATGTTAATTTTATGCATTTTCTTCCAGCAATTCCTAACTTCACTCAATACTAAAGCTTTCCCAGTATCTCAACAAAATACCACAAGCAAAATATGCACATTACTACAAGTATTCCTTTCTTTCCTCATTCTTGAAAAAAAATGACCACGTGCGTTCTCTGAAACAATCCAACATGCCAAGCCATTTTGTTAAATATTCTTGTCTCCAACTGCCTACCTCATCACAAGTATTGTCCACAAAAGATTATCCCACAGTTGCTATCAGTCTTACATAAAACTGTCTTAAAAATTCTTGTAAGGAAAAAAAAAAAGAGAGAGAATAAAATATTTACAAAGGTATCCTTTCACTCCTGTGAATTTTTAATTACTGAATAATAATGCAGGTCTTCAGAAGTATTGCCTGATAAATGATCGCTTGCCCACTACAGATCCTCTCAAGTATCACATCTGTTAAAATTTCATGGAGTCAGAGGCTTTAATGATGTCTGAAAACTCTCTATTTTTAAACACCAAGATTAAATGGAAGAAGAAAAAAGCATAATGAAATTATTTGGAAAAATGGCTCATTCAGAAAATGGTGGATAAAATCAAGAGTCTCAATGAAAAGTGAGCATTACAAAAGAACAATAAACATGTAAATCTACATTTGTGACTTATAACAACAACAAAAATCACATCTACTGCAATGTAGCAAAAGAAGAACTATTGCATGCACAGAGTATTGGTGTTGGTTCCCATTGCAGAAACATCAGAAGTACTAGTTGTCCATGAGGACAGGCTTCATCGAAAGAAATTTGTTTTTATCAGTCACTCTCAGCACTAAAAATGAAATAAAGCATGATGCAAAGCAGAACACAATGTTATGAGACAAGTACTTGAAGAGCAACATGAGATGAAGAAGAAAGCATCACACATGTCACTGCATGTTTTACCTATAAAAACCTCTGCCTGTAAGATATTGTATTATCCCCGATCATGTGGCCACATGTCAACATTATTGATTAATTACCAGAGACCACGACTCTCTCCATTGCCTTCACCAAAGCATGGTGGTTCCTTCCATTAAAGCCAGGGACTCATCTCAGACTCCCAGTTTTTAATACCATGTTATCAACACTATACGTTACAGAGCTTTACAAGGAAGAAGCTCTGAGATGCAGCACAATCGTTTTATTTTCCTCTTGCTCCAAATTGAGTATCTTTCATTGCTTCATCACCTCCTTCCTCAGAAGGACAGCCTAAGCAAATGACTCCTCATCCCATCATAACAAAATTAATTCTTTAGCCTAAGGCAAAGAACAACGAACCACAGTAGAAAACAGATCTCTAAAAAAAGCAAGTTAACTGCCAAAATCGCTTCTGTTACAATGTTTTAATAATTACTATTTTTTCCAAATGAACATATTTGTAGTAGATTAAAAAGAATATGGCAATCAAAAAAATAAAGTGAGAAAATATTTTAAATTTTTACTAATGGAAAAATCTCTTCAGGGAAAACATAAATAAAAAAAATTGCCACACAAGACTGTTTACAAAGTTTGCACAAGAGCCTATATACTAATATTTAACAAGCTGGGTATTTCCATGAGAAAATTGTGTTTTATAAATGTACTTTGAATTATTTTCTTTTGGAGAAAAGCTAATTTAATGAACATAAGAAAACAAAACCATCAACATCATAGAAAAGAGGTGACATGACTGAAACTCAAAACGTTTTATTTCCATTAACTAGTTATTTCTTATTATCTTTGTTGCAAAAGAATATCACAGAAAATACTGTTAAAAAGTAACCAGGTGAATCAAAAACAAACCTAGTGAGATGTCTGTCTTGTACCCATGACCCATTAACAAATCAAAAACCAACAGTGACAACCATAAAACTGAAATTCAACCAAAACTCAGAATAAAAAAGCAGAGTAATTGTTACAAAAAAAAAAAAAAATCTATACATCCTCTTAAAAATTAAAAGACACAAACAATATGCTTTATCATTCTAGAAAAGCAGTAAAATGCTCCTTTGGAAATCTTATGCATTCTAAATTAGGTCTGCAGATCCTGGGGATTATTTTATTTTGTGTTTACATCTGAGGTTACATACAGTTTTGCTGCGAGTTATTTTCCTTTAGAACCTACAAGGCTGTAGCAGCTCAAACTTTCTGACCTTGAAATACAAACATCTACATTCAAACATAGAACATTTTATTCAAGTGGGCACCAAAAAATGTTCTAGTCAAATTACAGAAATTTAGATAAACAGAACTTTCTAAATTCTCTCCTTTTGTGCTTTATCTACATACAGTATTCATACTGTCTCTGTTCCAAGGTAACAAATCAAACTTTTCATTTTGTCCTGTTTTAAATCCCCTGATTACTCTGAGTTTAGTTTTTTCCTGCTCCTCTTTTTATAACGCTTACTTTCTTTTTAAAAAGAAAAACTTTAATATCTCTTATGATTCCTACTGCATTACTGTGTATGGATTCACAGTGTCCAAAAACACTGCCAACCATCAATAATGAATCTGCTGTTCTCTGTAGGAAGAGCTCCGATACAAGGCAGAGGTGCAAAGCTGGATTCGCTACATCATCACACCCACTGGGTCTGGGGAGAACCATCTCTTTTAACAACTGTGGGGCAATAAAGGAACCCCCTTCCCTCTGATAAGGTCCTTCCACACAAGGTTCAAGAAGAGAAGAAAGTGGTTTTATGGCACTGATGCCTCTCCTTTCACACTGGGCTTCCCTTCCAAATCTCAGAATTTTAGTGGCATAAAGTGGATTAAGGCACTGAAGATACAGTATAATTGCCATGGTCTTTATAACCAAATGTGTCCAAAACAGCAAGGTATTTGTCCCACAGTTTTCATTAGGAGAGTAGTTCTAGCTTTAAGTCCAAGCACAAGACTGTAACCGAAAACAGAGGAATATTTACAGTACCTTAAACAAGTAACAAAAAAAGGCTTTGAGATACTACTGGACTCATTCCAGAAGAGAGGGGGAAAATTCAGTTTAATAAAGCAAATAGTTGCAATTATTCCTTCAAATGAAAATATTTCTGGTGACAACCTGCCAACACAAAAACTACGAAGGGAAACAAATTTCAAAAGAACTTCCTCCCTCTAATTTTAACAGGAGGAGCTAAAAAGAAATGGCAAAGTCAAACAGCGGAGTGTCACATTCCCACATACTCTTACCTCCTAGATCTGACTGACTATGCACCTGCCACAGAATGACTGACAAATTATGCAAGTTGAAAGCAATTAGTGCGATCAAACACAAACTAAGCAGATTACAGACTAGGAAACCAACAAGAAAAATGCTTTGCTAGCAAACAGAACAAACCCCAAACAGCTCATTAATGCACTACAAGGATGTCCAAATTGTCATCTGTAGACAACTCATGGTTCTCACATGGAAACTTCTCTTACCAAATACGAACATAGCTCTGCAAGCTGGACACCACCTGCCTCACAGCTACTTCTGCTACTTTTTGCAGCGGCAGGAACAGGCTAAGGCTGGCCACAGCGTCTCCAGCAGCTCTCCTTGCCCTGTTGATTTGCAGGTTCTTGGGTTAATGCAGGCTAAACAAGCACTGGCACTGCTCTTGTTTGCTCTAGGGCAGCCGGTTTCCCCATCTCCAGGGTTTACTGCTGTAAATAAGCAGATTCAAACCATATAGTTGCTTCCTCATCCTCCTGCAACATCTTGTTGAGGATGTTGCCAAGAAGGAACCAAGGATCTAGTTACATTAAGTCTATTCCTTCCAGAGGCCCAACCTCTGCAAAGAAGTATTTGCAAAGGGAACTGCCATCAGGTTCAATATTAATTCCTCCAGCGGAGCAATGCAATGCAAATAGGGCGCCTTCCTCAAGTAATAGCTATGACTTACTGACCTTGCAAGAATATGAAGCTTAGCCTTCAGGCTGAACCAATTATATCGTCAGTGCCAAGCAGAAGGTACCACCAGAAGCTGTAATCCATCTAAACAGCCATTTTCTTACTTGCCAAAGGACAGTCTAGCAGTGCCTCGAGAAGCGAGTACCCCAGCTTGGCACGCGATCCATGCTCAGCAGCCCTGCTCACAGGCTGAGAGGCAGTACAGCAACATGCCAGCAGTCAGGAAGTTTTCTTTTTCCAGATATTTGGGGTGTAAATTCCCTGGTTTTGGTAGCCAGAGGACTGCAGGGGGCCCTCTGCGGGAGAAGGCGGGAGCTGCCCTCGCAGCAGATGCCAGCACAGACCCACTGCGGGACAAAGCTGAGCCAATCAGGGGAGCCCAAGGCATCCCGCGAGCCAATCAGGGGAGCCCAAGGCATCCCACAAGCCAATGAGGGGAGCCGGTGGTGCCTCTGTGAGAAGACATTTAAGAAATGGCGGTCAACATCAAAGAGAGGAACAACGACATCATGGTGGAGCCACTGACAGGCCTGAAGGGACTACAGCCTGTGGACTGTCACCAGAGCTGAGGAAATGGTGAAGGAGGAAGGGGCTGTGGAAGAGTGAGACCAAGGAGCCCTGACCGCGAGCTCCTGCGCCGCCTCTCACCTCACCCGAGGGGGGAGTGTAACCCGCAGTGACAGCAAGGGAAGGGGAGAGGAGTCTGTGGTGAAGCTGGGCCTGGCAAAGGGGAGGAAAGGTGTTTTCCTTAAGTCTTTCAGTGCTTGTCATCTTTGTTCCCCAATCAGTAATCAAATGTTTAAAATTAAGTTAGATTCCCCGAATTCAGTCTATTTTGCCCCCAGCATTAATGGGCGAGTGATCTCCCTGTCGTTATTTTGATCCTTGAGATTTCTGACTCCTGTTCTTCCTATTTTCTCCCCCATCCCGCTGTGGGGAAGGAGTAAATGAGAAGCTATGCCAGTGCTTTGCTCCTAGCTGGGGCCAGGCCACCACACCAGGACTACATGGTCACTTCACCTGCCCTATTCCACAGCAGCATGCACCATCTCCATCATTAATGGAGCACAATTTTAATTACGCATCCTAGCTTGGCAGGCACCAAGGGCATGAACAAAGCCCTCAGTCCTTCCCCCATTCTTCCAGTGAACCACTGCAGCTATAGCTTTTTGGTTATCTGCTATAGACCTCAAGTTTCAAACCAGGTGTCAAAAAGTGTTTGTACCCCATGAGGTAAGGAACAGACATTCTGTAGACACTTCTACAGCCAGAAACCTGTTATACGGTTACCTGCAACCAAAGGGATTGGCCTTACATGCAAAAGTAATTTATTCTAGTCCTACCTCCCAATCCACACCAACACACAGGTCCCAGCTTCTGCTGACAGAGAAGCAAAGGTCCAGTACCAGCATCTTTGCCCTGGTGAATGAGCTGCTGACGCACAATGACACTTCTGGACTCACTCCTGTATCCACCCCCAGTTGTAGCATGCACAAGCAGAACATGCACATTTATTTACCTCACATTACAGCTATGCTTACAGAAATAACAACTGTTTAGACAGCATGAACACCATTCTCAAACTACTTTAGATAATTCCATACTGTTTGGGAACTCTTTTTCCAAGTGCATATGCCACTTGCTTTCTCTTCCAACATGCCTCAGGTCTTGTTTATCTTGATCCATAACAGTGAATCTTACCTTAGAGGATCTAAAACTTTTGCCTTTAATTTCTTCAGCTCAAAGCTTTCAAGTAAGGTCACCAGATTTTGCAAATTGTCATCAAATTCCCCCACTTGGCTGCCTTATTTACCTTTGAAGACTAACAAAAAAAATATAGCCAAGTCCTTTGCTCAAGGGGATCACAGCATCCATAACTAATATTTCTGTTGTTAGTACCCTCCGATTTTACTTTTTCTTTAAAGAATTTGTATTACTTATGAGTCTATGCTATATTCTAATCACACTGTGTTACCTTTTTCCAACAAGGAATCAATACATTCAGAGGACAAGATCTTTTTCCTTCTCCTGAAAGCCAGCAGGGACAGAAAGACATCTCCCACAGGTCTATCTTGTAGGTTTCTATCTACAGACTAACAGATCATAAGTCATTTCTGAGCAAGTCAAGGAAGTTTGTTCTTTTTCCAGTATCTTGTTGGAAATAAGAATCTAACCTTGTCACTGAAAATACATCAAAGATAAATGACATAAAGCATATCTCCCTAAGACTCTATTTAACCTGCATTTAACCTTGTCCAAATTTACCTGTGACCACCTTAGCAGAGTGTCCAGTCATAAATATATGGGCCACAGTTCAGTTTCTTCACTTTCTGAGAAACAGGAATCGAGAACTTATATATAGCATGTAGCCAACCTTGGATTTTGAATGCAAAACGCAAAGTGGTTGCATACATCTTTGTTTATGACTTTGTAAGTTCTTAACCTTCCTCTTATTTACCATCCATTTTTCCAAAGAGCAAACAATCAAAACCAAAATACTATGCTGTGTCAGCACAGCCTCAGTTGGAGGGCTAAGATTTAGTTAACAGACAGACAATGAACGGGTGAAAACAGAGGAAAAAAACCTGGCTGAATGATTTTATTTTTATTGTTTGTTTGTTTTAATTTTAAGAAAGCATCCATGAAAACCACTCAGAGTATTAAAAGAATCAGCCTGCAGAAATAATAATCTTGTTTTATTTATAGTCAGGGTCATGGGAAATCTGTCCTGATATATAAAAAAATACAGCTTCCCAGATTAGATTTGGTAACAGAATTCAAAGAATGAACAGCTATGGGAAAGTTTAAATTCTCATCAAATACACCTGAGCGTCCTTGTTCAAAATGGTTTATACTTTCTGCACTCATTAAGCAGCAAGTATGAAGGCAATTGTAAATGCTAGTGTACCCAGGACAAATTTTTGTGGTAACCTAGCGTGTACTAAGGGTACATACATCTGTAGTGATTATAGACTACAGTTTGTGATCATGGTTAATTACAGCATGCTTAAGATATTATTTGAATAATAATAATAAAAATAATGGACAGGCTGGATCGATGGGCCAAGGCCAAGTGTATGAGGTTCAACAAGGCCAACTGCCAGATCCTGCATTTCGGTCACAACAACCCCAAGCAACGCTACAGGCTTGGGGAAGAGTGGCTGGAGAGCTGCCCAGCAGAAAAGGACCTGGGGGTGCTGGTGGACGGCCAGCTTAACATGAGCCAGCACTGTGCCCAGGTGGCCAAGAAGGCCAACAGCATTCTGGCTTGTATCAGGAATAGCATGGCCAGCAGGAGTAGGGAAGTGATCGTGCCTCTGTACTCAGCACTAGTGAGGCCTCACCTCGAGTACTGTGTTCAGTTCTGGGCCCCCCTGTACAAGAGGGACACTGAAGTGCTGGAGCGTGTCCAGAGGAGAGCTACCAAGCTGGTGAGGGGACTGGAGACCAAGTCACATGAGGAGAGGCTGAGGGAGCTGGGCATGTTTAGTTTGGAGAAGAGGAGGCTGAGGGGAGACCCCACTGCACTCTACAACTACCTGAAAGGAGGTTGTAGGGAGGTGGGTGTTGGCCTCTTCTCCCAGGTGAATAATGACAGGACCAGAGGAAATGGTCAGAAGTTGCAGCAGGGGAGGTTTAGATTAGATATTAGGAAGAATTACTTTACTGAAAGAGCGGTCAGGCACTGGAACAGCCTGCCCAGGGAGGTGGTTGAGTCACCATCCCTAGAGGTACTTAAGAAACGTGTAGATTTGGCACTTCGGGGCATGCTCTAGTGACAGAGATTGTAGGGGGTTTTTCTGTGTGTCTATGGTTGGACTCAATGATCTCAAAGGTCCCTTCCAACCATTAAGATTCTATGATTAAATTTGGCAAAAAAAAACCCAACAATAAAATTACTTTATTAAATGCATTAATAAAAGCAATCACTAATCCTTTATTAAATATCCCTTATATAGAGGTCTGCTGCACATGCTATTGAATTAGTTGTATCCAGCGGCACTTCTTACCCCCAAAAATAATGCTGATGGCAAGAGGATGTCTTTCTTCTGTACTTATTGCTCTGTTAGGTGCTTGCATAACAAAATTCATCTTCTGTCACTTCTGCTTCACAGTTTAAAAAGCTGTTTATTCTGAGTACTGCATCAACAAAGTACACCACCACAAACAAAGCAGTATGGAACTAAGCCTGAACCCCAAGATAGTCACTGACCTTGAAGAAATTATCCTGTCTCAAATCAGTTTGTATTCTTACATGCCCAGTCATTCACCCTGCTGCTACACTTGTGTAAGTGAAGCAGTTCTGACCCCTATAGTATGGTAACTGGAAGGATAAGATCTTTGTTATTAATACATTTCTATCTGGGCAGCCATAGTTTGTGACATCACACAATCTTTACAGAAATGCTACTAGACTTGAGTCATCTATGTCTCAGAACATTCGATTACCCTCACAGAAACAGCACCTTACTGAAGAATTGCATTCATTCTTAATTTTCCTTTGATAAAGGTATGCTTTTGGTTTTATCCGTCAAGGAAAATCAATCACAGAAGCTAAATATGAACAGTAAATCCACAGCAGCATATTCTCCAAGGCATCCAAGCGACAGGCTTACCCCTTCTGGAGGCAGCTTTCTGCTAGACTTTGCAGAATCTGGCAGACCGTGACCAGAGCCTTTAACATAAGATACTAATTTAAAATAACAGTGGCGGCACCATGTTCTAGAAGGTCCTCATGTCCCAGACCACAAGCAAAAGGAATAAGGATACCTTTGTAATTCTGTAAAGCAGAATCGTTATATTCTCTGCTGCACATTCAATAATTCACTCCGCTCTTGCTGCTCCCTGCAGGAGCTAAATAAACCCTAGGTGACAACATCAGCTATACAAGACAAGCTCTGTGTCACACAAAACAGGTGCCCACCTGCACTGAGGTGCCTCAGGAAGGAATCCCCTTTGTGCTGATTGCCATAGGACTGTTTTTTTCTCTTTAGAAATGCTGCAATTATCTTTGTCAACACTGCAGGTAGGTAAAATGTTGGTGTCAGGTGCCTGCCAGCTGGAATGCAGCCTGGAATGCAGCACCTACGGTCCCAACTGTTCTCTACCTCTTCCATCACATTCTCAAAGACACAAGCTTGGCCACTGTGAAAGTCACTAACTTTTTTAGTAAAGTATATTCATTAACCATTTTGAGAATCTATAGCCATTCTCAGGTAGCACATGGTCTTATAGCATCACATTGAGACGTATTCCTTCTCACAGACACAAAAATACCTGCCTGCATATCTTATTTCCTTTATTATTAAGGTTTCTATCTACACTTTATATTCCATTTCTGATCCCATCTCCCATTTTCCCCACCTTCATCAAGAATACAGCTTTGTGTTAACGCCTTCATTTGACTTAATGTACATTGCTACTCAGTTCATATATATGCTATTTACCTGTAGATTCTCAAATACAAATATATTATATGTATACTTAATTCAACTATGATAAACTGGACCTTTAAGAAGTGTTATCCAGTATTTTCCTCCACTGGAAAAGGGTTAGCATGATGATAATTCTCCATTTCTATTTGCCACCAACTACAATCACTATTACTTCATTTTGCCTAGAATTAGCCAGATTTGGAGGGTATGGCATTGGTATGGGGTTTTTGTGTATTTTTTTGGTTGGCTGGTTGTTGTTTGGGTTTGGGCCAATCGGCTTTATTGCTTTTTTTTCTTTAGTTGAGGAGGGGATTTAATGATGGAAGCTGGTATTTCCTTGAAAAAATGTGGTTATTCAAAACATGTAGATAAGTTCCATTTCCCTGAACAAAACAAAAAACACAGCAGGTGAGAACTATTCTGCATACAGCACAAAGCCTATTTCATCCAATTCTCTCCCCAATTCTATTTCCTACTTCTCTGGGTCACCAGATTCTCCAGTCTACTTGATGTTTCCCTTCCTGCATGCAGAGGTCCAAAGTGCAATATTCAGCCTTTAACATTAGCAGTCCTCAAATGAACAGAGGGAGTGCAATTTATAAAAAGACCACAGATTCCACAACATATTTCAAAACGAATGTCATGCTCTTGAACAGTAACTGCATTTGTTTCCTTGCCTCCTAAGTAGCTGTAAGAAGTGTTGCTTTGCTTAGTAAAAGGACACACTCAAAACCAAAACTCATCTTTTTCATATATATTATAGCAAACCTAAAACCTTACAAAACTGAATATAAAAGTATTAAGAAACTTACATTATTTAAGCTAAAAGTTTCAGTTGGCTTTTTTTAGATGACTACAATAAAAAACAATGAATTACAAATCTTCAGTAATTTCAGAATCTATAATAAAAGAACACAAATGTACTGCATCTCAACATGGATATAGATAAATAGTGGAATTGGTACAATACGTGTTCCCCTGGCATTCTGGCCAGGAACAATACTTTCCAAGTTTTGCCTCAAAAGCCTTTCAGGTAACTCCCAGAGTATTGGAGCATTAGAACCTAAACCCACCTAAAGTGACAAAAGTTCTAATCACTTCAGCAGAAGTGTCCACATTACTCAATTATACATTTTCTAAGCACTCAGAAGGGCTCACACACTTCATTGCTCCAACAGTGAGGCCGACAGATACCAGAAATCATCTCAGTTCCTGAAACTTTATCAGTTTCACAGGAGACTGACACCAACCCTAAACACTAATGTTGATCAGTTGCTCCTCTTCACAGCTTAAGAAGTTCACACAAACTGCTTCTCCTCAACAATACCTATTTGGTCTTAACAGCAAGGGAGTCAGAGTAGCAAATGTTGTGATGTGAGTACTAATTAATTTGCTCTTCGTTGCTCCTACTGTCTAGTGACCTGAATTCCTAATTTCTGTTACCAGCTTTCCTATCTACCTTAATCATTTCTCTCCTTAACACTGCTTTAGTGCTGTACAAAGCAAAGGACTCCTCTAGTTCCTGCAGCAGAGTCGGACAGTTCATTGAGCAACCTCTTATCACCTCCTGCTCTTCGGCCTCCCACACCACAGGGGACTGCTCGGAAACCATGGATTTTCTACCATCAGCAAAGTCAAAGCTTCTCTTGCTGACACACAGAAAACTTCTTTGACTTCTGGAAATGACTAGAAATTACCTATAGAAGTACCTACATTGCAAATCAAGACCAATAGAAACACAATTAAGATGAATGCAAAGCCCCACTCAACCTAGCCAAACTTTTAGGCAGGCATAAACCAAGTGAAGATCCTGTGGCCGATTCCTACCAGCCCAACATCCTCTCTGCAGAGAATCCAGGGAGGGTGCTTGGGCTGTGTGGAGCTCCACATGAGGGGTAGGAGGCTGGAGCTGTCTTGTACAGAGCCATCACTTTGCCCTGCAAGACTGCAAAATCAGCGCTGAGAAAAACTGCCCTCATTCACCACAGCTCAGAAGCCGGAGGTTTCTCCATGCAGGTCTGTTCCGCAGTGTATATTCCCAGTCTTGCCTACCCAGACACACATACCCATTTCAGCTGCACAGATGCATAACTTCATCACATGCTTTTTAGACCAGAGGCTTAAATATTACACAGTGTCAGTGTTGTCACTTGTCCCTCCAAGAAATACTGCTGTTGTCTCACCTATATAAATGTCATACTGTAACTTGAGTTCCTCTATTTCACCCTACTCAAAAGCAGGTACAACAGCCACATTTCTTCCTTGACAAAATAATTAGGGAGGATATCCAGTGGTGCACTGCAGCAAAACAGCAGCCCTGGTTATCTTGCATAGGTAGGTTACATTTTAGACATTGAAACCTAGGCCTTTAAAGCATAACATTTTGTGAAAGGTGGATCATGTAGGAACTCCAAATTTAGATTTCCTAATAAGATGATCCAGGAAAACATTTGTCTTGCATTAATACAACCATGTCCAGCCTGATCTTCCTTTTTATAAAGTTGTTCTACATGTGTATAGAAAGCCTTCAGAAGAACATGCTTCCTTTTGCTTAAAGGATTCTAAAAATATTACTTCCTAATGAGGAGTTCATTTGCATGACAAATTCTCTGTGCAGTGTCAGAAACATCTTTAAATGAAGATGTCAAGCTTACAGGAACTATTCTGCACGCAGATGAGTTCTCACCAAACTTTGCTTGTGACAAGTTCATTTCATTTTCATCATCATGTGCTTTGACAGCAAGATAAGAGAATCACAGCTTTTCCCCGGTGAGAATCCTTTGCTCACATATTAATTCAAACAAAAGAATACCATCCAGTTGAGTTCATCCCTACTTTCCTGGCCAAATATTTGAAAGCAATCATTTACAAAACTAACAGGTAGAGTATGTATATTACCCATACTTTCCATTGTAATTCTCACAGGAGTATATCCAAATATTAAGGAAAAATAGTGATAAAACCACTACAGGCTTTTCTTCCCTCTACGCTATAGATTTAAACTAGAGTCCACAAAACCATCAAGGTTTTAAAATTGGAGAAAAAAAACATGAACATCTCATTTAAAAAAAAAATCAGAACGAAATCCCAAAACTTATAACGTCTGCTGTGCAAATATTGAAACCAATATTCTTCAGCTGTCCACATAACACAGAGAAACCTAGGCATATTCACTGAGAGAGACACCTACGTACAATGTCTTCTGTCTTGAGAGAAAGCAAACTTAGGAGTTACTTCCCCCTCCAAGACATCCAGAAAACACTACACCCATCCGGAAAGCCTTGGTCCAGTCACAGAAAGCCACAGCAGTGTGACTTCAATCAGGCTGAAAAACTTGCACTTCGTAACCCCAACTTTAAAGACGTCTACTTTACAGCATACATGGCGCTTTTTTCAGAAGTGTTAATTGGCATGAGAGAAGGCACTGTTCTTCAGGTACTCAAATGTGACTACGTGCCTCTGACAGTCTCAAGGCCAGGCAGGTGGATGGTGACATGGCAGGCACGGAGCTTTCAGTCACGCTTCCCTGAAAAAAAAGTCACTAGATATTCACATGACGTGACAAAAGCTTTATGGTGGAAATAAAAGACATTTCTTACTGTACCTGAAGTCTGAGAATACGTGAGAGCTCAGAACCTGTACACTTGTTTTCTCTCCTCAGCCTGAAAGCTTTGAGAATTAATGAGGAAGTCATGAGGAAAACTTTAAACAGACTGTTTCCAACATCACCAGACTTACTTTCTCAGATTTTATCTGTTTCCATTTCCCACTCGAATCTTATCTTAGATTATTTTTCTTCCTTTTCTTTCTCCACTTCCCAGCTTTTCCATTTTCTTACATAATACTGAATAAATATTTTATAGCCAAAGAGGATTTCTACCTGTTATGCAACTCCCATTTTTAGGGGCAGCTTCCCATTTCATTTTTACTTGAGCGAAACCAGAAGCTGTACTGATGCAAGCAGAAGAAGAGTGTGCCTAAAATTCAACAAACAGCTATATTTATGCTACATTAGAAATGCTGAATGATGTGAATTTTCATTTCATCGATATGCATATGGGGCTGACAATATTGAGGAAAATATTAACATGTGTATACACACATCAACAAAACTATTAATTGTCATGTAAAGAGGGAGGAATTTAAGCATGCCAAGCAGATGCATCACAGCTAAACTGGAAAGAACAGTCATATTCCAATTCCGAAACAGGCCAGGATATACATGTACGTGCTTTGGATGCCCAGTTTCAGCTGCTTCCCAGAGCCAGAGAGATTCTAAATAGCCTCCTCTAAAAAGTGCTCTGAACAGAGCTCACAGAAACCTCAAATCAACTTTTCAAACTTCGGACTGCAATATCTGTCCAAAAGCTAAAAGCTGTTTCTTTAGCTCTGCCTACAACTTTAAAAAAAAAAAAGTTTAAACAAAATTTCCACCATCCTCTGGCCACCCACCTGCTTGTTTACACAGAGTAAACCCATTACAGGAATGATAATGGATATAACAAGAAGGTGCCTAGATTATAAAAAATGTTTACACTCATCAATATACAATCAGGTCACCAGCGGATGGCAAAAATTATGTGTAGCAGAGAGCCTGATGCCTCCAGATAGGACAGCAGCAGTGGTTACAGAAACAGACCAAGCTGAAGGCTAATATATTCTAATCACTGTAAGAAACACTTCCACTGTTTTATCTCAGCAGGATGTTTAGTTTCAGCACTACAGTTTTCTGAAGAAAAATAGTTATTTTAGATTTTAAAAATTTAAGCATTAGTTCTGGTTATTTTCCCCCCCGTTTTAGTTAAGAATTAATAATGCAGTGATGTACCCATATCAATAACATTCAGGAACAAAAATATATTTAAAATATTGGCTTTAATAATAATACAAAGGGTACAGGTCTTACGCTGCCATCGACTCTTCAGTGTGTGTCCTGAATGTGTAATATTTTAAGAAATGCAAAGAAGATTCCACAGAACTATTAAGTTGTAATTGGATTTAATATATCAGCTGCTTTCACTTGCAGTTTTATGCTACAAAACAGAGATTGCAGAAAAGAAGCCCTACGCGTTTACTCAGTTACTTGAATCACTTCAAGGAGACCGTATAACAATCAGAAAGGTCAAACTTCTTCCTTCCATATGGTATTAAATAAATGGTAACACAGAGCAGTGCAAATTCTGTTTTTAATGGGTACAGCATTCCAGGTTTTGCGTTCTAAAAAAAGAATAAGCAGCTCTTTGCTCAGCACTAAGTGCTTTACTACACGTCACAAAAACAGGGTAGCTGGGAACTTGGAGATTACTAACACAAAACACTATTAACATGGTGCCAAAAAGATTTATAAACAGGGCAGGAGAGACCTTGAAATTTCCACTTTGATTCTTGTTTCGTTTAAAAGCTTTCCTTTCTCCAGCCACCCAAACCCATGCTCACGCCGTTAGATGAGTGGCAAACCCACCCCTGCTGCCTCACGCTCAGGATTAGACTTGGGCTGAGGAGGGACCCTGATCTGCAAAGGACTTCAAACAAAAGTCGTCCTAGTCAACGTGGGGCGTCAGGTGGGGAAGAACCCGCAAACATGCTGCAGCCGAAAAGAATAAATATATAATAATGCACATCTACACATGTGCAGTAAGCACATTCAGTCGGCAGTTCCGTGGCTGTGGGTTTATAGGCATTCCGGGTCTGTAACGTCCCCACATCAGGGGACGCCGCGGTGCCCAGGGCGGGGGCCGGCGGAGACCTTCGGGAGCGGCCCTGCCCCGCCGCCGCCCGTGTCGCTGGCGCCCCCTGGCGGCCCCGCCCGGGAGAGGCGGCCGCGGCCCCCCCGGGAGTGCCCCGTGGGCGACGGGGGAACATGCCCGGAATAATTATAGCCGTTGTAGTAACAACCTGGTAGGCAGCCGCTGCCTGCGCAGCGCCGAAAAGCCGGCACACAGCATCCTGGACGCGAGTTGTGCCTGGTCTCAGCCTGGGGTCACCCACAAGGAGCCACCCTGCTGCCTTCAGACAGGGCTCTGGCTATGAACCCTCCTCACAGGGGTCCTACCACTCCCACAGGAGACAATGGCGAGATCCTCTCACCAGGACCAACCGCTGCCATTTGGAGCTCCCTCATCTAGCCATGAGCAGCAACACACAGGCCAAGTGCTGGGGTTGAGTACAGCTGGGTTCCCCGTCCCCCCTCAGACTCCACCAAACTCAGCAGCATTTCAGGACCAATACCCGTACCAATGCCAACCAGGCATTTCAGGATGCGTTTGGTCTGCATTCAATAAACCAAACGCTGCTGAGTCAAAGACAGGCACCAGGACACGAGCAGTAGGGCTGCAGCTGCTGCAAACCCAAGAGGAGCCGCATCCAGTACGCGCTGTGAGCCCACACAGCGTTTAGAAACCATCTCCACAGTCAACAGTATCAGACGCTGCTGACAGAGCCCGACGTCTTTTCTTCGTTTATCCTGAGCAGATCACATTAGCAGCTACTGAATGAATTCTCTGTAGAGAGGGAGGTTTAACATCCAGTCTTTTGTCCTGGATCTTTAAAACCCTTTTAACAATAATGGCTCAAAAAACATACTTTTTCTATCTTAAAATGTCAACTCAATATTTGAAATTTGAATACAGCCTTCAGTACAAGGTAATTCAGAACTGAAGATAAGGCAAGAAATGAGGGAAGCGTTTGCCCCCTCCCCTTGTGAGTGCCCTCTCACCACCTAAGGGCTTTCTACAGCATGCACTTGAGAAAATCCCATTAGGTGGAGAAGAGGGAGTGATATATCTATATATAATAGTCCTCACATACACACATATATATATAAAAAGAGGATACTTGGCTGAAGAAAAGAAGAGCTTAACAGCTCCAGAAAAATCTAGCTACTATGCTCAAGGACAAACCTGTTAAGCACCTGAAGCCCATATTTTCTACTCACAGGTTAAAGGGGTGAAAAACACTGACTCAAGTCCATACATAAGTCAAGAGTGTGACAGCACGCGCGCACACTCCTTTTGCCATTGACAAGTGATGGTTAGCAGCAAAATCACAAGAGTGGAATATCACTAACAGGGATTTTGAACCACTGTTTGGATAAGACATACAATTCCTTAGAAACCTCAAAAAAAAAAAAAAAAAGGTGCAACAGTTTTATTTGTTTCCCACTGGAGAAAGAGGATGTCTTTAGTCTCTGAGCAAACAAACAGAAAAGATAGAAACAAAACAGACACTGTTCAGTGACTGAGCCAATTGGTTGCACTTGGTTGGGTGGCACCAGTCTCTCTCTCACTTCGGGGATTTTTTTGTCGTTGTTGTAAAGAAAGAATTTTTCAACCAACTTTGAGCATCTCTAAATAACAATTTGTAATCAAATGAGTGTTTATACTGCCTGTGCAATAACACAAATTAAACCTACACAACTGCATAGTTCAGTACAGATCTAATAATCTCAGCTGGCTCTTGGTGCCACACTGCTTTCCCTCCTGCTTCAGCTAACATTTGCCTACATGTGCATCCACATATTTCTGGGTGCCAGCTCAGGCAGCAGAGGCTAGCAGCAAAAGAGCAGAGCTAGCCCAGAACTCCCACCAGAGAGCAAGCGGCAGCATTACAAGCAACAATGCCAATTCCTAGGGACAAGGAAGAATGACAGCTGAACACGCGGAGTCTCCAGTTAGAAGACGAACGTCCAGGGTATCTGTCAATCTCAAATATGAAAACAAGTTTGGTGACATAGCTCTGTGCATGTGAGCATACAAAATTCCTTTGATATATGCTGTAATATCAACTTGTTCTGCTGTTATCTCACTCTCTGGGTATAACTACCACCAATGAATATCTTATACTAACAACTGCTTGGAAGCCAACCTCCCACATTAGCAATGAACTCAATTTACAGCTGGTTTGGTTACTGTATAAACAGTCAGTGGTGCTGAAGGGTTAGAGACCAAGACAAATGTTTTCACTCTTCGAATACATTTCGATTTATGTCCACTGTGAGACAGGTGGCAATGGCTGACAGAAATACTAACATGCAAATATAACAATAATATCACATTAACTATTCACAGAAAGAGCTAAATACCATTTATGTCCTAGGGAGCGTTCAGTGTATGTGTAAACATGCTCGTTTACTCTCTCCTGCTCACCCTCTACCTTCTATGGGCACAATAGAAAAAACCTGGAAAAGTAGCAAATTCAGTCTCTTGATACTGCATTAGCATTGGAATTTCCCATGTTGGCAAGAACACTGGGGACAAAAAAGTCTGTAATTACACATTAAGTCTGCAAATTTGGTACTTCTTCACTAGTCAGCAAAATTCACAAACTTCAACTAAAATTCTGACTTGTCATGTATGTAAGTCTTGTACCAAAGAACTGGAAGCTCATAGAAAAGATGCTTTGATCCTTTTTAACAACCACTTCACCATTTAGCTGCCACTTTCTAATTTTTTGTCTTGAATTCTAAGAGAAGCAAAACTGCAACATAACTAGAATTTTTTTTGTACAAAATAGAAACTTAAAAAGATACGATTCTAGCTAAAAGTTAAAGAGAACAAGAAGCATTTAAGGAGATTTCAAAGCTACACAAATGAGTTTTTAATCTTCTTTCTTATTCTACCCCACTCCTATAAGAAAAAACACTCTAAGGAAGAAGTGTTTCACGTACTACACTCCTCTGAGAGTTAAATTTTGCTCTGCTTTTTTTTTTTTTTTAAGGTCAACCATATGCTCTATTTAGTTCTGCCTTCCCACTCACACACAACACTTTAAAATCTACCAGTTACTGCAATATCAACTGCTTTGATAAAATTTATTCCTTCTCCCAACAAATCTTGCTTCTCTTTAACCTTCAGCCATTGCAGTTACCACAAAGCTATTACTATCAGGTTTCACACGCACATTAAAGTCCACCACAGTGAACAGAAAACTTCATTTAAAGCACATAATCAGCAAAACACAAAGCAAGAGGTGATGTAACCCCTCTAACAGGAAGCTTTGCCCATGCACGTGTCGAGTCACAGTTCTCATTAAATAGATTTCAAGACTCACTAAGACATTTTGGAACCATGAGCTTCGCAGCTAGAAATACCAGTACATCCCAGAAAAGACTGTTGTAGCTAGCACACACATGTTTAGTCAGAAAACTAAGTGTGCTTTTCACAAAGTTTTTAAGGGTATCATACAGTAACCTGAGGCATTAAAATAATATACTCATCAAGATCACTTTTCAGTACAGAAGCAATCCAAACCCAGCCTTTTCTAACGCCATAATATTCCCCCACAGTGAGCTCAACTTCTCTAAGGACTGTACGGCAGCTTGCATGCCGCGCAAGCAGACGCTGAAGTCCTGTGTCCTACATGCTGCAGTGAGGCACGTGGGAAAAGTTTGTAAGAGGAGGGGGAAGGAGGCAAGAAGGAAAAAGGCTTTTATTTGTATTTCTATCTATGTTCTCGCTCATTGCAAGCAAGACTCCTGAAGGATTAATTCTGCTTTCCAGAAATGACACCAACAGGCAATTTTGAGTTATCATCATGAGACGTGGGCTAATTTTAGGATGAATGACATGCTATTAACTCAAATGAAATTATACCCATTTACACCAAAAGTGAACTCTAATGTGCTACTGTATTGTTTTCAAGCAAATATTTGGATAAACTGGTTTACAATGGTGCACTACAAGACACTGCAAACCAAAAACACATCACTTGTCACCTACAGTATCCATTTAAATTGCCATTTTTACTTAAAGAAAAGTACCAGAGAATACCTGCAAAGGTCCTAGATTAGAGGTTTTTGAGAAATCCACATCCATCCAAAATAAAAATATTTACTTTTCTTTTTTGAAAAAAAAAAAAAAAGAAAAAATAAACAAACCAAACCTAAAGCTGCTGCATTATGTATGCCCAGTAGAAATACCTTTGCCTCAAAGCAATTGAAATCATCAATCTGGAGCAAAACAGAAAATTAAGCACTCGAGAAAAAAAATAATAATAATTCACAGCTTACCAGCCTCGACCCAGGGAGCCTAAACCTTATTTTACACAATAATTCTCAAGTATTAGCGTTGTCCACTAGCATTCTAGAAGAGCAACTAATCTCCTTAGCTGAAATCCACTGACTGGAAACATACTGAATATACTGTGCGAACAGTTTGAAATTACAACATAAACTGCCAGAGAAAGACAACGAAAGTCCCATAAAACATTCTGTAAGCAGAGACAGGAAAGGAGAGCTAGACTGAACAGCAGAGACTGGACCAAAACAAGAACAAAAAAGGGTAAGTCTCAAGATTTTTAGCACTTTCACTGGGCCTACCTCCTCACTGTTAGTCTTCCCATTCCCTTGGGACATAGATGGCATCTTCTGCACATCCTTCTTTCATCCTCTTCACAGGTTGGAATCAGAATTTTCAAATTGCTCAAAGTTTTCCAAGTTATTTTGAAATGCCCACTATTGCCTACAAATTCCAGTTTATTTTCATTGTAAATGATACTCTGGTAAGCTCAGCACTCATGCTCCTGCAGTTGCAATGCTGGGGTTTACAACAGACCAGGTTAGGTCCTTCCTGGATCAGCACCTTTTTAATACCAGCACTTGCTGAGAACCACTAGAAACCAGAGAAACAAGAGTGCCTGCAGGCACCCAGAGCCCTGGCTGACATCTGCAGGGGGCTGAAAGTGCTTGTTACTCTCTAACCACACCCTGTTTCTACTCTGAAAGGACCAGCGAGATTCCCTGGTTCCAGGCCACTATGTCAGCAATTTCAGAGATGCACATGCAACTTCATTGTGGCATCTCTGCCTGCAGCTTTCTTCCCCTCCGCTCATATTGCTGGCTATGCTTCATTTTTAATTTGTTGAGTAGAACAACTGTTATTTTACAATGTCTTAATTACTGTTCCTTTTTTTTTTTTTTAGGATTCTCTCTTTTCAAATAACAGGGTCAGCTGAGCACACAACGTAGTCCTGTCAGTCTGAGAGCCAGATTAAACGCATTTCGATTCACGCCTTCCCTCCAAGAGCAGTGAGGAAGCGACTGTTCAGGCTTGAACTCCTGCACAGCCAAACACCTCCACCTGTGTCTCTGTAAAGTTCAGTATCCACCTGTGGCCACTGGTGCTGGCAGGGGAGGCGGAGATGGAAGGGAAAAGACCAGGGAAGGGGACAGACCTGTCCTGGAGTGCTTTTTCCTTCAGCATATGCGCACAGCCCAAGATGAGCTGAAAATACTGGTGCCACCGCCCTGTACACCACCCCACAGGCTGTGCTGGAGGACTCCGGAGACACAGCTGGTCTCCAGGGCTGGCAAGAGTGGGCAACTCATGCTTGAAGTATGAGGCTACGTCGTCACTACAAAAAAAAGGAAAGAAAAAAAAGATTGGCTTTTTGACTGGAGCTTCTGGCTGTCATTCTTATAAAGATTACAGTCCCATTTGTTCTTTGCATAAAGAGTAGGATAAGCTTCAATATTTGTAAGGTATGAAAAAGTTTCACATCAATCATGTGAAATCCGTCTAAATAAATGCTATTAAACTCAAAGCTGATGGCACTTAGCCTGAGGTCAGTACTATGGGATCAATGCAAATAAACCTTTCCTGCCTTTAGAAGTCAGTCATGTCTACCCAAAGAGAAAAATGTTCAAGGCAGTCACCAAGTGATTTAGAGCTGGTGGCATTACTTCATTTAAATAAAACATTCATTTAACAATGCAACACTGATTTCCTTTAAGCTGACTTGCTTTTCTGTAAGAATTATTAACCACAGAAAACATATTTTTCCCCTTTAACCATACTGCCTCAATCCACTTTGTACTCCATCTATTTCTTATTTGTATTTTGTTTCTATTGAAAAATGGAAACAAAAATATCGCTCATAAGAAGTAGATTTGACAAAAATTACATCAATAAAATACGAGCTATCAGGAAATTATTAAATCCATTCCCTGGACTGCATCCAAGATCACCCAGAAACTAGCTTGGATTTCAGAAGAGAAGACCATTAACTTTCATTGCCTGTGGTAGAAAACCTGCTGGGAGTGTGTTTCAGAAGACATTGCCTTCTATTCACCATGGGCCAGGTGTTAACTTAGCATCAAAGCCACAGGGAAGGCAACAGAGATTATTAAGATAACTAGAAAACTACAAGAAGCTGCGCGTAGGAACTTCACATAGTTTAGGAGAACTGGGTACAATACACTAGGGGAAAAAAAAAAAAAAAATCACATTCCCATCAGAATATTATTTCCTTCATGTTAATGAGTGTGGACAAAAAGTATCTATGTTGAGTGCAAGAGAAAACTGGTGCAGGAGAGAGCACACAGAGTATTTTGTGTAATGCGGACTTCGGTCAAATTGGAAGTGGACTGAAAAGCCAAGTACATCCTATTAGGCAAAGGAAAGGAATCGTTATGACTCATCTCCCCACTTGCCAGCAGGATGACAGACTCTTATGGTAGAGTACCGAGGAAACAATCGATGCTGCTAAGTATTACCATTTTTCGTCTTGGGGGTAATACATAATTTGGCTTATGGAATGTGTGATTTAGGGAGGTTTGCTTTTTTCCTGGATTGAAGAAGCGTTGGCGAGAAGAATGGTTTTCTATATGGTAGTAACAAGAAACAAAAATTTTATTACAACTACTACAACTTCATAGAATCATAGGGTTGGAAGGGACCTCTGGAGATCATCTAGTCCAACCCCCCTGCCAGAGCAGGGTCACCTAGAGCAGGTTACACAGGAACGTGTCCAGGTGGGTTTGGAATGTCTCCAGAGATGGAGACTCCACCACCTCTCTGGGCAGCCTGTGCCAGGGCTCTGCCACCCTCAAAGTAAAGAAGTTCCTCCTCATGTTCAGGTGGAACTTCCTATGCTCAGATTTGTGCCCGTTACCTCTTGTCCTGTCCCCGGGCACCACTGAAAAGAGCCTGGCCCCATCCTCCTGACACCCACCCTTTAAGTATTTATAAGCGTTGATAAGATCCCCCCTCAGCCATCTTTTTTCCAGACTGAAGAGACCCAAATCCCTCAGCCTTTCTTCATAAGAGAGGTGTTCCAGTCCCCTCATCATCTTTGTAGCTCTCTGCTGCACCCTCTCCAGCAGTTCCCTGTCCCTCTTGAACCGGGGAGCCCAGAACTGGACACAGTACTCCAGGTGCGGCCTCACCAATGCAGAGTAGAGGGGGAGGATGACCTCCCTCCACCTGCTGGCCACACTCTTCCTGATCCACCCCAGAATGCCATTGGCCTTCCTGGCCACAAGGGCACAGTGCTGGCTCATGGTCATCCCGTTGTCCACCAGGACTGCCAGATCTCTTTCCACAGAGCTGCTCTCCAGCAGGTCAGCCCCCAACCTGTCCTGGTGCATGGGGTTATTCCGCCCCAGCTGCAGCACCCTACACTTGCCCTTGTTGAATTTCATAAGGTTTCTCTCTGCCCAGATCTACAACCTGTCTAGGTCTCTCTGTATGGTGGCACAGCCTTCCGGTGTGTCAGCCACCCCCCCCAGCTTTGTGTCATCAGCAAACTTGGTGAGGGTGCCCTCTATCCCCTCATCCAGGTCATTGATGAATATATTGAAGAGGACTGGACCCAGTACTGACCCCTGGGGAACACCACTTGTCACTGACCTCCAAGTAGACTCTGTGCCCCTAATCATGACCCTCTGAGCTCTGTCTTGCAACCAGTTATCTATCCACCTTACTGTCCTTTCATGTAGCCCATCACCATACTGATGTGGAAATTTAAAATGAGTTTCAAATGCTCCTTACTTCATTTTTTCATTAGTCCCACATTTTTCCTGTGTGTTATGAATCCAATCTGAGACATGTTTTAACCAGGATGCTCCTTAGGCACTCACACTTTGAACCAGGATCATAAAAAGAGCAAAATATACATACCACAGCTCAGCTGTCTCTAAATTAGAGAGACAAGAAACAGAAGAAGAGATGAGCGTGCACTGCAGAACATACTTAGAACTCCCACATCTGAAAGATCTCCGAGTACTGAGATCAATTCATGTAAAGGGATCTTTTCAGAATGGTGCTGAAGAGGTGGATGGGTCACGGCACACAAACCCTGCACATGCAGCACAGACGGCCAGGTTATGCAGGGAAAAGTTCAAGTGCAAAGAAGTGCTAAGGGAACAAAATCCTTGTTCCAACATGTAACACTGACCCCATATTTTATCTGATCTTTGCCCCTGTACATGACGTGAGTGCCTTCAAGAACTGCCACAAGCCTCAGCAAAGAGGCAGTGGAGGCAGCACCAGGAGAATTCTCCTTCTAAAAGAGCTTTTTCATGGGGGATTTGCCACTTGAACTCCCACAGACTTCTACCGTATTCAAATGCAATTTCTAGTCCAGTTCCAACATGACTGGCAATCTCCATCTTGTCTTCAGGAATCTGGAGATGCAGCATTACCCCAGGAAATAGGACGTTGATTTTTTTATGCCTCCTTAGAATGACCTGAAGCAGTAAACTTCATCGCAGGCAAACACCAGGTTTTTAAAAACATTAAGAAAACTAACAAGCAACCTGCTAGCACAAAACATTCCTGCAGCCCAAATGCAAACAGCAGCTATTCGGAGAATGAAGCAATTGAGAGGAATTGAGCCCCGGGAAGTATACTATATCCTTCAGGCTTTCTTGTGCACAGCATAATAAACACAGAGCACTCTGCAGGTACCAATGGCCCTGAAGACTCCAACCTTCAATGCGCACTCTGGATGCGGACAATTATTCAAAGAGGTGTGCAAGAAAATGAAGGAAGGGACCGTACAGTTCCTATATACAAATAAATAAATCTCATTCTCTCTAGTCACTATCCCCAGGATGTGACATTTTTAACTGTGTCTTCGCTATGGCAGGTCTTAACAATTTTCTCCATGCCTTGCCGTTCTCTTACAACTACTTCTGAAACTCTAGCAGCGACACATGCTGCACTTGGTGTTAGAGCCCACAAATCAAAACACATTCCCCTAAATAAAAAAAACCTTACTGTTTAAAGAAAACACACATGCAGCCAAATTAGAAGAGTATTTGCCATATACCCACTTCATCCCCCTTGCAATAATTGTATTTCATGCACTGCAAAAAGCTAAGGAAATTGAGCTCCTTATCTATAAAAACTACTTCTTTTCTCAAAGATTTGTCTCCAACAACAACCAAACGTCACATGAATGAAAGTCTGAATGATATTGCACTCATGTGATGCTGTTTCTATGCAGGCTAAACCTCTCTTTTCTGTTTTGCATGACTCCACAAGCTTTTTTGAGATTTAAGAACTAATCCTATTTCACCAAAACATTTTTGTTTGCCTCAGATCCTGTTCTCCCCTCTCCTTTATTGGCAGTGGAAGCTTGGAGTCTTTTCAGTTAGCAGGCAGAGAAATATGGGGGAATACATTTACATTTTTTAAAAAGTTTTGGAGAATAAGTAAAGGATGTTGGTTATAGCTCTTATGAGAATTCCAGGTCTTTAAATCTGTCTCGTAGGTGTTCTGTTTTGGAGATGACTTACTTCCAAACATGTGGCACATTAGAGGGTTATTTCAAAAGCTTATAAAACTAGAAGTGTGTTAGCATTTACTAGAGCTAACACGACTGTCATTTCAGCAGACACTACCCACCACACAGTCGTGTCAGTAATTTTTTCTGACAGCTATCATTTTCACTTTTTGACTATGAGTTTTGTGAAAAATCACACAATCCTCGCTACACTGCTCTCGTGGCAATGCAGTTGCCCCACTCTCTTAGTTTGCTATTACCTTCCAACATAGAGGTAATCGTAGGGGCATTTTACCATAACATTTTGTGGATTATCTGATCGAGCAAGCGACAGTTTGTTCCTCCTCTCTGTTAAGCTTAGAGGTGTTTCGAAAACATTTACTGGAGAAAACTCGATTTCAATCTTCTAGTTAAGTTATTTATCCCTTGCTGTTATTCTTGTGAGAGTTCAAATTTGGGAAAAAAAAAATATCCTTTCTCTTTCAGATATTGGTAAAACGTACCTGCAGGGTGTGAATGTACCAGCAAAACTCTGGTCTTATTTTTCCTGTGCATCACTGGGAAACAAAGCTAATCAGATAGCTGCATAAAAAACCCATGACAGACAACACTGATCATCTACAATAGTTAGTCAGTGGAATTCAAGTACTGTTGAGAATTCACAGCAAAACTTTCTCTATATAATTCAAACTATTTCTCCTTTCTTTCATATGTGGAGACCTTGGGCAGGTCCAAAGATGAATCATTGTTAGAGTTCCAGCTACATTACAAAGACTGTGGCAATCAGTGCTGCCATTTCAGTGATTTACACAGGCGATTCTTCCTAAGAAATGGAGAGAGAAAAAGTGCTGCGATGAGCTCATTGCTCAGCAGAAGATTTTAATGGAAGGAAAAGAAAGAAATGCCAAGTCTGAGCCAGAAATATGCCCAGATGAATGTGCAAATAAGAAATTTGTGGGCAGACATCTTTCGGCCTGTGAAAAGCCTGCCTAACAGCTACATTAGGCAGGGCTGCAGGAGAACGAGGAGATCAAAGCAGACAGACTTTGCATTTAAACCCAGGAATGATGATTAACAGATAGAAGACTTCAGAGCAAAAGACAGGAAATGCCACTGAGCAACATAGTCAGTGCTGTACATGAGGTACGACTAACAGCTTTGCATTGCACCTTTTCTCATCCTCTACACTGAGATCTCCCTGCCTGAAATTTAATTCCAGCAGTTCTTAAGTATTTCTTCCAAAGTCAAACAATTTTAATCCAAGTCAGCAACAGAATTTCTAACAACTACAGTAAAACAAACAAAAAAAGCATTATAGACTACTTATCAGATAAAAGCACATACGGTGCTTTTACTGCACACATCATATAATAGCATATACAGCTACTGTTATAATCAGATGGTGGGATATGCCCTGGATGAAGAAATAGCTACATTTTAGATAAAAGCCACTGCATGGTTCTACTCTATTCTGAATTGTGTACGTGTGCATTTCTTGATGAGCCTAAAAATAATACACGCTTTAGATTTTTAATCCATTTTGAGAATTAGAATATGAACTCACGAATATAGACACCTTAGATTTTCCTACTTTCAGTACTTAGGGAGGGGGTTGTCCATATCGCTTATCATGCAGTCATTCTGGAAGTAAATGGACTGAGTTTTCTTGAGCAGTCAGTCAAACTGCAGTCAACTGAAAACCTCAGTAAAGAGCATGTCGTTCCTCCAAATGACATTCAGCTGGCATACGAACATTTTGCAGAGTTCAATGGGATTGGTAATATTACAGCCAGAAAACTGCAGGAAAAATTAAGTGTGTCTTGGGGATAGCTGGGGAGTACAGGAGTAGGAGGAAGAGGTCGTGACTAAAACTAATTATTATTTGAAGTCATTTGACTGAGAGGCTAAGCTGGAAAAAAATGTGAGAGCAAAACTTTCAGAATATAAAACATCTCATTTTGAAATCAAAGTGAAATATTTCTTTTTGGACAATTTAAAGTTTTGTGTTAAAATATTTTTATAATGTGAAGTTTTCATTTCAAAAATCACCTAATTTTAGGAAAATCTGGAAAACATTTAATTTTAATTGAGCTGGCAAGTATTTTGGGCTGAAAAGCAAAGCCTTATAGATTGTTTTGCCAACAATTCTATAATTGCTGTTTCAGTTCAATTCTGGTTTTGTTTCTTTGAAAATATTTGGTTCAGCCACTAAGAATATGAAAGCAAACAAAATTTACCAACTTTAGCTCAGCAATAATTCACAGGGATTTTAGTCCAATGTGGAATGCAAACATGCTCCTCATTCTGGGTAAAATCAACAGTAAGACTCTTAGGATATAGATGCCCATATGATTAACGTAAGAACACCGCCATTAGTTGGTACCTATGCTCGCAGGCATAGCTGAAAGATATCTTTCAGGATTCAGGTGTGCTCACCTTCTCTAAGCCAAAAACAAAACTTCAGCAGTGATAAAAAAGGCAAAGGATTTTCATTTTCAAGTACTGCTGTTCCTGAGTGCTATAGTACTGAAAGTACTGAAAGCAAAATACTAAGACATCACAGCTTCCTCTGTGAAAATCTGGGCAATTGATTCCCTGTCTTTGATGCCATCAACAGGAAACTGCCTCTAAGCTCTTACCTAGGAATACAAAAGAAGTTAAGAACAAGAGAGAAAAATAACCAAAATTGCAGTAAGTTTACTTTCTATAGTGACTTCTATATAGGGACCTGTTACAGTCTCCTCCCTTCCTCAACAATTAGCATTTGTACTTTGACTCCTTTGTGCATAGTTTGGAATATTGAAAATAATTAATATTTCAGCAAGGATAAAAGGTTATGCAGCTTGAAGTCTATTACTTACTTAGAGAAGAGGTATACCCCAGAAGGCAGTTGTTCCACAAACATGCCTCCAACCCAGAAATGGAAGGACCACTTCCAAGGATGAGAAAGCAGCTCAGTCATTATTCATTTTTATTACAGGGGTACCCAGGCACTGCATAAATATTATTTCTGTCTCAGTAGTCTCTTGCTGAGCCAACCAACAGGATGCCAATTAGTGATCACTTTCTAATCTTATTTTTAGTTCTCTGCTTTAAACTGACCTAGGTCTCTTTACCCACTTGAATGGTGCAAACAACACTCAGCTGAAGCTGAATCAGCAGCCTGATGGTGAATAGATGAACAGATAGATACAAATAAAATAATGATGCCTTGTTAGTAAGCTGTTGAGCTGTCAGCCTGTTTTTCTCTCCTTCCTGGGGAGTTAATATCAAAGATAGAAAAATATTCAATTAGAACTTTTCTGATAGAATGTTATATCAAACATGTTCAAGCCTCATTTCCTACAACCAGCTTTAAAGATACACTGACCAATTAAGCTTAAGATAAATATTAATTAAGATAAATAACTTAAACCATTTACAAAATTAACACCTTCAGAACTGGCAAAAAGACAGGCCTGCTATAAACTTCTTCTATGAATTAGTATGAAATTCATCCTTCATACCACTTTCTATTATTTCTTAAAGGTAGCTAGTATAAGCATACTGAAAACAAAATAAAGCCATTAGGGAAAAATAAGGTTTTAAAAATTTTAAACATTGTTTTATGCACCCAAGGCACTCTGCTAATTATATTTATTCTTACTGTTAATACCTTTGTAAGAAAAGTTTGAAAACCCAAAACAAGTAAGAAAAATAGAAATCTAGGTACACATATATGAACGTATGCATCTACATGTAAAGAATAAATATGCAGTACACTTCTGTAGCATCTAGGCCAGATCAAATTTTGAATTATCATACTGTATACATAAATGTCAAACCTATTAACAAGGTGTAAGGAAGACACACAAAACAATCTCATAGAATACAAAATATTTCAATGTCAAGTGTAATATATTTCTGATTTTCACAGTCAGTTCTATTGTGTTTCTGTGTTCTATTCAGTAGTCAGATATGAAATGACATCTTTCAGAGAAATACTTAGCCTACTGCCCCTAAAACAAACAAAAAGAAAAAAACATTCCTTTTGCACCCCAGGATACAGAAAACAGAAAGATTTTTTTGCTCTGAGTGGTAATTAAATGATACTGAGGACAGCATTTGTGTGTTTATGTACATGCACACATCCACCATTTACTCGGAGTTGTAATTAAATGATGTTGAGTTTGTATTCACACACACTTATCTTTGCCAAATCAAAGAGCACAGAAAAACAGATCAAATGGTACAGAAAAATCACCTAAGAGAGAGACAGAATGCATCAGGTTTTAGGCTTTCCTAAATCTTTCATGTATAAAATGTTAGTAATTAATACACGGTGACTCTTCAAAAAGCACAGCCCTGTCCTAGCAACTCTAATTCATAAGGCTTTTGACTTGTTTGAATACATTCATAAAGGTTTATCTACTCTGCTCATACAGTGATTATTATTCTCATGCACGCTATTTACTTTAAAACTTGGCATTTCTAAATTTTACCATGACACTGTGAAACATTTTGAATCATTGACATGGGGTTAACAATGTGACTAGAGCAGTAGTAAACAAAACTAAGGTTACAATCTTTGCTAAAAGTCATTGACAGATTTATAACAGTCTCTAAAGCTATGCTAAATTTGTACAGTTACACTTACTCAGCAGAAAATAAATTTTATAGTTAACACACACAATCGAGTGACTCCATGGAGAATTCTTGTGTCTATGTTTGAAAGCATTTATTTATACAGCAACAAAATGTCTCTATAATTACTTTCTATAAATGCTAATAGCTCATCTTTCAAAACAACTAAATAAAGAGGAATTTAACTGAAAATTAAAGGTACTTAATGCATACTGAAAAGCAGGAATTGAAAGGAATGTTTATTTTTGTAAGACCTGTTAAGGAAGGTGAAACAGGCTGTCCATGTGAATGGACTCAGAGAATAGATTACCTTTAGAACTAAGATGTAGGGACAATTTTTTTAATGTATTCAATAGCTTAGAATTGCATCCAGCCTTAATTGCTGTGTTTCTGCCCTACTATTCTTGAGTAACTGTTTTCTTCTCTGCTTTTATGTGGGAACTACAAAAGATGATGTCATCAGTAGGGTAGGCAAAAGAAGAGTAACATACTGAAGTTTCCTAGAAGACATACAAAACTAAAATGTGCTTTTGACACACACTACTAATGTCTCTGCTTAGCAGTATGATTGCCCTTGGTAACAGTGCTTATTTTCAAACGAGTATTTTGCCTATTGTATATTTTATCCACTAATTATCTTTAGAACATTTATTCATATTTCTTTTAGTTTCTCTAACATAACATGGCATTCACCTTCCGTTGGCCCACTGATGGCTATGTGAGAAAATTCATAAACTATGAGATTAGCAAAAGACTTCTACTGAAATAAACCACTGAATTATCAGAAATGCAAAAGCAGATAAACAGTGAGGAAATATCCCAAGAGTGAGCATGCCCATCCCATTCAAATGAGTTCCAAAGGTAAAAAAAAACAATGCCCAAAACCTGTAGATAAATCACTACCCCTCTCTGCTTCTGTGCAGGCTTTTGTGGAGTTTTTTTTTAGGCGTGATAGTGAAGGTTTTGCCTCATCAGCTGCCTCTTCCTCTTACCCTCCTCAGAACTTATTCATGTTAATGATTCAATAAAAGCATTCTCAAAAATTTTTCAGCATCCATGGCCTTACTTTTATTTGTATCCAATACTTGAAGTAATTTGGCTAACTTCTGAGTTGAGATTAAAAAAAAAAAAAAAAAAAAAAAAATCACCCATCCTATACCACAAACTTCCTCTTGGTCAAGGCATTTCCTTCACTTGACCTGGTCCCATTGCTTCAGGTAACATTACTGTCAGCTCCTGTGGCCTATTCAATCCTAACTTTCTAAATGCTCATTTTCTTCCAGTTTCCAGTATTGCAAGAGAGGGGAAGTAAAGCTGGATTCTGGGAAATGCAGTCACTAAACACACTCTTGCCCACCTCAGAGCTGAACTTCATACTCAGTCAAGGATTTCCCTGAATGCTCTTTCACAAGAGCACTGGGAACACAATTCATTTCTTATGTTTTCATCCACTTCACACGGTCAGTAGTCCTGAAATTTTACACAGTGAAAACACACAAAACACACTGAACTCGGCTCTCTGTAGAGACACATGTCGTATTTGTAGCACAAAAATACACAGAAGTCAGCCACGCTGTGCTGAATAACTAGTTCAGACAGCATCCTCTTCACTCTTCAGGTTGCCTAGAGAATGGAGATTATAGAATAGCCTAATCTGGGACTGCCTAGTTTCATAACCTTACTGTTCCACTAAAATCGTTTGTGTGTGTCAAATATTTTTTAAAATTAGACTATCAGCAAAGGTGAACCTTCTTAAGTTTAAATCTACAATTAGAATTATTGTTTGGAGGATTTATTCTAACCCCACTTTCTACTCACCGTAACTACACTGGAACTCAATATAACATAGCTCAATATAACAATGCCTTATTCATGGTGCTTTGATACTAAGTTCGAGCTTATCTAACAGAACCTGGATTTAATTCCTAGAGGAAAGAGCTTTTTTTTTTTTAAAAAAAAAAAAGTACAGAAAAATGCTGATAATCTGTTCTAGTAAAATGGCACCACAGAGTATATCAAGGCTTAAACTTAATATGGACTTTCTTCATTTTCAGCCACTTTTCTCAAGTTCATTAAATGATTCTGTATCTGTAAACCTGCTGGCAACTGGATACTCCACTTTATATGCACTTCCTGCCCCAGTGAGTTTTAATACTATTTTACACTCTCAATTGAACATAAAAAGGGCAATGTTACACTCTAGGAATTTCATGCATCTGTATTAATGCTGAGTACTGCAGCAGAGAACTGGCTTCCAAAGCAGCCCCAGAATTATCTTGTAGACATTATTACCAAGAAACCGAAAAAATCCTAATCAAGTCACTCCTTCCAAAACTGAGGAAGGAGGCAAAAGAAAAATTGAGGGTTTGTTTCTTTTTACAGTAACATTTCAGGTATTTTTAATTTTTTTTCCACACAATTATGAAGGCTTTTTTTTTTAAAGGAGAGTCAAAAAAGAAACAAAAGGCCATTTTTGCTGTATTATCTGACTCCAGGAACCACAACTTGTAAGGAAATGATTAAGTATCGTGGAGATGATGCACAGAAAAACTTGTGCCAGAAACAGAAAATAAATTAATTAATTTAATAATCTGTCTTTATCATCACAGCCAAATACTGATCTATAAAAAGCACACCCCTTTGGTGCCACACTCGCTACAGAATTCTAGCACTGTCCTCACTGAAACTGGTGTCTTCTAAGATCAAATCTTCAGCCTGCAGCCTTCCTTACTATTTATATTTGAGCAGTGTTTCACAAATATTTATAAATAGGATGCACTTCACAGAAGTTCCTTGTAATTCCTAGTTCTACACACATGAAAAGTTATTTGTCCCTCAGAAAGCTGAGATATTAAGTATATTAATAAGTATACTTTGAAGTATATTTTTAATGTACATTGTATTTAAATATAAGCCTTTACCTTCTAATGATCTCAAAAAGCTATTCATATAAATAACAAATAATGTTCTGTTATTTCTATGAATACAGCAAGGATTACCACAGCTGGACTAATTTGTGAAGAACTCCAACTCCTACCAACCCTCAAGATGCTAAAAAGCATCTTGGATAACAGACTAAAAAAAAAAAAAAAAAAAAAGAGAAAAAAACCGCTCAACTTTACCTTTATTCTGAGAAACTCAGAATATTTTATTTTGACCACTGTCACCATACCTTTGAATGTCTACAATCCTGCTGCATAAGAATGAGAAAAGTGAATACGAAAAGATGCCATCAATCTCATTCTGTTAAAGCATGAAACCATCACAGACACACCGTAGCTGATACGTGAACGTAGCTGAAGGAAACCTGCCTTCCACCTTCAGTAAGAATTTGGAATGAGAATATAAATTTGTCTGAGTTGACAGCTACATTTTTTTCTCCCTTATTGCAATCTTACTCTCAGATTCCTATGCAGGTGCTGCCACATTCATTTGTCATTCATCTCAAATGGAAAGGAAGCATCTAGGCAAAAGCCACAGTACTGGACTGGGGGGGAGGAAGGGAATTTACAACCAAGCTTCCAGGTCATCACTGCCTCTGCAAGTTGATTACTCGACTCACTACTAATCTGCTGCACAATGCAATTTGATTTCAATTTCCCAAGGAGGTGGAAGAACGGAGAGAGGAGAATGCATCCAGCTGATGAAGCCCTGCTTAGGCTAAAATCTGTTGAAAGCTCTCTGCAGAGAAATGCACAGAAAGGACTGCAAAGGGAATAATAACTCTTCATGTTTCCCCATTATTTTTTCCTTTATTTAGTTAATAGAAATATCTAGCAATCATGATCATTTTGTTCAACTTTACTCACAATATCCTCTAACACATACCAAAATCCTCTCTCAGAAAAATGGATTTTTTTCCTTAATTAAAATTAGTAATGGTACTTGATATACAGCTTAGAAATATTTTTCCTTCACCCAGAGGCAAGATTTAAATGCCTCTGGCACCATCATTGGACTAAATAACTAAACAATTTATTTGCCATGCTACTTTAACAAAACAGCTCCTGAACATTTAATCAAAAATGCTGCACTTATTTTCAGTGTTTTGAAGAGGAAGCTTGATAGAGACATATATTTGGCAAAATTGGTTTGCTTCATTACATGTACAATTTCAGCATCAGATCATCAAACACCTCATCAGTTTACTTCCAATCTAATCTGTCACTTCCACAGCAATATCCTATTGCATATTTCACAAAGACCAGCTAATTAATTTCTTATCTACCAGCCTGCTTAATTACATCACATACTATAACTTCATTAATTTTAGCAGAAGTTATGTGTCATTCTACAGCTTGATGTTTGTATTTTGATCCTGCTTCTAATAGGTATTTTGATCCTTGCTACAGAAACTGCCATTCACACAGTATGAAGTTCAAAACAGATAAAGCTCATTTTGTGTAACTTAAAGTGCCAAATGCAGCACACGAAGTGAGAGAACATTATGACATTAACCATGATTCGCAACAGTTGACCTTTGAATCAGATCAAAATGGCACTTCTTCAAAGCTGTATGTGCTCTAATGAAATTTAATGTAAAGCAACATGGGACTTTCACTCAAATATTTACAGAGGGGTGTTTTTAATTATACAATTGAAATATTTCAACTTTATTACACTTGGGAGATTTACATGAGCTTATTATGACTTTATAGATTTGATCTGGTTTAAATTATGAAACTCCTTTATAACTGACTATGTAAAGATCCAGATTAGAATTTCTTTAATCAGTTCAAATGTGTAACATTCGAATTAACCATTCGTACAGTGTGCTTTTCCCGATAGGGACTTAATGCACACACACAAAATAGGTATACAGATTTGTTCAACAGAAAAATAGGGAAGTAAACAAAGCAAAGGCAGTGTACTCTAGAACTGCGACTGATAGGCAATTAGCACTAGGTATGAATTAGGCTGTACAGACTTCGTTTTAAAGAGTCCCCATACTTCAATGGCTACTTTTGAAAGTGGTCTTCTAGATCCATATGCCACATATATATATATATATATATGTCTGCCAAATCACCATGGTAATTCTGTTTCATTAAAACAGAACATTTTTCAGCCCAAACTTTGCTTTATCAAAAGTTTGACTACTCACTACTTACCTACGTCACCCAGATTTCCATGGGAAAGAAAAAAAAAAAAGTATCCTAGCTATGAAGTTGACTCTTGTAACTAATACACTGAAATGCATTTGGGGAATCCTGGGTCTGATTAATTTTGAGAGATCTGAAAGCTACGCTGTCAATCAGAGCAGGGGGTCAGAGCAGGTTTCTCAAAAGCCAAGTCTGTACCTCAGAATCCCTGACAAGGGAGTGACACATTGAAGTTTCCATCCCAATGGAAATCTAAGTTTTATAACCTCCATACACCTACAAATGAAAAAAGTGTCTGGTTAGCTGTATATGTCCGTGTTATAAAAAAGCAGGATGTTTGTATTTTCATTATTTTACCCTAATTGAGACACACTTTCTAAGCGTTGCCTTCTGATCGATCCAGCCAGCCAACACAACCACTAGTTAGGATCCCCGTAGAATAGTTTCAAGAGTGACTAATATGTTGAAAAAACTGAAATGGTTAACTAGATTTCATTTTTAAGAAAATAGGTGCTAAATATTTTCTGAGAAAATAAGCCTTTGAAAGAGGTCTTATCTAGGTAACTCAAAAATTGCGAATCAAAATGGTCTTTACGTGCCTCTGAAAACTGCTTGACAGAGTGCTAACAGGGGTACCTGGATGGAGAAGCCCATGCTTTGAATTCCTGAGTACTGACTGCTTCACTGATGTCACAAGGAAAATCCTCATTGTATTAGTTTTACCAAAAAAAATGGAAATTCACTTTAGTAGAGAATACAGGTCCTACTGTTACAAAGGCAGCAGCTATCATTAAGTCTGACCAATTTGCAAATAGCAAAAGAACATAATTTTTCGAATAACAGAGCACAATTACTATGTAATACTTTAATGTCCAATAGTTCTGCAAGTTAATCAGTCAGTGCACAATGTCAGAAATTTCATAGAAAATATTATGCCATAAAGGCTTACAGCATACCATTTTCCCATGAAGAAAACCATCCTTCTCTCCAGGTCTGTCTACATAGATAGAGCCCCTAATTCAACTAAGCACTTAAGCCTGCTGTTTAATGCTTTATTTCAGCAGAATTCAAATGCACGTGAAGTGCTTTGTTGAACAAGGAGGGATTTAGACATATGCTTAAGTACTTCACTGAACTGGGACCGTGCTACTATTTATAGAAAGCTTTTTGTTCCTGTTTTATTGTTCAACACTTAATAGTCATCCTATGGCTTTTCCTTCTGTATACCTTCCCCTCAAAACAGCAAAGCATTTAGGGATACAATTTTCTTCCAGAAGTCATACGTTTAAAATCAGAATGGATACAGTAAGCTCCATCAATCTCTTATTTCTTTCACCATATTTACACAGAAATATGCAAAAAAAAAATCTGCCTGAATCATAGGAAAGTTATGAAGCCCGAAGTCATATATAGTAACGCATTGGAAAAGCCTTTCCCCCCCGCACTGAAGAAAGCATTCACATAAGAACTAAACACTACTGCATGCACCCACAAGTGTTCATTTCAACTTCTCCAAGTACCCTTCAGTGTGCAATACTCGGTTCCACAGACAGAGAAATTCAGGCAGGGTCACGTCTGAAGCAGACTTTTATTCAACTTCAAAAGACATCAGTGCTGTACACCCATTGCTGCTACAGAGAAGCAGCCTGCTAACAGGCACTGAGTGGTGGTGTGAGAACACAGAAGTACTTCCAGTTCAACACCAGTACCTCTGTATTTTCATTTAGGAAAATATCTCTCTCCATTGCAGAGTCATCTGGACCTATCAGCTCATCTTTCAGTGTTACTGAAGATATTTTCACAAATCTTTGTTTTGATTAACCAATCTCTTTTCACAGATATTGATATGATAACAAGAATTCCACGTCTCCCTACAATCTCTAAAAATTATGTCTGCTTTATTAAAAATACCAGTGATCCACTGTTGTTCATTTATAGATTTTATGTCCCACACAAATACATAACACAGGGCTTCTATTTTTTGTATTCATACACAGATTACCCAAACGCAACGCTGTGCTTCTGGGATGCTTGAAAATTCTGGTTGGATAAAACTGGTAGGTTTAATTGACATCCCTCATTTAAAACAGCTGTAAAAGGCATGTTTGCATCCAAAGCAATATCAAACACGAGACTCTTTAGGAATTCAAATGGTTTAAGGTGACATTTTTTGAGAATGGAAAGAGAGAGGTAAAGTGAAAGAGGAGAGGCAGACAGTAAAAGACAGAGGGAATGATGAAACCAGCCAGTTCGTCAGTGGTGCGGAACAGGGAAGGCTGCGGCACCAGCCGTGCCAGTGCGCTGCTGGAGGGAGGCTGGAGGGACAGCAGGGCACTGCCGCTGCTCCGTTTGATGCAGAGCTCACACTGCAGAGCAGTAACAGCTACCCCAGAGCCCACCTCCCACTGCCCTGCCCAAGGAAACCCACCTCTCAGCTTCTGCTATGGAAAGCTGGCAGAGAGAAATCCACTTTGCCTGATTCTTCCTGCGCTCAGGGGAAAAGCATCGTACACATACTTGTAAATACCAGTACATAAAGAGCATCAAAGAAGACTCCATCATCTGTTTCTCTTGTAAATTACGACTTCCAACTCTGGCTACCTAGATGCATTGGAAGGGGCAAAATTATCCCCCAAAAGCACATTATTACATCAGAGCGCCCTAACAACGTAACCCAAAGCCATTAAAATCAATGAGAGAGACTTTTCATCATTTTCAGGAGGTACTGAATCGGACTCCAGTAATCTTCAGTTGAATTATTAATGGTAACTTGTAAGCCTTTTATACCATTATCATAGGAAGATCTCTATTAGTCACCAATTTAGAGTGCAATTTTCAAAAACATCCAACTTACAGATGCACAAATCCCACTGACAAGCCAACAGGACTTAAAATTCCATTTGGCTTCCATTCCTGCCTTTTTAAAAATCCTGCCCTTAATACATTAAATATTCTACTGCGTTACCTGTAACTTATTTGACAATCAGGCCATATATGTTACTTGAAAATGGTCTCTTGACAAGAACACAATGCTTAGTACTAAGTTTACAGATGTGATATTCCCTCCCTAGAGCAGGACGACATTTTAACTGAAAGGGTACTCTGTTCTAGGCAGGTTCTTCCACTTGAAATGCACTGGTTCTCAGAATGGTACCTGCAAGAACACCACCAAAAAACCTGATGTTTTCACATAGAGAAGAGACTTGGTCATTTGTGTCTACATAGAACCCACCACGCTTCACTCCTATTTAAGTAAGTGGCTTTAATACCTTTTTTGAGTAACATTAGAAATATCTTGCAGATACAAACAGTGCTTTGCACTTACAACAGTATTTTCTTTCAAAAATTCTCAGTAGCATTACAAGTTGTGATGAATTAACCCTTGAAACAGGCAGGTTGGTTGCATATTGCAGCAGTTTAATTATTAATCTGATACAACAGCCCAGAAATGGTAAGCAACCTGTATGAAGGCAGAAAATGTCCCCTAACAAAGCATGTAAAACCACGGAGTCTTCATTCTCTCATCCTATGCCCTAGTCATCACATACATGCATTTTTTAGATCTTTTTGTGCTGCTCCCTTGAGGAGGAGACATGTCATATTATCAAGGTGGAGCTGTGCTAACAAGAGGAAGGTACAAACATGGAATATGTTGCTAATGCAGCAGTTGTATTTTATTCTGATCAACAGGAAAGCATTGGCTAAGATTTTAAGGGCAGCAATACATTTCAAGTAAGCATTATCACAACTCAAGAGAATTCACTAGCATATTGAAAGGAAGATGTGAAAGAAGCACAAAAAAAGAACTGGAATTCGGGGCAGGAACTTCAGCAAACTCAGCCAAATGATTTGTATCATCTCTTGAAGAGATGATCAAGGAGTTCAGTTGATAGTTATCAACAATGCCTGTATAAAATAGTGCAACAGATTATCTCAGTGCGGAGAGAATATAGGAAGCACTGTAAGAGACTACTACTGTTACATCCAGAGTCTTTAAAGGCTTTGACTATCAGAAGAGATTGTACAAAAGGTGAAACGAGCATTTAACAGAGAACAAGTGAAAAAGAATGGAAGTAGCCTCTTGGGTATGATCCAAATGAGCCAACACACAAGAAGATCAACAACTAATGAGCGACATCAAAAGGCAATAGGAAAAGGATCTATAAATACAGCAGAAGTAAGCGGGAGAAAGATAAGCAGAGGTTCTAGGGTTTAATGGTAAAGGAGAAAAAATTACAGATGGTTAAGAGAAAGCTGAAGTATTCAGTTCCTCCTTCATGTTCTTTTAATGTCTCCATCCAAAGGATAATGAAAAGCAAAATATTTTCTAAAGTGATTTTTAACAAGAAGACAGGACCACAGGCCTGAAGAAAAAAAAGAATAGGATAAAAAAATATCGAAAGAAGCCAGACATACTCGGTTTGATAGAGAATGATGAAGTTCACTGCAGAGTACTTATGGAATTACCTAAAGCCATCCCCAAACATTAGCTATTATATTCAATAATGCACGAATGAAGGGTAAAGTTCCCAAAGGACTGTGGAGAGGCAAAAATAGTATGCAACTTCAAAAGGAGAAGCAAGTCTGACTCAAGAAACTGCAAACCAATCCACCTCCCTTTTATTCCCAGGAAGATGCCGAAACAAGTTAAATCATCACGTAAGCACCTGAAGGATTAAGTGCCTGAAAATAATCGAAACATCAAACCAATGACATTTCCTTTTTGATATAGTAACCGGACGACTAAAGAAGAAAAACCCAGTAACAGGCAAATTATACTGGCTACAGTAAGGCTTTCACTAACTGTCCAACATGATATTTTCATAGGACAGTAAGGACTGATATGAAATCACAGCTTAGCAGAGGACTGATATGAAACTGCAGCTTAGTGGTGCACAGTTTCTTGAAAAATAAAAAACCAAACCAACTGCCACACAGATTAAAAGTGATTTCTAAAATTCACCGCCAATGGAACGCAATTTCATGTAGCACACTGCAATAATATATCTCATAGCTGGCTGTACACATGAACAATTTTCAGCAGAGAAAAAAGTGTTTGTGAAGTAAGCAGGTAGGGTTCTTATCACTTTCAATCCACAAGCGGACAAGACCAAAATTCAAAATAAAACTTAGTATCTTTAAGAACTTGTCAAAAAGTAAGCTGCAAAGCAAGTACAAATCTAGAAATTAAGCAAAAATACAAACCAGAGATAAGCTGAGTTCTGCTCAAAGGGACCTGAAAGCCACTGTAGACTATAAGTAACAAATATTATTATGGTATTTTAAAAAAAGGCATATGTCATGCCAAAATGTGTTGCAGGAGTGCTGCACATAAATTAACCTTTCAATTCTTCTTTACTCTTCAGAAAATTGCAAAACCTGAGTCAAAAAAAGGAAGCAAAAAAAATTCAAACAAAATTCACAGTAAATGCAACTCTGCCTTGTCGTCTTATTTAGCTAGGGAGCAATAAGTGTTAGCAGTGCCAAGAAAAAATATGAAGGGAACGCTGTTGGGTCACACAAAAAGCAACATAATACTGTATCTTCTGGAGGAAACTAACCTCTTAAGACCATGCCTCACAGACCATAATGGCATTTTCTTGTTCCTATTGCTCTCAAATTCTTTAGCACTTGACACAGAATCAGCAGAGCTACAGTGTATAACACATTAATTTTTCAGAGTATTTAATCTTTCAAGAAGAATCATTCTACCCCTTCCAGAATGATTCTTCTGTCATTTGCATGTTTAACCAAAAATGGGCCCAGTTTTCGTCAGGGCTTTTGGACACTTCGTACTTATTGTAATTAAGGAAACCCCAATAAATGGAATAGATCTTTTCCAGACAAAATTTTGACATTTTGTCTTCGTGTAGTTACTTTACTACATATAGGCCAAAACTCACGCCAGTCTTCTTTTTTTGTCCACAAAAACTGATTTAAAGCTAGTAAAATGCTTCACACATTAGAAAAATGCTGGTGAACATGTAGATTTTGTAGAATAAAGCAACGCATTAAAACTGCATTTGAACTTAAGACTACAAGTTCAGTGCAGCAAAGCAGCTGTATATACACCTAATATTGCCACCAATTAGTTCTTCCTGTGTAAGTTTATTCTCAAAATTACAGTCACAGCAAAAGGAAAACAGTAGACCAGCACCTAAAAATGCACAGACCAACTTCCTCTGATGACAAAGAATATAAATCTTCATTTTTTGGGAATAACCTGAATTTACCTTAAGGTTCAGCAATTGTCATCAACAGAATTGCTAAGAAATCTGATGACAGCAAAGAACATTTTTCTGCTCTTGATTATGACAAATCTAATTTAATACTGCTGCTTAAAACCATTTCAAGACACCTATTACAATACTCTCCAGAAACCCATCAACCTATTGGGAGTTTCCAATTTCAGTTACAGAGAACATACCCTGAAAACAAAATTCCTACTATTTCAATCCTCTTAAAACACATTATTAGTCTGTTTAAATAATAACAATATTACAGAAAGGTTTAAAATACCAAGGAAATAACCTGCATCACAAAAACTAAAATGCTGGAGAGTCTAATATATGTGCCTATTTTGTATTTCTGCTGAATGCAGTCACATCTTCCATGATGGAAGATTTCCCATCAGTGGGAATAACTTCCACTGATGAAGAACAGCTGTTCAACAACAGGATAGAATATATACGATCAGCAAATACATTCAAGGTGACACTGTGATTTTTGCTATCCAGAGGCTTGAAAAGTATCTCCTGCTCATAATGAGGTATCAAAAGGAATATGCTAGGTGTCAGCCTCACTGTTAACCACCACGAGAAAAAAGGTCCTATTCATCAGAAAACTCCTGAATCCTAAAGCATTTTAAGAAGAGATAAATGTAATATGGAGTGGACACCTGCAGCTGCAATATTTTTAAGCAATCTTCATCTCTGATGGGTGTTTTTATATTAGAAATACTTTTCATGAAGTTCAATATAAATTATTTTAAACATGTTAATAAATAAATTAGGCTAAGGGTAATTCCCCAAACACTATGGAATTAATGACTTATTAATCTTAGAAATACAAATGCTGAATAGAGACAGATTCAGTATTCTGGGCTTCATACTGCACATATTTTTTCAAAATTTAAAATGCACATCCAAGGTCACACTGCTGCGAAGCTTGGTGGGTGTGAGAAAGACACGTGATTCAGTCTTGCAGCTACAAATCCTGTCCCTTCAACAATTAAAAATCAACCCTTCCTTGACGAACTTGCAAACCCACATGATGGTTTCCACATATACATACAACGCATACATAACAGACTGCTACATGCATGCAGGACAAAGTATCTCCTTCACAAGAAGCACCAATGAAAGAAAGCAGTTTTGGTTCTGAAAAACCCACTGCTATTACTTTTTAAAGGCATTACACTATACAATGAATAAATTCATTGTGCAAACAAAGATTCTTGTATTATGACAACTGCACTCCCTTGTACACGATATCACTGCTGTTACTCTTTTGCAGACATTCAGAAATTGCACCACAAGTTTGCCTTCACAAGTATCTGGCACTCCAAATATGGCAATTTCTGGAAGCTGAGCAGTTCTTGGGACGTATGGCCTTGAAATAGGAGTGATGGAAGACTGTAAAATCTGCCAGCAATGTGAAGCCGTTAGATCAGAGGAGAGAAATAGCTGAAAGCAGACAAATAAGCTTCCACAGGAGAATTGCAATTGAGGCTACGAGGGCGCTGACCTGAGCATTCAGACTGAAGAAACTCAGGCTCTTCAGAAATGGTCTTTTTCTGCATACTTAAATGTATGCAATAAACCTTCCAAAATACACTTCCCTATTGTACGTGTTAAATATGTAGCAACTTCTGCCTCCAATAAACATTTAAAGCCTTTTTGGTTTACATTCCAGTGTGTGGAGGGCGTCCCTGCAGCACACCAGCTATTTTATTTATATGTCACAAAACATTCAAGAATTCTGAAAGTAAAGTTCACAGTATGTGAGAACAAGGCCTTTTACACAATGACCTTTAGATACAAGTCCATGATGATGTGTATGGAGTGACCCAGGAAAATGCCAGTTAACACATCCCTTTGGATACACTATATCAGACCCAGTAAATACGAAAGAGTTGGTCACACCTATAAAATGTAATATTTCACTCCTAAATAACTCCGTTTGTGGAAGATGAAACTTTTTTTCACAGTAGGCTTTGGCAAAAAAAGCTTTCTGATTTAACTGATATTTTTGTAGCATGAATATACTGAGACCAACATGTATCTCAGCCACTAAGACACATATTATGTCTATTATCCTATTACATGTAAATATTACATGTCCACGTTCACTTTACCTTTCTCAAAGATTTTAGACTTTTCTGTTTCAGATAATTAAAACTATTTTATCCTTTTGCATTTGCCACTTCTATTCTTAAAATAGTTTGCATTTGTACTTATATTTACTTACTTAGTTTTTACATATTTTTTTCTTTCAAAGGACAACCTAAGTTCCACTGTGAGTTTTGAAAATTGCAAATATTTACTGCACAGTATACATTATATGAAAAGCTCTGTTTTCAAACAGCATTCTTAAGTATATCTAACACACACATTCCAATGGTAAGCTTCATCAGAAGTTTGAACTTTGTTCAAATGTTTATTTTAAAAGATTTCAGCAGCCACACAATTTTGTTTAAATGTAAACATTCCTCCTGTTCCCAATTATCTCCTCCGCTACCATCTCCCATCGGACTGTCATTAGAACAATCATTTTAACTCTTGTGTAATTCCTCTGCTTTTCCTCACGGTCAACACATATTTTTCCCCAACTGTGCTCGTCATCCTGCACCTATTCTGAAGTTACAATGCAAGTTTTAGGGTATTTTGAGCATCGGAATTTTCTTTTTGACCTCACTTTTTATAATTTAAACTGTCTATTATAGGTTGTGAGCAAATAACCAGAATATGCAGGTTTTGTTGATGTAGATAAACTCTAAGGTAACACCTAGAGATTATCTATATTCAGACGAACAGTCCTGTTTTCTAGCCACATCACTAAAGTTACTGTGGTTAAGTGATCTGCAGCCCTTAATTCTTAACTAACAACAGATAAGGAACCAGACAACGGCACCAGGTTTGACTCAGCTATCTACTACAAGGTCGCTAATGCTATCTGAGGTGCTCCCCTATTGTGTCCGATAGGTGACATGGGGCACAGCAGAGACTCATTGCCCTCTGAAGCTGTGTGAAAGGCCAGGAGGGGTACCCTCAGGCATCTCAAATGACACCAAATGCCTACTTGAGGAAAACCAAACCAAATCCACTGGCTATTATAGTGGTCCATTTGCTCTCCCCATTGCACTCCTCCAAAACTAATCCTACTGAGGTGACACCACTACAGGACAGCCATATAAGTATACCCATTATCTCCCCATGGAACTTGTTAAAAACAATAAAAATTTACTTAACATAATCAGGAAATGGGCAACTGAATGGTTAAAATACATGGTTTGGATAGATAGACATGCCAGAAATTTGGATCAATACCCTAGATAATCAAGAGGTTGTGGTCCTGGATTTATAGCATGTGAGCAAAGAACAATACTGGTAATGATATCAAATACAAATTGAAGGTAACATAACACCGTACACTCATTCCATTAAATGTAAAAGTGAAAATGTTAGTATTGACACTACACTGACCATTTAATATGTACTCTTTTGCTTTACGAAGAACTTTCACCAATGCTCACTTTGAAAATGGAGCTCATTAAAAAGAACACCAAACCACTGAACTAGTTTATTAGCAAGATACACAGAAAAGCAACTGCTTCTTCACATAAAAGTCATGAAAATGCGGAATTCTATTTGAGTCACCACATGAAAATTAGTCACGTGTAGGTGAATGGACAAGATCAGGAACAAAGTGCTACCTGTGAACATGACCGTTTGCATGCAGTCCCACTCGCTTTCAAAGAACTGCTTACATAACTAAGGGCTTGCAGTATCTACCAGCAAGATACCAGTATTCTTTAAAAGATTTCTTTTTACTGTATGGGAGTTGAGTTACAGCAGTGTCAACTTTCACACTGTTAATAAACTTACATTTTAGTTTATTCCAGCAGCAAAGTCCTACTCTACACCATTGCTTTCAGCTTACCTATCTTCCCAGCACCTTATCTTGGTATCCATACTTCTCAAATATCATTTTACTACAAAATACACTTTAAATAAAACAAAGGTAAAGAAAGTATTAGCATGGAATTAAGTTGTGTTGGTGTAATGTGATAAAACAGCACAACAATAAGAAGGAAAAAAATACAAGCAAAAAATTATGAGCAAGAAATACAAAGAACGAAGTAAACTTTTTGACAGTTTAATTAAGTAAAAGAGATGTTTCCTCCACCTACAACACAACAGGCCTTTCAAAGATACGTAATGGAAGACAACGTTCCTTCCTTTGCATTTCTAGTATGGTCCCTAAGTCAAAATTTTAGAAAAATAATCCATTATGTCCAGTGACGACTGGAGAGTACATCTTGGCCACCTCCGTGCAAAGGCGGCGGCGACGGGGGCTCCGGCAGCGCCCCGAGCCGGGCTCGGGGGCACCTCGATGGCTGCTGTTGGGGTGACCCGGGGAAAGTTACCTCCTGCCGCAGCCTTTCTCGGGCTCTGAGGTGCTCCGAGCTGGAATACTACCGCTTGTAAAACGTGTTTAAATCCCCCAGTGGAAAAAAAGAAAGGCAGAAGCCCCGACCCCGCCGCACCGGAGCAGAGCTGGGCTGCAGGCGCAGGAGCCGGGCGGCTGCCCCCGCCCGCGGACACGGCGGCGACGGGGCGCCCTGAGGGGCTTCTCCTCCCCAAAACGCGCCGTTCCGCACAGCCCCGCCGCGGAAGCGGGGCTGAGGAGCATCAGCTTCCCGCTCACCCCCTCAAATAAATATTCTTAAGAGAAACTTGGCGCCCGGAGCCCGGTCCCCGGGGCTGCCGGGCTCCTGGCGGGCGCGCTGCTGCGGGGTCCGCGGTGCCTCGGGCGGGTCGGCGCGGGGCTCCGCCGCCGCCACCCCACTCCCGGCCTTCGGGCTGCCCGGGCAGGGCTCGGGGAGCGCGGCCACCTCCTATTCCTGTCACGACAGCACCCGCCGGGCTCCACACACCGACCGAGACCGAAAGGGCTGCGTGAGGCGGCTTTCCCCCGCGGCAGCCACACGCGCAGCCCTCCCTCGGCAGAGCCGCCTCCTATTCACCGCCCGAAAACATCCTTCAACCGCATCCCGCTGCCCCCACCAACCCTCCAGGGCGGGCTTGGCCCCGGCAGCGTTCCCCCGCCGACCCCCGCGCCTCAAGGTCACCTCAGTGCGGAGCAGCCCCCGGAGGTCGTCGCTCCCCACAGCCCCCCCGCAGCCGGGCCGCGCAGGGTTCCCGCTCCTACCTGAGCCGCCGAGCCGGCGGGAGCGCGGAGGCCGCCGCTGTCCCCCCGAGCGGCGGCGCCTCCCTCCTGCACCGGGCCGCTGCGCTGCGGTGGGTGGCGGCGGCGGCGCTCCGTCAGGACTTAGCGGGGCCGTGGCGAGCGGGGAAGCCCTGAGGGGGAAGGGGGGGCGGGCAGCGCCTCTCCCCTCCCCGCCGAGGTGCCGGTGCCAGCCCCAGCGGAGCCTCGCCTCGCTTCCCCCGGCAGGGCTGGGGCTCCCCTCAGCGGGGAGAGGCCGGGGCTGCGGGGAGCGCGCAGGGGGCGCGGAGGTGGCGGCGCCCCTCGGCCCCGCTTCCCGCCCTTCTCAGCCCATCAGGGACGATGGCCCCGCGTGCGAGGGCAGGGCCTGCAGGGACGGAGAAGGGGCGTGGGGACCACCCTTTCCCCCTCAGGCTTGCACTGTTTTAAGTTATTACGTTAAAATTTGCCTGTCAGACCGCGGGTGCTCGCAAGATGTCGGGGCAGTGGCGGGACCCGCGCGGAGACGCCGTGAGGTGAGGACGGCTCCGATCCCCCCCTTAGCGAGAGGGGCTTTAGTCACCTTTGTCAATGGCAAAGGTTTAACACGACCACCACCTCCTTCTTCCCTTTTTTTTTTTTTTTTCTTAATAGTCACAGTTTTCAGTCAGAATTCTCCAAAAATTGCAAGGGGAAGGCCTGACCCTGATTCTGAGAGATGGAGAGTCCCGGCCTGGGACACAGGACCTGTGGAAAAATGTATGTGTATTTTCACTTTATGAAGGAAGTATGATGTACAGATGATGTACATTATGTAGACTGAGGAACTAACACTCCAGTATTAGAAAAATAGTTTAAAAAAACCCCACAACCTAGATTTGAAGATACTACTTTTCCTCACAACATTGCCCAAAAGAGGATGGCATCTTTGGAACATTGCCAGAGTAATGTTGGGTATTTAACCAAACCATCCTGGTTTTACACATAGGCTTAAATTATATTTCATATCCGTTCTGCTGTGCTATATAGTCTTTTCACCATAAGAGTTAAAAACAGTTGCTGAATGTCTCCAAAACTGGACTGAAATAGAGTGAATTTTGAAGAGCGGAAGAAAATATTTGGTAGATGGGATGGATTTTTGTTTGGTGTAAAGGATTCATACACATCACACAACACCTGTAGACCCCTACAGCGAACAACACGAGCATTTTACTTGGGAAACTGGAGATCTTCCACCACTTTTTATTGGTGAATAGCAGCCCTGGCCAGCCCTGGTTGTTCGAGAGATGATACGCTGTTAATTATATTCTGATTACTATCTTGGCTTCTTCCTTAACACCATTTAAATTCCAGTCTTAACCTTATCTCAGCAAGGACTTAACGAAAAAGTAGGACAGCCAACATAACAAAAGTACAAATCCCTCCACATCTTTTAAAACTATTTCCAACTTATTTAAAACCAGAAGCTGTGACCGTATTTTTGTAGTGCTTTCAGGCAAGCTCATTAGCAAAATAGAGACTCGTAGTTCTCACCGAGTTCAGTTACTAGCTTTGGAAAAAATTAGAAACCTGTAACTATTCTGCAAATATCTGGATTAGTTTTCTCATTTGATCTTAAACCACATGCTTACTGTCAACTGAGAATCAGCATTTCTGGTGCTTTTCCCCTGCTGCTTGTCTCTGGGTCGTGATGAAGATCAAACAAACTGAGAAAAATTAATCAAGAATAGCAACATTTCTGTTTTGACAATGCTTAGAAAGATGGCAGAGGAACCCTGAATGAAATGTTTACAAAAATAATCATGCAAACATTAGGTAAATGTGGTGCTATTTTCAGCTTGTGCTTATTAATCATTTAAAGCAGATGATTGGAGTACCATTTGAAAAGCATTAGATGTGCATTCTTACTAGCTGCACGCAAATACATTTCGCGGATAACTCTGCGCTGCATAAAAACATTACATCCTACAGACTGTTTTCACAAAAGATCTAAATTCCACACACAACCACACCTATTAAACACTAAGGATCACAGTGCAGAGCTCAGGATTTAAATATTACACAGAAAGACAGTTTCCTAGCAGATAATTCATCACGTCATAACATCCACAGCTGGTCAGCTACTGCAGCTGGGACTGATAATGCCAGAGCAGTGCAAACAAATTATTACTTCGCTTGCTTCGTCTCCATCTTAAGATATATAGCCCCTATGACTGATTTGTAAATGATGGTGAAATAGCAGAAGCGCATGGCTGTTTATTGCTTGTGATAAACAATGAATGACGGGGCAACTTTCTTCATTTTAGTATCTTCTGCCTATGAAAACCTTTTCCTATGCAAACAGTCATATAAAATTTCTTAAGTTTCTAACTGTTTTAGAAGCTATCCTCATATTTTTATAGAGAGTACATGATGGAGGTCTCAGCATCTCTTTTTTCCTTTGGAAATCTCTTTCTTTTACTACAGTATTTCCAGGAACTCAGCCTCTTACATAGAGGTTTTAATAATATTACAAGATAAAGCATGATGTTAACAATAAGAGTGTCAGTAACTAATTTACTATAGTTTAACACTTCTCAATATATTTTGGAGACTAGGAGCATTCGCGTTATGTTTTACCCTAAATTCACTGCATATTCTCTCACAGATTTAGATATTCCTATAAATTCTTCCTCATTTTCCTGGTTAATGGGGTAATACATGCAGAGTGGAAGTAATCTCCTTTGTCAAAAGAATGTAAAGGAGCAGAGATCATGTGATCACCAAACACTTTAGCATTACTCTTGCCTCAAATTTGAATAATCTAATAGTGAATTATACTTGCCAGACAGTTGTTCTCAGGTTTCAGCTTCACATTATTTTCACAATCTAGAGTTTAATTTCCACCCTAATAAAACGGAGGAGGAATTTCAAGGAAATTTCAAAAAGAGAGGATAATGGATGCCAATTCAACAACTTATAGTTTGGCTGCATTACATTAGAATGAAATAGCTATTCACATTTTAGCATTCTTTATGAAACTTCTAAAATTAGGTATATGTATTAAACCATATAACTATGATGTTTTCATATCATATGTACATAACATCTTCCATCCCAAGGAATCCTTATGCGCTTACAGAGTTTACCTTTGAAGTTGCCAAATGGCAACACTAAGAATGAAAGCGAAGGATACTTGATCTGCCAAAAATGTTGTAGTACGTATATTAACAGAGCAAAGTGCAATCGTAAAACCTGTCATCATTCTTTACAAAGCAGGCAGAAATGTTGTGCAAGGAGTTGTTATACAACAGCAGAGAGCTTTCTGAAATGTGAGGACCAGGAAGGATATTTGGAGTACCCATATTTGACACTCAGCCATGAAGTCCTACTCTTTTATAACAAATTCGGGCACTTAATTACCAGAATGTTCAGACCCAGCCTTAGTTGCTATTAAGAAAAAACTCCCATGGTATCATATGCCACCAAACTGTGGCATACATCCAGCATCTGATACAGTAGAAAGCATATCCCTGTGAATCACCAGTGTGATCTCTTGCAGTAATTTCACACCTTCACATCAGAGTCTCCCAGCCAAAAGCCAACCAGTCCTAAATCTCTGTTGTTTTTAAGAGCAAAAGTAATGACAGACAAAGGCTGTGATGGTAACACATTCTGTGACGTTGCCATGGAGTTTTATAGCAGTCAGCATGAGGAAATTGCTTTTTGCATTTAAAGTTTGAATGTCATACACACTACAGGAGAAGACTAGGAGAAGATAACAAAAATCTGCCCTCCGCTTTGTTTAAAAAAAAAAAAAGAAAAAGATTATTAGATATATTGGGATATTCTGCAGCCATCATTTCACAGTTCTAATTCAGTATCAAAGCAAAAATAGTCAAGTGCAAAGCACACGTTATATTTGCATGTACATGAAATTACATTGATATGGCCTAGCTTCAGCTACGCAGAAAGTGGAGGGACGTCAACATCCATCTGATGTTAGAAGCAATTAATTGTATAGGCCAGACACAGGGCTTGAGCAAAGTTCCTGTGCTGACACTGCTGGCACTAGTGACCCTGGCTAGAAATAAGATGGACTTAATGTTACCAATTCATTTCTCTATAAAATAAATCTGGTACTTCCCTGGCAAAAAGAATTCTCCAGTTGTAAGTAATTTTTTAAACCTGACATAAAGCTGATGATCTGGCACCCAAAAGCGCTTAGTGACAAACAACATAAAAGACCATTTTCTGCAGCATTTAGAACTTGATGGAGGTGTTCACAACACCTTTATTCTAAAAAAAAAAAAAAAAACAACAACAAAACCAAACAAAGAAAAAAAACCCAAAGAAAAAAACTTCACCAAACAAGCCTGCAAATAAAGGACACAAAACCCACTACAACAAAAAAGAGTCAGACGAATATCATGAATGGAGAAAATGTAATATTATGACTCTATATTTCCTGAAAGGACCACAAGTTAGTTTGCCAGATGCATAATCTGACTTGGTTTGTCATAATCTACTGAATACATGTATATAAATGGGGTCAGAATAACTTTTTTTATCCCTGAACTCATCAACAGTCCCAAAGTTCTTTTATATGCATGGAGTAAATTGTGAGAAGGCGCTTTTTGCAATATTCAGACCTTTTTGCAACACACTGAGACAATCCTCTTAAATTATGCAGCAAGGCTGCTTTAAAAAAAATCCAAAAATCCCATATAACACCCATTCCACAGATTACTATAAGGAATCAGTTAGCAAAATTGAAAGTTTTAGTAAGAATGGCATAATTTGAAGAATGACTTACATATTTTGTTGAATTTATTTATTCAGAAGAAAGTAGATGAGGGAAAATGCTCAAATGGACTCAATGTTGAATTAAAAACACTGTAGATGTAAGAAACAAGATAGTGATCTACTGGTTGTTAAATCACAGCACAGTTATTTTACAGTTCAGAAAAAAAAACAACTTTTACCTATATTTTGAGGACAGTAGTCATAATCCGAAATAATCTCCTTAGACATGGTTCTCTTTTTTTTTATTATTTTTCAACTATTTGTTTGACTTTGTTTTCTGAGAAAAAATATTGATAGAGTGAAATAGGCAACCGTTTGCATAATCCTTAGTGCTAGTAACAAAGATTTTGAATGTGGAAGATAATTAGATCTTTGGACATGGGATGTGGGGCATTTCAGCAGAAAGCAGTGAAAACAAAGCAGCATCTAAAGGTCAGTACTGGAAAACAGGCTGAGTATTGGCAAACTTGTGTCGACATTCCTATAAATTTAAAAGTCAGTCCTTGCTTTCTACAGCAGTTTCCCAAGAGAAAACAGCAGAATTGATTTACATACTAGTTGTCATCAATTCAGTAGAAATTTCTGGAAAAAATACTCCACAAAATTTCTTAAAGAAAATATTTATCAATAACATAGAATAAAAGTGGATTTAGCAAGGCAAACAGAATCTAGACATGGTCCCAGTGGTCATTTTATAAATACCAGATTTAGCTTGCTGCTGTTTGGGTAAGAATAATTCATTTGCTTTGAGAATAATAACATTTTAAAACATCTTCCTTTCATACTTCAACTCTTAATAAAAAACAACACAAGGGCGAGGCAAATCTGCCAACATGCATTTTGAGCAAGTGATTGCTTTAAGTCATAGATGCCAGGAAAAACAATCAGGAAGCCCTTGGATCCACTCAGGAGACCTGTGGCACTGCAAAAGGAAGTTAACAATGCTGTTAGACTGCTCTGCAATTTATCAACATTGAAGTCTGCTTTTTCACTTGCTCCGCTGCGAGCCAAAAGTTCTGCAAATGAATATAGTACTTATTTCTCCAATGCACTCTATAAATAGTCACTTTGAATCTCTTAGCAATTACTACAAATGAGCTCTGAGGTGAGATGAACATAAGCATTCCTGTCAGACATGGACAGACTCAGGTACCTCCAAGCCTACTTGCAAATTAATCCCACAATTACTGGCATGCCTGATAGGATGTGCTGTCTCAGTAGTTTATGTGGTTAACTGCATACAGAAATGGCAGTGAGACAGTTCATATTCTTAGCGCGTGCGGCCCTAACATTGGCATGCAGTCTCACCTGCAGGCTTTAATTCTTAAGAGTGAGTTCTTACCAGGACCTTTCCTCTACATTTAACATATCTTTGTGATTATAGAGGCTTATAATCATCATACTGAACCATGATGCTGAAGTTTAGAGCATTCTTCCTAGACTCCGGAGTGTGTGTGTGCGTACACATATACATACACATACACACACACATACATGCATGAAACAATGAAAAGAGAAGTACATCCAGATGGCATTCCAGGTCTCCTAAGACCTCTTCAGTATCACCATTTGCATCTTTCTGTTATCTGGGGAGGAATTTAAGGTGACTACACACCTAAATTAGGCACTTTAATAGGATTAATCTCTTGTATTATTTTATAATTAAATCCATATATCAGTCTAATGATCTTGGGCACATATTCTAGTGATGAGTGAAAACAGCAGGAAGAAAAAAAATGCGGACGTGGAATACATCATGGATGGAAAAAGTACAAGCCTTTTTTCTTATTTTTCATTCAGCTTTTTGTTTTTTTGTAACATTTCAGCAACATATTGATCTGGATCTTCTAAGTAAAAAATTACTCCTAGTTTAAAACTGCTTGTATTTTTTCCTCAAGCAATAAATGCTGATTTTATTTGCATCAGCATAAATTTATAGTGTCAACTGATTACCACAGACAAGAGAGAAAAAAAAAATCCCAAAAAGTTCTGTATTAGTGGCAGTGGATCAAAACTACCCTGGGGACAGCATTTGACACAGAATACCGATACATTGCGGAAAAAATACCACACCTAGCCACCCACCCTAAAGATTTCAGATATAATTATCTCTTAGAGATAGTTTAAACTTTTTCTTATGTGTATGTGATATCCCACCAAAAACAAGTCTTTAGGAGAAGTATTATGTATTAAGATGCAATTTGCATGTTTTAGGTTTCTCTGCAACGCCTACACAAATGATATTTAGCTACTAGCCTGCTATTGCTTCTGGGCTGATGCATATGCTATCCTCATTTACAAACACTAACTAATGAGGCAAGTATTATTTTTATATATTACATTACAACTTCCATATCTCACCAAAATAAACAAGATTTTCTGACTCAATAGCAGAAGAAAAAAAATCTAATCTGCCACATTTCCTGAGCATGGCAACTAGAAAGGTTACTACACACAGCTAGCTGTCCTAATTATGGCTAGAAAGCTTGGATCGCAGCAGCAGGAATGAACGGGGGTATGTTGGAAAACACAAGCTAGAATAATGTTTGAAAAGATTGTGGTGGGTCTGCCAGTCCTTCTGTGATAGCTTGCCAAAACAGTTCTGGGGTGACTGTTAAGGCTAAAAAATCCCCCAGTCTTTCAGAAATGCTCCTGTTTACAATTTAACGACTTCTTTTTGCCAGGAATGAACAGGTTGGGATGAGCATCAAGACTTTCTCCCTGTTACCTCTGCATACTCCAAACTGTTCCCTTACTTTCTCTGTTGAAGAAAGGAATGAGGTATTTGCGCAGAATGGAGGTACCACAGATGGTCTGTTCAATAAACAGCGGAAGGAGGCAGGCAGGGATAGGTCTTGTAAAATTAAGTTATCACTGCTTCCTCTTTAAGATTCCTTCTGTCTCTGGTTTATTTCTTGGGTAAACCAATGTTCATTAGTTGTTTCTGCATTTAGTCTTCAACAATTGGCAAAACTGAAAATACACATTTGATTCAATATTATGAGAGCTTCAGTAAGGAAAATCCAGAAATTTCTGCACTAAGGCAAACCTCAAAAGTTTAGATGAGGCAGCGAATCAACTCATAGAGTGCAAAGTAGTATCTGCCCCGATACTATGATCATCTTGTAGTCTGTGTATAAGCACAGGGGACAGTCTTAAGCGTATGTTCAGTTATGCAAGACCAAGGAAAGCTAACCTAGGTATGAAGATGCAATATCTGAAAGAAAGGGTGTTTTATTACACAAGATGAGAGTAAACCCATAAAGGAAAAGCAGCCGTCTTTCATAGCACAGCAAAAAGATAGCAGCAAATCTTCATCCATTCCCAGAAACTTTTCACAGTCTATGTACACACATTACTTACTTTTAACAAAGTGCAATGGCATATATTAATCAGAAAGTCTATACTAAAGCAGTAATTATTGCAAAGTTCCACAATTATAAGGGGGTGTTTGAGTAGATGTACTTAGTACAGATTAATATTCTTTTAATTATATAACTTACTGAGATCTGAATAAAAATTAAGCTATACAGTGGCGTGTTCTTTGAGGTGGCAGTGGTAGTGGTTCCTCAGTGGTAGGCATACATGACAAAGCTTCACCAATCTCTCATCTTTTTTCCCTCTCTCCATTTATCATGTGGTTACATAAAAACAGCAGGGAAATGAATTATGCATATTTTTTAGCACACTGAAAAGTTAATGAAAAGTTAAATACAACTTATGTGTGTGATTGCACAAAGCACATACTTGACCTTGCTAAGCTTTAAAAGGCATTCTAAGATTAGCCTAGCATGTATTTCAAGTGTACAAAAAAATACAAAATTGGTTCTTAAAATGCTGGTGCAGACTGTTTCATGCCTAAATCCTCATTATGTTCAATGTATTTATAGGAAATGACTCAACTTTTAAATGGGTAAAGACAAGTAAACCCTCCTTTCTTGTGGAAAAGTGGTGCTCGTATATTCAGATGCTACCTCGTCAAGCTACAACCTTCAATAAATCATGTTTTGCATAGGAATGAACAAAGGCTATGCAAATGTTTCCACGTACCAATTTTCGTCAAAGTGACTGTGAAACATTGCAGCATTTTACAGTTGAGAAAATGGGAGGGGGGGGAACAAAAAGAGGTGAAGAAGGGGAAAGGAAAACCCAGCCTTCCAGTTTCAGGGTTTGCATACAAGCTTGAGAGGCCCAGAAAGCCCATGATGACACTTCCATCCTCCAGCTCACTTTGGCTTTTCCATTGGTTACATCTCATTTTAATGTTAGGTCTTGATCCTCTTATTAGCCACAGGGGGAAGAAAATTACATGAAAATGAATAGAGATACTAAGGTTAGAACAAATTTGCATACTTCCAGCAATACACAAAAATAGACTATGTTTTATTCTATGCTTTATTTCCTGTTCTTGCATAGCAATGGAGAACACAGCAGTTCAAGATCTTATGTACCATCCTGTACCAACTCACCATCCCTAGAAGGAAGACAATGGTAAGAGGTGCTTTGGTTTATCCATTTGTGAAATAGAGAAATAGTTTAAGGAGTTGAAAAAATTCGTATTTAGTTTGATATTTATCAGAAGTTTCAAGGCCAGCAATTTAGATATTGTCCTTGAGATGTAAAAAAGTTACTTCATTAATTCAACTCTGGTCCACTGACAACTCCTGGACTAAGTTTCAGCCTCAGTTGTTAGAGACGTTTCAGGTCTAGATTTTCTTTATTAATAAGCTTTATCAAAAGAATGGGATACACTGTTACACTGTTGTGGCTTAAAATGGTAAATATAGATGAACTGTAGGAAGTGATTTTTAATATGGTTGTTATATTAGGAAAAATAATTATCCAACAGAAAACCATAAATGACATTGCATTATTATGGAACTGTTGATTTCCGGGATAAACTCCTGGTCAAGTTATGTATATCTGACCAACAGCTATAAAAATTTATTCTCCCAAATGCACCCCTTTGTTTCATGTTCTCTGTTTTTGCCACTTCCAAATTAATGTATCACATTGCAGCTTTTCTATGGTTTTAGTATTAGCCTTTTAATCAGGACATTAAGTCTAGCTTTGATTTAATGCAAAATTCAACAGTCTGCTGACTAAATGGAGCATCTTACTGAAAGCAGACAGCAATTCTTCCAGATGTATGTGGGATTTCTACTAAACTCAAAAAAACCAAGTGCTGCTTTTAACTTTCTTTGGAAAACCACTAACAGACCAAGATTTGCCTGCTTCAAAAACTGCCTCTTCTTCCTCAGCATAATACTGAGGAGTTGTGATCACTCAGCAGTGCCCTGGCAGGACATCCTGCAAGAAGCCCTTCTATGTAACATCCCTTGACTTCCTTAAATGCAACAGTTCAAACTAGCTGGTCTTCAGAGAACCTTGGTACAGCTTTATTTTTGAAAAGCAGTAACGAGGGTCTTTATTTTAGAAGCAAAAAATGGTTGAGTTCTAGTTGGAAATGATCTCTTACATTCAGTCTCCCTCTAGCTTCATCATTACAGACCATACCTTTAGCAGTCAGCAGGAAAGTCTGAGTCTTGCTTGCAAGCTTTATAATGCCGAAATCAAAACTAAGTAAGAACAGCTATACTTTATGCAATAAAATTGTGCTCAGATGACTACTTCAACTATTACTGACAGTAACTAGTATCACCACTTTCACACCGTGATTTCGCTGTGTCCTAAATTCTGGCACTGTGGAGCAATTCCTTTCTGAAACAACCAGTGTCAGATAGCCTTTCATTGCTGACATACATGTTAAACATCTGCCTTTTATAGATGAAACTAACAGAGAAAGGCTTTCCAGGTTAGGGCACGTATTCAATTTTCTGAATATATATTCAAATTTTTGAACAGTTTTGGAGTATTGTAAGGAGAGACATGAGCAGGTAGTAAATTCTGTTTACTTTACAGCTATGCCTCTTGATTAGAGCCCCAAAATGGGATTCATTTGCTTTCTTTTGTGAAGATGATCGTAAGATTTTCATATTACCAACCTCCAAGACCCTCAAAAAAGAGATGCCCCACTGTAACTGTCTTCCACTGATAATATCCAGTGTAATACAGGAAAACACTGAGACCCCCATAACACAAAACTGCTAGCTACAACTTCAAAATATTTTAATAACTCTTTTGAAGGGAATGATACATTTTTTCAAAGTGATTCTTATTCCATGTAAAAAGTTTTAAATTGACAATATTTTAGGCATATTATTACAATGGTGTATAAAACCAGTTTGATATTATTGACCCACGTAAATTACCTTGGCTCTTGCAAGTCTTAACACCCTAAAACCATCTGCTTAAGGAGACAACCTTGCAATAACGATTACACGTACTCTGTTTTCTGCTCCCTTGTCTTCTCTTTCTTTTCATTATTATACAACTGCATGAAAATCTTTCACTTTGTTCCAACTTCATTTCTGTTCTTTTCCCCCCTCCTATTATGATGGAAACTATTGAAGAATTAATCTGCTGCTAGTGACTCCTGGGTCAGTTTCTCTGTTTTTGTTTTGACAAAGATTCATTTGGATTCGGGCTCTGAATGGCAGCTTTGGGAGGAATACAGCAGACAGAGCCGATACTTTGCTACTGAGCTAAGTAGAAAGCAGGACAAGACTCACAGGCTTCAAGTTAATGTATTAACTTCTAAAATCGCAAACCTACAAAATAATCAGTGTATTTATTTACCTTAAAAGAAATAATGGGTTTGTATTTCCCCCCAGCCAGTGACTTCACTGTTCATGTCATATATGCATGATGCAATTAATGAGAAAAGTCACAGTTCCATTTAGCAACTCATGCACATCACAAAAGAAATCTGAAAGTAGGAATTAACTCAGGACAGACCGAGAGCCAAGTCTTCCAAGAGATCCTTAATGTTTAAAAATATAAATATACATTATTGAACTGTCAGCTGCAAAATGCCTTTTTGAGTAACAGCAAAGCAACATGACTACCATTCTTAAGAAGTACAAAGTGTGTCAGTGATGGGAAAAAAAGATGTTAAGGCTGGACCTTCTGGCAGCACTCACCACGTTCGTGCCTTTCAGGGTCAGCACAGGGACGAGTCCTGATTAAGAAATGTAGCTTTGAGCCCAATAATCCCTTGAGTCCATACACAAGAAACTGGACTAGGACAGGAATGAAAAACTGCTGTGCAGCCCCTCGCCAAAAGAAACTCACAAAGAACAATATTGCAATGGGCAAAGTACCAGCACAGAGACCTATGGAAAACGGAAGCAATACTTTGGGGTCCTCAGTGGTGTGCTGCGCAGCTCCAGGTTAGTACATCCCCTAAGAAACCTACGCTAACTATAGGCCTGTGCATCCACTGAGAGACCAGCTGAAAACAGTGTTTTACACAATAGAGGTCAGTGCTAAATATTTTACAGTTTTGTCAAACTCAGTGATTGCTGTCATTCTTCATGATATGCCTTTTGTGTTTGCATTTTGTATTTGATGATACCATCAGAAAAATGTCATTTGGACACAGACCATTAGGTCTACATCTGTAGTACCTTTTTGTAGATTTTTTCCATTTTAAATGATGAATGTTACTGGTTCTTTGCTATTTTCCTTGGGGGAAGGAAGATATCTATTTGGATTACGTATAGCCTGAAACAGCCAGTGTTTTTTTGGCTAACGTACAGAAGTGATAAAATGAAAGCACAGATTCACAGGGCAGCAGCCATACGCAGCTGTGGAGTGGAAGAGATTCAAGGCCTTCTGTAAAACTGAGATTCAGAAGTATATGTTATAAAATGCAGAAAGTCTAGCACTAGACGTAGGTTAGAAAAGACTACTAATCCTGCGATGCTGACCATCAATACACTTGAAACATCACAAATATAGATGTTCTGATACCGTGCCATCATCAGCCGCATAATCACTGTGTAAGAGACATTACATTGCTGCTTTTTGACTTTTTTCTTTAAAGAGATACTAAAAATTTTTCGTTAATTTGGCGGGGGGGGGGGGGGGGGGGGGGGGGGGAGGAAGAACAGAAACTCCTGTGGCTGTTTACCAGTTAGTCTGCTTTCTTAGTTTTGAACTGTATGTTTATGCCACTGAGAGGAAGGCAAAGCACATGAGAAAGACATTTTTAAAAAAATACCATTAAAAAAAAAAAGATAAAAAAGGGATAAAGGGAAGCCCAAGACACTTCTTTGTGCTAATTCATTTGGAGAGTTAAGATCAGGAGTAAGCTCCTCCCAAGTCCACAAGACAATATTATCGTCCAGTATAAACTAAATGTTCCAGCTTGAGTGTGTTGTCTCCATTGCCCTTTAGGGCAAGTAGCCATCATATATGTAGATAAATATAACCTGTGTTGGTTTCTTTAAATCTCACTTCTGTGCCTTTAATACAGTTGCTTCCATTCCTCTGACAGAGCTGATTGTTTAAGTTAGATGCTAGTTGCTTAACATCAGATGAATGACAGATTCTTGAAGGTACCCAGATATTGGCAGCAAAATCCGCTAGTGCATCTGGCTTGTAAATATAATAGCTGATAAACCACATACAGAATAGCCTACTACGTGTATGCAAATGCAGGTCTGACTCACCTGAGCAGCAGTTGTGCTGGCGTGCTTCTTTCAGATGACATTAGAATACAGTTAAATATAAAATCAAATAGAGCGCAGTAAAAGCATTTAAGGTGCCATAGAGGTGTTCAGCTATCAGAATGATGGACACATTATTATAGACATCTGAATAGAAAACATACCTTGGAACTAATAGTTTATTTTCTCCTTTCCATGGTAATTTTCACAGATTAGCTAATGACAGCCTGAAATTTGTCAAGAATTTTTTGAAAACTCATCCTTTCCTTAGGTGACAAAATAAATTTTAAAAATGGGTCAGAAAAGGCTTTGAGAGGTTTTCCAGTCTACTTCCAGCTCCAGGAAGATAATCTATATCCAAGCTATTCCTTGGAGACCCTCTCATAACCCCTCCTGGGACCCCTCCTTGGTGAAAATCCTATCACCTTCCCAGGCCACCCATTCTAGGGGCAGATTATTCTTATCACCAGAAGGCTTGTCCTCATGCGTGGCCTAAATTCCCATCCAATTTAACTGCAAGCCTCTTGAAAACTAGTTCATTACTGTTCCCTTTGCAATTACTATTTATTTATTGGAAGACCTATCACATCTCACCCTCAGTCTTCTCTGCTGTAGACTAAACATGCCAATTCTTCCAGTCTTTCCCCACAGGTCATATTTCCCAGACCTTATTCCTGCTTCTCCTCGCTGGCTTCCCTCCAAATAGCCATCATCTTCCTCATAGCATGGTTCCCGAAATTGGACACAGTGCTGCAAGTAGGAGCCTTATCAGTACTTGAGTGGAAAACTTACTTCATCTTGCAGATAGCCTTGTTTATACAGGCCAGTGCTTGCTTTTTTTGGTACTTTGTGTTGTTTGGCAAGAGTATGAAATTATTAGTTCTTGTTTAATTACTAATCCATTGCAACTCCCTTTCCTGTAAAGCTCTTGGTTTCTAACAGTCTATTTTTTGGCTTGTTCAGTTGACACAGTAAGCAACGTTTCTTTTTCCTCTTACAAAAATTCACTTATCTTCAGGAATATTCAGATTCAGGAACCTTCATCCTTGTGTAGGGTATATCATGTCCATAAGCAAGATTTGCAGTATAAGATCCCTAAATTAAATTTGCCATGCTTCCATCTTCCCCTCCCTCCCACTTGCAATGCCTGGCCTATGCTATCCATAAGCAATGCAAGTCCTGAAGATCCCACGATTTTGGGGTTTGCCAGCACTGTTAATGCCAGAACACATGCTCTATCTCTAAATTTTGATAGCCTTCACCTTTGCAAAATGGCTGACTTAAAAAGTAAAGGAAATTTGTCCTTCAGGTGTACTACAAATGATGTTCCATGGAAGCACCTTATGCCCAGCTGTCCAGCTGTCATACTTGATCATATACAGCAAATATTAAGTGCCAGGGTGCATTTTGCTTATTTGGGAGATTTCAACTGCAGTGTTTTGAACACTAAAGAGAACTGGAACAAATTGCAAAATTAGGATAATGTATACAGAATTCCCTTATCTCTGACCCAAGAAAGTCTTAAAAAAAAAAAATTAACTCTTTAGGGGCAATTTTATTCTAATTGCATCTACAAGGAACTTTAGAAGTCTTCTGAGGAGCTTTGTGACCCCTAATTAGAACTTTGTACAGACAGAGACTGGAAATTAACTGAAATACCCAGACATACTGAAATAGGAACCTCCCCCCCCCCAATTACATAAAAGCTATAATTATATTTGTTACATAAACATTTTAACTGGGGAAAACATTAGATAATTGAAGATGCACCCTGCCCCCAACCCCAGTTAACCACCACTCACAGCACAGCAAGAGTAAAATTAATTTGGCAAATAGCATTCATACTGTAAAGCTGCTCCTGTGCGTGGCTGTCACTGTGCTGCTCGCTCTGTCCTTCCATCTTTGAAAGAAAGATGTTAAAGGAAATGATTTGAAACTATTTTGAGGTTCACCTTTTGTTAGGCAGTTGCATACATTATTTTTTCAATCTGTTTAATCAGTGTCAAGAGTCTATCCCCATAAGAAATCAGATAAAGCGCAAAAAAATGACTTGACATACTGAATAATTGCTTTATGCTTAAGCAGTAATGACAAGGATACCTAGACTCCACTTTTGATGACAGAAGAATGGAGATATTCTGAGTTGCAAAAGGGCCGTACAGCTGATCACCTGCCATTCAACTTAAAACAGGATGAGGAGAAACAGATTTTTTTTTTTTTTTTTCCCCCTCTCCTTAAAACTGTTCTTCTCTCTGGAATGAAGTTACTTGCAGAAGGTTACCAACAATCATAACTTTTTTAATGCATGAAAGCAAAACAGAAATGCAAATCTTTGACTTGTACATTCAACTGAAAGAGGAAATAAAACTACTATGGTATATAGCTAGCCTGTTCCACCATTACACTGATTTATTTGGAGGAAGATGGAAACTGGACTGACAGGGAACAAACATCCCTGTTGCTGTACTGTCCGCACAGCTTTGCTGATGTATCGTGGCTAAGCCTGACAAGGATGTCATCCTGTCACCAGCCTCAGTCCATGCCAGGCCCTTTTGCTAAACATGCTGTCACGGGTGCCAATTAGGACCAGCTGGTGAATTCCTGTCTGGTAGAAACGGGACAGGTAGCAAACCACTTTGAGCCCAAACAGCCTCTGTAGATTCCAGGGGGTGTTGCTTGAGACAAGGAGGGGAAGTAGGGTGGTGGTGGGGAAGATGTCTCCCTTTTTTAATCCACAGCACCATGAATTCTGGACGCAGCTGTAACAACAGATCTGTTTTGTACCAGTGCCTACGGCTCACCGACAGCAACAACATGGTTCAGCAGAGTCCAACTCTTGCAGATCGCTGGACGCTGCACACATTTCCAAGAGTTTGAGAGGGCTGTATCACCATCAGGTGAAAGGCAACGGTGGAAGGTCAGCCACAGCTGAGAATCTAAAAGCAACAAAGTAAAAAACCCCAAACCATACAAACAAACAAAACCCAACCAACCAAAAAAAAGGTCAGAATTCAAGGATACAGAGTACAGTAAATGGTGTAACACAGTGCTGTGAGTGCCTAGGTAGTGTTTTTCCTCTACGCAGAGAGAGGCAATAGTGGTCTGGGACCTAATTTGTATAACAAGCTATTTAAGAGGGAAGCTAATTGAAGTATATAAATCCTGAAGAATATCACGTCAAGCCAAGATACTATTATTAGCCCAACCTAGATGAGGTTATAGATGTGCATTAAAAAACCTCAATAGAAAAATTAGTAGGAAACTTTCCGTACTTCAAGATCCCATGAGACAAATTCTCTCAAGCAATGGTATTATCCAGAATAATAAAAAAGAATACTAAAAATGGAAGGTAGGAAAAGCACAAGTTCACCCAAATGGTCACAACTGTTCCTAACGTTTACTGTCAGTATGTTTCGGAATTAAGAGATCACAGCCAACTAACAGAATGGCAGCTGAAAGTAAAATTAAACTATAATTCTGCAACAAAATTGGTTTTTTAATTACATGTTACTTATTGTAAAAGGTTGATGTGAAGTCAACTGACCCAGAAGCATTTTCAGCAGTGTCCTCTGATAAACTCTGGTCTCATTTTTCCATTACCTGTCCTAAGCATATTGAATTTTCCCCTCTGCCAGCTTTTACCTATTCTACCAAAGACAGAAGTAGCATTTATGGGCATTTCCATCCTTGTGATATGATCAGACTGGAGAGCGCAAGGGCACACTTCCGTTTCTGTTTCCATCATCACAACCCACAAGGAGTATGTGGATGTGGACACAAAGCCACAGCTGAGAAGCTAAAAGCAACAAAGTAAAAAACCCAAACCATACAAACAAACAAAACCCAACCAACCAAAAAAAAAAAACCCAGAAAAGAAAAAAAACAGAAATGAAAAGTGTGTGCAGTGAGGAGACTGAGGTGAAGCAGGGCATGGGAAGCACCAACGAGCACCACATGCTATTTCTAATCTTGGAAATTAAGTGCATAACCCTGTAAAGAAAGAGGTAGTGTGACTTCATGCCCGTACAACACCCACTTCACTTTAAAGAATCAATACCTTAGGAAAAAAGCACAATCAAACTACATGAAGAAACAACAGCTTTAACTTAGTTGTTTACACTGCATGGCCTATGGAGTACACCTACTTGAAAGTTCCTCTAATTTTCAAGCTTGAGCCTTATTTGAAAAAAACAAAAACAAAAACAAAAACCCAAAACAAACCAAAAAAACCCCCAGATCTTACTGAACAATTTTCTTGGGTCAACTTCTCCAAAGACAGATTTAGGGTTAGCTGAACATTGACAAGGAAGTGAGTTTTGCATTTCTTTGCAAGAGAATCCTTTGTGCCACGCTGCCACTTGGAATGAGACTTTCACCACCCCCTCTTCACATACTGAGACCAAGTGGAAGTACTTTCTTACCCTGTTCAAAGTGTGGTGCCTCTTAGTGCAGCTCAAACAATATGAATGTATACCTGTATATTACTAAAGTGAAAGAAATGTGTAGATAGCGTTAGGTAACATTAGGAGAGTTCTAGGAGACATCCACATCTATTCAAATATGACATGCCAGGTAGACAGCACGCCTCCGTTAAGGTGGTGACTGATTACAAGTGTTACATTACAAGTGCGCTCTGTACCTACATGGTGGAGACTCTGTAAAAGCAGTTCAACATTCCGCTACCTTTTCGGCCATATTTTGTCTCATTTTTTTGTGGTAAGACTAGAAGCCCACAGGAAGGCATTCTTCCAGCCTCCTGTTTGCACATGAAGTTGTGGTGAAACAGGATGAAAAAAAATCCCCAACCCTATACTTCATGTCTACTTTGTAGTCTATCATCCTCCCCTCTTCTTGAAATAATGGCTTGCCTCCCTCTGGTTTTTAGGTTGCTCTTTAGAGTACGATATAAACTCTACTATTCCATAAAGACTCTCTGAGAAGCAGGTAACAGGTAGTTATGCTAATACACCAACCTTCATGCAGCCTCATGCACAGACTAACCAGACTAATTTCAGGTCTACAAAAATAAAATGCTGTCTTTGCTAACTTTGTCTTAAAGCCTATTGCCTTTCCATAGGTCTTGAAGAACTAAGGGACACATACAGAATTGTCAGCAATATTTTTCCTTCACCCATTTCCTGAGAGTAAATAATTTAAATCCTTTACCTCTGACTATAAGTTTTATCAGCATGCCCTTGTTTGTTTTAACAGTGCATCACAGCCAGTGCTGTTCTTCATCTTCACAGAGAAAGCTCATGTATAAAGTCAAGGGATCACCACCAGTTTTCATTTTAAGTATAGAACAGTTACTTACTTAAAGAAAATCCAGGAAACCCAATTCAAATATGCCTTATGTGAAGTATGAGGTTATTGGACTAAGGTCACAAGACGTATTCTCTTAAGGGCAGATTATTTTTTACATTAAGCAGCTGTAAGTATAGTTGAGAAGAAAAAAGGTTCTGTTGAAAATTATCTTTTTTGTTTATAACTCAGAGTGAATTCATAAATCTTGGCTGGGCTTTCAATTCACTAGAAAGTGCATATATAAAAATATATATATATGTGTGTGTGTATATACATATATATATAAAAAATCTAATCCAGTCTTCACACGGAACTTGGCCAGCCAACATCTTTAGAAATAAATAGCATATGCAAAATGCTAAATCCCAAATAACTCTTTAAAAATGCAAGTAACGTTGTCCCCTTAGGTTGTCTCACTAAGAATGAGGTTAGATTGCAATCATTTGCCATCTTCATTTATTCTCCATAAATAATAAAGCAAAATTATTCAATTTAGGAACAGCAGTCTTACCTTTGCAGAAGACATAACCTGGACATTTTTAATGTGGAAAAAAAAAAAAGGGCAAATTTTATTTCCATGTCAGTATGTCAATAAAAAGATAAGCAAGCTCACTTACAGGGAAAGGTAGAGGGCAACATCCAATATTCATTAAACTGAACGGGCCAGTGATTCAGTAGGTTCAGGCACTAACATTTTTAATACTGATAAAAATATTTTTATGTAAGCTGAATGCCAGAGACCTGATTTACTTCAAACGAGTACTTACAATTTTGGTATGGCCCACTAGAGCACAGTAGTTACACAGAACATTTATTTATAGTTATTCCCACTAACATAGTGTTATCACAAAAAAGCTTTGGTTTATATTCATAGTGTAAAGATGAAAAGCATAGAGCAATGGAAAAACATGCTAAGCAAGACTTTATTATTCTTACAAAATGTAGGTCTCTTAGTACTCTTGTTCGCAGTGTATGTAATCTTGTTCTCAGGAAGCTCATAAAGGCCCAGGAGCGAAGGCAGCTGCATGCACGTACACCTTCTCAAGTTCAGTATGCTGCACGATAGCACGGTCCAACACTGATTAACAACGCTATTGAAATGCGGTGAAACTTACCTATGCTTAAGTTTCTACTTTAAATTGACTAGTCAAAAAATATCCTCAAACTGAAAAAAGGTTGTCTTGTTATTTCACTTGCCTACAGATACACAAGCTAACACCAAAACATTTGGCAAGTTATATTGATTATTATAAAAACATTAATTTCAATCTAAAACTGCTTTGAAATCTGAAACCGAAGTGAACAACCCTCCCCAAAAACCCTAACTAAATAATATCCCCAAAATCCATCAAGAATCACAATCCAAACAGTCACTGGCATTCAGTATGGATGTTTTCAGATTTCAAGTTTCTCTAGGTTTTCCTGATCCATACGGTGTGCTAAGTGTTAACTTCTCTAGCAAATGTAAGGAAGCAAAGTAGTTTGAACTCAGGGAAACAAGAGTTTGGAGATGAAGCAAATTTATTGTTCCAAATGTTGAAATTAGGGAGTATTTTAAAATCAACAGCCACACACTTCATGAAAATCCAGCTAGTAACCCTTAAATAAGTGCCAAAGCTATTGTAACATGGAATATAGATCATAGAGCCTTGTAGGAAACCCACGGTTTAGAAAAATCAAGGACGCCCTCTGCATAAAGGACAGGCAGAGAACAGCATCACTGAGGTACTAGTCCCATTTCTTTCAGGCAAATTTCTGCATAGATATCTAAGGTTAAGGAGTTCTGACGTTTTTCTGACCAGCTTTTACAGTATCATAAGATAACATAATGAAAATACATTGTATTTGAACCAAAGAGCAGCATATTAGACATGCACTGGTAGAAAACATCCTGTGTGCAATTTGGGATGTTAAAAGTACCATACACAGCTTGGATGTTAATCTAAAAGCATACTAATTTAATTTGACTTCATTTTTTGTGGAAAAAAGTCTGCATGGTCGTATTCATAAAAATGGAATTCTCAACATTCAGCTGTGGTGGGTATAACACAAACATAGACAGTCTTCATGTTCAGGTTCTTCATGGAGATGTCCTTTGTGATCTCTGAACCAAGAAAACAAGAGAGAAACAGGACACAGTTAGTGCTCTTGCTCACAGGTAAAACTATGAACACTCTCTTTCTTTACTCAGACAGTGCTACTGGTTCTATCAAAGTGGGACTAGGACAGAAACTGCTCAGCTCCACATTCTCTCCTGTTAACACAGGGTGCATTAAAGGAAGGGTCACCCCCCATCAGGATTGCCACTGCGAGAGTTGAAGATACTGTTCTAGGTTGCAAAGCAGCATTTTTTGAAAGCCTATGTCAGCCCACAGCTCCCAACTTCACATCCACACACAATAATACCTTGTTCAGAAAATTATTTTATAATGCAATGATATGAAGTCGATATTAAGAATACAACACAATGCACTGAAACCCAGAGTCCCTTGTAAATGTCACCTAAGAATGGCCACCCTGGACATATCAGAGAGCCACCTCCTCTCGTCTCCCATCTCTGACAGAAGACAAAATGTGTGTGAAGGAGTATAAGAATATGCATACATTAAATTGAGTTTTATATGTAAAGCGAGGATTGTAGTAGCAGTAGCTGCTGAACAACTAACATTGCAATTTTGTCAAATATGCCTAAAGAATTTCATCCCAGACCAGATCAATTCCTTAAGTCTTTTGATAGCTATATGCACACGGTTTGGAACAGTAATAGGATAAAGTCTCACCAACAAACCTCTTTTAAGGATATAGCATGCTTCCGACAGGCTTACTCAGGGTTTGTAATTATTTATGAAACACATAACACAGAGTAATTGCACTTTGTGGCTACAGAAAGTCACCTGCAAAGTTGGCAGGAACTGGTAATCTCACAGAGCGTTTTTCCCCAGAAGTTCGATGCTTGCTAGCTCAACGCTTCCCAGCATCCGTCAGCTGTAGCAAACCACCCCAATAACAGAGCATTCTGTTTTGAATACTGGGAGGTACAGCTTTGGAACAAAGTAATCTGAATAACAAATATACCAGAGGTCTCTCTACTAAGAAACTTCAAAGTGGTAACCACAAATACATCCACTGAAACCAAAGCAAAAGCATATCGGGGGTGACAGTGTTACTCTGCGCACTAGAATCCCCATAGACAACACAAGCAAATAAAGGATAATTTTAAATTTTGGCACCAGCGTTAGCACAAATGACAGATTACTAACATTCCGAATGGCTGGAGGCTTTTTCAGTAGAAATAATTTTGTGGTGTACTGCACTGTATCACAGACCTGACGTCTGATATTCACACTGCTCTAACTTGGGCTCGCCTCCAGTCAAGAGAGTGCGGATGGGCAAGGCTGAAGTGCATTCATGGAGAGAAGAGAAAAGCAGTTTGGTTTTCAGTAACATGATGTCCAAGTGAAAACTGATTCTAGGAATGGCAGCAAGGAGTTTTGTTTCCATGCAACAGTATGCATGCTCCTGACATTAAGGCCCCCATCTTTCTTTGAAAAGTATTTCATTTTTAGACTGAGCAGATATAGTCTGCATATCAAAGTTCCACAGAATCACAGAATGGTTCGGGTTGGAGGGAACCTTAAAGATCATCTAGTTCCAAGCCCCCTGCCCTGGGCAGGGACGCCTCCCGCTAGACCAGGCAGCTCAAAGCCCCATCCAGCCTGGTCTTGAACACTTCCAGGGATGGGGCATCCACAGCCTCCCTGGGCAACCTGTTCCACTGCCTCAACACCCTCACAGGGATGAATTTCTTCCTGATATCCAATCTGAATCTACCCTCTTTCAGTTTAAAAGCCATCTATTAATTAAAGAATGAAGAAGCCCTTATGGATCATGATGGCACTGTTTTTAAGGAGTTCTCTTCCAGTGTAGGGCTCTGCTTTAAGCAGCTGAATACCCATCTAGCAGAGCTAAAAGAGTGGAGGTATAATCCAATTCAGCAATTAGGGCTTTAGTCCCCCATTAATCTTCCTTCCCTCCCCGTGAAAATATTACATCAGTATGTAAAAAAGTTATTTTGGTCTGCAGAAGCAGCCGAACAAGTTATGAACTTGGTCTCAAAGTCTTTTTTTAATTATTTATTTTTAAAATCCTGAAAAATTAGAAACTACATGAAGCTACTGTTTTCAACAGTATTTAAGACAATAATTCCTATTAGAAATCGGAAGCTTGATTTATCAACAAAATGCAAGGACATCCTCCTTTCTGCGCCAGTTCCTCCAAAGGAAGGCTTTGAAGTCAGGACATTAAAATGTCCCAGCACATCCCGAACGTGTCTCTGACTCAGCCACCTGTAACCTGTTCCAGTCACACGAAGAAGCAATGCTTACCACTCGGGCATTTATTTATAGAATGTTTTCCCAATATTCCAAAGGGGAGTGAAACACACATTTGTTTCTGAAAAGCTGGCAAGCTTTTGTGCAATAGAGAGCAGATCCCAACTGCCTGGACCTGACATTTATAAAAATAGTATTTTCAACACTGATAACTTATTTTCCTCCAAGTGATTTTTTTCCTTTTCTTTTTATAAAAACAGGAATCAACCTCCCAATTCATGGGTTACTTTCAAACATTTCAAATGGTTAACAGCAAATAACTTAATTTTTAGAATAAGCCATAAAAAAAACTACTCAAGAAAAGAGACTAAACTTTTTGTTTTGAAGGTTGTCCTGGTTTGAGGTAAAACAGAACCAACTTTCTGTTCAGTAATTTTATTTCTTAGCTAGGCCTCTTCTGACTCTCTGAAATTAACAGCATGTTGTGTCTAAGACAGCTCGTTCAGAGTGATAAGACAGTTTGTGCCAAAGAATGGTATGCAGAAAGGCTCCTGCTTATACTTATTGCTATAACAACCGAGGTCAGCTAATTTCGTTGTTTGCCCCATTGGAGGGTCGGAAGTGGAAAAACTGTATCTATTTCATTATTTTCCTTTTTATTTTATTACTAATATTTCATTAAAGTAGTTTAGTTTCTTCTAAACTCGTAAATCTCTTTATCTCTCCTCCTCTTCTCCATGTACAAGAGGCTGGGGGGGAGCATCTGTCGCCAGCTATTGGCCAATTTGGACAAAACCACGACAAAGGTAGAACCTTCAAATATATTGGTAAACAGATTAGTAGGAGATTACAAAGTTGCAACAATACACATAAACATTAACTGAATTAATGTTTTCCAGAGGCATCAAAATATTTTATATCCTGCACTTATTTATCATATAAAGAGATCTGTAGATAAAGTATGACCATTTCAGTTTTTATACCATTAAAAAATGTTATTAGAAGAGCTGTATGGTGAGAACTGTATCTGAGATGGCAGAAGCACGGCTATATGGCATAAACATTTATTAGCTACGTTATTTATAAACCTCCAGGACTAAGTTCTCTACATTCTGAGTCAGAAAGAGGCCAACCCAGTTGTTTTAGCCTTTGAAGAGTCATCAAATAAGATCTTTCACATCATCATGAACTGTCACTTTATACACTTGATTTAAAGTTTAAGTAGTTCTGGAGAATTCATACTACAAATATGTTATAGCAATTTCCCTTTTAGGTAAAGGCATTTTAAAAATTCGTACTGAAATGGAGACTTCAAGGCTATAAATGTTCATGTTTTGGCAGTTACTTCCCCCTTTCAAAGCTCAAAAGTTTTCTCCAATAGTTCCTTTAGTATCTTAACTAAAGGATGTGAACCCCTCTTGCCCTGTAACAATGATAGAAACCGAGAAAGAAATAGGTACAACATCAGCTGCTCCTGAATGGCTGAATTCCTTGTCAGCAAGGTTTCGCACAGGAATACATTTTTTGTTTATGCACATGAAGAGCGGTTGATATACTTGGTTCTTGCACCTTGTGCTGTTTCTGAACGCTACGGTCTCCAGTTCTCTGTTTGTTAACAGCACTCAGCACGTTATTTTTAGCATTAGCTCAAACTATCACTAGAAAGTCTTGTCAACATTTGAGATCCATTTTACTTACAGAAATGGCTCTTGAATAAACAGAGTTCAGGTCACACAAAAAAAAACCCCTAAGTACCACAAATCCACAACAAAAGACCCCACACCCACTTGCTCTGGTTCTAGTCTGTCCTACTTGAATCCTTTGAGCCCAGGTGGAGTGAAGTCACCCCAGTTTTAGATGGCTCCACTCGAGCATGACGCTCTCCTCCCTCGTTATCTGACAGGCACCCCCAAGGAAATTCATCCTAGCCTAGGACGAGACAACTCATTTAAACCAGACGTCTAACTTCTGGACAGGTAACCGAACCTGTGACAAGTCAAGGTGAAGTGTCATGTATCCCTCCCAAACCGCTTGTCAGTCTTGCCACTCTGATAAACTGGAGACAGAACCCTTTCCATCATTTCATTTGAAGAGCTGAATTTTCCTGAATACACAGAAATACCTGTGGGGTTTTTTTTACCATGTAGTTTCCAATCCGTTCCTCCTGTCAAATGAAGTCCCAAGTCTTTCTCAGGTCCAACTTTTTAGCACTACAGGTGGCTCCATCTTTAGTCTTCTCTTTCTCATGAATCAGAGATTTTTGTTTCTAAGCTTCACCATCTGTCTGTGGTTTTGGAAGATTCTTTAACATTTCAGATATGTGACTATGTGATAAAGCTTCCTACTTCCCAGGTATTCTGAATGAACTGCAGCTGCCATACCCAACCAAGTCTGACCTACTCACACAACTCTAAAATAGATCCGATACTCTTTTCTGCCCACTCCCATTCTCCAAAAGGAAGGAAAAAAAAAATATCTGCAACAATATGAATGTTACAGGAACAATTTGAACAGGTTCTTAAAATAGTCACACTTAAGACTCACTTCTAGGAGGAGATTGACGCTCTGCTCAGTCCCAGCAGCACGCAATTACCATTTACATTGCTTGACTGACCTTTCTATTTCAAAAGGAGGAAACTTTTACAGAATTTGTCTTAGCCATTTCATGAATGGAATGCATTAGAGCTTTGAATTTCTAAATGCATGTGTGTGCTTAAAGGATTTTATTAAATAAATATTGAAGTACTGGGCAAAATTAGAAACCAATGTGTAAATAGCGTGCATTTAGTTATTAACTTCAATCTCAGGCCACATTAGCTGCTCCTCAACAAAAACTTTCAAGTATCCTTGGACAAGCAAACCAGAAGTTTGTGCTTACCCTGAGTTTGCGCTTCATCCAGGAACAATTTTAGCCTCCTGCTTCTGAGCCCAAAAACTTTTGCTGTTTCGTGTAGAAGACCTTGGTATGTTAATCCGTTCTGACCAACAGGGTTTTCCATTAGAAGGGTTCCCACTGTTCCTTTCTGACATTCTGAACAAGACAAACAGGTGGATCACTACTGGTAAGGAATGATATTATTTCATTTATCTTGGTAAATTGAAATTTAGGATTTCTTCTTCCATTTCATCTCTATTTCTTCATAATGCTGAGTGATTACCAAAGCCAACCTACTTGCAGATATTCACTAAGTTCATTAATTATAGAATCAGAAGTGATTGTTAACAGCTTGACAAACAAAGCTTTGCAGAATTCTTTACATGCGTCAACAGGATAACCTAGAGCCTGGGAAACATGAAATATTTCAACAGGACACACAAACCAGTATGAACTACAGAAGCTCACAAAGCACCTTCCGATAATCTAATCCCCAGTTAAAAACACATTTTTGGCCCAAGCAGGTTCCCAGTAGCATCAGTAAGATTCCACATGGACAGTCCAGAAAGGACTTACACCAGGGCAGAGATTAAGGGCAAGTGACTAACAACAGAGCTGTCCCACCGTGAGGTTTCAGAGGAGAAGTTACAAGCTTAGAAGCTGTGAAAGAATTACACACGCATATCTGTCCTCCGGATCAGGCTAATAATACAATTCATTTGGCTTTTCAATAGTACTAAGAAACATTTCACAGGCTGTTTACTGTGTCTTGGTAAAGAACTGGCTGCTCCTCCATTTCTGGTCAATTTTAGACTCAGCCTTTTAAAATAAGCTGCACAGGTGAGCTGATGGTCAGAAATAGGAAAACAATGCCGAAGGGCTCATGTTTAAATGCCATCCCTTATCTCAAACTGGCTCTCCTTTTGCTTTTATGAAAAGAGGTAGAACAGCTAAATATAAACATTGTGTGTATTAGAAAGCCAATATTTGGAAAAAATAAACAAAATCTCCATCTACCACTGAAAACATGCGTGCTTATCTTCACCAGTAAGCGATGGCGTCCAAAACTTACAGCACAAAAAGCTCAGGCTGTAAACAAGGAGAGATCAGTATCGCACATACCTTGTGGCTTTGCATTCATTAGCTGCAAGTTGATATACTGGCAGAGCAGCGCATCAGGAGAGGTGATCAGCGCAGGTGCTGACCCTGTTGTCACATGTAGAGTCTTTCCGCTGAGACTCAGCAAGTCAGTTTTGTTTATCACTTCTGAAAAAGCAAATGAGACCAGTCAGGCCATTACAGGGAAGCGGAGGTGCAGTTCTCACTCGATTAGCTGACAATGAGGCTTTCTAACTACTGATCCCACTGTGGAAGCCTTTCCCTCTTCCCAATTCCTTCCTCAAGAAAGCATTTCTCCATTCTGAAAAACAGAATTCCTGCAGAAATATTTTGTTTTCTTAACACAGAGTACTTCGTCTGCTGTGGAAATTAGCTCCTATATACCCTTTCTTATGCACATAAACATAGGACTCAATTACTCATGCAATACAAATAGTTAAATAACTTAAAACAAGCAAAAAATTATTCACTTAAGCCAGCTATTTCTATCTCATTAAATTAAGACCGATGATCTTTGCCTCTACCCCAACGTCCCTAGCTGAAGCAGCCCTGGCTATGTGTCACTATGCAACATCACGACATTTCCCTCATTAAACTCCAGATGACAATAAATGTAAAATCAGAAGCTGGTTAGCTGACGAATAATGCCCTCTACATTAATATTTATGTTTAATGTCAACAATAGGTGATGATTCAGCAGATGGCTCTGGCCATGCATATTTGCAAAATGGTGGAAGATCAGACCCAAAATAGGACCCATGTCTCAAAGGATGGTAGAAGTAATCCCAGCAGCCTGAAAGCACTCAGATGAGAAGCTAATGAGGTTTCTGTAATAGAACGGGAATATGCAGGGCTGCATTCTGCGCTGCCTCCATGAGCAGCTGCCTGTCTATCACAGAGGTAAAAAAAGGTGCTGAGAGCCACAACGTTAAAGATACAGAGAAATAACATCACCCTCTGCTACCAAGATGCTGCAGCTACAGAAGAACTCCAAAGACCAAATCCAGGAAGAATTAATAAATTTAATTTCTTGCAAGAATTGTGCCTTGCCTCTATGTATGGAACAGGCACATCTGTCATCTCTCTCCAACAGGCTTTTGTTCCATGTCAGCCCTACTCGCGTGTCACAGAGCCTCAGCTTTACAAAGCTTATTTGCCATCAGTTCATCTGAATGAATTTTGAAGAGGTAGAAGTGGCACTCCTTTTTCCAGGGATGTTTATAAACTTAAAAAAAAAATATATATAAAAAACACCCAAGCAAAACAAGCAAACAAAAAACAAAACCAAAAACCACCAAAAACCAAAATCTCCAAAATGGTGAAAAGTAATCACAGGCTACAAGCTCTCCAAATTCTGCCAACTGCCACAGAACACCAAAGCGCGATGCACTGTGGAAGGCTTACGAGGCCCTAAGGAGGGATGAAGGCCTCAGACTGCACCCAGGATTCTAAAATGCTGCTTTAAAGAAAAAGGCAAAATTTCATTGCTGCTTCTAAAATTCAGTTTTCAAGGCTGAGGCGTTTACGATGATGGTGGCCGTCCGCCAGCTCCCCAAACACTTCTTTGGTATGTCTGAGGTGCTCGAGCACAGGAGGGGGCTTTGCTTTTAGTTTTACTTACAGGAAAGGAAGAAAATAACCACACTATTAACAAGAGGAATTAACAAGATTTCAGCATATGGAAAGGGAGTCGGCAGCAGGTTTTTCCTAGTGTGACCCTAAAGCAGCTTTGCTTCCATTGACACACAGCTGATGGGAAGGGACAGCATTGGCGAGCAGGTGCTTCCCAGAGCTAGAAACAGAGGGCTCAGGGAATGTGTAGTCTGGCATTAGGCAGTTGCTGGTGTCTGTGCAGATCTGCGCAGGGCTACAGGCCATCACCTACAGTAACGGTGATCTGTGCATTTAACAAATCTAGCATTTTGCATTACGGGACTGCTGGCATTTTCCGAAGGAAGAGCTCGTGCACAGTGCCATCAATGGAGTCATTTCATGTAACCTATTTTGCTCTAATAAGAGCAAAAGAAAGAAAAAAGTGGATCATTTTTTCATACATCTCGCTACACTTGAATACAAGCAGATATTACAAGTGCTCATCAATATTAAAATCACTTTTAAAGTCAGTTCTCCCTGCAGCTGAGATTTAAGTGGTAATGCTCTGCTAAGGTGCCTTACAGCCTCATGACCTTTTAAAAATTTAAGATTAATAAATATATATATCTTTTTGTACTCTTCTTCCGAAAACAGTGCTGAGAATAGAATTTTTTAAAAAATTAGCCATCTGAAAAATCATAACGATGAAATAAGGCATGGGCTAAGAAGTTTGTAGGGTGAGTTTTGCCTCACTTTCCTTCTCCCCCACTTGTTTAAGCCCTATATTATTTACACCTTCATTTATTCCCATAAAGATGAACAAAATGAATTTTTTTTAAATAGGTCTTGCCTCAAATATACTAGGCCGAGTGCAAGTCAAAAAGCACTCCCAATAGGAATTTTACAAAGTTTTCAGCCTTTCAGCAATATAGTGCAAAAAGAAAGTCACAGACAACTGGTTTTATTACCTGACTTGAGCCCAGCCTCTTTCCTTTCAATGATTTATCTTCTTTTTAATGAAAAAGAGACAAATTCTATTCTCAGTTTCTGAAGGTTAGTACAAATCCCGGAGCCTTGCTTAGTGCTTTTGCAGTTACTGAAAACACATCGATACACTGTCAGGGAGGAAACGTTTATCCCATTATTTCAATGTTGCACTGAGAAACAGGGACATGACATATTTTAGCCTGCCTTAATACAACAACTGCCTGATTTCGTGCCATTACACGACCCTAAGTATATCTTCATTACAATTAGAAAACAAGATAATAAATTACTGTAAGTAAAGTGGACAGCCCTAAAAACCACAGGAAGGAAAATAAGGAGCCAGAAATATGGTTTTAGTGGGTGACAATGTTATTAACACACAGGTGAACGATGCAGCAATGATGCAGCCGGAGCGCGCAGCCTTTCCTTGGAGTTCCTCTGGGACAGAGTGGCTGACACCAAGCCCCCCGAAGAGACCCTGGAATCACCACCAGGCCTCACCTGACATTCCCCATGCGCAGGTTGGGCAGATGAAGCAAAGGGATTATGTCCAAACCAAACATCGGGAATGTCGGTTCTATTCTCTTAACATCTTTAAGGGCTATTTTCTTTGTACACATCTTCATAGAATCATTCAGGTTGGAAAAGACCCTTGGGATCATCGAGTCCAACCATCAACCCCACTCTACAAAGTTCTCAAAGTTCTTCAACCCTGGCTCTTCAGGGAGCTGTATCTTCTCCTGATCAATACTTATTCGAGATCTCTGCCAAATTGCAACAAAAGTGAATTTGATGAACTAATCTTTTCAAGGGAATTTTCATGTTGTTAATAAATGGGCAAGGAAAAAACCCCGCTCTGCCCAGACCACTTACAAAGAGGGAAACGCGCCAGGATGGAAAGTCCCGAAGCGATGCCTACACAGCGAAAGCAACACGGAAAGGAAAGAAATACAGCCTTTGTTACTACAGCAGAAAAGAATCCTTGAGGAAGAGGGAAGGTTAAACAAACCAAATAAGGAATCAAACTGCTTATAATCTTGGTGAGATGAGAGTTTCCCCAACTCTTCTCGGCCTTTTGCAGGTCGTCTCTCAGTCTCTGTGACGGTAACGAATTGTACTAGCGCATAGCCCCTCTGCAGGCACACACCACACTGCTCTGAAGTGTGCCACTGCCGCTTGGAAAAGGATTTCAAGGAAAACTATTTCCTCCTTTAAAAACGTAACTGAAACTTGAGGAAGATACTGAGGGGTCCAAAACTTCCTATAAATCACCTATAACTGAAAGCAAAGAATAATCCTTTTGTATGATAGAACTATTTGGTCCAGCCGAGCACAACCTGGAAAGAGGTTTTATCACAGTAAGGTAACGGATTACATCAGATGTGAAACCCCCCAAAACATTATAGAAACACTCACAGGAAAAGACAAGTAAGAAAACTAAAGCTAAAGACGGTAACAGTGACATTACAGACACCAGTAAGACTGTTCCCCTGCTCATGTTGTAGGCAGACACAGAATGGTGACCCTTGGCAGTCCTGCGGCACCCAACACTAGTATTTCTATGAAAGTACTATTTCTATGAAACAGAATACTGAAATATTTCAGTAATATTTCTATGAAAACACACAAGCAAAAGTTTCTGTACCATCCAATTACCGTTTTTGCAGTATTTTGTCACTCCTTTTACACTTAATATGAACAGTGTGGAAACAGAGAGTTTGAAATTCAAGATGTGCCTGTAACTCACACTAAGAACGTACACAGAGTTACATTTACTGGTGAAACGTGTCTAAAGACATACCACGGCACGGCCACCGTTAAGGACTCTACTTTCTGTATTTCTTCACTAAACGTTTGGTTATTAGCGTAATCTTGTTCTCAGTGTGCTGATATTTAAGTTGTAAATTTTTCTGATGTATTGAAATATTATACATGATGTAATAATAAAAGAGCATCTTAATCTCAGAGGAGAGAATGCCAGTTTGCTGGTAGGGTCTCAGAGTCACTAATTGCAACATCTTTCATAGCAACTTTTCGTCTCTGCTTCAGCGATGTTATCTTTGTAACGACCAAAACTATGATATAGCCTGTAATTCTATATATAACTCGTAGACAGTATTGTACATTCTCATGCCTCCACAGAGGCAAAGCTCAAGCTGAAAAAATATTCCATAGGTTTTTCTGAAAGGAAGAAATGCAGAGATCCTCAAGTTTCTCTAGAGTGAAAAAGCAACATTTTTTTCCTCTAGAGACAGCAATTTGCATTCAGTTTAAGTTCTCACCCTGCCTACTGAGGCATTAGGGAAAAAAAAGCATGCAAAAGCTGATGGCAGCTCGCCATCGATATATGGCACTGCCTGGACCCGATGGAAACACTTTCTGAAATAACTCAGATTTTGTCCTGATGAGAACTGCAATGGAAATAAGATAACAGAAGAGACGAGCATCATTTAGCAGCAGCTTTTGGAAACATTTTGATGTGACTATAAACACAGTCTCATAAGCTAAGTATTACAAAATAGAATCTTTCCTTACACATTTTCTTGTCAATTTTGTATATATATAGAAAAATTATACAGTAACTAACTCCTAGCTGCTGCTAGAAAGACTTTCAATTTTCCTTGTCATACTCCATTTACCTGTTTTTCCATTGAAAACCGACAGTTTTGAATTTTTAAGACCAAAAATGCAGGAGACAGCATCGACAAGTCCAGCGAAGTTCAAGGTATTATCTCCTTTTGGATTCTCCAGCAGCAACACACCATCTAAAACCAACATTGAGAAATGAAAATGCAATTTGGAAGCAACATCCAAGTTCCAATGATTTTCTAATGACTTTTTCTAATTACTTCCAGCGGGTTTCTAAGCTAACTTAAAACTGGCAACACGGCATCTTCCAGAAATTTTTGTAGTAATAAAGGGAGAGGGAAGAAAACAGGGAAACCAACCCAAGTGTACTTCAGGTTTAGAGTACGGAAAGCAGTCAATTTTCTATGTCACTGCATTATAATTGAGTATTATATGGGTTACAAACTGCCCTCTGAGATGTTCACCAGCTTCTACAGTTGCAGTCATTATTCTTCAGGAAGCAGCTTTGTAACCATGTTAAACAAGGCACGCTTACTTTGACACATCAACTGTAAACACATGCAGGGAAAAAAATTCCAGAGCACATTTCATTTTTTTTCCTTTTAATCTATAACTCAACCTCCTAATACTTTTAACAGCATCACCACACTCATCTTTTGATTATCCAAGACATAGTCATTATATTCTCTAGTTTTAAATGTTCTTTTAAGCTCTATATTTAAGATACCAAGTTTTCAAAACCAGTATCTCCTCCACAGAAAGGCATCACCTCCATTTACAGAACTACGTCAAGAATTAAAAATTCTCAGGGCATAGACTGTGAGAGTGGGTGAATGTACACACAAAAATACAGAGTTATATGGATAACTCTACCTGTAGATATACACAATCATATAAATATTCACATACAAACCCTTCTGCAGAATATAAATAATTCTTGTGCAGACCTGAGTATTTACTTGAGGTCCACATCAGAAGACATCACAGACAACATGTGGTTTTGCTTTTAATAAACTTATTTTCAAGAATTATTTAAAGCTGCCATTGGAAGGGAGTTTGCACCATCTTTCAAACAAATTTGCAGCTCCAACATTCCTCACACCATTTTCCAAGCAATGTTTTAACACCCCCGCTGACAAAGCAAAGCCGGTACATTCCTACCTTGCTCTGTGCCATTAACACAAACTTTGAGGTTGACGTAGGCACAGGCTGGACCAACGCACGGACGCAATCCGCCTCTGACGAGCGTAATTTCTAGCTCTGATCCCTTCAGCTGAAAAAAGAGGGATATCATCATTATTTGAATATTGTTTTATCCAACAAACAACGAAATATTTTCCTTAAATAAACAACATTAAGACTTGTCGTCTTATACTAAACATGACTTACAACAGAATAGCAACTTTTGCCACATCTTCCTTCAGAGACTGGGCGCTCCAAATATTAATTTGTCTTTGATCTATGTTAAAGATATAGTAGTATTTAACACATAAGAAAAGACGGAGAGGAATAAACAGCCTGATTTTCACCAGTGATGAGCAGCGATGACAATCTCCCAAAATTTAATCCAAAAGTGAATCTACCTAAGAGAGGAAGCCTCTTGCCGAGGTAACTCAGAGTCCCTGCAGCCAGGGCCCTACAGAACCTCCGGCTGCTCCAGGGGCAGCAGCTGCCTTGGGGAACATCTCCCCCGGAGCTATTAGCGAACGAATTAAAACTTCAAACACCCCAACACGAAATGGAACAAGTATCTTTCAGCACCACCTGGAATTAATTACTCCTGCCCTTAGAGCAATTTTCGTGAGAATCACACTCTAAAAGATCCTTTAATTACAATTTGTAATTCAACAAATATCATACAGAAATCACTTAGATGAACAACTGATACTAAATGGCCATTTCAGTCAAATGTTTTGTCAATTTGGAGATGGTCTTTGTTAACAGTCACAGTCCAAAGGGTGACAGCCTCATACTTGGAAGTGCCACTCTTTGCCGAGCTCCTATTACAAAGAAGGGAAAGACCCTTATGGAGCAGCAAATTTCATTTTGCGTTTACCCAATTCTACCTGCAATTGAAAATCCATTTTTCAAGTAGCTGCTTTTCCTTCCCAGTATTTTCTGGGGAACTGGTGATTTTTTTTAATTTTTTTTTTTTGTTTTCTCTCAGAGCGTGTCTTTGGGAAGAGAGTGTCTAATTACAGCCTTGTATCAAAAATTGATCCAGGATAATTTCACAGAAATACCGATCCTGAATGTCATCAAAATACTCGTAGAAAAGACAGACTGTGTTTCATTTTTGTCACAGCCTTTACATATATCAGTGTCATGCAGACCTGTTATTCCTTTGGGTATCTTCCAGAAATTTGCTGCAATGATCCTGTCACAGTTGACTTTACTTATGAACCCACATCTGGAATTACATGCTTCATTCTTTTAACTTGCACCTGGTTTTATATCTGAAAAATCTATATAATCGTCTATATAATCATCACTGTAAAGCATTTTCCATGTCAATGCTACTTATCAGCCCCCACCAACAGAAGACAGTTAATACATAATTCAATTTGAATTCACATCTACACAGTCTTTATGCCCAAAAAGGCTGGTACAAAACACAACGCAATGGTGGCTAATAAAGACGACTAACCACAGCCATGTCTGCTGCACCAAACCGCAAACGCAGCGCACACAGCTGTAGCTATCCTCAACTCTCCACAAAGGGCCAAACTTCAACACCAAAAGCATTTCTATAGAAGGGCTTTTTCATTTCAGCTATTTTTATTCCCAGCTCTTAATGTGCCAAGCTCATTGCAGCAGAACACTGAGTACAACGTCAGCCATCTGCCCCAAGCAATCCATCTCCCCACTCCCGGGAAGCCCAACTTCCAAGGAAGACTTTAAGTTGCACTAAGATCTGAGTTGTCTGTTTCTCTCTGCAACCTCTGTTTTGAAGTCTAAGTCTGTGACTAACAATCCCAGGCACAGCATGGCTGCGAGCGCAGGAACATCCCGACATGCAGAAGGCACCGCACATGGCAAAGACCATGGACCGACTCCACAGGGAGGTACTTTGTAGTGACTGAGACTCCTTAAAGTAAAATAATAACAAACTGCACTGCATTTACTTACACGGCTTTTCTTTGCCTCCATTTACCATACATAAAGTGGATAGCTTCAGGACGCAGAGCTTGCAGTAACTCCCTGTTAACGGTTTAGTTTGAAGAAGCCTCTGCACCCAAGGCATGAGGCTGACGGGGAGGCGCGCTCAGCTCCATGGCCATTACGAGATCCTTGCATTTCTGTAAACTTACTCATCAATGGCAATAGCAACTGTCTGGCCTAGATAGTTGTATTTCAGCTATTATTTTTTAGGTTTTCCCAGTCTGAAATCCGGCAGTTGTGCAAATGGAAGTTTTTCAGGTTTACATACTGCCCCATCATTTCAAAACCTGAACACGTGTCTGTGACATCTGGACAACAGCTATCAATTACATCCACCTTCTGTCAGGGCAGGATTTCATCTTTACACAGAAGGCATTATTTAAAACTAATCCAACAGAATCATGTTTTAGCTTTCCACAATGTTTTTCTTGACTAGAATCTGCTAAGTTAAGATTTAGAAAACAGAAAAATAACAGTGTGCGGACCCACACTGGCACAGGCTTGGAAGCTTTCACGAAAAGTCCCAGTGACCAACATTAAAGCTCACGTTCCAGGCAATTTCAGCCTCAGGCATGCAGAGAAGTGTTTCCTAGCACTACATATTTTTTTTCCCCTGCTGCTTTTACATTCTAGTTCAGATTTGATGTTGACTTAACATCAAACCGTCCATCAGAAGTACCCCAACCAGGTCAGTACCTAGAAGAAATAGCAAAATATTTTCACCGATTTCTCAATCACAATATTGTGTATTCTGAGTGTTTTTCTCTATGTTTGTCACTAGATGAAACTAGTAGTTTTGAAAAAGGCCAAACACAGCTTTGTTTCAAATCTGTACAACTTTAGAAGTGTAGTTAATAACTGTAAGACATTTCCTTACACATGCTATTAATAAGATGGATAAAATATGTGCTTTCCTTTCAGCTACTCTCAGACCCCCAAGCCATTCTGTAAATCAAATTTTAAGTCTGATATATCCTAAGTTTGTATCTTTTTGGTCTAGCATGACATTTAGATTGAAGACTATTTCATCCCCAATCCTGCTAGGAATGCCTTCTGATAGTTATACTAAGTTTGAATAAAAACATGGCAAAAGTATTCTCAAAACATGTCAGAAGAAACAGTCAAAGAAAAAAAAGAAAAGGGAATAGTTCAAATCTGCTGCTGAAAGAATAAACCAATTTGTGAAACTGCATTGTTACAAGAGACTGAACTTCAGCAACACAGGGGAGAAAAAGCAAGTATGCTCAAACGGTAGTAACTGAAGGTGGTCTTAAGCCAAAAGGCAAAATTCAGCCCTGAAGGAGAACATTTCTAATACAAAAGCATATTAACTTAAAGAAATCAGAGTAACGGTATTTTTGCTGTCCAAACAACACGCTAATCCAAGTACAAAGAACTATCTGTATTAAGCTTACACAAACAACTACCTAAGGTTTTTATTTTGGTACCCAAGTGGCTTCATTTTCATAAATATTACCTGTACAGAGCCCAACTATTTTCTTTTTTAAACAAAAAGACCAATATGGAAATCTATAAATATGATACAACATCCACTATATCCCCCAAATAAATATTTACATACATTTTTTCTGTAAATGAAGCAATTTGTTCAGTTAGGAGCAGGTAACAAAGCTAGGCAGTCAAGGCTTTTTCCTTCTTACTTGGGTTGTCTCCTGGATGAGAACTTCTTTTGAGGTAGACACCGGGTAGGGCTTCAGGGCAGCCTTTATCGTTGCAAAAATGAAATCCATATGTTCCTTAATGACAGTATCCAGGTAGTCACCTTCTGGGTGTGCTCTGTAGTACACTGTAATCTCATCCGTAGGAACCAGATTTCGCTGGAGGATACACCAAATACACTATTAATGACAGTAAGATGACTTTCCCATATACAAACTGAAAGAAGGATACTCGTTAAAAAAAAAAAAACAACTTAGGTATTTACCAGACATTTGTTAAAAGTTTCCACAAATGATCTAGAAAAAACAGTTCTTTTGTCAGAAGGGCATGAGAGAGGCTTGAAACATGATGAGTTTTTCTCCAAAAGATAACGGCCAAATAACGCACCTTACCCAAAATGTCTCCCTTCCAAACTCTCGTACCAACTCACTCCCTTAGCCAGCTGAAAGCTGACCAAATTTATTAAAAAGCTTTTCTTGATGCACAAGAATTTTACTAGCATTTACACATCCTGATAGCCTGAAATTAAACCCTTGGCTCTTTATTGAACAATGGCTCAATCAGCAACATTTTCTTAACACCCAACAGTCTCGGAGACATGTTGGTAGTGTTTTGGAAGGTGGTGACCAGACTTTCAAGTTTTCACACTAGTTCTGTCACATCTCCCATACTAAAAATGCTTTTCCTGAAGAATATGTATTTGAGTGGTATGCTTATTAAGGCTGAATTAGAGCAAAATTCTGCTTCTGTAAGAAAATGCTTTCGAGGAAAAAAACAGCAGCACCAAGAAAACTTAACTTCTAAAATCTGCTACAAGTAACAACTGCCCTGACGCCAGGAATAGTTACTGTGGATACAGAATCTGTGGTTTTATTACATGTCCGCTTTTATAACGGGAGTGGGAACGAAAAGATGACAGAATAAATGCACATTAGCATCATGTTAATTATTAGGCAAGATTACGTATTTTAAAATTCATTTAAGTGAGAATAAATTATGGCCTTATGTCATTATAGAAGTAAATTTAAATCATCCAGTAACTTAGGAGACAGTTTTCTTTTCATGGCCACATTCATTCGTGGTTTTATTTTATACAGAAATAAATCTACATAGTTTTTTTTAATATATATAGTTTAGAGATATAACTATTTTGCCACAAATTTGTCATTTTCCAGTCTTATACTGAAGGTTCACGCAGTCTTCCCCGTACAGGTATCTTTTCCCAAAAAACACATCCCATAAAAATATTCTCTACGCATCGTTTAGAGCTCTTGCAAGATTTCTTCAGGTGTAAGTCTGAAAAAAACCACAAATTCTAGCACACTGCCACCAAGTTAGTCGAGCAGGAAAACCCTAATATATCATAGAATACCATGTTCCGCGTTCGCAATGTGTATGTGCATGAGGGGACAGGGGACTGTGTTGTTTTGTGGGGTTTGTTTGTTGTTTTGTTTTTTAACTTGGAGGTTTTGAAACCTTCAGAATTCTTTGTACCAAGTTAAATATTACTTAATGTCCTGTCCAGATTAAAGGCTTTTTAGACTTGCCACCACCTCCACCGTGACCACGCTTTCTGGGCACAAAACGGAGACAGTGAGCGCAGCGCCTTCTGGGTTTGTATTGTAGAAAGAAGGACGTGACATTGGTTTGAAGTGCTTTAACGTAAAGGTCAGACAACATCGTTTGTATGTACGATGAGAACAATTTGGAGCGGAATCATTAATGTAGGTATACAAATCGGTGCCAGAAACGCCTCCTGCAATTTGCTAAGAGATGAGTTTGTTTCTGCTCACCATCCTGGGCTCGGCTGCCTCGGCTCTCAGCGGCCCAGCGGTCGCAAGAGGGAACAGCAGGTCCCTCCGGGCCGGGGCTGCAGCCCTGAGCACTGCTGCTGCACTGGGACTGAGCCCCTGCCACCGAGCTGGAGACAGAAAACAAGAGGGGCTCCAAAAAATAAATACATTAGTTAATTCACTATGGATGATGCGTAGCAAGCTCATTGATCAACTTGAGCTACTTAGCAATGTGGGAATTTAAAATTAAAATAATGATTTGTAATAATTTATGTCCAATCAGAAAGCTATATATGAGGAGTAAACGGTACAGGGCTTCATGTTTAATTAAAAAGGTCAGTTTCTGCTGTGTATTGCCCAAAAATTGCTTAAAAGTAAATTAAAATGTCTTGTTACAAACCATTGCTTCCTAACCTTTTTGCGAAGTTTCTGGATGCGATTAATCACTTCCCGGGCAACTCCTTCATCCACCATGGACTGGTCCGGAGTAACATCCAACAGAACTAAAACCTGTGGCAATGCAGAGAAGAGAGCTGAATAGGTGACAAACTTGAAAACAACCTAGTATTAGCTCATTCAGAAGCTCAGGTACATTGTTATAGAGCTCCTCTCTTACAAAATACCACGTTGAAGAGAATAACATCTCCAAAATTCAGAACATAGGCTCCCAGAATTTGTTGAACTATCTGAACAAACAAAACCATCCCAGCTTTCACCTCACCACTTTCATATTACTTCTAGACGAAGCCTCCCTTTAATCGAAAAAAGTAGAAATAACCAATAAAATACCTGAGCATCAGAATGTGCCTCAAACTGGGCAGAGCCTCCTGCAACCTGATCAAAGGTGTACATGAGACGAAGATCTTCCCCATGGAGCTCATGTCCTTCTACAACAATGGTGCCTGCAGAATTGGCAGATGAAGAGCATCTCTTACAATCAGAGTAAAAAAAAATTTTAATTCAAAAAGCTTTAAACAAGTATCAGACTTCAAATACATGAAACGCAGTACATTTGCAACGCAGTTAAACAGCAGTTAGGCACTGGTAAGAAACACTGAACTATCCCATGTTCAGATTTTTCACATAAGCGCTTCTACAGGCAGCAGAACTCAAATGCAGATGCTTCAGCAACTGCGGGTGTACCACACAGAATCAAACTTAAAGATAACCTGTATACTCAACTAAGTCAACATTTACATCTAAGCAGTTAACTAAACAGATGCAGCTGGAAAATTCACAGCCACCTGTAAATCTGGAATTGAAGCAGTGCTTTTAGAATAAAACTACTGCACATATATTCGGTTCAAATCTGATTCAGTCTTATTCTCTACTTCATTTTGGCCTTACGATAGCATTTACAGAGGAGAACACTGTAAGATTAGTACACATGGCCACTGCTAATCTACTGTCAGCAAAATAATAAAACCCACTTTTCTCCTACTCTCATTAACATAAAATTGAATAGGGATAATAGAAGGAAGTAGGCCTTAGGCTTCCCCAAGCCCACAGAAGGATACTTTTACATCTGTTCCTGCAAACGTTCAATTAATATACACAAATCAAGTGCAATTGCTTGAGTTTTTTCTGATGAGCCGAAGGGGTTTGAATCTTTTTCTGATTTAGTGGTTTGTATCACTATGTACCTGTCTCCTGGAATTTCTCCAGCTGCTCACTCTTCAGCTCTTTGATTGCAGCTGCGACAAGCTTAAATGCCCCTTTCAAACGCTTCCCGAGCACCATGTGGTCTGGCTCTGCTCTCAGCCGGACTCCGTATTTATCCTTATTAGTAGATAGTGTCACTTGACGTACATTAAGTTCCTATATACATACACCAAAAGAAAAAAAAAATGAAGCTGAAGAAGAGCCATCTCTGACAGCCGTGGAGAGGGTACAAAACCAGAAGTCATAAGTCTCAAACTGCAGTTTTTTTAGTTGGTTGTCTCTGTGAACTAAGTCATTTGCCAACGCTGCGAGAGCAAATAAATCCAACTGATCCTGAAACTCTCCTTCAGCAGAAGAGCCTTTCCTCCTCTTCAGCCCGTAGGTAGACATTCTCTGTTATTAATAGACAACAGCCAGTGCTCAACTCAAATCAGATCCCCAGTCAACAGCCTTTTTTTATTTTACCATTACAAGCGCCTGAAGAGATAAATCTCTTACCTTTGTGTGTGATAGCATTAGAAAATGGCCTGGCAAAACTCATGAAGAAAAATTTTGCTGTAATAGTCCTTTCAGTATGCATTTAGCCAGAAAACTCTAACTGACAATTTTATGTTTTATGTTGTACCAATGTTACTGCCTCATTTTGCCTCTTTCCTTATCTGTTTATTCTAGGTCCTTACCGTACAGAAAACCCCCTCGCTCAGAAAACCACCTCTCTCTGCCCTGCCGCACAAGATCAGCGCGCTGGAGCAGCCAACAAAGCCTGAAAACTTGCATGAACTTCAGGAGGTGGCGCAGACCAAGGATTTTTTTGCCACTACAGAAACTTGGGTGTTTTATAAGTCATGTGTGCAGGTTTTGTCCCCATATGTGAAGGGCAATATAGCGGTGTTGTGGAAAGTTTTACAGAAGAACTGATGAAGAGGACAGCGTTGCTACCACATGAGGAAAGACCAAGGCTAGAACTCTTTGGAGAGAAGAAAGCTGAAGGGGATCCAACTGAGGTTTAAAAAGTTATGGAAGAGGTGGGTAAGGAATGTAAAACTGTTATTCACCAAATCCCCAAACCACCCCTCATGTAAGGGAGCATGCAGTAGAAATACCAGGAGATTGGTTTAAAAGAGATACAAGGAGTTAACCCTTGGAACTTAACGCCACAAAAGAAGGTAAAGCAGGAGCGTGCCACCAAGTTCAGAAAGGAATTAAGCTCGTAACAGTAGGCACATGACAAGATGCTGAAGGAACAGGCAGGCACGTGCCCTTGAGTATGGTTAATACAACACCTGCAGACGGTGAGTATGGCAGGACTCCGCTGCAAGAAGTGTCCAGATGCTCGTGCTTTCTCTGAACGGACTCTACCATTGCAGGAGACAGCACGATGTGCTCGAGGAGCCACAAGTCTAAACCACCAGGTCATTTCTTACATTTTGAATTACAAACATTTTGCTCATCACGTAAGCACATTAAAAATCACCATTAAAAACCCCCCCACAAACCTCATCACACACCCTGACCATCATACAATGCCAGATTTGAAAATACACAGCAAACCTCTCCACTCTACACTTAACTCTGTCCAACAAACAAATGCATTACACACATTAATTAATAACAACAAGAAATAACGCCTTGGTACACCTCCTGTAAATAACAGAGCTGTATCCTGGTATTATTTTATATCTTCAAGAGAGTCTGTTTTTTCCCAGCTTTGTAAAGCTAAGTAAGAAACACACGCAAGGCAGGACTCGATACCTACATTTCCAGTTGCACCCAATCTCACTCTCTCTTCTCGGTGTAACATACCAGGGACAGATATTGGAAAGTTTTAATTGCCAACATGTAACTCTTCTACAGGTACAAACCTGCACAGATCTGGCGCACATTTCACTGTAATGAAATTCAAGTATTGGCTGCCCAATACTTGAAGCACTTTGTGTTTAAATCTCCGCTACAAGGTTAGAGTTCACATCAACACGATACCAAATCACCAAATGCATTTGGCAAGCAAGCTCCTGCGAGTCACGTAGGAAGCAGAAATAAGTGGTAGCATCAGCAGGACAGGACTAGCAAGTAGCCAAACATTTTGACTGAGAAGTAACACTTAAACACAACCTCTGAGCTACAGTCTAATTCCCCAGGAAGTCCTATTGACATCAGGAGCCAAGAATACAACTGAAACTAATTTTATTTAATACATATTTTAGGAAACCTAATAAAATCTACGTATTTCAGAAATTCAGATTTAATGGGATGATTTTGGAAATGAGCCCACAAGTGATAAATGACAACCTTGTGGGGAAAAGGAAACCATAATCCAAAACCAGCAAAATTGAAAGATGACTTTGGGCTTAATTAGATAAATTACATACAAGCCAACTCCACCGGGACAAGTTTTCTATGCTAATTAGATTAGGAAACCATTGTTCTGTATACATTATCAATTAAAAAAACAGAACGACTCTTCAAAAAAAAAGCCAGTCTGTATCTTGGGTCTGTTTATATCTGCCTCCATATAGTGCTTTGACTTAAAATATTTCTTAATTTTATCTTCCCACTAAATCAAAAGTAGCTCCTGACACATCCTTCAAGTCCCATACACGCAAACTGAGGAACCATTCGTTCCCATTGCCAGTTGAAAAAAACCATCTATTCTGGCATTCCTATGGAAAAGGGCCTTTCGTTGGTGCCATGTGCCCAACACAATCGGATCGACCCGTAACCCAACTGCGCCCAGTTCTCAGAACAGAGAAAGTGAGCATCCCAAAAAGGAAAATAGATATCGGTTATGTAGTACTGTAAGAAACCAAATGCTGAAGGACCACGCACTGCCACAGCTGATGCGTCGGTTAATTCAGCCCATTCATGGGCTCCCTCCACTACATCTCTGTAACACCACTAACGTTATTAAATGCTGGTAGATCTTGCATTCGATGGAGAAGTCCATTTGCTCTGTTTTATTACAGCCGGGGCAGGGGTTGAAAGGTAGACAAGGGGTGGATGCAAACAAGATTCTGGTTGTGCAGAGTAAAATTTCCTCAGATAAAACCTTTCACGGGAAGTAGTTCAGAAGAAAAGCCCTGGACGAGGCTTGTAAAAGGCTTCAAATACTAATGAATAAATGCAACTGTGTTCAGCTGCTAAAAGCCTTCTGGATTTATTTCATTTTGTGAGCGTGGCCATTTTTGCACGACAATTCTACACTCTGGACAGTTCTGATATTAAAATCCATTTATTTAAATCATTTGCTATGTTCTGATGATGGAGGAGTAAGACTGCAGATCAAAGACTACAGCTACTTCTGAAAAAGCGATGAATGAAGTTTTCAAACAACTGAAAAACGTATTTTTCAAATTCCTTTGTCAGCAACTGCATGAAATTAAAAAGTGTAATTTTTCTTACAGGTTACCTCTGGCACCTGCAAATTTACTAGAAACGCACTTCTGGCAATAACTAAAGGTTCTAAAGCTCTGAATACGTAGGAGGTTGATGAACAAAGCTGCAACTACAGTAATACTGCCCCGTCTGCCTGATTCATTGACCTCTTCAGCTCTGCACCATCCCAGTAAACTAGATTGATTGCCATGCAATACGATAAAATACATACTCAGCTTCAGCATCAGCTCGTTGAATTTTAAGATGCATAATAAAAATAGGACAATAGACAGTATTTTGTATTTGTGCTTCCATAAAGCTATTTCAGTTTGTTGTAACTCATCTCCCCACACAACATACCTTAACTTTGTTTGCAATAGCAAACGAATATAAATTAAAGCATACTTTTGTGCAATCCAATTATATAATAATTTATCAAATTGTTAGGTTTCTTTGTTATCTTTTACTAGCTGTAGAAGCTGACAGCAAACTTTGTCAGCTACCTTTTGGGAAGTAATTTCAGTAAGCAAACCTCAGCTCCCTTAAAACAGGATTCTGTAACATCCACAAATCCATTTTTCAGATCGAGAAAGTGTGACAGACACTAACGTAAATTTCAAAAAATTCTGCTATTGAACAGATCCAGGCATTGAAATGATTAATAATAATAGCAATTCTGAAGTGAAGCATCGTAACTGCCAAGTTTAAGAGAAACAATCAATAAGCTAACATGACAGAAAAGCCTTACAATCCCACTTGCAAATCAATTAAGATTTTTTAATTGAAATTCCTTTAGGGCACAATTCTTAAGAACTTAAGTCCCACAGTCACTAACAGCAAGAAGCGCACAACACTGATCTAGAAGCCTTGTGCACCGAGCCGTGACTCCCTCAGCCGGTGCTCTTCAGTTGCCCCCAGCAGAATATTTAGAAGCCTTCCTTAGATGTATACTTAGGCTTGGGAAAGATAGTATTGCTGGAGTAATACGTAATTAGAAGTCCAAGAGGTCCTCCGCTGCTTCAGTCAGCTTTTGCATTCTTTGACTGCCACGCTGCTCTCTCCAAGACGAGTGGGGAGAGCTGATCTACTTGGGGAGATGCAGAATTTTATTCTCTTTGTCAAGGCAAAGCAGCTGATCCTGACAATGACAACTTGAATTAAAAAAGTTCCAACACATTTTAAGCATGTGACAAGATCTTCTGCTACAGAACTCTCTGAAGATACCTTAGTGAAAGGAAGAATGAACCCTTCACCTACCAAGGACGGGCGTGTGATAAGGGCCATGCCATTTCTGTACAAGGGAAAAAAAATCCTTAGATACTCTACTGCTAGTGGTTGTTATAATAGAAAAAGAACTTATACCTCACTTATCTTTGAAGACCCATTTCATGGGCTTCAGAGAATGCAAATTGTTACAAACACTTATGGAAGAAAAAAATCCATCGTAACCTTATGCTTCATGTACTACCAGCGTGCCTCAGTAGAGCCATTGGAAGGGACTCTGTCATGAACCTATATAAACTGATGCGGAGAGTGACAGATTCTGACAAATGAAAGACGATGGGAAGGTTCAAGGTCAATTATTAGTAGAAATACATTTAATAATCCAGAGGCCATTAAACAGAAACACAAACTATAGACAGATTGCTGAACCCACCAATCCTCTAGTATCTCAGCTCTTAACAAGTACAGAGGTCCTAAGGCGACACAGCAAGGGCAGAATTTCTGAAGACAGAAACGAGACAGTCAGTTCCTCTGCAGCGTCAGACTCAAAGCTTCGGTGCTGTGGGTGGAGCTGAAGGAAAGGAACCACTCTGAAATACAGAGAATCCCTACATTTCCCACCCAATTACTGTACTTGGACACATAAAAGCTGTACGCTAATATGACAGTAGCGGGGAAGTACGCTGCAGGTAGAACAGGGCAAAGAATTAAGTTGTAACAGTAATCTGTTTTTAGCATATCTGCAACAAGCACTTAAGATACAGTTAAGAGGGCAGACTTCAGAGGACAATAAAAAGTGCACCCTATGGCTCACCTTTCCAGATGTGATGCCATCGTGGGAGGGAAGGGAGTTTCATAAACTCTTCAGATAGATGTAAAACTACATTGCTGGTCAAAATTTTTTTTTCTTCTGGTTTTTGCTCATTTAAACAGAGATTGTTGCAAACAAGTTGATTTGAGATGGCTAAGCTCACCATTCACAGGCATTCAGAAACTGTATCAAGACTTCTGATATCTATGAAGTCTCCTGTAACAGTTAAGGAAATTGATATTTTTGGGGGTTGCTAGTTTTTGTATTACATGGTACTTAACTTCTCTAACAAGACCTTGCACTGAGGCATCCTTTCCTCAGAAATGTTTATATCAGGAGGTCTCTCTTGAAAGGGGAAGATCATCTGAACAACCACCTTGGTGTTTTTGTTTTGCAAGACCACTCCTTCAGTTCTCACCCCAGAGAAAAGCTGGTGTATGTTCTGCCTCGACCCACGCAAATACAGCGAGATTGCATAAGGGAAGGATTCAAGTGAAAATCCCGACAGCTTAATACACAGAAACTGTTGTCATGAAGTAATCCCCAATTTATATTCAAGTCTAATGCATGCATTCTGCCCACCATCAACACCAGATCAGTTCCTGTAGAATTCTGCTTTCTTAGCAAAGAGCTACTATTCGCAATGCAATTCTTTCCTCCCCAAAACACAGTTACAAAGATGAAATCATGGTTTATCTCCCCAAGGAACAGAATGAAACACCTGGGTGAAAAGCGATCCTCTATCCCAATGAGAGTGCTGCAGCCAGAGGAAATTAAGACGGCTCCAGTCTCCCAACAGAGATGGTATTACCTCTAACCCCCTGGTCAGTGAAGCAGTTATAAAGCGCCGAGGCTGCTAACACCGAGAAATTACAGACAACATAGCTCATGATATCAAATGCATGATCACGACAGATTTAACTAGTAAGAATCACTGGATTTAAGACGATTTGAAGGCCCCAACACCTAGGAAAAGGTTCAAAGGCATACTGGCATAGTAGCTTTTTTTCCCCCCCCCATTTTCTTTTTGAATAAAACCACCATGGCTCATGGAAATTCATCACTGTAGCTGAAGCACTCTTCCTTCTCACTGTTCCCTCTTACTTTTTGATTTCTCTTGTACATCGTAGATGTGAAAGCAGATGCATATAAACTCTATTTGTAATGATATTTAATTGAACATAAAGACTAAAATAAGCCCACTCTACAAACAGTCTTTTAAGCAATCAAAAAGTAACAGGCTTTGTGCCTTCGCTACAACTTCTGCAATGCAGTGCTGAAGTTTAAAAGACTTATTCATAGTATAAACACAGAAATAAATGAAGTTTCTTTATAAACAAACTCCTTTTCCATTTCACTTCTTAAAATACTATGGATTTTTACATGACTGACTAAAAGCAGAAAGCATAGCCAATTTCATGAAGCTGAGCTCAAAAAACCAAGAAGGGTTAGTTTTCTTTTGAAAAAAGTTTGTTTGGCTTTTATCCAAACAAAGATTGAGAAGTAGGGCCGGCTGTATTTCTCTAATGGACACAAATTAAAAAAGTATTGCAGTGGCATATGGGAACAGATGAGGGCAAGAAATTGTACAGACTAACATCTTGTTCATTTGACATTTTATTTCCAAATGAATATCCTGCAAACACCTTGACTGGTTCCCTGTTCTCCCTTACATGGAACTCCTCCTCTCCAGCAACCCTTCCACTTACTCTCGAACTGGTTTTAATGCTCTTTAACTGAAGGAGATCACAAATTCTACAGTCCGTCTCTTTGACAACATGTAGTTGACTATTGCCTTACTTTACTTCAGAAAATGTTTTTTTCCTTTCACTGATGAAGAAAAAGAACATTTCTAATAGCCCGTTAGTCCTACGTGGTCAGTTTGAGTGATTAAGTATTTCTCAATACTACAACTGATTAAGGATCGTCACTCATTTACCTTAATTTCTGTACACAGAACCCATTGATATCCCCTTTCATTACAATTATCTTTTAAATTAATTTTACCACATGAGATATTAATATCGTCAACAGAAAAGGTTAGGGTTCTATTTGTTTAGGTAACTGACGTCCAGTTAAGCATCCTGTTCATGATGTTCTTACCTCGAGTATGTACTTCTCTAAAGATCTGATGTTTTCCAGAGCCTCTGGATCCTGATGGATAACAACTACTTCTTTCAATGGATACTGGGGAGAAGGAAAAAAAAAGACAACAGAAACTTTTGTCTTTCCAACTGAAACTAAAGAACTTCAGAAATTATTGTTTATCATTTGAAGTTATTTTATTGTTGAACTGTTTGCTATTCCAAACTTAATTCTTCCGTCCCAAAGTTACAAAGCTACTGCACACTCCCAAGGCACTGAGAAGAGATGTTAAGAGTTCTAACCTTTACTGGAATGGTTTTTCTGTCTCTGATTACTCGTCCAAGCTCAATAACAGACTGCAAACAAGAAACGGCACTTTCAATTTTTTTGTCGATGAGATTCTCCCTAGATTAGAAAGGAAACATTATATTGCTTCATTTTCATTGTATCTGTTTGAGCAGATTCAAAACATTTTACCCCCTTCTCTGAAATTTCCTACAGGAGACTCAATTACTCCCTGTTTGGGGCAATTTGAAAAACGAACAAACAGGTTTTTCTTCTCTTTCTGTGGAGAAGATGAGGAAATAACTTGCTGAAAACAAAAACCAGAGCTATTTTAAAATCATCTTTTGCTAGCACCTCTCACAAGATGGAAATGATGGATTGAGACATACTACCTATTAATATCCAATAAAAAGTAAGATTTACATCAATAATATCGTAAGAAGATGCAAAAAGATATTACAAATAGAATACTTACAACATCAATGAAATACCTATAATGCAACCAACTCACTGGATTTCAATTTATAATCTTTTCCAGGAATTCTAAATATTTGAGCTTGATGTTTTAGGCAGTCTTGTCATCTTTCCTGGCTTCATCATTTTAACAGCCTTCCATTTTGAGGCAAGGCAAAGTTGGGGTGGTTTTTTTGCATTTTCTGGGGGGTTGGCTTGTTTGGTTTTTTTTGAGTAAGCTGACATTCACATCAAATGTACTAGCAGCCAACAGTTCCAAAAGTGTGGTTTGCTCGATTTCTCGAGTAGCTGCATAAATTGAGCAGCTCCTTCAAAACCACACAAGCATCGTATCGAGAGCAGAGGTACTGGTTCACAAGAGAGTTGTGAGTAAAGCAAACAAAGTTGGGGTGCAAATCATGCATCCAATAAGGGCTGTCCAGAAAAACAGAACGGGTAAAGCAAAACTTACAACTGGAATACCCCTATCTTCTGCATTAGGGCTTTGATTCAGGTGTTACTACTTATATAGTATCCATAAAAGAAACAACATTACTAGAAGGTTTCAGTATTTCAACTAGTAGGTTAAGTCTCACGGTCAGCTCCCTTGTCCTTAAGGGTTTTCAAACCGAGCTGCAATGCAAAAGGAGAGTTTGCTTCTCTTCCATTCAGTGACTAACAGCAGGCTGCAACGCAGGCACCAACTTAACCCACTGCTCTAGCACCAAACCACCAACGAGCAACTCATTACTGTAATACTAGTGTCTCCCCTGACCGGATTAAAAAAACCCAACAACTTCAGTTGACAAATTCGACCTGGATTGAGTTAATGCTATGGATAACCCAGCACAACCACCACAGACCCAAACCTTTCAGACACTCTGGTACTTCGCAAAAAGCCTCACCCATCAGGATCCAAAGAAAGGATCTGTCTGGAAAGCTCACTCTCATATGGTGTATCCTCTTACAAGGAAGTGGCAGTCTCTGGACAATGGTCTAAATGCTTGCTCTGAAGCCAAAAGAACTCGCTCTGCTGTCTCCGTATGTGGTCCACACAAAACAATCATTCCAGTCCACATGGGGTCTGGCACCAGCCTTGACCAGGAAAGGCCCAGAGACAGGGGGATGCACACGTTCTGGCAAATGCAGGGCAGCAAGAAAGCTTCCTAATCCTTTTGGGCCCTTCATAGGTAGGCATTAGAACTTCTAGTCAGTGTACATTTTGAAGAGGAAAAAAAAGGATATTCCTTGCCCACCATAAGAAGCTGGAACATCATGAGTTGGGAACATGCATTCCTCCGAATTGTTTTCCTTCCTATCTACTACCCTTTAAGCAAGCACAAGTCTACTGCCTAAACATGGAGGGAAAAGAAAATCCCCAGCTAACTTTGAGAGCGGGGTGTGAAGTGTTCCACTAGCGAAACGCTCTCCTACTACAAAGAGGCTAACATTAACCAGAGCTTAAGCAAATATTAAACATTTTTTGCTTATAGAAAAGAATGCGTTAGCTATCACCCTAAAATTCTTCCTGCAGCAAAGGAATATTCACATTATTAAAGCAGCTTGGTTTTTTGTTATGCAAAACAGTTTTAAACCCAAGTTTAGGAGCACTGTTCTGTGAAAAGCAGAAACACCCCAAAAAAACCAACGAACCCCCAAACAAACCAAAAGCCCATTTTGCCATGTAAGAGCTGTCTCTTACCTCACTTGGGGAAGCATGAGGTAGTGAATGCTCTCAGTGTTCTTCTCCTGAACCGAGGCCGGATCAATAAGCGTCTTCAGATTCTGGTACATCAGCTCAGTGATAAATGGAGTATATGGTGCCTGTAATGTTGTATTCAATCATCATCTTTTCCTTATTGTTTGTACATTATGAATCAGTAATGCTTATGAATTGCACAAGGACAGTTCAGCAAAAGCAATGCTTACGCAGTGTGTTCAGTGCAGAACTGTGATGTTATTCAAAATGCAGACTGAAATAAATGATGAAATTGCTACTACTTATTCAGCTCCTTCCTGATATTTACTTGTTACTTTTGGGCATCGGGTAAGAAATCACAATGTCTCTTTACCAGTCAGGTGATATTTGCCTTCTTTATGGTACCATGGGACAGATAAGCAAAGAAAAGGGAGAGGTGGAAAATGAACTGTGCTGCACAGATCAGGAGCAATATGTTTTTTCTCCCCATGTGCTTCGTCTCTGTACCCTAGTTTCTATGGTCAACTTAAGACACAAAAATGCATGCTTTTAGATTAACTACATTAAAAACGTCAAATAGTTATAGTGGGCTGTAATTCCCTTACCATAAGTCTGCACATGGAGAACAAAACACTAAACAAGGTTTCCAAGGCCATGATGCAGTCTTCAGTCCCATTCTCACCCTATTTGAAGAATTCACCAAGAAAAACACAACTTCAATTTTAGGACCAGTAAGTGCACTTCAACAAACTTCAAAAATTTCCTATGTTAATGCAAAAAACTACTTTTCCAAACTGTATTCATTTTGCTCAGTCCCATCCAGCAAGTGAAACAGGCCAGGAGGTGATTCTGCCCCTCTACTCCGCTCTGGGGAGACCCCACCTGGAGAACTGTGTCCAGCTCTGAAGCCGCAACATCAGAAGGACATGGACCTGTTGGAGCGAGTCCGGAGGACACCACAAAGGTGCTCCGAGGGCTGGAGCACCTCTGCTATGAGGACAGGCTGAGAGAGTTCTCCAGGCTGAACACCCCCAAGAGAAGGCTCTGGGGAGATCTTAGAGCCCCTTCCAATCCCTAAAGGGGCTCCAGGAAAGCTGGGGAGGGACTCTGGATCAGGGAGGGGAACCATAGGATGAGGAGTAATGGTTTTAAACTGAAAGAGGGGGGATTTAGATGAGATATGAGGAAGGAATTCTTTGCTGCGTGGGCAGCGAGACCCTGGCCCAGGCTGCCCAGAGAAGCTGTGGCTGCCCCATCCCTGGAGGGGTTCAAGGCCAGGTTGGACGGGGCTTGGGGCAACCTGGTCTGGTGGGAGGTGTCCCTGCCCAGGGCAGGGGGCTGGAAGGAGATGGTCTTTAAGGTCCCTTCCAACCTATCCCATTCCATGAATTAATGGGCATTTTGTTTGATTGGTTTTCCTCATAAAACAAGGAGGAAAAAAAATGTTAACTTCTGATTCCCACTATCAGGTACAAACTGATAGAATTTAAAATGGAGCATAAAGATTTTGTGTAACACCACGAAGCTGCTATGCATTAAATTACCATAGACTACGAGGATTTTGTTTACAGTACAAGATTAGGGAAGAAGATACCTACCTTTAGTCTTCTGCGATTCATTCTAACATACCAGTTGGTCAGAATATCAACAAACTTCACTAATCGAGGGACTACAGTGTACAGCCTGTAAGCTAGAAGGAAAAATGTTTACTGTAGTTAGTATTTGCCCTCTGCATCAAGCTCCTCACTTAAAGAAACACATTATCATTTGTAGCTCTGGTGTTAAACATGAAACTTCAGCTGAAGCACGTACGTTAGTAAGATCAAAAAAGTGATTAGACATACTATTATGTTAAAAACCATATTTTGAAATTGCACACATCATCAATTCTCATGCTTCAAGGCAAACACATCTACCACGAAATTGCTTCTCTAATCCTACACAAACACGCATTATGGAAGCCTTATGCTTTTATCTGACTCGTAAAGAGGATAGTGGATAAGAGACTATTAATCGCAAAGGATTTGGCAAATCCTAGATTTGCACATGCTGTAAATACAGCCAAGTCACTAGAAGTTTATCAGAAATTATTGTAGAATCATACAACAAAATTCTGCTCATTACTGCCAACATTTTCTTTCTTGTTTGCCAGGTTTAAAATGAGACACCTATTTCAATCAATTCCCCCTGAATTAATTGCATTTTTAAATTATTTATCTAAGTAACACAGTAGGTTAAAAGAATGTAAAGTAACAGCGAGCCTGACGAGGTAAGAAGATAAACATAGCTGTATTTTCAAGTTCTGTGTAACTTAAAAGCAGGGAGGACTGCCAACACGAAAAAGAAGGTCATCACAAGCATCACTATGCAACTGGGAAAACAAATTTCAGTTGTTCACGAGAGAATTGCGGGGGGACGGGGGGGACGGACCTTAAATAGGACTCAGTTTTCCAAGGAAAAACTTGTGTATCTCTAAAAGCAAAGAGCTTTTTGATCTCTATTCTGAATCTGTTTCATTAATCAAGCAGACACTTAATAAAATGGATCTTTGCTTTAAAAGCTCCTCCACACTTTTCATTGCATTTTCTAAAATAGAAGTGTTTTCAAAGGCAGAATACTGGTATTTAAGCCTAAAAAGGAAATGTTCAAAAAGATTGATGCCATGGTGAGGAAGACATTACTTATGTGGGAATTTGTATTTTTAAAAAATTCCCATCTCTCTTCTAGCTGTTCGTTATCTAGGTAGGAGACTGGTTAAAAATAAACAAAAATCCTCAAAAAAAAGCCACCCTTCAGGGAGAGTATATCTTTATTAAGAAAGCCTGGAAACATGTATTTCTCCCCTCCATAGCTGTAATCCCAGTTCATAAACCAAATCGTGAAATCTTGCTTTTACATGACTCACGAAAAAGGTTAAGCATGTGCATGGAACCACATGCACAGACACATGCACTCTTCTTTCAATTCCAGTTATCAAGAGAAAAGTTGTTTTGTAAAATAATTACTTGTATCGGGCACTTAAGAAGAAAAAAAAGTATAATAAGGCTTACTGGTTTTAAACACCTAATTTTAACCTCCTTTAAAACACATGGGATTGTTTTCCCTATCACTTTTCATAATATCTTCCCAACTACCTTCCTACCTGCCCTGTTTATTAAAGGGCCCAAATCCCAGAAGTTTCCATCATAAAAGATAAGGTTTACTGGAGAAACTACACTCCTATTCAACGGCTAATAATTCATTTGGATAAGCGAGTTATTATCAAAGTGGGGCTACAGCAGCTGCTGCTGAAGAGGTTACTGGCACACAGCTACCCAACTCACACCACTTCTGAAGAGAGCGTGTCTACGCCTCCAGGTCTGGGCACCTATTAAACCAAGAGATGATACGCATCCGCAAAAATCCTCTTACAAATGCACACGTGTCTTGTTTCAACACATTTAACTTTCACCAGTTTTCCTTAAATAATGGAAATGACGCTTTCTGATGTGTTGTCTCCTTTTCTCCAACAGCATATGTTCCAGGAAGCCAAAAGCTCTCCCCAAGCCAGGCTTAGTGGAGGGTTGTCACACCTTTCTGAAGCTTTTCTAGGCTCTCTAAAGCACCCCCGAGGTGGAGTGCGCACAGGTACGTTCCCCTTCCAACCCTCCGTCGAATCAAGCAAGGTCAACACTGAACTGGCAGGGGCTCCATTTGGGCTGAAACACTGCTGGCTCTTCAAGCTACTAGTAGAAACTGGGGCAGAATTAACATAAGTTTTACTTAATGGAAACATTTTTCTAGAGGCAGGCAATCAACGTAAAATTTAGCGGCACTATAAAATACACTTGATTAAATAGCAGGAGCTAAGCTCAATTGCAACATTTTTCTGGTTAGCGGTGTCTCCTTGCCATTTAGAGTCTCCAGCCTGTATGTTCTTATGCACGATCACACACATGGGTGCAGAACAGCACGCTATGGTGCTGACTGGGCCTCTTCTTTGACAGGCAGTGCCCAAATATCACCTCTGCCTCACCTGTGCTTTAGACATGGCACAGACAACGTATTTTTTTAATGCATCTTGCAGGTTTTATGGAGTTGTAGAGTATGCATAGAGTTGTATGGCATTAGTTGGCAAACACAATCCTTTATTTCTGTTCGCATCATGCCACACCTAAAAACCAGCTTCTGCATTTGTTTATTATTTTTTTTCATTATTAGTGTTATTATTTTCAAAATCTTGGATTCTAAAATGAAGCTTGTGTACTGTATTTATGTCCTTCACCGAGCATTTGAGGTTATCAGTCACCATTACAATCTTCCCTTGCCTCTTCCTGACATTTTTCCTAGTTTAAATCATGTGAAGTAGGAAATCTTTAAAAAAAAAATAAATCCCAAACTAGTTTTTTTAAAAAAGATTAGCACAAGAGTATCATGTCACAGTATACAAATTTACTACATCTCATTAATATCTGTCTGACTGAATTCAGAGTTAATGCAGAAAAATAAATTGAAAAATTACGTTTATTAACCACTTCCAAATAGGATGTGTCACTCATTTGATGAGCACATCATGTTATCTCCATCTAACACAAGACAATAGCATTTAATACCAACACTACAGTCTTGAAAGTCTTTACATTGTCATTTTCCAACAGGAATGTTGTTCTCCTGCTTGCAAGGATCTTCTTGCTTTGTACAGATGTCAGCTGACACATCCCTTTTTATTACCTTTATCTTCCCCTTAGAAAGCCAGAGCATTCAAGTTTCTAACCCCAAGCACATCTTCCTGCAAACACTATTTCTGTTTAAACCAGGCATTAAACCAAGATCCCAGGTACACATTCACAAATGCATTTTCCACTGTCCCTCAAAGTATTTTCCTCTTCACACGCAGCATGTCAACTTGCATAGGCTCTGCATATTTCTGTTTGGCAACACGTATAACTCAACGCACACCACCACCAAATTTCAAGGACAAAACTTCTAGAAAGAAGCCACATTTTCATCAATAACAGACAGCTTTTATCATATTCCTGGGTTTGGTGGCTTGAGGATTCTTTCTTCCTTTAATGAAATGTTCTCAGATGACCTCACCTGAATTTTGTTATTACCAAAATGACTTGCTTTATCTGCTGTAGCAAGATAAACTCATCTTGCTGGTCTTGGTGAGAGTGAACACTATGCCAGCCTAAGAGCAGCGAACACAAGAGATGACTGAAGCAGAGGAGGACTCTCCTGTGTCCTCATAAACTCCGATCTGGCATTTAACTGTTTCCTCATTACCTATTATCCCACTAATACCTTCCTTCCCAAAGCCCAAGCACACCTGCAGGTGGCTTCTGAAAGTTCTTCCAAGGGCAACTTAAGATCATGGGCACAGGGAGGGGTCGGTTGTTTATTCATAAACAGGAACTACAACGGCAAAAGCTGCCTTCTTTCCAATATCTAGGTTTCTAGCGCCCTCCAAAGCACTAAAACCTCTTCAAATCCCATCACGACTTTATCTGCAAATTTGTAAGCTTACTGGATCAGACCAACTGCAAGTGCTTCAGGGGGCTCTTACAGCATCTTCTCTTTGCAATTAATATTGTCTTAATATAATGTGAGCATTGAGAGGTATGGGATGATGAAAAAGACAACATGCGGGAAGAAAACCAATGCAATGCAATGCAATATCCTACTGCGATTCCATCCTGCTGCACACACTCCCAATATGATTACAAAGAAATCCTCTCCATGGAACTATGCAAGGGAAAATTTATTCCCCATGCTCATGTACCTCTCAAAATTATTTTATTTAGCTGACTTGAGTGCTGCTCATTTTGTCCTTTTTTTACAGCTTCCCCAAATTCTATTTGGTTTCCTTTTCACTGCCATCTTTCAGTTACTATTATATTATTATTAATTGCTCCAAGCACTGCAGAAGATATTGTTACAGCAGGAAGCTACATCACTGAGCTCATAGGATTAGCCATGACAAAAAAAGCCTCATCACTTTTTGAAATTTCATGAACAAGCATAGCAAAGTCTGTATTAATGCCCATGAAAGCATCACTCCATGTATTTTGGTAGCTGATTAAATATTTCCTTTTGTCTGAACTGTAAGTCTCATGTGGAATCTGGAAGTCTGGATGAAATGGCTAGTTCTCTAACCAAAAATTAAAACACCCGTACACACACCTGACCAAATATGTGCCTACCTGCCATTTCAGCTTTGAAGAACTGAATGAGCGACTGGGTGAAAGAAAGAATCCATTTATCCATGATGTTACGGCTCTCCTTAACTGTGTTCTCATTGTAAAGGAATTCTCTTCCTTCATCCTATCATCAACATAAAAACACAAAACACATTCTTCAGGTCATAAGGGTACACAATCAAACCTCTCAATTGAGCCACCTGTCAGCCACTAATATTTTTTCACCTCCACTGCGTTACACTGGTTTCCTAAGAGAGAACATGAAATTCCAGAAACACGTATGTAAGAAATAGCCAAGGAAAACCCAACTCCTGCTACTGCTGATTTCACCACACCATACCTTCAACTACAAAAGGAGGCCAGTTATTTGGATCTGTTAAACCAGATAAAAAGTAGTACAGCACACAACGGTGTGCAGTCGTTCTTTCCCTGTTTGCAGCATAAGTCATCGCTTCCAGACACAGGGTACGACTCTTGAATCTTTCATCTAGGAGGATCTGAAGCATTCACAAGAAACGTACTATGAAGATAAAGTCTATTTGTGAAAGGGCATATAAACAATATATTAATTATTTTTTAAGAGCATGTGGTAATTTCAGCAAATTAAAACACAGAAGATCGAAAAAACAGGTGGAATTTTTAGGCGTGCAACATGCATATAGCGCATTTTTTTGTTGTTGCTTTCCAGAATACTAATGTTTGCACCCATCTGAGAAATTTCATAACACTTTGCTGATTCTGTAGGGCACTGCAGGCAAGACCAGATGTAATCACACTTGTCGGAGCCCACAGTCTGACTCTTTTCCATGTGAATGTTCTTATGACTTGTTGAAAACACAGGGTTTGTTTTGGGTTGGTTGGTTTTTTTTCAGATTTACAAACACTATTTAACATCTGGTGTTAAGAGTCTTCGGACTTTCCCTTCCCTCAGAGCCCAGATGAAAAAAATCTATTGGGATTATTCAACCAAATAATTACGCATCCACTTACATGGTATAAAGGAGAAGATTCTTAGGAAAGAAATGCATCTGCACACCCAGAAGTGCAGCAATCCCAGTGTGAGGTCAGCAATCATTTAACCAACTACAATTACTGTGGTAATTACAGTAACCATAAAATTATTATTAGACTTCATCCAGGACACTGGGAATATAGTTTCTCTCTTGCAGGAGGCAGAATACAATGAAAAAGTTGTTTAAGCCTGTGCATAGAATCTAATTTAAGCACTATCACCTCCAACAGCACATTCTTTTGCCTAATATGGTGCATAGGAATGGTTTCACTATCTATTTAGAAAGAAAAATTACATCTGCTGAATTACCAAAACTAACTGCTTAAGCACCTGGGTTTTCCACTGGGGTCTTCCATTCCCAATTTGGCTGATCTTACAAGATTTAATGGGATCACAGCAAAAAGCTGCAAAGCACATTTTAGATAATTCAAAGGTCAAACAGGAAAAACTGAAGTGTATTTTTGGGGCAACGTGTAAGTTTGTCTGATGAATGCTGTCTAGGGATCCTAAGCAAAGATTTGCGAAATATTAGGATCTGAAGTTACCAGACTTTGTTCCCAAAAGGGGTTGTTAAAAGATAAAACCATTTATTGAAGTCAGCTATTTACTGTACTATTTATTGAAGTCAGCTGCCTTCATTGCTTCAAATGGCAGCTCTCCACAGTGATGAGGCTGCTACTGCAATTTTATGCGTCGTACAAGGTTTGAGCTATTTCGCTTGGTTCCCACTCTCCCATAAAAGTCTGCACTAACAAGTGCTAAGCTTCTATCATTAATCTCCATTGAAAGATTAAAATTGGTTTCAACAGAAACTATACAATATGCACATAAAATCTTCAATCTAAATGAAAAATTACTATAAGAAAGAAATTTTAATCCTGCTTTCATTCTGAAAGTGTAGAAACTCATGTCACTCACCCAGCATTTTTTAGTAGGCTTCTTGTGTAATCTGCAGGTCGAAAGCATTATTGCTTTTATGATGATTTACTTTGCTTTCCATTCCATTGCCTTATTTTTTTTCTAAGTTGTATTTAAATTTAACTTTTAAAAAAATTAACTGCCATGTTATAGAAGGCAATCTTCTTGCTGTGGCTAATGTATTCAGTATCAAGTATTCCCAAGTTAAACATTTTTATGCAGATTCATAATTAAAGTTACAGTAAATGAGTTAGCCCAATAAATTGTCACAGCAGCCACTACTGAAAATAACTTTCTTTTTGTTACTTATTTGCAGTTCTATTTGAGTTAAATCTGTGTGCTATTAAGCAATGTTCTCAACGCAGAGAAACTTGCAGTCCAGATGCCATCCTCTGACAGCATCCTTCCTGTGATGCAGCCGTGCCTGACTACATGACATGGGGTAACAGCAAAGAAAAAGCAGTAGCAGCACTGAAGGCACAATTAGTGACACCTACTGCCTCCAAACACTGATAAGACAATGACTAGAAACCCAATGAGGCTTAGGATGGGTATTTCAGAAGGATTCCCTCAAGCACATGTGGTACCTGGCTTTTAACTGGTGTTCCCAGCGTGGTGACTAGCAGCAGATAATTGCTTAGTATGTATTAGCCCCACAAACTCAAAATCCCTATCTTGTTCTCTAATTTCAAGAATATGAATGCAATAGCATCACATTTATCTCAAATAAAAAGGAATCAACAGCAGACAAATCTGAGAAATTATATTTGTTATGTCTTGACAGTCCCCTACCTTCCACTCCTACTTTCTATACAATAATACAGATATATTATACAATATCTATAGTATATAGATATCTATACAATAATTCTTGGTCAAGAAAAGAAAGATGCAGGGTGATTATAGCTTTATAATACAGGCTACAAACAGCAAATAACACAGAAATTAACAGCAAGTATATACAACCTGATCTAACTTTGAAGCCAGCCTTGCTTTGAACAAGGAGGTAAAGATCAGATGACCTCCAGAGTCAGAATCCAGACCTCCCTTCCAGTCTAAATTCCTGTACGATGCTAATTCACTGTAACAGTGGAAAAAGCACAAAGCCCCTTCCACTTTGCTTTTCCACGCTTGAGAGAACTGTACCTTATGCTGCAGGATCTGAACGTTCTGAACAAGAAAGCGATACGCATTGTACCAGGGCAGGAAGACATCCTTCAGTATATCCCTTACTCCTTCCTCCTTAAATCTCAGATTTTCTGCTCTTACCACAGGAGAATTGATCAGGTATAACCTGCAAAATAAGAAAACAATACTCAAAAGCTTAAAACTGCATATAGTGATGGAAACGCACTTTAACATCAGTAAACCCCAGAGAGTTGCATAGCGAGAAAGATACCCAAGGAAGCACTTTCACACTGAGGAGGACAGTACTGTAAGCACATAACATACGACAGTTTACTTCCCAGTGCTACAGGATTATTTTTACGATACTGCATATGGAATTTGAATTAAAATTCTCTTTTTTAGCCTAGAAGTTAACTGAAGTGGTAATACACACTCAGATGCTATCAGAGTATAAAACAAGCAGTGGATGCATGGAATTACATGACTTCACTAAGGGCAAATTGGGCCTGAAAAATTTGGTGGCCTTCTACAACAGCATTGATGGATAAGGGAAGGGCAACTGACACCATCTGCCTGGGCTCATGCAAAGTATTTGACACTGTCCCGCATGACATCCTTGTCTCTGAATTGGAGACGTGGATTTGACGGATGGACCACTTAGTGGATAGGGAATTGGCTAGATGGCTGCACTCAAAGAGTTGCAATCAACAGATCAACATCCAAGTGGAGAGCAGTGATGAGTGGTGTTCTCAGGGGTCAGTACTGGGACCGGTGCTGTTTGACGTCTTTGTTGGGGACACGGACAGTGGGATTGAGCGCACCCTCAGCAAGTTTGCCGATGACACCAAGCTGTGTGGTGCGGTCGACACGCTGGAGGGAAGGGATGCCATCCAGAGGGACCTGGACAGGCTGGAGAGGCCGGCCCGTGCGAACCTCATGAAGGTCCACCAGACCAAGTGTAAGGTCCTGCACCTGGGTCATGGCAATCCCAGGCACAAATCCCGGTTGGGTGGAGAATGGCTTGAGAGCAGCCCTGAGGAGAAGAACTTGAGGGTGGGCGTTGGTTGATGAGACGCCAGAAAGCCAACTGCATCCTGGGCTGCATCAAAAAGATGGCCAGCAGGTCGAGGGAAGTGATTCTGAGACCCCACCCTGGAGTACTGTGTCCAGCTCTGGAGTCCTCAGCACAAGAAGCACATGGACCTGTTGGACCGAGTCCAGAAGAAGCCATAAAGATGATCAGAGGATGGAGCACCTCTGCTCTGAAGACAGGCTGAGAGTCAGGAGAAGGCTCCAGAGAGACCTTATAGCAGCCTTCCAGTACCTAAAGGGGGCCTACAGTAAAGATGGGGAGGGACTCCTGATCAGGGAATACAGTGATAGGACGAGGGGCAACAGTTTTAAACTGAAAGAGGGGAGATTTGGATTAGGTGTCAGGAAGAAATTCTTTGCTGGGTGAGACACTGGCCCAGATGTCCCAGAGATGCTGTGGCCGCCCCATCCCTGGAGGTGTTCTAGGCCAGGTTGGACGGGGCTTTGAGCAACCTGGTCTGGTGGGAGGTATCCCTGCCCAGGGCAGGGGGTTGTGGTTAGGGTTAGGATGATCTTTAAGGTCCCTTCCAGCCCAAACCATTCTATGAGTCTATGAATTAGTGTTCATCTTTAGAACGGCACTTATTTTTCGGTAATATTTTGAATTCTTAACAATGACCGAGTACCTTCCTGATCAATCTAGTTAAGTTCTTCACTTATAAAAAGCTTTGGGGCTATTGCAAATATAGGACTAAGAAGCAAGGCAAAGCAGGCAAATCAGAGTAAAAGAGTAGAAATTAATTTTTTCAAGAAAAATAGCCCAAGAAGAGGACAAAGGGCATACCTCCTACCAATACAAATGTCCCTCAGTTCCAGAAACAGCTCTAAGAGAGCAAAGCAGAGGATTTGGGTGTCTCTGACTGCTTATATCAGAAGCAGCCCCTCACGGAATCACCTCAGCCAAGGGGGTTCATCCACACATGAAATCCACCCTGCCCAGGGAGATCTACCTCCTGTCAGGCTCTCTGAGGCTCACAGTTCCTCATTTCAGAGAGACAGACATGTCCCCCAGCTACCTTTGCTGGCTGCAAGTTCTCAAAAAATCATTTTTGTTCTTTATCCCATCTTACTCCCTAAACAAATATTCTGTCTACGGAGACAAACTGGTATCTATCAAGTTAACTCAAAAAGAAACCAGGTCTTACTTAGGTATCGAAAAAAAATAAATTGAATACAAACTTGATTTAGATACACTTAGTTTAGTTTTCCAAATATGAAAAACAAACCAAACACCTTTTATTTTAAAGATTGTGGCACTTCTCAATAGACATTTACTAACCCATTTTCTCAAATTTTATCAACTTTAAAAATCATGATTCTAAACTACTATATCTCTACAGGCACTTCCTTTAGGAGGCTTTAAAATCTTAATGGGGTTTGACACAGCACATTCAAGAATACCAGACCATAAATTTTAAAAGAGAGGGCTTCTTGCATAAAAATGAATACATAAAAACAGAGGTGCCAGAGTAAACAGGCAGTAGTGCAGCACAGAAATCACGGGCATCTTAGGTACTGTATTAAGGAAGAAAAGAAAAAAAGAATATTTTTAGACATGGTATCTGAATTCAAATGAGAAATTTACAAAAGTACAGAACAATTAAGCATGATAATGTAGTAATAAGTCCTTAAATTAAACTAGAATTCATAAATAAATATTTAAACCAAACCTCCTATCACAATTATTTATGTGCTTATTACTCATTATTTATTTCAGAAGTCAAACACAATTTTGCTACGAATACGAGAGCTAGTCTTGCCCTAGGGCGCACCAGGATACTCCAGGCCAGTTTGGGACTTAGCGAGAATAATGACCACTTCCAGTTGCCTCCACTGCTTTCCTCCTGAGGAGGCAGCCATACAAATTAATCAGAACCATGAAGGATACACTAAATATCTCCTTCGCACTCACCTCAGCAGCACTTGCTGCAGAATCTATCGTCTTTATAAAATAGCTCTTAGGACACGAAATTAAAGAAAATGGAGCACTCTCAGGCTACAGTTTTGGTTTTGGTGCTTTTTTAATATAGCAGCCCTATACTGACTTACAATATGTAAATGTTAGAAGAATACTAATTTCCTGAGTTAGTCCAATGCAAAGACACTGACCCCTATTATATCGAAAGAGAAATAAGGCACACGATAAAGATTTCTATCCACTTAGTTACACCTAGTGATATTATCCACTGAGCAGAAAATAAAACCTTCAAATCAAGCCAGTATTATCAAGTTTTCTAACAACATATGAGAAACAATAAAGTAACCTCCTTTTCATCTCTCTAGAACAGCCATCTGTAGCATTATGTTTTTTCTTCTGCATTTTAAGAACAGGTTGAGAAGAGACTATAACACATCACTTCTAACAGCAATACTTACCTCAGGATACATGAGAGCAAAAGGCTTGTATACACTATGACCAGCAAATCCTCTTTCTGACGTACTTCTACTTTGACAGCTATCCAATCCAAGCCATAGGTCTTAGAAATATTGAAATATAGCTGTTTTTGACCATTGTTACAGATTTCAAGTTTCATGTTACAGGATTCAAGGTTCAGGAAGTCTGAAGTTGGGTTGTTAAATTTACTGGGCTGTCATTTCTTCTGTTTGCCCTTTCCATTCAATTCCATATTCATTTAAACAGCTTACATCTATATTTTCTGCTGATCTATTTATCAACCTACTGCTGAGAATACTTCAAAGCTGCAGTTTAAAATATATATATGTGTGTACTGCAAAAGTTAAAGTAACTCTGCAGGGAAACAGTGCCAAAGAAAAAAACCTCAGCTGTAGTTTTTCTACAAACAGAACACATCAAGCGCTTCAGTGAATAAGCAGAGACAACTGAATCGCAGAGCTCCTTCCATAAATGAACCTAGTCTGCAATGCTTTTTACTCTCCATGTGGGTGTATGTATAAATAAATGTGACATTAAAGAATGAGTACACAGGCAGAAAAATGAATTAGCTTTTTAGAAATCAAAAAACCACGAATAATGGAAATGTAACTTCTGGTGTTTGAGATTTTTTGTTTTGTTTTATAAAAAAAGACAGATTTTTTTTCACCAGATGCATCACCTGTGATTTAAAAATCTCCAATATGAGTAACTCCAACCCTTGTCGCTCATACTGTTCCAGCCACTGATTCACTGATATTCTGCTAATACATCTTGATTATTTGTAAAGAACAACCTTGATCAAATTTAGGAAATCCACCCAACTCTCCTCTGTAAACATATACGAGAAGATAATTTACTAGGTCTTCTAAATGCTAAAGCTTGAAACAATAAGGAACTTCCTATGTATTTTTTTAAATTATCTAGAACAAGCAACAACCATTTTTCTCAAATAAACAAAACACCACAGTACACTAAGCTTTCATTCAGCCCAATCATTACCACGTATAGTTGTAACATACAATTCAATCTGTGTCATAGTTTAAGGTTTTCTTATATATAGCAAGAATTACAGGGCTCTTGAGAAGTGCGTAAGTAGTGTACTCCTGCCGTTATTAAAATGTCTTTATTGCACCTTTACCTCAAGGTACCACTTCATGCACGTAGTTAGTGCATCTAGCCAAAGGACCAGGCAACTGCATAATTACATTTATATGTTAGTATAACTTTAATGAAACACTTGAACTGTGTTTAATCTGTTTCACCAGAACAATTTATATATACACATTAGGCTGCTCCACTTCTGCTTTTCTGGTTTCACTGCTATTAGGTACATAGTCTATACTTACATGAACAAAAAAGAAATGCTTTCTGTTTAGAAAATGCATAGTGTAAGCAGCAAACAAACATTTCCATGCATTATACAGTAATCCTTTCCTAAAATAGCGATTTAACAGTAAACTAATAGTGGTGTTCTCAAAGATTTTATTCCAATTTTCACTGGGTCAACTCCGACCTTTAGCTGCAATAGCAGCCAGTGCTGGCTGGAGCAGAAGCACTCCAAACAAAGCGGACACACATTTTCTGACAAAAGGCCTCCAGTCAGCACGGCAGCTTCGGTTGTTACCAGCCTTGAGGGAGATAAGACAAGGGTATAGGAGTCCAGGCACTGGAACTATTGCCAGTTCTTTTGACTCATCCACCCTTTCAGCTATTTGGCTGCCACAGTGGTCTAGAAATTTCTAAAATTAACTTTCTTCCTACTGCTAATTGTCAAAAACCCATAAGCAGCCCTCCTGGTACATGTCTACTACGAACAGAAAGCTCACATATCAGACTGCACATTAATTAAAGAAATCCTACCTTAGTGCATCAGCTCCGTAACTATTTACAATACTCATTGGATCAGGATAATTCTTCTTCCTTTTACTCATTTTTTGGCCATCACTAGAAAAATATCAGAATGTAGGCATAAATTCCCAGAATTGTTGTAATACACGGATAAAGAAAAAAGGCCCTTCAAATCTATCTTAATTTTTCTGCCTTATTACGTTCTTGGTAGCACAGACGTAATTATGTATCAGGACATCATTTTGGTATGACTGTTGAACCCACAAGAGCAACTCGGGAAAAAAACAAACAACCCAAGAAGCTCCCGAGTTACAAATCTAAGCAGGAAATTTGTCTTTCCTACCAAAGCTGAGGGAAGAAGCACTTGTTTTGAATCAATCCCTCCAGCCCACTGGCAAGGCTTTATTTGAAAATAGAGGGAAACAAATATAATTAACTCATTTAAAATCGCACCTAAAACTACATTTATAATTCCCTTCACTCTGCATAACAGGTATCCTTTATTTCCTATTCTTTCCTATTCCGACTTGTTACTCATTTTCTCTCTCTCTCAGAAGGATTAATCTTGCTGGAAAGAACTCAGTGCAGAGAGCTGGGATGTGTAAACCTCACGCTCACCGATACCTCCGTAACAAGTCTTAACAGCTCCGAAGTCCATTACAGATTTAATTTACAATTGACAGGGACTTATTGGAAATATTCTTTGACTAAAAATCTGTTCAGGAAAGACCTGACAGACATACCAACCTGGCAAGAACGAGGCCATTCACAATTACATTCTTGAAAGGAGGCCTTCCAAAAAGAGCAGTGGAGAGCACCAGCAAAGTGTAGAACCTGAAACAAGAGACAATGTAAACATGACTTTCTAAATATGCCAAGCAGAAGTCTGCACGTCCTTCATCACAAAAGAAATTTTTCATTATGTTCTTCTACTCCAGCAAAGTTAAAATTTAAGTATGTGGAACATTTATGCAGCAAAGACTCAGAAGAGGAGCTTAGTGTAAGCAGATCTTTTTCCTCTTTGTAGCATACTGTGCTGTCTGCTCAGTTGTAATCTACTAGTCCAAGAAGGCTGAAGAATTGTAATAGGAAGCACTAGAAAGGTCATCAGGAAGAAAATTGTAGCATTTTCCTCTTTAATGCAGAAAATACAAGGCAGTAGGGCGTTCCCAGCCCCTCCGATTTGATGTGTTTACAATACCTGTATAAACTACTTAGGACATTGAAGAAATCCACATTGTAGTAAGCACAGGCACCTATTGATCAATATGATCATATCTGAGCAATTAAGTGGAGGTCCAAAATGATGTGCTAGTTTCATACTCAGGAGTCAGAACCTTCAAAGTAGGTATTTCTGACCTTCTTTAACTGCACTGCTGGTAATTACTTTTAAGAAAAATAACTGGACAGTGGGCCACAGCTTTCCTGGTTAAAAATGAGTATCACACTGACGATTGCTTAGCAACCCTAAAACAGCAGCTGATTATATGAAAGCTAATTGATTTAGAATAAGGCACAGGTTATGCCTCAGAACTATGCATTTGCATGAAGATTTAGTGGAGAAAGACTTTAGTGAAGAACAAAAAAAAAGTCCATCTGTATATTCCAAGTAGTTTTTATCAAAAAGCTGCCTATAATTGCAAAAATCATTATTCTGACACTTGAGGGTCCAAAGCTCTGGACAGGTTGCTGTGGGCACTACTGCACTTAAGTGGCTTACATGACAACTCTGATGCTTCTCTCTCAGACAGGCTTTTAACTCTCCAAATCACCTCAATTCACACCGCACAATACAAACTCTCTTTATTAAATTGCATTGTAATTTTAACCAGCCCTCCTCCACCTGCAGAAAAACACATGCACCCAAAACCCCCACCTTTGTTTTTAACCTTCTTAAGAAAACCCCTAAACACAAACATCTGAGCACCTCAAGCCTACAAGGCTGACAGTTCATTACAAACACAGCAGCACCACGTCAAGATTTTGTATGAAGGTACCTCACTGACAAACTCCCATCACTTTCTGCAAACTGGTCGCAAATTCTCCTATTAGAGCAAGTGTATTTGCAATTAAAAAGAACAAAGCAGAACCAACTAGAGATTTATTTCAATGCTGTTTGCATTAGGAAAATTGTACAGACAGACCGTGGGCACTGAAAAAATACATCCAAGAACTTCACACAAATTTTATGCTATTCACATTGTCAAACCCGATGAGCCTCAGCAATGAGGTACCTCAGGTGCTGACAGTTACAAGACTGTCTTTGAGATCCCGTGATCCGCCTGTTTACACACCATTCTGACAAAACTCTTTCATTCTTTGAAAACTTGTTCTTTCTCAGATGAGCCTTTTAAAAAAATTCACCTCGTTTTCTCTCAATATTGTAAAGGAGTGTCTCTCCGCACCTCATTTTTGAAATATCTTGTGCACAGACACATTTGTTTCTGACAACTTCCTTGACTTATCTCTGCTGCTTCATCTTCCATTCACCAAATCTGAGTCTGCTTCTAGTTATGTCCTTGAAGATATATAGCTGTCAGCCAGAACAATAGTAAAACCCCCTTAACATCACAGAGACAGACGTCCACCTCTTCCACTCCCCCCAAAAGGGAGAAAGTGTTCCCTCCCTGTTTTCTCCTTTCTTGAACAATCGTGGGTAAATTCATAATCCTGGGATTCATGCCAAAAACCTTCAGCTGTGAATTCCCTGTAGGCCACCACATTCTGACCATGACTATAAATCTCATTGCACCTCCCCATATACAATCAGAGATAGAGCCTTTCCTATCAATCCATCCAGACTGCCAGTCTTGCGACCCAATGACTGCAAGATTTTTTCCTCTGGCCTTAACAAATGTAACCCAGCTCTTTCTCGTATCCATGCAGAAAGTAACCAAAGCTATCACTCTCTTAGCTCATCACCTTGGTCACATTAATTTTCCCCTTGTCTCCCTTGACTTTCTCCCCTACTCTCTTGAGTCAAACAGAAGCCACCAGATCGCCACCTCCTGAGCTTTTCACCCCTACCAGTCCTCACTTCACGTCAGCTGCAGTCTCTGACCTGACTCAAAACCAACCTTCATTCTCAATCTTAACACTTTATACAGAATACTTCAAATAAAAAAAAAAAAACACACCACATACTGTGCTCGTAACACTTCAGAACACAGCTTCTTGTTCACTTAGGCCTTATATAGGTCTATATATGTTCATATAGCGCTTATATGTTCATATAGTGCTGCCATACTGGCAGAAAGATACACCTATCTTCTCTTCAAAACATGCTCATTTTCTCCAAGACTTAGAAAAAACTAACTAAAAGCCTAACAGTTTTAGAATGAGAACCCTTCTTAAGAACAGCCTGAGACAGCTTTACCATTTACCAAAAAACCCCACGGTGGGAAGGGTATAAGCATCATGTACCAAGGCAAGTATTTTGATATTCCACCCACAAGCAGATGAGACAGACTTGGGTATGGAGAAGACTTACGGTAACTCTGATGCTGATGTTAAAAAGCAAAAAGCAATCTGCTCCCAATTGTAATGTGAAAGGCTGCATTTGCACGCTGCCCCCAGCACACACAGGAGCGTGCGGGCTCCAGCCGACGCACAGCGGGTGTTTGTCTACAACCACAGGGCCACCGCTGGCGTTGGCCTCAGCTCGGACTTCTCTCACTATTTTTCCAGGGCCAATCTTCAGTGGAATCAGTGATGTGATTCGGTTCAACCTACTAAGGAGAGGGAAAGAAGCCGCTTTCAGCAGCGACTTGCAGGTAGGTCAACATCAGCGAGCTGTAACCCACAGGTTACATTTACTATTTAAAAAAAAGAAAATAACTTTATAAATTGGAAACATGATAGCTTAGCTGATCTGGGTGTTGCACGGCACTCAAGTTTAAATTAATATCACAGTATTAAAAGGCCAACTTGTGTAAAAATTACAAACGCATTCTTTAACAGCACTAAAGAGATTCGTTGGAGGCATGTGAGATCAGACTTAGCTTTTCATCTGTCATGTCTCCCACACATGCTTCAAAGCACAGCACTAAAAGAAACACTGCAGTAACTGTGTGTGACACACACTAATCCACTGTGATATCCCAATCAGCTAAAGCCTGAAACCTAAAATTGATAATTCCTCCTCTATTTTTACTGGAATTTTAACGATGAGGAATAGATCTTGTATCCACATAAAAATCCCAAATCATTTTTAATTCTTTCGAACTTTTACAACTCAGTAGCTCCCTTGCACAGCATAAGAATGGTTACATTGTAGATTTTCTTTTTTAAATTTGTTTTCATTTTTTTGGCACCTAAATTACAATCAATGTCCTTTTATCTTTATAAAATGTAATAGGGAATATAGTAGGGAATATAGTAGGGAATATAATAGTCAGCTTATGACTGTGCCTTTTACACGCATTTTATATATCTTTGTCATGTGTTCTTTTGTCTCTTTTCTTAAAAAAAAAAGAAAAAACCAAAACCCTCACACAAAACCCCCACAATTTTCTAATTTTTTTCAGATAGATAGAAGGAAAGAATTAAAAAAAAAAAAAAAGAAGGAAAACAAAGTTTTTAATTCCCCTTTCATGCACATAATGAACAATGTTGCAGAAAGACTAATACATGGACTCACTAGTATTATGACTTTTCAAGCTATTTTTCTCCATTCCTTCTTCATTCTAACCCTGCACAAGCCTCCCCCTGTCCCCAAAGTACACCTGCTGCAGAGTAAGCAGGTTTTCTCCCAAACAAAACCTATCGCTTTTCTTCACGATGAAACAGGTATTATATAGTATGGTATGTAACATTCCATTTTATAGTTAAAATTTCCTAAATTAGCGTTTGTCAAATTAAATGCTGCATCCACATGCTATATGCAACAGTAAAGAAAAAGTAAATGAAGCAACGTAGAGTTCACTGTAGATACTGGATCCAACACTGCCTGAAGAGCAGCAAACATGAACTAGTGACCTGCAAATGAGATTAGTATGTCCCTCTGCTGCTGGGTTTCATGCTACACAACAAGTATTTAATTGTACACTAAACATCAAAAAGCACCATGACCAATAAACTGTGATTTGTAATTGTGGAGAGCACAAATTTAAAGATCAACACAAACAGAAGGCCTAAAAAAGACTACTTGGGGAGTGTGTGTAAAATAAATAAATAATAATTTTAAAAAATCACTACGCATGTAAGAGGCTAGAATCAGACAGGAATCAGAGTATTTATTTCATTAAAGAAAAAAAAAAGTTTTAACTAAGTTCATCAGGTTGCCCTAATTCTGGCCGATGTGAAGTACTGCTTTGAGGACCCACTACAAACATTATGCGTAACACTAACTAGGTAAGGTGCAACTATATTCTGAATAAGTATTTAATATGCCACGAAAAGTCCATGTTTTACTAAGTGAGACTTAAGTAGTCCGTCCCTAACTGCCAAACTTGCAAACGTAACTTCCATTTTGAGGACCTAGATAATTTTCTGCGTCACAAGTAAGGGATTGCAAAGACACCTTTTGCTATATTCAAGAAACTTATTTTTATTTAGCATCATGCCTCAGATGTCTCATTGCTCAAGCCTCCTGGCTTTGAGAGTATGTTTAAACCTTGCTCTCAGCTTCACAAACACACAAATATCTACATCTTACTGCTTTGGTTGGTTGGTTGGTTGGTTTCTTGGGGCAGTAGAGGAATGGGCAAAGGGAGGTGCCAACTATGCTCCAGAGGAATTTAGTTTATTTAACACTAATAACTCAAGTTACTGGATGGAAGAGTTCTATATGTACATAGTCACATATACTAATCTAGAAAACACAAAAATTCATCCTAAAAATCTGTCGGTTTTCACAGTCAAACTCAAATTTCAAAAATAGAATAAACATTTAAAAATGCCAAAACTAAAACTATATATATGCATGCATTCATGTATGTATGAGAACATTACCCAGAGAAAATATGAGATTAGAGAAAAATTTTCATCGGTGATTGAAAAGCACTTATCCAGAAAGGAATCAAATAAGCAGATGAAGTTTTCAGTTAGAAAATTTGATTTTTGTAAACAACAAGATCTTAACAACTTAAGGTTTGCCTTAAATTTGAATTTATGAAGACAGGCTGAGAGAGCTGTCATACACTTATCTATACAACATTAAAGGATCATCCCAGGAGGAACAGTGTTAGAAGCAGGGCAATAACATCATATAATAAAATAGCAGAAAATTACCATCCTCGGGTTTGGTCAATGCCTTCAGCAATGAAGTCAGCAGGGAAAGCATCTTCAAGTTCTTTTTTGTTTTCAAACGGATAATGGACTTGTGCGTAAGGCATGCTTCCACTCTCAAACCAGCAATCAAAAACTTCAGGGACCCGGCGCAGTAAGCCCTTGCCACAGCGTGAAGGGATCGTTAGGTGATCAATACTATAGGAAAGAAGATTGACAAATTCTAAACAAAAACAAGAATTAGCACAAAAAGTTAACATTTTATGCTTGCACATTAGCTGTGACAGGAGTTCTGGTTTTAATTTTAATGATTCTTCAAAAAGGTCAGCATTTTCTTTGACTTTTTTTTTCTAATTTAAAGTTATTTTAGAGGGGTTTTTGTATTAACAGCGTCCAAGACAGAAGAAAGGAAAATTTATACATGTTAAATCGCAAGTCCTCTTACTACCTTTCTATTGTCCTTAAATCTGTTTCCCAGGTTTTGGGCAAAGAAAACTAGTATTTTTTATGTCTACTCTACTCTTTTTAATAACTAGTTAACAGCCTCTGTGACCAACCTTTCTCGATGGAGATCAGTGACTTTCACTCCAGACAGCTCTTCCAGTTCTGCCATTGAACCGATACAAACTACCTGTAAGAGACACGCAAGAAATTTAGTCAGTTGTTTGCAGGCAGTAGCAATTTGTTTTTTAACATCAGGCAGGAGACTTGTAGGTCAGTCAGTATCTTCTAAAGTAGCTGACAGAGCTGAAAAACCAACAAGAATTTTGTACAAGGTCTTCTTCAATCTAACAAAGCAGCGAATGATTTTAGAGACCGCTGCCCTGATTTAATACAATTCATATCAGAATAATTTGAGTCTTTGAAGAACAAACATGCTGTCAGATATCAAAAAAGGTAGAGTTTTGTTGTTTGGTTTTTGTTTTGTTTTGTTTTTTTTTTCAAACAACTGACAACAGAAAACACCTATGAAAATTCAAGGATCCTGACTTTTATACAGATAGGAATTTCAGATCCCAAGTTCCTCTTCTGAAGCTAAGGTAAGCAGCTAAATTGCTCATAATTGAGTATAAGTGTTCCATCCCAGGTACACTAAACTGTTCATATTAATGGCATCTTATTTAAAGTGAAAAAGAAGTGTCGCAGGTAACAAAGTGGTTGTTAAGAAAGGTACAGACTTTTCTTGTTTTCATTGCATCAATGCACTATCTAAGAAAAAAGCAAAAAGTTTCAGCAACAGACTTGCACCAACATCATGAAATGTTGATGAAACAAACGATTCTGAAAAAATGTACGTAGGAGAGAAGGAAAAACAAAGCTTTCTTTGCTTTACCTTTTAATCAAGTTTAACCATCCCAAAGGCCTGTCGCCCTCCCTCATCTGGCAGGACTCACAAGCCACAAGCTGCAGTACAGATGTGGATTTTGGAGATCCAGTCCAACATGCTATCAGGCCAATGTAGAACTGATACGGAAAAAAATGTTTTTTGACAGATCTGACAGGGAAGGAGTTAAACATATCAACACAAAGAAGCCGTAAATAGGCTAGGCATTTTTCACGTATGTTAACTTCTAACTTGCTTTTAGGATACAGTAAGTCAGAGTACTGCTCAATTCCTATAGGTAGTCTGAAATACGAGCGTATCTATACACACAGAAGTTGTGACTAACCAAAAGGTTTTGGTGCCTTTAATTCCAAAAAAACTGTAATGAATTACAAAGATGACAGACAGACAGTATCATTTTCCTAGTCTGATTCAACTGCTGATCTGCGTTACTAATCACCATCTTTTATTGTAAAGTACTTTTTAAATGTAATTTTTTTCATTACTTATCTATTTGTCTTATTTTTCTATAGGAAGTGAAGCATTACAATGATTACAATAGTCAAGCACAACAGTCCGCAGCTTGCATAGCAAACCACACCAGGCAATTGATCCCAGTTAAAAATACGCTTTTATCAACAAACTATTTTTATCCCAGACCTGCTCTTCATTCACTGTGTGGCCCCATAAGCAACCGCACAAGCTCAAGTGAGCAGGCAGCAGGTGCTTAGTTCAGCACTGCTGGCAGAAGAAAAGGTTTTAATAGCAGCACAGGTAAAAAATAACCTTGGATATGCTGATCGCTTCATCTTTGCTAACCTTAATACTTGAACATACCTTCACGCTATGCTCTCAGTTAAGAGCTGCCCATCAGTTGTTGCTTTTTGAACCAAGCATTTCAATACTTCAGGAAAATTCTGAACATTGGATGCACCCAGCGTCTGCACCCAGCAGGATGTATTCTTAGAAGAAATAACCCCAAGCCCACACAAAAAATCCAGCCACCACTGGAGGAACACAGATACCACCATGCTGACTAAGACTGCCTCTGTTCAAGTCAGAAGAATGGAGCTACTCTGTCGCAAAGGGAGCTCATTAGATACTTGAAGGCAAAAACCCAATGCAGCAAGTAGATGCTAATCAAATCCAATTCCTCATTAGGCTGCACCCACTCATTTCTGCAAGGAACAAACTGCTTTATGCTCTCAAATCAAAGCTATGGCTTCAGATACATTTCTTCAAAGCAACGTCTACTTTAGTAGCCAGCTCCCTTTTCCTACCAGTCACTTGTTCCTCCATTTTATTTTTCAGCCACATCAACCAGAAACCCAGCTATGTTAACACTTCACAGCAGACGGCACAGACTGAAATACACAGGCTGGGACTGGGGGCTGTTCAACCCTGTTTGAGCACCACTGAGACATAATGTGAAATCAGAGGTCAAGGTTAAATACTTCTAGCAAAATGAACATTAGCATTATATCCAGGATTATCCCTGTAAATAGGAAGAATAAAGCCATCCAGCAGCATTCTTGGACCTCAATGTTCCTGTGGCATAGTTCTCCAGTCCCTATTAAGTAAAAATGTTTGCTGTTACTGGTTTGTTGTTTCAGCTCTGTTAAGTACCTATAACAGAAGAATGAGGAGTGTTCATAAAAAGAAAGAAGTCCATGCAGCATATCAGCAAGAGCATCTGGGATCTTTAGAAAGCTTCTTCTGAATAGTAATTAGTAAAGAAATGACTGCTAAGGTCATCTAAAAGTATCACCCTTCCTGCAGCCTCAGAGCAGCCTGGAAAGTAAAGGAGCTTCCTCCCCTTCAGGACAGTGCGGCTGGGGTCCTCTCCTCCCAAACCTCCGACACACGACTAGGGGCACGAAAGCCAGCAGAAGGTTCACAGCTTATGTGAGTGACAAGCAATGAAACAATCAGAGAGTTTCCATAACATCATGGAACATTTAATACTATTATTTGTATGCAAGTCCTATAAAATTAACCTATAGTCCGCTTTATCAACTCGGGTGCTATATTAAAGAATTTTATTACCTAATCCAAATGAGATGTGTTCCTGCATTGAGGAAATCATTGAGATTTGAGAGCTTAAAATGAAAAATTGTCTGCAAAAATGCAGTAATAAACACAAGCTTCAAAATTTAACTTCCATTATGCATCTCTACCTGATAATTATGCTAAAATAAAAGCTAAAATAAAACTGTGGGAAACCAGATATTGATTTGTAATAAAATTCACTTTAATACCAATTAATTCACCTTCCTGTATATTAAATAAGGAACTGTTATTACTTCTCCAGGATTTAATATTCACAGCATAATTGCATGCGACAAAGTGTTCTTTTGAGAACAAGCGATGAAGAGGAGGCTCTGCAATCTCACATGGCACCAGGCTGCAGTAAAACTGAAGTCAATGTTATTTCTATATGAGACCAGATGTCACTCGGGCCTTAAGTTCCGTATCAGTTCCAACGGTATTTAATTTTTAAGCTATATCCCACATGCATAAAAAGAGCATGAATATTAAAAAACCCTAACTTGAAATTTAGCATGATCCAGAAGCCATACTTGACTATTGAAGCATGACATTCAGACTCTAGAGTAAACAGAAATGTATAACATCTACGGATAAAAGTAATAGATCTGTTGGTATTTCTATCATTATTCAGAACACCAAGCCCTGAGGAACATATGCAGCTAATTTCAAAGGAAAGGTCAATCTTCCAAGCTAGACATCACATTGTTATTAAAAACAAACAAATCAAACATGAAAAAGCAAAAAAATCTGTACACACAGGAATACAGACATTAGGAGACTGGACAGAAAATGAAATATTATTAGAGGCAAGGAGTGGGAGTAATGTAACCTTTACACAATCTTTTTCAGATGTAAAATGAAGTCTTGAAATACTTTAGCACAAAACTGAAAGCCTTTTCTCTATCTAAAAACCCTGTTATACCAAAAAAGGGACTTAAAGTTTAGCTTGAAGACTGACAGTTCATACCTAAAAATTTTGAATAAATGTTAAAAATTAGCATGTGAGAGACAGAAGCACTTGGTTTGCCAATAATTTACAAACATGTTCACAGTATAAATAGAATTCAAGTACCAAGGCTTTCTTAGATACTTAAATTGTAATTGCAACCAGTAACTCCCTCCCTCCCCCAATATCTCCTTGCCTATCAGCAAGATTTCCAATGAAGAGGAAATAAAATATGCTTTATGGTGCACATCTAAGCAGTAGTTCAGTTCAAGAAAACAACATACTTTTCTGGCATATGTTTCCCTATTTGAGGTCTTCCATATCTAGAACGAAAATTAAAACTTTTTCAAATCAAGGGTGATACAAACAAAGGCTTCGGATGCTGCCATCAGTATTCACCTTCCATGGACACCCTGACATTGATTAGCATTTCCTATTTCCAATGTGAAGAAGGACTTATCATACATGTCTAATGGAACTAACCTAGACAGGAAAATCTTCAGAAACAGTTTTAAAACTTGGCATTTTGACACTTAGAAAACTGCAGTCATCAAAACCATGTGAAGTATTCACTTTTGCAGTTTGCTTTATGCTCCCAATGGCAGGGTAACTTACAACTTCAAAAAACTCATTTCTAGCATTCCCATTATACACTTTCATCATTCCACTAGATTCCCATTTTTACAGTCTGTTGTATTCACATATGTAGCACTACAAATATATATTTTCACTGTTGTCCTATAGCGGACTTGCTTTTATGCCTTCAGCAATTCATTTGGCTTGAAGTAACCAAGCATCAGAATTTCAAAAACAGACTGAAAAGATTGAGTAAAAAAATCTCCTCCTTGCCATTTTCTCACTGCATTTGTTATTTCCATGAGAGTTACCATCACTGCAAATTCTTCCAGGAAAGTTAAGATTAATTCTCATATAAAAAACAAGAAAAATTCCTTGCACTTTTCAAGCAAAAGCAAAGAAAACATGTATGGGCACACAAACACATGCATACATATGCGTATATCACCTGCTGTAGATACACATATACTGTTAAGACATATTAATAGAACTTAAGACTGCAGCAGCCAAAGATATAAGAGTCTATCAAAATAAGCAAACAACATATACAGATAGGCTTTTCTGTCTACTGGAAACCTTTGTTTTCTTACTCACCTCTTCAAAATCCTCACTGACCCACAAAGGGATGGGTGTTCCCCAGTACCGGTTTCTAGAGATAGCCCAATCTCGTGCATCTTTAAGCCAGTTCCCAAAACGCTTCTCCCTCACAAAATCTGGAACCCTGGTCCGAAAATAAGAAAAGTATTCTATCACTACATTTCACTTAAAACATAACTGTTCATACTAATTTCTTTTATTTCATCCACAAAACAAGTTAATTTCAGCACACTACATGAACTGGAGCACATTCATGTTACAGCACTGGCTATTGCGGGGCCTGTAGACTTGCTGCCAAAGACGTAACACCATTTCTTCTGCCTTTCTTTGATCTTCAAGTAAGCCATAGAAGTGAAAAATACCATGTTTATTTTACTCTAAAATAACTCAGTAAAAACGTGTACAACCACAATAGATTCATTAACGATGATGTCCAAAAATCCTCACGGTAGTCCAACATTGGAGGATTATCGCTAAGGCTGGGTAACAATACTACTGCTTTATTTTACATACAGAAAAAAAATACCAGTTACCGATTTTGGTGCTGAATGAAATGAGAAAGTTTCAAAAGCCTGGAGTAATAGCATCAAAAGGCACTTTGCATTATGCATGTCCATCCAGGTGTCTGCACGTTACCTTTAGGCTTGGAGAATACAGAAATCCCAGGCTGATATATCCTACAAAAAAGCCTTTTTACGCTATTTATCATCTCCACTTTTAATTCTCCAATTAAAAAACAAAACCACCACCCCCACCAAACACAGAAACACACCAGTGCTTGCTAAAAAACTCATTTTGAGCACTCATGGGCTCTGAGGAATGTTAAAAACAAATTTTCATCGTGTGAAAGTGTCTTGGAGCTCGAAGGTTAACATCAGAATCCAATGCCTAGCAAGTTTCCTGGATATGCTAAATGGCCTAATGGTTTGATTAAGAACCTGTTCTTTTTTCTTGTGATGTAAACAAATAATTAACTATTTATACAACGACTATATATAGCAGATAAGGGGAAAAAAATGGGGTTTGAGGTCAACAACATACCCCCTTCAAGTCTAAAGGTGCATTGAAGAAGACCAACCTCAAATGAAATTTATAGGAAGAATCACCTTAAGACAGTGTCACAGATGCACAGAAGCTGTGAATGAACAGCTAACAATAATACAAATAACTCCAGAATTGGGTTATTGAACAAACCATGACAAGCTTTTCTGGGTTTGTTTTTCCAGTGTACCTAGAAGGTCCCTCCCCAAAGCATAAGCTGGATTTAGAGATCCAGAGTTTCTAAAGAAAGGAACAGCTAAACTACAGAAAACATATGGCCTCTTCTACCATTACTTTTCAAAGCTTTTGGTCCTCTCTTAAACTTTTTTTGAAGAATAATGATTTTTAATCACAGATCAGCCCCAAGAGTAACAAAAATGAAAGAATCCTTTAGAGGAAAAATTAAACGAATGGATTCACTTGACACACTAAGGTGGGATTTGGCCCAGCAGCAGATCTATGAAATAAGGGTGAGCATCCCTCAAAAATCTACTGATGAAAATGAAAGCTACTGTCTTTTAAAAGTTTTACCCATGACGAAGCCATGTGGAGATCTGAAGACTTCTTGATGCCAATGTTGTCTCAGGTGGATAAAAACTACCATTAAAAGAATCACTAAATATCAGCTTGCAGTTTTGCAGCTTCACTAGTCATTTCTAGATTTACTTTCGGCTGCAACATTACCTTCTGTAACGTTTCTCAAACAAAAATGTAATATGAAAAAATTTTTAAACAAACTCAGTGACTAATGCTTCACATGACATCCATATCCCTGCTTTGAAATTTAGAAATGTACACAGGCTTTTGCAATTTGTTTGAGTGGGACTCATTACTACTAACTTTTCGTGGTGACCTTAAGAGACCCGCTCTCCAAACACAAGTGGAAACTGTATGGAGATCATTAGCATTTGCCTAACATTCCACTAATGTGGAAAACTTCACATCAGTCCTAAACTAGTTTACATTTTTCAGAAGTTGTTAGACACTGATTAGCTGAAATTATTAGTCCCATTTAACATAGCTAGAGGCTGAAACAATCCCCCAATGACATTAAAATGCTAAGAGTTTCAACTCTGCCTCCTCAAAACATGCATGAAAAATTAATTTTATCCCCAAAGTGGACATTAACCACAAAAATGTATGTGGTGTGATCTCTCTCTCAATCTCTCTTGGAGCTATGAAAGCATATAATCTACCTCTTCTGGTAAAATTCCCTGACCCTGCTGCCAGTTTTTAGTGGAACATAAACCACAAGCCACTTCACCTACCATCATCCACATTTGCAACAATGATTTGTGGCACTTCCAAGGTACAATACAGAAATAACACCGACACAGCCATCAAATAAAATAAGAACAGCCTGTATCTTAAACACATTTTGAGCCCATCACTCAAAGAAAGTGTTACTTAAAACAATTGGTTCTTACCACCACATAGCTGCTGCCCAAACCTGCCACCCAGAAACTGAACGGTGGATACAGGCTACAACTGGGACCAAGCCAGAGGCGGCATCTGCAGCAGAGAACAGCCTCGCCAGTCACACGCTTCTTCAAGACTACAGCCTGTTCCTTTTATTTAATCTCACTGGATTCAGCTACAAATATCTCAGTCTGACACTTCTGACTTACCTACATATCATAAGAAAAAATTAAATAATAATGAAAAAAATATTCAGAGACACCTTCTATTTAAATATTTCACTAGGCTGGGAAGACAGAACAGAGTATTTTCAACAATGTTGTTACTAATACCTGATCATTATGTTACACCATCTCCAGGTTAGTGTTTCTATAGGGTTTTTTTTCCATTTCTTAACCCTCTTTCTCAGATATTTTCTTGGTATGCTTCTCTTGTTAAATTTTAATAAAGATAACATCCTGCCACAGGTATATATTATTAGTTAAGGAAGCATTTATAACTCTTCCATCTACACAAAGCAATGATTTCTTAAATTTGCAGAAAGATTGTTTGTTTTACTCAACTAAGGAGACTGAGGGCAGCCTGAGGAATGCCACCCTCCAGTGAATTCTGCTCCTTTTTCTCCCACGCAGTACTTGAAGAAACTTGGCCTCACCCTGAGACTACGCCATACCACGTTTAATCTATCAAGCCCATGGTCTTCCCCGTAATTCCCAGTTAGTTCTTCCATCTGTATTTCCAAGTACATTGCAAACAGCTTTGTGACTTTGGTAAGACCGTGATAAAACCATGAATCACTACTGACACTGGTCTTCAGCTTTCAGGACATTTTGGGGTGTGTTAAACACCACTTACCTAAACCCCAAAGCTGAAATAGTCCCCTGAAAGTTAATGGAGTTAACGGCTGCACAGTTTGTCAAGGTGCAAACACTGTCCCCTGTGCATCAAAATTGTCCTCACAGCATGGCTATTTAGAAGCTTTAAAAAGAATGAAAAGACAGAAAGAAAAGCAAGGCCACCCACATTAATATTCCTATTTTAGGACACAGATATATGAAAAAAAAGCTTTTCCCCATATGCTAATATGCACGGTTTTCACATTTAACCAGGTATCAGTCACAAATCCCCTTCCGCGATTTCAGGTTTCTGCTGGTGGCTTCACTGAATTGACAGTGGGGTGTGACGGCCCCTCCCCAGTGACCCACCGCCAACGACACTGAACACATGCCCATCTCAGAAAAGGTCAAGCTCCAACATCAAACAATTCCACGATTTTGCAACCGAAATCAAAGCAGCAACTCCTCTCCTAACGCAATCCCGCTGTAGATCCTAGAACTGTGCTGTTAGGAACACGGTTGGTTTTTTTTTTTTTATTTCCCAACTGATCTACAATTTGTGTTGGGTTTGACCTTCAAATTTCTCTGCAAAATGACACAGATAGGATTTCGTACTTCTTTCTCAAACATTTAGCAAGGTTAAGGAGACTGCTGTCTCAGCAGGTCGTGAAGTTCTTGATTCATGCCTGTAGAACAGTGTGGGATAATAGCTATTTCTACTTTCTTGGCACCCAGGAGAGTGCACTAAATAAACTTCAGGATGCAGACGTTTCAGCAGTTGAAAAGTTCAGGGAAATGAACTCCACAACACAGTGGAATAAATACTGATTTGTCAAATCATAAATTAGAAAGATTTTGAATGAAAGTACATCAGTTTCAACCTGTTTGAATACTAATTTCTATCTTACTCTCCCACCATCAAAGCTCCATCTTAATAAGTTAGAGATTACAAAAATTATTAATCTGCTCCAAATTTGTATGTCCATTTTTGACTGTTTGTTCCTATTTTTGAAGCAGATTTGGGGTCTTGCTAAATTCATGCATTGCTAAGTCCTCTGCACAGTGAGCTCACACATCCTTACTTGGTAGCTACTCATTTTCTTAGTGTCTAAAATAAAAACCCCATTTGACAAGCAAAAGAACCAACCCCATGAACAGCAAACCAAAATCCAGTCCTTTAACAACATTTATTAGCTTATCACAACAGAAAACATTTCCTTTGCTTTCAGAGTCTATGTACTGCCCAGCACACAAGTCACACAAGCAAAGCTAGTATGGATTTGAAAACGGCAAACGAGGGACCATCTGCAATCCCAGAGCACAAACGGGTGTGCTAACGGGAAGCTACCACGGCTGCTGATCCAGTGACTTCTCATCCCCAATTAGTACCCGAGGAACAGCATCAGTTAAAATTAGTACATTTCCTTTCTGACTCTTGTCCCCAGAAATGTGCAGGATGTAAAAAAATCTGAATTACTACATAATCCAGAAGGGAACATTAAAAGGATTAATACATCTGTTCCTTTTCTGTACACGTATCTTTGAAGTATCTCCCATGCTCATGAGACAACTGCAAATACTGAATTCAACTTACTGCATTTCAAAGCTCAGATGTGCTCTGCATGGCTCCGTGATTTGGCTCACCTTGCCCTAGTCACAGGGAACTCTGTCTCAAAGCAGCACTGTCCCCCTCTTCTGTAAACACAAATACCACCGCTGAAATAAACAGCTGACAAACATTGCCACAGCACGTCTCCTCTGTTTTATCATCAATTTACCATTAAAAGCTGTTTAAGATGTTACATAAAGATACAATAATCCTTTCTCACTTTCCATCATCCCTCTCTTTAGCTAATTTTATTCACGACATGCTTTGAAAACCACAGCAACTTTACGTCTTGGATAAAATTTACTGCATAATTACTAATGGAAGGAAGCTCTTAGCTTACGACTTACTTGAAAAATAGTCCCATAAGTATTAGACTATAAAGCTGATAAACAAAACGTTATCTTAAATTGTGTGAATTAGGAATTCTAGTACCAGATGAGCGCTCAGCATTGAATATGTGTGGTTCTGAGAAGATGGTCCCAGAGGTATCCTTTCATTTGGTGAGCCAGTGACTCTTCAAGCAATACCTGATGTCAGGAATTACTCCAATGTCTGGAAAGGAGAAAGTTATTCTTCCAAAAGATACCAGAGTTGTAACAGCAAAACCAAAGCTGATTAAGTAGTTATCCTATGTCATTTAACTGAATACGTACGGATTAAAATTCATAGCAAAACGGCTGGGTTTTTTCGTTTTAGGTGTAGAATTTGCTTTTCTTTTTAAACATTAACCAACCCTTAGAAGACAAAGTCTTAAATTCCATTATGTTAATTTACTCTAATAACAAGCCTCCTTCAACATGCCCTCAAATTGATTTTTCATGGTTTTTAATTCAAGGAGATAAAATAAGCAACTATTCATGCCCTTTTGACACTTTTAATTAGTGCCAATCTATACCACGGACCTAATTAAACATGGGGGGAAGCGGGCAGGAGGAAAGGTCAGCTGTTTGCAAGGCACGCAGAATTTCCACTGCAGCAGTCTCTTTCTCCTCCTCCTCGATTCATGGAAGCTTCTCCGAAGGGTGCATGGCCACACACCCCACCCCAGCTCAACTTGCCTCCACCAGCGCAAGAGAATTTTCTGCTTAGGCGCAGCTTCGGTTTGCTAAGCAAACAGCGTGTTCAGTCATTTTGCTACAGCGATGTTTTTTCCTTTGCTCTTTCCTCCCAGTTCCCATAGCAACCCCCGCCGGGGTGTGAGTCCGCAATGCTGCCGCAGACCGCATCAGCCGCGGGCACCGCACGGCCAACGGGAGCCCCCGCCGCCCCTTTTGCCATGCGCTCGTCATCAAAAAATCCTGACAGATTCCATTCGTATGACACAGGCGCCATGCTAATTGCTGTTAAGTTTTTTAATCTTATCAATGACAGCAAAAATCCCTGCACCCTGGAACCAGCGAGAAATGAAGCTTTCGCTTTTCTTCTTTCTGCATAGTTTCCTTTGGAATATTCTAATATTTATAGTTGCAAAGTAACTTTAAACAGCATTAACACTGGGGATTCATTTCAATTAATATATATATATAAAAATATGTTTGCAATCCTATAAAGGTGGCAAACATTCAACATACCATACATGCAGATAGACTTACCAGCTGCCCAAGAAATTAGTACAATAATTGCTTAGTGAACTGACATTTGGAGTCTTTATTTAATAAGATATTACTCGAACCAAACAACAAGCTTTTGACGACCATTCACTGGGGCCGAAAAGATACCTGCTGTATTCATGACATAACTGGCAATCTCTGCTCAAGAGCCTTTGAGAGGAAACAGCAAAATTAGGACACAGCAGAACACAAGCCATCAAAATCAATTGGAACAAGCCTCAAAATTCACTTCTAATCCTCAACTATGTCTGATAACAGACAGTAATAAAATCTCCTGATTTACGCTGCTCTAAATTAGACAAACATAAGGCTAACCCTGCAGCAATTTTTTTTCACCTCCCACTGTAGGCAATGACACTAGTCTGAATTTTTCCTCGGGAAACGTTGCCATCTAGTGACTACACGTTGCCATACACCTCACAACTGCTACTAGAGAGACCTAATTCGTATTTACATTTCCTGAGGAAGAAAAGTGCGATCGATGATTCAAAAGGAAGAGTTACAATTGCACGGTCATATTAAAAATTTTAAATAAAAAAAAAAAGGGGGGGGGGGGGGAAGGGGGAATTCCCCCCCAAGACACATTTAAAACTGTTCAGATATAATTTATTTATTAATGCTAACAAACTAGGAAAGAAAATATCCTACGAGACATCCCAAAAAAAAAAAAAAGGGGGGGGGGGAAAAAGGAGGAAAACAAGGGACTCAGTAACTGACTTTCTCCATTATGTTACAATTCTGCTATGACTTAAAATTCTCTTTCCCCTGCTATAGACTCAGATTTCTCATCTGCACAAAAGTTACAAATTTAGTAGAACAAAGGTTAGCTTTCTCTTGTAGGGGGGCTCTACAGCCCACCTTCTGCACACTCTCCCAGCCTTAGGGTTTATGATACAAGACAGGCACAATTTGTGACGAAATCACACCTTTCCAGAGGTGGGAGACGGTTTGCTGCTCAGCAAAGGTGGCGGCTGTTCAAAGATTAGAAAGGCCAAGATCAAAAGCTTCTCAAAAGATTAACATGTTCGACTGACCTATGGGAAAAACACCCGGTCTCAGAGCGCTTACACAGGAGCATCAGGAAACGTGTGCAACATTCACACTTTGTAAATCAGGAAATTCACGTCTAGAGAAAGGCCTATAGGATGCATTCTGTATGGTATTTTCAATAAGAGCCAACAGTTTAAGCGATGAAAGTTTAAACAAGGATACCTTCAACTAAGGACCTATATATCAAGCTCTTTATTGACAATGCTTGAATTTTCCAGTGCCAAGAAGATGCAAGAGCAAAAGGCTTGGCTTCCCTGAAGTCCCTTGCTGTCTTCCGTCACTGATGCTCATTTTTCTGCTATACCAAGTGTTGTACATCCTACCTAAACCACATCAGAACTGCGCAACAGTCTCTACCAATAGAAACTTGTCAACAGTTAGAGGTAAATCTTTCAGGAGTTACTGAAGTGGAACTTCAAGTGAGGGAGGCTTTTAAAACGTTAAAAAAAAAAAGTTCGAAGAGGATATTTAAATACAAACTACACAGTCTATAGAACCTTTTCTATTGACCTGCAAGTATAAAAATATTACATACGCTGACAGAAGTGCGAGCTACAACAGGTGAGAAATGTAAGTATAAATTGCACAACATTTACTCTTTAGAATAACTTACACATTTTTAATTTACACCGACTTTGAACTCTCTGATGACAGGAATTAGTCCTATATTATACATCGGAATCTAAGGTGGCATAATTTAGTTGCTTGTCTGCGGTTGCTCTTTCAACAAGTCATACTGTGAGCTGAAAGTTACAATAAACAATTAAGGCTGAAATCTGGAGCAACAACACCATGACCCAGCTTTGGTGCTGCACCAAACTCTCTGCATCGATGCAACAGCAAACCGAGGCCAGACAGCCCTGACCAGTTCAGCAGCCAAATTTACCCCTCCTTATCCCAGTACCACAGCAGTAGTTTGTCTGAATAGGAATACTTTTTTTTTAATTGCAGTATTTTTTTTTTTACATAATCTCTTCTGACAGTTGTGTATTAAAGAGAACATTCAGCAACAGGCCTTGGATTAAAAATACTGTTCCAATTCTGCATTTTCAGCAACATCCAGCGCAAGTTACTTCCCACTCTGATGCGAGTAAGGTTGGGAGAAAGAAGAAAGGGTGTTTTTTGTTTCTCATTTTACAAAACTGCTGGCACTTTACTCACATAATCATTCTTGAAAGCTATAGTTAAGTTCATTTTGAAAAATGAAGACACAGTTGCTGGCTTTAAATCTTGAATAACTATGGCTTTATCAGTAGGCTAATTCATTAAAAAACTAATTAGAAATGCAATCAGGTTGTAAAGTTTGTCCAACTATGTTTAATCTCTTTCATCAAAAAGGGTATCTATAAAGAGTGCAGCTATTCTTAAGGGACAATATACCTATCAGTCATTTATAAGAATAAAAAAAGCAGTGCAGTCAAACTCATTTTGCAAAGGTTAATATAGTCTGAAAAGCATTTATCTCCAATTTTCTCATTTTCAGGACATGCTGAAGCCCCAGAGAGTCCAAAAATAAATTTTTAAAAACCTAGGTAATATTCCTGTGACACTTGCAGAGATCAAGTCTCTTCAAAAGCAAAAAAGTAGGTTTTGGGAAGGATGGACTTCCCAAAATTTAAATAAATGCTAGCATTCCCCCCCAACTTCAGAAGTTACATCACAAACAAAACTGACATCAGTGGAGAACACAGGAAGAAAACCTGAAAAGTAATGCTTTTTCTCTTTTAAAAAGCTGTATTTTAAAAAAGCCATCTTTATCTAACAAAAGCCATTGAGTATTCAAACTAGCAATTATGAAATCACACACTGCAAATATCTATTAATATTATTTTATTAATCATTTAGTGATAACATAGCTCTACTTGAGGCCATATTCTCTACAAAAAGATTCTCAAAATCTCTAAGGCCATACTCTTTTGAGAGGGATCTTGAGGAATCAGTTTTATGGTCAACTACAGAATTATGCTGACTCAAGAACTGTCTGAGCGACAGACAATTACTTTAATTCCAAGCATGTTGAATATTGACAATTCATACAATTGCCTGGTCTTCCCACACCACCTTTGCAACGGCAGCTCTCACATTTGGTTCCGTTTGTATCCCCACTACTCAAAACTTACAAAAAGCACCACTTAAAACCCAAATATGTAGATGAGGTAGGGTTCAAACTGTTTGCTAATTCTTACTAACGTTTCCTGGATGAGTGGAGGTTACTTAGCAGTTTCTTCTTGAAGCTTTGCTTCTGGAAAAGCAAAACTAATCTCAATCATTCAAACACTTCCTTAGCAGGATCATTACATTTCTCTTATGTTCATGTGAAAATTAAGTATGCAGGTCTACTGTCAGTTATCAAAACAGTAAAAGCATCTTGAGAAAGCTAATTAAAGCTAAGAACAAACACTTTCACCCTCTCTTCAGCTTATTTTTCCCCCAAAGAAGGATCACAGTATGTTCTGTTATAGGAAACCGAAAGCAACACTTACTAATCTATAAAATCTTCTTACATATCCAGACCGGGCATGTGCTTATTAGCAAGCCAATGCTGAAGCATTTTTGGACAGTCTGTATCATGGATCACTAACTTTTCCCACATATTTTAATATTTACAGTGCTCGTACCACGTAAGCAGTTATGCGAAAGCTGCTCAGGGAGAATTTACTTGCTAACTACCATCCATGGAAAAAAAAAAAAAAATCCAAAACACAGCATAAGCTGTAATTGTTCACTGAAAGTTGAGTCACCTTCTTTAACATCATTTCAGTTGCTGGGCAGAGGCACACCAGGCTGGAATCCCAACTCTCCTATACTCCTCATATGGAAGGACTGAACGTCAACCAAAATGGCACCCAGTACAACCCAATGAGGCTGTAACCATCACATTTTCCCCACCTGTTCTCAACTTTCCAGGCACAAGTTATTTATGAGAGGAGGAGAAACAAAAATAAAGGTTATGGAGGTAGAGAAGGTCAGGTCCTTTTGTTACTAACACACCATAAATCCATAATTGACTCTCAAAATGGCTATCAGCGCCAACAGTTCCCTCTTACTGCTAATTTAATAGTGCATTTAAGTTATCTAAAACTTATCTATTGTTTTCTACACAAATTTCAAACAAATATGTTTCATATTCCCTGTACACATATAAAGAAGTAATTTTTGGGAGGACTTAAACCTCTGAAACTGAGGTTACTTACAACTATTACACTAGCTTGGGGAGTTGGGCTGGGATTTTTGTGGGTGTTATGGAGGGGTGGGGGGTTGGCTGGGGTTTTTGGGTTTCTTTTTTTTTTTTTTTCTTCAAATGCACCTATGACAAAGTATCAACCTTATCCATAATAACTAAATGACAAAAAAAAAATCTTATCTAAGAATTAGTTTAATTTGGAACAATAAACACACAGAGTTTAGCTGTCTAAATTCTTCTCTCTAGTGGACCCTTTTGGGAAGCTTAACTGGGCACCCCCATGCTTCTGCAGATTGATTTTCCCTTGCAGTTTCTCTTATGTTGAATTTCTTAGGACCATATAATATGATTTAAAGATACTTTTAATGATCCTGTCACGTATTTCACTGTAAATTATTATTATGTATTCAACCTTACTTACAGCATATATAGATAGATACATCTATATCTATATCTCTCTCTTTATATATACTTTTTTTTTATATGTATATATATAAAATTGGGGTTTTACACAAGCAAAGAATGCCTTCTCAACACAAGAAAGGAGTAGTGCAGAAACATGTTCAAGCACTGGGCTGATATGCAATTAAGCAGGTTATATCTGTTTGTACCAGGAAGACTACCCCATTACTCTACCAGTTTGAGGTGCATTTGTGAAACCTGAGACAAAACACTATTCAAAACTGGTTACCAGCCCCGTTCCAGTAATAGTGGCTTAGAAAGACAGAATGGAAATATGAAGCTAAGTTAGCACACCAACAGCATAATAGAGGTTTGTAGAGTTCCAGCATACACCCAATCCCGAGCAAAGAATTACAAAAATAAACATATGCAGGAGACTTTACCAGTAGCACTGGGCATTATTCTCCAGCAGCTTCACCACCATGTGCTCCACTCTTACAAACCAGCTTGGCACAGCTTTGTATATCAAAGGAGTATCTGACCTGTAGAGAGAAGGTGATGGGGAAGGGAGCAAAACAAACAAAAACACTTTCAGTGCTCCATTGTTTATAAAACACTCTTTAAGAATGTATTTTTGTACATGACACTCTCCTTTCCACAGACTGAATTCATTGCTGTTCCTGAAATATTATCACAGTTACAAAGGTTGGGTTTTGTTTTATTTTTTAAATTACACAAACTGTTACACTTATGTGAGCTACTATTTTAAAATCAAATCCTAAAATAAAATTTTTAGAAAGCCTTCAAACCCAGCAAATCAAGTAATTTGTACTGCAAGAGAAATCATGAGAACATTCAAACAATACCTGAATTCAAAATTTATGTTCCTACATAGTACAGTAATAGGAACTTCAGTAAGTATTAAAATGACTCATATTTAAGTCTTCCACTTCAGCTCATTCTGTATCTTAACTTATGTGTACATCAATCTGAAAAGCCAGAAAACATTATGCCATGTTTTCACTATCTGTATTTAAAAGAATAATAATAAACCATAGAGGTGAAGTAACAGTATCCAGCGTTAACTAGAATGTCCCATTCCAGGAGGAGAAGGCAAGAAAGAGATACAGATAAACATATAACAGTAAGAAGTTATAACATCATCTTATATATTCCTTACTTTGACATTCAGTGAAACCCATGTAGAGTAAGAGCAGATTCAGAACATCATAGGGCAGAGTGTACAGATGGGTAAATTCCCTAAGTTACCTAGCAACATGAGTAAAATCTCTAAGCATCTGGCTGCAATACGTCTCATAATACAACTGCTTAAGGTCTTGAGAGATTTTTCAAGTAGCATGCATCCTTCAAAAGGACTCGGTAATCAAATAGTGGGTAAAAGTCACTATAGGAAAGCTCAGACATTTGTAATCCTTTACATCCTTCCCATTATTCCAACTTGAAAAGGGCAATTCCATCCTAGGGGAATCACAGGGGATGAAATCTGCCTACGGATACAGAGCAGCTTCAACAACACTGGGACAAGAAGCTCATTCTCCCTTAGTATCAACCCACCCCACAAAGTGTTTCTTAAAAAAAAGTAGTATTTTAAGTCACTTTGGCTCAGAACTTGGAAATATACCCGCTCAACAATAATTCGCAAGCAAAGACCCTGAGAAACTACTGTTATCTCCTACGTGCAGTCATTACTGTAAACAACCCATCTTAAAATTTTAATTCGTTTTATTTATATCCTATAGCAATGACTCACTTGAAATTCACAAACTACCGGAAATTATGATGTAAATTAACAGTGCTGCTGTGGAAGCACTCCCTAGAGGTACACTTGCCTGACCAACAAAAGAAAACCCACAGCAAACGTTGTTCCATCCTGAAAAACTGCACTTACACTGCATAAAGTCCAATAATAAAAATACATCCCTCCTCTTAACACTGTATTTCAGAATGTATTTCCTTTTAACTGTAAGTGATACATTTCAATCTGTATCTTTTAAGAGTTAAAGTATCTATATCCTTACAGGAAATGGTAAGAGTTGAAAGCAATAAAAATGTAGTAGTGTTCTAGCTATTCAATGCAAACGTACTAAGGTAGGAAGTTTTGCTTCTCAAATTTAAGTCCTAACATCTAAAGAAGAGAACAGTTCAGCAAACTCCTCACACAGCCGCAGGACCACAGTGAAAAATAAAGTATTCTGCAAGCTACAAGGTACTCCAGAAGTATTTTAGTTTCACTGACCATTGTGATTTATATGTGCTGAAGAATGATGCATTGCCATTGCATATAAGATCTGGAAACATGAAGAATAGAACCTGATAATAAAAGTTCCCCACACAGTCTCAACATATTGCAGAAAGAATGATGGGACAATAAACTGGTACCCAACCTCTATGAGGAGTAAGCAGCTGACAGATGGGGCTGATGGAAGACTAGCTTTAGCACAAAAACAGCTCCAGACACAAAGGATCTATGAAAAAACAAGCAGATGAAGCTGTGATCATTTCCCAGGCTTTCAACCTATCACTGTAATTTTACAATACTTGATAACCATTCCAAAGCACCCACAGAGCGCTGTTTCCACCTACATGAAGGTAGTAAGAAATGGGAGATGGCAGAGTTTCCCTGCATATTTTCTTCTAGCTGTACTGCCAAGCAGCGCCTCAGCAGGAGACAAAACCAGAACATACTGGAAGTCTGCCCAACCAGTAACATCTTACACATTTCTGCCCCTTGTGACTGGTGAGAGGGTCAAGGAAACCAGGTTCAATTCTTTGCTGTAGAATCAAATGAGAAATACCCATCACTTGGTTGTGCTTTCCATCAATGCAAGACAGGGGAAAAACCACCCAGACAGACCTAAATCAAAGACTGATGCTTACAAAATTCACGCCTAAACATTCCTCTCTGTCTCAACTGAACAACATTTTGTTCTGCTTATAAACATGTCCTTTAGAATTGTATTAGGAACCAAAGCATCTGAGCTAAGTGCCTGTTCCTTATCAGTGCCACAAAATTAGCATTCTCTGAAATACGATCTTTATACTTGGAAAGATGAAGATTGGAAAGACCGTTCTCTGTGGACACTACACACTCCCAATAGTTTTCTCATACCTGCTTTGGACTGCACAGCTGTTTAAAACAAGTTATTGTTATCTTATTTCCATTCCATTTTCTTGTAATTTAGGAAACAAATGACAGATGACCACATGCTATGAAAGGCGCTTCTTGGGTTTGCTTTCACTGGCTTGAAAAAGACAAAGCTCTGTCGCTGTCAATGGTAGAGCTTCCCAATATTGCCCCCTAACTGAATGGCAGGCAATAGGTGTGATGGATACTTCAGCTGTCACGACAGTCACCTTTGCTATCTTTCAGAGTTGTTAAATTGCCACCTAGACCATATAGGCTCTCAAAATCTCACATCTACATAGTGTGCTTTTGACCAATAAGCTCCATCTTCAGCAATTCCAATAAAGGGGAATTCTAACTGAAAACTATATTGTTACTTTTTTTCTTTCTCTCTCAGATTTTAAAGTTTAGTTGACAGAAAGCTACTACATATCACAATAACAAGAAAACGTAGAGAAGGACCTAATTTGACGATACGTAAGAAGAAAGAAAATATCTCAACATACAGAGGATTCAACAATTGCCTGGTTTCAGGGAAAAGCATGAACAGTAGTACATTAAGTAGAAAAGTCTGATTTCAAAGTTTTCTTACATTAATCAAAATAACTTATAACTATGTTCAAAGTTTAAGAACTACTCTTCTACTTTTAGCATGTTCCAATTATGGTTTGATTTCTGATGGCAGTGAAATGAGCTTTTCAAGTAGAACCCATTATTCTGTTCTTCCCACCAGATAATTTGCTGCTAGGTGCTGCCTGCAACTTATCATCAATCAACAAAAATGTCAACAGAGCGGCAGGATTACGTATGTTCTACAGAATCAGCATTTCTACATTACTGGTGTGTCTCAGAAGGCCATGACTGTACGTTTGAATTGTTACATCAGAAAAACACAAGCATTGCTTCTTTTGGGGCTGCCATTTTTCAAAAACTGTCCCAAATCATCAAGGACATAACACTCGAAGAGCAATTGCCCTTCTTCCTCTAGGTAGCTGTTAGAAACAAGCCAATCATGCTATTCAAGAGCAAGTAAAGGTTATTCTTGCAATAGATCAAAGATAAATGCACACTGCTAAAACACTTCACCTAGCAGCTAGACAGAGAGAAAAGCTTTTATCACAGTTATTTCAGTACAGGTGCTGTATGCATCAGACATGACTTAAAATGTTCAAGTCATTTCAGATACAAAATTAGACATTTTATTTCTTTGAAGAGAGTCTTTACTTGTAATAAAACAGTTTAATAAAATATTCCTACTGAAAGATTACTGAAGTTTCTTTTTTTAAGTTTGACATTGTTCAGTGATTCCCCACCCCACCCCCTCAATTTTGCAATAGCAACTGTATACACTTAAAACCAGAGAGAACACTAATAAAAACATGCTTCCTTTCTATATTAAATTTCTGTAGCTTGTATTTCTCATAGCTGAAACTTCTTACATTAGTTTACTATTCTGAAGGCCCATGAGACTTGCACATGGACTTCTCCTTCAACCTCTGCAAAATACCCAGTCTGAGTAGGAAGATTGTTTACAGCTCCCTGTGCTGAACCACCTTCCTGACATCTCAGTGCTAATCTTGAATTTCTAGTTGAGAAAGCCAAACATTTCTAAGAAGTCCCCACAGATACTATAAGCACGTCAACGGTTGTTTCTGATCAAAAACATAACCAGTGTTTGGGAACCCCATTCAGGAATGACTGAGCAGAATAACATATTTATGCATTACACTTACCATCCGCTGCAGTGGATAAATGCTAACTTTGATTTTAATCAACAATACAGATGTTTCCAGATTATAAGCAACCAGGTTCTACCAGACTCCAAAGAAGTAATTTTACAAGGTTAAAAAGAAGTTAACTATGATAACAGCCATAATATAGCCATTTTATCCAAAACATGGAAAGTCTGAACACATTTAAACATATTCTGCGATATACTTATTTGGATACAATTCAAAAGGGTACTAAAATATCCTTTTCTACTACTCGGTACTTAGCTGTTTAGAAAATAAGCTTTTTTTAGACTTATTATAGCCATCTTCAAAAGGTAGTTAGCAGTACTATATGCAACACTGAAAAATGAGAATTTCAAACTACAAAAACACACCCGTAAAGTCATAATAGAAAAAATTTTCAGTACTACACTTAAATTCATCAAATTTATGGCCAAAATTTGTAATTTACTTAATTACTAAACCAAAATTCGAGCTCTCCTAATATTCTTGATTCCTGTTACTTTTAGTCTTGTTGAAAAAATTAAGTAGGTCAAGAGAAGGGAAAAAATGAGACAAACCTGAAGAACTACTCAGTTCGAACCCTCAATCTTAAAGCCATATGTACTTCTCTCCTTACCTCCAGCAGAAAGGATAGCTGTGCTTAAAACTACTGCTGTGAACCAGTCTGCCTTTCTCTTTCAGTAATTTAATGATGTTCTTATCTGCATCCTAAAAAGACAGAACAAAAAAATTTTCCTTGGAATACAAATGTCACTATTTCAGTAAGACACTACAGGGTTTGTCTCCAACACCCGAATTAAGAAAACCCCTACAAATAATCCAGTATCTACACACACAAAAAATCCAACCAGCTTCTATGCAATTTATGCATTTACTGCAGAGGCACTATAAAACACTAAATTTGGAAAGCTAATTGCTCTCCAAATCCTGGTATACAGTATCAGTCTCTTTTTGTCCTTAACTCTGTTTCGACATACACACAACTATGTAAAAAAATTCAAGTTTTCTGTAGCACTAATACAACCCAGAACTCGTATTATTTAATATCTTAAATCTTTTCTTGAGTTTTCTTATTTTGTGGCAGGAAGCCACATAGTGCTTCTTACCTAAGATTTAGACTTCACTGCAGCACACTCCTCTAACGTGACTACAGTTACAGAAGTTGAAGCATCTTTTATAATATTTTACTAACTAAACAGGATTTATGTTCTAAGCTGGAAGTGAAAGTTGTACATTAATAATTGAAGACAATCTGCTGAACAAACAAGTGTCAACATGACATTAAGAAAGAAAAAAAATTACAAAGATTTATAATACAGAAATATTCATAAGCTAAGAATTCAGCACCGTAAGAATATTTGCCAAGAGCCTTAAGTTCAGACTCCCACCAGCAGAAAGATAAACATGTAGCCTCCAGTGTTCTCTTATTTGCCTTAATATATAGCAGCAAGCAATGATAGCTGCTTGAGTTCAAATGCAACACAAGATTTTCAAGTCTGTTTCAAGTAAATTGTGTTTATAGAAACATGCTTTGCTATCAAACTCTACCAGCAGGAAACCAACTAAAAACAATTTGTTTTCTTAGCACATCCAATGAAAGACATACTCCTTTCTATGGCTTTGTGTCCGTAGCAATCTGGAGTTCCTGTAAGCTCCTTTTACATGGATTCTCTTGCATCTATTGGCAAGTAAATTCACATTGCAACACATCCCACAAATGGGGAAAAATGACTGGATTTCTCTCCTCTAAAAAGTCACATTACACTAACTGGCTGGTATAAACTTAATGACGACATCTGTGCATTCAGAAGTCATTCAGAGGTAAAGGAGGCCTGTGCACACTTGCCTAGAGACCGGATAAGTAACATTTCCATGAGAAACAAGGGAAATGTGAGACTCTGCAGTAGACGCAAACAGGAGATACTCCTCTTCCCCTTCACTACTAGAAACACAATATTACTTAGGTTTCAAATTCTTTATTTTTTAGATATTGTAATAAACAGTTGCAACATTATTGCAAGCGTTAAAACACCTTTTTTTCCCCCCAGTTACCAAAGACACATTGAAGACAAAGCCACTTAGGGAAAGAAAGTACACTTCTACCATATATAAAATTTATCTTGAACACAATAATAATTTATTTTCTCCAAGACCACTAACCTTCACGTACTGTCCAGCAAAGTCAGTCACTTCTGCTGTGAAGCAGCCTGATGCATCAACAGGACAAACAGGCACAGAATCTTTCTGAATAATATTAAAATCCATGCAGACTCTGTAATCATCCTACAAGAGAGACAAGTGCCAAGTTATAGAAATACAAAATACTGGTTAAAATATCCATCCCTAGAAAAAAGAAACTAAATATTAAATAGAAAATGTGATGACTGGACAAGAACAGCAAAATACTCAGCCTTCACTAATCCCAAATATGCATAGGAAAAGATGTATTTTACAGGATGGCACTTATATTCATCACAGAAATGATGATTTCTTCAGATTATAGGAGTTTTCTCTCACCTAGTAGAGGGGATATGTGCATGTGCTTCTGTGCATATACACACACATATTTTATGTGTGTACGTACACACACACACAGCCAAGAGCTTCAAGTTGCTGTTGTATGGCAAAGGAACTGACAACCACTACGTCGTGCCTTGTACCAGACAGAGACTTGTGTCTGTTTAGCACACCAGCCTGCATGGCATTTTTCAGAAGGCAGGTTGTTTTAATCTATCTAATTCTGGAACTCCGCATAAGAAATCCCACTTTCTGAATGTCTTAATGATCCAAAGCCTTTAAATCTGTATTTCTCAATCTTCGTCGGCCTGTAGGCAACACTGCTGACCAAGAACCACACATGGACAATATCACAGTTTATTTTCCTGGCCAGTCTCCATTTAGTTTTTTAATTTCCTGTAGCAGTAAGAAAAAAAAAAATTAAGAAAAAGAGGGCCACTTCAGACTTTCATGAACGTAACTGTACAGCAATGGTATCTTAGAAAAGACTAAAACAGAATTATTAGGGGAATAGAAAAGCTTGGATTTTCATTTCAAGACTGAAGTCAAAGGAAGTCCATATCTAACCAGTCATCACTCCAGATTACCCACTTTCTTACCCTAAGGCAAGAGACATTATTGGGGGTGGGAGGGGAAGGGAGAAGGGGACAGTGCAGTTCAGGCACCCTCAGCACATTCACACATGAATCCTCAAAGAAAAAGGATCTAAGCCTGCATCAAAAAGCATCAGGTTGCTTTTTTGAGTCCTAGAGGTTCCTATATTGCTGCCCTCATGAAACTGGGGAAACCACAGACTTCAGGAACTAAACCTGAAGTTTTGTGTAGCATGACACACAACCTGCAGTGAGCTTGCCCGCCAATGCTGGCGGCAGTTGAACTGTTAGCCTCCTCTATGCTTAGACCTCATCTACCTTTTGTAAAACGCAGCAGCTATTTCATAGGAGTTGCATTCTAAAGCAATTTGTCAGCCTTGACCAAGGAGACCACACCAGAAGCAAGTGTGTAAATAAGCAAGTGCTCCATAACTAGCTGAATTTTCCTTTCTTAGCTATAACCAACACAGGTGAGCCAACTTTGGAGCGACAAAGCAGGGTTCCCAGATCCTTTCTGTGGTCCTTATCCTGTACCTCAAAACCCTACCCGCTAGTCCCTGTAGCTACCAGCTACCTCAAGCCAGATCTGGCAGATGTTGCCGGGTGATCCATAGCATATTTTACAATGATGAAACTCATCCATACAAAAGTCAGCTACTTCACACACCACAGTATTACACATAGAAACAAAAAAACACTTCAGCTAGAGCACTCGTTTACTCTAGACCATAGTCTCTTTCCACTCTCCAGCAGCTGTGGACAGCCATCGCAATTACTCACCCTCCACTCACTCAATCAGCTGCTTCAGTCAATAGATTAAGGAAGATAAGCTCATTCTCAGCTGACCTTTCATCAACTATTATTGCTGAGATACAGCAAGCAGACTGCCGTGTTTAAAATGTAGGCCAGATGACAGAACTAACGTCAACCCTGATTTCGCAGTGAATTGTAAAAGGCTTTGAAGCAGCAGCCAGCAAAGACTACAAAGCTTGGCACGCTCACAGCCTAGCTAAAACATAATAACAAACCTTCCACTTCACAAGCCCCAGGTCAAGAGGTGGTTCAGTTCGATTTGCATCACTGATGCAGCCAATGATATATAAAGGGCTTTGCTATTTTGGTTTTCGACAGTTAGTTCCTTTCTTTTGAAGAACTAGAACTTGAATGTAAAAGCTTTCCAGGCTGACCTGCCATTTGATTTAATGAAGATTTGCTTCAGTAACCACAACCCAAGAATATATTCAGGCACATACAGAAACCCACAAATGTTAAGCTCCAGTGGAAAGCTAAGACAAATTTCAATTCTTTCCAGGAGAGAAGTCATAGTGTTCACTTTTGTACCCCTGCCACAATTAGATCTCTTGAAAGATTACAAACTAAAGTTAAAAACCACAGACAAAATGAATGAAGCAGCAGCTATTAAGCAGCTCATTTATGAGAATTCAAAGCTCTTCTATCTGAAATTTAAAAAAAACACATCAAAAACGTGAAGTCAAAATGCCCCTCTTAACAAAAATAAGTATACTTTTGCAATTTACTGAAAAGAAAGCACAACAGTAACATATCTATGAAACTTCTGTGACTCAGTCTGAGCAGGCACTAGAAGTATAGGGCTTGTATGCGAACTAAAATGTTACTATAGCTTTTTAAGCTGACTGTAGATATGTGGTGAAATGTCCGAGCAGCTGAATTTTAATGTCACATTAATCTGAAGGTACAATGAGTTGACAGAGTTTTAATACAGGTTTGTTTTGTTCTGTGAGCTTTAATTTTGATTTCTTTTGAACTGAAATAACAGCGTGCTCTGATATTGCATGGCAGCTTATGTTTGGCAAAAGCATCACACAAGACAGTGAAACTACAAATCCTGGAAGTAAATGAAGATGAATTTTTACTTTAAATTTTGTGGTAGAAGGATATATTTCTAAGCTACCAGCAATACAGAATACGTATCAGTAAGCAGAATTAAAATAAAAAAAAACAAGCTTCTTTTCTATCCCTGTTTCTCAAAGGGACTGACTTACATTGAGGGGAAGGAATACAGACAAGATGCGACACCTTCTGTGAAGGACTGTGCTCTTTTTCTTCCCCTCTGACCCCCGCCTCCTGCTCCACTTACCCCTTTCCTATTCACCTTCAACATGACAGTAAAGGAATTCACAGGGAAGCCAATTAATTAGGGAAGACAGTCCTGCCTACAATCATGAGTTATCTCCCTTCTTTCACCTAAGCTTGTCTACTTAAAGGCAAACATTTAATGCCAACACGTCACGTTCAGTATTCTACACAGAGCCTACTGTACAATGATGAATTTCTGAATGTAACCCAGAAGCCTTTGTGAGCCTTTCTGAACAAAAATAACCAGTGGGCTGTCAAAAGTGAACTACATGCATCCCAAAAGAAAAAGGTAGCAGCATGAAGTGCAACATATACTACACAATTTCCTTCTAAAGATCGCATATCCCGTTGATTCAGATCTACACATCGTGCACTATAAAGTCAAGCTGCTCCTTAGCTAACGAGTGCAAAGTTTTGTGATGTTACTGTACTTTTTCCTCACACAAATAGTTTATGCATTTTTTTTCTTTGCAATGCATTTAACTCATACCTTCATGTTATTTTTAAAAAATGGTTATAAACATAATTGCTGACTTCCCAGGAGAGAGAGAAACGATTTTTTTTTTTCTTCTCTGTGTTTGCACACATCTCTGTGGGCTTATAACAAAATCAAATAAGAGAGGGCACATAATCCTTGCTCTAACTGGCCAGCCAAGCTTTCCAACAAGCTTTTTCCAACAATTAAACTGTATTGTGCAAACATGCAGGAAAAGAATACAGCAGCCAAGAAGTTTCTTTCAGAGCTCCTTCTCTATTCTCTTCCTTTACTCCACCTCCTACAGCAAGAGCTCCTGCCTTAAAACCAAGTCTGCTCCCTCACCCCTCAGTCAACTCCTTGCAAGATTCAGCTATAGGGGAATATCTGAGGCGCAAACAGTGTGATAAGCTTCAGACATCTTAAGACACTTTACCAATCACCATAAATTTCTTTATTAACTAATAACATACAGCCCAGTCTGATTTTCTTTATTCACAGCTGTATTAAGCTGGGACGTCTTTTCTTATCAGTGTTCATCCTGACAAGGGAAACTTCACCACAACGGATGCACCCTTCAGAAAAATGCTAGGGGGGTGGGAGACAGAAAAGGATGAGACATTTCACATGAATACAAAGAGGCCTATTACTAATGCCAACAGTTTCTAGAAATGATGATAGAGCTCATGGTCCAGGGATTGCTAATTGCTAGGCATTGGCAGCTCTATTGCAAGTTTTTTGAGGGCATCTTTGGATAATGGCTGAAGACAGGACGCTATACAAAAAGGACAATGAATCTAAACTAGTGCATTTAATTCACGTGTCTAAAAACTGAAATGATTAAATCCATGAAAAAATTATCCCTCTTAACCTTCAGAAGAATAGACTGAGGGAAAGGACAATAAAGACAAAAAAAAGAACAGAGTGCAACAAAATCCTTTCACACCAAGGGATAAATTCTCAATACAAAAGCAGTTAAAGCATTTTTTCATTCTCTAAAAGCCCAATGAGTAAGGAAATTGAAATGCTGAAGAGGGGCGGTGTGCTAAGCAGAACTGGTGTTACCATCCAAAATTATCACTTAGCAAAGCCAGTTTTGACTATCAGTGCAACAGATCATTTCTTCTCCAAGCTGTAAATTTAGACTTTGAGAAATGTCAAGATCAACGACACCTGGAAGATACAGTTCACTTCACATACCACAACAATAACCAAATCAAGGGACACCTAAAATCTCGAGTCTAGTACACAAAGGGCACGAGTGAATGAGAACTCATTAGAATACAATGCTATGCTGTATTCTCACATTTTTAAGTAGCAAATGGGGGGATTGTTTAATATCGTAGTCACCCTAACAGACAGTCCCCAGTAGCTGGAAAAGCCAAGCAGCGTGTGTTGGAAGAAAATGAACATTAGATACGTAGTTCATACTCACCGCACCAAAATAGGGGGCCTGATGTACAACACCCGTGCCTTCCTCCTCCTTCACGTAACTGTCTACTACCACAGCAAAGGCACCTTTATCTTTGCACTGTAACACAAAAATATGTTTATATATATATATATATGTATGTATACATATATATAGCAAAACAGAATTCTTAAGAACATGGAAGAGCCGTCAGCCACCTGCAGGAGTGAAAAACTCCATCAAAAGTAAGAGAGACAGTCAAACGTGACATTCCTAACATTATTTAATTGTTTCCCATAGCTAAGGCACCGAGGCTGTATACTCCATTTAAACAGTGTCAAATGTGATTAAATCTATGACCTCTCCAGAAGGCCTCATAGTCAATTTTCTTCAAGCCACAGATGTTCACACAGTTCTGTGCTTAACAAACTACAAATCAATACACTCCTGTTAAGTGAGGATACAGTCAAGAAAGCTACAGGGATTCTACGTACAGAAGTCTCCCTGCATTTCTGTATGCCCACCATACCTTCTAATTTTAAAGAAGTAGTTTGCTTTTATAGTAATGTATTTTCTTTATTTCCTCCAGAGCGTGAGAAGGTGCTAAGCATCAAGAAAAAAAAAACCAAACCCAAAACACTGAAAGAAAAAAAAAAAAACCACAAAAAACCCAAAGAAAATTGCCAAGAAAGGAACTGATAAATTTCAGTGTGTTCAGTATGCAGATAATGAAAAATAAAGAGCTATTTTCTATTCCTTAATACAAAAACAGTAAAAAAAATAACTGCAGTCACAGTTGAATGAAATATGTTACAAAATACTAGGTTTGGCTTGTTCTGAAGAGGGATATTTTGAGATAAGACATCCATTCTAAAAAAAACCAAACCAGTAGATGCCCATCTGCTCCTTAGAAGTACAGCAGGACTCAAAAAATTTATCCATTCCAAACCTCTACACCTGCAGTCCCGTTTCTCAGATTCAGCCATGACCTTTCTCTAGAAATAACAGGTCCTGCTCTCTACAGAGGTTTTCTCACCTTTGCTGATTTCAGCACGTGCTTCACAACAGATGGCAGTCACAAACGACCAAATCACTTATACAAGTTAACAGCTGCCTGTCCAGCAGTACTGTAATCCACTTCGAAACTTTGAAAAATTTACTCCATGTTAAATCAGAATTATATTTTTAAAATGTAGAAATTCTCTACCCCCTCTCTTATTGCCATATATTCTGTTATCGTCTGCAGTGCTGTTAACTACATTAGACTTATGTAGTGCTTAAATGCTGCACAGGAGGACACCCATAAAACCAGATATATCCATAGTTATTTTAGTAAAGACTTTTAACTCTTCAATGGAAAACACTACACGTCTGCAACTGTTATCCACAGCCAAAGTCATTCTCTTGTGAATAGAAAATTTGTGGACTTAACGGGCAGACAACAGAAGCCCACCAGATGAAAAGATGAGAGAGTACTTCCTATGTATTAATGTCAACTGGAAGTTCTCTGCAATCTGAAGTCAAAGGACTGTTTATCACTGAGTTCTCACTCTGTATTTAAAACTTAAGGGAAAAACAAAACCCACAAAAAAAGTCAACCTTCTGTTTTTCAACTTTCCACTAGGATTTTTAACTGCTTTAGTACAACATGGGGTTTGTTATTAGGACACAAGACTTTTATAATATAAACAAGGAATACTGTGAATTGTTTTTACATTTGTCTTTGCATCCTGTATCAAACACCAAACTTGTTCATCTTACCTGAATAAAATATTCAAAGAGTGGTTTATATTTCTTGCCTTTAAGAGCAATGCCAGGAAACCTGAGGAGAAAGATTTACATGAACACAAATTAACAACTTGAAATTTCCTTTTTTCCCATCCCTAACAGAATTTGACTTCTTAAGGTGAAGAAGAAAGTATTTTCTCCATAGCTTGCTTCCCATTTCTACACTGCTTTGGCAATTTGGACTTTTGGTCAAAAACCGTAACACATCTTAATGCATCTCTGCTAACAGTCAACAGGTACACTTGTATTTGATGGTGTTTCAATCAAACAATCATTGTAAATGAATGAAGGTATTAAGCATTAATAACAGTCTATTTCTGGTAAAGCCCTATAGCTCAGCACGTTCAGCAGAACTAAATAAGCACTGATCCAAAGCACATGAAAGTTATATGCATGGAAGATTGTGATACAGGGTACTGCAGCATTTAAAGCTCAGACGCCTCATTTCTTTTTTCTGAAACTAGGCCTCCAAGCTCTCCACAGGCATCTCAGAGAAAGATCTAACACAGCCGGACTGACTGTGGAACCAACTGAGCCAGACAAGAAATACAAGACAGCGACAGAGCCTGTAGATCTGGCTGTCTTCAGGCTTCTGACGATAATCAACACAGATGGTGATTATATTGGGATTCATTGCTCAGAACTCTCCTGAAAGTGCTTAAATCTTCCATTTCAGTTAAAACACAACTTCTTCATTTAATAGATGGGATAGCTCTCTGAATGTGTCACAGCTGTGGTCTTACCCTATACTCTTCTTGATCCACATCTCCCAAAACAATGGTCAAACCATAAAACGTGTGACTACTACAAAGTGGGGAGAACTCTACAAAGCTGTTTCATTGTACAAAAAGGAACTCAAGCAGTATTTAATGCTAAGTTAAAGAGCATGACTCCTCAGCTCCATACATAATATCTACTAGGAAAAGGGGAAATTTCTATTTTAAGCCACAGCTTTGCAGATGGTTGATATATTTTATATTACAAACAGCCTTAGGAATCTTAGAGGTGCTTAATCGTGATCAGATGAGAGAAAAGCATCCTAGTGCTCAGCCACACAGATGTGGGAATGCTCAGATAGAGAATGTGAAGCACTAGAACTGGCTTAAAAAAAAAAGTTAAATTCTTATTAACACAAGTAAGTGAAAGGTAATGCATGTGGACCACATTCCCGATTTTCTCTTTTGAGATCTGAAATATTTTGTTTATCAAAGTCACGAACTTTAACCTGAAAATTTATACAGTGCTGCATTCTTATGACCTAATGACCTATAGTAATAACAAACTCATTTAAAATCACTATAGCAATCCTCCACTCTCAAGAGGTCACAAGTCTTTGTTGGGTTCTCTAGAATCCAAAAAGTGACAACAGTGGAAAACAGTGTAAAGAAACTAAGCTTTAATATGCAAATAGACTGAAATGTAACAGAAAGGGAAGAAAATCCTCATCAATAATTTCATATCTGCCGCCGCTAAATAAAATGAGAAGCCGCTGAAAGTGGGATAATATAGCAAGACATTTGTGCAAAGCTGCAGCAAGTATTTTGATAAAGATGGTAGCCATCTCATCAGTGAAACGAAGTTTTCCCATTTGCTCTCACACAAAAACCTACCATCTGCACCTGGGAGGAAAAGGGAGAGAAAGGTCAGGTTTGGGGCCGGGGGGGCGGGGGCGCGGAGGAGAAGGCTGAGAGTACTCAGGAAGTTCAGATGACTTCAGATACAGAAAATGTTCAATAAGATCATTCAGCCTGCCACCTGGTATAGAGCAAGTGTCATGATTTTCTCCCTTGAGGGCCTAACTGCCTGGGGATTCAGAAGTGAGCTAAAGAAAGAAAAAAGTTAATAGTAGAAATGGGAAAGTTCATTTCCATGAACTTACATACTCATAGATCTAAATCTTTAAAAAGATTCATTCAACTACCAGCTACCTCTTAATTGTCTCACATTTCACATTTGAGAGAACTAATTTATTACATAACAAAAATTGGCGCATGACCAAAAAAAGTTAGCTTAAGACCATAGCACTAATACAGAAAGAAGAAAAATATACCACTGCAATGAGAACAGAAATTGCTAGCAGTCTTATGTATAGGCACAGAGAGATAAAAAAAAAAAAAAATTAAAAATAAAATAAATCAAATATTAGAGGGGAAAGAAATAATTAGAAATACAACTAGCCAGGGACATAAGCAACAACAACTGAAACCTGTGTATGATTGTCCTAAAGAGCAAGTACTTCACAGTTCTGATAAAAACACCACACCAAAAAAGGATGAAGTGTTCAGTGGCTTCCTGGATACAGAATGACTGCAATTAGATTGAAATTAAATTTGTAGTATTCCATTAAAGGAAGAATTTGGAACCAAGAGACAACAGATCAACAAGTATTAATACATCTACCTTGCTTATGTTTTTTTAAGTCTAAAGAACATGCATTAAAAATCATTTAAGAAAATAGAGTGGCTTTGGTAGAAGGCTTAGTTTTTAGACACTGAAGAAGTTGCAAAAGACTGGAGAGCAACACAGTACCTATATGTCAAGAGCGAAATGGAGTATTGATGGACCTCAGAACCAGCCAGGTAAGCATAACAACCCAATTCAACCTTAAGTAATTAACAGTTTTTAAAAAGTGACATGCTATAGAACATACGAGTTCGTCAAGAACAAGTTACACCAAGCCAAATTACTTCTTTTTAGGCAGACTACGTAGCTTAGACAGCAAGCAGAGAGATTTAAGTCTTACTGGTAGTAAGACCTTTGACACTTTGACATGTCATTCTGACAGACACAAATGTTTTAAGTGGGTGACTCTACGTTTACACAAGATGCACAACCGCTGTGAGAAAAAAGTTACTGTTAATTCAGTATCAGACTGAAAGAAAATTTCCAGTGGTATCCTGGCAGAGACTATCGTAATACCGACACTACTCAATGGTTTTACTGATGACTCTGAAGGAGGAAAAAAAATCTGGAGATCAGAAGTTCTGTCAACCCTGAAGAATGAGAGCACTGAAAATCATCTTTATAAATTGAGTACCAGCTTAAATTGCTATACAGTAAGTGATCAATGAAGAGAATTCAGTTAGGGGGTTGGGGAGGGGGGTGTATGAAATCAATGCAGAAATACAAACTAAGAATTACTCAACTGTCAGAGTATGAGGCAGCAGAGTAGACAACATCTTAAGCAAACATTCCAGCTCTATATTCCCCTAATTCAATGACTACATGTAATTGCTTAGCTGAAAGAATCTGTATCCTCCTTTTAAAAAAATGGGTTTTTATATGAAAAGCTTTTCTATATAAATGTTTTTTACATGCAAAACTGATGCCAGTGAAGAAGGGTTGTTATTCTCAAAAATTTTCTAGTCTTTGATTTTTTTTTTGTTTTGTTTTATTGTGGTTTTGTGTTGCGTGGGGTTTTATTGGGTTGTTTTGTTTGCTTGTGCGTTGGTTTGGTTTTTTTTACCAACTGCACAGGACTGAATAAAGTGAACAAATAAATACTTGTTATATTTTACCTCTTTAACAGGTTGATGTCACATACAAAAGATTCAAGAGAAGCCAAGCTGCTTATTTTGTCTAAGAGAACCACAGAATTTAATACCCGCATCCCCTATCCAGTCTAACTTATTAAATAATTCATATTTCTTCACTGAACTGAGATGAAGAAGCAGTCTTCAGAAAGCATTAGCTGCCACGGACTACATAATTTAGGTGACCATCCTAAGCAAGCAGTATTTACTTGCTAAAGACAATGGTTTTGCTTTTGCCCATTTGCCTTTAAATATTTACATAATGTTTAGAAAAAGCATTCAGCATTTGGACAATCTCCAGGGTTTTTTGAGACTTTTAAATTAATGTCTTCCTAAGAAAACACACAGGAAAAGGAAAAACTCAGGAACCGTTTTCCCCCCCCCACCGCAATACAATGATCCAGTGAAACTTTTCTTCTATGTGTAGCTTCATGGACAAGACCAATTTGTCCTAGTAAATTTCAATCTCTTTTATAGATTTTTGCAAGATATACACACAAATTATCATCATGCAGGAAAGCCCATCTTTAGATAACTGCAACATCCAACTTCTGGATACATTTAACTTCTGATCTATAAAAATACTGAAACAAGTGTGTAATAATTTATGTACTTGCCTGTCAAGTATCTCATATTCACTGTCAGCTTTGTACAGCGCTATCAGCCTGGATTCCATCAAAATGTAAATCTTTCCTGTGGCATTATCTAGGATATAAAATAAAAAAGTTACATAAATCTCAATTTAATACCCTCATTTGCACCATTACAAAACCTTTTGATTTATGCAGGATGGTATTATATTAGCTATCAAACCGCTCAGAATAATCCTGCTGATCGACCACTAGTTTCCAGCTAGTTCTTCCTGGTACAGCCACTCAATGAACACTTCCCAAAAGTTAAGTTTATCAGCAACCACTGGATTAAACGCAGTCCACTGATTTTCAGTGTGGTTTTTTGTTCCAAGAGGCAGAAATACCCTACCTTGTCTATTATCATTGTGCCAAAGAAAAGCAATTGAAAAGTTTCAGTATATGCAACTGAAACAGAAGGAAACAATTGGAAGAGGGACGATTACTACCTAAAATCAGTATTATTAAGGTGACGTTTTATGCCACCTTTCTCAGATATACTATTCCAATCAATTTTATGCTTGGATTTCTTTTTAAAGGAAGTAAATACAAATAAAAAGTGAAGTGTTATGAAGGAAACCCATTTTCTCCCCCCAAATAACCCCGATCTCTTAATTTCAATGACCAGTTTTATTCAGACTACCACCCTACCAACTTAAGTCAGGGTCACTATCCCCACCAGCAGTCAGAAGACCCAAAACCAACAACTCAGCATCTCAGGCAGGTCTAAGTGTTATTTCTGAAAGTATTCAATAACTTTTTGAGATGACCAAATTTATGCTAAAACTTTTGAAAACTGAAACATTTAGTTCTCTCTTAAAACAAAGAAAACCAAAACACCTGGAGTTCACTGTAAAGGCCTCTGCAACTTTTCAAATTTAACATCACTTTAGGCACGCATTAGATTCACGTGGTTTTGTTGGAACTTGAGATTATATCTTTGGGATTTTTTTTTACTCCAGATTAAATGCCATCATTAATTTGACTACCTCTTCCCCCCCCCCCCCCCCTTTTTTTTTTTTTAAAAGTCCACTGAAAAGCCAGAAAAAGGTGAGCAGTTTGGGAGAACCTGAAAATAGCAATGCAAGAAGTACTTTTATCCAAATTCTTGCTTACTTTTTTATTTAAATAAAAGGGAGGTTATAGATCAAGATATAATTAAAGAGGACTGCATTTCAACAATAAAACAAATTCTTTCCCAAGTGAAAAGGAAGACACATCATAACATACTCCGTTACCAACTGAAAAAAAATAATGGAACTGCAAATCCTGGAAAACTCCTTGAAGCAGTAAGGAGAAAAGCAACAGCCTATGTTGTTTAGGCACCCTACAAGGTCTGTTGCATACAATTCCTGAGATGCTGGATGCTCTAATGAAAGAGATTACCTCATACTACAACTTGTTCAGTCAGGCACAACCAACTGGTCAATGCGTAAGATAAGGCCTTTGGTCAACCATACTTTTACACTGGAAACCACAGCATGTACCTTGCCTTACATTTGTGCTAAAAAAAAACCCCACACTTCAGTCAGGTTGAGACTAGCACGCGACATCTTGGGTCTGTTATCGGTTAAGAGTGTGTCTCTCAAATACAGTGTGACTTTAGGGAGACAGATAAAACATTTGCTCTTGTTCTGTATTTCAGCTATTGATGTTTTTTAGGGAATAGTCCTCACAATGCATGTAAAATAAAAAGAGCACCAGCAGTTGGAAACCATCAGCTACACCGGAAGTAAATCTCATCCTTCAAAATAACACTGATCCAACCCCAGCAAAGTACTACAAATTTAGCATAAAACAGTCTATCATAGAGAATACAAGTACATATTCACAGGCACTGAAGAAAGAAGTGTTCATTATATGTCACCTTCAGTTAACACTTGCCTCTCAATTTCACATATTGCAATTCTGGATTAACGCAGAGGGCCAAATTACTAGGCAAGGTCCAAGGAGTAGTGGTCCAAGCAACAAGAGAAACACTTGCATCTTCATCCAGTGGGAAGCTCACAATCACTGACGGATCTTGAACGTCCTTAAAAACAAGATAAAAGTCAAAGGGGAAAAATGAGAGGAGGTAAAAAAGGTCTACTGCAGGTATTAGCGAGAAAATACAAATCTAAGAAGTAGTAAGTATTACCGCCATCCACCAAAACCTGTCTTGCAACTTGCCTAATTCATCACTGTAGTGGCAGAAGGTGAAGTGGCAGCATAAGAAAGTTTGAAGAGAACACCAGTCGCAATGTTTCTCCACATCAGTGTAAGCCATCAGCCCAACAAGGCCACAGGGTTAAAAATTAAGATGAGCAGTGAGATTTTGGGAATTAGTTGCCAAAACACCAAAGAGACCTGAGCACCGATTCCCTCAGGTACCTCTTATAATCCTATTTTAAAAGTTTTTAATCAATCTCAACTGTCAAGAAAGTCAGCAGTTTCTCTGATACTGCTACAGAAAGCCTTTTCCCACGTTTTCCTCTAGAGTCAGGGAGTAGGAAGAACAGTCATCACTTAAGAAGATGCAATCTCTTATTAAGAGGCTCTTGTTAACACGGGAAAAAAGTCTGGGGTACTAAGAAACAACAGTATGTCAATATTCAATGGTAAAAAAATATCAGGGAAGATGACCTTTGTCAGCTACTCTATATAAAACTTTGCCTCCAAATGAGTCAAAAGAATCCCCTGAAAACAAGTTTTTTTTTTCAGACAAGCGCAATCCTATTCAGTCACTTCACATATTATGAAAAGCAGACTGAAAAAAAAGTAAGTCTAATCTTGCAAATGTGAAATTTTCACTATTAAGTACCAAATAAAAACGGGTGCCATGCATCTAAACCCTAAACACAGGAATAGGTCCTGTCCCCTCATCGTATCTAGCGCAAGGCACTCTGGTTTCCATCCAGCATCATGGAACAGTTAACAGCATCATAGGACGGGCAGCTATTTATGTCTGAGCTAAGGATTGCTCCAGAGGGACTATTCTGTGAACATCTGGTGCAGTCAACAGTAAAACATAAATATTACGTAACTCTGGAGCAGCGCTCAGTGCCAAGGAAAGATCGAGCCATCACTACAGTTCTGTCTCTACCAATTGTTAAACAACACTGTAGGCTATTCACTTTGTTTGCTGAAGCACTAAGTTCACCAGGTAGATAAAAAACAACTGGCAAGCCATAAAAAAATAGCATCCAGGCTGACAAGTAGTGGCATTGTATAATGTTTTATCTGTTCACAAAATTATGCCTGCTTTCATCTGAAGACAACACGTCTTCAGTTAAATGTAATACAAGCTGCTGACATAGTTTACTCAAGTGTACATTAGACAACTAACTCAGTTTCTAAACATGCTTCTTGTGTCCTATTTCTCATGATTTGTGTCCTGATTCTCACAAGATCGATAAATGGAAGCCAAAGCCGCTTTCCACAGTGAGAAAGATAACAGCTGCCTTACACCCAGAAATGACTGGTCTCGCCAAGAATAAATCGTGTCAGCTTACACACCTTTGACATTTCAGTCTTCAAAATACCACCTCTAGCAGACAAAAAAAAAATAATTTTTGCACAAAGTGGCAGAGCAGCACACCCCACACACATACTCTATTGGTTCTAGAGTAAGAAATCGCATCTAAATATTTCATTAAGACTCCAGAAGAGAAAAGAATTTTGCACATACACAAAAAAAACCCAAGAACAAAATAGTCTTTGTTCTAAAGAAAGCTCATTAATCTGAGCCTATATGAAATGTCAGTTAATAAGTATGAGCAAAGTAATTGTTGCAGTTGTCAGACAGTCACAGATACTGAGGTATCTTTGCAGGTCTCACTTTCTTAAATCACAAAACCCTTATTCTTCCGTTATGGTCAAATACCCCTCAGCAATACTAAAAACTCTAGTATCTGTGGACTGCATTGTACTACAAGTCTATTTAAACATTTGTTTTGAAAACACTATTTTTGGCCAGCAAATTGGCCTTTTTTAGGCAAGATGTAAAAAAGACCAGGTGTACTATTTGTGCCAGCTCTCTGCTGCAACAACATAAATAAAGACTTACAATATAACGATATGGAGGCCTGGGTGGGGATTGGAAAGGATAGAAAACCTCTGTCCACAAACTAACATGAAATTTGGAAAACTGGCACACAGGTTCTGCCTTCACATATGTGAACATAAGTTTGTTGCAAACGAGAAGCTGCGCCTACTATATCTAGCCATACATTTTTAAAGGAACATCTTTTAAAATATAGCATACCATGCATTATATTAGGTAACATATTTCCTGGAATGCCTCAACCTAAATTAATGATTCTTAGAAGAGCTAATATTCTACTGCCCTACAATCAAACATGGTCTTTTGACAATTCTTACTAATCCCCTCACAGAAGATTTCAACTCTGTCAAGGACTTTCCTCTTTTCAGATCTGTGCAGGTAGGGACAGCTGCTGCTCTCCTCTAAGTACTTACCATAAAAACCCAACACAGGGCAATACTCATCATGAGAGCCCAGAGAGTGGGAGTAATTTACCATAATAAAACAAACTATGTACTTTATATGCCTGTGAGTATTAAGAACAAGGGAAGAAGAAGAACAGGGAAAAAGGCTGAGATCAAATGATCCAAACAAATATGGCATACTGTATTTATCTAAGAGTGTAATAATATGTTTACCTACCATCAATCAAAAAATACTGAAGCTTTCCAAATCCAAGTTGAATACAACAGAGAAATCTGATTGCAACCTATAACGTACACATATACTGACTTACCTTGTAATTCTGATGGGACTCAAAGTTTGAGAGTGGAGTGTTGCACGCAGTTGAAAAAGGCATGACCTTAACACCTCTATACACCAGTCCTTTGTCATACAGTTGCTTGAAAACCCACCTGGAAGTAAACAAGGAACATGGAATAAGCACTTGGCATTTCAAATTCAGTAAATCAACTTCAAAATGGGATCCTGCTCTAGCTGGATTGCCGTTCTGAATGACACCTTTTTTAAACAATCAATTATCAGCTACAGACAATATTTGCAAGTCAAAAGGAAAGAGATAAATTGATTGCAACTATATTTCTGGCTGATTTTTAGCTTTAGCTGATTCTACCAGCTTGACTTTCCATGCACTGACTGCACAGCACGTAGTATTTGGATGAAACACAAATTCATATTGCTGATTAATCTTTCTCAAACTTCTTGAATAAAAAGACCACGTGAAATTTGAACTATTAACAAGGCTGAAATCAGTCATAATTTAGAAAGAAGACATGTAGTAACATGGCTGCTCACTTACCACATGATCTTAAGCACCTACTACTGCAATCAGTGCTACAGAAGAGAGACAGGTACAGGTTAGATACCTGCAACAACCTCAAGTAAATTCTGACAACCTGGGTGGCATTTTTCACAAGAGGGCACAGCTAACCATGCAAAGTAATGAACTCAGTTTTATGGTCCCACAATTTACATTAATGTTCTCCTTTATTAGCTCATCTCACTCTGGACTCAGTTCCTGTCCAAGATGACAGTCTCACATCAAGCTTTAACTCTGCTTATGAAATCTTCAATTACAGCCTGTAGCATATTTGGATCCTTACATCTTCTTGAAATAATCAAGACAGCACTTAATATTACAGTATGACAAACTGAGTCAACACTCAACAGAAGCTGGGAGAGAAATATACTTCGCGTAGCAACTCATCACGTGTCCACATGATGGACAAAACCCCACATTTCTCTGTATCTGAATACTGCAGGGTTTGCTACAGGATCATCAACATTTATCAGCTTCTCAGGTCTCATTGACTTGCACGCTTAGTAGTATAGTCTGCAGGCTGGCTACCTGCAGGAGATGGCAAGCCTTAAGTAATCATGCCAAATTCAACTCAAGAATCAGTTTCTGCAGCGTCCGGTCATTTCAAATTCCACATCCAAATTGTTAAACACTGCTGACTTTAAAAACTCCTTTATTCAAACTATGTTTTCTAATGATCCTGATCACTTTTCTGGGTCCCTTTCCAGATAAATAGCTCATTGCTAAGCAACCAACCCCATCCTGGCAAGCAGGACTTTTTTCAGCAGGCAGTCATTTTGTGCTTGAGAATCTGGACCCGTATTTAAGTCAGTATCTTGCCTTCTATGTTTGAAATCCTAATCTTCAACACAAAAATGCAAGTAGATTATTGCAGTGATTTCCGTCTGCATCCTGAAACAAGAACATCAAAAGATATGCACTGGCTTGTCCTGAAGTCATACTGTATCTTAATCAGAATAATTATTATCCTGCAGATCAGATAGTTGGAGAAAATACAGGTTGTCATATGGAGAAGACGTGCACTTCGCTCAGATTCATCCATGGACCTCTATTAAAAGTCCAGCATTTCCTATGAGTAGTCACTAACATGATAAAAATCAAATAATCTGATCTCTAAGATGGATAAAGGCTTAGAGACCCTCAGCAGCATCAATTTCTGCCACAGAGGAGTCAAACCCGGAAGTCCTTCAGAGCTGTGCACTCCAACAAAGGTATACCTTACATACACAATTCAAAAGTAACTTTGTTAAAGTAATAAACGTCACCCACAGGCAAGCTGTGGCTGCCTGACCCCTAACCCAAATTCAAAACATAACAGCGAGTGCATCTGTTTTACAACAGAAACTGGATCAACTTGCATAAATATAAATCAGTCTTTTATAAAAATGATTCATGAATATAGTTTCATCAGCTTTCAGCATATAAATTTGAGCTGGCTAATTGCAGAAGTTTTCATGCAAGTTAAAAAATTTCAAATGTATGCTTACCATCTCAGAGCATAATTAATACAGACTGTAATAAGTGACAGCAGTTACACTGAAGGTGTTCCACGTGCCTTTCAAAAACAGTTAACTAAAATATCTATAGAAAAAAAGCTCCATTTTATCTCTAGTTTCTAAAGAACACTGCCTACTAACAGCATAGAAGAAAACTCCTCAGCGAAACACTGCATATTTAATTCAGCTGTAAATATAACCGTAAACCTTAGGAAAGGTGAATGCTAGATGGAGCTGCCAACTTAAAAATCCAAGCCAGCATCTCCCTCTTGTGGCAATTCTGCCCTGTTGCAAACCAAGCGCTCCCCAGCTGTTCCGCTACTGAGCGAAAAGAGGGGTTTCCAAACGGCAGCACTCCTCAGACAGTTACTAACGACCACTCATTTATAGTTTATCATAACCACTCCTCTCAGACAACCATTCCAACGTGGTAAGTAGAACTGTGATTGAGTCAAGACAGCTGCTTGATGCAATAGTTCTTATTATCACTACAAAAAGCCGATTTGTTATCTTGAAAAACACCTAATTGGTTTCCTTCACAAGAAAGCTTCTTAGAACAGTGCTTGTGAGACCATCAGAAATGCACTGGAGATGACTCCCGAAGAGCTTCCTGCCAGCAGCGCTGCCCACCTGAAACAAAGCAACTGCTAAAGATGAACCTAGTGACAGCAAGAGTCACTCACAGGGGGTATCATCACGTTTTACTTAAAAATGCAATACATGGTATTTTAGACAACGGCCTATCAAACAGTGTTTTAACCCTTATGTGGGCAAAGCGTTGACAATTTGCTCTGGGTTTGTAAGCCAAAATTGAAACTGTAACCCTTTCTGAAAGAAATGAGCTAATAAAAAACCCGCACATAGCTCCTTTCTTCTGACAATCAGAAAAAGTTTATTCACAGAAGTTAGAAACTAAACCCTATTTCCCTAAATTCTGCTATGTTTTTCCTCAAATGTAAATAAATTTAGTTGCATGCTCTTGACTGCGGGAGCAGCACTTACATACTCCTTTTCTGAAGAAAAATGAGGTTAGGGAAAAGACGGATTCAAGATGCATATTTCAGCCACTTGTTAACAGAGAATCTGGTCCCTAAAGATGCAAGGTAGCTTTAACTTCTAAAACGCATGACATACATAAACTGAAAACAGTTTGTTGTCCTTAAAGTGTCATGAGGGGATGATACAACTGGTTCAAGCCCAGTCAGTAACCAAGACTGTGAGCTACTCTCTCCATAGGCATAATTTCCGAGAAATTAGAACTTTGCTACAATATTCGTTGATCCAAGTCACATAAACACCATGCAAACAACACATGGATATAACAAAACTCCTACAAAGGAAGGTTTTGCTTACAAAAGATACTGAATCAGTATCTCAAACACTAAAAACAAATACTCAAATACTCAAAACACCCTTGGCATTCCACACAAAATCCAACATCCCAGTATCCTCTGGCAGATGCCAAAGCAAGTTGCCCTCTTCAAACACATACATTCACTTCCCATCAAAGAGAAGGATCTTAGAGCTTCTCAAGTTCCTAATGCCATTCCTTTGGGCTATCAAGTGATTTCAAGTGGTTCTGTTTGCAATGACTCAGTATCTAAGGACTTTCTCTCCTCACTCTCCAGAAAATGAAAGTACTCATTACTAACATTGAGAAATTATTTTCAAAGTCATATAAAGTGCCTTGCCCCCCTTTTTTCTTTTTAAAGAAAAAACACCAGGAATTGTAAACTCAGTAACCCGCAAAGGCTAAAAGTAAGGTGGGCAAAACACTACAACAGCAGGATCTAGAAGCATATGATTTCAACGTATCCATGGCAGTATAGATAAACGACCAAAATTACTGCTGTGTGACCTAGCATCAGTTCATGTCAAGATAAAATGACAATTTAACAGCCCCCATAGACTTAGGAAAAAAAAAATAAATCCTGAACACAACACTGTGTAAGAAGCCCTGTCATGTAACAGTTCAGCAAGCAGACTGCATCCAAACAGCACCTGAAGCAGCTGAGATTCTGAGGAAAAGGCTCTCCTGTGACTCACGAGAAACACTTGAAAGACAAGATAAAAAATCAAAAAGCAAGCAACGATCAAAAACAGACGCATGGAGATGAAAAACAGAAAAGAACTCAAACAACACTGGACATGAGTCCAGAAAGCATAAATGTAAGAGGAACATTAAGTCCAATAGCAACCACAGACAGCCTGTCTTTAGAATAGCATCTTTGAAAGTCACCTTCTTAAGGAAGACAGGAAAAGCATGTGTCCTGGGGCCTAGGAATCCTAAGTGCAGAAGCTGTCAAGTCTTACGTTCAACTAGCAGTGCAAGCTTTAAAATCCCAGCATATGGACATCATTCTGCTTCAGGTGTACCCTCCAAGCTGTAATTTTTGGATCAGAGTGTTGAATGATTCTGGATCAAGCTAGAAGTGCAAAATACCTCTATAGAAGAAAATACAAATATTTAAAAGTGATGCTACACTTATCCCAAAGATCACCCAACTAAGTAGGAGTTTAGTGTATTCCTCCTTCAAAATACAGGTAAAGAGATAAAACAACAAGGACTAGAACAGTAAGGAGATAACAACAAGGGGACTAGAGCACTAAATGCACAAAAGAAATACAAGTATAAGAAAAAAACCACAGATAGCTAGTAGAAAAATGGACAAAACAGATTTCTTATGAACAATATTTCTCTAGAGAATCCTTAAAGAGTCATGGAATACACAAAATGCAATAGTGATTCCTACTAGGACCCAGAGGTCTGCTGTTCTGAAATCATTCCGGTTTAGTGCTAGATAAACTCCACGTGCAGAAAAAAATGAAGTCAGAAAATAACTTTTACTGCTTACACAGAAAACAAAACAAAAAAATCCAACATAACAATGCAGTTGCTTTGATCTTTACTGCAAACCTGTCCTCCTCTCAATGGGGAGTCCCCGTTCACCTGCTCACTGAGAAGGCCTAAGGCAGCTGAACACAGTATGAAAAAAGCTCCATGCCAAAACAACAGCAAAGCTACACACAGCTACTCAAGGAAATGTTCCAGTTTCAGGAACTACCTACAATCTCCTCAGCTGCAGCCTGGAAGTAGTGCGGTGGCACCCTGAGCCTGATGCTACTACAGAACATTGAAGGGCAGGGCTGAGAGGCCAAAGGCCACTCCTGGTGAGGAAGGAAAGAGAGGTTCCCTCTTAATAACAACCCTCAAAGGAAAACTGAAGCTGCAGCAACTGAGATGGGTCCGGTGGAGGGAAGGCAGAAACAGACAAAGCATCCCATCACCAAAGGGAGCTCCATACTGCGTTTTCACAATAAACCAGAGTTTTCAGTGTACAGCCATGATCTCACACGTGTAGAGTACTAATTTTCTACGGTAACTAGGAATGTTTTTCTTTCTCCCCCCAGCCACTACCTAGTGGTGTTATCACAAAAGGACTCAAGAGTATCTTCTTAAGGTACAGAAGTAGCTAAGAAGTGTTTCCACCACCTGTGGTTTCACACCATACGTGCAAGTCTTCCAAAACACACACAAAGCTTTCAACTGTTTTTAAAATTGAATTATGCTGAGACAGCAATTGCTAAATTTAGCCACGAGATGGTGATAGAAAGCTGTTTAACCCTGGTGATGTTGAAATTAAAAACCTCTAGTCATGAGACCCAGGAGCATGCCACAGCTCTGACCACAGAGCTATTCCCCTCCTCTCCTCAGCACTTCACTGGCTGTTTCGCCAGTAGGCAGGCAGAGCTGTTCTGGAGATGTGAACTTGCAATCAGGCTGAGAACTATGTAATAAGTCAGTAGTAAAGACAATAATTTACTAATTGATTTTTTAAGCTCACGTACTTCTTTCAGACCAACTGTAGATCGGTAAAAAGTTTAAGATGACGTCAAACAGCTCTCAATTTCACTGCATCCATCTCATGAGCTGTACAAAAAAAACCCTATATTTTGCACATTTGTCCCACGCTAGCTCAAAATCATCATTCTTATTGTACTGTTTACAGTGAGGACACTTTTTCCTTACGATTCAAGCTGGCTGCAGGATGGATTTACAAGTTTTACAGAATTAGAACTTAAAAGTTCTATTTAAGTTATTTAAGACATGAAGAGTTGTCTACACCTTCACATAAGAAACCACTGCAGTGTCACCACTCAATGACATTCAATGTTCCCTGAAAAATTCTACCAGGATGCCACAATTTTATCATTGCATGAAGTTTTGCCATAAGTCAAAATTTAGCAGGCTGAAAATTCATTCTATTCTGTCAGCCACCGCACAGCACAGCACCAAAACGCTTACAAAGCAGCCATTTCCAACAAACCCATTATAAAATATGAAAAAGAATGCTCTCTAGCATCCTGAGCTTGTACAGTATCTCTACAAAACAAGATAATATTAACAAAATATATATATTTGAGGCATGAATCCTAAACAATTTCAAGTCTAAATAATTTGGATAGAAATCAGCCATCACTGGAAACAGCATTCATCATAAGTATTATGCTAGCTTACTGAACTCAACATAAACATCATGGATGAAATACCACATTTCAAAGAAAGCTAGAAATTCCAGTTGAGACCACTCCAGAATTGCAAGCCTCAGGAAAAGCTAGAGACAACAAAAAAATAACCTAAACAGATAGGTTTAGTTGATTAAAAGACTAATGACAAAATCCTTACCACAAAATCTATGGTTGCCATGCTCACTACCATTATTATCATCATCATCAATGTTTTTTTTTCTGGGCTTAAGAGCAGCATCCTACTCCCACACGCAGAACAAAACAAAACCCCCAAAAAAGGCAAAAAGAAAGATAAAAACACTGGACAAGCCAATATGGTCACCAGGTTACAGTCAATGCAGAAATTAATATGCAGTTTCTCTTTTGTACTTAACTGGACATTAAAGTTTTTGAACTTTTTTTTTTAATTTAAAAAAGAACTTGCATTAAAAAAAATCAAATCAATCGTAAGAAAAGCACACTAAAATCTACTGTTCAAATGAATGCTCTTAATGGACATAAAATGCAACTTCAGTAACACAGATTTTCAGTTTGAGGATTGCCTAGGTAACAATCTGATTTTTTTAGAAGATTGTACATTACCCTGTCAAAAGCACTACTGTAGCTACAGTTAGTGCTCTCTTTAAGCATTACCTCCCTTAGCCTTGAAACAGGCATCCCGCATTCCTTTTCCATTCCCCTCCTCCATCCACTCTATGTAAAAGCCGGCCGTTCCACCTCCTGTTCTACTGTGAAAGCAAGCTGGCAACAGCACTGCAACATGCCCCTCCAAGCCTTAGAAGGCTTTCCAGAAAACCTAGGTTTTTTTAAAAACAGACTTTTAAAAATGTATTTCATTACACTATTACACAGAAAATTAATAGCACCAGGAAGCAAACAAGTACAAAATTGTCTGCCTACACCTTCCTGAAATCTCGTACCGCAGAGATTTCAGATCCAACGTTTATATTTTAGAGTCTGTACGCAAAGCAAGCATTACAGGAGGTAATCTCTGTAAGCCAGGTGAAAGACCAGAAATTTTCTTTCAAAGAGGGGAAAGAAAAAAAAAAAAAAAAACCCAAACCACAACAACAACAACCAAAAACAACCCACAAAAAAAGGCTTATGCTGTTGAGAGAGACCCTAATTCAAGTCAAGTTTGTTTTTTAAATGGTCCTTGGAATATGCGAGTTAAAAAGAATTTAAGGTGCCACTAAGTATTCTTATAAAAGGAAGGCTTCTTGTCATTCTTAGCTTTATCATTATGCAGGGTTCCTTCAGCTAAGTTAGTTAAACATCTGCTCCCTTCCCACCATCTTTTTAATGCTCATGGAAAACCCACTGGCACTTCAGCCCTCTACAACGGCTTCAGAGACATCTAGAAGTTCTGTTAATCCTTTATAATAACTATACGTAACTAACTATACAATTAAGGGTTATTAGCGAAACTAATTTAGAGAACACCAATAATACTTTAATATGCATATAATTTGCTTTTCAATGGCTTTTTGTCAGCACGTACTCTGCTAAACCTCTCCCTACAATTCACTTTGTAATTCTATCACCTGAAGGACTCAATGTTGCCATTTCTTCCACTGTGTTCAGTCAATTTGATTATCCTTAACATATAAGGTCATCTTGTCTTTTGGAATTCCAACAGTCACCCCGAATACATTGCCAAAATACCCGAACTTTACTTAGCCCTGCACCAGGAGTCCAAGACAGTTGTCAAACTATGCTGCCAAGAAAAAGATAACAGCAGACTCCCAGCCTCTAAGTTCAGGCTTGAAGAAGAGATTTAGAGCTAAATAGAGTTTGGGTAGTTTGCCTGTTTGCAGTTGACAGTGTGAAGAACACCAAGAATGTAGAGATAAAATGTAATTTCCTAAACCAAGCAAGGAACATAGTAGAAGATCTTCATAACTGCTTTTAAAGTGACTTGGAGCAGCAAGACTTCGGGGCTCCAGAACAGCAGTACTGTTGTACCTTGTTTTGAAAAACCCTACTACCCTGAAGAAGAAAAAAGTAGGTCAATTAATCCCTTCACTTCAACATCAAGAGATTTCACATCACCTGAATTACTTTGCCCATTGTTTATCTGAATTTGGCAAATTTCAAAACACTTCTAGTGATGTACGGACCAATACGCGTTTATAATAATTGAAGCCTTCTTAACATTTCAAATTCATGAAGCATATATGCAACGCATATAATTTAACTTACCATACAGACTCCATGAACTCAGGATAAAGAGTTTTATAGTCATTTTCAAAATCAATCCAGCGTCCTAATCTGGTAACACTGAACTGTTAAGAGACAAACACACAGATTGAAAGACATCTTAACATTAAATATCATGATACATTGCCAATATTTATTCTGTAAAACAGCTTGATTTTTCAGTGTGGTGTTTGTCCTGTATCAGTGAAACACATCTATGAAATATTTCAGCCTGACAATAGTTCAAAACAGCGTTATTTAAACAGTCAAAACCAAGCAAAGAATGAAACCATGAACATAGTTATCTAGAACCAAGGTCACATAACAGGCAAACCTGTTCAACACTACTAAACAGAAGTGGTGGATCATTAGGGTCATTCAAGTAGAAATGGTGGCTCACTCAAGGTTCAGTTGAGGTTCAAATGCCTGAAAATTGCTTTTTTTATTACACTGGTCTTGTTTCTTTTTTTAAAACTACTCATTGCAGAGACAGTCAAAACCTAGAACACATAGTCTATCAGCTTTCAGTTATATGAAAACATGATGTAATTCGAAGACAAAGAAATGCTGAAAGAAACTGATACGTCCCAGTAAGTTATCAGAACTATTTCAGGGCCAACTGCCTTCTTGGACTTCCTAAAGCTATGACAGGACTGCCAAAGGCCACAAGACTGACAGGTGTTAGTCCCTGTCTCAGGACAGATTATGGTCACGTCCATTGGCACAGAATATGAAAACTAATGAGTAATAAGTCAGCTATGGGATTCACTTGGACCAGTGGTGCTCTGCTGTTAACTTCACCGCTATCAGACCCCTTTGCTCTGCAAATAACCAAGCCCAGAGACACCTGTCACACGCAGACAATACTGAATGTCAAACTACTGAAGTGAAAAAAAGCAAATGAATTCTCTCACCTCTGTATTTTCACATAACACCTGAGCTCCTGAAAAACATCAGTTTTGCTTCTGACCTTTAAGCCACTCTGACATCCCGGTATTAAGATCCAAAGCCTGGAACTGCTTAATACAAGGATCCACAAAGTTTGGTCTCAGCACTGAAAGATCTTATGCATCCAAGAAATCTACTATATTTTTTCATAAGGTTCAAACATTTGCTAGCCACTCCAGTCAGAAAATAAACACTATCTCCAATAAGAATGTTGGAAATTTCTCTCCTAACACTATCCCAAAATATTTGAATTTATTACCAGCCAATCACAAACAAGACATTGAAATAAACTGCATTACTTTTATTAATAATCTGAAATATATGTCTGTGTGTGGAAATATACACACAAAAGTTTATGCACAAAACACAAAATCCAAAAAACTAAGTATTTGGACTAAGCACTGCAAAAATACCAGTTGCTGAAGACACAGCGAGTTAAAAGGAACAACTATGGAAAACAAAACAGGAACCAGAATGAATCTTTTTACTGTTATTTCTAAAAGCAACAAAGAATCATTGATGATGATGTTGAAATACAAAATTTCAGAGTATAGATGAATGACTGTATATTTGAAAAAAAAAAAAAAAAAAAAAAAACCAAAACCAAAACCAAACTGGCTTTTCATCCAGCCACTCACTCAGTTTTAGGCCACAGCTATTCTAACAAAGGCAGCTGTAGTTTCTTCGGACACTGGCCAGAACTTCACAACACTCCCAAGGCCAAGAGGCAAGCAAGTGACACTCAAATAAGAAATTATTTCAATCAAAAGGAACATAACAGGACTAGAGAACCTACAGAGAAGTGTGATGAGGTAGAACAGCTTCTGCATGAGGAAAATCTAAAGAATTAGGACTGTTCTGTCTAGAAAAAGAATAGGCAACTGATGGTGAAGATCAGTTTGCTGGAAACCATGACATTACAGAAGAACTACAGTTCTTCAAATTATGTATAGGAAGGCCTTGGTACAGACTGTTTAGACACCATCACTAGACCTAGATTCAAAATGTAGCTAGATAAATCAATGAGGGGAAAAAAATCAGTTAGGGATTATAAACCGGGGAAAAAAAAAAACAAACTAAAAAATATTTTGGCTAGGAAAGCCTTGTGCCACAAAGGCTGAAAAAATACGGCCTGTTCTCCAGTTCTTCCTTCAGCACTTGCTATTGCATGCTGTCACTGTAATATAGTGGCGTAGGCAGGAAAGCACCTCAGCCACTCCTCAGCTCCAGAAAGCCATAGAAAAGAGTCATCACTTCACAGACATATCAGACCAACAGCAAATCCAAAGTACAGGGCTAAATGTACTTTATTCTGGCATACTGCATCAGGTTCTATGCACAGGATGAATATTATTCAGAGTCAGAAAAATACCTGTGCACCTCTTAAGAAAATATCTAACTGATCTGCTTGGAGCAGCTCTCCAAACCTCAAGGGTCTGCACAGACCAGCGTTCTCTTTATCACTATATTCATGGGATGCAAAGTTTAGACCAATATTCTCTTGGAAGACTGAGGGTTTACCCACACCTATTCATACACAAAATCAGAAACATCTGCTATTCCAGAAAACCAAGCTATAGCCCTACACTCTGTCAATGAAAAGACTGAAAAGTGAGGTGACAGAAAAGCAGGGAGGTTAATATGCATTTCCTTTATTGCTTCCATTTGAAAACAAAAGTCAGATCTTACTTTTAGTTTTCCACACTAGAGAAGACACGAAGAAAGAGGTAACTTGTTCGAGGTATCTATTATTTGTTCAAATCTGGTTAGACTCCCTGAGCTCCAGGTTACCTTAAAGTAACCTTCTCTTGACATCACAGCAGTCTCCCTGTTCTGAGCCACAACGTTTTTCTTTTGTTCCCCTTTCAGGATCACCAGTGAGAAACACAGTAGCTAAAGACATGAGATTTATGCACGTAATTGAATAGACAGAAGGATGACATTCCCCACAGCTGAAAGACTTCTGCGCATGTATTATTAGAAACATACAGCAGAATATGCACTAAGTCTTTACTTACCTCCCATTCCTTCGAGTATCTCATCACAATTCCTCTGCACTGGTTGTTGTATTCTTCAATCCCCATCTTTGCCACATCCTCTGGCCCTTTAATGCCTAAGGTTTTGTCAATCTCATATTCCTGGGAGAATGAAAACATCCAGACAAAACACACACACTGTCATCAAAACCTTTCCGGATTTCTCTGGATAGTTTATTTATGTTTTATGCATTCTAATAAGGCTAAAGAGTCTCCTTTATCCTTTTGATATCTCATGAGTATTGCACCTGAACTAAATAAATATTTCAAAAGATAAAGCTGGTGTGATTGTTTCTTTAATATCTCTAGAGAAAGAAAAAAAAAATCTGAAATACACACTGAATAAATACATGTTTATGGTAATGAACAGAGTGCCTGGGGAAGGGCAGGTGACCAGTAGGAAGCACCCGAAATCACTACACACACAAAAGCCAGAGCACCACAGTGGAAAAAAAAACCCCAAACTTCCATTTCTCTATTAGCAACAAAGCCAGGCATAAAAGCAATAGAAACACAACTGATAAGAGGTAACACCACAGGGAACAGGAACCAACAGAAATATCTGTAGTCAGATTTATTACACATACCACAGGTAAGCCATGGCAATCCCAGCCAAATCTTCTGTCAACATGAAAACCACTCTGATGAGCAAATCTGGTTACTATGTCTTTAATGGTTCCTGCAAGAATATGGCCATAGTGTGGAAGCCCAGTAGCAAATGGAGGGCCATCATAGAAGTTAAACCTACAACATAAGACAACATTCTTAATTAAATCAAAAACCAAGCATCAAATCTTCAAACAGGTTAAGTATATCTGTACGCTTATGCTTCTTGTGCCTTACTAAGACATCATCAACTTCTTCCTCTTCCATCATCGGTCAGCACAGGTATCATGTGGGACACTAAAGGGAACATTTCAACTCATTCGGTTCTAACTGAAAGCCAGTTCTACCAAGATTACTACTGAAAATGCCAGCATTTTGCTCCACGGCTGACAGAGGCAAGAGTTGTCCTTGCTTACCTGCAGACTTTTATAAACCTACCAAGCAGGAAATGACAGGTTTATTACTACTGTTTGTATGCTGTTGATTCTTCACAAAGTGAAATATAAATGGTAACTGACATGACAGCAACATTAGCCAAGACTGCTATCTGCAAAGGCAGCAGCTGCTGCTAACAGGACTGAGGCAAAAAAAAAAACAACCAAACAAACAAAAAAAACGGTCATTACAGCTAAGCCAGCCTTGTCACACACAGTTGCTACAGCTTTTATAGCATATTCTTACCTAGGTCTGTTCTTTGATTGCTTTAAGCATTCCTGGAAACAATTGAGATTTTTCCAAAGCTCCAATATCTTCTCTTCCTCATTTGGAAAAGTTATGTTTTCTGGAACTTGTTGAACCATTATTTCCTAGCAATGACCAAGAGAAAAGAAAACACATATTGAGCAGAAGTGAGAAAAAAAAATGACTTCACAAATACAATATATTGTCTTAGAAGTCCATACCACCAGACCACGTCTCGGTTCTTCAAAGAGCTTGATTCAGTGTAGACGTGGAAGCAAACACTATATTCTAAAAAAAGACTAATAAATTTGACATACTAACACCCAAGTTTTATAACAAGAAGAGGATTCTCCATTCCCTCAACTACAGTCATTCATTTTTTATTATGCTTTTATTTTCGTTTCCTACAGAAAACAGTCAAAGGACAAGTTATTTTTTGGTTACAAGTTTGGGGGGTTGGGGTTTTTTCGTTTGTTTGGGATTTTTTTTAAGAAAAGTTTCCAAGTTCAAACTTAACTTTCAGCATCAGTTTCTGAACTAGTGACACTTACTTTAAGTGCAGGAACTAAAACTAGCGAAGAGGTTCCTTTTCACTGCACATCTTTTTCCTACCATTTAAAGGTTTAAACCAGCATTTTTCCATCTAGCTAGTCCACCGTTCTCAGATGCTCTTAAAAGCGGCTAGGCTTCAGATAGCATAGTTGAAACACATTGCAATGAAAGACGAACACGGGGAAAGAATTCGAACAAATAGATGAGCAAAAAGCTCAAACATCTCAGCTGTGCATCTTGAAAAGCTTTAACTTCCAGAGTACTGGCAAAACTACTAGTCTCTTTTTAGTCTCTTTTTTTTTTTCTTCTCTTTTCAATTTTACAAGCATGTCAGAATAAGCTACAAAGGGCTACTTCTTGCTGGCCATTTCCTGAAGGTCTTTTTTTATTTGGTGGGATTTGGCCACCAGAGCCTAAAGCCATTCTTAAATTCTGAGTACGTCAACGAAAATCACTACAAGCAAAATTATATAGGAGGTTTCTTCACAACACAGGAAAAAGAATTCTCAGCATCACTAGAAACACACAATAAGAGCTGCCTGGTGTTCCAGACCTGCTACAAGATTCAAAGGGGTCAAATTTCAACAAAATCCTACAGCAAGGACTAAGCAAAAGCTCTGTGGAATAAGGATATTTAAGTGAGCAGTTCCATAACAGAAAAAAAAATGGTTATGAAGGTTATAATAGATGACTGCAGAGAAGAAACAGGCTCTCCCACCTCTAACTTCAGTGCTGCCGCTCCTTAGCACTGGTGTACCAGAATGAGGTAAACACTACACGTTAGCCTCGAGTTTCACTTAGAGTTGTAGAATTACAAGCAATGGCACAAGGACTGAGTCTTCTGATTTACTCAGGTTTGTCAAACAGCAACCATAAGCAGCAACAAACACAAACACACAAAGACAATATTTCAAGTTACAGTTCACATGCTGCTTGGCAGCGCTGAAGTTCCAAAACATTTACTTAAATGAAACCCAGAACACCATAGCAATGCTTGAACCCATATGAAACAGTGTGCCCCAAAATGAAGCCTACAGACAAATCCCACCATTCATACTTTTTGTATTAATGACAGATCATTCTCCCCACTAATAAATCCAAATTATCAAATAAGACAAGAAATTCATTGAGAAATCCACAACCTGATACCCAGGCGACAGCAGCTAGAGGGCAAATCACGAGCTGACAAGAACACATGGACATGGGCTGGATGTATTCTTAAAAAGGTAATAACCAGTGTTAGCACAGTCAGTTACAGTACATGCAACTTGTACGTGAATTTTCATCATCTTATCTCAAAACACTCAACAAAGCACTAACTAGGCCATGCTGTTTCTCAGTAATTTGATCACAGCCCCAAGATCACCGTGTCAGAGACAATGAAGATGATAAAAGAATTCAGCCTCAAAGCTTATTTCCTATATTTGCGAAGAGGACTAATGATCTTCACGTTTTATTTAGATCAAGTTCAGCTGGCAACTGGCCCAGCTGTCAAGTCCCTAAAATGTAATAAATTAAACATAGGTTTAAGGTTTAGTCTGTAACTGTGACTGGGCTATGGAAGCTGCTTGGGAATCACAGACTCCATGCATAAATCACAGTATCACTTTTGGCCCATTTCAACCAACTGAAGCACTGTATGCACAAGCCAGTGTCCAGTAACCACAGGGCACAAAGTCATACACACTCTTACCAATGTTACAAGAGAAGTTTATTATATCAGAATTAGGAAAAAAAAATTACTGATGAGAATTAATATGCAACAGTCACTAGAGGTGAGTTTTTTCAAGTTACAAAACAGGAATTTAAACAGATTGACTTAAAAGACAAACCATATTTAAAATCTATCCATGGCTCAACCTCAGCTGAGCAAAAAAGCAAAGACTTCTGCGCTCAGGAAAAACATAATCAGTTTACAGACAGATATATGAATAATTTCATATATGAACAGCAAAAAAAGTTCATTGCTATAAGCAACCTAGGTATTTTAAATTAGAAAAAAAAAAAAAAAAAGGACAACTACTTTGAACACAGACTGAGTGAAAACACCACAAATGACACTACAGAAATTACTATACAAGTGCATCTAATAAAACAACACTTTTGGACAACACTCCAAATTTACACACAGAGTAGTAAACACAAGGGGGTTTTGCTTTCTTGTTTCTCTATTCATTTTCTGCTGACGAAAAGTGCTAAAGTTTAAGACAATGTACCACTGGAGAACCTTTTTTTGTTTTAAAGTTCACTCACTTTTTCTAAAAGATAATAACATCCAACAGGAAAGGTGTCAGAGTTTGCAGATTGTACTACAACCGTCTCAAACTTATGCTGGGCTTCTTATCTAGAAGAAAAAAAAAACAAACAACAACAAACAAGCATTAAAACCATAAAACCAAGTTAGAATGTGGGCTTTTTCAATATTAAGATTTTTGTTAAAAAATCAATACTTAATTTTTCAACAAAAATTCAATAAAAATGCCACTATGAATGAAGTGAACCAATATTTCTGAAATTTGTTGAACTTAACATACATCACATAAAGATAGATGATTAAAAACAAAGCGAATTTCAAGGTATTACTAGTTTGTTGATTGAGAAACTGAAAAGATAAAGAACCACTATGAACTAAAAGCACACAATAGGTCTCCTAATTTCAAGGGGTTTACGACCAGTCTTTTATCCTTATTCCAGTCACCTTCTCACACAAACTATTCTATATGACACCTCTTCACAAACTTCCCTCCAGAGACAGGAAGAGCCTCCTTTATCCATCTACAGATGCTTTCCCCAAAGTTAAACAACGTGCTGTTTTACATACACGCAGAACTAGGCTGCCCATTTATGCCTTTTTCTGCCTTTGAGGCAAGGCAACTTCTGGGGTAACAATATTCTAAACTGTTCATCTGAGAATCAAAGTATCCGTTTCTAGAATGGATGGAAACTAAGTTTAAAGTAAAAGGAAGGATGGATGGGAACAGTAAGACAGAAAACAAACATCACTTCTGAAAATGCCTTCTGTAGGGAATAAGACTGTAACACTAATCAAAGACACAAGAGGTGGGAAGAAAAAAAATCATGCACACCTACTCTAAACTAGCACTTTATGTGAACCACCAAATAGTTGGAAATGCAAGAATAAACTTATTTAAAAAAAAAAAGAGAAAGAAAAAGAAAATTATTTGAGCAACCAGTTTTCTTCTCCAAAAGGACAAAGTTGCCACCATCATGGCCAGTCTCCCTAATGCTGCAATGTATAAGCGTAACTACTCCAGGAAAGAATTAAAAACAGTTTTCTTCACAAAAGTTTTGGGTTTGATGGTAACAGATTTACACCTTATTTATAGGAGGCTGATAATGGCCCGATTATTCCACTGTTTTATTTGATGGGTCATGAAACTCAGGACTTTTCTTACTGAAAAATATGCCCCAAAGTGAGCAGATGAGAAAACTAAACTGGAAACTAGGAAGTGACAGTTTCTAATTTCTTAACAGGTAAATGAAGTCTACTCAAGCAAAGCCTGATGCTTGAGGAAGGGTGAGGGAAAGCATATCAAGATTAATTCATCTCAACGTATGACTCAAGATGAAACACTACCAAAGACGGACTATAGCCCACCTGTCCCCCAGCAAGGAATGTTTTTTGGTTTTTTTTTTTTACACTGAAAAGCCAATTAAGAGTTTCTAAAACAGTGAGCAGACTCATAAATTATGTTTAGCACAAATACATTTCATGCAATGCAAGAACTCAGTTTTACCCTACATCTTATGATGTCTTAAGCAATTTTTTCTGTTATCTTCGTACTACCTTGATTAAAAGTGTAAAATTTGTCATTGTGAAAAAAAAAAAATCTAGGCTATTTTGAAATAACTTTAAACTATACATTTAAAAAAAAAAAAATCAGAAAACTAGTGTCAGTTGAGTTAGCAAACACTGCTGCTATGTGCCAACTGCATTCTGCTATTACGTGACAGTCGCTTCCTAAGCGTGTCACCAACAAACTGAAAAAATATGGTTTCTTCAGCTTCCAGAAGGCTCCCGGGGGGTAGGGAAGCCAACATTTGCTGAAGACAGAAATATCAAATCCATCACAGCTACAGTGTGTCTTCCTCAAAAATTTCTCCCTCTATTAAAAGGATGCTGAAGTGGAATGCTTATGACGTTACACATTGCAAGGCATCTTAGATTCTTTGTTCAACCAGTTAATGAAATTAAACCTTAATGGATATTAAGCTCTGCAACTGGTTAACTTTTAATAAGTACCCATTTGAAATAATTACTAAAGTCCAGAAAAGGCAAAGAATCTGTATAGCACGGAGGGAAGTCTAAGATTAAAATACCTTATACGTAAAGGTAATGCTATATATACAGCAAACGCTAGCTCCAGCGCCTGAAAAGGCGCTAATAACACCAAAACCCATCAGTGGAGCAGCCAGCCCGGCCGCTTCCCCGTTAAGGCGCTCCAGAGCTACGGGCGGTGACAGGAGAACCACCAGCCGGGCCACGCCCGGCGAGCAGAGGGGGGAGGGCGGCCAGCGGGACCAGCACCCGGCCTAGGAGCCGCCGGTTTTCCCTCACACCCAAAAAGACGCCGCCCGGCCCCGCCACCCGCACGAAGCGGCCCCGAACGCCCCGCAAGGCCCCCGGGGCCGCCCCCACAACCTCGTCCGGCGGGAGGACGCGGGGGACGCAGGGGAGCGGCCCCGAGAGCCGTTCCGGGCCCCGCCGCCGCTCACCTCAGCGCCGCCCGTCCCGCAATGATGCAACCGCGCCCGGGAAAGCATGACAGGAAGCAGTGGCGGGCGCGGCCGGCGGCGGCGGCGGCAGCCACTCAGCGCACGGCACACTCAAGGACGCAACAAGGCGGCTTCCCATTGGGCACGGAGCGCGCCGGGAAGGGCCGGGCGAGCCGCCCCGCCGCCGGGCTAGCCCCCTGTCGCTCGGGGCCGGGGAACGGCGAGGGAGGAGGGGCTCCCGCGGGTCTCCCTTCGCCCATGGAATGCCAAGAGCCGAGCAAAGGCGAGGGGGGGGGTTGCGCAGGCGTCAGCCCTCTGCCGTGAGGGAGCCCCGGGCCCAGCTCGGCCGGGCCTCTCCCGGCAGCGGGGCCGCAAAGGAAACCTAAGAGTTTGAGAAAATATTATGGAATCACAGAATGGCCGGGGCTGGGAGGGACCTTGAAGCCCACCCAGTGCCACCCCCTGCCCTGGGCAGGGACACCTCCCACCAGACCAGGTTGCCCCAAGCCCCGTCCAACCTGGCCTCCAGGGATGGGGCAGCCACAGCTTCTCTGGGCAGCCTGGGCCAGGGGCTCACCACCCTCACAGCAAAGAATTTCTTCCTGAGATCTCATCTAAGTCTCCCCTCTTGCGGTTTGAAGCCATTGCCCCTTGTCCTATCACTACATGCCCTTGTAAAAAGTCCCTCCTCAGCTCTCCTGTAGCTCCCTTCAGATACTGGAAGGGGCTCAGGTCTCCCTGTAGCCTTCTCTTTTCCAGGCTCCTCTTACTGGCTGGCAACCGTAGCATTGTGAAATTACAAAACTTTTCCTTCCACTGACAGAAAGCACTGAAAACAGCTGTGGAAAGGCTCCTGGCAGTGAAAGATGGAAGAGAGTCCAGGGAGTGGTGGAGACAGACGAGGGCTCATTGCAGACTGTGCATCTGCTCACCTGGACCCCTGAACAAATGCAGTTCAATCAATAATGGTCTGAACAGTCCAACTGCCTGTATGTAACAGTTTTCCACTGCTCTTTAAAACTCATGTACAAACGTAGGTAACCGATAAAAGCTAGCTTTTGATCGTCAGGATTAGGTACAAGATCAACTCACTGGTCCATGCAGGGCAGTGTCTCAGCCTGTGGATGAGGAGCACATCCAGACGCGAAGCATGTCATGTTCAACACAGTTCCCACCTGCACAAAGAAGCAGAAGACTATTTTCTACACAGAATTTTGCACCTCAGTCTAGACTAGCAAAGAAAGGGAAACTCAATCTGCATCCAGCTCAGAGGAACTATGCAGAAAAGGTGAACGGAGGGCAGGGAGAGACCAGGCGCACGTGCTTGCCAGGAGAGCGTCTCCAGTACAAACAGGAGACAAGAGATTCCTGCCTGTGTGGATCCGGGCTGTTCTGCATCCAGGGCGGAAGTCTGAAGTGGCAGAAATCCGTTTAACCCATACTGCTTTCTAAGGCATCTAAAAGCTATGAAAAAGCCTGCAACAACTCAGAACCAAAAGGGGGAGAGCTTTGATCCTACCACCTGATGCAGCGTTCCTTCTACTGAGCATTTTGTTTTGTCACATTTTGGAGCTTGGGTGGGTTTTTTTAAGAAAATCTATTAAGTGTGATTCAAGATTGAAGACAGGTAGGCGAGAGAGGAATAAAATGCAGGAACACAATAACTAATTCAGAGATTTTACTCGTCTTACCATTATGGACCTTTTCTATACCCAGAAAGCTTTCTTCACTGTGCAGACAGATGGACATTACTTTCAGGAAGCCTTGAATTTAATTTAACAGTGGCTTCTGTTAATTTAGTTTGAACATTTTTCCCCAAGCAGTGTAAGCTTACTTGAAAAAAAAATCCCCAACAGGTGCAGACCACTTCATGAGCTACTTCTTATAAACATATATTCTATCAAATGTGAAAGCACTGCAGCCTCCCCCTGCTTTCACATTCCTTCAGATTACAGAGGTTGCATTTTTTTAGACAACTCGCGCTTGCTCCAGTGCCAACTCTTTCAATTTTAAACCTTAGTTTGTAAAACATAGGGGTGATAAAGCCAGATGACTTTAAAATGGAATACTGTATTATTTCTCAATGGAATTTAAAACAAACACTGCTTAAAAATATGTACTCTTAAGCAACTAAACTGGACAAATGTTGACAATTTGTTATTGACAATGTCGACTCTGCAGTTACCACACATCCAGATTTTGACTTTGCTCCTCTCATGTATATTTTGTACTTCTTTGCTCTTCACTAGTGAATAAACTGTTATCTACATGGAAGTCTACTGTCTTTATTCATGCACAGCCCTTAATTGAAACCATTTGGGCCACAACACTGAGCTCATGTTTCATAATCAAATGGACCATAAAGAAGGGGTGAAGACGGAAGTCACTGTCAGATTTAGTAGTGCAGTAGTTATACATGGAGCCAAAAAACCCCAAAACTGATTTGAAGACTAGGGGAAATTTGCAGCAGAGGGATCAAGGACCATCACAAATAACTGGGACAGTTCCCAAACTATAAGAATAAAATGCCTCTGCTCTAATTTTTCACAAAATACTGTTTAAAAAGCACCGAAAGGTGAAAGGGAAGAAAAAAACCTCCAGAAAGCCCTAATAGGGGACTCCCCTCCTTCTCCCCTTCCCCTCTAGCTAATGGCCGGCTCGGACCTCCTCACACCCGGGCTCCCCTCCCCGCCACAGGCCGCGCCTGGGCCCCGGCCAGGCCTCCGCGCCCCAATGGCGGCGGCTCCGAGGGCCGGGTACCAGGCCTCGCCGCGTCCCCTTCCCGGCCCCCGAGGACCTGAGGCGGCCCGCCGCGCCCCTCCTCGCCGCCACGGCGGGGGAGGCCGTCCCTGGCCGCGCGTTGAGGGGGCGGAAGGCGCGGACACCCCTCCCTCAGGCACCATTTTGTGGGCGACGAAAGGGAAGATCACCGGGGGTTCCCCGGGGGTGACGCCTGCCCCAGTCAGGAGTTACGGGGGAAGCTGGCACAGAGCGCCGCGGCTCTCCAGCGCTCTGTCACGGACCCCAGACCGCTGTCGGCAGTGCCAGGCGCTCGGGATGCGCTCCACAGAGCACCGGCTCTGCCCGCAGCCATTACCCCCGCCCACCTACGGCGCCGCTCCGTGCCTCACGGGCGGCTTAAGCAGTTTACGTACTGCCACTGCAACGGAGAGGAGGGGAAGCGGGCTTGCGCGAGGAACTGCGAGCAAAAGGTGTTCGTGAATATCAGACGAACAAAATAACGCTGCCGAAGCCCTGAGCCAAACCAAAACACGCCGGACGGGGGGAAAGATCCCGGGATGGACCCGGGAGACAAGACGGCGCGGCCCGGCGCGGCCTGTCGTGGTGCGGAGCCCCCGCACTCACTGGGTACGGAGGGCGAGGTCTGGGGAGGACAGGCTTGCTCAGGAGCGGACGTGCTTCCCCCTTCCCTCCCCCCCCCCTCCTCCCCCCCCGCGGCGCGGCCTCAGTTGGACTGCGCCGGGGGTTATAACTAGGGGGGTGTGTGGGTGCGCGCCGTCAGCCGGCGTGGGGTGGCGTTGCTGGTTCGGCGCAGCCTTTCGTGCATCCTCCGCTCGTTCCTTCCTCTCCCCGGCGGAGCCCAGTAGTGGCCGGACGGGGGGGCAGGCGAGATCGTTTCTCCGAAGCGGCGGCTTGGAGCCGGTCAAACTGCCCCCCAGCCCGCAGCCCTTGAGCCAGGCTATGCGCGGTAAAGGGGCTCCGCTCAAGAAAAAAACGGAGCGGATCGTGAAAAGGTAGAGGCGCCCGGGGAGGCCGCAGGGCTCTCGGGAACCGGCCGCTTAGCCCAAGCCGGGGAGAAGGCACAGCGGCGGAGGCGGCGGACTTTGCTCGGCGGGGGTGTCCCGGCAGCTCTCCAGGCGGCGACGAGCATGTGAGAGCGGCGGCCCGCGATGCTGCGACGCGCCGAGCTGAGGGCGTGCGGAGCAGGGCGCCGGCCCTGGCAGCCATCCCGCGGCCAAGGGTCACCGGGAGGCGCCTTCCCCCCGCCGCTGAAGGGCGGCGAGCCCCGGCGGGGCGGCAGCCGGTCGCGGTGGCCACCCGGACGGCGAGGGAGGCAACCCGGGCTCTCACGGAGGCTGCTGGGCAGCCGCACGCACAGCCACTACCAGCACTGGCAGCAGCAGCAGCACTGCCGAGCCTTCCGCCGCTGCCACCGGCCCGCCCGGCCGCGGGTGCTGCTCTCCCTGCGGCCCGTCAACCTGCTGGGGCGGCGGGCTCCGGGCATGCGGGCTCCCCGCAACACCAACCAGTTCCTGATGGGGGAGAAGTACCAGCTGATGCACCTGCGCTCGGACTCGGTGGGCACGGAGGAGAGCGGCGGGTCGGACTGCGAGATGGACCCGCTGGACATGGACTCTTACCTGGGGGTGCTGGAGAACGCCCGCGGGGCGCTGATGGAGGCGGACGGGGGGGCCGCCCCCTCGCCCGTGGCGGCCCCGGCCCCCCCGCAGGAGGAGAGCCAGCAGTACTTCCCCTCCGAGGACGATGTGATAGAGAGCGAGCTCTTCATGGAGAGGGACTTCCACGAGTTCTGCAGCAGGATGGCCTGAGGCCCCGCGGACGGGCGCCGGCACGGACGCTCCCCTCCGGCTTTTCTCTGGCCGTTTTTGGGGGTGGGTGGGGGGGAGAGACGAGGTCGTCTGGCCGCGAAGCCTTTCCGTCTGAGGGCGGTGGGAGAGGTGTATTTATGCCTCAGCCACCCCCTTGCGTTTTTGGCAGGGTGGGGGTTGGCTGATTTTACGAATGTGCGTGTCAAGGGGGGGGGGGGGGAACACCCCCCCCACCCTTCCCCCCAGCACCTCCCGTGTAAATAAAGTGAACTTTTCTGAAGGCGAGCTCGGAGCAGGCAGCACTTTTTATTTCTTTGGGTGGGGGCGACCAGGGCCGCCGCTGCCCCGCCTCGGGGGCGCTGGTGAGAGCGGGAGGGGACAGCGGGGGGGGGGGGAGGACGGACACGGGCATGGCTTCTCCCAGCCAGTTTACATCCAAAATCAGAGCGGAAAAGTTTCAGGCGTTCCTGGCTCTCGCCCCTATTTCTAGTTTCCTACGGAAACGTCGTTTAATTATCGCTGCAAGGGGAGGGCGGCCCAAGAGGAAAGCCAAGGAAAGGAAAATGGCCCTTTACACACACACAACACCCCCCGCCCCCGGGCAGGGGGGCAGTGGCTGCCAGCGTTTGTAGGGGCGTGGGAAGAGGTTGGAGAGAAACAGCAACGCGAAAGCAACCAACCCCAAGTGGTCCGAGAGCCCGGGCCCGGGGCGGAGACGGGGGACGACAGCCATGGCTGACACCCCCCCCACGCGGGGGGAGAGGGGTGGAAGCTCAGCGGGGAGGGCAAACACCGAGCCGCCGGGGCTGCAGCCACCTACCGTCCACCTCCCCGTAAGGACTGCCATCAGAGCCGGGTGGCGCTTGGGACATCAGCTGCTGATTGCACACACGCACCCCCCCCGTGCCGCTCTTCTACTGGAGCTGGAGCGTTTTCATGGCTGCCTCGTGTTTATGGCAGCAGGGTTTTATTCCTGTTTTACCAACTACAGCAGAGGGAGAAATGTCTAGAAAGAGATTTAAAGGGCCTGTGCGCACTGAAAAATGCGGATGCCTGCGCCAGCGGAACCAAGCTCTCCAGAGAGGGCTGGGATTAACTTCTCTGGTTTATACCCACCGTGGAGGGAGCAGGTAACAAACGTGAAACTTGCCAAAGCCCTCAAGAGTAGAGCTAGGAGGCATCAAGTCAAGCTTGTAGGAGATGATTGGATTGAAAGAGGTAAAAGTTACTTTACACAGCAGGTAATGCATTCCTGGAACTCGATGTCACAGGAGAAGATAGGGGCAAATTATATCAACTGGTCTGAAAGGGGATTAGACAGATTAGTGGTGACGCATCCACAACCGGAGAGCACCAATAGTCTACGCCGAGGGAGTGACAATACAGAGAGGACTGTGGACATGGCCAGGGACTGGTGGTGTCCCCACACAGCCCTGCTGGAGACAGAACCTGTGCTGGGTGAGCCACAGGTCTCATCCAGGGCCCGTTTTACCTCCTCAACCCCAATTACCACACAGCTCTAGGACGCTTGGAGCTGTACGGTTGCCTTTGAATCATTTTCCAGCGTACCTCCTTCGCCTTTCAGCTCCCTAAGAACTGTCACGTGCCTTGTGCTTTACCACCACATAGAGACATGGTATATGAAGTTTGTAGAGCTGGGAAAGTTGCTCCCCCTCCTCTAGCACGGAATCAAAGTACATCTGTGCTGATGTGTCAGAAAAACAGACATAAGGTGTGATGCTGATCTGCAGATAATGCCCTTTGCAATTACAGACACAACAAAGGAAACCGTGTTTTAAGGCAAAAATATTTGAGATTTCAAGTACCTCAGCTGAAATCCTATGACATAAAGTGTCCAGAGACTGTTTTCTTCACCTTTCCTAAGAAACAAAGCTGCTGAACGGGTTAAGACTAACATCATGTTTATTTTTAAATAGCTGGATGGTCCATACATATAAACTTCAGGCAATACAGTCAATTTGTTAGATGCAAAACATAGCTCTTACTGGCAACAGCAGGTTTGTAGTAGAACCATGCCTGTATTGGGAATTTTACCCAATGGGAAGCCATTCTAGAAGAGAGGTACAGGGATAAACCATCTTACAGGTAAGAGAAACCTAAGTTTGCTCCCAGAAAAACTGCACAGATTTGGTCTTCAGCAAGCTTGTATTTTATTAATGAATCTAGATTTGTAGTAACATGTTAAATTAATATTTTTAATGCATGGTTGGTTTTTTTTTTCCTTGACTTGCTATTTAAACAAGTATGACAAAAACTCACTTATGAACACTTACTTGAAACTTGGCCTTTGTTCTGTAGTACTGCTGGTAAATTTGCATCATAATACGTATCTGCTTGAGCACAAGCAAAGTAAAGCAGGACTGTAAATTAATAGAACAGCATAGGGAAATAATTACAGGTCATACATTGCCTGACAGAATTATGGAGAGACTTTGCATTTGGGAAGTGAGTCCTGTGTTCTCACCACCAGACAGAGTGATTTTCCATGAAGGATCCATCCATGTTGAAGCCCTGGATGTTCACTATAGCAGCTGATCTTCCCCCTCCTCCCAGAGCATCCTTTCTCCATTGATTTCTTGCAGCACCCACCACCAATTCAGACTGCAGCAGCCTGTCCTGGACAAGAGCATCAGACACCACTTGTGTCTGTTCATCAGTCACGGAGGAAGGAGGGAAAGAAAGACGACACAAATGGGATTCCCCCCTTTCTCCTTTGAGTCAGTACAGAGCCGAAACGTGTTTGGCCACGTACCAAGCAAAGACAATACCAATGCTTTTGGTGAGGAACCCTCACCTATTGCCCTCCATCTCCATGCTCTCATATTCACTTTCTCACTGCACACTTACAGACTTACCCTTGTCTCATCACCAAGCCCCAAGTCTCTTGGAGACCTCACCTTGGTGTGTTACTCATATTACTTGTGTCTGGCTTAACCTTTTTTTTTTTTTTCCTGTTTCTTTCCTTTATCACTTGAATTATGAATTTCTTAAGTGTTTGGAAAGTACCTGCCTTGTAATGGATGCAACCACCAAATAACAGTATTAAGTTTGAAAGCACCTTACAAAGCTGAAATTCAAAACATAACAAAGTTAGTCAACATCAAAGCTGGGAAAAGAAACCAAAAGCTCTTACTTCAGAAGATCACTGATAAAGCCACCGGCCAACAAACTCGCTCATCTTCTCAAACTTTCCAATGGCAAGTTTTACAAGTGGATTTCTTGTGCCCCTGTCTCAAATCTCCAATACTCCGGTTTATACATGCAGGTGTTGAAGTAGGTCATAAGACTACAGGAATAGTTCTCAAACTGATCAAGGATATCTTTGGACCCAATTTATTTCATATTTTGAATCCTTAGTACCTATGTTTTGCTTTGGTAAATTAGTGGTTTGATTGTCAGTGTAATCTCCCAGATTGTATTACAATGAGATGTTGAACACTAGCATTTGTAGGAGGAGAGGTAGATAATCAGTATTACCACTGAGGAAACATAGGCCTGTGCTATGAGTCACAATACAGCCGTTGTTAACACATTAAATATAGGCTTTTGAAAACAGCAATATTTTAAGAAATATTTCCATCTTATTTTCATTTTTAAATATCTTCACCAGAACAGGATTTTTCTTTTATAGCCATGTTTCTCATACAGGTAAGCTTTAGAAATTTAAACTAGTTTTATTAACAGAACCTTATATATCAAGTCTTTAGATCACTGACTTTGTTAGGAGTACAGTTGGAAATCACTTCTAAAATATGTGCAAACTACTTGGAAGTCCAAGGCAAATGGGAGAAAAGACTAAGTAAGGCCTAAGCTACAGAGAGGTTACGATGACACAACACAAATGGTTTTGTTGTAACTTCTGTAATTTATTTTTACAGCCAGTCTGTGCACAGGATGACTTAGGATTTGGTAAACTTACCTGGAGAAAAAGGGCTTGGTAATACTCTAAGCAGAATCTCCCTTTTATTATCCATTATTAAAACCTCAGCACATTCTGTTGAGCAGTTTGTATGGCTGCATAATTGTTTGAAATCTCCAGCAAGGCAGAAACGCTACTTTTTGTTGAGGAACAGGTGATGCTGCATAATACTGGAAGGCTTTCAATCACATTCACTAGAAAAAAAAAAAAAAAAAAAAAAAACACAAACCAAAACTGTGATTGGAAGAAAACTGTCACTCAGTCACCCCTCATTTCCAACAATGCATTTGTAATGGATCTGAGGATGTTCAATTTAAATGAGTGATAAAAAAATAACTTATTTTTAACTATCTGCTGTAATATGAGTGACCATTTTGCTGTCACATTTCAATTACATTCCAATGTCTCTGGTTAATTTTTCTTAGCTCTTGTATTCTTTTAAAGACAATACCTGATGGCTAATAAAATGCACATTTGGCCTATTTTATTTTTGCTGGATCAGGAGATCCTTTTTCACCATGCAGAAAACACACCCACAAACTTGTCCTGAAAACACAGACACGCAGTTTTGTAAAGCCTGCAGTAGTTTCACATCACCCAGAAGGAGTAGTTTCAGAAGAAGAGGAGGCACTTGTCCTTCAACAGCCAATACAGAACCTTGGTAATTTATTGAGCTACTTCTGTGACTTTCTGGTCTTTGAGTTGTTTTCACATACATACCAAAAGAAATATATATTTAGAGGTATTAATTTACAAGCAAAATGGTTACGCGTCCAGTGCTACTTTGACAGATTTACCAATTTCTACCACCTTTATCTTCAAATCAGCTCCTTTCTCTCTCCTTCGTACTTCCCCTCTCACTTTCCACATCCATATAGTTATTCTAGTGCGCGTGAGGCGATTACACTGTGTTCTGCCTTCCTATACAGACTCTGAAAATATTTATTTCTTACTGAGGCTCAATATCTACAGTAAAAATGAAATGCAAAACCTTTGTATAAGAAACCTCAGCAGATTCTCAAGAAGAAAAAATAAAAAAGAATCTCAACTGCAAAGCTCACCTTAGACTCGCCAGTCATCCAGTCCTAAAGAAAGCCACTTCCTAGCAAAGACCATGAGAAAGGGATTATACTGAATAATGTTCTCAACGCAGTTAGGAACATCTGGATTAAGATATTAAGATACATTTTCAGAAAAAATAATGAAAGAAGTCCAGAACCTAAACACAAATTCTAATAGGATTTTGGGAATTACACTTGTTTCACATTCTGGGTAGGACTAGAAATAATACTGTAAACTGCAGTGTTTCTTCACCATAAACACATTCCTAGCTCTTGAAGGAAGTGGAGACATGGCAGTGCCCTTCCTGTCACACGCTGCAGACTTTGGTAATTTGGTACAAAGTCATACATTGTTTTAAGGGAATGGAGAGTTTTGTGGCTTCAGGCAATTAAATACAAAGCGCAAGTCCTGGGGAATCCTCCTTGACAGTTTCTCCTACAGAGGAGCCTGTGGTTTCAAGGGACTGCGCCTAATTCAGGCAGTTCCTTCCAAGCCTGCACACAGGTTTTCCATCCTGAGAAGCAGACGGAGCTAGAGTGAAAAGGCCTGTGGAAATTAAAAGTAAAGTAAAGAACTGCTATAAGTAATGTTTATTTGAGATGGTGGGACTGAAGTCATTCTGTATTTCTTCGGTCAAACTGGGATGCAGCTTCCTGTCACTTATGGCTGCATTGCTGCTACATTATGTCCAGCTACGACATGCTGTGAAACAAGAGAAGTAGAATATCATGCAAAGAGAAGCTTCCACCTAAAGTGCAACAAATACTTTTGCATTTCGTATTATTTTTAATGTTACTGATCCTTCTACCATGAAATTTTGTAGTGAAAAAGGTAAAATGCAATTCAGAACAAGGCAATTAGTTCAGAATAAAAGTTTTATTTATGTTATTCTTCTGTTTCTACTGCTGCTCCTAATGTTTCTTCAGGAAAAGAAACCCAAAGCCTAGCAGCAACAGATTTATACTGAAATAAATAAATACACTGTCTGGCAGGATTACTCCCAGCCAGTTAAATGTCTTTTCCATAAGATTAATACTTTATTTAATAGCAACAATTTAACGAAAAGTTGATTCAAAATAATTAAAATTCCAAGCTCCAGAACAGTTCTTTTAAACATAAGCCAGCAACTTCTGCCAAGGAAAAAAAAAAAAAAAAGCCTCCTTCTGGCATGTCTGAGCATATCAGTTGGGTTAAGAAGTTTCAAACAGGAAAGTTCTGCAGAAGCACTGTCCTACCTGTATCCCGATGCACTCCACTTGAGAGCCCAGTCCAGCTGGAAATCGAGTCAACAGTCTTCCCTTCAATAAGAGTAGGGGGCCCCAAAATATCGTGGTAATTTTACTATTTCAAGGGTTCTTGCAAGAGTCAAGTCAGTGGTAAAGAATTTAATAGTCACCTATCCTTAACTGACTCAGCACAGCAGTGCTACCTGCTGCCAACTTAACGGCACAAAGTAGAGTTTTTCCTCTTTATTACTATCACAGAGACCTGCCTGGGCCAGCAGTTCCTAATTATCTTGCTCAACCCCTTTTCTCTCTGCAAACAAATTCTGTCATTCAGTTCCTGTCCCTAATTAGTCCAAAAAGCAGCAACCATGCTGACATAGCTTTGCTGCTTCCAAACCTGGACCCACTTCCTTGCCCTCTCTGAATACCTCTTGTGCTGTTTCTAAACTAGGATGGCCCACTTCCCCTTTTGGGAAACACGGGAGAGAAAATTCTGTACCTCCTGTGTTTAGACAATTTGTTTCCACAGGATTCTCAGTATAGACTTGTACAGAGCAGGGTCACTTCTACAAACAAGTGACTGGAGTCCATCGCTGAAGTCCATTTACAGACAAGTGAAAGGTGCTGCTGCATGCCTGCCAGGCACCATGGTGTTATCCTCCACCTACCCACAGGGCCCACATTCTTCATCATGGAATCTGCCAGCAGAAGCATGAAGATGGTTATGACTTAGCTACGTGACCACCTACTTTGAGTCTGACTGTGTTTACTGTGGTTCAAATGTCCAGCACTCTTTCTGCAGGGCAAAACCAATAAAATTGTATTCAAGATCTATTTCAAGGTCACATTCTTTCTTATTTTCCAAATCAGGACATAACATACAAAATTGAGACCAGTTCAATCAAGTCAGGCCAAAAGCCGGACTAGCATACTCTCCTCACCATTGACGGATAAAACTGTAAGAAAGTGGAAGGGCAAGGTCCAAATTACAAATATACAACACTTTACCAAAATGCTCTTCCAAACTATAACTATTTTCGCCCCAGGGAACCTTCAGTCAGATGTGGCTCTCTGCATTCATCAGTCCTCAGCATATTTCTGAGGACTCCCTCCCTTTCTTCACTCCCTCAACACAAGTAGATCATGAACACCCTTTGGAAATAAGCTTCACAAGTCCGCCATGTATCGCATCAAGTAGATGTCCTGGCTCTGTCAGGCTATGCGATGTCTCTGAAATTCTCACACTAGAAGAGGTGCTGAACAGCTAGTCTTTATCTAATCTCACCAATGGTTTTGTAACCTCTCTCACATCCCAAGTTGCCTCTTTCCATAGCTAAAGACTTCTAGACTAATCACCTCTTTCTCCCACTGATCGACCCTGTGATCCGCACAGAATTATTGCAAGGGCTGCACCTCCTCCTGCAGGCTTTCTAATCAGTTTCTCTATAGGAGCCATTGATATTATCTAGAAGTTTATTATCTAGAAATTTATTCCCTGCATTTTGTTGTGTAAGATTACATGTGACTTGTACTTGAAAATGTCTTGTACCTAGAAAGCTCGTCTTACATAACCGAGATGACTTCATTGTAACCAAAAGTTGTTTGGTTTGTTGTAAATTAATTTTACAATAGATCAATTGCGATAAATTCAGTGTCTCCTTTTTCAACATGACAGCTGCCAACAAGATGTCTTTAAAGAAAATGCAACTAGATGTCATTTTTAAATAGAGAAAACTTAGGTTGAGTATCAGGAAGGAATATTTCAAATGTTGCAATGTTTCCCAAGTAAAGAGCTTCCTATCGTTAACTGAATGTAGGTGTCAAGTTAGATTTACCAATTTTTCCGTAACAACATAAGACTAAATTCAGCCATTTGTAAACAGACAAGAAGTACTTGCTTCCAAATGTGAAAAAAAGCAGAAAGAGAAGATCACAACTAGTCTCTGCTACTTCTTATTAATAGACACTATAGACAGAAACACTGTTTTATAATGATTTGACAAGCCTTGGAGGGGTGGGGGGGCAGGAGGAAGAGAGAGAGTGAAATTTTCCTGTTGTGTTACAGTCATGTCACTACAATCTCCTTTTGTGGAAGAAATACAGTGTGTATTATAGTTCCAGCTAAAATTCATCATTTTTAACGGCAAGACTATTGAAGCTTGTTTTCCAGTAAGCCTATGCCTAGTTGTTGGCTGAATTATTTTCAACATTTTTATCACAATTCTGCATCATGAGTTCATCCCTTACTGATGACTGTCTGAAAGCTGACGTAGTGAAACTGCAATGGAGAGATGAATCTGGGGCTTTCTTTTGTGGATTCTTTGATCCCCAGGTTGAGCCCGTATTGCATTCTTTCACACAGCATCAGTCTCTCTGTGTATTTTTCCCTCTTCAGAAGGTAAGCAATTGGTGTGTCCTACCTTTGAGATCTTGACATGTCTCTTGTCTCTAGGAATTATTATAAGGGACAGATAACAGGGCATGTGCAACAACACGATTCTTAAGAGACAAAGCTAAAAAAGAAAAATAATCAATAATGTAGATTTCAGAACATTTGAGCAAATGTTGTTATTCTGTAGCTTGTATTAAAGTACTTGCAGTGCTGAGCTTTACAAGCACACACAAAAAGCTGCTATCCTTACTGAAAACTGTATGTTAATACAATGTTAGTATTCATGCCATTTTGTAAATGGATTATGAAAGAATTTAGCTTATTTACTCTTTTCAGAGAAGTAGGCTGGTGTGCATCTGTGACTGATATTAAAACATATTCAAATAGTTTTAATATTTCAACTGAAGGTGTTACCATCTGATTAAGCATAAAATTAAGTAGAGCGTGATAATGATTATTGTGGTGATTATAAAGGGCATTGTGACAATTATAAACATTGAGTTTGAGGTCCTACCTAAGTTTACATTGCTCCCACAAATGTTTTCCAAAGGGGGAAAAAACCCCAAAACACACACATCCCAACAAGCTGTTTATTCTTAACCACTGACATTAACATTGACCACTACCAGTTACTAAGTTTCAGAGGTAGGAAACGTCTCACTTTCCTCTCTGTATAATACATGTTACACATATTGCATGAACGTGAGTTATCCAGCTCTAACCTACTTGTTACCTGGTTTATATCATAGTTTAGTCCTGATCCATCTATTCCATCACTCAGTATCAGAGAAGCTGCACATGCACAAGTAAAGACAAACTTTAGTAGGTCTCACAAATACCAAGGAAATACAGGATTAAGAGAGATCCTTGTATTCCGATTGCTCCTTAGTTCAGTTTTTCTGCATCCCCATTTAACTAACCCATGTTATGAGAAAAAGCGTTATCTGGATCAGGGAGTGTAATGATAGGACGAGGGGTAACAGTTTTAAACTCAAAGAAGGTAGATTTAGATTAGATATTAGGAAGAAATTCTTTCCTGTGAGGGTGGTGAGCCCCTGGCCCAGGTTGCCCAGAGAAGCTGTGGCTGCCCCGTCCCTGGAGGTGTTCAAGGCCAGGTTGGACGGGGCTTGGGGCAACCTGGTCTGGTGGGAGGTGTCCCTGTCCAAACCCAAGGTAAGCTAAAGGCTTCACACATCAAAGCATACCTTGCCAAAACATACCGTAAAAGCATAACAGTTTGCATTATCTGGGAGAGTGGAACAAGAACTGTTGCAAAGCACTTCTCCAGGTCTTCCCCAGCAATTCTCTAGGTCTACATGATGCCCATCGCTGAATGCACAGAAATAAGTCTTTAGAAAACTAATGGCAACACTTGCTTGGTGCAGGTTTTGTTCATCTGTAAGTACCAGCCACACAGTGGTGACTGCAAGTATTATAACTCAATTTCAGGTTACAAGCGATTCTTACTATTCTTACTTACTGAAACAACACATCTATAACACAAATAAAAGACTAACACAGCCTCTAATTCTAGAAAACATCTTGTATGGGATTTGCACATGATTCTGAGTGGTGACCTGCTTTTTATGTACTGTCTCAGTGCTCCCTAACCCGTGGAACGTTACCTTGAAGAGTTCTCAGAGGCACTAAGGTGAGATAAGAAGTCCCAGGCAGCAGCGAGGCACAAGGATCCAGTGCGGGGACAGGCAAGCAGTTTGCTTCCCCATGATGCGATCACCTCCAGCCTGTACTGCTGGGGAAAAGGAAAAGGGGATAGAAGTATCAACTTCACTAGTTGATACTACTACTAAAAGTAACAACTTCAACTAGTTAAACACAAGCAAGATACGATTAAGTTACCATATAAAAAAAAAAACCAAAACAACTAGCTTTTAACCAAACTAAGAGGGGGTTGGCTTTCAATGATTTTTGAATTAGAAGTTAATACAAGTTACAGTGCCAGTGCCCTGCACTAGGAGATCCCCTCCCAGCACCCTCTCTTTTCACACCCAGCGTGGAAGCACTGAGCCACAGTGAGCCCACAGTCCTCCAGCTACCCCAGGCAGAGTTTCATTTTTAAGTTATTACATTTCAAATTACTAATATGACTTGTGTAAGTGGTGAATGCATTGTCTATGTGGTAAAAGGTGGCTGAGGGAGCCAGCGTGCAGCACAGCAGCCCTAAGATTGCTAAAACCATGCTCCTGAGATTTCATTTTGTGAGATATGCAAGGACAATGCTTTTTGAAGCATCCCTTCCGTACAAAAGCTCCCCAAAGAAGCAGGGCTCAGCATCTAGTGTCTGAGGACACGAGCCCAATGATGTTCAGTTATGGCAGTAGGGCCGTGAGCCTTGACAGGGGGAGGAACAGCACCGGAGGGTGGAAACGGCTGCTCTTGCTGGTACAGCTGAGTTAAAATCATAACAGCAGGGAGTCATACCAAGATGCACTGCTTTACATAGAAGATATAAGGAGAGATAAGCAGTATACACCAGTTAGCTTGCTGACTTGCTGACTCTCTGCCTCTGCCCTTGCATGAACGCAACTAGATTTATCAGTGTTTAGTAGGGCTTGGCTTTTTCATGAAAAATTCCTATTACTGCTGAGCAGCTTGCCCTTTGAACGCCTTCCTTCACAATCTCCTCCTGAAGTACCCACATGCTTTTCATTTTCTCATCTTCACTTCTTCTCCCCTTTTGATTTTTCCAGCCATTAGCCTTTCCACTGGGTTACTTGTTTGGGTTTTTTGTTGTTTCCCCCCCCCCCCCGCCTCTTCTTTCCTTCTGTGATTTTTGGAGAAAGTGATAGCCAATGCACAAGAGTTTTACAGTCAAAATGGTTTAACAAATTGGACGTGATTTTTCTTCTCCGATTCAATGGTGAAAAAGGCAAAGCAGGACACAGAGCCAGGAGGGCTAGAGGGAGGATGCTCATCAGCTGAGATACAACAGAGAAGAGTTATACTTATTCAGATCTATGCTTCATCCGAGCTGTTTAACTTTCCCAAAACATTGGGAAGTGCTCTCTAACACTAACTTTCAATTGCTTGCTTAATTCTGAGTCAGAACCCCCATTGTGTCCTAGATTATTTTTATTTCCCCATTATTCAAAAACCACCATTCCTGTCCTTGCACTAGCCTGGATTCGACTTTGAAAAAATACTTCTGTATATCAGGAGAAAAAAAAAAAAAAGACTACCTGGAAAAAGCTATTAAAATTTAGATTGAGCTAATGTTTGAATCTTTCAGGAAGTGTTCTCTTTCTGGTGAGAGAAAAAATAGCACACAAAGAAGAAGGTTCTTCTTCTGCTTGCTTCTCTGGATGAGCTTAAGGTTTATTTTCTCTTTCTTCCAGATTTCTAGGATTATAATAGCCCTGAAGGATTCATCAGTACAGCTCCATCCAGCTCTGCCTCGCTTCCTGTGTGAGTGAGAGGCAAATTCCACATTCAGTATATGCTCGCTGGGAAGAGATCCTTCATGCCAGTAAATCTCACCAGTTTTCAAAGTACTGGCCTCAGTCATGCTTGCACAGCACAGCACATCACGTGTTTTGCTCAACAATGCTGTGCAGAAAAGCAACCCTTCTCTAACTGCAGAGCGCTTGCACAGCACCTGGCATTTCTGGTCCGGATCAGAGCTGTCACACATCCACCACCGTTGCTGTGTCCCTAGCGCAGGTGTTCAGTGCTCCCCAGACAGACAGGGTGGAACTGCAGCACGCGTTGAAGTGCTGTTCTGGGAAAGCATCAGAAGAAAGATTTTGACACAATGATTAGCTAATAAATGGCATCAAATTCAGAGTATCATAAGAGATCAGAATCCCACATTTTCAGGTATTGTGGCCTGGACAGTGAAGCGTGGAGCACTGTCCCTCATCCAGACCACGTTCAAAGACCCATAGTCAATCAACTATTTCCATCTCTTCTCTGCACCCTCTATTCATACATACTGTCCGCAGTAGAAGTCACAAAAGTCTCACTTGGATGTCTATCTTTCTTCGCTAAGGAAGAGATATGTGCGTCTGAACATGGCCCCAGGAATCTAGAATTAATGAATATTTTATCATGGCCTTTTTAGAAAATGCACATAAATAAGGGGCCTGCTTAACTGATATTTATCCACAGCTGCTACCATAATAGGAAAGCAAGTTAATTAAAATCATCAGCAACTACAGCTAATAGGGGAAGTGGAATAGATAAATACAAAATGTACACAACTGTTATTGTAAACTTTCACTATAAGAAAGAGAACCACTAGTTTTCCAGAGTTGTCTGCCCAGAACATTTTGATGTGGATTAATTTACCCATCCCTAAAAATAGAACTAATTTACTATATCATGCACTACTCAGCTGTTAGCACATTTTGATCAAAACACAAACCAAAATCCTGTTAACAATTCAAATCAGGATGGCACTGTAGCTCACCGGTAGAGGAGGGCAGGCCATTATTCCAATTTTGTTAGAAACTGAAGTTACATGAGACAGTTTATATTACTAGCATTGCTTGAGACAGTATTTGTGACTCAAACAGCTCCCTTAACCTCTCCATGCCTCAGACAGGAGGCACAGAGGAGCTTATTTCAGAGGAAGCAATACTTGCCTCTTTCCCAAGCTGGAATCTCTGAATGGTGATCTGTGAAAGGCTTTGGTTTTACTGATAGGTTTTTATAAAAGATATTCTCACAGTATATTTTTTAGTCATATATACAGTTCCAATGCACCTATGAAACAAGTTTGAATGCTGTAGAGAGAAATGCATACAGTAATTTGTAACAGAGCTTAAAAAAAAATATCAGATGCCAAAACAAGGGGAAAACAGGGAAAACTCAGCTTCTCTGTTTTAGCACCCACCCTCAGCTTGCCCTGGAGAACTGCATCTAAGATTTCTCCCTCACTGACCACGTGACAGACCTTGCTACTACAGACAGGGAACCAGAGAGACTACTTCCTAGAACAGCCACTATAAACATGACATCACATTAATTAATCTTTCTTTCATTCCACTCTGAGTAATATTACAGTGGAAAGCCTAGATAAGGTGCCCATTACCTTTTCTGTTCTTTGAAACAGTAAATTGTCAAATTCAAGCAAAAGTATTTGAAGTACGCTTAATTTGTCTCATTTTTTACTTGGTTATCTGCTCGGTGTAAGAGACAAACTGTTTCTGATACATGAAGCAACAACTCTATAACAAGTACTAACCTGAAATTTTCTCTTTTGTACCTATTTGATGATAGAGTGGCTCATTCAATCAAGGAAGGCTTTTAAGCAGAGAGTGGAGCTGCAGCCACAACTCAGTGACAATAACGAGACCAGACAGCTTAAAACCTTGATATTGTTTCTGCTTCATACCCAAGCTGACACCCCACTGAGATTCTTCCACACTTGCCTCCCCTTATGGCACTGCAAAAGGCACAGCTCATCACAAATAAAGACATTAATGAAACTTCTGTTGGGATTGCAATACATTTTTCTATTGGGACCATTTGGACACTACTATTTGCCTAATTATTCCTCTCCTAATTAATTCTACTGGCAGTTGCAGATCTTCAGTTACATAAATACTCTCCTGTGTTTGTTCAATTAAGTGGAAAGGTTCCTGTAACCCAATATGTTACCATTAGGATAAAAACAGCTACATAATCTCCATCAATACAGAGAACACTGGAGCTCTCTAAAGGAAAAGCATATCAAAGCTCCTTAGACCTCTGCTTTTTTCCCCCCAATATAAGTAGTGCCTTATAATTGTCAAAAGTATATTACAATTCTTTTTTCCAGTCTTTCAGAGCTGGGAAAAGGTATCAGATCACCAGTGAGTACGAAATAGTATCTCTTTGGATAGCTACCTGACAAGGAGCTTTAATGCAACTTTACTACACTGAATGATACCACTAAAGTCTTGAGAAGTTTAGGGAGTAAAAGAGTTCAGCACTTTGTGACATTATTCAGCACTTACACATATAGCTAGGAATGACAATAAAAGTACCTGTGTCTAAGCATATGGATTCTGTCTTCACAGTTTCCATTCCAGTGGGGAGACAGATAACACATGTACCTAACTCTTTAGAGGAGCCTGTGGCACCACTAGTGTCAACCTCGCCTTGTGAAGTCTGGCCAAAATCCACTTTTTAGGAGATCCACAGAAAAACGAATTTCCCCCCAGCAGGAAGAACTTTATTCTGCAAAAGGAAAAACTCTCCACAACTGACCACATGACACACTTCAACTAGGAGTTAACTGATAATTCAAGCTTCTGTACTTGCAGATCATTCACCATCCCAAGCACTCCTCCCTAGACTACCCACGTCACCTCATCTATTAGGTTCAATGCGCCCTTCAGATGTGCACTTCTTTTTTTTAAAAAATTCTGAACAATGTAGATGAACGTCTTCAGTAACACCATGTCACTTTCCAATGTGTGCAAAGTAAGCTTGTTTGGTTTGGCTCATGACCAGTAATTTACATGAAAATTTGCCTTTCAAGGCCAGAATTATATGCCAGCAAGTAACTACTTTAGCACTTCAGACAGAACTAGCTTTTATGAAACTACAATCTAAGATTTGTTGGCATATTTACAACTAGTATCTCCTTTAAATTCCTTCCTGAGTTACCCAGAGTGTCTTGGAATGCCTGGTTGGAACTGTCATTCAGTTATATCATGGAATTGATAATTCTAAATAGTCATATGAGGAAAGATTGCCATTATGGGAAAGTAAACGTAGAGCAAGTGTTTTAACAACTCCATTGCATTTTGACAGTTCTCATGACTACTGTACATTTAAAACAAACACCTTATGACACACATACAGACTGCTCACAATGTCTCCATTGACTCTCTCTTATCACAGACTTATTTAAGTTTCCAGTTGGGAGCCATCAGCTTTGAAAGAGCTGGTGAAGCGTTTTAATAAGGTCCTGGCTTAGAGATCCAATTTTAATACTCTAAAGGAATAACAGTCAATAGCTACCAGCCTCCAAGGCTACATGATACACACTACCTTAAGAACACAAACAGGATTATTTAATGTTACAAAACAGAATTAGACTTTTCCTTCTCTGGGACCGTAAAATTATTTCAATATGAATTAGCTCTAGGGTTTCCAAATGTTATAAACATTATCAGTTCTTTTCAATGCAAAAGCTTCCACCTGTCTTTGTTAAGACTGCAATTAAGAAAAAATCATGCCAATTAAGCAAAGAACCTCACAAAATAAAGGTGATACTAAGTTCCTTCTGAAGGACACATCCCAGTTAATACAAGACTCCTGTTTAGTTGCCTAGCAATGAAGTGCAATCTATTACTTGGCACTCCTGCTTATTTGGAGTTGTACAAACGGAACTGCTCCGCAGTAGGTTAGGCATGGATTTTACATTTACATTTTACATCACTACAACATAAGTCATGTATCTTAAACCCCAACTATGGATGCAGCAGATTATACACATAACCAAAAAAAAGAATGCTTTGAGTTTTTATCTCAACAGTTATGAAGCAGGAGAAAATCTTGATAGGACAACCTTCCATAAAGATCAGGTTCCTTACAACCAGATAGCTTCCTCTGTCAGTGCAAATAAGTGGCTCGGGGTGTCCTTGTGTCGTGGTTTAGGCCAGACTGGCCACTGTGACCCCCTCAAACCAGGACACCTTGTCCTGTCTTCACCACAAAGATGTAGTCTTGGTTCCTAAAGTGAGGTGTAGACACTTCATTCCCCCAAACCTAATCTAATCCTTGGTATTCAGGACACCAAAAAGACTTCTTTGCAGAGCTCTTTTCCACACCTATTAACTTCTACAACCACGCTTTTTCTTTTAATTCCTCATATATATACGTGCTCAGAATACAGCATGTTTGATTGAAGCCAACTTGATGTTTTGTTTCAAACACAACGCAGAGAACAGCCCTATTACTCTGCTACAAGCCAACTTTGGCCTCTCTCCCAGAACACGTACATCCTCTTCAACCTCTCCCCTTCACACAGCTCAGCACACAGTCCTCCAAACACGTTTCAGCAGGAACGGCAAAACTCAAGCTCGGCTATAACTTAAAATAGATGGCTTCTTGCCAATACCTGTATACTGTATTAAAAGAGGCACTTTTTTTTTTTGCTTTCCTAAGCCATCTTGTCCATATTCCACAGGCTACATTTTCCTCTGACCATCTTTAGAGATGATCGTCTAACTACCTTTTTTACCATCCTGGTCTATCTTCCTGAGATGGTCTGACTATGTTAACTTTCTTTCTAGTGCATTCTGTGTCTCAGATTTTGTATGAAAGGAATGGAAATAATATTTGTTTTAGTTGTTGCCAATATATGGATTGGACATGCAGTCAGTGCATAGATAAGCACCTGAATTTGTTTCATTCATTTCTGAGGCAGAAGAGGCAACAATCTTCCGTTGTGCCATAAACCCTCAAACTGTAAGCTGCAATTCAGGTATGGTTTTCCTTCCTGGAAGGGAAAAAAGAAAAATCATTCACCTGACGACCAGGAAAGAGACTAGCAACTTGTAGTGAGCTAAAGTCAGTATAAAACATTCAGATACAGATCATCTTCCTGAATTATGCCCACTGTCCCAATTACCAAAAGAAAGTTGGCATGTTCCCAAAATTGCAGTTCTTCACAAAACCCAAAATATGTCCTGTCCTACCCCCTCACCTCCAATGAACAGACAGTAATCAACGGGTAAAGCAAGCATTGGTAAGAATGTAGTTAGACTGCTATAAGACACGCTTCAGCTAGGTATAAAAGCCTGGTAATAAATTTATCATAAAACAAGATGTAAGAATAGCCCTTGTCCTAAAAACAGTAAAGCAAGTGGATGTATATCTTGTACAAAGTTAAGCTGAACTAGAAGACGACATTAACCACCTGAACTTGGCATCTGCCTCTCTGCCAGAGTGTTACCACTTCCACCACAGAGTCAGCAGGCTACTTCATGCAAGTGCTATCTTATCATTTTGGCAAAAATTCAGGCAAGTAAGCTCAGGTCAGCGATTTAAATTATTAAGCTTCTCTAGCTCATTTTGCCTGAAGCAGGTTACAGGACACCCACATCATCCTTCTGGATGCCTTGCAAAAGGCAGCAGTTACCAGCGGTGAGAGGATTAGAAGCAGCTGCAAGTTAGGGGGAAAAGAATTACAGCTTTATGTATCAAATGAACATTGCCACAGCAACCACTGACTCAATCATCCCAGTTTTCAGGGTTAAAGTTTAATTTAATTTAAAAAAGAATCATAAAATGTTAATTTGAGCCTGTTACAAAAGGTAATTAATCTGCCTGTTTCAAAAAACTGATAGCCCATAAATGAAATAAAGAACTATAGCAGATTAAAGCATTAGGTCTGTGCATTTCTGTTGATATTTTGGGTCTATACATTTACTCATTTCTGTGGGTAAGAAATTAATGCAAATTCTACCTGAGCTGTTCAAAAACCTCTGCACTCAAAAAAGAAATGTTGAATTTTAACTAAAGATAGTGATAATAATGCAAAAGTAACAGTGAATTGCCTAAACAAACAAACAAAAAAACCAGTCACCCAAATAAACCAAAACCCAATAAAGTTTGCAAGTATCTTTTCTCCCTCATTTTTCAAGATTTGTTCTATTATGCAGCAGGAATTAATGTGTTCCATGTAGTTTAAAGACAAGTGATCCCCCTTCCCTTTCACCATGCAAACAGGATAACTTACAAGAGCTGGTTCAGATTTAAGATTACAGTTATTTACCAGAATTAACGTGGGCTGTGGGTTACCCATGCCGCAGAGAGACTGACTTGGTGGCTCATCCCCAGAGAGCTCACACAGCTCCATTGCTTCCCTGGCTCACCGCTGCCCCTAATCCCAGGGTAATGCCACCAGGACATCCCAGATGCTCCAAGCAGGAGCCAACTCAAGTGTCACTCCATGGTCATCTTAAAACTGGAAGCATACCACAGGTGCTACAAACTGCCTCGGAGCAGAGGGCAATTAGCCAGAGCTCAAGCTCAGTGCTGGCTTTGCAGTCAGTGATCTGTGCCCCTGTCGCACTGCTTGGCATTCCGCGCTCCGGGAATGAGGAGTCCACCCAGGCTGTTCGGCCCGTTGCTATGGATTGCAACCCACAGGACAGGTACTATCCGGATTCTTCTGGCACCTGGAGTTCCAGCCTCACGTATATCCCTGGCAATGGCAAATCGACTGCATATCAATCGTGAGTCAGTCCGTGTTCTCTCCAAACAAAAGCATGAATTTAGTAGTATTAGAGGTAAAGTTTGCAAGATGCAGCACTTTGATCAATTTCTAATTACATAAACTAAGTTACTCTTCTGAATAAAGAACACTGATATAGCAGACCAGAGCAGTTCCTAAATTTTTTAAGCGTGTGTATGTGTAGTTTCTTGCCATTTTCTCTGCAGCTAAAGGACAGAATTCACTGGTTTCTATTTTGTCCAACTATTTGTTAACTTAAAGCATTTTCTCTTACACGCTTAACATATAAAACAAATGTTTGTTGTCATATACATCAGTAATCACCATTATAAAAAAGTATTATTTTACACACACATTTAACTTTTAAATCCTGCAATGCCACAGAACTTACTGGCAACTCAAGTGTTGCCAAAACGTACATGCAAAGAAATATAAATGATGAAGCAAGAGCAAAGCAAACTGTAAAGATCAGAATTCATGCTAGGACAATCAGATGAAGGCAGGTGATCAAAACAAATTCACACTATCATACCTTGGAACACTTAACCTACCCCTTCCTTAACAGTAAGTTTCCTAATACAAACGATTTAATGTAGATTTCTAAATATTTGGAAAAAAGATACAAGACATACCACAACAATGATGTGACAAAGCAAACTGAAAGTTCTTGGAGTGTGACTGAAGAACATAGCCACGCTGTACACAGATATGTGTCTGTAAAGACATTCTGTGTCAAACCCCTGGCAGCACCCTGTGCAGCTCCACAAGAGGCTGCCTCTGAGTAAGCAGGAGCATGTAGCTTCAGCTCCCGGCCCTTCATGGAACACCACAAAGCAAATCTACTTGCGTACAGTGGCAAGGAAGGAAGCCAGGAAGATACTGGAGAAACACGGGTAATTTTCCACAACTCTTTCTACTTCTATACTATCGCAGGTGTATAGTACAACAAATACAAGCAAAAACCACTTGCAAGTATCTGGAAGCTTTCTGTTAAGCACTAAAAACTGCAAACCTACCTTCTTTCTCTCCTTTCCTACTTCTGTCTTATTCCTTTCCCACCCACAGGCTTCTCCTATATCTCTTGAGCTGACTGTGGCAGCTGACTTCAATATGACCCAAATCAGCTGTCACAGACCAAGAATTACCCAAAAAGACATTTGCAGCTGGGGCTTGCTGTCCCCATGGTCAGATGAGCTTTGGGCCTAGCACAAGTGACATGAAAGGAACACATACTCTTTTTAGCATCATCAAGTTTGTTTCTACTCTTTGTACGCAGGTAAAAGAATAAGTAAGAAAGTGCGGTGCAGAAGATAATACGACTAAAGATTTCCCTAATGACCTAATTCAGCTGAAATGGGTCATCACTAGCAACTCTTAGATGTACAATTTTGGTATCCTACCTTTTATCAGCAGCATAAAAGTCAACATTTCAACAAATACTGTATTTTACTGTCTGAAATATGGCTTTAGATAAAATTTCAGGGGAATGGCTGTTTGTTGTATTCAGAGAGGCACATCTAGAACAACTAGAACAACACAGAATCCTTGAAACTGTCTGGAATAAGTGGCAAATGAACATTGCAGCTGAAGGCTTTATAGGATACTTTAAAGCTTTCACATACCGCAGAAGAGAACTTGGGACTCTGAAATATACCGTGACAGTGTTTGTCTACATCTGTGTAGGGGGGATTGCCCTCTCTGAATATTTTCAATGAGTTCTGAAAGTCAATGCCTCTTAAATGCCAGCAGTCATCAGCTTCAGCTGATCAAAATTTAGTTCATTTATTTGTGAAATAAACAGCTGGAACAACCCTTCTCGTTCCAGATTGCTGCTTTAATAAGAAGGCTGACAACCTGCTCACACACACGCAAAAAAAAATCTGCTCATTTTCATCTGTTTATTTTGTTGTCAGTCACTGAGACTATGATCAATAGCTTGTCACCCTGACCTACGATGGTAGGATTATCTGTAAATTGACTCAGGGTCCTGTCTTTACAATAAGCTCATACCAAACCAAACTTAAGTGGGGGGAGGTCTGTTAGGAAATAGTTACAGTACCTATGATAAATGAATGAAATGGCAAACTTCACACTGTCTTTAGAGGCCAAGGCTCTGTTCTCTGCTTGTACAAGAACATTTTCACTTTCTGATCTGATAAAAAAAAAGAGTAGCAGAATAAGATAGAAATCAAGGACCTACGATTGCAGAATGTGGATCAGATAATCCTAATAATTATTTTCTAGAACTAAACAATATGAAATGCTAATAATATAAACAGGTTTTGTGGGTTTTTTTTGTTTGGGTTTGGTTGGTTTTTTTTTTGCTTAAAAGAGAAACTGAGAAGGGCAGCTAAGCACTAAAGTCCACTGACAGCCTGCAGGAGACAGACACCTAATTTTTACTTGTATCCTTAAAAATTACTCCTGCTGCAAGGCTACAGCATTAATCTACCCTATTTACAGCCACTAGAAGCCAGAGACTAATACAATTGCAGTACTGCAAGACCTGGCAGGTAAAGGCACTGCTTTATTAGTGGTATTCCCATGCTTGAATCCTCCATAAAAGCAGAAAATCATCAATGGCACAAACTTTGAATAAAGACAGAGCACATTCAAATGACCATCCGAAGTGCCCAAAGGAGACGGACCCTCACACTTGTCCTCAGTACAGACCTGAAACACCTTTGTGTCCAACATCCACACTGGACAGTTCTTCCCTTGAATGTTTGTTTTGTTAAAAATCAGAAGCTTAAAATAACAGTGCCCAGTGTGCTTATTGAACCTAAAAATAGCCCTCTAACAGTTGTTTAATTTATTTCCCATTGTCATGCACTAAGGCTTTTATCTTAGGTCAGAACAAAAGAATTCCAGGCTCATGCCTGCATTAGATACAGAGAGATTTTGAAATGATGTAAGGACAATAACTATTAATTGTATGTTGGAAGGTTATTTATGAAGAGCAGGAAGTTCAGGGGACGGGAGGAGGGAGAGAGAAGTCAAACTGCTTTCCAAGAACAAAATGGAAAACTTTTCAAAAAACAGTACACTGTCATTTTATCTTGGCTTCTCTCCCAAGACCAAAGGCAAAGATATTGTATTGTGCCTCTATCACTACAGAATTATTTTTATATGTATAAAATTAAACTGTTATTATTCTCCAAAATAATAAAATTACAAAATCTAAACTAAAAAAATTTCCAAAGTATCTGTCCATTCAACTGCAAGATACATAAAATGCTGCCTGACAGCATCAGTTCAGTTGTTCTTCCAGGTTACAAAGGTTTACAAACATGAATAGCACGCTTGAAAGATTCCTTTAATACATTTACTACAGTTGAGAAGTTTAGCAGGACGTGAGCAAACACAGTGATCATCATTTCAGGGATCAGAAAAAGAAACCAACTCCTTAAAAACTCTGTTACACTTTCAGTTAATTACCTACTAGCACAAGAAAATAAGATAGACCTTTAAAACAGCCTGTCAAACCAACACGGGGGTTTTCAGGAATGAGTCATTTTACCTACTATATTGGATTTTTTGTGTGTGTGTAAAATGCTGACACATTTGTTATGTACCAACCTCAACAGTTCAGTTCTCTTTTCACTACCTACCATTACCTTGACAGTATCAAGACTGTCTTTTGTCAAAGATAAATGAAGCTATTCCATTTGACAACACGTTTTTCCCACTGCCTCCAACAGATGTAACCTGATAACAAAAAAAAAATTAAAAAAAAGAAGTTAATTGCCAAGTCAACCCCACAAATTTTTATCCTTCTAGAAATAAAAACAGTGACTGCACTGCGTAATCTTGTTTCTTATGCTTTGCTATCTCTCCTCTTCTTGACAGTACAAAACACATATCACGCATACTTGGAACCTAGTATATTCGCAGTTAAACTGTAGAATATGGCAGCATCCGAGCATCCACAATTATCTGCATTGAGATAAATGGATCATAATTTACCTGCCAGTTTGCTTATGCAAAGAGGTATTACAAATCAGACACATGATAAGAGAGGAGTGTGTGCAGAAGGTATCTAGGAGACAAAAATCGATGTGAATCTAAACCAGAAAACATATGCTTTTAACCTAGAAAAAATCAGACCCCACAGCTGTCTTCAAGAAACTACAGCATGTGAAATTCAGCTTTGCTGAGGCTCAGAAGATCCTTCTTGGAAGGGCTGTAGCTACTTTTTTTTTTCTTCCAATTTAAGATTTTTCTAAAGATGGACTAGAAAAGAACTAAGACTGCACATGTACATCTTTGACTAGTGTTCCACAGAGAAAATAACTTCGTCTGAGGAGCTTGTGAGGAAGATATTCAAAGCAATGGCTCTTTTGCCACCTATGCTCTTTCCCCCCACCGTGACTGCAGCTTGTTACTTGTATTAATAGCACGGATGAGAGCCAATCTAAGAAAAGGAATTTAAAAAAGCTGTAATGTTTTATATCCCATTACTCTAAGTGTCACATGCAAAACTAAGCTTGTATAAATAGCCCTCTACTACATGCAGGGGAACTAAAATAAGATCTTGCATATTGGATGTCTAGTATGAGTGATCATATTTGTGAAAACTGCTGTAAAAAACAGGTACAGCATCATGAGTGGCAAAAATTCCTTCAAGGGGAGAATCCAGCAGGGAGAAGATTGCAGAAACTTGTATTAGGTTTTCAGGTACTATGCGACGTGGGTGTCTGAACCAAGGGAATAGCCCATACAAGCAAGCATAAAAGGAACCCCACATAAAACGCAGAAGATCTTATATGTGACAAAGACAAGGACAGAGGTCATTTGGCTCCAGGCACATGGGTACCTAAACTAGACAGCTTTATTTCTTGAATAAAAGGCTTTAACAGTCAGATAACATCTAGAGCTGTATAGTTGTTTGTCTTGTCTGCTTATGTTTCTGGAATGGTAAAAAAAAAAAAGGCTCATTAGGCAAATCTTTAGCTGCCGCTAGGTACTGATTAGCTCAGCACTCCTTTAGCTGTATTTTGACATGTTTTGTGAAGCTGGTGATTGTGAGAGTGAAGGGGCTGGGTGGTGAACGGAACCTGACCCTGAATGTGTTTCACTGCAGGTCTCCGCTGTGCTGCCGGAGAGAGCGACGCGCAGGGACAGCCCCTGCTCCACCAACTGCTAGTTAGCTGTCTCCGTCACCAGGAAACTGGACACCACAACGATAAAAGTACATGCAAAGAGCTCACATCGGAAAGAAAGGGCTATTTTGAGCAATATTCTCTTTTTCCGTAGCAGTTACGCTAAAGTGCCCAAAAGCAAGTGCTTCAAGACTTGCCTATACTTGGGAACACCCAAGCACGTAAACACGCAGTCTGATTTGCTAAAGAACTCATCGTTCAGCAGTTTGCAGTGGAGGGTAAATGTTCTCGACGTACCCTCAGAAATAAAACTAAATTAGGCCTTTTATGGTTTTTGAGGTTTAGTTTAGGTTTTTTTGGGGGAGGCAGGTTTTTTTAAGATGTATAGGGAAATTCTAGTGGCAAACACTTTACATTATTAGACCACACTAATTGTCTTATCACTGAATAGAATGAAACATTAATTTTATTTGGAATAAGGGAAGTTATTGGTGATTCAAGATGTGGCATTCTCTCTAAAGAACCAGGTCTTGAAATCATGATTATAGAGAGATCGCCAGCTTTCAGGTGAAGTAAGAATACTAAAATTTTCTATCTTTCAATTACAAGGAAAAAAAAACACAACAAAAAACCCTGAAAACAACTCAAATCTGAAACCCAGAAAATCTCATTTGAACTTTAAAAGTCTGCAAGCTCCCGGAATTAAGGTCTGATTAGTAGTTTCCTGCTACTTAGGTTTGTCACTATTGAAGGGAAGGATAAGTTATCTTCATGGAAGGAAAAATAATTCTTAATTAGGATAATTAAACTGTGGGTTAATGAACCTTCTACAAGATACACTTATGGAACTATACAAAGACATAAAACCTTGACAGAAAACCGGCGAGGTTATATGATTTTCTAATTTTTGGCTGACAACAAAATGGCATACAGCAATAACACATACCATAACTCAGGCTGACACTGAAACACAGTTAAGTCATTTTTAGATGGCTAACAAACCTCCACTTACCCCATTGCTGCAGCTTGTCAGAATTCATCTTAGCTCTGCAGTGGTGGAATTCACATCCTTTAATTGAGGTAAACAACTGAACAGTGAAAATTCATTACAGAGATTCAAACACAGATTAAAGGCAGAAATTAAATAATTAAAAATTAAACAGGTTCTGCTGAACTATAAAGTATGGAAGAGAAAGAAAGAGGCTAACAGGAACAACTGAGTTAAAAGCTTGATCTGCCACAGCTTCTATCAAAGCTGCCATACAATGGTTTAATTTACCAGTCTGTCTCCACTCTTTTACTATTGTCTTATGCCACTAAGAGAATCCCAAGGTGTATTCCCATGATGCCTGTAAGACTACTTCAGTCAATGTCAGTTTTCCAACACATCTGAGACACTGTTGTTATCAGGCTAGAATTATTTCATACTGACAGCCCAGAGTAGGATGTAAGGAATATATCCTAATGTTCCTGATTTGCTCTGTTAGAAAGAATCAGCACAGGTTCCCATGCCACTCACTTTCTTCTGTAACCACCATCTAGGCGTCCACCAGCTTGCAAAGCCTGGTAGATCATTAGCAAGGGACAGGAATAGTCAAGACAAGCAGGTCTAAACCATATGACATTTTTCTGTGGGGGTACTGTGGAGTTGTCTAGTATCTCCTCACAAGAGTTGAATGTAGAAACTAGATAGGGAGAGCACTAACTCCGCACATCTCATGGACTAGGGGCTATCTACAAAATGACACCTCAATCTTCAGAATTTTGTTTTGGTTATTTGCAGAATAGTTATTTGCTTTCAATAATGAAGGCAGCAGAGTCAATGTCATGTTTCCCCCCCCCCCCCAATTACACTAAAGTTTTGAGTTTCTTGACAGAAGTTCTTCTCTTGCCCAGAACAAATAGATAGAAGGAGCGACTAATTGGTCAATGATCTTTTCTGAATATTCAATTACCTACTGCACTTCCTAAAAAGCAAAATGTCTCATCTTCAGTCATGTACATGTCTTAGTAGTACATATTGAAGTCAATGAAATATACACCAGTTAGAAGAGCAGACCCAAGAACCTACTACATCTACCAAAAAACCCATTATAATTACATGCTCCTGAAATCTGACAGCATTCCATATGGATGCTAGGCTAAAAAGCTAGTTTTGCAGGCTAGTTTCACTGTATGCTATTGAAAACGTACCACAGCAAATTTACACAACGCCCTCATGTATGGTTGTCACTACGTGGCACCCAAAAGTGGTAACTATTTCATACCAATATCACTTTTAATTAATAGACTGCTGACTGGTTTATAGCACCTACATCTATAACAGTTTCCTTTCTCGCCGTGTTCTGTGGCCTTGTACACTGCGCAGCATGCATATATCACATGTGGTTACATCTCCCGCCTCGATGACTTCTTTTAAAATGGGCTGTATTGAGCCTTTCCACAGGAGGAGAATACGGAACACTTGAATGACAAGTGTCATTCAACGACTGCTCAGCACATAGCCCATTTCCTAACTTGTCGCATGAGAACTGCAACAACATAGATAGAAATGTGGCCTTACAAAAGCCATGTGCATCCAGGTGAAAAACACCCCACAAATATTCTACTCGTGAAAATGAAAGACAAGTTCAACATTTGCACACTTGTTTTTACAACTTCAAAAGAGCAAAGAACTAACTTTTAACTGATGATGCTCCACATTCTTAAGCAAAAAAAGTTACCAAGGACAAATTTAACAGTGACCATTCAAACAAAGTAAAGGTTTCACCTTTCTTCAGATAAGCACTGGAAACACCACGTGTAATCCTTCAGTGAGCTTATTCTTGGGAAAGAAATAAATAAAAATAAATAAATAAATTCACAAATGTGCCATGTTCTGCTGTGTGATCTCAGATCGATGTCCTCAACTACCTCCAAGCCTAGCAGCTGAGCAATAGGGTATCAATTTGTGTCTTTGGGTAAGACAGCATTTTAAAAACAAATGCAAACACAACTACAGGATATGAAATACCATAAAGCTAAATTCGGGACTTGTCAGAAACAGCAGGTCAAGTTGCTGGGCAGCACAAAGGGCCTCTGTGTTTAAGAACCTGTCTTTTAAAGAGATACCCGTTTTATCTTCCCTGCAACTCAGCTCCTGTTACTGTCGGTTGGACTTTGTTGCCAAAGCAAAGGCACTGCTTGCTACCGGATTGTCAAACAATTCTGATTAACTGCAGTGGAGATGGAAGGAAGGGTGAACATTTACCAATTTGCCTAGCAAATGAGAATTTCTTTTATTTAGGTAAAAGACTGCTTTTCCTCTGTTCCAAAACACAGAGTAGCAGACAGAGGATTCAGAGATCCCTTTCTTCCCTATTTCTATTACCCAGTGCCTCCAGCTGTATTAAATACCCAGAGGGTGGAATCAGAGTTCAGCTCCCCAGCACTGGCTTTTTTAACTCGCATTAATTCTTAACCGCTCCCCTTTCCTTACCGAGCAAGGCAACTCCCCAGCACCATCAGCATTACCTGTCCAACCCTCTCCATCCCAGCACAGGAGGCTCACCAATACCAGCCTTAACCACTCGAGATTCAGCAGTCCACAAGCTGGTCGGGGTTACGCTGTGCTGTAGGCAGTAGCTTTCCAGTACTCGCTTTACTGTAGCCTTGTTCATCAAAATGGATGTTGGAGAGCTGTGGTAAGTGCTAACTAAAATTCTTTCACTGTCTCCTAAGTCCTCGTGAAAACTGCACACAGAGAAATTCAGACATTTTACGTAGCTGCACCGTGCAGCTGCCGCTGCGGAGCAGTTTACAGAAAGGCAGAGGGAAACAAAATACAGAACCTTTTCCTGGCAGATATAGGTCACAACTAAGCGATTAAACAAAAAAGGCTTGGTTTAACTGAGTTCTGTTGCCCAAACCCAAGTGAAAGCTTCAGGACGTTGCCTTATGCCTGCAGTGGAGGAGGGTGACGAGGAAAGAGCATATTAAAAACTGGAGCAGAGGAAGTGCTGCGAATGCTTCCCCTTTCTCCAGCAGCTCTGCGGTGCTACAGGGACTCTGCCCGCTCCCACCACAGAGAACCATCCCCACGCCCCGGCACTGAGAGAACGTACAACGGCCTGACAACGCACAACTCCCCGAAACTGAGCCGCCTATTGGCAGAAAAACCTTTGCCCCTAGGCATTCCATGTGAAGCCATGCAAACTTCTGTTATAGTAGTTCTCGTTTCCAAAGCAACAGAACATGGTTCAGATTCCTGCTGGTCTATTGTCCGATAAAAATCTTTTAAAACTGCCTGATCATTGTAAGCGGGAGAGCAGAGAGACCAAGGTGAGGCAATTTTAAAAGGTACTAAACTGAAAGCAGAAAGTAAATTAAACCCCCTCATAAAAGAAAACAAGCCATAGGTTTACAATTGAAATACCCCTAAAGGTTTTGTGGGTTTTTTTTAAATTTAAAAAAAATGGAAAAGTTTTCCCTGTTCGTGTGACCATGTATTAAAACCAGCACTGACAAGACTGTATCTGAGTGTCTAAAAATCTCACTTGTCCCAGCATTAACTTTATTGGAAATCAAGGGCGTGCCCTAGTCCAGGGTAAAGTGATGCAAAAATACCTGCTGCTTAAGATATGAAATGGAAAAGCTAATATGCTACCTGTTCAGCTCCTATTATAGTGCAAAGCGATGTTGAATTTGGAACAAAACCCAGAAACTTAATAAAATGAACAACTTCAATGTTCGGAGACCTGATATGCTTAAGCAAGCCCTGAGTGGGCCGTGGGATTCAGTAGTATGTTTTGATCATAAAAGAGTAATATTACAGTGAATGATCCCAAGTAATGGGCCAAACTACTGAGAAAATCCTCCACATATAATTAAAAAAGAGCAAGTTAATAAGGATGTCTGATTAATTCAGGTCCATCAATAGTATAATTGTTATAGCTTTAGGTGTCATCTTCAAAACCATCATTAATGTGAAAGACCTTGTATGCAGATTTCAGCAGTATGTGGGACTTCAATCTCCAACACTAAAACCTGATTCATTTGTGGTGAATGGGAAAATTCTTCTCCAATTACAAAAAGTAATTGTTGACGAAGTCACAAGCCCGTTGTCCCAGCAGTCAGTTGCACATGGGGATGGTAAGATATGCACTTTTTGGGTTTTGCAACAATACGCATTAGAGCCATAAAGTAGTCGCACGTACAAAGTAGTAGTGTTTGTCAGTAGGCTGTATTCTGCAGTTCTGCCTAATGCAAAATATCCAAAAGAATTTTGTTTCCTTGGAAGTTGTGTTTGTACATAAAGCGTGATTTGAACTCCACCAATTAAAAAAAAAAAAGAAAGAAAAAAGAAGAAAAAAAAAGAAGGAAAAAAAAAAGAAAAACCAAACCCCAAGCCCCAGAAGGTGGTGACATACACAAACAGCAAATCAGTGAGACACTTACCTCTAACCCTTCCTCTTCCTCACCGCAGGCCCAGCCCAGCCAGGGAGAGGAATGCTGGCAGATGCCGCAGCTGTCTCCCTGCACAGACCGGTGACTGCAACCCCTACCACCTCCCAAATTCATGCACTGCCAAAGAAAGAGTCTGGTTATAGACATGGAACTGAAGAATAGTGGCTGATCATGTCTTATTCCAACAACAATAAAATAAATAGTAATTTGTCCACCACCTAAAATTCAATGCTGTGATGACAGCATTATTAACATCATATTTAAACACATTAGTATGTCTTCAAATTATTTATTTTAGATGAGCATTTTATATAGAAGTTACTGTTTTTGACAGATGTATGAACAATTATTTTCTTGTGTTACGTGTTGAACACATAACTTTACATTGATTTCTTTGCAACACGGACTGTAATACCTTAGCCCAGTGTTTGCTCCATTAAGGAGCACCATGAATGAGATCACAATTGTTTTTATGTCAATGCTATCACTGAATTAAACAGTACAGTCACACCCTCTCATTTAAGTTGTGGTGAAGAGCCCTGTGGCTGGGGGCAAAGGTGTGAGGGGGGAAGTAGGATGAAACGTCAGAAAAAAGGGATATCTTCTGCAGGCAATGGGAGCATATATGAAAACTAATCCCCAACAGCCTCTAAAAAACAAGAAAATAATCTTTAACTCAATAGGAACTTGTTTCCTTCCCCCAAAATATTTGTGGGCTATGGTCTGCTTTTGCCCAGAGGGGTATACCTCAGCAATAGGTACGTCCATCCCTTTATATACTGTCTAGGCAGGTAGTACAGTGCTTAGCCTCACAAAAATGACTTTTTGCAGAACAGCCTTCATTGACCTGCTTGCTGAGGCCTCCGTCTTGCTGCTGGTTTTGAGATGTCTAATGTAAAGCCTGTTTTAGCCTGTGACTCCTTAGAGTTTATACTGTGAAAGGCCTCGTTTATAATTTCGTAGTACAAACTGCAAACAAAATAAATAGGCTACCTAACTGAACATTAACTTTAGGAAAGACTTACTTTACTGTGTTCTGAACTGCCCTAATCAACTATCAAGTGCCTTTGTTTAAAGCAATATCCTACTAACCCACATTAACATCTTCATTGAAAATATACACATTTTAAGTTAATTCAAATTACTTACTGCATCTCACATGCCAGTTTCATCTCAAAGAAGATAAAAAGTACGTCTAAGGGCAAAAATGTTTTTAATTTATGTATAAGCAGAAATTAAAACAAATAGGGCATGAGAAACAGTGAGATAATTTTTTTTTTTAACTACATGACATAACTGTCAGAGTTAAAAAGCGAAAGATGTAATTAGACAAACCCAAGCTCTAGACACATATTGTAACATGGAGACCTCTTTCAATCCTCTCATCAGTGAATATATGCACATCTTAACAACGTGTTCCCCCCCTTTTTTAAGCTTAAGAACCTTTTCAAGTCTGTAACATCTTTGTTCTTCTTTTTTTTTTTTACAGAAAACCACCCCAAAAATGCCTTTGCTTTTTTAACTTACAATATTTTTCAAGAACACTTAAAAGGGACAGGCCCCACTTTCTCCTTTTAAAGAATTATCAATTTCATGTTTTATACAATGAGAGAATAGATTATCTTCCATAGAAGATGAATACTATAGGATATCATTGTGGAAAGCAGCTATACCATTCAGTTACCTATATGGCATTTATATTTAGCATAGCAAAGCATAAAATGAAAATAGAGAACAAAAGTCAGACTGTATTGTCTTCAATATTGTGAAAGTTAAATACAGTAAGTTCTGAAGGTAGAAAAATAAAGATTGTAGGGGGGTGTATATCCAGGTTTTCTTAGTATCATTTTGCAAAACCAAATTGCATCAAAATACATGCTTTTGAAATGAGCACTCATGAGTTGAAAAGCAGAAATACTCTAAACACACATATTCTAATAAAACTGGCATTGAAAAAAGTTGTAATTCCCAGTAGAGCTGTTTCAAACACAGTAAATATTGCTCCTGAAAACATGGGGAAAATTAATGGGAAAGATATTGACGAATATTGAGAAACTCCTCAAAGCATCAACTCATTCTTTTACAGATATTAAAGCTGTACATGAAAGGTTTATTATCTGCTGCTCCAGTTGCACTGGATCGTAACTGCTAACAGAAAATGCAAGCCACAAATATACGGAAGAGGAGGAGGCACATAGTATGGCTGGGAAGGCACAGAACTTTCCATGCCAAAGAACAGAGAGTCCTTTGAAGGCATCGTTGGTTAGTAGGGAAAAAAAAAAACCAAAAACATACTCCTTTGGCTTCTTTGCTCAGAAATCAATCATTGGCTGCAATCTACCCACTAGATGGGCAGAGCTGGCCAGGGCAGGAGGGATGAATCCAGGAAAGCAAACACGAGCGCTAAGCAGCGGGTCAGGCAGTCGCGCTTCCTTTTTGTTTATTTTTTTTGGACACCGAGAAGTTGTAAATCATGGGTTCTCTCAGAGCCCATTTTGTGTTTAGTTCCTTAGTGCTACTACAGGCAAACTGGAGGGGGCGGGGGTGTTATGGTTTGAGAAAACCCATAACAATTCATTGTCATTTAGACAATTATTATATCACCCGATGACCCCTCCCCACCTAGAAAGGGGAATCAGGGAAAGCAAGGAAACACAAGGGTTCAAATATAAATAGATTTAATACAATAAGACTAAATAATTAACAATAATACTAAAGAACCAGTATTAATCCTGATACTAATATAGGATATACAAGAATTATACTCAGCCCATTCCACCAGCAGGAAGCTGTGCACTCCCAGCAGGGGACAGCAAATGTCAGACACTGCGAGTGCTGAGGCTTCGGGAGGAAGGGAAGGCCTCAGGGCTCCGGCACTGGGGCAAGGAGTTTCTCTGGACTGCTGCCATCAAGGGAGAGAGGAACTACACAGCAAACTTTCTAATTTATATAGAATGTGACATTCATGGCACGAAATAATCCTGTTGGTCAGCCTGGGTGAAATGCCCAGGCCTCACTCCTCCTCATCCCTGCACCTGGCAAGGCCTGGAAACACTGAGACCTTGAATCCCACATAGCTTAGCTGGCTATAAAGTAAATATTTTCACAATTCCAGACACTAGAGTCTTCCAAAAGTGGATTTTTCCCCAGCATTAGAAGAGGAAATTAATCCTGTATTGCTTAACCCAGGACAGGGGGGAATGAAATAAAAGAAATCAGGGAGATAGATCTTTGTTTCTCTGCCTGAATTCTAGCTGGCAAGCAGATTTTAAAGCCAACATAAGACATACCCACCCCTCGCGTAATGGCCACACATGACCACAGATTAGCTGTTCTTCTTTCTCGCTACATCATTCCCCTGAACTTTTAACACACTACAAAATGCACTTAGTTCCACAATTAGAGCTGTATGCTTATTGCTTATCATCCACATTAGTTTTTACTTTATGTTTTCATAATTGAAACAACAACAACAACAAAAAAAACCCTGTAAGTACTGCTGGTCATATTAGACAATATGTCAAAAGTTTCTGAATATCATGAGCAAATGCAGATTTAATATATTAACCTTGCCATAGTAATCTCCTAGTTGAGGATACCATTTCCACAGCCAGATGTTTAAAACAAGGAGCTCCTACATAGCAATTATCTAAACTGAGATTTTGGGCATGTTTGCATTCAGAAATTACTTGATTGGTAGTAAAAATAAAGCCAAAGTAGGTAGGAATTTTTAGGAATTTGTATCAGATTGTGTTACATCTGAGTCTGAGACTGTCATTCTCTAGGGCAAATGGATCACATCCAGATATATTAATGCATAAGCAAATTAAACAAGAATGATTCTTCATTTTTGCTCAACAATATGTTAAGTAAAACAGGAAAACATAATGTCTGTAAGATGACTGCTGTCGTCTCTTTTAGTGCAAGCTGCAGCACCAACCGTTTTTGCAGAAAGCAGACTGTTAACCACCATCACAAGAAGTATGTGTGTGGTGGTTTGGTGTGGTTTTTTTTGTTTGTTTGTTTTATTTTATTTTTTGTTTTTGTTTGTTTGGGTGGTTGTTTTTTTGGGGTTTTTTTGGTGTTTTTGTTTTGTTTTGGTTTGGTTTTGGTTTTGTTTTTTTTTTAAAGCAATGCTCCACTCAAGTGTTCCAACACTTCCCCGCCTTGGATAAACCAAGTTAACACATTACGCAGAATTACCGCTTCTCAGCTGAAACATGGAAACTGATGGTGCAATGTAAATGAATTACCTTAAACCACTTCTGTAGTTGCAGTTTATCACATTATCTTGCATTGAACACAGGGTAACGACATGCACATGGTCACTACCATCTCTTCTGACAAGCATCTGTTCTATTAAATACAATAACATCATCAGAAGCAGCTGGATAATACTTTTGTCTTTTCAAAGATAATGTACATACATACCCATGGCTTGGATAGAGGACAGTATCACTTCCACTGAAGTACAGCTACTTAACAGCTGCTCTGTATTAAACAACAGCGATTAGGCCATTAGTCCGCAGCAAACATGGGCTAAATCAAGTTTTCACTGCGATCTTATGCTAATGCATTTTACCTTTCTTATTACACAGAAAAAAACTACGTCCCGCTACTGTGCTGAATATGCAAATACACAAAAATTTAAGTAGCTCAGTAGCACAACTAAGCCCTCAAGAATTTATGTCCTAATGATTTGAATGGTATTCTCACTCTGCAGTCACATCAAAAAGTTATATTACTATGCTACGGCGCAGCAAAATGACTGTAGCAGCCAGGCTAGGGCCAGCCTTCACTGCTTCAAGTTTTAGAAGCCTCTTGGGAAGCCTGGACACTTGCTCAGCTGTCTGGCCCACACCGAACTCTGCATTACTATTTGAGTACAGTTGTACTCAGTCCAGCTGGATTAAAGCTAACTAGTGACATGCCTTCTGAACATAGCACAGGCATAGCCTCAGGCTCCTAGGACCTTTAGGGAGGATGTCCTCACTCACAAAGCTGAACAAGCTATTTTTGTATTCCACAAAATGGATGTTAATAGACCTGCAGTAACAAAATGTTGGTTTAAAACAGCACCTGTCTTCAGCAAAGAGATGGCTAGTGATGGCTTCCACAGTTGTTCCTAAAACACTGTGCTGCTCAAATAATTTTTTAAAGGTGCTTCATGCATCAGGCTGGCTAGGGAAGAGAAGGAGGGGGCATGCACAGGGCAGAATGACATGGAGAGGGGAAGAGAATGAAACAGTCAGCTACTGCATAGCAGAGGGCTGGGGTTTGCTTCTGGAAGCAGCTGGTCTCTCCTTTTTCCTGCTTGTTTTGCCACCATTTTTCATCCTCTGCAAGGCCTGAAAGCACCGGCAGCGCAGGGGCAGTGCATCAGCCGGAGCAGACAAGCAGCAGGGAAGGCCATGGGAAGCTCTTCGGGCCCTGATAGATTTAATCTCAGGGAGCTGATACACACCAACACAGGGTCAGAAAAACAAAGACACTAAACATTCGTATTTGCAATATCCTCAAATATGACAGATGAAACATTATTATTAAAGAAAAAGTACTAAATTTTAAGACATCAAAATGTGCCACCTTCACAATTGTGCAAATATGTAAAAATATTTCTAAAAGCAGCCAGGTATTCCTTTGGCCAGTCACATCAATTTAATAAAGTGATTTGATACAGCAGTCCTTATTCTTAAAATACTCCAAGGCTCTGAGTAATCTGAGGGAATAGATTCCAGGGAAGCAAAACAAACCAGGTGTGAGGGGTGCAGCCCTCGGCAGCGCAGGAGGAGCACAGGAGCAGCTCCCAGGGCCTGGGGAAGAAAACGGGTCCATGGCTGTGAGGACAAAGTGACCGCAGCACGGGATTGTCTGGCAGAGCTCTTGCTCTCAGTCCTTCTGCTTGAAGGCCCTTGGCCAGACTGAGATCCCGTGCAGAGCCCCAGGGTGCAGCGTTGGCAACTTACCCCCCTTCCTCTGCCTGCCTGCCTGCCTCCTGGGCAAAGGCACCCACTGGCATCGCAGCGCTGTGCCTCTCTCCTTGTCCTGCGTATGCCTGGCCATCCTCCCATGATGGTAGACTGATGGAGAAAGGAAAACTGATGAGTCCCGCTACCCCGGCATAAGGCAGATGCAGGGCGTCCCTGCTCTTCCCCCCTGCCCTTTTTCCAACTCCTCTATGAAGCTGAAGCTCGGACGTGTGAGGACAGCAGAGGGTCAGGAGTGGTGGTGCACGCCCTGGCACGGCACGGCGCTTGCAACCTCCTGTCTCGTGAGCCGGGCAGAAGGACACCAACCTGAAGGGCATTTGGATCCCCATGACGAGCATTTCCGAGAGAAATGCACTCCTGTCTCTGCAGAGCGGGCACTGGAAGCGATAAATTCCAGCGTTCAGAGCCTGTGCCTGCAGGAGAAACATAAGGAGCCCAAGTAAGGCCCTGGTGGTGCTGAGCACCTGCCGTGCCCCAGGGGCGAGGGGATGGCTCCTACCTGGATGCAGCCCCTGTGGAACCAGGCGTGTTTGCATGCTGGGCACACCATGGTGTCGTAGGACTTTTGGTCCCCCACAGGCTCCAGGCAGATGGGGCAGGTGGTGTTCTCCTCCGGAGCTGCCTCCACTGCCTGCTCTGGGCGGTGCTCCCAGCAGAGGGCCCTGGGGAGCAGAGGAAAGGGATGGGCTGGGTGAGAAGTGCCGGGTCCTTCTTCCCCGGTGGTGGCGGGGAGGAGGCGAGAGGAGGTACCTGTACGGAGACAGGAACTGGGTGACGCATCCACCCTCCACAGCACAGGGGAGATGGAAGCTGCGCCTGCAGCCCGTCATCCAGCAGGTGATGGCGGCCCCGCTCTCGCCGCAGACGAAGCAGTGCTGCAAAGAGCAGAGCAGGCCCCATCAGAAGCAGCCTCAGGGCCTCCACAGCCAGCCCCACACCTCCGGGCAGGGCACGGGATGCGGCCGCGGCTGGGTCACAGCCCACAGCTGCGCCTGGCGGAGGAGGCTGCTGTGCTGGAGCCTCTGTGGAGCTGCTGGGAGCAAGACGTTTGTGCCAGAGCTGCTTGGAAGGGTGGGGATTTCTTTCCTGGGGTCTGGGCTAAGCTCTGGCAAACGTCTCCTGGCACAAATCCCCCTGCTCTTCTCAGATCCTCACCTTGCATTCTGCACACCGGATTGCACGTCGAATATCCTCAGGGAGGAATCCCATTAATCCGACGTCCTCGTCCTGTTGCTGAAAAAGCTGGTCGGCAAAAAACTGCAGAGGAGAAAAGAGGAGGAGCTGATGAGCAGAGCGGGACAGGGATTGCCTGTCGGAAAGCTGGAGGGAGCCCCGAGGGAACTCACCAGGCAAAACTCATGGGCACAGAGCCCACGCTTCTGCAGCTTGCGCCCGCAGATCCCCGGGTCAGCCTCTGCCCGGCGACACAGCATGCATGCTGGGGGGGAGAGAGCAAATGGCACCAGGAATGAGCACCTCTGTGGGGCTGGGGGAAGCGTCCCTGAGCGATTGCCCCCAAGGGCCTGTCTGTCCCTGCCCAGCTGGGGCATTGCAGGCAGGGGTGTCCCAGCAGGTGCCCACTGCCCCAGCCTGGGCCCCGCTCGCCGGGGCGCTCGGGGAGCTCCTGCCTCCCCCCACCAACCGCTCTCGGCCCCACGCTGACCACCGCGATGGCCCTTCTGCCGGGCTTGGGGAGGGATGCTTTGCTCTCACCCTGCTCCATCGAGTCGGGGGCCTTCTCCTTCGTGGCTGACATGGCACACGATGACGGTGAGTGTTTGGAGAGTCCCTGTCCCAGCAGCGCTGGGCTGTCTCCTCCAAATGCTCCTCCGCTGACCCTGCGGGAGAAGCGGGACGTGGGTGAGCTTGCAGCACAGGCCCAGAGCCCCGAGGTGTGGGGCTCCCTCCTCCCTCGGCAGCCCTGCGCAAGCCCCGTTCCTCCCCTGCCCTCTTCCTCACCTCTCCAGGTCGCACTGATGCCCGGCTGCGGCCTTTTTGTAGCCTTGGCCCCGTGTGTCACACTGGCCACTGTGACATCAGCACCATTGGCCTGCGTGCGCCCCAAACATGGACAGGGATGCCCTCGGCCACCTGCCACCCACTGTGCCTTGGAGTCAGGCAAAATCCAACAGGGCAACCTGCTCCAGGGACCCCGCTTAAGCTGGCGCTCGGACTAAATGGTCCCAAGTGGTGTTGCCAAAGTTCTATAGTGCAAATGCATTCTGAGGACAGGGAAAAAAACCAACAACGCAAACCCAAAATGAAAACATGACTGAGATGAATTTCGGAAGGCACAGAGAAGAAAACAAAAAGAACAGAACTTCAGAGAAAATACAGACTTTCTTCTTCATCTATGTGGTACTTTGGCTATTTCTTCTTTCATCTTCTGTCCTCTAACTTGTCCCTCTCACGAGAAGACAGGTTTCATCCTTCTTATCTCAGCAGTGTATTTCCCCAATCCTTGACTTGCCATTTAAACTCTGGTTTACCTGAAATAAACAACAAGGGATTCTCAGCGGAAGAGACTTGCACAAGCCTCTCGACTGCTGACCATTCACCTCTCCCAATGCTCACAGCCATCTCCTAACACACCCGAGCTTCCCGTCCTTCTGCGAGGGAAAGATTCTAGAAAAGTCTAGGAAGGAGCAGGTAGGACAGGGAAGACTGAAACCTTCCCTTGCTCGCCGCCTTCCTGAAGGCCTACGAGGATGTCTCGTGGAGAAATAGAAGAAAACCCAACCGGAGGGAAGTGCAGAGCAGAGGCCATTTACCCTCAGAAACTTACTGTACCTGGGCTCGGTACTTTCCGTAGAGGGCAGCCGAAGGAGCTGTTTCTTCAGTCCCTGGGGGGCTTTGGCAACGGTGCTGCAGTACAAGCTTCGATCCAGGGGTGGGAGGAGTCCCCAGGGGAAGGCAGCCCAGGCTGCGGGCTCAGGTGAGCGCCCCGGCAGCAGGACCATTTCCTCACCAAGCACCGCGGAGCCCACCACTGAACCTGCCAGGTGTGAGGGGTGCACCCAGCCCAACTGGGCAAGCAGGACTTGGGCTCAGGTATCGCCCACCAGCGGGCCTGACTGAAATCATCATTTAATCATCCTCTGAATTGCCTCTTAAGCCACTGCCAAACCACTGTTTCGGACTTGTGGGTGATGTGGTGGTTGGAGGCCGTCTTGGGTATAGCCATCATATGGATGGACCACTTGGTGGATGAGGAACTGGCTAGATGGCCGCACTCAAAGGGTTTACATTCAATGGCTCAACGTCCAAGTGGAGAGCAGTGACGAGTGGTGTTCTCAGGGGTCAGTACTGGGACCGGTGCTGTTTGACATCTTTGTTGGGGACACGGACAGTGGGACTGAGCGCACCCTCAGCAAGTTTGCCGATGACACCAAGTTGTGTGGCGCGGTCGACACGCTGGAGGGAAGGGATGCCATCCAGAGGGACCTGGACAGGCTGGAGAGGCCGGCCCGTGCGAACCTCATGAAGGTCCACCAGACCAAGTGTAAGGTCCTGCACCTGGGTCATGGCAATCCCAGGCACAAATCCCGGTTGGGTGGAGAATGGCTTGAGAGCAGGCCTGAGGAGAAGGAGCTGGGGGTGCAGGTGGATGAGAAGCTCAACATGAGCCGGCAATGCGCGCTTGCAGCCCAGAAAGCCAACTGCATCCTGGGCTGCATCAAAGGCAGCGTGGCCAGCAGGTCGAGGGAGGTGATTCGGCCCTTCTACTCCGCTCTGGTGAGAGCCCACCCTGGAGTACTGTGCTCAGCCCTGGAGCCCTCAGCACAAGAAGGACATGGACCTGTTGGAATGGGTCCAGCGGAGGGCCACAAAGATGATCAGAGGGCTGGAGCACCTCTGCTATGAGGACGGGCTGAGAGAGTTGGGGTTGTTCAGCCTGGAGAAGAGAAGGCTCTGGGGAGACCTTATGGCAGCCTTCCAGTACCTAAGGTGGGCCTACAGGAAAGATGGGGAGGGACTCTTGATCAGGGAGTGTAATGACAGGACGAGGGGTAAGGGTCTCAAACTGAATTGGATATTAGGAAGAAATTCTCTCCTGTGAGGGTGGTGAGGTGGTGGAACAGGCTGCCCAGGGAGGTTGTGGATGCTCCATCCCTGGAAGCGTTCAAGACCAGGCTGGATGGGGCTTTGAGCAGCCTGGTCTAGCGGGAGGCGTCCCTGCCCAGGGCAGGGAGCTTGGAACTAGATGATCTTTCAGGTCCCTTCCAACCCAAACCATTCTATGGTGCTGTGATTCTATGATCACAAAACGAGAGAGCTCCTTTCCTTCCTCACTGACGACAAATGAGCGTGGAATCTCCCAGTCTCCCAGTGCTGAGATTAACGACAAAGTTTATTGTCCAGGAGGGGGGGCATCAGGGCCAGCACTTGGGGATGGGGCGCGGCTGGTCCCGCGTCGTTGTCTGGGCCGACTGTAGGGATTTTGGGCCCGACGCTGGACGCGAGAGCTTCCTCTAATCCGCACGGGCCCGGGGCTGCTGGAACGGCTGCCGCTCTCGAGCGCTGGGGAGTCGCAGGAGGACCCCGATGGCAGCTGGCTGGCGGTGCTGGGGCTGCTGGTCTCAGGTGCTGTGGAGCGGTGGGACGGCCCCAGCACCGCCTGGCTGTTGGTGCTGCTCTCAGCACTCGGGGCTGGCGCAGGGCTCCTGGTGCGGCGTGTTCGTCTGGGCCGGCTGTAGGGATTTGGGGCCCGACGCTGTGTGCGGGAGAGATCTCGCACCCGCGTGGGCCCAGGGGTGCTGGCGCGGCTGCTGCCCTCGAGCGCTGGGGAGCCGCAGGAGGACCCCGATGGCAGCTGGCTGGCAGTGCTGGGGCTGCCGGTGTTGGGTGCTGGGGAGCCGTGGGACGGCCCCGGCCCCGCCTGGCTGGGGGTGCTGCTCCCCACACTTGGGGCTGGCTCACACCTGCTCTCATGGCGTCTTCTAGGCCGGCTGTATGGAATTTGGGCTCGATGTTGCAGCCGAGAGCGGGTTCGCATGCGGTCAGGTCCAGGTGGGCTGGAGCAGCTGCCGCTCTCACGAGCTGGTGAGCTGTGGCCCGGCCTAGATGCCACCGGGCTACCGGTGCCAGGGCTGCTGGTCCCAGGTGCCGGGGAGCCCCGGGAAGGCCCTGCTTCTGCCTGGCTGGGGGTGCTGGGGCCGGCGAGCTGCGAGCTGGCACTGGAGGCTGTAAGGGGAAGCAGGAAGGTCAAGGGCACGGCCCCCCAGGCCCGGGGCAGGATAGGCCAGGAGCGGTGCCCCCAGCCCTCCTGGAGCAGAGAGGCTCTGCCAAGCCCACCCTGGGCACCCGCTGCCAGGCCTTGCCTGGCCCCTGGCCCCGGGGCACCCGGGTGCTTTGCCTCTTACCGGTGCCCAGGCCAGCACAGCTGTCGCACTCCCAGCTGGCCGTGCTGCGGCTCAAAGAGGAGCACCGCCTGTGGGTGCCCTCGGCAGCGCAGGAGGAGCACAGGAGCAGCTCCCAGGGCCTGGGGAAGAAAACGGGTCCATGGCTGTGAGGACAAAGTGACCGCAGCACGGGATTGTCTGGCAGAGCTCTTGCTCTCAGTCCTTCTGCTTGAAGGCCTTGGCCAGACTGAGATCCCGTGCAGAGCCCCAGGGTGCAGCGTTGGCAACTTACCCCCCTTCCTCTGCCTGCTGCCTGCCTCCTGGGCAAAGGCACCCACTGGCATCGCAGCGGCTGTGCCTCTCTCCTTGTCCTGCGTATGCCTGGCCATCCTCCCATGATGGTAGACTGATGGAGAAAGGAAAACTGATGAGTCCCCGCTACCCCGGCATAAGGCAGATGCAGGGCGTCCCTGCTCTTCCCCCCCTGCCCTTTTTCCAACTCCTCTATGAAGCTGAAGCTCGGACGTGTGAGACAGCAGAGGGTCAGGAGTGGTGGTGCACGCCCTGGCACGGCACGGCGCTTGCAACCTCCTGTCTCGTGAGCCGGGCAGAAGGACACCAACCTGAAGGGCATTTGGATCCCCATGACGAGCATTTCCGAGAGAAATGCACTCCTGTCTCTGCAGAGCGGGCACTGGAAGCGATAAATTCCAGCGTTCAGAGCCTGTGCCTGCAGGAGAAACATAAGGAGCCCAAGTAAGGCCCTGGTGGTGCTGAGCACCTGCCGTGCCCCAGGGGCGAGGGGATGGCTCCTACCTGGATGCAGCCCCTGTGGAACCAGGCGTGTTTGCATGCTGGGCACACCATGGTGTCGTAGGACTTTTGGTCCCCCACAGGCTCCAGGCAGATGGGGCAGGTGGTGTTCTCCTCCGGAGCTGCCTCCACTGCCTGCTCTGGGCGGTGCTCCCAGCAGAGGGCCCTGGGGAGCAGAGGAAAGGGATGGGCTGGGTGAGAAGTGCCGGGTCCTTCTTCCCCGGTGGTGGCGGGGAGGAGGCGAGAGGAGGTACCTGTACGGAGACAGGAACTGGGTGACGCATCCACCCTCCACAGCACAGGGGAGATGGAAGCTGCGCCTGCAGCCCGTCATCCAGCAGGTGATGGCGGCCCCCGCTCTCGCCGCAGACGAAGCAGTGCTGCAAAGAGCAGAGCAGGCCCCATCAGAAGCAGCCTCAGGGCCTCCACAGCCAGCCCCACACCTCCGGGCAGGGCACGGGATGCGGCCGCGGCTGGGTCACAGCCCACAGCTGCGCCTGGCGGAGGAGGCTGCTGTGCTGGAGCCTCTGTGGAGCTGCTGGGAGCAAGACGTTTGTGCCAGAGCTGCTTGGAAGGGTGGGGATTTCTTTCCTGGGGTCTGGGCTAAGCTCTGGCAAACGTCTCCTGGCACAAATCCCCCTGCTCTTCTCAGATCCTCACCTTGCATTCTGCACACCGGATTGCACGTCGAATATCCTCAGGGAGGAATCCCATTAATCCGACGTCCTCGTCCTGTTGCTGAAAAAGCTGGTCGGCAAAAAACTGCAGAGGAGAAAAGAGGAGGAGCTGATGAGCAGAGCGGGACAGGGATTGCCTGTCGGAAAGCTGGAGGGAGCCCCGAGGGAACTCACCAGGCAAAACTCATGGGCACAGAGCCCACGCTTCTGCAGCTTGCGCCCGCAGATCCCCGGGTCAGCCTCTGCCCGGCGACACAGCATGCATGCTGGGGGGGAGAGAGCAAATGGCACCAGGAATGAGCACCTCTGTGGGGCTGGGGGAAGCGTCCCTGAGCGATTGCCCCCAAGGGCCTGTCTGTCCCTGCCCAGCTGGGGCATTGCAGGCAGGGGTGTCCCAGCAGGTGCCCACTGCCCAGCCTGGGCCCCGCTCGCCGGGGCGCTCGGGGAGCTCCTGCCTCCCCCCACCACCGCTCTCGGCCCCACGCTGACCACCGCGATGGCCCTTCTGCCGGGCTTGGGGAGGGATGCTTTGCTCTCACCCTGCTCCATCGAGTCGGGGGCCTTCTCCTTCGTGGCTGACATGGCACACGATGACGGTGAGTGTTTGGAGAGTCCCTGTCCCAGCAGCGCTGGGCTGTCTCCTCCAAATGCTCCTCCGCTGACCCTGCGGGAGAAGCGGGACGTGGGTGAGCTTGCAGCACAGGCCCAGAGCCCCGAGGTGTGGGGCTCCCTCCTCCCTCGGCAGCCCTGCGCAAGCCCCGTTCCTCCCCTGCCCTCTGCTCACCTCTCCAGGTCGCACTGATGCCCGGCTGCGGCCTTTTTGTAGCCTTGGCCCCCGTGTGTCACACTGGCCACTGTGACATCAGCACCATTGGCCTGCGTGCGCCCCAAACATGGACAGGGATGCCCTCGGCCACCTGCCACCCACTGTGCCTTGGAGTCAGGCAAAATCCAACAGGGCAACCTGCTCCAGGGACCCCGCTTAAGCTGGCGCTCGGACTAAATGGTCCCAAGTGGTGTTGCCAAAGTTCTATAGTGCAAATGCATTCTGAGGACAGGGAAAAAAACCAACAACCCAAACCCAAAATGAAAACATGACTGAGATGAATTTCGGAAGGCACAGAGAAGAAAACAAAAAGAACAGAACTTCAGAGAAAATACAGACTTTCTTCTTCATCTATGTGGTACTTTGGCTATTTCTTCTTTCATCTTCTGTCCTCTAACTTGTCCCTCTCACGAGAAGACAGGTTTCATCCTTCTTATCTCAGCAGTGTATTTCCCCAATCCTTGACTTGCCATTTAAACTCTGGTTTACCTGAAATAAACAACAAGGGATTCTCAGCGGAAGAGACTTGCACAAGCCTCTCGACTGCTGACCATTCACCTCTCCCAATGCTCACAGCCATCTCCTAACACACCCGAGCTTCCCGTCCTTCTGCGAGGGAAAGATTCTAGAAAAGTCTAGGAAGGAGCAGGTAGGACAGGGAAGACTGAAACCTTCCCTTGCTCGCCGCCTTCCTGAAGGCCTACGAGGATGTCTCGTGGAGAATAGAAGAAAACCCAACCGGAGGGAAGTGCAGAGCAGAGGCCATTTACCCTCAGAAACTTACTGTACCTGGGCTCGGTACTTTCCGTAGAGGGCAGCCGAAGGAGCTGTTTCTTCAGTCCCTGGGGGGCTTTGGCAACGGTGCTGCAGTACAAGCTTCGATCCAGGGGTGGGAGGAGTCCCCAGGGGAAGGCAGCCCAGGCTGCGGGCTCAGGTGAGCGCCCCGGCAGCAGGACCATTTCCTCACCAAGCCCGCGGAGCCCACCACTGAACCTGCCAGGTGTGAGGGTGCTCCCAGCCCGACTGGGCAAGCAGGACTTGGGCCCAGGCATTGCCCACCAGCGGGCCTGACTGAAATCATCATTTAATCATCCTCTGAATTGCCTCTTAAGCCACTGCCAAACCACTGTTTCGGACTTGTGGGTGATGTGGTGGTTGGAGGCCGTCTTGGGTATAGCGATCATATGGATGGACCACTTGGTGGATAAGGAACTGGCTAGATGGCCGCACTCAAAGGGTTTACAGTCAATGGCTCAACGTCCAAGTGGAGAGCAGTGACGAGTGGTGTTCTCAGGGGTCAGTACTGGGACCGGTGCTGTTTGACGTCTTTGTTGGGGACACGGACAGTGGGATTGAGCGCACCCTCAGCAAGTTTGCCGATGACACCAAGCTGTGTGGTGCGGTCGACACGCTGGAGGGAAGGGATGCCATCCAGAGGGACCTGGACAGGCTGGAGAGGCCGGCCCGTGCGAACCTCATGAAGGTCCACCAGACCAAGTGTAAGGTCCTGCACCTGGGTCATGGCAATCCCAGGCACAAATCCCGGTTGGGTGGAGAATGGCTTGAGAGCAGGCCTGAGGAGAAGGAGCTGGGGGTGCAGGTGGATGAGAAGCTCAACATGAGCCGGCAATGCGCGCTTGCAGCCCAGAAAGCCAACTGCATCCTGGGCTGCATCAAAAGCAGCGTGGCCAGCAGGTCGAGGGAGGTGATTCGGCCCTTCTACTCCGCTCTGGTGAGAGCCCACCCTGGAGTACTGTGCTCAGCCCTGGAGCCCTCAGCACAAGAAGGACATGGACCTGTTGGAATGGGTCCAGCGGAGGGCCACAAAGACGATCAGAGGGCTGGAGCACCTCTGCTATGAGGACGGGCTGAGAGAGTTGGGGTTGTTCAGCCTGGAGAAGAGAGAGGCTCTGGGAGACCTTATGGCAGCCTTCCAGTACCTAAGGTGGGCCTACAGGAAAGATGGGGAGGGACTCTTGATCAGGGAGTGTAATGACAGGACGAGGGGTAAGGGTCTCAAACTGAATTGGATATTAGGAAGAAATTCTCTCCTGTGAGGGTGGTGAGGTGGTGGAACAGGCTGCCCAGGGAGGTTGTGGATGCTCCATCCCTGGAAGCGTTCAAGACCAGGCTGGATGGGGCTTTGAGCAGCCTGGTCTAGCGGGAGGCGTCCCTGCCCAGGGCAGGGAGCTTGGAACTAGATGATCTTTCAGGTCCCTTCCAACCCAAACCATTCTATGGTGCTGTGATTCTATGATCACAAAACGAGAGAGCTCCTTTCCTTCCTCACTGACGACAAATGAGCGTGGAATCTCCCAGTCTCCCAGTGCTGAGATTAACGACAAAGTTTATTGTCCAGGAGGGGGGGCATCAGGGCCAGCACTTGGGGATGGGGCGCGGCTGGTCCCGCGTCGTTGTCTGGGCCGACTGTAGGGATTTTGGGCCCGACGCTGGACGCGAGAGCTTCCTCTAATCCGCACGGGCCCGGGGCTGCTGGAACGGCTGCCGCTCTCGAGCGCTGGGGAGTCGCAGGAGGACCCCGATGGCAGCTGGCTGGCGGTGCTGGGGCTGCTGGTCTCAGGTGCTGTGGAGCGGTGGGACGGCCCCAGCACCGCCTGGCTGTTGGTGCTGCTCTCAGCACTCGGGGCTGGCGCAGGGCTCCTGGTGCGGCGTGTTCGTCTGGGCCGGCTGTAGGGATTTGGGGCCCGACGCTGTGTGCGGGAGAGATCTCGCACCCGCGTGGGCCCAGGGGTGCTGGCGCGGCTGCTGCCCTCGAGCGCTGGGGAGCCGCAGGAGGACCCCGATGGCAGCTGGCTGGCAGTGCTGGGGCTGCCGGTGTTGGGTGCTGGGGAGCCGTGGGACGGCCCCGGCCCCGCCTGGCTGGGGGTGCTGCTCCCCACACTTGGGGCTGGCTCACACCTGCTCTCATGGCGTCTTCTAGGCCGGCTGTATGGAATTTGGGCTCGATGTTGCAGCCGAGAGCGGGTTCGCATGCGGTCAGGTCCAGGTGGGCTGGAGCAGCTGCCGCTCTCACGAGCTGGTGAGCTGTGGCCCGGCCTAGATGCCACCGGGCTACCGGTGCCAGGGCTGCTGGTCCCAGGTGCCGGGGAGCCCCGGGAAGGCCCTGCTTCTGCCTGGCTGGGGGTGCTGGGGCCGGCGAGCTGCGAGCTGGCACTGGAGGCTGTAAGGGGAAGCAGGAAGGTCAAGGGCACGGCCCCCCAGGCCCGGGGCAGGATAGGCCAGGAGCGGTGCCCCCCAGCCCTCCTGGAGCAGAGAGGCTCTGCCAAGCCCACCCTGGGCACCCGCTGCCAGGCCTTGCCTGGCCCCTGGCCCCGGGGCACCCGGGTGCTTTGCCTCTTACCGGTGCCCAGGCCAGCACAGCTGTCGCACTCCCAGCTGGCCGTGCTGCGGCTCAAAGAGGAGCACCGCCTGTGGGTGCCCTCGGCAGCGCAGGAGGAGCACAGGAGCAGCTCCCAGGGCCTGGGGAAGAAAACGGGTCCATGGCTGTGAGGACAAAGTGACCGCAGCATGGGATTGTCTGGCAGAGCTCTTGCTCTCAGTCCTTCTGCTTGAAGGCCTTGGCCAGACTGAGATCCCGTGCAGAGCCCCAGGGTGCAGCGTTGGCAACTTACCCCCCTTCCTCTGCCTGCTGCCTGCCTCCTGGGCAAAGGCACCCACTGGCATCGCAGCGGCTGTGCCTCTCTCCTTGTCCTGCGTATGCCTGGCCATCCTCCCATGATGGTAGACTGATGGAGAAAGGAAAACTGATGAGTCCCCGCTACCCCGGCATAAGGCAGATGCAGGGCGTCCCTGCTCTTCCCCCCCTGCCCTTTTTCCAACTCCTCTATGAAGCTGAAGCTCGGACGTGTGAGACAGCAGAGGGTCAGGAGTGGTGGTGCACGCCCTGGCACGGCACGGCGCTTGCAACCTCCTGTCTCGTGAGCCGGGCAGAAGGACACCAACCTGAAGGGCATTTGGATCCCCATGACGAGCATTTCCGAGAGAAATGCACTCCTGTCTCTGCAGAGCGGGCACTGGAAGCGATAAATTCCAGCGTTCAGAGCCCTGTGCCTGCAGGAGAAACATAAGGAGCCCAAGTAAGGCCCTGGTGGTGCTGAGCACCTGCCGTGCCCCAGGGGCGAGGGGATGGCTCCTACCTGGATGCAGCCCCTGTGGAACCAGGCGTGTTTGCATGCTGGGCACACCATGGTGTCGTAGGACTTTTGGTCCCCCACAGGCTCCAGGCAGATGGGGCAGGTGGTGTTCTCCTCCGGAGCTGCCTCCACTGCCTGCTCTGGGCGGTGCTCCCAGCAGAGGGCCCTGGGGAGCAGAGGAAAGGGATGGGCTGGGTGAGAAGTGCCGGGTCCTTCTTCCCCGGTGGTGGCGGGGAGGAGGCGAGAGGAGGTACCTGTACGGAGACAGGAACTGGGTGACGCATCCACCCTCCACAGCACAGGGGAGATGGAAGCTGCGCCTGCAGCCCGTCATCCAGCAGGTGATGGCGGCCCCGCTCTCGCCGCAGACGAAGCAGTGCTGCAAAGAGCAGAGCAGGCCCCATCAGAAGCAGCCTCAGGGCCTCCACAGCCAGCCCCACACCTCCGGGCAGGGCACGGGATGCGGCCGCGGCTGGGTCACAGCCCACAGCTGCGCCTGGCGGAGGAGGCTGCTGTGCTGGAGCCTCTGTGGAGCTGCTGGGAGCAAGACGTTTGTGCCAGAGCTGCTTGGAAGGGTGGGGATTTCTTTCCTGGGGTCTGGGCTAAGCTCTGGCAAACGTCTCCTGGCACAAATCCCCCTGCTCTTCTCAGATCCTCACCTTGCATTCTGCACACCGGATTGCACGTCGAATATCCTCAGGGAGGAATCCCATTAATCCGACGTCCTCGTCCTGTTGCTGAAAAAGCTGGTCGGCAAAAAAACTGCAGAGGAGAAAAGAGGAGGAGCTGATGAGCAGAGCGGGACAGGGATTGCCTGTCGGAAAGCTGGAGGGAGCCCCGAGGGAACTCACCAGGCAAAACTCATGGGCACAGAGCCCACGCTTCTGCAGCTTGCGCCCGCAGATCCCCGGGTCAGCCTCTGCCCGGCGACACAGCATGCATGCTGGGGGGGAGAGAGCAAATGGCACCAGGAATGAGCACCTCTGTGGGGCTGGGGGAAGCGTCCCTGAGCGATTGCCCCCAAGGGCCTGTCTGTCCCTGCCCAGCTGGGGCATTGCAGGCAGGGGTGTCCCAGCAGGTGCCCACTGCCCAGCCTGGGCCCCGCTCGCCGGGGCGCTCGGGGAGCTCCTGCCTCCCCCCACCACCGCTCTCGGCCCCACGCTGACCACCGCGATGGCCCTTCTGCCGGGCTTGGGGAGGGATGCTTTGCTCTCACCCCTGCTCCATCGAGTCGGGGGCCTTCTCCTTCGTGGCTGACATGGCACACGATGACGGTGAGTGTTTGGAGAGTCCCTGTCCCAGCAGCGCTGGGCTGTCTCCTCCAAATGCTCCTCCGCTGACCCTGCGGGAGAAGCGGGACGTGGGTGAGCTTGCAGCACAGGCCCAGAGCCCCGAGGTGTGGGGCTCCCTCCTCCCTCGGCAGCCCTGCGCAAGCCCCGTTCCTCCCCTGCCCTCTCCTCACCTCTCCAGGTCGCACTGATGCCCGGCTGCGGCCTTTTTGTAGCCTTGGCCCCCGTGTGTCACACTGGCCACTGTGACATCAGCACCATTGGCCTGCGTGCGCCCCAAACATGGACAGGGATGCCCTCGGCCACCTGCCACCCACTGTGCCTTGGAGTCAGGCAAAATCCAACAGGGCAACCTGCTCCAGGGACCCCCGCTTAAGCTGGCGCTCGGACTAAATGGTCCCAAGTGGTGTTGCCAAAGTTCTATAGTGCAAATGCATTCTGAGGACAGGGAAAAAACCAACAACCCAAACCCAAAATGAAAACATGACTGAGATGAATTTCGGAAGGCACAGAGAAGAAAACAAAAAGAACAGAACTTCAGAGAAAATACAGACTTTCTTCTTCATCTATGTGGTACTTTGGCTATTTCTTCTTTCATCTTCTGTCCTCTAACTTGTCCCTCTCACGAGAAGACAGGTTTCATCCTTCTTATCTCAGCAGTGTATTTCCCCAATCCTTGACTTGCCATTTAAACTCTGGTTTACCTGAAATAAACAACAAGGGATTCTCAGCGGAAGAGACTTGCACAAGCCTCTCGACTGCTGACCATTCACCTCTCCCAATGCTCACAGCCATCTCCTAACACACCCGAGCTTCCCGTCCTTCTGCGAGGGAAAGATTCTAGAAAAGTCTAGGAAGGAGCAGGTAGGACAGGGAAGACTGAAACCTTCCCTTGCTCGCCGCCTTCCTGAAGGCCTACGAGGATGTCTCGTGGAGAAATAGAAGAAAACCCAACCGGAGGGAAGTGCAGAGCAGAGGCCATTTACCCTCAGAAACTTACTGTACCTGGGCTCGGTACTTTCCGTAGAGGGCAGCCGAAGGAGCTGTTTCTTCAGTCCCTGGGGGGCTTTGGCAACGGTGCTGCAGTACAAGCTTCGATCCAGGGGTGGGAGGAGTCCCCAGGGGAAGGCAGCCCAGGCTGCGGGCTCAGGTGAGCGCCCCGGCAGCAGGACCATTTTCCTCACCAAGCACCTGCGGAGCCCACCACTGAACCTGCCAGGTGTGAGGGTGCTCCCAGCCCGACTGGGCAAGCAGGACTTGGGCCCAGGCATTGCCCACCAGCGGGCCTGACTGAAATCATCATTTAATCATCCTCTGAATTGCCTCTTAAGCCACTGCCAAACCACTGTTTCGGACTTGTGGGTGATGTGGTGGTTGGAGGCCGTCTTGGGTATAGCGATCATATGGATGGACCACTTGGTGGATAAGGAACTGGCTAGATGGCCGCACTCAAAGGGTTTACAGTCAATGGCTCAACGTCCAAGTGGAGAGCAGTGACGAGTGGTGTTCTCAGGGGTCAGTACTGGGACCGGTGCTGTTTGACGTCTTTGTTGGGGACACGGACAGTGGGATTGAGCGCACCCTCAGCAAGTTTGCCGATGACACCAAGCTGTGTGGTGCGGTCGACACGCTGGAGGGAAGGGATGCCATCCAGAGGGACCTGGACAGGCTGGAGAGGCCGGCCCGTGCGAACCTCATGAAGGTCCACCAGACCAAGTGTAAGGTCCTGCACCTGGGTCATGGCAATCCCAGGCACAAATCCCGGTTGGGTGGAGAATGGCTTGAGAGCAGGCCTGAGGAGAAGGAGCTGGGGGTGCAGGTGGATGAGAAGCTCAACATGAGCCGGCAATGCGCGCTTGCAGCCCAGAAAGCCAACTGCATCCTGGGCTGCATCAAAAGCAGCGTGGCCAGCAGGTCGAGGGAGGTGATTCGGCCCTTCTACTCCGCTCTGGTGAGAGCCCACCCTGGAGTACTGTGCTCAGCCCTGGAGCCCTCAGCACAAGAAGGACATGGACCTGTTGGAATGGGTCCAGCGGAGGGCCACAAAGACGATCAGAGGGCTGGAGCACCTCTGCTATGAGGACGGGCTGAGAGAGTTGGGGTTGTTCAGCCTGGAGAAGAGAGAGGCTCTGGGGAGACCTTATGGCAGCCTTCCAGTACCTAAGGTGGGCCTACAGGAAAGATGGGGAGGGACTCTTGATCAGGGAGTGTAATGACAGGACGAGGGGTAAGGGTCTCAAACTGAATTGGATATTAGGAAGAAATTCTCTCCTGTGAGGGTGGTGAGGTGGTGGAACAGGCTGCCCAGGGAGGTTGTGGATGCTCCATCCCTGGAAGCGTTCAAGACCAGGCTGGATGGGGCTTTGAGCAGCCTGGTCTAGCGGGAGGCGTCCCTGCCCAGGGCAGGGAGCTTGGAACTAGATGATCTTTCAGGTCCCTTCCAACCCAAACCATTCTATGGTGCTGTGATTCTATGATCACAAAACGAGAGAGCTCCTTTCCTTCCTCACTGACGACAAATGAGCGTGGAATCTCCCAGTCTCCCAGTGCTGAGATTAACGACAAAGTTTATTGTCCAGGAGGGGGGGCATCAGGGCCAGCACTTGGGGATGGGGCGCGGCTGGTCCCGCGTCGTTGTCTGGGCCGACTGTAGGGATTTTGGGCCCGACGCTGGACGCGAGAGCTTCCTCTAATCCGCACGGGCCCGGGGCTGCTGGAACGGCTGCCGCTCTCGAGCGCTGGGGAGTCGCAGGAGGACCCCGATGGCAGCTGGCTGGCGGTGCTGGGGCTGCTGGTCTCAGGTGCTGTGGAGCGGTGGGACGGCCCCAGCACCGCCTGGCTGTTGGTGCTGCTCTCAGCACTCGGGGCTGGCGCAGGGCTCCTGGTGCGGCGTGTTCGTCTGGGCCGGCTGTAGGGATTTGGGGCCCGACGCTGTGTGCGGGAGAGATCTCGCACCCGCGTGGGCCCAGGGGTGCTGGCGCGGCTGCTGCCCTCGAGCGCTGGGGAGCCGCAGGAGGACCCCGATGGCAGCTGGCTGGCAGTGCTGGGGCTGCCGGTGTTGGGTGCTGGGGAGCCGTGGGACGGCCCCGGCCCCGCCTGGCTGGGGGTGCTGCTCCCCACACTTGGGGCTGGCTCACACCTGCTCTCATGGCGTCTTCTAGGCCGGCTGTATGGAATTTGGGCTCGATGTTGCAGCCGAGAGCGGGTTCGCATGCGGTCAGGTCCAGGTGGGCTGGAGCAGCTGCCGCTCTCACGAGCTGGTGAGCTGTGGCCCGGCCTAGATGCCACCGGGCTACCGGTGCCAGGGCTGCTGGTCCCAGGTGCCGGGGAGCCCCAGGGAAGGCCCTGCTTTCTGCCTGGCTGGGGGTGCTGGGGCCGGCGAGCTGCGAGCTGGCACTGGAGGCTGTAAGGGGAAGCAGGAAGGTCAAGGGCACGGCCCCCCAGGCCCGGGGCAGGATAGGCCAGGAGCGGTGCCCCCAGCCCTCCTGGAGCAGAGAGGCTCTGCCAAGCCCACCCTGGGCACCCGCTGCCAGGCCTTGCCTGGCCCCTGGCCCCGGGGCACCCGGGTGCTTTGCCTCTTACCGGTGCCCAGGCCAGCACAGCTGTCGCACTCCCAGCTGGCCGTGCTGCGGCTCAAAGAGGAGCACCGCCTGTGGGTGCCCTCGGCAGCGCAGGAGGAGCACAGGAGCAGCTCCCAGGGCCTGGGGAAGAAAACGGGTCCATGGCTGTGAGGACAAAGTGACCGCAGCACGGGATTGTCTGGCAGAGCTCTTGCTCTCAGTCCTTCTGCTTGAAGGCCTTGGCCAGACTGAGATCCCGTGCAGAGCCCCAGGGTGCAGCGTTGGCAACTTACCCCCCTTCCTCTGCCTGCTGCCTGCCTCCTGGGCAAAGGCACCCACTGGCATCGCAGCGGCTGTGCCTCTCTCCTTGTCCTGCGTATGCCTGGCCATCCTCCCATGATGGTAGACTGATGGAGAAAGGAAAACTGATGAGTCCCCGCTACCCCGGCATAAGGCAGATGCAGGGCGTCCCTGCTCTTCCCCCCCTGCCCTTTTTCCAACTCCTCTATGAAGCTGAAGCTCGGACGTGTGAGACAGCAGAGGGTCAGGAGTGGTGGTGCACGCCCTGGCACGGCACGGCGCTTGCAACCTCCTGTCTCGTGAGCCGGGCAGAAGGACACCAACCTGAAGGGCATTTGGATCCCCATGACGAGCATTTCCGAGAGAAATGCACTCCTGTCTCTGCAGAGCGGGCACTGGAAGCGATAAATTCCAGCGTTCAGAGCCTGTGCCTGCAGGAGAAACATAAGGAGCCCAAGTAAGGCCCTGGTGGTGCTGAGCACCTGCCGTGCCCCAGGGGCGAGGGGATGGCTCCTACCTGGATGCAGCCCCTGTGGAACCAGGCGTGTTTGCATGCTGGGCACACCATGGTGTCGTAGGACTTTTGGTCCCCCACAGGCTCCAGGCAGATGGGGCAGGTGGTGTTCTCCTCCGGAGCTGCCTCCACTGCCTGCTCTGGGCGGTGCTCCCAGCAGAGGGCCCTGGGGAGCAGAGGAAAGGGATGGGCTGGGTGAGAAGTGCCGGGTCCTTCTTCCCCGGTGGTGGCGGGGAGGAGGCGAGAGGAGGTACCTGTACGGAGACAGGAACTGGGTGACGCATCCACCCTCCACAGCACAGGGGAGATGGAAGCTGCGCCTGCAGCCCGTCATCCAGCAGGTGATGGCGGCCCCCGCTCTCGCCGCAGACGAAGCAGTGCTGCAAAGAGCAGAGCAGGCCCCATCAGAAGCAGCCTCAGGGCCTCCACAGCCAGCCCCACACCTCCGGGCAGGGCACGGGATGCGGCCGCGGCTGGGTCACAGCCCACAGCTGCGCCTGGCGGAGGAGGCTGCTGTGCTGGAGCCTCTGTGGAGCTGCTGGGAGCAAGACGTTTGTGCCAGAGCTGCTTGGAAGGGTGGGGATTTCTTTCCTGGGGTCTGGGCTAAGCTCTGGCAAACGTCTCCTGGCACAAATCCCCCTGCTCTTCTCAGATCCTCACCTTGCATTCTGCACACCGGATTGCACGTCGAATATCCTCAGGGAGGAATCCCATTAATCCGACGTCCTCGTCCTGTTGCTGAAAAAGCTGGTCGGCAAAAAACTGCAGAGGAGAAAAGAGGAGGAGCTGATGAGCAGAGCGGGACAGGGATTGCCTGTCGGAAAGCTGGAGGGAGCCCCGAGGGAACTCACCAGGCAAAACTCATGGGCACAGAGCCCACTGCTTCTGCAGCTTGCGCCCGCAGATCCCCGGGTCAGCCTCTGCCCGGCGACACAGCATGCATGCTGGGGGGGAGAGAGCAAATGGCACCAGGAATGAGCACCTCTGTGGGGCTGGGGGAAGCGTCCCTGAGCGATTGCCCCCAAGGGCCTGTCTGTCCCTGCCCAGCTGGGGCATTGCAGGCAGGGGTGTCCCAGCAGGTGCCCACTGCCCAGCCTGGGCCCCGCTCGCCGGGGCGCTCGGGGAGCTCCTGCCTCCCCCCACCACCGCTCTCGGCCCCACGCTGACCACCGCGATGGCCCTTCTGCCGGGCTTGGGGAGGGATGCTTTGCTCTCACCCTGCTCCATCGAGTCGGGGGCCTTCTCCTTCGTGGCTGACATGGCACACGATGACGGTGAGTGTTTGGAGAGTCCCTGTCCCAGCAGCGCTGGGCTGTCTCCTCCAAATGCTCCTCCGCTGACCCTGCGGGAGAAGCGGGACGTGGGTGAGCTTGCAGCACAGGCCCAGAGCCCCGAGGTGTGGGGCTCCCTCCTCCCTCGGCAGCCCTGCGCAAGCCCCGTTCCTCCCCTGCCCTCTCCTCACCTCTCCAGGTCGCACTGATGCCCGGCTGCGGCCTTTTTGTAGCCTTGGCCCCCGTGTGTCACACTGGCCACTGTGACATCAGCACCATTGGCCTGCGTGCGCCCCAAACATGGACAGGGATGCCCTCGGCCACCTGCCACCCACTGTGCCTTGGAGTCAGGAAAAATCCAACAGGGCAACCTGCTCCAGGGACCCCGCTTAAGCTGGCGCTCGGACTAAATGGTCCCAAGTGGTGTTGCCAAAGTTCTATAGTGCAAATGCATTCTGAGGACAGGGAAAAAAACCAACAACGCAAACCCAAAATGAAAACATGACTGAGATGAATTTCGGAAGGCACAGAGAAGAAAACAAAAAGAACAGAACTTCAGAGAAAATACAGACTTTCTTCTTCATCTATGTGGTACTTTGGCTATTTCTTCTTTCATCTTCTGTCCTCTAACTTGTCCCTCTCACGAGAAGACAGGTTTCATCCTTCTTATCTCAGCAGTGTATTTCCCCAATCCTTGACTTGCCATTTAAACTCTGGTTTACCTGAAATAAACAACAAGGGATTCTCAGCGGAAGAGACTTGCACAAGCCTCTCGACTGCTGACCATTCACCTCTCCCAATGCTCACAGCCATCTCCTAACACACCCGAGCTTCCCGTCCTTCTGCGAGGGAAAGATTCTAGAAAAGTCTAGGAAGGAGCAGGTAGGACAGGGAAGACTGAAACCTTCCCTTGCTCGCCGCCTTCCTGAAGGCCTACGAGGATGTCTCGTGGAGAAATAGAAGAAAACCCAACCGGAGGGAAGTGCAGAGCAGAGGCCATTTACCCTCAGAAACTTACTGTACCTGGGCTCGGTACTTTCCGTAGAGGGCAGCCGAAGGAGCTGTTTCTTCAGTCCCTGGGGGGCTTTGGCAACGGTGCTGCAGTACAAGCTTCGATCCAGGGGTGGGAGGAGTCCCCAGGGGAAGGCAGCCCAGGCTGCGGGCTCAGGTGAGCGCCCCGGCAGCAGGACCATTTCCTCACCAAGCACCGCGGAGCCCACCACTGAACCTGCCAGGTGTGAGGGTGCTCCCAGCCCGACTGGGCAAGCAGGACTTGGGCCCAGGCATTGCCCACCAGCGGGCCTGACTGAAATCATCATTTAATCATCCTCTGAATTGCCTCTTAAGCCACTGCCAAACCACTGTTTCGGACTTGTGGGTGATGTGGTGGTTGGAGGCCGTCTTGGGTATAGCGATCATATGGATGGACCACTTGGTGGATAAGGAACTGGCTAGATGGCCGCACTCAAAGGGTTTACAGTCAATGGCTCAACGTCCAAGTGGAGAGCAGTGACGAGTGGTGTTCTCAGGGGTCAGTACTGGGACCGGTGCTGTTTGACGTCTTTGTTGGGGACACGGACAGTGGGATTGAGCGCACCCTCAGCAAGTTTGCCGATGACACCAAGCTGTGTGGTGCGGTCGACACGCTGGAGGGAAGGGATGCCATCCAGAGGGACCTGGACAGGCTGGAGAGGCCGGCCCTGTGCGAACCTCATGAAGGTCCACCAGACCAAGTGTAAGGTCCTGCACCTGGGTCATGGCAATCCCAGGCACAAATCCCGGTTGGGTGGAGAATGGCTTGAGAGCAGGCCTGAGGAGAAGGAGCTGGGGGTGCAGGTGGATGAGAAGCTCAACATGAGCCGGCAATGCGCGCTTGCAGCCCAGAAAGCCAACTGCATCCTGGGCTGCATCAAAAGCAGCGTGGCCAGCAGGTCGAGGGAGGTGATTCGGCCCTTCTACTCCGCTCTGGTGAGAGCCCACCCTGGAGTACTGTGCTCAGCCCTGGAGCCCTCAGCACAAGAAGGACATGGACCTGTTGGAATGGGTCCAGCGGAGGGCCACAAAGACGATCAGAGGGCTGGAGCACCTCTGCTATGAGGACGGGCTGAGAGAGTTGGGGTTGTTCAGCCTGGAGAAGAGAGAGGCTCTGGGGAGACCTTATGGCAGCCTTCCAGTACCTAAGGTGGGCCTACAGGAAAGATGGGGAGGGACTCTTGATCAGGGAGTGTAATGACAGGACGAGGGGTAAGGGTCTCAAACTGAATTGGATATTAGGAAGAAATTCTCTCCTGTGAGGGTGGTGAGGGTGGAACAGGCTGCCCAGGGAGGTTGTGGATGCTCCATCCCTGGAAGCGTTCAAGACCAGGCTGGATGGGGCTTTGAGCAGCCTGGTCTAGGGGAGGCGTCCCTGCCCAGGGCAGGGAGCTTGGAACTAGATGATCTTTCAGGTCCCTTCCAACCCAAACCATTCTATGGTGCTGTGATTCTATGATCACAAAACGAGAGAGCTCCTTTCCTTCCTCACTGACGACAAATGAGCGTGGAATCTCCCAGTCTCCCAGTGCTGAGATTAACGACAAAGTTTATTGTCCAGGAGGGGGGGCATCAGGGCCAGCACTTGGGGATGGGGCGCGGCTGGTCCCGCGTCGTTGTCTGGGCCGACTGTAGGGATTTTGGGCCCGACGCTGGACGCGAGAGCTTCCTCTAATCCGCACGGGCCCGGGGCTGCTGGAACGGCTGCCGCTCTCGAGCGCTGGGGAGTCGCAGGAGGACCCCGATGGCAGCTGGCTGGCGGTGCTGGGGCTGCTGGTCTCAGGTGCTGTGGAGCGGTGGGACGGCCCCAGCACCGCCTGGCTGTTGGTGCTGCTCTCAGCACTCGGGGCTGGCGGAGGGCTCCTGGTGCGGCGTGTTCGTCTGGGCCGGCTGTAGGGATTTGGGGCCCGACGCTGTGTGCGGGAGAGATCTCGCACCCGCGTGGGCCCAGGGGTGCTGGCGCGGCTGCTGCCCTCGAGCGCTGGGGAGCCGCAGGAGGACCCCGATGGCAGCTGGCTGGCAGTGCTGGGGCTGCCGGTGTTGGGTGCTGGGGAGCCGTGGGACGGCCCCGGCCCCGCCTGGCTGGGGGTGCTGCTCCCCACACTTGGGGCTGGCTCACACCTGCTCTCATGGCGTCTTCTAGGCCGGCTGTATGGAATTTGGGCTCGATGTTGCAGCCGAGAGCGGGTTCGCATGCGGTCAGGTCCAGGTGGGCTGGAGCAGCTGCCGCTCTCACGAGCTGGTGAGCTGTGGCCCGGCCTAGATGCCACCGGGCTACCGGTGCCAGGGCTGCTGGTCCCAGGTGCCGGGGAGCCCCGGGAAGGCCCTGCTTCTGCCTGGCTGGGGGTGCTGGGGCCGGCGAGCTGCGAGCTGGCACTGGAGGCTGTAAGGGGAAGCAGGAAGGTCAAGGGCACGGCCCCCCAGGCCCGGGGCAGGATAGGCCAGGAGCGGTGCCCCCAGCCCTCCTGGAGCAGAGAGGCTCTGCCAAGCCCACCCTGGGCACCCGCTGCCAGGCCTTGCCTGGCCCCTGGCCCCGGGGCACCCGGGTGCTTTGCCTCTTACCGGTGCCCAGGCCAGCACAGCTGTCGCACTCCCAGCTGGCCGTGCTGCGGCTCAAAGAGGAGCACCGCCTGTGGGTGCCCTCGGCAGCGCAGGAGGAGCACAGGAGCAGCTCCCAGGGCCTGGGGAAGAAAACGGGTCCATGGCTGTGAGGACAAAGTGACCGCAGCACGGGATTGTCTGGCAGAGCTCTTGCTCTCAGTCCTTCTGCTTGAAGGCCTTGGCCAGACTGAGATCCCGTGCAGAGCCCCAGGGTGCAGCGTTGGCAACTTACCCCCCTTCCTCTGCCTGCTGCCTGCCTCCTGGGCAAAGGCACCCACTGGCATCACAGCGGCTGTGCCTCTCTCCTTGTCCTGCGTATGCCTGGCCATCCTCCCATGATGGTAGACTGATGGAGAAAGGAAAACTGATGAGTCCCCGCTACCCCGGCATAAGGCAGATGCAGGGCGTCCCTGCTCTTCCCCCCCTGCCCTTTTTCCAACTCCTCTATGAAGCTGAAGCTCGGACGTGTGAGACAGCAGAGGGTCAGGAGTGGTGGTGCACGCCCTGGCACGGCACGGCGCTTGCAACCTCCTGTCTCGTGAGCCGGGCAGAAGGACACCAACCTGAAGGGCATTTGGATCCCCATGACGAGCATTTCCGAGAGAAATGCACTCCTGTCTCTGCAGAGCGGGCACTGGAAGCGATAAATTCCAGCGTTCAGAGCCTGTGCCTGCAGGAGAAACATAAGGAGCCCAAGTAAGGCCCTGGTGGTGCTGAGCACCTGCCGTGCCCCAGGGGCGAGGGGATGGCTCCTACCTGGATGCAGCCCCTGTGGAACCAGGCGTGTTTGCATGCTGGGCACACCATGGTGTCGTAGGACTTTTGGTCCCCCACAGGCTCCAGGCAGATGAGGCAGGTGGTGTTCTCCTCCGGAGCTGCCTCCACTGCCTGCTCTGGGCGGTGCTCCCAGCAGAGGGCCCTGGGGAGCAGAGGAAAGGGATGGGCTGGGTGAGAAGTGCCGGGTCCTTCTTCCCCGGTGGTGGCGGGGAGGAGGCGAGAGGAGGTACCTGTACGGAGACAGGAACTGGGTGACGCATCCACCCTCCACAGCACAGGGGAGATGGAAGCTGCGCCTGCAGCCCGTCATCCAGCAGGTGATGGCGGCCCCGCTCTCGCCGCAGACGAAGCAGTGCTGCAAAGAGCAGAGCAGGCCCCATCAGAAGCAGCCTCAGGGCCTCCACAGCCAGCCCCACACCTCCGGGCAGGGCACGGGATGCGGCCGCGGCTGGGTCACAGCCCACAGCTGCGCCTGGCGGAGGAGGCTGCTGTGCTGGAGCCTCTGTGGAGCTGCTGGGAGCAAGACGTTTGTGCCAGAGCTGCTTGGAAGGGTGGGGATTTCTTTCCTGGGGTCTGGGCTAAGCTCTGGCAAACGTCTCCTGGCACAAATCCCCCTGCTCTTCTCAGATCCTCACCTTGCATTCTGCACACCGGATTGCACGTCGAATATCCTCAGGGAGGAATCCCATTAATCCGACGTCCTTGTCCTGTTGCTGAAAAAGCTGGTCGGCAAAAAACTGCAGAGGAGAAAAGAGGAGGAGCTGATGAGCAGAGCGGGACAGGGATTGCCTGTCGGAAAGCTGGAGGGAGCCCCGAGGGAACTCACCAGGCAAAACTCATGGGCACAGAGCCCATGCTTCTGCAGCTTGCGCCCGCAGATCCCCGGGTCAGCCTCTGCCCGGCGACACAGCATGCATGCTGGGGGGGAGAGAGCAAATGGCACCAGGAATGAGCACCTCTGTGGGGCTGGGGGAAGCGTCCCTGAGCGATTGCCCCCAAGGGCCTGTCTGTCCCTGCCCAGCTGGGGCATTGCAGGCAGGGGTGTCCCAGCAGGTGCCCACTGCCCAGCCTGGGCCCCGCTCGCCGGGGCGCTCGGGGAGCTCCTGCCTCCCCCCACCACCGCTCTCGGCCCCACGCTGACCACCGCGATGGCCCTTCTGCCGGGCTTGGGGAGGGATGCTTTGCTCTCACCCTGCTCCATCGAGTCGGGGGCCTTCTCCTTCGTGGCTGACATGGCACACGATGACGGTGAGTGTTTGGAGAGTCCCTGTCCCAGCAGCGCTGGGCTGTCTCCTCCAAATGCTCCTCCGCTGACCCTGCGGGAGAAGCGGGACGTGGGTGAGCTTGCAGCACAGGCCCAGAGCCCCGAGGTGTGGGGCTCCCTCCTCCCTCGGCAGCCCTGCGCAAGCCCCGTTCCTCCCCTGCCCTCTCCTCACCTCTCCAGGTCGCACTGATGCCCGGCTGCGGCCTTTTTGTAGCCTTGGCCCCCGTGTGTCACACTGGCCACTGTGACATCAGCACCATTGGCCTGCGTGCGCCCCAAACATGGACAGGGATGCCCTCGGCCACCTGCCACCCACTGTGCCTTGGAGTCAGGAAAAATCCAACAGGGCAACCTGCTCCAGGGACCCCGCTTAAGCTGGCGCTCGGACTAAATGGTCCCAAGTGGTGTTGCCAAAGTTCTATAGTGCAAATGCATTCTGAGGACAGGGAAAAAAACCAACAACGCAAACCCAAAATGAAAACATGACTGAGATGAATTTCGGAAGGCACAGAGAAGAAAACAAAAAGAACAGAACTTCAGAGAAAATACAGACTTTCTTCTTCATCTATGTGGTACTTTGGCTATTTCTTCTTTCATCTTCTGTCCTCTAACTTGTCCCTCTCACGAGAAGACAGGTTTCATCCTTCTTATCTCAGCAGTGTATTTCCCCAATCCTTGACTTGCCATTTAAACTCTGGTTTACCTGAAATAAACAACAAGGGATTCTCAGCGGAAGAGACTTGCACAAGCCTCTCGACTGCTGACCATTCACCTCTCCCAATGCTCACAGCCATCTCCTAACACACCCGAGCTTCCCGTCCTTCTGCGAGGGAAAGATTCTAGAAAAGTCTAGGAAGGAGCAGGTAGGACAGGGAAGACTGAAACCTTCCCTTGCTCGCCGCCTTCCTGAAGGCCTACGAGGATGTCTCGTGGAGAAATAGAAGAAAACCCAACCGGAGGGAAGTGCAGAGCAGAGGCCATTTACCCTCAGAAACTTACTGTACCTGGGCTCGGTACTTTCCGTAGAGGGCAGCCGAAGGAGCTGTTTCTTCAGTCCCTGGGGGGCTTTGGCAACGGTGCTGCAGTACAAGCTTCGATCCAGGGGTGGGAGGAGTCCCCAGGGGAAGGCAGCCCAGGCTGCGGGCTCAGGTGAGCGCCCCGGCAGCAGGACCATTTCCTCACCAAGCACCGCGGAGCCCACCACTGAACCTGCCAGGTGTGAGGGTGCTCCCAGCCCGACTGGGCAAGCAGGACTTGGGCCCAGGCATTGCCCACCAGCGGGCCTGACTGAAATCATCATTTAATCATCCTCTGAATTGCCTCTTAAGCCACTGCCAAACCACTGTTTCGGACTTGTGGGTGATGTGGTGGTTGGAGGCCGTCTTGGGTATAGCGATCATATGGATGGACCACTTGGTGGATAAGGAACTGGCTAGATGGCCGCACTCAAAGGGTTTACAGTCAATGGCTCAACGTCCAAGTGGAGAGCAGTGACGAGTGGTGTTCTCAGGGGTCAGTACTGGGACCGGTGCTGTTTGACGTCTTTGTTGGGGACACGGACAGTGGGATTGAGCGCACCCTCAGCAAGTTTGCCGATGACACCAAGCTGTGTGGTGCGGTCGACACGCTGGAGGGAAGGGATGCCATCCAGAGGGACCTGGACAGGCTGGAGAGGCCGGCCCGTGCGAACCTCATGAAGGTCCACCAGACCAAGTGTAAGGTCCTGCACCTGGGTCATGGCAATCCCAGGCACAAATCCCGGTTGGGTGGAGAATGGCTTGAGAGCAGGCCTGAGGAGAAGGAGCTGGGGGTGCAGGTGGATGAGAAGCTCAACATGAGCCGGCAATGCGCGCTTGCAGCCCAGAAAGCCAACTGCATCCTGGGCTGCATCAAAAGCAGCGTGGCCAGCAGGTCGAGGGAGGTGATTCGGCCCTTCTACTCCGCTCTGGTGAGAGCCCACCCTGGAGTACTGTGCTCAGCCCTGGAGCCCTCAGCACAAGAAGGACATGGACCTGTTGGAATGGGTCCAGCAGAGGGCCATGAAGACGATCAGAGGGCTGGAGCACCTCTGCTATGAGGACGGGCTGAGAGAGTTGGGGTTGTTCAGCCTGGAGAAGAGAGAGGCTCTGGGGAGACCTTATGGCAGCCTTCCAGTACCTAAGGTGGGCCTACAGGAAAGATGGGGAGGGACTCTTGATCAGGGAGTGTAATGACAGGACGAGGGGTAAGGGTCTCAAACTGAATTGGATATTAGGAAGAAATTCTCTCCTGTGAGGGTGGTGAGGTGGTGGAACAGGCTGCCCAGGGAGGTTGTGGATGCTCCATCCCTGGAAGCGTTCAAGACCAGGCTGGATGGGGCTTTGAGCAGCCTGGTCTAGCGGGAGGCGTCCCTGCCCAGGGCAGGGAGCTTGGAACTAGATGATCTTTCAGGTCCCTTCCAACCCAAACCATTCTATGGTGCTGTGATTCTATGATCACAAAACGAGAGAGCTCCTTTCCTTCCTCACTGACGACAAATGAGCGTGGAATCTCCCAGTCTCCCAGTGCTGAGATTAACGACAAAGTTTATTGTCCAGGAGGGGGGGCATCAGGGCCAGCACTTGGGGATGGGGCGCGGCTGGTCCCGCGTCGTTGTCTGGGCCGACTGTAGGGATTTTGGGCCCGACGCTGGACGCGAGAGCTTCCTCTAATCCGCACGGGCCCGGGGCTGCTGGAACGGCTGCCGCTCTCGAGCGCTGGGGAGTCGCAGGAGGACCCCGATGGCAGCTGGCTGGCGGTGCTGGGGCTGCTGGTCTCAGGTGCTGTGGAGCGGTGGGACGGCCCCAGCACCGCCTGGCTGTTGGTGCTGCTCTCAGCACTCGGGGCTGGCGCAGGGCTCCTGGTGCGGCGTGTTCGTCTGGGCCGGCTGTAGGGATTTGGGGCCTGACGCTGTGTGCGGGAGAGATCTCGCACCCGCGTGGGCCCAGGGGTGCTGGCGCGGCTGCTGCCCTCGAGCGCTGGGGAGCCGCAGGAGGACCCCGATGGCAGCTGGCTGGCAGTGCTGGGGCTGCCGGTGTTGGGTGCTGGGGAGCCGTGGGACGGCCCCGGCCCCGCCTGGCTGGGGGTGCTGCTCCCCACACTTGGGGCTGGCTCACACCTGCTCTCATGGCGTCTTCTAGGCCGGCTGTATGGAATTTGGGCTCGATGTTGCAGCCGAGAGCGGGTTCGCATGCGGTCAGGTCCAGGTGGGCTGGAGCAGCTGCCGCTCTCACGAGCTGGTGAGCTGTGGCCCGGCCTAGATGCCACCGGGCTACCGGTGCCAGGGCTGCTGGTCCCAGGTGCCGGGGAGCCCCGGGAAGGCCCTGCTTCTGCCTGGCTGGGGGTGCTGGGGCCGGCGAGCTGCGAGCTGGCACTGGAGGCTGTAAGGGGAAGCAGGAAGGTCAAGGGCACGGCCCCCCAGGCCCGGGGCAGGATAGGCCAGGAGCGGTGCCCCCAGCCCTCCTGGAGCAGAGAGGCTCTGCCAAGCCCACCCTGGGCACCCGCTGCCAGGCCTTGCCTGGCCCCTGGCCCCGGGGCACCCGGGTGCTTTGCCTCTTACCGGTGCCCAGGCCAGCACAGCTGTCGCACTCCCAGCTGGCCGTGCTGCGGCTCAAAGAGGAGCACCGCCTGTGGGTGCCCTCGGCAGCGCAGGAGGAGCACAGGAGCAGCTCCCAGGGCCTGGGGAAGAAAACGGGTCCATGGCTGTGAGGACAAAGTGACCGCAGCACGGGATTGTCTGGCAGAGCTCTTGCTCTCAGTCCTTCTGCTTGAAGGCCTTGGCCAGACTGAGATCCCGTGCAGAGCCCCAGGGTGCAGCGTTGGCAACTTACCCCCCTTCCTCTGCCTGCTGCCTGCCTCCTGGGCAAAGGCACCCACTGGCATCGCAGCGGCTGTGCCTCTCTCCTTGTCCTGCGTATGCCTGGCCATCCTCCCATGATGGTAGACTGATGGAGAAAGGAAAACTGATGAGTCCCCGCTACCCCGGCATAAGGCAGATGCAGGGCGTCCCTGCTCTTCCCCCCCTGCCCTTTTTCCAACTCCTCTATGAAGCTGAAGCTCGGACGTGTGAGACAGCAGAGGGTCAGGAGTGGTGGTGCACGCCCTGGCACGGCACGGCGCTTGCAACCTCCTGTCTCGTGAGCCGGGCAGAAGGACACCAACCTGAAGGGCATTTGGATCCCCATGACGAGCATTTCCGAGAGAAATGCACTCCTGTCTCTGCAGAGCGGGCACTGGAAGCGATAAATTCCAGCGTTCAGAGCCTGTGCCTGCAGGAGAAACATAAGGAGCCCAAGTAAGGCCCTGGTGGTGCTGAGCACCTGCCGTGCCCCAGGGGCGAGGGGATGGCTCCTACCTGGATGCAGCCCCTGTGGAACCAGGCGTGTTTGCATGCTGGGCACACCATGGTGTCGTAGGACTTTTGGTCCCCCACAGGCTCCAGGCAGATGGGGCAGGTGGTGTTCTCCTCCGGAGCCGCCTCCACTGCCTGCTCTGGGCGGTGCTCCCAGCAGAGGGCCCTGGGGAGCAGAGGAAAGGGATGGGCTGGGTGAGAAGTGCCGGGTCCTTCTTCCCCGGTGGTGGCGGGGAGGAGGCGAGAGGAGGTACCTGTACGGAGACAGGAACTGGGTGACGCATCCACCCTCCACAGCACAGGGGAGATGGAAGCTGCGCCTGCAGCCCGTCATCCAGCAGGTGATGGCGGCCCCGCTCTCGCCGCAGACGAAGCAGTGCTGCAAAGAGCAGAGCAGGCCCCATCAGAAGCAGCCTCAGGGCCTCCACAGCCAGCCCCACACCTCCGGGCAGGGCACGGGATGCGGCCGCGGCTGGGTCACAGCCCACAGCTGCGCCTGGCGGAGGAGGCTGCTGTGCTGGAGCCTCTGTGGAGCTGCTGGGAGCAAGACGTTTGTGCCAGAGCTGCTTGGAAGGGTGGGGATTTCTTTCCTGGGGTCTGGGCTAAGCTCTGGCAAATGTCTCCTGGCACAGATCCCCCTGCTCTTCTCAGATCCTCACCTTGCATTCTGCACACCGGATTGCACGTCGAATATCCTCAGGGAGGAATCCCATTAATCCGACGTCCTCGTCCTGTTGCTGAAAAAGCTGGTCGGCAAAAAACTGCAGAGGAGAAAAGAGGAGGAGCTGATGAGCAGAGCGGGACAGGGATTGCCTGTCGGAAAGCTGGAGGGAGCCCCGAGGGAACTCACCAGGCAAAACTCATGGGCACAGAGCCCACGCTTCTGCAGCTTGCGCCCGCAGATCCCCGGGTCAGCCTCTGCCCGGCGACACAGCATGCATGCTGGGGGGGAGAGAGCAAATGGCACCAGGAATGAGCACCTCTGTGGGGCTGGGGGAAGCGTCCCTGAGCGATTGCCCCCAAGGGCCTGTCTGTCCCTGCCCAGCTAGGGCATTGCAGGCAGGGGTGTCCCAGCAGGTGCCCACTGCCCAGCCTGGGCCCCGCTCGCCGGGGCGCTCGGGGAGCTCCTGCCTCCCCCCACCACCGCTCTCGGCCCCACGCTGACCACCGCGATGGCTCTTCTGCCGGGCTTGGGGAGGGATGCTTTGCTCTCACCCTGCTCCATCGAGTCGGGGGCCTTCTCCTTCGTGGCTGACATGGCACACGATGACGGTGAGTGTTTGGAGAGTCCCTGTCCCAGCAGCGCTGGGCTGTCTCCTCCAAATGCTCCTCCGCTGACCCTGCGGGAGAAGTGGGACGTGGGTGAGCTTGCAGCACAGGCCCAGAGCCCCGAGGTGTGGGGCTCCCTCCTCCCTCGGCAGCCCTGCGCAAGCCCCGTTCCTCCCCTGCCCTCTCCTCACCTCTCCAGGTCGCACTGATGCCCGGCTGCGGCCTTTTTGTAGCCTTGGCCCCCGTGTGTCACACTGGCCACTGTGACATCAGCACCATTGGCCTGCGTGCGCCCCAAACATGGACAGGGATGCCCTCGGCCACCTGCCACCCACTGTGCCTTGGAGTCAGGAAAAATCCAACAGGGCAACCTGCTCCAGGGACCCCGCTTAAGCTGGCACTCGGACTAAATGGTCCCAAGTGGTGTTGCCAAAGTTCTATAGTGCAAATGCATTCTGAGGACAGGGAAAAAACCAACAACCCAAACCCAAAATGAAAACATGACTGAGATGAATTTCGGAAGGCACAGAGAAGAAAACAAAAAGAACAGAACTTCAGAGAAAATACAGACTTTCTTCTTCATCTATGTGGTACTTTGGCTATTTCTTCTTTCATCTTCTGTCCTCTAACTTGTCCCTCTCACGAGAAGACAGGTTTCATCCTTCTTATCTCAGCAGTGTATTTCCCCAATCCTTGACTTGCCATTTAAACTCTGGTTTACCTGAAATAAACAACAAGGGATTCTCAGCGGAAGAGACTTGCACAAGCCTCTCGACTGCTGACCATTCACCTCTCCCAATGCTCACAGCCATCTCCTAACACACCCGAGCTTCCCGTCCTTCTGCGAGGGAAAGATTCTAGAAAAGTCTAGGAAGGAGCAGGTAGGACAGGGAAGACTGAAACCTTCCCTTGCTCGCCGCCTTCCTGAAGGCCTACGAGGATGTCTCGTGGAGAAATAGAAGAAAACCCAACCGGAGGGAAGTGCAGAGCAGAGGCCATTTACCCTCAGAAACTTACTGTACCTGGGCTCGGTACTTTCCGTAGAGGGCAGCCGAAGGAGCTGTTTCTTCAGTCCCTGGGGGGCTTTGGCAACGGTGCTGCAGTACAAGCTTCGATCCAGGGGTGGGAGGAGTCCCCAGGGGAAGGCAGCCCAGGCTGCGGGCTCAGGTGAGCGCCCCGGCAGCAGAACCATTTCCTCACCAAGCACTGCGGAGCCCACCACTGAACCTGCCAGGTGTGAGGGTGCTCCCAGCCCGACTGGGCAAGCAGGACTTGGGCCCAGCGGGCCTGACTGAAATCATCATTTAATCATCCTCTGAATTGCCTCTTAAGCCACTGCCAAACCACTGTTTCGGACTTGTGGGTGATGTGGTGGTTGGAGGCCGTCTTGGGTATAGCGATCATATGGATGGACCACTTGGTGGATAAGGAACTGGCTAGATGGCTGCACTCAAAGGGTTTACAGTCAATGGCTCAACGTCCAAGTGGAGAGCAGTGACGAGTGGTGTTCTCAGGGGTCAGTACTGGGACCGGTGCTGTTTGACGTCTTTGTTGGGGACACGGACAGTGGGATTGAGCGCACCCTCAGCAAGTTTGCCGATGACACCAAGCTGTGTGGTGCGGTCGACACGCTGGAGGGAAGGGATGCCATCCAGAGGGACCTGGACAGGCTGGAGAGGCCGGCCCGTGCGAACCTCATGAAGGTCCACCAGACCAAGTGTAAGGTCCTGCACCTGGGTCATGGCAATCCCAGGCACAAATCCCGGTTGGGTGGAGAATGGCTTGAGAGCAGGCCTGAGGAGAAGGAGCTGGGGGTGCAGGTGGATGAGAAGCTCAACATGAGCCGGCAATGCGCGCTTGCAGCCCAGAAAGCCAACTGCATCCTGGGCTGCATCAAAAGCAGCGTGGCCAGCAGGTCGAGGGAGGTGATTCGGCCCTTCTACTCCGCTCTGGTGAGAGCCCACCCTGGAGTACTGTGCTCAGCCCTGGAGCCCTCAGCACAAGAAGGACATGGACCTGTTGGAATGGGTCCAGCGGAGGGCCACAAAGACGATCAGAGGGCTGGAGCACCTCTGCTATGAGGACGGGCTGAGAGAGTTGGGGTTGTTCAGCCTGGAGAAGAGAGAGGCTCTGGGGAGACCTTATGGCAGCCTTCCAGTACCTAAGGTGGGCCTACAGGAAAGATGGGGAGGGACTCTTGATCAGGGAGTGTAATGACAGGACGAGGGGTAAGGGTCTCAAACTGAATTGGATATTAGGAAGAAATTCTCTCCTGTGAGGGTGGTGAGGTGGTGGAACAGGCTGCCCAGGGAGGTTGTGGATGCTCCATCCCTGGAAGCGTTCAAGACCAGGCTGCATGGGGCTTTGAGCAGCCTGGTCTAGCGGGAGGCGTCCCTGCCCAGGGCAGGGAGCTTGGAACTAGATGATCTTTCAGGTCCCTTCCAACCCAAACCATTCTATGGTGCTGTGATTCTATGATCACAAAACGAGAGAGCTCCTTTCCTTCCTCACTGACGACAAATGAGCGTGGAATCTCCCAGTCTCCCAGTGCTGAGATTAACGACAAAGTTTATTGTCCAGGAGGGGGGGCATCAGGGCCAGCACTTGGGGATGGGGCGCGGCTGGTCCCGCGTCGTTGTCTGGGCCGACTGTAGGGATTTTGGGCCCGACGCTGGATGCGAGAGCTTCCTCTAATCCGCACGGGCCCGGGGCTGCTGGAACGGCTGCCGCTCTCGAGCGCTGGGGAGTCGCAGGAGGACCCCGATGGCAGCTGGCTGGCGGTGCTGGGGCTGCTGGTCTCAGGTGCTGTGGAGCGGTGGGACGGCCCCAGCACCGCCTGGCTGTTGGTGCTGCTCTCAGCACTCGGGGCTGGCGCAGGGCTCCTGGTGCGGCGTGTTCGTCTGGGCCGGCTGTAGGGATTTGGGGCCCGACGCTGTGTGCGGGAGAGATCTCGCACCCGCGTGGGCCCAGGGGTGCTGGCGCGGCTGCTGCCCTCGAGCGCTGGGGAGCCGCAGGAGGACCCCGATGGCAGCTGGCTGGCAGTGCTGGGGCTGCCGGTGTTGGGTGCTGGGGAGCCGTGGGACGGCCCCGGCCCCGCCTGGCTGGGGGTGCTGCTCCCCACACTTGGGGCTGGCTCACACCTGCTCTCATGGCGTCTTCTAGGCCGGCTGTATGGAATTTGGGCTCGATGTTGCAGCCGAGAGCGGGTTCGCATGCGGTCAGGTCCAGGTGGGCTGGAGCAGCTGCCGCTCTCACGAGCTGGTGAGCTGTGGCCCGGCCTAGATGCCACCGGGCTACCGGTGCCAGGGCTGCTGGTCCCAGGTGCCGGGGAGCCCCGGGAAGGCCCTGCTTCTGCCTGGCTGGGGGTGCTGGGGCCGGCGAGCTGCGAGCTGGCACTGGAGGCTGTAAGGGGAAGCAGGAAGGTCAAGGGCACGGCCCCCCAGGCCCAGGGCAGGATAGGCCAGGAGCAGTGCCCCCAGCCCTCCTGGAGCAGAGAGGCTCTGCCAAGCCCACCCTGGGCACCCGCTGCCAGGCCTTGCCTGGCCCCTGGCCCCGGGGCACCCGGGTGCTTTGCCTCTTACCGGTGCCCAGGCCAGCACAGCTGTCGCACTCCCAGCTGGCCGTGCTGCTGCTCAAAGAGGAGCACCGCCTGTGGGTGCCCTCGGCAGCGCAGGAGGAGCACAGGAGCAGCTCCCAGGGCCTGGGGAAGAAAACGGGTCCATGGCTGTGAGGACAAAGTGACCGCAGCACGGGATTGTCTGGCAGAGCTCTTGCTCTCAGTCCTTCTGCTTGAAGGCCTTGGCCAGACTGAGATCCCGTGCAGAGCCCCAGGGTGCAGCGTTGGCAACTTACCCCCCTTCCTCTGCCTGCTGCCTGCCTCCTGGGCAAAGGCACCCACTGGCATCGCAGCGGCTGTGCCTCTCTCCTTGTCCTGCGTATGCCTGGCCATCCTCCCATGATGGTAGACTGATGGAGAAAGGAAAACTGATGAGTCCCCGCTACCCCGGCATAAGGCAGATGCAGGGCGTCCCTGCTCTTCCCCCCCTGCCCTTTTTCCAACTCCTCTATGAAGCTGAAGCTCGGACGTGTGAGACAGCAGAGGGTCAGGAGTGGTGGTGCACGCCCTGGCACGGCACAGCGCTTGGTGGGGGGGGTGTGTGTGTCTGTGTGTGCCTGGGTGGGCTGATGATGTCCTTTGGGACACCACGATGTCATCGGTGCAGCGATGATGCGGTAGAGGAGCAGGTGTGTGGGGATGTAGGGGTTTCGTGGAGTTCCCCCCAAAAGAGGTGGGTCACAGCCCCAAAGATGTCTGAAAATTCCAGGTGCGGTGGTGGTGATTTAAAAATGTTACAACCTGTAACTTTGGGTGTGAGGTATTGAAATAGAGAACAATCTTCATTTTTGTGTGTATTGAAAAATAATATTCATTTATGTGTATAAAAGGAGTTCAACATAAAAACCTATATCTCTAAGGATGCTATGATTCTCTATGCTATAAAGGAGTTTAGACTATGAAAAGATTTTTAAAAGATATATTTATAAAGAGCTATTCAAGTGTCAAGATATATGTCTAAATAGATAGCTAGATTAATTAGAGGTTCTATATAAGTGTTAATATGTAAGTCTAAATAGCTCTAACTCGTAACAGATATAGCAGTCTAAATAAATACTATGTATTCTCTAATTGTGTGTGTATATATATGTGTGCGTAAATAGATAAGCGGTGTAAATGTCTACGCTATGTGAGGTTTCTAAAATGCAAATAAAGGCTGTTTATAGAAAGGGTTTACAAACTCTCCCTCCCCACTAGTCTCCCTTGACAAAGCACTTTCCAAAGCTGCCGCATTCCCCTTCTCCTTTTGCCCCTTTTCCCATCCTGATTTGGGGCCAATTCCCCTGAACGGGGACTTTCCCCCATGGGGCCGCACACACCGAGTGGGAGCTGCCGCCACGTTGTAGAAATACCCTGAACCCTCTGATTCTGGGTCTGTGCTGGGGGACTCCCCCTAATTTTGGGGGGAAAATATCCTAATTTGGGGCTCCTGGGAAAGACAAATCCACCTGAATTTGTGCAGCTGGAAAGGGAAAAAACAACCCCGTTTTCATGCAGGAAAGCAAAAATCGCCAATTTTTATTTTGTGATCCCTGTCGGACTCACTGCTGTCAGCCCCCTGGCCCTGGTGCCCCACGCGGAGCAATGCAGCATCCCTGCGGCTCGTTCTAGGGGGAAAGCCCCTGTTCCACACGTTTTTGGGGCAGAGGCACTGGCTGTCGCTGCCTGGGCTGCGAGCGCGGGCAGGGCCGAGAGCTGGGAGCCCCGCAGCCCGGTCAGTGGTTCCGGTCCCCGGCTGGCCTAAAGCGGGCTGAGAGCGGTCAGTGCTCATCGCCTTAATGAGCGCAGAGAGCGGGTTAATTAAGGGTGTGCTGCCGCCCGGCGGCCGAAGGGCGTTGCTGCAGGTGGGGAGCAGTGCGTGCGCTGTGGACCCGCCCCCGCCCCGCCCTGGCCCCGCCCCCGCCCCGCTCTGACCACGCCTCCTGCCCGCATCAGCCACGCCACGCCTTACGTGACCACGCCCCCGCCCCGCCCTGGCCTCGCCTCCTGTCCGTGTGAGCCACACCCCCGCCCTCTGTGACTACGCCCCTCCATGGCCATTTTCCCGGCCATTTCTGGCCACGCCCCGGTCCACCTTGGCCACGCCTCCTGCCCGCTTCAGGCACGCCCCCGCCCTCTCTGGCCACGCACTTCGTGGTCCCCCCCACCGCCCTGGCCACGCCCACTGGCCGTCTCAGCCACGCCCTTTCCCGTTCTGGCCACGCCCCCTCTCTCACTGGCCCCGCCCCCCGGCCCCGCACGGTCGCTGCTGCCGCCCTCCCCACTACCCCTCCCCCCCGTGGGCCAAGTGTGGTACCGCAGCGCCGGCCCCGCACGGGCGGTTGCCGGGCGCCATCCCCGGCGGCGGGGGATGGCCAAAAAAAAAATGTCAATTTCGGGCGCCCGGGAAAGCCAAATCCACCTCGATTTGTGCAGCCGAAAACCAATTTGGGGAAAATAGGGCCCTCGTCGGCCCCGCCTCCCGCCCCGAGCTGCGGTACCGGCTGCTGCTCGCCAGCACTCAGCGCTGCGACGCGCGCTGTACTGCGCATGTGCGGCCGCCGCCTGCAGTACCGGACGGTGTCCGCAAGACGGCAGAACTGAGCGCTGTGGAGCCCGCTGTACTGCGCATGCGCCGCCCCCCGCCCGCGGTACCCCATTGTGGCCGCAAGGAGACGGCAGCGAGCGCAGCACCGCTGTGCGCTGGGGGTGCCGGTCGTCCCAGCTCAAGACTTTTCGACCACAAGCCGGTACTGCAGCTGGGGAGACGCCTGCTGCCCCCTCGGCCCCACCTCTCCGCCCTCCTCTTGCGTCCCCCTCAGCTCCTCCCCCCGGCCCTCCTCGGCCACGCCTCCCGTTCCCCTCGAACCCGCCTTGCGGCCCGTTTCCCTCCCCGAGCTGCGGGAGCCCGGCTCGCCCGCGACGTGCCGGACCCCGGGGAGCGCTGCCGGGGGGAGCGGGCCGTGCGACGGGTTTCTTTTGTCCTATCGCACACAACTCTATAAAGCTTTTAAGGAGAAGAAGCCGGGTTTGGGTGAATTCCCCGCCGGCGGGCCCGGCCGCACGGCCCCGTTGCCACGGCGACGGCCCCGCCCTCCCGCCGGGGCGTCTTCACCATGGCAACCGCTTCCCGGGCGGATAGGCGGGCGGGTGGGTCAATCAGAGGGCGGGCGCCGCGCTCCCACTGGTCGGATCACCTCGCCGCGCTCCGATTGGTCGGATCGTCTCGCCGGGGGGGGGGCGGAGTGAGGATTGACGGTCGCAACAGGCCAATGGAGCGGAGCTGCTCGAGGAGTGGGGGACGGGCAGCGGGGCGACGGCCAATGGGCGCGCATCGTGGGCGGGGCGGGCCGGGACGCTCCGGAAGCGGAGGGGTCGGGGGAAAATGGCGGCCGGCTCGAAATTGGAGCGGGGAGGTCCGGGCCCGCCGCGAGTACGTCGTGAGGCAGCTGGACCGCGTCAAGGTGATCGGGGGGCGGCGTGGGGCCTGAGGGGTCCCGAGGGGTGATGGGGATGGGGGCCGGGAGGACCTTGAGTGGGGCTGGGGGAACGGGGGGCCTGAGGGGAGGCATTGTCAGGTCGGAGGAGGGTGTCTGGGCCCGGCTCCCCGCGGGGTCCCTTCGGCCTGCGGCGTTTGGGGGGCGGTGCTGGCGATGCCGGAGAAATAAAGCCCGGCAGGCAGTAAGAAAGCGGTGCCCGGAGCGTGCTGGTGCCGCCCCGCAGGGACGTGGGGCCGGGCCCTCGGCAGTTCCCCAGCGCTCCCCTCAAAGTGCCCATGGGGCCCTGGGGGTTCCGGGCGGTGGGGTGGCTGCGCTCCCTCAGAGTCGCCCACGGGCCGAGGAAGCAGAGAGGGGGAGACGGTTTAGGGCTAGACACAGAGACCAGCTCTCCTGCTCCCGGGGCTGGCAAGTAGGCTCACGTGGCTGGTTTTGAGGCTGTGAAAGAGAGGGAGTTGCGTGGTTTTGGGCTCAGGAAGAGTGCTCGAGATGAAATCCACGCCAGGCCCCCTCTCTCTGTGTGGAGAGTCCGTCCCGGCCCCACTCCCGAGGGCAGCAGTGAGTTGCAGGATCCCCAGCTCGTCCCCGTTGGTTGGGTGTAACAAACAGGCTCATTTCTCTGCTCTTCTTTTCCCAGGGTCACCTTCTGCAGCATGGGAGGAAAATCGTGCATGGCTGGTTCCGCTTGCTGCTCAGGTAATCACACGCGTGGGGCTGGGGGAGCGGGGAGACACATTTGCAAGTTCAGGGATGCTATGGCTAGTTCACGTAAAAGCTGCAGAAAGGCAAATTTGCTGCCAGTGCAGAAAAGCTGACGAGGAGTTGCAGTGAACAGAGCATGCCTTCTGCCTGAGCAGGTTCCTTGGTCCTTAGGAATGGTTTCCTTTGGGGTCATCTAGGATAAATTAAGAGCTGCCTGTTACCTTTGTTAGGGTCGAGAGTTTCTCTTCTATTTGTTCCTACCCGTTCCAGGGGCAAGTGGGAAATAGCCTTTTCTTTTCCTAGGCGTAACTCAATTTTGACTAGTCTGTGGCGTCAATCTAGTTGATGTTCGAGCCCCTAGGTGCCAGCAGAAATGTAATGAATGAAACATGATGGAAACTGATGTGTCACTTGATTTTTATTCTTTTTTATTATTACTGTTTGACTGTGGATGGCATGTTTTTCTGTGGCTCAGTCTGCATTGTTCCGTGGAGCCTTCAGTCTAGGACTTTTAAGCAAAAAAATCGCCAATTTTTATTTTGTGATCCCTGTCGGACTCACTGCTGTCAGCCCCCTGGCCCTGGTGCCCCACGCGGAGCAATGCAGCATCCCTGCGGCTCGTTCTAGGGGGAAAGCCCCTGTTCCACACGTTTTTGGGGCAGAGGCACTGGCTGTCGCTGCCTGGGCTGCGAGCGCGGGCAGGGCCAAGAGCTGGGAGCCCCGCAGCCCGGTCAGTGGTTCCGGTCCCCGGCTGGCCTAAAGCGGGCTGAGAGCGGTCAGTGCTCATCGCCTTAATGAGCGCTGAGAGCGCGTTAATTAATCTGGTAAAGTTTTACTCTGGAAACAACGCATTCCAAGTATTTGTAAAGGCATCTCAAACAGGATCTCTCTTATGTTTGGTAGGATACAGGCTACGTAGTCTTAGAGACACGGAGCTACTCTTTCATAGAGACGGCTCTCCCTCACCCCCCCTTCAGCACTGGGACCTGAGAGCTCAGCAAAATAATCCTGTGTTATCTTTGTAACATGATCAAATTCTCAAAAATCTTGCAAAGTAGCAAGGCACATTTAAACCATATAGACAAAAAAATACCAAGCCTTGGTACAAACACTGAATTGTCACAATAAACATGTATTTATTTTAAAAAAAGTTTAACAGTCTTTTCCAGTATTATTTCCTAGAATTTTCAAAGGATGTTTTTCTGCATCTTCTTCAAAGAAGAAACATGGAACGTTCCTGACCAGCAAGGTAAGAAAGATTTATTGTTTTGCTTTCACTTTCCTTCTTGCATCCTTATGCTTCTTCCGGCATTCCTGAAAATATTTAAATTTTAACATAAGAGAATTTTCTACATTCACCTCTTTGTTTCAAACACTTTTTTTTACATACAGTAAAGTAACTGGTCCTGTACAATACAGAGATTAAGTAATTTACCTGACCGAACATCACAACATAACATTACATACACTTCTACACTAAAAATTTTTAGTTCCCTGGTAATTATAAAGTTTCAAGCCCTTCTAAAGATCCTGAATTAATTTTTAATGCAAATTAAGCAAATAAGCAGCTGTGTTACCAAGGAACAGATGTTAAAATACTCACCTCAAGCAACAATCTACGTCTGTCTTCCCAACCATCTTTTTCTTCACTGAGCTCTACTGATCTACAAAATAACTTAGGGCCCTCTGCACAAAACAAAGAACAAATTGATATGGTTAAACACTTCTGAATACGCTGCTGTTTGTAAGTCTCGTGAGCAGCACAGCAGTAAACTCAGAAGGATTAACACAGTAAATTTTACACATACATTTAATGATAGTTATCTAACGTGTCTCAGGAAACAAACGTTATTTAAGGCTGTCCTGATAACTTATTGTATAAAATACCAAAAGCAGTTGTTTTGGTGACCTGTGTTTTTTTGGTGTGGGTTTTTTTGTTGTTGTTTTGTTTGAACTATGAAATTAATTTGTTTGTTTTTAACTATGAAATTCATTATATTCACAAGAAAATAACCTGCACTCTTTAAGATCAAGAACCATATGGACATATGTGGCTGATAAGAATATTCAATATTCTTAACACCAAAACACAGAAAAAAGTTAAAGACTATAGGTATGCCTGAAAGGATCCAAAATGTCTAGATAACCTGTCAAGTGATTTTTCTTTTTTCTAAGCCCTAAAAGACCAGCCACATATTGGGCAGTTTTCCTCTGAAAAGAGGAAAGGAAGACAGCTGCTCAGCAATTATTTCACCAGGACTTTCTTGTGAGATGTGCTACCACAACTTACGCCAGAAGTAATGATGGAAATTCGCAATTTTTTTTTTTCTTAAACCTCTCAACTGTGTTTTAACTACAAAACATTAATAACTAGGCGGTATTTTTTTCTCATTAAGTTTCAGTAAGAGTTAAAAAAAGAAGGGAATAAGTTCCGTTATACCTCTTAGTCGTTCATCACCTTTGGAGAAGAAGAAAAACCTAGCGCTTTCTGTCTGTGGTAAAGAGAAAAACCTAGACAAACAGAAAGGAGTTTTAGCATCATAAAAGTTACCGTCAAATTCCATTAACACAAGTTAAAGCTGTAACGCTTCAAAGAAATAGTATGCTTTGAAGAGTATTACTCCGTAGTAACCAAATATAGTGTTCTCTTAAAAAAAGCTTTCTTAAGAAAACTTAATAGATATTTGACTTTTGGCCAAACCCACTACCCAGTGAAATTCTCATGCATTGAGCTAGAAACTCAGCTTTTATACTCAACTTCAAATCAAGTGTGGTATTGGGAGTTTTGACTGTTACATTCTGTGCAGCAAGAAATGGTTTCCTAAGATGACTTCCATTGTTCACAGATGTGGAATGAAGATGTTAGTTTCCCATGACCTGAGTGCTACCATTAATATTCTCATAGCATCAAACTACTACAACCCAGTAGACAACAAATACAAATATAACTTGCATTTCTTTGTCCCTTTCACTTTCTGGTGCCTCTGGTTCATCTTCGCCCTCAGAACTGCTGTCTTGGAAACGCGGATCTTCTTGCCATGTGGCTTTTACAGGTTTTATTATTTCAAGTACATAGGGCTCTGCAATAGTATCACAATTAAAAAAAAAAAATCAGATTACTTCCCGACTTTCCAGTAAAACTTTCTACTTCAGAGTGAATTACGTAAATTGGAAAAGGCGTATTTAAGGACAGAAGCCTCCCCTCACAGGTTTTCTATCACCCTCTGGGCTGGTGTGAATTTATTTTGCTTTCTCATACAAATTCACCCTCAAAATTCACTACTATCATCGCAGCATACGGAAAAAGTGCAGGAGTCCTTCTGAAGCTTGTTGTTAGGGTCCAGGGTTCTATCAAGTCACTCTGACCTAGCAATCATTATCAACTGAGTTGGGAGTAATTGCACCCATTCCTATTTTTATCTTACAGAAGTTGGAATAAAAGCTTTCTTAATAACTGTCTTTGCAAAGAAATTCATAATGCCTTAGCTTATTCTTTCTGTGAGTTTAAGCTACGTTATTTTCATGGATGTATTCCTGCCTGTAGCATACACAGCCAATTGCCAGAAGCCCAGTTTACACATAGTAACTTAAACACGTACTGAGCCCTTAATACTTTACCTCACCAAAAGGACTAAGGTTACAAAGCTATGGTACACTTTTGTTTTAGTGTATAAACACAGTATTTGTCTGGATGACCAGAACAAAGAATAGCTTCTGTGCTGCCTCTCTCTGGCAATATAAAACTGTTTCCAAACCCAACAGTAACTAGACCATGAAACACAAACAGTATTTTATGCAAGAGAAAGATCAGAAAATTCTACTTTGGAAAAAGTAAGCATTTGCAAGTTTAAATTGTCCACAAAACACTTAGTTTGTGCTTAAAGACTATCCACATGTTCTCCCTTCATGATTTCCACATGACACACATGATCTTAAAGTCAGGTTAAACAAAACCAACAAAAATAATCACAAAAATCACCTAAGCAAATTGAGCTATGTGCAATGGAGAGAGACTTCTCTTTTTGTTTGTGCCAACACAGCAGCTCACACAGTAGCCCTGTTGCCATCAAATAGGATTCTTATGCAATACAAACCAATAATTATTCATAACAGCAAATGTAAGACACAGTGCTCAAGTGCAGTTCTCAGTGTTAAGAAGTTTGTGAACTCTGAACTACATCTCCACTCAGGTATTTATTTTCCACTTTGTTCTAGACATCTCCTACAGATTCTGAAACCCGTATTATTGCATTCAGAAGACACTGAATACTTTCTGTCATCAGCAGAAGTGTGGAGGTCTGGTTTTTTTTTTCCTGTGTTTGTTTTTAGTTTTCTCTTTTAGTTAAAAGAAACTGTGTGAAGTTATTTCCTACATTACTACTTATTAAGTTACTTGATTTCAGCTTTTTTAATCTTGATTTCATAACCTTTGTTTTTATCTGAGTCTAGGACACCCCAATAATCATGTGTTATTCAGTTTCAATTTTATAAAGGTACAACAATAAAATTAAGTACATAATAAAATGATCTTGGGGTCAACTCTAAGATTTTCTTTTGTTCATAGTATTACCTTAATTAACACACATTTTATTTAAAATTTTGTTGGTTTATATGAAACCTGATTTGACTTGTATGTCTTTTTTTTTTTTCCCCCCATTTCCTTGAGAAATGTAGTGGATGACAAGTTTTTCCATCACTGTTCAAAAAACAATTATAGTTTCTTCTCAAAATACTCCTTTCAAAATTCCTAGGATGCAAGCATGAATTAACTGTGATTAAAATACAACAATCTTGGCAAGTGTTAAGAAGATCATAATGACTTTGCATAATTACTGACTTTTGCCTCTGAAAATCCCCTGGATTATGATTTTCTAGACACTATATTACTCTACAGTGCCTGACATAAGCTACTCATTAGAAACTGTACTATTATATACGTACTGCTGTTACCTTCTTTTCTGCCCGACTCCTCCATGTCTCCAAAGAAGGAAAATCTGAAACCACTAGACTCCTGAGCTCCATTACTCCCAACACTCGGTCCCAAATGGTCAGGTGGGGTAGAGTCCTCCACCTCATCTTTGTCCCAGGGTATTTCTTCATTTTTTTGTGCTTTGCTCTTTGAAGACCCAAACAACTCTTTTAAATCAACAGCAATCTCGTAATACATTTCTTTAGACACTTCAGGCACTTTCTCACGCTCTTCCCTCTTCTTCTTCCTTTGAGCTTTACTGAAACAAGATCATTAAAGGATAGTACCACAGCACACATATTTTTAAAAGAAAGGTTCCCTAAGAGGTAGCCTTGCTATTAATGTCTTCCTAAACTTATATAAGCACATGAATTATTAGTTCACTTTTAAGGTTTTGGTGGTTGTTGGTGGCTTTTTTGTTTGGTTTGGTTTGGTTTTTGCTTCTTTCTTAGCAATTCCACGTTCTGGCAATAGGGTATTTCCTATTGTCAGAAACAGTTTTCTGGCATAGGGCAGCATGACTATCCTTTTGGTTTAGAATCTTGACCCATTTCTTTTCACCTCCTGCAATTTACCCACCCTTTGAGGGTAGGCAGTGGGGAAACACCTGAGGTTTCACACTGAAGGCAGGAACAAGGCTACTTTATAATTAACCACATCCTGACTTTTCACTTAATATGTAATAGCATATAAATTAAGATATTTAGGACTTTCTGGCAAAAGAAATATTAAGAGCTAATTTATTTTTTTTTCTCTCACAGATTTGCAAATCTTAAAGTCCATGACTTGAAGCAAAGGGATAGCCTGAAGGTGAGCAAAGAAGACAGAAAATGGCATGCAGAAAGTAGATGCTAGAATGAAAAGATGACATTGAATCATGTGGTTTTAGTGGTCGCAATTCTTATTATATCTTGATTTTAGCAATAACAGAGAGAACTAAAAACAAAAAAAAAACAACGGAGCAGTCTGCATAGTTTCAAACTCAGTCTTCTGCTACAGCCATCTTTCTCTGGGAAGAAACATTACCACTGTAGTTACCAAGCTACAATATTACCTTTCTTTTTCTGTAGCACTTGTTTTCCTTTCAAAAACTGCATGGTCCTGTCTTGTGGGATCATAGCGGAGGGCATTAATATCTCTATAAAAATCAAAAGGAAAAGAAAAACCATGAGACATTCTAGATGTTCCACTGAAAGCTACCCTCAACCTTTACAGTCAGATTCAAATTCACGTTGACTTCTTTACCAGAAAAGCTCCAAATCAATCCAAAACCTAACTGGCATTTACAAAGTACTTGCTAGTCAGTGTCTGGGTCAGGAAAAGTTATAAACAGAAGTGGCTTTAATCAAACTGTAATATTGCATTTAAAACATAGACCTCAAGTTGTGTGTGTTATGCATTAAGAATAACTTTATACCTGCACCTGTTCATCTTTTGAAGAGCTATATCAATATAACTATTTATTTCTTCTAGTACCAAACATTGCATAAATTCAATTAATCCAAGGGAAAAAAAACAAAATAAAACCTGAGAAAAACACACAAACGAAAACTCATGATACCCATCTTTCAAAATTTAAACATTTTTGGGACTTTCAGCTAAAGCAGTCTAAGGTCTAGACTGACCTCAAAGCTTGTGTAGCAAAGCCCACGCTGCCTTATGGCAATGCAAGAAGGTAATCACTTATTTCCCCTCCTCTCCCTAAATTAATGCTTACAGCATAAATTAACTGCTTTTAAATGGTTACATACTATGTCATTACTGAGGTATTAGAGAACAGTGTAATTCCCAAAATTTTCCTAAAATGATGTCTGGGATTGCACAGATTATTTCCCCCTCTGCTTAGTCTTTAGAAAATACATGAACATTTGTACAGAAATCATGGGATTAAATAAGACTGTGCAGCAGTCACAATGGTGTCTAGCAGTCAGCAGTCACTGATGCAACTCCAGTAGTGACTGTTGGTAAAAATTTACTAACTGCACACTATTTAATTACCTTAATACTACTAACTTCCACCAATTCAGTCCACAGACCAAGATCTGTTAAAGTGCATAGTTAAATGTCACAATACTTCCAACAGTACAGTTCTGAACCTATTGCATCATCCTCTAATGAAGGCTAGAGCATGCCCAACAGCAACATGTAACAATTTTCTAATCTAATGAAGAAGTTTCTCAAAAGCAGAAATACAGATAAATGAAAAAAAAAAAAAATAAAATTTCTCCACTGAAAAAGAAGTTTGATGCTAATCATCTGTAAGCCAGAGAAAACAATAACCTTATTAACTGCTATGGAAGTTAGAGTCTAACTTAGTGACGCACTGCCCAACTCACATGTTCGTTGTTTAGCCAACCTAAGTTTGTCTCCACAGAGAACAGAGATATATCTTACATAGGCAAGGACTTAGTAAAACCTTAATTTTTCATAACCAACCATAACCAATCATTCAAAATCTACTAGAAGAAACTCAAGCAGGCATCTGATCATTTTTTCCCTAAAACAATAATTACCAGTTGTATAATCTATTGGGACACTCAAGTTGGGAAACTGCATTAAAGACTGACTTCAAATGCACGTAACAGAGAAGGAAATACTCTTCTCAGTCAGCTAGGCAGAACCTTTAGTTTTGAAACACTGACAAAAATGAAGCCTTCCTAAAATTCCTTCTTTTTTGATAATGGATGATTCATACTTGAATTTCTTAGCATTTGTGGCTGTTTTAGTTGTCTTAGAGTGTTCAAGGTTGATATTCAAGAGGCTTCCCAGTATTTGCAGATTTTTCTTTTTCTCCGCAGCAAGCTCTTCTTCCTCATCTGCCTTCAAGACGTTTGTCTCTGCCAAGAGAAAAATAAATACATTATTTTTGCACCACTACGACCTGAGTAAGCCTGTAATATTTGATATATAACATTACTAGAGTACTAGAAGAGCTCACACATTATCAACACATCATTTCCTTTATTTTAAAGCTACTTACGAGGCTTTCTCCCTTGTACTTAGAAAATCTTTGATTAGAAATGTCATGGACATCTATTTCATGCGAAAATCGGATCCATTATTTAACCTGTTCCCCACTTATATCACATAAACGTGCAACTGCTTTGCCACTGACAGATGCTATACAGAAGACCACATTAAAGCAACAAAGGGAATAGCATAACTAGGCAAAAAAATAAGTTTCAGAAACAAATTCTGAGTCTTGAAAACTAGGTTAAAATTTTGGTTTTGGTGTGTGTGGGTGAAGAAATCTTTAAAAAATTTTTTGCCTTTTTCGGCTTTTCTGCCTTCTGTTGCTTAAACAAAAACCCGCAAACTCTCTAAGTCTGCCAAATCAGCCGTGGACTGCAGGATGACAACAAAACAGTTCAAATGAATGCAGTGGTCAAAAAGTTTATTTTAAAGTCACCACTTATCCTGTGAAAAACATGGATAAACACATCCTGATATCATCCTGTATTAAAAAAAATATTTTCCAGTGTTCATTTATCAATCAAGTATGTCTCATTCCACTATTACAAATACTTTTGCAACATATACATTTCAGAAAACACAACTACCAATATATACAATGTACAGCCACAACGCAGTTGGGCTATTTTCCTTAAGGAGTCACTAAAGAAGCAAGAGTAGCCCGTAAGTTGCTTCAAGTATCCAAAATTAAGGCTCCAGTCTATTACTGTCATTAACCAGGAAATAGGAGGAGGTTTACCTTCTTCTTCACTGTCACTTTCAAGGAATCGAGCATCCATGCGGAATCTTTCATCTGTGCCAAATCGTGATTGCAATTTCAAGAGCTAAACAAAATGTAATAGATCCTATTAAGCACTGGAGAAGAAAATCAATGCTCAGTAACTTTTTTTTTTATAGTATAATTATGGCAACATATTAATAACCTTTAGCTCTTGATAGCTTTTCTAGAAATTTCTTTGTATTCAAAGATGACAACATCAGAGAAACTCCTCCCACTCCCCAACAAACATTGTTTCCTCCGTGGCTACTGTTTCCTCTATTTAAGAGAATTCTATTGCAAGTTTGGCAAAATCATATTCAGCAAGCATGCAAACCTACCTTATGTTCTCCTGAAATGGCATTATGGAGATTTAGAAGTAAACTAAATTACAGTAATGGGTTCACTCACTCTTTCACCAGCTTTGCCTTCAAACTGAGGCTTAATTTTGAATCTCTCATCGTCTGTATCACCTTGCTCATCCTCACTGCTTTCAAACAGCCTGCCCAAAGTTTTAGAAGCAGATTCATCCTTTGTTAAATAGAAAAAAAAATACAGAAAAGCAACTGTTTATATCAGTTTGAAAAAATAAATCAGTATCAACTTTGTTCATGTGTTTTCCAGTAGATTTCTGTAACAACCAGCTCACTTACTGATCCTTGTGCTTCAAATCTTAGATTGTATACACACCTTGTACAATTCTGTTTTACAGTTATAAATGAAATTTTAGCATAGGCAAAATATCCACATAAAGGGTAACTCAGGTTTCACAATGCAAGAGAGTTAGGTATAAAAATTCAACTTTCTAATTATGTCAAGGGAGATCAATTTTAAAATATCAATGTCTAATTACACTCTTTCTGAACAAGCTTCATTTATGGTATAAACTCTAGGACATAGTTTAAGTCAGTTAATAAATGATTACAAAAGGTAAGCACTCCATGGCTTCGAAACAATTTTCCATAGAATTAGAGGTTCTTTTAAAGAAAAGGAAAAATATAGGCCAGGGATTCTAAATACAGGGTAAGAGATAGATACGTAAAAAAAATGCTAAACATGAGGAAAAGTGAGAAAAGAAAGTTTTAATTAAATAGCGAGAATGGTCCTAATCTTACTACATTTATGAAGAAAAAAGCCAACAAAAGCAAGACCAACGGTTTAAAGCTTTAGCAGAAATGTGATTAAAAAATGCAACGATACAAGTTCTACTGCAGAAAAAAGTACTTCATTGTGCTGAACATATGGCAGTAAAATCCTGAAGAGTCTGCTAAATAAGGTCTCAGTTAGCGTAGGTGTAAAGAGGAAGTCCCACACAACTTCTTTGGACCCTAACATCACTTTAAAAACAAGATGCTGCATTAATACAGATTCTTTGTCCACAGTGTTGAAAGAGCAGAGTTCTTCTGTACTAACCAAGCCAAATCTCTTCCTCTTCCTTTGACCAAAAGCAGCAAAATTTCAAAATTATGCATAAGCCCTACAACTTAAACATTCTTTTTCTATTAATCAAAGTTAGAGTATCTCTTATGCAAGTCTCAATCTCCTTACAAATTCTCCAGGTTCTCCAACTTTATCAGGTGCATGGTTAAGTTCTTCGAAATCTGTTTCACGTTAGCAAAAAAAAAAATTCATTCATATTAATTCATTCATATTAATTCAAACCTTATCTATTTTTTTCTGTCACTTCACTATGAAAAATAGTCTTCAGAATAAAAGGCATAGTCATATTGATGTGGCATTACCTTACAGAATACTGGAATTTTCCCCAATAACACTTACTTTTTCATGCATATTTCCCAAACTTGTATCTTTCTTCAACATCTCATCTACTTCAGCTTCACTTTCCCCATCTGAATTGAATATGATGTGCTTATGCTTGCCTGCTGGCTGGCTATCCTATATAAGAGTGAAACATATCAAACATATCAAACACTTGCTACAGTCGTACATAAATATCTAAAAGACATTTCCACAACATGAAAGGAGGAATCTACTATTCCACTTGCAACTCTGGAGACATTCCAGGAATTAGGTATGCATCATTTTATATACATGCAAAAGAAAACTGGCAATGTAATCAAAAATTTCAGCCTATGATTTTAAAATACCTTAAACCACATCTATTCATTTCCCTTTTTCTTTTGCTGCATGCTATTCAGATAGAAATTGAGTGTAATTACCAGATTTGAAAGAGCGCCTTGAATGAGTTTCTTCTGTAATTCTCTCTCTTTCTGTCTCTCTTCTAGAGCTGCCAGTCTCCTCTGGTTATCCAGCAACTCTTTCTTTTCTGTATTAGGTTCCTTTGAGGCAGCAGCATCAAGACAAAGCTCCTTGTTTTCCAGAAGTCTTGTGTTCCCATTCTCACATTTATTACTTTCACATTCGGGATTTTTATTCCTTACATCCCTCTTCAATTTTTTTGAAAGCAGTTTTGGGCTTTTCAATTGTCGCTTAACTCTTTTCTGTGACACTGCAGCATTACTATCCATGTCACTGCCCTCATCTTCACTTTGATCACTACGACGGGCAGCATCTCCATGCTCTGAATTTTGGTGTTTTTGCAAAGAACTCATATCTTTGTTCTTTCCTTGTAAACGTGACCTGGAAACAGGCTGATCTCTCTCATCTTGTAAGGAGGCAGCATCTGACAATTCCTCATGCTGTTCACAATGCATATTTTGTCTCTCTTTGCTGCTGACTTCAAGTGAATGCAATGGATGGTTCTTCGACTGTCTTTTAGATGACTCCTCCCCACAATAAGAAATACAAGCTTCAACACCTAAACTTTCTACAGACCTCTTCTTTAAACTAGTGCTGTCCTTAGTTAATTCTTTTTCACAAAGGGACCCCATTCCTCTGAAGGGCTGGTATTTCAAATGTAAATTATTTTGTCCCTTGGAGATTTCTTCATTCTCCTCCCCTGCTAAAATTGCAGCAACTACATCTTCAGGACAGATACATTTTTTTTTAACTGCAGGGCGAAATTTAGAAAGTTTTGTTTTATTTACATTACCCTTAGGATTTTCTTCAACACTGCGCTGACTAGAACTCTGTGTACTGTCTGATTCTTCTGTTGTCCCAGAGTTTTCAGTAGCTAATGCTTTTAAGTCATCTAAAGTAAGGTCTAAGCGGTAACAGTTTTGCATCATGGATTCATAATCAGAACTGATTTCAGACTCCCCTTTCTCAGGCTCTGAACGAGAGCTTTCACTATCAGTTGTCTTTGTTGTGCTGCTAGCTGCTCTACTCTGCAAGGCAGCAATTTTGAATTTTTTCATTTTCTCTTTTCTTTCAATGTATTTTTCTTTTAAATTGTGAGTTTTCAGTGAGGAGTCATTTACCAAATCACATTTTTTGTTAGTTAGTATTTCTTTATTTTTCACCTTCACCTGTTTAGAATCTTCTAAAATTGCAGTTTTCCTGCTGCTTAGATCTGGAATTTTACTTTCAGCAATAATTTCATCTCTGTCTGCTGAATCATAAACATTATTGCATTCCATAGTCTCTTTCTCTCTATAACTTCCTTTGATAGCTTTCTTCATGGCACCTGGATTGCTTAAGGAGCAGTGACTATTGTATTTTAATTCAAAATTATCCCCAACAATTTCTAAGTGGTCACTTTCAATCTCAACATTTTCGGCTTTCTGTATTTCACTCTCTCTCTTTACCATTGCTCTGATTTCCTCTTCAGAATCAGTGTCACTATCAGAAACACTCTCATTATTTTGAGCTGTAACTCCAGAAACACTCATTTTATCTGATAATAAACCTCTCCCTGATACTGTACTATTAAGACTGCTTGATGGAGGTAATTTAGACTTCTCACTGGATTTGGATTTTGATCCTTGATCTAGTTGAGATGAGGAGCTTGTCTTTTTTGAATGTGACTGGGACCCAGAAGAGAGAGCTACTGCTCCATTCAGAGCCTTACTGCCCAGTGGCCTCAGTTTTTTAGGTGGTTTTTTAGTTACAGGGAACTCTCCTTGCCGCTTCTTGTTTATGCTGTCTTCTCTCCCTTCCAAGTGCCAAGTAAGCTCGGATATACGAACTGCATGTGTCAAGTCTAGTTCCAGCTTTCTAAGGTTGTGGCAATATTTTGATGGGTCATATTTCACAATGTTTGTCTGAGTTAAGGAATTAAAGCAACATGATTATTTCATCCCATCTTTACAAACAGGTTAAATTCTGCGTGAAAGGACAATGAAGAGTCCTTTTCAATGTTATGACTATAACCCTTTAAGCAACTGACTTGCAGTCTAAAAAAAAAAAAATATTCAAACCGCACAAACTTACTGCAAGATTTACTTAGGGGATTCAGTGAATCAAGTATGACAGAGTAATCAATATTAAGACTGTTAAGCAAATGTTTCCCCATATGACGAAAGAAAGAAGGGAATTGTGCCTATGCCCAACCAATAGGAAAAGGATATTTTATTTTTTTGTTGACTCCTAAGGTGCAGGATAGGCAAGACTCTGCCAAATTTACCAACAACCCATTTCTAAAAGGGAAGAAAAAGTGATCAGTGTTAAACAAAAAAAGGAATGAAAGTAACACTGGAATAAAACAAGATGTATATTCTTTGATAATAGAAACACTAATAAAGAACCACTTGTGACTAATTCTTTTTTTGTTTACTCTCTTGAGATATGTTCGTACTGTGCAACTTAGCCAGCTTCCTTCTCAAAAAAAGAAAAAACCAAAACCAAACAAAACCCCAAAGTTTTTACAACCTGCAAATAAATACTGACAATAAAAAACTGAATTTCTTCACTTTACAGGTACTATTTTTAATATAAGGCTTCTGGTTTATGAATTAACAAGGGTAACTATACGGACAGGATCATTATTATTTTGCCTTTTTCCCCTTTCCCACTAAAAAATTAAAATTTCACCCCATCACCCTCCAAAACCATTCTGTGCTTAGCAAATAATTTCGAAAACTTTGTAGTAAATACAATTTTTTCTGCCTAAATTTGCATGTTCAGTGATTTCATTCCAAGTCTTACTTTTGTAAGCATGTGTAGACCCTGATTCTAAATGTGCTGAAGCACAGAGATTAGGTCCTGACAACCCAGCAGTCAAAAACGTGTATGCTGTATGAAAATAAGACACACATTCTCTGTACATGCGTTTAAGGGTGACATGAAGATATTCCCAACATAAACGAATAACAAAGCATTTACTAATTCAACACGACTGAGAAGACAGTATGATCAGGATTATTCCAGTCATTTCAAAGAACGACAGGAGCCTTCTACATGTCTACACATAAGGAGTTTCTTTTAGACTACTTTTCACAAGTTGGATTGTCACATTTCATAACAATTTCTTTACATAAAGTGTAGAGATTGGACATAAATTTAAACGTAATAAGCTTGTGCTCAATTCTGGGTTGGTTTTTTTTTGTTTTGTTTTGTTTTAATTCTCTATACATCTACCCCACCATACCTTATGGTCTGGCACCTCTGTACCTGGTACTGCTTTCATGTGAAAGTCTACAATTCCAGCCTTTTTCAGTGATTCCAACAGATGTGCTTTGTCATTTCTCTGTGGCTTTTCCTTCTGCAGCTTTGCTTCCTCTCTCTCTACGGCCAGCCTGTACCAAGAAGTACATTATATATGAAAAAAAGTCTGCCTATGTGCTAAATTATAGCTGGCAGGGACCCTCTCCCACAGAACAGTAACCATTCACTACTTAAGAAACTAACGTATCTGCTGCCTTCAAGGGAATAATAATGAATATGTGCTGCAGTATCTAATATGCATCAATAGTCCACCAATGGCAAAAAAACCCCAGAAAGAATAAGAGCATAGCAGATGAAAGCACAGCCATAATGCTATCAGATAAACAGAAAAAGGGTAGCTTTAGCAACAACATATATTTTTTAAAATTGATTTTTACCTTTGCAAAAAGCTTTCTTTGGCCAACTCAATTTGCAGTGTCCCCCCTTTCCATTTCGATTTATTTAAAACTGACATGCCTGTAAAACGAAGAGATGGGAAATGAATATTTTCTACATTAAAAAAATACATGTTAGATCTAACTATGCCTCCTTCTATGACAGTCTGAAGTTTCTTTAGCATGATCTTATACTCCATTACTCACCTGATTTAAGTTTGTATTAACACCCAAACCTTAAACAAGAATGTCTACATCCAAAATTAAAAGTTGACTTCAAAAGAGTCATTCAAGTCTGTATGGTTCAGTTCAACTACAAACCTGAAAATTCAGATATATGTACTCTGAAGTTTCTACACTACTGTCAGATAGGCTCTTCTCTACTTAACTTCTTCTGTACTTCAGCTTTCCTATTCCTAATGGCAGCATTCCGTAAGTAAAAGGGCATATTACCATTCCTTCTTTCAGGTATTTTCACCTGCCATTTTGCTGCTACATATTACGCAGGTGGTTTTACATAACCAATTGCTTTAACCGAAGCATTCTTTATGTAAACTAGGTTTCCTCTCACATCAAGTCACTTCTAACATTTTATGGATCTGATGAAAGCATTTGAAGCACATTTCCTATACCCTTTCATAAAACAATTAGAACAAACTCATAAACCACCTATTTCAGTCACAAGGAATCTTTTTAGTCTGCTTACATGTACTTACTGAAAACTCCAGTAAAGCAACTTCCATAGAACTGCAGCTTAAAGAAAATGGAATGAACACGACAACAGAATGGAACAGGGTCTACCTCAACCACATCCTGATTTGACAACATTAGATGCATTTTCAGTAATGGAACTTGGCTCAAAACCATAAATAATGTACTTACACTTTTTAAGATCTGTATCGGAAATGCTGACACTGATGTAAGCAAAAGTTTTCACTGGGTTCCCTGCTCAATGACAAACATTCAGTTAACTTCCATATAATTTCAGCATTTCTTTTAAACTGAAATATAAGCTATTTCCTGAAAATAAAGCATCTCTGAAGCAAAAATTCCATTTCACACTACAGATTGAAAAACAATTCACTTTGAAAGGATGATTCAAAACTGTTACCCTGATCATCTTTTCTGGTAATAATCTCTGCATCCAAAACACGCCCAAACTTGCCAAATCTTTCTTCCAGTTCAGCCTTAGAAACCGTATGGCCAAGCCCTCCAACGTATAAGCGTTTTGAGACTTGTTTCTTCTCCATGTTGAGAAGTCAAGCTGAAACACACATTCTCTTCATCTGTAATAAGAAAAAAGATAACAGTTCACTAACACACCGTAGGAACTAATGCCATCATCATACCAAGCCGTGGAACACGCGCTCGGTCAAAAATCCTCCACAAAGAGCCTCTGGAGCAGAGCAGAGCAAACCCAAGGAGCGCGCTGCTCCAGCCAGCGCCAGCGAGCCCTGCAGTGCCGTAAGCGACCCGGGGTTAGGCCCTGGGGGGGCTTTAAGCCTTGAAGCACACGATTGGGTGCAAGTGCCAGCGTCTCTTCCCAATATTAACGTTTCTAAGGATTTTCTAAGCGCGGTGGGCTGAAAGGACTCATGGCGGGCTGTGTGTGTCACAAGCCGCCTTCAGCCCCCACTCCCGCCTCCCGGGAGAGCCCGCAGCACTAGCGGGGAACCCCCGCCCGCGAAGCGATGCCGTGACCCCCTCCTCACCACGGCCATGTGCGACCCTCGCAGCGCCACTCCGTTAACCTTCCCCCCCGACACCTCTTCCCGGGTCTCACTGGGGAAAAGAGGGTTCCGCCTGCCGAGGCCGCCGAGCTTCCCCGCGCCGCGCTCGGGAGCCTGTTTCTGGCCGGTCAAGTGTGATGGGAACACACGGGGAGGGTCTTGTGACTGCGGGCGGTTTGGGCGTAACTAACCGGGAAGAAAAGTAGGGTGATTTTCCGGGAAAAAAAAAAAAAAAAAAGGCAAATAGATGACAAAATAATACTTTCGCCATACAGTTCGAGTAATAGGCTCGGGAGTCGCCCTTCAAGCGGCTTTCTTCCTTGGCGAGGGGGGAACGAAGGCGCGGCTGGTCCCCCCTGCACGGAAAGCAGCTGTGGTAGCACCCAGGCCCGCAGACGGCGGCTTGGGCGCGCGCAGTTCGAAGGCGCGGGGTGCGCGCGGCGGCTGGGCCGGACGCCTTTCCCCTTCCTCAGGGCCGGGCTGGGGCAGCGGCAGCGGCAGCGGCAGCGGCAGCGGCAGCCCCCCCCCCCCCCCCGGGGCCGCCGGACGAGCCGCGTTTTCCAGCCGCCGCCTCGTGAGGTCTGAAGGCTGGAAGCAAAGCCGGGAAAGCGCAGAACCCCGCCTGCTCGTTTCTCAAACTCTGGAAAGCTCTTCCTGTGACAGCGTAAAAGCGAATGCTTAGGGGTGCATACGGGCAGGTACAGAGGAGTGTGAAATATTTACCGTTAACTTACCGATATATATATATATATCGGTGTGTGTGTGTGTGTGTGTGTGTACGCTTAGGGTGAGGAGATATGATTGATTATCGTTAAACTTATGTTTTATTTAATTAAAAGTGCGCGCAGGTATTTTTTTCTGGAGATAATGCTCTTTGAAGTTATAAGCAGTCTTTAGTCTTCTGCAGTCTAGTAAGATCACTGGAGTTAAAACAGCTGTAAGCAATATATGTGTTCTCTCACTGTTTTCAAAACAGCCAGCTGTTAAAAGAGGAATTAGCTAACAGCCCAGGGTAAAGTTCTGGTTATTGTAATGTTTTTCTTTTTCCCAGCACACTCTTTATTGTAGCCAAAACTTTCTTCAACCTATGCAGTTAAAAAAAAAAAACCAAAGTTGTTTGTTGTCATACATTGCACAAGATTGCTCTAAAATTTCAGAGGAAGTCACCAGTAGGCATAATCTCAGCGGTTCTTTAATTGCATATACTTTCTTTATTCACTAAATAAGCTTTTAATGCAAAACATGTTTTGACTGTTGTTTTCTTGTAAGCATTATTAGGATCTGTTTCTAATGAAATAAACCAACAAAATCCTGTTTCTTATCCTCTTTGTATTGAACCATGTTAGTGTGGATCTTGCAAATACAGCAGGGGGTGTTTAAAACACATAGAACTAGGTTATTTTTTTCCTGGTTTAAAGTATTAAGATGTTGGTGTTGAGCTGCATAATATTTTCCACAGTCTTTTTACTGCATCATGTCCAGGCTGAATGTCAGATTATTTTTTTCTTAAAATTGATGTTTATTTATAATTTTGAATTATTTATGAAACATGGTTGTTTATGTCTCTTTTCTGCTGTTTACTTGCAAGGTGTGTTGGAAGGAACAGTTGTGCTTGATTTAATCAGGTGTGTTGTTAGGCGAATTGGTCAAAGCTGGATTCAGTTTCTGTGTCTGATTAGCTTTGCTTTCTCTCTGCAGAACAACTGGTTGTTCTACTATAGCAAATGTAATACAGCTGGATACGCTCCTGGATAAAATCATGATTAGTTAAAAAGATTCTTAAAGAAAGCTTTTGACTACACTAGATTCCTGATTTAACTTCTTATTTGGAGGCTATGCAGTGATCTGTGTCTTAAAATTAATTTAATAATTGCATTTGGACTCAATGAATTAGGTCTTTGAGGAGCTAATGCAACAAAAGTACATTTCTTTTCAAAGTTGTTATCTATTTTAGAAAAAACTTTTTTTTTCTGTTATCTAAAGTCAGAAATTCGCTTTTTATCACAGTCTTGCTGATAGCTAGTATCTTCCTGTATTCACTGGAAGTAGAATCCTGTTCATGATGCTTTTAGCAGAGTGAGTTACCATGTTTCTTAGGAAGACTTGCTATATACAGAATTACGGAAAAAGCGGCATTTCTGCTCTTCTAATGTCTACTTGCAGGACAGTGTCTTTCTAAGTGGACTGTCTAGAGTTTAAGTAGGAATTACATTGATGACAGAGGACTGTAGTATTAATAGCAGAGTTTTACTGCAAGCCTAATTCTGTTTTCAAGTTGGTGACACAGTTCCTGTCAAATTTGGTTGCTGAGGATCAAGGTTTATGTTAGTTTAATCTTCCATAGCAAACAGGAGTGTTTGACACTCCAGAATTCTTTATGGAGGTATAAATTATCATGCTCATCAAAGCTACCTGGGTATGTACTAATTCTTCAGCTTTCAAGAGTCATAAAATATAATAGAATTGTCTCATTTTAAGTAGAGGGGTAGGAGAAACAAATGCCTAATGTTATATTTGCATTTCTTAAATAAATTCCTTAGATAAAAATAATTTATTTTGAAAATGGATTATTTTTTTCTTTTTGCTTAAGAAATATATTTATTTTGTTTTTTTCTAGTAAACTTGATTCTGAGAAATGGACAACAATATTTGTCAAGTTTATGAAGATGAAATCCAGTTGCTGGAAGAAGAAATTAAACTATTGACTGAAAAGTATGAAGATAGCCAACAAGAATCCACTTTTTTTTCTGATGAGGAGATATTAATGTCAATGTATGCCATTTTTCACATGTTGAATTAATCGTGTTTCTTTGTCCAAATTGTTTAGGATAAGTTTTTACCTCTATGTTAGGACTTTTCTTATGTTATTTTTGCAGTGCTGATCTTGTTTAGGACATGGCTATATATGGCAAAAGATTACAAATAATAACTGACATCTCTTTACTGCCTTCTGTTGGTAGCTGGTTTGTTTTTTGGATTTTGTTTTGTTTGTTTGTTTTTAAAAAGGCAGTCATAGTGGTCAGAGCCACTGTGGGCCCTGCAAAGTTGTTGACTGCAAAGGCTATTGTGCATTGTGAAACAGCTCAGTGCACATTTACTTCAAAAAAAAAAAAAAGTGAGGACTGGGGACTTGTACAGATATGACTATTTATATGCTCAAGAAGTACCATGTTAGGGCTTTTTATTTTCATTATTTAACTGATATTCTATAGTAAATGTACACTCCATAGATAAAATTAATCGTTTAGATAAGGCATTACAGCTCATTTTTGTGGTACATTCCTTGAAATGGATACTTATATCTTGAGACTTATAATAAAGGCTGTGTCTACCTGGCAGTGAACATGAAGTATTTATGTAAGTTAGAATAGTTTACTGTTCCTAGTAATATGGCCCAACTGAAATTTGACTCATTGAAAACTTGGTCTGAAAATCATCAGATCACATTACAAATGCCTTTTAATTAAATGTTATTCCTGTAATGATGTGACAAAACATGTTCTTATGTCTGGGGTTTTTCCCCCTTTTGACTTTTGTTTTCTTTTAAAATTCTAGAAATTCTTTGCAAAAAGAATTTCAGGGAGAATCTAAGGGAAATGAATCTCCATCAGACCTGAAAGCTCGACTTGGAAGTCTAGAAACAGATCTCTCATTTTTAATGAAGTTTACTGGTATTCAGTTCAGAAGTCATTCCAAGAGAACAGTGGAAAAAAGTAAGCGTTTTTGTGCCCTTTACTGGTGCTATACTGAGCATACTGTTTCAGTTCATTACATTTGCAAATACATGTAATGCTACTTTCAATGTTAGCAGAAAGACAATTATTTTGAGACACAATAGAATTTTCTTTATTGACAAAATAGTTTCTGAGTAAATATAGCTTTTTGCATAATGGGAAAGTGAAAGACTACCGTGAAGTTAGTCATGCTGGTTTGGTTTTTTTCCTTAGTGGGTAACTTGACTTAGTTATTTGTATGACGGAAGGTATCAGTTGGTACTTTAAATATGACTAATGGAAGAAATGCAATAATTGTTGAATAGAATTATAATCGAGTATTTTGTTAACTTTATTTTATAACAGCTGGAAACAGAACAGTGCAGAAGCACAGATTATCAGGGAGTTGCCACTCCCTGTCTTTTCAATTGGAATTCCAGCTTCTTGAAATGCGGGTAAGGATCAATGTATGTTTAAAAAAACCCAAACAAATCAAGCAAAAAACCAAAACTTCAAATGGACAAATGTCAATACTTCCTTTTTCAGCTGAAGCCCCCAACTGCTGATTTGTTATTTTGATTGCCCCAGTCTCCTTAATCTCAGCCTCAGTGGGTTGTTTTCACTCTGTAACAGCTGGAGCCAACTTTAGAATTCCATGCACATCCAAGTAAAGTAGTTCTGAAGGTCAAGTTCAATATTCAGTCATGAAATTCTTACCATGTTTTACTGTCGTCAGATACTTTGTTCTGGAGGCTGGAAAATTCCGAACCTTACCTCTCTTGAGGGAACTGAGGAAAAGCTAAAAACCTACAAACTTGAACGACTGTGGTTTTTTTTACTTTGGTTATATTTCTGTTTACTTGGCTAGTGTGGGTAGTCGTTATGTCACAGGATGTTACACAGAAGTTACACTAGTGATTACAGATTTTTTTGTAAGGAAGCTCTCATAAGAATCTATTCTTAGCACAGAATTGAGAATGATAAGCACTGGAAAACAGCTGCTACCTCAATTTGTAATAATATTTTGACATCAGGAAGTCTTCTCAAGAAAACTTGATTTTCAGCTCAGCTTTAAAAGATATTTTATAAATTGAATATGATTGAACTTGATAGTATTAAAAACTGCATTGCTATGTAAAGATGTCCTTCCTCATCTTAGGAAAAGACATGTTATGAATTTAGGAAATGAGTATTTAGATAGTCATGTGTGGATTGCATCATTTGAAACTGCAGGAGCTCAGCTGAATGAGGTTATTCTGCAACATCCTGAGTCCATGCATGACTTGAAACTTGTGGTCCAAGTGATAATGATTTTACCATTTGCTTGGATAAAACTGCATTTAGCTTTGAGCACGGAAATAGCCTGCATAAATCATGCGACTTGGTTAGATTAATTTTTATTTTCATCTGTATGCTCCTGCAGTATGCTGACATCTTTTAGTGTCAATGGAGCTCAGGTGAGTAACCGGATGTTAAATTTATTTATAGCTGCATTGGTGATGCTTCAATGTACTGCACCAATAGATGGCAGCGCGTGTCTATTAATGCCTGAAACCTGCACTACTTCAACGCTTATGAAATGCAGTAGAATAAGCGATATATACAATACCACGTGTAAACATTTAGAAATAATATTAAATATTTATTAAAAATATTTATTATAATATAATGTTTCCATATATTATCATGTTATAATAATACAAATATATAAACATATAGTATAGATATAAAAACTAAAATTTAAAAATTTGCATTAGTTAATTTTTAAAATAAAATTGCATGGCCTCTGTAATTTACAATTTAATATGTAATGCAGATGATGCATCGATTCAACTTAAGTTATTAAACTCTGAATTGCCAATATTTTAGGCATTTGGATGGTGTGGGTTATGGACATGTTGTGGAAAATGGTAAATTAGTTAAGCAGATGCCAATGATGAATACAGGTTTTTTAATGTTATTAAAGGTCTTGCATTTACTTAAATGTTAATGTGTTTTAGCTGTTGTACAAATCATAATATAATGTTTTGGTTAGAATTGTAAAATACAACCATTGTGTACAGTTCGATACTTTCATGGTGTTAGAACTGTTGAGATCAAATAGATTTTGAGAGAATTTAGTAGTTCAAAAATTCAAGCTTAAGGATTGTATTTTTAAGATACACAGTTTTGTAATTTATATAATTAAAACATTATGCTCTTCCATTTCCTTATAATGGAAAAGCATATTTCATGACTACAGTGTTAGCAATTCCATTCAGACATTTTATCTAGTTCTAGTTGGCTGTTTCTGTGGTGTAAAAGGAGTGGCAGGTTATCTTGGTTTTGCACAGACTTTGTATACTAAGCAGATCATCCTACAATGAAGTCAGTAGGGTCCTCTGTGGATGCAGGAGTCCACCTCCGTAGCTCTCAGGAAAGCTGTGACTTCAGGCCAGACTAAGACCTGGGAACTTAGCTTTAACTTTTTTATACCTCTGGCTTCTTGCGTATTAAAAGGGCGAAGCCGGTTTTCTAAGATGTGGCATTAAAGGTTGTATTCAGAATAACCTATACTGAGATCAGTGTGGGTAAGAGAGTGTAAAGATGACAGCTGTTTTTGGGAAATGCTTAGTAGGTAACAAATATATTGTTATGCATCAAAAGATAAAGAATAATTTGTCACATCGTTAACTCTAGCTATTTAAACTCGTAGCTAAGTTACAATACAGTTAACTCGGCTCCATAGTACTGCAAATCAAACCTGTTAATGCACAGTAACAGATTGTTCTTGTAATTATCTCTAATTTGATCTTAACATGAATGAGCTTAACATTTTGTTTAGAAGCTGTATTCCAGGATACAATTGTACAAAGAAGGGTAGGCAGATCTGAGTTCACTCTGACTGGCTTTGAATGGTTGAGATTATGTCTGTATTACTGCAATATTGGTTGCTCACTATCTGATGTGTTCTACATCTTAGCTGGTTCTTTAGTTTTGGCACAGCGTCAGACTAGCGTACAGTTTATACTCCCAAGCTGGCTAGTGTTTTCCCAGCTTTCCCAGCAAGCAAAGAAGCTCCCATCTGTTCACCATCGCGCATAGGTGGATGCTTACAAGGGTCAAAATGTGGATGAAGAAAACAGGTTAATGCAAAAGCATTGTTTGGTTTATTTATTTTCCCGTCTTACAGTCCTTCGGTATTAGGAGAGGATGTGTAAAATTAGCTTGAAAATCTGCCAAAACAATTCTGAACCTCTTGAGGAAGCAGCCATTCGAATAAGAGTTGCTTTCTTTTTAAACCTTTTATTTGACCCCAATATGGCATTTTAGCATATGTGAGTAACCCACTTATTGGAAACCAGTTTCTTTAGAAGGTAGCACGTTAGCTTGTGACTACTAGAAGCTTTTCTACAACTCCATGCGCATGTTGAACCTTTTGATCTAAATTGAAAATGATTTTTCCTGATGTTACTTATTCAATCCACTAAACTTTGTAATGTCTTGGTTTCCTTTTTCCATCTTTACTGATGGCAGTTTTAGCAGTACTTCTGTCCAACCAGTACTAGGGATTGCTGTAATACGTTTGCATTTGACTCCAGCTTGTCTGTTTAGTTTCCTCTGTGTTATCATTCCCAGTTGCTTGTAGTGACTGGATATAAGAAAAATAAAGTACAAAGTCTCCAGCATACAGTAAAGCATTTGCTATGATCTTCAAGCCATGATTTTAAGCTTTTTCATTCACTGTTATCTAACCTATTACTCTGGTGTGTTCAGGAATGCATCGAAAAAAGAAATATTTTCTTTTGTGGCTTCATTTCTACTATATGAACTTTTCTCTCTCTCTTTTTTTTTTTTTTAATAGGTTGCTAGATATTTTAATTTGGAAACATTTGATTTTTATTAATGTGCCCATGTCCCTTAATAACAGTTATTATTGTAAAAATAGGCAAGAATTTGAGGAAAAAACATAGGCTGTAAAATAAAAAAAAAAAAAAAAGGAAAGCGAACAGGAGAATTATTTAATTTTTTTTAACTTAAGGTAACATTATTATGGTTTTCAGATCAAATCTTATATTTGAGTTTTCTGGTATATGTGTCAACTAGGGGTTGTGTTGGAAAATAAGAAGAATCTTAAAGAACTGGAAGTGACATGAAAGGAAGTAAATGAACCTCTTATTTATAAGTCTTCCTTTATAGGTATATCTTCTCTGTGCTCACTGTATCAGGTATTATTCCTAAAGCCTTGTTGTATGGATAATACTGATACTGTTGAAATGAAAGAAAATGTCCACACGTATAATCTGTAGTTTAAAAAATGCTATTTTAAGGATTATAGTACTTAGCAGCATTTGCATGTATTTTTGTTTATTTATATGCAAATATATACATTTTTTTCTCCTTGTTAGAGAAATTTCTAAAACATTGCATTGTTACTTCTCCAATCTAGAACAAAGAGAGTGTGTCTGCTGTTATTACTGATCTCAACGTTGTAATGGAAGCTGGAGAAAATTCAGATGTGAGCAAGTTTGTGTCAAGGTAAGGTGGGGGTTTTTAAGGCAAGTTGTTTTCTGGGGTATCTAATACTAAATGCAACATGGAGTTTTCATGTAAATTGCTGGCAGTCAGTTTCTTTGTTTGGTAATGTACTGCTAGCCCAGCCTATACAATTCCCATCTGTTGTCTGTATCCTTCTGGAGAGAAGATGAAATGCATGTAACTTTTAAGGCCTGAAGGGACCATTACAAATTCATGTTAAACAGAAACAGGTTTTGGATTATAATGTGTTTTAGCTGTTTGAAATTACCTTGTTATATCTTTCTCTGAACCAAACAATCTCAGCCATTGCATTTTAATTTATGTAATCAACACACTAACTGTTTCTCAGATGTGTATGTGAGTTGCAGATGGGCAATGTGGGTGAGTAATGGCTAAAGTGTACATCCAGAACCCCTCTCCAGTACTTGCCTGTTTCTAATTCTTTCCTCACCATTCCATGTCTCTTCTTTGCATCAGGATTTCTTTCACCAATATTTTAAAAATGATAGAATACAGTTTAAAAACCTGGAATAGTGTATTTGTGCAATAGCTTTAGAAAATGTACATACTAAAACTTAAGGATATGACTGAATGCTACTTTTTTATTATCTTCTGGAGGATGTCAACTTCTTGTGGTACACAGGATGAATAATGATCAAATTATTTGTCTGTGGTATTCCACTGTGAAATCTGCTAGCAAACAAATCAATTATTATTATTGGGTAGTTGACCTAATCTTAATCCTGTTAAGTGATTTCTTTTGTTTTATGTTATTTTTTAGACTTGGGGAGGGAGAGGGAAGGCAAATGGATGGGTGAAAACAAAGGTCCATTGAGTTACCTCAGGCTTCATTAGTCTGTACCGAAAGCTGAATTTTTCATTTATTGTATGTTTCGTTTTTTGTACGTTTTCCAGACAAATCCAGTAAAGCTAGCAATATAACTGAGAACAGTAGTTGTCTGCTCTCAAGAAGCAGGATTTAGAAGAGAAATTACCCTGTTTTTTTTAGTGAGTGTTTTCTGACAGCAGAAGTGTCTTGAGACTTAACAGTCATACTGGAAAGGAATGTGTTGAAGTAGTGGCAGACTTTATTTCATCCTGGCTCGAGCACTGCTGTCTTGTCCCAGTCTTTTCACTACGCTGGTCCTTTTCCACATTAAGCCAGTATTCATAAGTAAACATAAGTTTTTATGAATGATGTAAGATGAGTTATGGCTTTGCTGTCAATAAAGCAAGCAGCTCTTTCTCCTTATCCTCTCTTCGCATGTACCAACTGTTGTCCTTGTATCAGTATATATACTGTTGAAGCCACATGGCACATAGGTTCAACGTAGTCACTTGGTTGAAAAAGTAATGTAGGGGGAAACCCAACCTTGCCCCCCACCCCTTCAATTTTCATTTTTACTATCTGACTCATCCTGCAACATCACAGTGTTTGTTGCTGATCTAAGGCAGTAAATATGTGGCCAGAGTCGGGGGCTGATGTTGGCAATATCTGTTTTGACAGCAGCCCACTGTTAGATTGACTTATTCTGATTATGTGATCTCCCTTGGTGGCTTGTTTTCTCAATCCCTTTATTAAGGTAGTTCTCGTTTCATAGTAACGAATCCCCTCTTTTCGTGTCCAGTTTCAGGCTTTTCCCATCTAGCTCTTTATTCTTCAGTCCACAGCTGCTCTTAGAATCTTAATTCCTACCTCTTCCCTTCCTCTCCCTCCATTCTTGACCAGCTAAATCTGGTCTCCCTCTGTATTATTTTTGCTTTTCAGCCTCCCTTCAGTTTGTTTCATGTTTTTGCCTCCTTGACCCATTCTTGCCAAATCCATTGTCTAGCTCTGTTCTGTTTTATCTACTGGCCTGGATATATTTCTCAGCTTTCTAATTTTTTTTGGCTTAATTTTTCATAATGCGTGACAGAAAAGGGACTTTAAGAGCACCAGAGTTAAAAACTTGGCATTCAGTCGTAATTCCCAAGCCCATCCTGTTTTGGAAGAAAACAGGGGAATGCCAAGAACACTTGAGCAACATGTTTTTAAAAGAAGCAAAATTCAACAGTCTGTTTTCAACCAGGTACTGCTGCAATATATAATACTTATTTTTAAAAGATGTACCATTTCTTAAATATGTTGTGACAATAATATATGTATGCAAATGGAATCACAATATTTAGTCTTCCATTTTGGGATTTTACCTGAGTCCCCGTTGCACCAGTTATCACTTATGTTACACTTTATTAGTGTTGAGGATCACAATATCTATGAAAAATCCTGTTGTCAGTTTTTCTTTTTCTTTTTTCCACTTGATATCCCATTAATTGTTGGGTTAGTTAACTATTACATGGATTACTTAGTCAAGTAGAAGTTTTTAGACAGTTTGAAAACCACTCCTGCTTTTTACTAACTAGTTAGAATTTATAAGTCAGAGTGAAGGATTTAGGAAATGTCTGCAGTATATTGAACACTGCATGGATGAGGTGTCTTGGAAATGAGGTGAAGCATGAATTCTTCCCACAGCTGTAAGTGTCATTCTTCAGTTTTATATGCTAATACAAGAAGTCTTGCATACTGTAGTGAGTTAAAATAGATTTCCTCTCTTAACATAACTAAAGGAGCATATTAAGGGAGCCTTAAATATTTTTACAGCAGTTAAGTTTCTTATACTTTTGTGGTTTGTTGATGTTACTTTGTAAGAGTGAAAGGGTGTTTGGATGAAGGGCATGTGATTTTAACCTGATACAGAGTTACTCTCTGCCTAAATATGCTTTTTGATGGTTTTGGATGACTTCTCTGTTACATGGATGTTGGCTTCAGAAATGCATATTTTCTGCTCCTAGTGGATTTTTTATTTTTTTTTTTATCTGGTGACATTTTGTAATGCTAAATTCTTCCCAGTAAAAAAAAAAAAGGTTTAAATTTTAATGTACTCTTTCTTAGTACCTTGTTATTTTATACCAACTTTCCTTGGTATTTTAGCATTTGTTGTAGTTGGCTTCAGCGTTAGGAATTAGGCTAATTTAGGCTAATTAGGAATTATTGTTTATGGGTAGTTTAAGTACTATGAGACAGTTAACCGAAATAGTGCTGTTATGCAGTCTCTTTCTTCTTGCCAGTACAAAAAACTACGTGTATTACATATGTCTGTTCATGCCAACACAGATTCTCCCCCTTCCTAAACACCGAATGCAGTTTTCTATCTTAAATTTATCCACCTTTATATCTGTATGTGAGAGAAGTTATAATCAGATGTAATTGGTAGACTAACTTTTGCATTTGAAACTGGTTCTTTGAACTTGTTAGCCAAAACTATCACTTTCTGCTTGGTGATCTAGCCTCAAAAATTTTCATCTGCTATATCTCCTAAGGATGAATCTGAGAGGGGAAAAAAAGAAATAAAATTAGGTCACAAGATTTGTGATAGTCTTTTAAATTGCATAAAAGTGGATGCTTATCAAAATTGCCAGTTTTTTTAAAAAAGAATTTTAAGGATGTAGTTTTGTAACAAAATTGTGTTGCCCTCTTCCATGTCTGTAGGTTTAAAAGGCATATTGCAGTATGCGTAGAATCATGTTCGCTAGATGGTGAGATGTGGGCAGTCGTTACTAAGTCTCAATTTTTACTATAGTGTGTGTAGATTTTTATATGTACAGTTATAAGTTGTGGTTAAAGAAAGCTGTCCAGAACATAGAGATACTCAGCTATTATAAATCAGTATGTGTCTGCGTCCTTCCAGGCACTCAATTTGGCTGTGCTGCCAGCATTTTTTTCATCTTGGCCTGATTTTGTTGGCAGCTTTGACTACTGTGGTAACTTCCTTTAATGATGCTGTTCTTTCCAGCCTAGGACAAAACTTGTTTGCCTTTTCTTTTACATTTTCAATATCTGAATGAACTTCATGTATTTTTTCAGTTTATGTTTGTGTAACATGTTAATTGTTGCCATTCCTGTATATTAAATAGAGCTGGATCCAAGGTACAGTTCTTCTATAAATAGCTGAAGTGACTTGGTAATACAGTGTTGCAACCATTCTGTTAATGGCCTCAAGTTTCAGCTCTCAGCTGTTCTTAAAATCTAAAAAGAATAGCTAATCTCAAACAGAAAGGATGTTAAAAGTCAAATTTACATGTAGAATTTAGATCCTCTGTAACTTTCTGAAACATTCCCAAATGTAAGTCAGGTATCTTTTTCAGTCAGGTTTTGTTAACTTGTAAAACCCTGTATTAGTAATTGAAATAAATTTTGGAACAGGTTGCCCAGAGAAGCTGTGGCTGCCCCATCCCTGGAGGTGTTCAAGGCCAGGTTGGACGGGGCTTGGAGCAACCTGGTCTGGTGGGAGGTGTCCCTGCTCAGGGCAGGGGGTGGCACTGGGTGGGCTTTAATGTCCCTTCCAACCCAGACCATTCTATGATTTTCAAAGCAGTGCTTGCTGGGTATCTTTTGACAATGGCTAATAGCCTGTTTCATTTAACTGTGGCTTCATATCAACAATGACATGAAGCTGTTCACCCTTATGATTAAAGAATCATGTTGCTTCAGGTATTCTGACTCTTAGCTTTTGTGTAATTTTGCATTCTTTGCGTTCTTGCCACATTTCTTTAGTAAAAACTGCACACTTTGTGAGCATTTTTCCTCCCTCCCTCTGACAACACTGGATGGATGGTTAGTTATCTGGCAATTTCTGTCATCCTGTATTGTCTCCTTTCCTTTCTTTATCCTGATCCTTACATTACTAGAAATTTGAAGAGTAAATATTTTCTTCTGTTGTGTTTTTCTTAAAAAGAAACCCCTCAAAGACAAACTCTTCTTCATCCCCCCAATCAGCTCCACACCTATTTTCTCTAATCTGTCTTTAATACAATTATCCCTTGCAAGAGTGGATGGACTGTCTATTTACTTTTTTGATTAGAGCTGAGAAGCTGTATATATGCTTTAGTGGTTGCCGTCACTGTGATGTTAGCAATAAAGAGGGTAAGGTCCGTTCAGTTCCTAATTTCTACAAACCCTCTAATTCTGTGATGACACCTATCTGAAGTGAATAGATCTCTTAATTCAAATGGTTCTAATCCTAATTGTTCTAAGGCAGGTTTTTGCACATTACTGATTTCCAGTACCTTGATTTCCTTTGTTCTATTGTTGCCTGCCTTCTTGGGCTGTCTTAGAGGGAATGTAATGGTGTACTTATGTGTACACTTACATGTTGCTTGTATTTTTAACTTGACTTTAGCACCAAAGTCCTGGAATTGTAATCCCTTAGGTTTAGGTGGCACTGTGTATTGTATTATTGCCTCTGTTTGTTAACTATTGTCAATGAAAATGGAAAAATCTTATTATACTAATCATTCTATATAAGCATTTTCACTTGATGCTGTTCAATTTCTCTGAAAATGGCAAAGCGAAAACTATTGGAACTATTTATTTCTCTTATGCTTGGTCTCTTGTATTGTAAATTCCTCAGAAAAGGCAGAAAGTAAGATGACTACTGCTGACCTGTCTGTTTTCAGAGGCACTATGGATGAGAAAGTAGTGTTTGCAATAATATTACAACTGAAGGATTTCCTTGCCAGAATAGCACTGATAGGTTAGTCTCATGATATAGGCTGTAAGTTCCACCAAATCCATGCTGGTGCAAGTCCTGCAAAGGTGTCTCTGCACTGCTCTCTGCTGGACACCAGGTTCAAGTGCAAGTGTAGCATCACTTGTATGGATGAAGCCATAATGGACCCATGTGTAGCTGAACCGCTAAATCATGAGGGAGCCCAAAATGCAGAAATACTGATGGTTGTTCTGCAAGATCAGCTAGACTCTATGCAGGCATACTAATTCCTGCTTACAGTGGGCTTTGCACTAAGATCTCTGCACTGTACTTCTCAGTTACCTTTTATTGGCATCTCTCTCCCCCATCCTGCCCCACTCTCTAATGAGAATATCACCGTCTTCCTTAATAGCAGATGAACCGAGTTGTAACTGCCTATCAAAAGTTATTTTTAGATGCCATGTATGATCTAATGAACAAGCCTTCTCGCTTACTGAAGTTTCAAGGTTAATCTTGAAAAGCTGAATGTCATGTGGGCAGAGGCAGATAACATGTATCATGTAAAGATTTAGCTGACTAGGACAGAGACCTCGGGAATACTCAAAGCTCAGTGATGCAATTTGGTGAATCTTACCAGTTTTGTAGGTTAAAGTTTTTACTATGCAACATCTTGGAATTTATTTAGAAAACAAGAGTATTAGATGAGCAAGCATAAAGTCAAATTAAGATTTTACCAGTGACTACTTTGTCAAGTTATCACATTTTACATTTAAGACTAACTTTATTGCTGCTTACCTTCCTGAGGAGGTGGAAACACTGGTTTATAATTTAATTCTTCGATTTTTTTCAATATCAACACTACAGCTTTTTTTCCTGTTGTGATTTTTTTTGTCTGTGTGTGTGATTTCTGACTTCAAACAATACTAATTACAAATTCCTTAAGGAACAAATGCAAATTTTAGGCGACAGAATTGGTATGTCTCACTAGTACTGTTTGGGCTAAAGAGTGTATTTTTCTTTTGTAGCATTGGAGAACATGGAAATCTTTTAACGTTTTTCAGAAGCCTTTCATCTTATGCTGAGTGGTATGAACATCGCAGATGCACTTTTCTACATTTCAAGGTAGTGTCTATCAGGCCTTTATGTTATCAGTATTATGTTGAGTTCTTTAAATAGTTCATTAAGACAGAGCAATGGATGTGAAATTAGCACTCTCTAGCAGAGTATGGGAATCTTAATTTTGTATCTCGTGGAGAAGAGAATGCCCTTGCTTGGTATTTGTCTTGATTTTTACTGTGCTATTAGTGTATTCCTCTTATGTGGGGGAAAATAAGAATATCTATGCCTTTCTGTGGAGGAGAAAGACAGTTTTTCATTGGTATTACATTTCATTTTGAACAAAACAAAAGCAAAAGAAGAAATTAAAAGAAAATAACATTTGTAGCCTTTGGCATTTAAGTGTTAGTTCTGAAGGAGTGGATCTGTCTTTCAAAAACTTGGCAGCATGTGTTTGGGTGACAGCACTTTCAGTTCAGAAGTGTTTTGCTTGAATGGGAAATAAACTGTTCCTTACTCTTAACTGGAACATAGTGTTTGAACTTAGTTTTCAGTTACCATTATTTGGCTTGATTGCTTTGTCTTTGTACTAGTTTTAAGATAAACAGCTAATCCTTGGAGTAAAAATACTGCAGGTTTACAGACACAGAACATCTTACATGATGTTAGAGGAGGATGTTTAGCTGCTCAATTGTGTGTGGTTTTTTTAGTTCAATTTTATTTAGCCCAAGCATTTACCATCATTAAACTCAGCACCATCTTTACTTTTCAGTTGTAGTATGAAGTGGGAATTGCTTTGTTTCCTATCTTTTTGAATCTTTTAGGCCTGAGTTCTGTGCTAGATTAATCAATTTCTATTATCAAATCAACCAGATTAATAAAAAAAAGTACTAATTTCTGATAATGTTAAAAAAAAAAAAATCCTGTCCTCAGCTGAGTAATAAACTGGTGTTGCCTAATCCTGCTGATTGTTGTATAAGGACTTTTCTTTAATCTCTCCATAGAGAAGGTAGAGCACCAAGAGCTTTATGGCTTTGTGGTTTTCTTGATTCTTTTTTTTCCAACTTCACTCGATGCTTTCTGATCCTTAGATCAGCCTCACAACAGCAATCATTGTGGTTTCTGTGACAGTGATTCAGTCAACTATTGTAAATATTTCTCATTTTAAAATTCAGTACAAAAACGAAAAAATAGCAAGAAGGTAGGTCTGGAGGTTATTTTTAAATTGTCGTGTGTATCTTAAGCAGTTTTAAAAAGTATTTGTTCAGATGCTCAGTGTAAACAATGAGGGGATATATTCATTGCTAAAAGATGTGTGAATATAAATTCACTGAAGAAATTGCAAATTTGTCAATATTACAAATATTCATTTTTTGGGAGAGTATGGAGTATGATTGACTGTGCTTATGAAGAGTTTTTTAGGCCTTATTTCTGCTAGCATTAGTAATAATTTCATTTAGAAATAGAAGACTTTCTGAAGTAAGAAAATTAATAAAGAGTTCAAAGATCAAATCTGACATTTCAAGTAATCAGATTGCTAAGGAGAATGTTTATTTATAACTTAATATTCTGTAGTAATTTGTGTGGAAGCGACTAGAAGTATGCTTTACCATCTGCATAAAACCAACTGAAAAATCTTATCCTGTTAATATTCACACTTGGGCAACATTAAAAAATGAGTCTGTGTTTTGGTGTTTTTTGGTTTTGTTTTTTTTTTTTCTTCCTGCTTGCTAGACTTCGAGTATATAGGCAGGCAACAGTGCGCAGTATTGGAGAGAAGACTATTTGGGTTGAGGGTTTGGGTTTATAGCTTTTCTATTATTTTGTTATTTAAAAGAAAATTACCTAGGCTGTTAGGTAGAAACAAACAGTGCTTCTCATAGTTTTCTCACAGTGCAGAGTAAAAACAGGAAAGGTGGATTATTTTTTCCTTTTCTGTTAGTTTTGGTACTTGAGAAGAAAGGAATAATGTAGAAGTGACTGAATACTTCAAATAATAATGAACGTTTGAGATAAATGACAATTGCAAGTTTCAAGCGAAGTTGGACAGCACTGTATTTGTAAAAAGTTGACTGTCACAAATAGCAGTTTTGTAGTAAGAGTTTTCCCCTTTAACAAGAGTAATGGTGGGATGGATAACTCGGATTAAGCAAAAAAGCAATTTAAAATATGCATTGTTTTGACTATAAGCAGGCTTTCCTAAAAAATTGGGGCAGATTTAGGTTGGTGTGAGTAGAGCAATGTTCAGTTGTAAGCATTTTGTGTTCTGTATTATATGATGTTGTGCTTTAGCAGTTGTGGTTTTTTAACGAAACAGGTTAGTTTACAACTTGCATACTTCACACGCACACACACAGTCAAGAATTGAGCATACCGTTACTACTTTGCTGCTGCTCCTCTATTCTGCTGAAAAAATCTATGAGGTAGTGCTTTAAATAGATTTTGAAGGCATAAGTGAAGTGTCCCACAAGTCTTCTGTATGGCAGGTCTTACTGTGTTGCCACCGTAAATATTATGTCTGATCTGGACACACCCTTAATGTGCTATGAGGCTGAAAAACTGAAGCGTGTTGGCATTGCCGGAGGAGCAGACTGAAGCTGATATTGATAAACTAAACAAAAAAAAATTTTCAACCTTTATTGGAAATACAGATCAGAAATGAGAGATAGGAAAAAAACAGAATGGTGTACATTCAGCTTGATATTACTACTGGTCACACAAATAGAAGGCAAAAAATCCTGCATGCTGAAGCCCTTCTTATTTAATGTTTTGATGAGTTAACTTGCTATGAATGGGGAAAGTGAATTAAAACATATCAGATAATTTACTGCCTGCATGAGGCATTACGAAGCTACCAGTTTTCTACTTGGGTTTGCTCACAAAATATTAAGACCGTTAATTAGTGTTACTATTGATATTTACTACGTTTTTGAAAATATGTACAACATTTTATTGTAAAATTTAATAGATCTTAGGTCTTAGAACGCTTACATGTGTTTATATAAATGTGCATATATTTGTGTATACACATATAATTTTTTTCATAGGAAGAGTTTTGGTGATATTTACTGATCCTATTAATACTGGAAAGAGCTTTATTTAGTAATAATGATTTGTGATAAGATCAGTGGCCACTGCTTATGTAACATTATTACACTTACACTTCTATCTGTGTTTTTTCCATCTTGGGCATTTATCAAAAGAGGGATGAGAGAACTAATGTCTCTTTTTTTCCTAGTACAAATTTGGTTTGAAGTTGGAATATATTTTTACATGCTTTGTGGGGTTTTTTTGTGGTTTGGTTTTTTTTTTATACCTTTTGCTGAAGGTAAAAAATGTCAAAGTTTTATGACTTACATGGGAAAATGAAAACCAAGTATTATTCTCACTGTTGGACTTGGTTTTGTTCTCAGTTCTATTAAGACAATGGAATTTCTCTCTTGTTACACCAAATAACTTAAAATGGAAAATACTGGGGATTGCTCTGTCTTTGTTTGGTAATGGATTCAGGGCAAAAATATTCTTGTCCTGCATTTCATAATTGCATCCTCTTTCCAAAAAGATGTGCCCACAGTTGATGCTTGACATAGTTACTTAAAAAGTGACTGAGAGTCACTTAGGTCTCAATGTTCGTAGTGGCAGAGCACCAGTATGTTTAGAATTAGGTGTGCACTTAATTCCCCATAGCACAAGCACTAACAAATCAAGGCTTATCTAAATACGATAAACAAAACTAATACAAAATATCGTGTGAAATCAGTATGTTAGATGTAGCAATACATCATCATGCATTTGATGCTTAACTATTTCTACAAATTAGGAATCTATACTAGTTTCAAAATTAGTACAAAGTACCACACTTTTGGCATTCATTTCTTTGAAGAGTTTACACCTGTGGTAGGTATTTGAGGGGAGAAACTGAAACTGAATATCAGAAGTGTATGGCTGGGTAATTAAAACCATTGTGTCCTGTGTCAAATATGTCTAGTTTTAGGTGAACCGTCTGTTGAGGCCTGCACACATTGATTTGTGTTTTTAATACACTGCATGGTTTAAAGTAGTTGAGTGAAATGATGCTTGAAGCTTAAAGTTAGCGCTATTTTTAAATTAATGATAGAATCAACTTTTCTTTTTAACTTAAAGACCTGATTTGATTTTTTCCCCTAATAAGCAAAAGTATTGTTGTACAAGCGTAATTGTTCATCTGGCTGAAATCTTACTTACAGGTAAAAACATTAATTCAGCTTTGCTGTTAATTATATTGTCACATTTCCTTGTCAAGAAAAAGCAGGGGAACGGAGCTCGGTCCGCATTATCTGTTAATAACAAAGATGCTTGGAGTCATGCTATGCTGTACTTTGGCCATTGTATTAAAATTGGAAGCTTGTGTTGCAAAAATGACTCTTGTCAGTACAGCTGAGCAAAATTTATATATTTCAATTAAAAATACCATGTGTAAAAATAAAATACATGTATAATATATATACACACACACAGACTCTTAGATTATTTTGAAAGCGAAATAGTAGAAGGAGGTTTAACATATCTTTGAAAAGTTCCACTTGCTATGTTGCTTGGTACACTAAGCCTAAATAGGAATTATTCTGCTGTTCCCCAAACCAAGTTTTTAAGGCAGTTTTAATGAAATTAAGCTTTGAGAAGTTCTATTTCTAAACATAACTTTCTTTTGTGTGCAACTGCATCCAATACACTTTTGAAGGTCAACCAAAAAAATTTCATTTCAGATTAAAAAAGTGGAATTAAGATGTATTTTTCCTCTGTAGCTTGCTCAAAGAATATTTTGCATTTATGTGAAAGTAAACTGTAGTGATTGTTCTGAGTACTGGTAAACAATATGAACAAGCAGTTGCTTCTGCGATTTTACCTACACGTAAAGAATATGTGTTGGTGAAATAAAAGTTGGGAAGATATGTGCGTGCATATAGGTATTTTTACGCTTGCATTAATAGAAAAGATTCTGAAAGCAAGGGTGACGCTGTAACTACTAAATAAAGTGGCTGATTTCAAATAGTTATTTCAGAGAAGAACCACATTTCAACATAGTAAAACGTTCTGGGTATGGCGGGAAAACGGCATGAGTAAGGGAGAGGATATAAATGTGTAAACAGGAAAAAGAATGATCTTTAGTTACAATGCTTAAGTTTTGGCATGTATAATTACATAAGTAGTGGCTAGTAGTATGTTCCTACAGGCAGTGTTCTCAAGCAGGAGAAAGCATTAACGTGCTTTGCCAAGAGGATCGGATTGCCTTCCATCCTTATCTCATCCATACGTGTGCGGATGTAACGTGTGTTATTAGATTTGCAGAATGTGTCATCGGTGATTGTAGTAATATTGTTGTACTGCAAAACAAAACAATTTTTAGTAAATAAATAAATAAACACACACATACATATAAACACAGCCATATATGTTGAAGAAATTTCAAACTTTAATATTATTCCTCTTACCCTTCCATTTTGTTGTCATTTGGATTGATTTGTGTATAATGTAGATATGTGGGAATCAAGTCTCTTCAAACCAGTCAGTGAACTGGTAAACCGTTTAAGGTTGTTACTGATGTTTGAAATGTATTGTTGATAAAAGACTATTGTTTATTTTTACCATTTCCTATCCTTGATATACAGAAACTAATGAGAAATTCTTGCATGGTAATTAGCTAACAAACAACTTCTGAACACCAAATGCTTGTGGCCAAACAGATTAGCAGTAAATTGTTTTATTTGGAGGAGCATTAGACAACTGTAGCACAACTGGAGTGTGACTGTTCTAAAAGACAGAGTTTGGTTTGAAGTATGTGACTGACGAGGCCCTTCATAATAGAATGTTAAGGAAATACTTCAAAAATACCTGAAGGTGAAGAATGCGCAGACTTTCTGGTAAATTAAGTGGAACAGATTCCAGTGCGTTATGTCCTAAGTATAGGTAGGCCAAATTTGTCAGCTTCTAATAGAAAGAGAAAGAGATTATTAATGCTGATGTTACTTGAAGTTCAGTAACTTGTGCCTGTTACAAGACATCAGTATTTTTTTCTGATCACATAGAAAGCATGTAAAGCAATCTGACATGAAACATTCTTTTGCTGTGAACGTTTAATTCTATTGTGTCAAGAAATTCATAGAACAGGCCTTCTATGTTTTGGAAATTTCAGTGTCAGCTGATTAGTTGTAAAACTTGAGGTGACTATAAAACTATATCCCTTGTTTATTAGTATTTATGTGGTTCTCGGAACTGTATTTGAGCCATCAATTTTGAATCGACTTTTTCTTTACATGTAAGAGAGAAAGGAAGTAGGGAAGATATTTCACAGATTTTTTTTTTTTTTTTATTTGAATGACATGAGAGAGTGAGTGCACAAAGGGCTGTTATTCCAAAGTGCCTCAAAACCGAAATGAAACGAAACAAAACTTTGAAAGCTTCTTCACTGTAGTTTGTTTCTTAGATTACAAAAAATACCAAAAAAATCATTTGGTGGTATACTGGATAGTCTGGTTACTAATTTTATTTACTTTGTTTACTTAAATTACTGTCTCTTGCTTACCTTGAAAGCATTTGCTTTAATTCCTCTACTCTTGATTCTATTTTGATTTGCATTAAATGTGGTTAATTTGGGAGGTAGAACAGGAAGTTTTATAAGTCGATTTTCAGCAAGAGAAAGTTCTTCCAATAACAGAAGCTTTGAAAAGGCTCCATCTTCTATTTCTTCTATCTTATTTCCACTAAAATCAATTCTTCTCAAGGTAGCTTTACACAAAAGAAATAAAAAAACTAAATATTGAATTTATAATTACACGGCATGTCAAAAATGTATGGTTGTGTATGTTAAACATTACATTGTTGACTGCATGATCCTAGTTGTGATCTACAAATGTACACTGTATTAAAATATGAATAAAATCCACATTTGGATTTCCTCATGGTCTTAAATTAAAAAAAAAAAAAAATCATAAGGAAAATACTCTGGATCCTTCCTTCTGTTTCTTAGAGACAGCATGATTTCAGATATTCATAGAATTTGTCATGTTGTAGAGTGGGACAGCTGGAAGAGATGCCCCTGGAGCATTTGCAGGAAAAATAAATGATCATTTAAGACTGGATGGGATGCAGACTTTAATTTTATTTTTAGCAAACTGCTCTTTCTCTGATAGTGTGGGAATATTAAAATGGGAATATTAAGATGGATACATGGGCCAAAATGGGTTTCCATATTGCCTTCACAGTTCTTGTTTTAGTATAAACATTGAATTAAATAAGTAATATGCATAATGAAATCTAGTGAAGTATAAATTATATCTTATTTTGGTAATCTTGGCATAGTTTTAAGGGACAACGACTTCAAATATGCTATCAAGTAAACAGAAATTAAAATTTGAACATTACTTACTAATGTCAGCAAAATCTGAGACTGCTATCCTTTTTATTTTGTTAAATCGTGCATAAAGATATGCTGTTTCCTTTGGCAGTGGGGGTACAGTTTCGATGTCTATTTCCTCGCAGTACACTGATCCGCTTAAACACACACAGAGCAGGCAAGTAGGTAAATCTGAAAGCAAATTATTTTGAGTAGGCAGTTAAAAGCTATTCAACTAACTTAAGCTAGAATATTCAAAATAGATTTTTCTCTAATATCTCTTAAGATTTCCAATCATTAGATTTTTTAAAAAATTCTGTTGACATCAAGTTCTGAAAAGATTTAATATTCTGAATTTCTTTTGAGTTTTGTATTATTTTTCTTGTGCGTAATTGCCACATGTATATTCTTTGTTCTTATCTTAGCATGTCTTGAAATGCTATTAATCGATCTTAATTCAGTTTCGTCCTTTAGTTGGCTTACAGAATTGGGAATATGACAACTGTAACTCTGTGGCCATGTTGAATGTCATGTTTGGAACCATTATTTTGACAAGAGAAATCCATGCAGGAGAAACATCTGTGAGAGCACACATTGCATTGGAGCATTTTTGGTAGGGTCACGTATTCTCTGTGTTACCCCTAGTTACTATTTTGTCTAATCCTTTTTATAAAAACTCCAGCAATTTAGGCATTCTGTTCCATTTTTTTACTGAGGGTTTTTTTTTTTATAGCTGTTATTTTAAGTAGTGAGGGAAACTGTATCTTTTCTAATGCTGTTTAAGCCCATCATGGCTTGTCCTGTTCTTCATAGACATCGGTAGAATATTAGTCTTTTCTGCTTTGCATTAATCCTGTATGACAGCAATATTAAAATAATTTAACAAACGTGGCTTTCAATCCAGTTTCGTCACCACTGCTATCTGATCTACTGTGTTTTCTATATTGTGAGATTTTTGGTTAGCTTCCAAATTGGTCTGTATGTAGTAGAGAGTAGTATGATACTGCTAGGCAGTTTGTTACCACTATGTAGTAAAATAGGATCTTCCGCAACCAGTGAAGAGTTACAGAAATAGGCAGTCAATACTGGGAAGCCAACCCGGTATTTGTAATAGAGTAATTATTTATTTTTCTTACAGAGGTACTGCATAGAATGGAACTGAGATTTTGAGCTTTAGCTTTGTGAATATTGCCATTTGGTATACTTTAGAGTTATCCCTCATTTGCCTTTTTTTGATTTAGTGTCTTGTTTGTCATATGCTGGAATGTAGGAAATGAAAAATGGTTGTGAAACGATGTTGTCACTATTTAAAAGGCAACAGTTTTTATCCTTGTCTGTGACTGGAAGTTCTGGTGTTCTTACAGATGAGTTCCGCTTTTGATGAGGGCGTGTTGACAGATGCTATTTGGCAATAACTAAGCTTGATTAAAACTTTGGTGGAGATTGAAACTCTGGTGGTCTTGATGAATCATCACTTATTTTTGGAAGTTCAGATCACAGATACAGACAAAATATGAGTGTCACTTATTCAGTGCTCTGTTTGGCAGACAGAAACTTTGTTCAAGTTTAGAAATCATTGTGGCTCATTAGGAGAAATCTGGACAATGTACCTCAGCCTGTAGGAAACAGGCTAGTGAAGAACGTTCGTGATTTATTCTAACCATTGACCTTCCTGATCATCAGATGTAAGCTGTGAGATGAGACAGTTCTTGGAAGAAATCTTTTTATCATGTTTCATTGTTACTTGGGTAAGCTGTGGAGCGTACCGAGGTGTGTATTTTGTTTTTCTTGGTTGTCTCGCCGAACTTATTTGTCTTGGGTACAGCTCTACAGCAGATATGACTGGGTAGGTCTGTAGAGATTCTTGTAAGCTGTGGTTTGTGTATTTGGAATTTACCTGAGATCCTTTAAATTTTTTCAGCCTGCTCCATCAGAAGTTAGAAGACTTTCCACAGGAGATATGAAAGATATTCATAAATGAAAAGATTAATTCTATATCCCTTGTCATCCTCTGTATATTAAATTTTCATATTAAAATATGTTCTTTTGGGGAGCTTAAATGTTACAGTATTCATATCAATTAACTTACTTGTATCCTTTGTTGGTGGTACATTGCGTTCGCTGTCATCCCCTTGCAGTCTTAGGGAAGTGTCAAGAGAAACATTTGTTCCATCCTTTGTGTGAGAGCAAATATGATTTTTAAAAAACAAACAGAAAACAAAACCCCAGAGTATTACAAGGATCTGAAATAGCACGTTGTTTAAAAATTAGCTTCCTATTACATCCTTATGACATTTAATTTCCAATTTTTAAAATAACATTGGTCATCCAGTGTGTAAGGCTATATATATTTTCCATCTTGTTCATGAGCTACAAAGCTACACTTCGAAAGGCAAAAAGGCAAGTTGGTGCTGCTAGAGTTCTTTAGAAAAATAAAGTTCTTTAGGAAAAAACAGACACAAAATAAAAATAGAAAATATAGACTACATAGCGTGGAAGGAATATGTAAGCAATGGATATCTACAAAAACCTGGAGTTCTGAAGACAGAAGATTTTGCACATGCAAAATTTGATTTCTTGTGAATTTGAGTTGTATTTTTTTTGTTTTGCCCAAATAATCTTAGTATAATAACATTTCCTTGCATTTAAAGTTATTCAGAGTTCCCTGTTGAGATAGTCATTGCATCTTTTCCGTTGCAGGGCAACTGAGTTCATAAGCATATTCCTTTCAGATATTGGCTGAAATTTAGCGATTCATTTCCATTAACTGCACTTAATTCTGTTTTAAGACCTGGGCTGCTAACAGAAAGGGCCTTTTGTGATGCAGGAAATGGTAGTCAGGTTTTCATTGAATATCGTAGGAATTTGAGAATTACATGCTATTTCTAGAATTATAGTATACATACAGTGGGTTATACTATGGTTTGCGTGTATTGAAGTTCAGGGGATTTTTAGGTTGACTGTGGCAGTTTTGCTTGGTTTGCATCATTCTTTATCTTTTTTTGATGGGGAATAGTTGTAGGACAGAGTAAGACAAAATGCTTTTTGGTCTGCGTTGCTATTGAAAACACCTGGGGAAAAGTACATTATTGGGTGTGGGAAGATATTTTTCTTTAAACATGCTTAAGAATCGGGCCCTGTCAGGAGTATGGTCCCCTGTTGTGAGTGCTTGCAAGTGAACCAATTATTTTTTTTGTTTTTAAATTCTTTTCCCCCTCCTCCCCCCCCATTCAGGCACATAGAACACTGATAGTGTTACTTTCACATTGCTCTAGTAGATAAACCATCTGTCAAGTTAGTTTTGATACTAACTTTGGGGTTTTTTTAGTATTTGGTTGCTTGCATGTATTTTACTGTGGGAATTTTTGTATTCTGCAAAATAAAACCCTCCAGTTTGACATAAAGCCTGAGACACGAATTTCTTGTCCAGGCTCTGTTATTTTGACCCTTTTTTAGCCTGTGAATCATCCATCCCTTGGCTCTTCCCGGCGTCTGTCTATCCAGGCTATGGCTCTTTTTTTGCCTCTTGTTTTTGTGGAATGTTTGGGGTAGGTTGGTTTGTTCTAGCAAGACTTTTATACCCAAGTTAGAACGCTGGCAACAGTTCAGCAGTTGTAGCCTGAAACTTCTGTGTAGGGTAAGAGCTTTTGCAGTATTTGGTGTAGAGAAACTGAGGGGTGTGAGCTGAACAGTTGGACTCAAACGAGCAGCAAATTTTACAGAAGATTTCTGCAAAAATGTTTAGATTGCATAAATATGTTGATTAGGCATGTGAAGACATGGCCTTTGTTGAGGTGTCCATGCCAGTAGACACTTCTGTATAGATGGACTTAAAATAGAACAACTGCACTTCTATTGTAGCATGTTTGGCTCATAAGGGGCGTTTTTAATATGCTTGTATGACAAACGTGTTTGCTGACATAGCATATCTGTACCAGGTACAGATTTAGAGTACAGTATCTTACTTGAGGTAGGATCCATGAAAGAGTATGCATGTGAGTTTCTTACAGAATACAGTGTACAGCTAATTTCTGCAAGCAGGAAATGTCAACAACAAAAAACCTGATTATTTGCAGAATACACAAAATTAAACAACAGATTCCCACCCTATCCCCCCCCAAAATAGTAGTATAAATAACCAATATAATGGAATTATTTCCTGGTCAGCTAGAAAAATTCATAGCTATGGAATACCAGTGCAGAAGACTGTTTGGATTATAACCACAGAAAATTCATTACTTACTTACACAGGGAATGCACTGAGGGCTTACTTACATACTTAAATTCTACCTGCTTCCTGCACTTTACTCCGCAGACATGAATTGCCCATACAAAGCTGCATTAACATTTTATGTCTAAATATTTTAACTATCTTGAAACTTATGGAGAGTAACTGATTCATCTTTATAACACACAAAGGTCTATAAAGCTGGTAGTTTATATTCAATGGAATGAATTAGTCCAGATATGAGACAGTATCTAATTGGATGGTTCTATTCTATTGTGGAAATTAAGATTTCATGTTTTTAAACTTCTAATATTTTTATTCAAGACTAGGGTAGCTGTGGTTTCAAATAATAATAATAGTAATTGTAATAAACTTTGTTTGGCTGACCTTTTCCTTAGAAGTAGACTAAAGCTCATTTTGTTGATCACTGACACAAATAGATTTCTTCTGATGTTCTCACTTAAAATCTTTTTTTCTAACTGTATGTTCAAGCACACAGTAAGGAGTTAAATTTGCCACGCAAGATGGATTTCTCACTGGACATGTTTGAGGAAATTGTTGGCATGTATTTCAGTTACAGTTAACACTTGAAATATTCTGGGAGCTAGAATATGTGCAATAAAAGAATGGAAGATTTGTTTAAATCATTCCATGATTTAAATTGAGAACACTGGATTTTGTATAGATGTTTTTCTTGCACATAAGGAACTAATTTATTATTTTGCAATGAAAACATGTCATTGGAGAACTGACTTGATGGAAATAATGACCGACTGCATTCCTAGAATTATCCTAAACAGAACTGTTGGCCTTCAGAAGACCTCTCTCTAGTTTATAGCACTGCCAGTACAGGCACATCTGTTGGCACTATTTCCTTCTAGGTACACTCATTATTGTTCTTTTTACTGTAACAGTAACATCTTATTAGAATGATTTTATTAATGAATGTCATCTGATGCTGTGCCTAACTAGTTAAATTTAACATTTTTAGTATTTTTGTAAAAAATCTTACTCAGTTGTAAGTGGATAGTCACCTATTAGTTAAGAGTAACTTAAATGGTCTCTTTTTCATAGGTTTATGAAACATGTTACTTCATCACTGTGGCAGATGTCACATTTAAAAATACCTTAGACATTTTTTAATATAAATATGTAGCTGCTCTTTTTAGTCTAACAGTGGAAAGCTATAATTTAAGTAGAATTGGCAAAATTTTAAAAAGGTATACAGACGTGATTTTTATATATATATATAATTTTTCTATATAATTTTTTACTTATACTAGTTATCTTTTGCTGTAGTCTTGTTTTTCTTGTTTATCAAACTAAGTTATTGAACAAGTACAGTTAATGAAAACTTCCTTTAATTTATTAATACTTGGTTGTTACCGCTTTGTTTGGATATGTGGTGTTTTCCTTGGCAACTACACTGGGTTAGTTTTTGTGCCTGATCAATGGTGTGTCTCGTTCTCTCGATGCGTATCATTCAGGTCCTGTCAGAGGCAGACTGAACAGAGTTATGAGGTTTTTAACTGCCTCTTGTCAGCTGAGGCTGTTGGACTTCATTTAGCTCTTCTGCTTTTGTATTGTTCTGTTTTGTCTCTTCTGCTTAAGTATTTAATTTAACCAGCATATATGTGGAGCACACAGCAAAAAACGTTCAGAATCGACCATTTGGGGGTGCTGGTGAGCGCCATGAGGTATCGTCGTTATTGCTACCTTTAAGACTCTCAAAGTGTTAATAATATAGGTGACTACTGCAGGACTGGATTCTCCATAGTAGTTCAGGACTGCTAAACTGCTGAGTTGCAAAAAAACCCTAACAACCCACCCCTGAAAAACCAAGGCAAAAATCCTGATTGTTTGGTAAGTCAAAAGAGAAACTGTGGTTTATACTGGCAGGTTATGTCCAATAAAAAGTACTGTTTCAAGTATTACTTCGGTATTAAAAAAAAATCCTAAATCAAATCACCCTTCTTGTTTTTAAACAAACTTACTGTGTTAATACAATGTTACTCAAACTGTTGAGCTAGTATGCTAGTATATCCCATTCTTGAAACTCTTAGAACAGTAGGCACATAGCTACAGCAGAGTTAAAAATGATGCTTTAGTCTTAATTTTTGAAAGCCTGTCTCTTGTAGGTTTCTCAAACTGCAGCAAGGGTGGTATTTTTGTGATTTTAATTTGTGGCTTTCTCCATGTCTGAAACCGTTGTATGTTTTGCTATTATTATAAGACTTTTCCATAAGACTTGCATACATGCAGGTAACACCTTATTCATATAATGCTTAGCAGTTACAAATATTAAATTGATAATATAAATGAAATACCTTTCTTATATCCTTGGATTGCATTTCATAATCTTGTTGGATCAGGCTTCCCATGGTGACATCTGTATCATACTCGTAAAACTGCAGTGATTCTTGCTGTATAGGTGGTGCTGAATTTACCAAAGGTACAAACACAAACAAAAAAAAAGTAGTCTGCAAAGTCTTCATTCTTGCATGGAATAATGTATCTGGCTTTCACTGAGCTGCTGAAGATCTGCTCCTGTGTTGACTATGAAGAATACTTTCTTTGTGACTGGAAACGAAAATGCAATCTGTCAAAACAATATTTAAAGCCTAGAGGACTAGTTGGCAGGGGTTTCTAACGCATAAAGAACATGGAACAACTTTTAACTCTTGATATCCTTTAATTAGACTCTAGCATTATAAAAACTGGTCTTAGCATGAATAGGAACTGGGAAATAATAAACAATGTTTTCCAACTAATAAGGAAAATATTACCTTAATTGCATTTGCTTGTTGCCCAGTGTGTTATTTTGGTTATTAGCAAGAGGATTTTGTGAAGCATTTTATGAAGCATTTGGCAGGTATGTAGCTGAACTAATTAAAATGAGAGAGGTTCAAATGCATTTTTGTTGGTTATGAGTATGTTTTTCAAATCTAAATGCTCTATAACAGTAACGTCTGTTTGTTTTTAAATTTGAAAGTAAACAAGAGAAGATAACTTAACACCCCCTGAATTTTTACAGGTTGTACACTTTTCTGAGCAGGGGGAGGAGGCTACAAACATAATCTTTAAAAAATTTAAATACACACAGAGTAATTTTTTTCCTGTTTACTGTGACTAAGTGTTTTATTTAAGCTTTAGTTTAATATACTTTTAGGAAAAAAGTCCACCTACCTTTTCATCAGATTCAAAGTTCTTCTGTGATTCTGTCATAAAACCAGATATCCTTATCTATATGTTAACCTAAAGTGGATTAATAAAAGAGTAAAGCTATGAATTGCACTCAAAATGTTGCAATGAATACTCCTTCAAAGTTTGACAGTCTTAAAAGTGCTTTCCGTGGGGTAAGAAGTGCTTTGCCAGCATTCTTTCCCTAGGGTAGGAGGTAATATCCTGGAGCAGGGGGGTTGTACTTTGAATAACGTTGTAAATGTTAAGTCTGGCTGGCTCATCCTACTTTCGGTATTGGTTGTTAAAATGGTAGTCTTCTGCTTTGTGGTGATTTATTCTCTATAATTGCTAAGGCTTTGTCTGTAAATCAAATATTAATTGTGCAAACTGGAGGTCCATAACAAGGCATGTGTTATCCATTTTGTTTAATGGTTTAGCTAAGAGACAAAGCAGCTGCCTTCTGACCGAGACAGAGGTAGGGCCAAAACATACATATACCATATTAGTCACACTTTATGAGTAATAAAATGTTTCATTACAAGTTGTATATGTTTAGAGAACTTTCACCTAAGTATGAAATGGAAACTTTTCAGTCTGAAGAGTTCTGAAACAAAAAGTACTTTTTAGAACTGTGTGTGTGTGTTGAGACTTTCAGATAAGTAATTCATGTCTAAATGCTTCATTGAATGACTTGTTAGGCAATTTATTGAAAAATTGTTTTCACAATAAATACTTGTTTCGAGTAAAGTTCAGTGTCAGTTCTATAGATAACTTCGTAAACACTGTCCAGGTGTAGAATTTTCATCTGAACTGCAGGCAGCAGTTTTCTGGGTTTCTAATGCATTTCTTCCTCCCCCATCCTTTTCCTAATTATGTATTTTTGGCAGTCAGTACAAATGCAAGCCAGATGACAAACTTTAAAGTTTACAAAGTAGCTTTTTTTAGTCTTTGAAAAGTATGTAGCAATAAAATCTATTGGGAATATATTCAGATTTACATATCTCTTTTTAATTTTCTTTTTTTTTTTTTTAAGGTAGGACTGTCATCTAGAGTAATGTTGGGGATAAACAGTGGACCTATTCGGTTAAGTTTTCTTGTAAGTGCTGCCTTGTTTAGAAACCAGATGTTTGTAGTAAATCTGCAAATTGTAGAGTGGCTTCGGCCATTTGCTTCCTAAACTTTTTTTCTAGTTTATAATCAGTTACCACTTTCTGAACTCGTTAGGCTCTTATAAAAACGTTTTTCATTTAGCTCATACGCAAATTAAACAATGTCATAGTTTGGAGTTGGAGCTTGCTTGAGGATAATGATTTCGCTGTAAGTATATAACTGAAATGTAAAGGCTCAATAATATTGGAAATTGGACTTTGAATCACATTGCTTTTCTGCTGGAACAATATGAAGAACAAAAGTTTTGAAGTGCCTAGGTTATTAAGGTATTTCTTGTACATTACATAGGAGCTTTCAGTCGGAAGCACTGTGTGTGATAGAAAGGGTGGATTTGCTGAGGAAGGGACAAAAAAGTTGCAGTGTCAATACCATCTTACCATCCCTTGTGGCTTCATGCATGTTTCAGAAGTAATGACAGCAGCTCTGCTTTCTACTTACCTCTTTCCAGCTCCTGCCCCCCTGCCAAATATCCACGTTAAGATTTCATCTGGTTCTGGGGAATCCAAATTTTTCCAGTGCTTGAATGTAATCAAAGGATAAATGTTCTAAGGGAAGGGTATTAAGTATGGAAGGTGAAAGCATGATATAAAATATTAAATATATTTGTCATATTCTCATGATAATATATATATTTTTGTAAGTACTGAAATCCTAGATTTCACAGCTGTGTACATGGAATAGCTTAGTTTTTTCCTTATATATGGCAATTTTTAAAAATGAGGGAAAATTGCTAGAAAAAATGAGGCCTTGAAAATTTAGGAAGTCTTCATGCAAGAAAGCTCTTACTTGCTTTGATCTGCAAGAGAAGAGGCTTTGTAATGTTAGCAGGTCTTAGTAACAGCTTCTGCAGAATACATTGTCAAAAGTCTGTGTTCATCAGGGTCACAGGATGTCAGTGGTATGCTTACCACAAAAACATTGTGTAATGTGTGTACTCACTGGTTTTACCCAAGCACTTACAAGAAATTCATGAACGCTTAGGAAGACACTTGAAGACTGATATGTTAAGTAATTCCTTTGGCATGATGTCATCAGTGTTTACCTTACAGTATGGTTTTACTGTCACTGTAAATTGTCAGTGACAAATAAAGTAGTAGTCCTGTCCCGTATTTCATCTGCTTGTCATCCCTTGTACCAGGAAGAAAAAAAAGTAGTAACAAATAATTTCAAATAAAACCTTTTTTATCTGAATGTGTAAGAGATGCTTGTATCAGCTCAGGGAAGGGGATGGCACCAGTAGCTGCAAACAAGGAAGGATAGTGTTTCTTCTTTCGGCAACAGTGCTGCTTTATTCTTGTTCAAAATGACTTGGAACAACCACCATCTCAAAATCATCTGAAATGCAAAGTGTGGTTCATATGCGTTGGCAGTAGGGAAGGTAATGGGAAGTATTCGCCCTGGCAAGCAGAGTGTGCTTTCTAGGCATTGTTAGTGCTTGAAAGCCTGATATATAGGTGCCTGTTTTTTGGACTTCTAGTTACAATGATCTATGAACTTAGAAAGTGGTTTCCCTTCTGAAAACCTAAACAAGCTCCAGTTTTTGAAGAGGGCCTTGATGGTGTGTTTATGGTATACTTTCTGATTTTACAGGTGTGCAAAAAAGCACACCTGTTTTTTATCATCTAGTTTTTTTTTAAACCCAGGATACCTCATTTTCACTGACTGACTTTCTCTACAAGATACTTTCACCTGAAATATTAGGCATTTTAAATGGCTATTTTACTAATTGTGTTGAAATGGAATCCTGGCTTAAATTTGAACAGTAGTCATTGCCCTACAATTTTATAAGGATGTGAAATGTAGCTGAAGGTGTAAATGAAGTGTAACACTTTTTTACCTCTAATAGAGAGAATCCAGTCTAACGAGGGACACTTGCTCTCCGGATTCTGCTTTCAGAAATTTCAGAAACTTTAGGGGAAAAGGGTTGGATATTAAAGTAGGTGTAAAATTTGTTCCCAATGTTGCCTTCTTCAGGTTAGAAAATGAAGAATAAAAGGCTTTTAGGAGAGAAAAAGAGAGAAGTTGGATGGGAACGGATGGCAGAGGTAGGAAAGGTGTGGGAGAGCAAGGCAAAAATTAAGGTAAATATCCAAACTGTATGTGTTGCTGATTAAATTTTCTTCAGCATTTGTGAAGGAATCTAGCATTTATTAGTGTTTATATGTCAAGAGCAGGTAAAGCAAAGATCAAGCTTAAAATATCCTAGAGAAACTGAGGAAAGATTTTGTTTTGCAGGCAAATGAGCAGGTTTTGTGACTCACTTGAACTGGCTGGTGTTCATCTCAGTCTATTTGTCTGGTACATGAAGTGGCCTCATAGATTCTACCCTGCTCAGAGCTTTAGTATGACTCATTCATTTCTGTTCTCACTTTTCTAATGCTTCAAAGGGCAGTTCAAAAAAGAAAAAGTTTTCCTTAAAAAGTAATCATGCAGGTGCATACTGCAAAAGCTGTCATGAGCAGTTACTACCTAGTTCTCAGGTGCTGGCATGTTCGTTACCTTTTTACCATGTTGGTGCTAAGTGTTTTTACTTAATGCTTAGTAGCTTAATACAAAAATGATAGGAGAGAGCTTTTCTGTACTTTTAACGTTGCTTTGAAATGATGTAATGTGTTTTACACTGGAACTGAGGGCTGGTTGTTGATAATTCTTAGCGTGAGGCACTTACGTCCTCGTAAACCCCTGCAAGGCGCTGAGGAACTGATTGACCTAGTAGGAGACAGATTACCGGAGGGGGTGTCCTTTTCTTTCTGTCAAGTTGTTGGTTAGATATTACTTCTTCAGGGTGCCTGAAGGAATTATGTGGAAGCAGGGACTGGCACTGCCTACATAAAGAGTTGTGGTTGTGTGATGGGAGCAGAACACCAGGAAGACGAGGGAAGAAGAAGAAAAAAGGAGAGGACAAAAAAAAAAAAAAAGGAGGTGGAGGGGGGTGGAGGCTTATCTCTGGGATGCCTGGGTTAGTAGGGCTACGAGGAGCACTAGAGAGATTGCAGAAAGATTGCCATCAAGATGTTCATTATGAAATAAACCAAAGCTGAGATTTTTTTAGTTTTTAAATACTCAGGTTTAGTTTATATTTAGGCAAAGAAAGTATATTTTTGCAGCTGCTTAAAGACCTTGGATTTCATCTTGTATCATAGTCTCTAAAGGACAATATTGGCAAGTTCTGAAGTTTCTGGGGTTTATTGTTTTTAAACATTCTTGAAAGAAAGAAGTATGGATTATTGCTTAGCTTCCTCATGCCTGATGAACACTGGGAATACACAATGTTCAAAAATTAGTGTCTTGGGCAGAAATGTGTCCGTGACAGAACAAGATGGGGACAAATTAGGAAAGCTTTTAAAGACTTCTGGGCATTTATAGCGCTAGACACAATTCTAAGTTTTCTTTTGTATATGATTTTTTTTTTCTCCATGTAGAAGGTAACACGTTCAATATTCCTTAGCATACCTTTTGTATGAAGTGTGATCAAACACTTTACAGTGTTGACCAGCTGCTGTGGATTGGATTAATTATAATAGAAAAGGTTTTATAGAGTAAAAGGTAGTTACCGAACCAGTCTGATAACATGTACAAAATAATCTACAAGCAGTGAAACATAGATTTACTGTTAGAGAACAAAGACATGAAGGGATGCTAAAACTGAACTCAATGTTTGTAATTTTATTTTCTTCTTTTTTAACCTAAAATGAATAATATAAGTATCCTGGATTGTTCTCTACATCATTTTCTTTTTCTAAAATACAGGCCTTTTCTGCTTGACTGTTTGTGTGGCGTGATTAATTTTACCTTCTAAAATTATTTTTGTCTCTTTGATGGTACAGTTGGCGTGTTTTGACTGCTGCATGTATGTGTGAATGAAACTTCTCTGTGACTCTGCATCCCCCTCTGCTTTTTGTTGAGATCCTGAGACCAGGGGTGTAAAAATAGTTTTCAGGCAGTTTAAAGTCTGTGCTCATGCTGGGGCTGCATTCGTTATGAGAATAAAAAGCCAGAGTACCCAAAAGGGAGGAGGCAGTCTCCTGGTTTGTTCTTGAGCAATGCACAGGAATTGGATTGAAGGTGATACCATAGAAGAGTTGTTCTGTAATGTTAAGCAAAGTATATTCCAATTCAGCATCCGTGAGGGATGGAGGAGGGTTTGGAGGTAGTATTAAATGCAAAGTAAATGGTCATCATGTCTTAAAGAGAAAACTCAGAACATTCCTAAAGATTCAGAATGACCAAAAAAGTACCAGATAGGAAATAGTTATTCATAAACACCTCCAGTATTTTTATGAAAAGTTGCAACTATTTCCAAGGCTCAGTGAATTAGATTAATTTTAAGTCACTGTTAGGGCCACCAGCTGCAAAAAGAGACAGCTGCAAAATGACCTAGTGATCGCATGAACATCCTTCCATATGTTTCTGATTTATAATCAGAATTTTTTAAAGCTGAAGACATTATCCTTATTCCTTGTATTCCTGGAAAAGAAACAGACTTCTTCTATCAGTTATTGTGTTACAAATGAATAAAGCACATTTTTAAAACGAGGCACAACAGTAAACAGAAATCAAACTACAGTTAACAAATAGAAATGGTAGCTGGAGTAATAGTACTGTCTGCTATTTACCCCAACCCTTCTGTTGAACATATGTTCTCTTGAATTTCGCCTGTATATCATCAGTTACACCCTGAATCAAAAGCCAACCTACCTCAATTACTTAAAATTGCTTAGAATTCCTTCCTGAATTGACATTACTTCTTTATAATAATATCATCATTTGTTGAGAGCCATTATGATGTCTACAGGGACACTAGAGTCAGGGCTCCAAGACTCATTGGCCTTATATGTTTCTCTTATCTGTTTCTTGTGTTATTCATAGCATAAAAATTCATAGCCATTCATATTTATGTCTAATCTTCATATTTATCTATTTTTTCCTGTGTTGTGCTTTATAATAGGGGAAGGTTGATTTTTTCTTTTTCTCTGTAGATGATTAGTTTATGCAATGAATTACAAATAAAGGTATTATTTATTTTCCTTTTAATTAGGTTGTTAGAAATGTAAATTTTGGACAAAATAGTTTAAAACATTATATGATAAATGTGTATATCTTTGGAGTTCTGTAACTTCCGCTAGTGTATGCACAAATTGGTTTATAGCTGAAAAGTTCATACTCTTGCAGTAGTATTGGAAAATGATTGCAAAATCTTTTTGGTGTATAACTTCTTTGTTTAAAAAAAAATAGTATGTTCTCCTTTTGTGTGTTTCAGATAGGAAATTCCTATGTTTATTGCTTGCAATGATCAAGTTGGGAAACAAAGAAGGAAATTGATTCATATTGTGAATTCAGTGGAATGTGAATACGTTAAAAGAAGTCAGAAAACTTGAAAATGTAAACCATCTGTTTTCTATAAAGGAGTTTCTTTCCCAATCTATGTAACTTTTCTTATCAGAATACTGAAGTAAATATCTTAAAAAAGTAAGCCTCATAAGTATTAAATACCAACAACAACAAAAAATGAAAAAGGCAAAATATATTCCCACTGTTTTGAGGTTAAAGGAAGAAATGTAGACAGTTGGATTAAACTACTGTTATTTCTCTTTATCTTGACTTTTTTTTTTTACAGTAACTTGTTACGATATAGATTTTCTGGAAAAAAAATCTGTCATTTTTGTTGTAGTTTTGAGGGCTTTAATTTTGTGTATTAAAGTTTAGTGGATGAAAGTTTAGCCATAACTGAATGTTTTTTGAGAAATCTGTGAGGCTTTTCCTTCTATAGGTTTACATGGGTATCAAAATGTTCTACAGTGCTCTAATCCAACCTTGGTAATTATTATACTCTGGGTAATGATGCTAATAATTAGTTTAGAGTTCAAGAAGGGTCCATCCTTGTTTATCTTTAGATAAGACTTGGAAAACACTTTTTTTTTTTTTTCAGAATAGTTTGTCCAGAGCTGAAACTAGGACTGAGATTTCATTTTTCTCAGTTGCTGTGTTTCCAGTTATGTTTCTGTCAGTGTTTTAATTAAGATCAGGAGTGCATTTTTTAAGCAAATCTCCTGATAACCCCAACTTACTGCATCTTGATTCACATCACAGTGCTCTTTGAAGTATGTAGATGATTCTTTTTGGATGTAATAAATGAGGAGGTGTATGTATTCAGGGGTACACCTGATGTGCTGCAGCTGCTAATGGATTTTAATTAGTGGTTAGGGCTAGTCTGAAGTAAAGCTCCTCACCCTCAAAAAAAAAGAGAGTGGATCTAATGGCCTCATCACAATGGCCACATCTACTGATCCACCCTAGTGCTTCACCTGAATTGCTAATGCAGTCACAGTGTTGTAAACCAGATCAGGCTTTGTTTCTGTATTGACTGACTCTGCTGTGAATAAACTAATTAAGCTGTTTGATACTTGTTCGGTTTTGCTGTTACTGCTAAAATAAGTAGCATTTTAATCCATGTTTAGTTCTTAGTTTATGAATCTATTCCCTGCTTTAAAAAGACTATATAATATTCTGAAAACAAATACCGGAGAAAACATAAAGCAAATATCACAGAATTGTAGGGGTTGGAAAGTGTCTTCGGAGATCATCTAGTATGTTTTGATACCAATATCTTTGTGGTTATGTAGTGGTATAATTTCGTTTATAGAGAGCTACGTGGCTAGGCTGCTTTGTGTACCTGAATCAGTGTGGATGTCTGTCTGCTACAGAACACTGCAACATGGAGCATTGTAGACAGGCCGTTCCCAAATGTGATGAACCAGAATATACCTTGGCATATAACCATAGTTGCTAGTGCTTAAAAAAAGTTTAAAATTCAACCACATCAAGGCAATAAGCATTTACTAGTAGTGAAGAGCTATACCAGCATATTACCATAGCCCAGGATAGTGCAAACATACAACTTGGTGTGGAATTCAAAATAAAGGTTAGTGTGCAATATCCTGTCTCCAACATGGCTATAAGCAGATGCTTTGGGAAGACTGAAGCATGTATGAGTCTTGTCTCATCCTCTCTCTTCCATTCTCCAGCTATTTTCAGCTCAGCACTTTTGTACCTACTGTGCTTTGTCTGTTTAACAACCTGTAATGGATCTCTTCTAAGAAATACAATTACTTACCCAGTCTTCCCTTGAAACCACACATAGAATTACTGCTGCATCCACTGTATTCTCAGGCATGTGGTTTAATGGGCTGACTACTCATTGCTTACAAACTTTTGTTGGTCTAGTTTGTACCTGGTACGTACTAGCTTCATTTGATGGCTCCTTGCTCTTCTATGGAGCAGTTGATCCCCAGACCCATGCTGTCTATGCAACTCAAAATTTTGTGGGTATCTACCCGTAACTATCTCTTTTCTGAACTGGTGAGTCCTAGTCTAGTCTGTGTTGCTTATATAGAACCCGCTCCTTACCTTTGGTGACCTTATTACCTTTCTCTGATCCTTTGCTAATTATACCATATGCAGAGAATAGAGCTAGCTGAAGGGCTTGGAAATCAATAGTGTGTTTAATGTCTGAGTGAGCCCCAGATTTATAGCGGCATCATGATGTCTCTTCTTTTCTATTTCTCTCTTCTTTACTCTCTACATTCGAGTTGCCTTTTTACCGCTAGTGTTTACTAACCAAGTGTTTTCATTGAACCAACTGTTCTTGCTTCCAAGTCTTGCTCCTGAGTGGTGGTGGTAAGGCTCCATTAGTTTCTATGTGAAGCTAATATCTTTTCCATGGATATCACTTTTCATTTAACAATGCTGAATTTCATTGTCTGTTTTAGCATCCTGATGTCCTTTTGACGTCACTCTTCATTGGCGTTTAGCAATCTTTGTAATCTTAGCAGTATCGCTTCTTAGCCTGATTTGTCTATCTTTTGCAAGTATATGAAATTGAATAAATTCCAGCGCAGACCCTTTACAAAACTCCCACTAATGGGCTCTCTCCACAGCAGAACTGATCACTTATTATTTTGCTTTTTCTTTTATTTTATTTGATTTTGTCTGTGCTGTCACCTCTTAATCTGTGACAGCTTAATTTCCTTAAACACCTTCCAGAAATTTTTGTAGGCTGTTTGGACCAGGATCTCCCTTTTCCACATCCTTCATGATTCCTTCAGAGAACTTAAGGAGATTTGCAAGGTGAAAACATCATGGCTTTCACAGAACCCATGCCCAGTCTTACTGGAGCAAATTGTATTTATCTAGGTACCAATTAATTCTGTAGTTTATTATAACTTCTCATTTATCTAATACAGACATAAGGCTAGCAAGTCTTTAGTTCCCTGCTCACCCTAAAATCTTTTTTTTTATTGCCACACAGAAGATACGATAATATTAATTGAATGAGAAGTGGCTTATGATAGTTCTCTTGTAATACAATTCTCATGTTCCATGTGAACGAGTTCTATGTACTAAGATAGCTCTAAAGTTTTCAGTAATTATCAGTTTGACTTATATTTAAACTTTAAGAAATGTATATAACTAGTTGCTACAAAGTCAGTATCTTTAATTGTACTTTAAGACTAAGATTTGTGTCATAAATGTTTTTAAAAAGCAGAAAGTTTGTGATAAGATATAATACTCATACTATATTTGAATAGTGTTAATTTTTTAAAGCTGAGCGAGTCTTTCAAAAAGCTTATGTTAATTTAGATTTGCATTTTATGCACTATTCACTTATACTTAAAATCTGAAATAGATGAAAAGTTATAAAAGTTCCCTAAGGTTAATATGCTACGTGTTTATATTAATAAAACTATAAAGTTATAGATATTTATCTTTAAATTTATGTGTATATAATGTGCATACATTTCTTATAAGCATATTTAAATAAAGTAATGAATACATACATATATTCCTCCTTCATGAGGCCTGAGGTACTTGAGGTTGATAAATGTTAATAAACCTTTTTTTTTTTTAAAAAAAGAGGATGATAGATTCTGTTGCACTGTAAATTTGTGGAGTGACCATAAAATATTTTGCCCTGAATATTATATCATAAAGTAGATAAGAAAAAGAGGAAGGAGAGAAAGAATAGATTTCTTGAGTTAGTTGACTTAAGACCCACAACTTAATAATGCTACAATACATTTTCAATACACAGATTTTTACAACTTGTTGTTCTTAAAGACTATATGTTCTCAAAGGTTATATTTGTGGGCTTATGAAGAATTTGTTTGCGTTTTAAAAAAGTATCGTTAAGTATTTTAATTTTGTTATTATTTCAGTTTTTGCATCAGCAACCAAAATATACTAAGATGGGCTTGGAAAAAATAACTGAAATTGTAAGAGAAAAAGCCAAACCTGTCTTAAACTTTTTAGGAACTCTAATACAAATTTGCTCGCATAATTTTAGGCAGTCTTTTTAGTTTTCTACACTTAAGTATAGTGTAAAATTGGTAGTATTGTGTACAGATCTATTTCTTGCATTCATTCATTTTTCTTGTTGAAAATGGTGGTTCTTCCTCACTGATAACAAAGATTTATCAGGAAAAAAGTCCTGAAAAATAAAGAAGAAAAAAAAACCCAAAAGCAGTAAAGTGCCCTGTAATATTATCTTACCCTGTAGTTATTCGGATCTGTTTCTAGGCATAAGACATAAGAAAAAAACTTTACATAACTCAAATAGTACATAGTACATTTCTTTAGATTGTTTAAAGCAATTTTGTTCTACTTTGAAGCAGGATATAGCTAATTGGTGTTACCTATGCAGAGGGATAGTCTAAATTAATAATTTTAAAAACCTGGAATGCTACTAATTGTACTTGTTCTACTTGATGAACAGTTCTAAATAAAAGATTACATTACATTTTTAGGTACCTTCTAAAATAGCGTGGACTAAAGCAGAGATAAAATGTAGCTGCTAATGGTTCAGTTTTATTAATGCACATCCTTTTCCCTGGATCCTAAGACCTTTGATGAAAGGTCGTTTCTAGCCTATATCAGCTAAAATCTCTTTTGAAAGAGTTGTGATAGTTGAGGTACAGCTGAGAAGTAAATATTGTAATACAGCTTGGCAGGACACTGCAAACATAATATGAGGGTGAAGTGAAACTCAAAGTTTGTGATTTTCTTGTCCAATTAGAAATTGGAAGAAGAAACATCTGTATTTCTGGAAGATGTGGAGGAACCTTGTGGAAGTAGTTTTGTGTTCTTAATCTCCTATTATTTAGTGTGTGTATTTTCTACTGCTGTCAGTAGTAGCACGTATAGCTGGACAGATTTTTGGCCTTATCTACTTGTTCCTATTGAGCATGACGTTGATTTGAATTTTACTCATTTTGCAAGTTGGATCACTTTAGAACATAGAAGCTTTTTCGGGTCGATTTTCTTCAGCTTAGTCTGTCCACCCAAGAATGGCTGGGCATCATCAACCTAGGTTATATATCAGACTGCTATCTAATGCTGAGGGTGAGTGCTCTTTGCTCCTAGTATTATGATTTTTATTGCATCCATAATAGGACATTTACCTACACTAAAATCCTATCTCAAATTTATAGATGTATCTTAAATATCCCAAACTATCCAACCGTTCTAAAATGGATATGAATACCCCGCAAATAAGGAAAAGTTTACATGTATGCTCATTAACAACGATTACTTCACTGCAAGTAAGGATGGAAGTAGTCTGCTTCATGATCTTCTTCAGTTTCATGATCATGTGTTTCATGATTTTCTTCTGCTTCATCATATTCTTCTCGTGTTAAAAATCGTCGAAACACTGGTGTTCTTAACTGAGTTGACTTGTTGACATTAACATTTTGTTCACCATAATATATGGTTCGAATGTGAGGGAAGCAAAAGAATGCATATGAGCTTATTGGAATTGTAAGCTTATTTTTGTCCACCCGTATATAGGTTAATTGGTTGGTGTTCATTCGATCAATAGATGGACACATCAAAGTAACATTTATGCCTGTAAGACAGAGAAAATATTAATTAAAATAAGAAAATAGTTATATTTAAGACCTATTGCACAAGTGAAACTTATGTTTTGAAATTTAAACCAGAAAATACTTTTGTGATTCACAATATTAATATAATCTTTCCTTGTGTTTAATTGGTTTTGTAAATGACAGGGATAAGTTTGGTGGTTTGCTAATTATAAAGTTGTGGGGTAAAGAAAAAATAAATGTGACTACCACTACAATTTGTAATTAGTATTTTATGTGAAGGGAAAATTTTCTTATTTCCTTCTCTCTGTATGTTTTTATCAATTGCCAAATCAGAAGCAATTTTTAGAAAAGTTTTAGCTTGTTATATGAAAAACTGGTTATTAACTTTCACCAAAAAAAATTGCAAATTAGGAGTAAGGTGCAAAAATAAAATCTTTTCTTATTTCACCAGTTTGGTCTCAGCTAAGCAAGGATGTGCTTGCACAATCCATCTTGAAAAAGGTGGGATATTCTGCCTGCATTGAAAGCTGATCAAAAGCTACATAGCTGCATTTGCTCCCGAGAAGCACAGTGTGTTTGAGCTCTGGGTCAGTGCCACGTTAATTGGTTAGTTCATAATGCTAAGAGCTCAGGCTCACCTCTCTGCAAAGGACATGAGAGTACCTCTTGGACAACACGCAAATTTGGATGACTGCTGGATTCTATGCTTGGTTTATACATGTCAACTGGGAAGCTGTAGGGTGGCAGGTCCTCAAAACCGAGGACACAATAAAAGAGATGTTTCTGATAGTTTTTGATTTGGGCTAAAAGTTCTTAATTCTGGATGAAAGATATGCTGAACTCCCACAAGAAGATATGCCCCTCCCACAACCAAGGTCAAAATCCACTAAGTTTTTTGGTTATGACAGCCATCAACATACTTTCAATGTCGTTGTCTTCAATGTACAAATGCTGGAGACTTCTTGGAATATAGAATACTTGTTTCAATTTGTTATGTCCAAGATTAAGTTCTAGAAGGTTAGGTAGATTAAAGGTGTTACGTGGAATGTTCTGCAGGTTATTGTGGGACATTCTGAGAGCAATGATTTTTGGAAGTCTGTTGAAATAGTTTTCTGGAATATAAGAAATGGAGTTATTTTCAAGAGAGAGGTACATAAGTGATGATGGTAGATCAGGAGGCATACTCTGTAATTTGTTGTTGCATAAGTTGAGCTGCATTAAATTTTTCATGTTTGAAAAGGGGTTTCCTTTGAGTACTGAGTCGTCAAGAAAATTATTGCAAAGGTCAAGCATGGTTATGTTAGGTAATCCTTCAAATGCATTTCCAGATAACTGAGAAACCTTATTGAAACCAAGGAGGAGTCTCTCTAGAGAGCTGGGGAGTGGGAATGGAAGTTCTTCTAATTCATTATGTTGTAAATGCAATTGCACTAAGTTAGAAAGTTTCTTAAAAACACCATGGTCAATCATATGAAATTTAATTTTGTTGTGGCTGAGGTTAATTTCTCTTATGAAGGTAACATTAGTGAATGGTCTTGCAGGCACAGCTTCAATATCATTGTTTTGCAGATAAAGTTGCTGGACGTGACTAGGGATATTTGGTATTGTCTTAAGTTTACGATGATCACAGTACATCGATAATGGAAAAGCTGGTGGACAAAAGCATTCTCTGGCACACTCAACTGGAAAAGGAAAGCGGGGAACTTCAGCGTGTGTATTTGGATTAAAATAATATGTATGTTGATGATCTGCCTCCTCATATTCATCCTCAAAATCATAGTCTTCATATTGACAGAAAACCATAGCAGCCCAGAGGAGGTGGATGATTGATAGCTGGCTCAAAAACCCCATATTGAAATTTGTATCTTGTATCCTGTTGATGAGAAGGAAAAATAAGTTTATTAGATAGTCATAAAGTAAATCCCATGTAAGTTTAATGTTTAAGAAGCAGCAATATAAAATAAGTAGAATAATACTTTTTTTGGCAACGCTGTCAGTGACATTATTAACAAAAACAAGTTTGAATACGTATCTTCCAAGAAAACAGCCATAAACAAATACACCATCCTTGAAGTAAACATAAGTTTCCTTGTCTGACTTTAGACAAGGAACAGCTTTCTACCTGTGCTATGTCTGAAGACTACCGTAACAGCTGGGAGTAGAAAAAAGTCCCAGGCTTCATTCTTTTCTCATTTTAATTTATTACAGAGAAGTTGCAAAAGGACTTTTTGTACGAAGTGGTATAGTCTGGGATTTGTATTGGGCATTTGAGGTGTTGCATTCTTTCCAATGTAATGGGTTAAGCATCAGCCTTGCAAGTCAGTTTTAAATGGGTGCAGATGGAATTCCTGAGCGATGTTTCTTTCTCGGACCCTTGGAAAAACGTAGATAGCCTTATTAAACTCTGTCAAGATGAAAACTTCTTTGGCAAATGTACTAGTTATTCTCACTATGAACTTGCACTGCACAAGTGGTGCGTGGTCAATATCACAGAATCATGTAAGTGTGGTTTGGAAGGGACTTTGGGCAATCATGTACTCCAGTCTGGTGCTCCAAGTGTTTCCATCTCCAACAGCAGGTCAGATCAGCCTAGACTTTGTCCAGGAGAGCCTTGAAAATCTTTAAGGCAGGAATTCCAGCACCTGTCTAAATAACCCAAGTTAGTACGGTAATATGCTCCTTGTGAAGAAATTTGCTAGTCTTACTAAGCATCCAAGCCATGGCTTGTGTCTGTTGTCCTTGTTTTTAAGCAGAGTAATTTTTGCTAAAAATATATATTCTTGACTAAGGTGAGGTAACTGCAGGACTGTTTCTATAAATAAAACAGTGAAACCAATCACTTTGAAATACTGTATTTAATTTAAAACAGAAATTTACATGGTGTTAATGATAATATGTTCTGTGGCATTTTATGTTGGTTTTTTTTATTTTCTGTAAAACATGGCTGCAAATTGTGTAAAATGTTCATTGGTAAAAAGTTTTCTTTAGAGACTTCCTATGCATCTGTAATCATATGTTCTTTATAGACATGAACTAACTTATCTTCAAAGTACCCTTCTGAGACGAAATACTGATGTAGTGAAAACCAAATAATTTTGCATGTCAAATTTCTGATGCTTAAAGCCAGAGTGACATTTTGGAGCACTTTATTCAGTCAGAGGAACCCTATTATTTGGCAGAATCGGAGTTGTGAATCATGTTAAGCTGCTCAACTTAAAAACCAGATGAGTCAAAATGTAACATTGCAGGTCAAAGCACATAAATCATAGAAAATTTTAAGAGACTTTGCTCAGTATAGTGTGGGAACCCTGAGGCAGAGGAAAGCAGATGTTCTCAAATTTTTTTATAATGACATTCATGTTTCTAAATCAGGTGACTCTCTCTTCTTGGTACTCTTTATTTTTTTTTTTTTTTACCAAACAATTAATTGATAATAAAGGAGATGAGACTTGCAAATACTGTTTTCCTATGCTTCATAGTGGTGATTAATTCCTAATGCACGATGTATTCTGCAAATTGAATGAGAGAGAGAGAATCCTAAGGAAAAAAAGTAGTAACAATCATGGAATAGTACATTCTTGTAACCTTCCTGTGTGTGACAATGGCTAGGTGAAATCTTTTGTGGTGTTGTCTAACTTGTGTTTCTAACTTTTTATCATTTGTATTTGAATGCTCTTTTAATCAAGTTTCATAACTGATTAAAATCTTAAAATGGGTTTGGATGGAGTGAGTTGTTTGGAACCCCACTGTAGGTATGTCCTCAGCAAAGCCAGTGTCTCTGTATCCCTACAGGATCATCAGATGTCTGAGCTAATCTAAGTAAATGCCAGAAATATGTTCTTGGTCTCCTTTTGATTCCTCTTACTCCCTGTCAGTTTCAGTCTAGAATTTTAACCTCACCTTCTGGTTCTATTCTCTCAGCACTTCTACTAGAAGTCAAAAAATTTCCAATTAATAATTTTGTTTCTCAGTGCCACAATAGTCCTTAGAAAGCAGGAGGAACAACTTGGGAAAGTCCTGCTCGGTTTGAGGAAAAAACTTACTTAGGCCTTCATGCCACTGCTCCACTTGCCATGTAGACAATGCGAAGAGAACTATCATCACTTCAGATGGAATGGTAAGTAGTAGGTACCAGTCTCTCGCTGGTTTTCTGGAGGGAGAGGAGCTGGTATTTGGAGGGATTTTTTATACCTTGGCTTACAGGTCACGTCTGAAAGCACTGAGGTACTAACAATTCTCCATGAAGTAATTCTAAGAACTTAATTCACTTTAAAACAAAGAATCATGTCAGGTGAACCTTGATAGTGGAGGAAGCAACTCAGATGCATGCTATATGATAAACTGCATACTTTACAAAGTTGAAAGAAAATAGAAAATTTTAAAAGCATGATTCTGTACCGTCTGTAATAAATGCAAAACTTAGTAACTGTATTTGTAAACAGTTTACTAGATGAAAGCTAAAAATTATATAACATGCACAAATCCCTCTTAACTGCAAAAAGTAATACAATCAGTTCATTTTATTCCTGTTTACCAAGAAAACTTACTCTTTTGAAGTCTGTGAAGCTCAAGTTGTAGAGGGCAGCAAGTTATTGTGCTGGTGAAATCATCTGAGAAATAGCCTAACACAGCTGGAGGAGGAAAAGACCTCTCCAAGCCATATTTTGTGGTGAGGAGCCTTCTGGGAAGGCAAAGCAAAATAACAGCCTTAAGCCCTCTTCTGATTTGCCAGTAAAAAAAAAAAAAAAAAAAAAAGGCAGCTTTATGCCACATCATCAGTTACTGTGAATGCTGTGTCATAAGCCCATGAAGCAATTTCTCCTTTTGTTAAAATCACTTCAAAATTACTTGCAGGACTCTTTCAGTGTTACTAGTTCCCATTAGAAAAAATTGAGAGAGGAAGACTTCAAAAAATATTTCAGAGGTCATTAGTTCATAGTGTGATTTCAACTACAATGATTCAGTTACTCAAAGGATTTGTCCTCTGGAAAATGAAATTAAGAAACAGTAAAAAATTAACCTTATTGAGATTGAGGGAAAACATATGCTATAGAAAAGCTCTTATGAACATCTTCCATTTCATACTTTTTTCCCTCCATAATCCATATTTCCTGTTTCCTTCCTGCAAAGTAATTGTGCTATACAGTGCTGTTGGTACGGTGGTGTACCTGTCAGTGTTGTTTTAAAGTTGTAGTTCGGGATTCACAATGACTTTCCACCATGTTTTTGCTAAGTTGTGTAGAAAGACTGTAAATCTTCTTATGAGAAAGACAGCTATGACATGATATAAACTATTTTATTGAAGAAAAATATTTTTCATTGCTTTTAAATGGGAGAAAAAAGGTATGGTTATCTGCTTTTTCTGCTATATGTGTGATAATAACTGTGATATATTCAAAAAATGGAGAAAAAAGACAATTTTTTTTTAAGTGAGATGCTGTTCTACATTAATTGTACAATTTATCAAAAACATTTAGTTATGCTTTTGGTTTGATAAAAGAGTTAAATTATTTCAAGATCTATTCACAGGGAAGAATCTGATTCTTAAAAAAGCGTAAGTGCCTTAGAGGTATCATATTTGAGAAAATAATGCAGTAGTAAGTTTTACGTTTTTTGTCTTTCAGCTTCCTGAAGCTGATGATTTGCTTGACCTTTTCAAGTTTCCTCTGTAACATTGAGGACAAGAACATTTTTTAAAAAGATAAATCGTGTATGTTTCTAACATTTGGGGTATAAAGAAATCATGACCAAAATAATACTGTAGGAGCTGGTAATACCAGAACTAAAATAAAGCAGTTATGTATTTACGTAAAGAATCCAGAATACAAGGGAGAGGTTGAAAGAGTAAAATTAAAACTACATAGTCCCTTATTAACAGTGCTGTAAATAGTTGAATAGCTAGTTGTACTGCTAAACCCAAATAATACTAAACAACAAAAGTAATTAATTTTTAAAATAATTAGAATACATTCATAATGATGAATAAAAAAACCAAGTTTATGTCAGTTAGTAAAGTGTTACTTGCTGCTACAAAGTTTTGGTTTTTTAAGCACAAGACAAAGAACATGGTACAAATTTTTGGAAACTCCATTATATTAACAGTTCTAAATAAAACATATGCAAAAATTAAAACTATTTTCTGTAAAGATAAAAATTGGACCAAATTATAATTTTAATTTCATACCTGATATTTTTTCTATTGTTTTCTACTACTGATTGCGTCCCAAATCCGCTTAAGCTATCAGGAGACTTAAAATCTCATGATGCATTTAAAAATCCATGGTGGCAGAGCAAAAGAGTCTGTCCTTTTGAAAAATTGTAGCAAAGCTCTTACTTTAAAGCTTACTTAGCTGCAGAATATGATGCAGATCTAGACATGGGATATATTAAGACTCAGTTCCTTTTTTGTTCCATGAGCTGTCTTGGATACAAACAAGTCTATACTTTGTGATCTTGGTCAACTTGTGTGGTTTGATCTTCTTTTAGTTTTGGTTTGAGGTGTGGTACGAATTTCCTTACAAGGAGCATAATGAGAGGATTAAATTTAAGATTCTTGTTTCAAAGACTTTGACAAATCTATTTAGTTTTCAATGTGTTTTGGCTTTCAGTTTTAAAAAACGTGTTTCGTAAGGACTTTTTTTTATGTTGAATTTGTAAATTTTTTTTGTCATTTTATTTATGCAGTTATGATGCAAAGGGAGATGTATATCAAGTTAGAAGTCAGGGTTGGCTTGAAGGTGATTTATTTTCTGAAGGCAAACTTGGATGGATCCTTTTTGTAAATTGAAATGTTTGAAATTTTATCATATTAATGAGACTTGTTAGCTTTTTTAACTTTGGTTCTGAACTGAAGGCTTAAGAAAGGGGATTGTTCTAATATTTTGTGATTTTAGGTTTGCTTAGCTAGTTGAGTTAACTTTAAAAAAATGGAAATTCCCAAATTTTAGACAAAATATTCATAGAATAAATAGAGAAGATAAACAGTGGCACTGAGGTGAATGGGATTGGTGCTGATAGAAGAAGGAATAAATTATATTGCTTGGCCTTTTGCCTATATTTACCATTTTACTATGAGAGATTCTTGGGTTTCTTTGGGGTTTCTTCCACCTTCCAACTTATAATAGTCTATATGAAGCCTAGAGAAAGGAAATAAAAGGTGCATATTGCTTATAGAGGATTAAAGGAAATCAAATGAAGGTAAGCTTTGTAAGTTACAACTGAGAACTGTCTTGGAAGCATGATCTTGTTAGAATTAGAAAGGTCTTCAGCTAAGGTCTGCCCTTGCTATCAGGTATCTGAAGAAAAGCCTAAAGCTGAAAATTTTGAAGTTCTCAGTTGACAACTTTGGAGGTATTCTGTGTTTTAGATGAGAATTGGTGATGTTAGTTTGTTACTCTGTGATTGCACAGTAGAACAGAGAATGCATGATCAAATATAATGAAGAAGTTTGAATGTTGTAATTTGGTTCCCCATAAAGCCTGTGGGTTTCAGAAGTAAGAAACAGCCTTAGGCATGTATTATCTAGACTGGGCTGCACTTCAAAGTCAGATTGTAGGCACAGAAAATGCAGATATAAAACTCTTTGCATCCTAATTTCTAGGTCTTAACTGGCAGTCCACAAACACTGTCAGCAGCTCACCGGCCACCTGTATGACTCTCGTATGTGTCTGCGAAGGCACTTCTTATTTGTGCTTACCACCAACAAAAGTAACCAGTTGTCAAGACCGTAGTGGCTGCTGGATTTATTTATCCTGTGTCAGAACTACTCTGAAAATTCAGATACTGAAGTGTAGAGCTCTCAGCAAGTCGAGATACTGGATTACTTGATCTTGCAGTGCCTCCAGCCCAGCAAGAGCTCTGAGCACTCCATTAATAATAGCTCTTGTGGACTCGTTGTTCTGCTCTTCAGTGGAAAGTCATTCTAGGAGCATGTCCCTGTGTGAATATGCATTTTTAAAGGTCATGGAAAAGGGGCCGTCTGATTCTATCAACAATCCTGCAGAGCTGAGACAAAACCTAATCTGTTTAAAAAAGGAAAGGAAGCCCTGTGTGGGGCTTACTCTTGCCCCTGACCTGAACCTTGCTGTGTGGCCTCTACTTATTTCCCATTTAGTAGGTGGTATTACAAGATCAAAACTCTGGCAACTCTCATCTCAGGCAGCAAGTTTTATATGTGTTGCTTTGTTTTGCTAGGAGCTACTAGGAAGAACATGTTGAACAACTGAAAACAGTTGAGTTTACAAAAACTGTATTTGAAAAATAATTCCTAAGATTTGCTAGACTGTAGATTTTGTATCTAGTGATCAAATACTGCTCTGAACTAACTTTCTTCATTGACTCTTCTAATCATAGGCAGGTTGTGGGTGCTGTTGATTTTTATCAGTCTGTTATAATTTGAATATGCATGCTCCAACCATGAATTTAAAGAGGAAATTAAGTATGTTTTTTGTGTAGGTTTTACAGCTGGATTTCAAGAATGTGCTTTTTAGTTGACCATGCAGTCCTAGAAGAATGAAGAAAAACCAAAAATTGTCCTATATTTTTACTAGAAAACAGTGCAGATTAGTGGGTATCCTAAGCCCTGTGATGGTTTCATTGGGTGCTTATTATCGTTCTGAAATATAAACCTGTCCTTTCCTCTCATCCTTGCTGTGGGATCTGGAGGATCTTTTGCTCTGTATCTTCTCCACTTACGTAGGTTTGCTGATTCTGAGTTAAATAACATCCCCTCTCTTCTTGTTCTCTCTTCTTCCTAAGCATTGCTTTACTTACTGGAATTGTTGATTATTTTTTTTTCTCATATTCTACTTTTTCTGTACTTTTCTTAATTTTTATTTTTAAACTGTATAATGTTTGTGTGTTATTTTTTTTTAATAAACCCCACATCTTTGAAGCACATGACTAGTTAACAAATGCAACTACATTTGGATCTCAAAGACTGATCCTTGTGTAGATCAAATAACTGAGAAAGAGCAAGAGCTTATTGACCTTGTAACATGGGAATTATTATAATCACATAGACAATTGTGGAATAACTTCTTCTACTAATAAACAATAATACACGGAATTTTTAGAGCAGAATTCACTAGAAGCATTTATGCATCTGGAAGTAATACATTAGGAAGCCCTGGTCTCATTAGAGCTACGTAAGTAATAATATCTCTATCAAATAGTGTCTGGTTACTCTAAAATACCCTGGACTATTGTATGAAATTATAAATCTCTTCTGAGGAGAGTAACTATTGTCAGCTGACACTTATATTTTTAGTAATTGAAAAATTTAATAAATGTGTTTTGCTTTATACCTTGTATAACAACTTTGGTTGTTCCAAGATAGATGACTTTGGGCTGTATTTTCCTCCCACATGGAGTTCTGCGATATTGCCTGCTTAATTGGAGATTGAATATCTGTGATTACACCGATATAAAATGGGAATGTCTGCCCTTTTTTGCAACCACTGTTTACTGGTGCAGGTATATTCATTTTCTTGAAGCTGTATTAGCAATTGGAGATCAAACTTTAAAACAGCCTTCATTTTGCCTGATTTGTGTCCTATATAAAATTATATACGTGATCATAGTACGTGACACGTGTCTTGCACTCCTTAATAAACAAAAGTAAACATTGTAAATAAAACTAAAAAAAAATTATAATTAAAACTAAAAGAACATAGAGTGTTTTGTAATGGAGGAAAAAGTAAGAAAGGTAAAATAGCTGAACGTAGAGCGCAGAGATCCTTGAGCAGTACCAATCCACTCTGGTAAGTCCAGATAGAGTAGTACCCTTTGTGCTTGTCCTTGTTGCTTCTGTAATAATTTATTCAGTTTTATTTATTTGAGATAGCATAAAATTACTCTTCTTCTGTAATTACCATTTTAAAAATATAAAATTATATAAAATATTATTATAATATTATAATATATAAAAAAATATATAAGATTATATCTTTCAGTTCTTTAGCAGTTTAGGCATGACCCTCATGTCTTAAAAAAAAAAAAAAAAATCAGCAAAATCTGAGGACTGTCATCTTAATATGTGAAGTTGAGTAGAAACTTGTTGCTCGCTGGGAGAGCATTCTTAGCATCCACTTCAACTAACTTCATTCCTTGAGCCTATTACAAAGCAGGCACTTCTACTCATTTATTTCAAACAGAACAGCTAACTTTCAATGCCCTAAGCTGATAGATGCCTAAAAGAGATAATGCAATTCTACCCTGTCTTAATAATTCACATTAATACCTTATTCATTGGCTTGTTATTTTCATTCATAGCTATGGACTTCATGCATTTTTGTTAAAAACATGTCTGCAACTTCAGGCTGTTCCCATGTTAGTATCCAATCTGCAAATCATATGTTTATAGGCCCCTCAAAAAATCTTCTCCTTCTTTAGGCACTTTCAGGCAAGGACAAGGAGCAGTTGTCTACGTTACCTGCCAAAGCATTCCTGAATGATCATGCATGGGAAAATGTTCGGCATTAGCAGAAATTTTCCCCTTTGTACGTGATGGAAAGTGCTTCCCCATTTACTCTTTTTAGTGTGTTCTGGTTCTTGATTTTTATTATCCCCTCTTTCTTCTGAAGAATAAATCCTCTCATTTTAGCACAAGACCTTGTAATGCTGGTATTGCAGCCAGCATTACATTTATGGTGGGTAGTACACTTTTTCCTGCAGTCACAGTTTGTGACTTGGAAACTTTCATAGAAACAACAAGTATTATTATATGTCATTCATCTGTACCCTGGCATATTCTCTTATAAGGAGAGATAGCAGCTCTGTACCCTTTATTTCCTTCAGTTATTCTCTATTTTTATCTCCATTTTGTTTGGATTTGCTTTAAATGGTATTAATACTGTTTTGGGAGAGATACTTGTCGATGCACCTATATTCTGCCTGACATTTGAAGTGTTTCTGTACTGTTTGAATAATTTGTCAGTCACAGCTGCTTCTTGGCAGAGTTGAGAGAGGGTCTCATAGTTATTTTATCTGAGCACTCTGTGGCAGGAAGTCTTCTATTTCTTCTGTAATTAGCCATTCTGAGATTCTTGAAAGGCCCTATGGCTGCTTCTGTTGAGGACCTGAGCATGGTTCACACCTAAAACAGCATTCATGTGAGTGGCCGTTTCATTAGGGAGGATGAGTTGCTCTAGACATTAGTTACAGATCTTACATAGTAATCAAGCAAGTGTCCGTGTCCTTATGTCATGCTTCTGACACCTGACTCTTGCCTTGTCCTAGCACTTTTTGAGAGCGGAGGTAATGCGTGCAACTGTTTGTAGCCAAAATATAAACCTCCAAAATGCTTTGTTTTTAAAAAATAAATTTAAAAAATATATCCAACTGGGTCTTAGTCAGGGCATAAAAACAGTGCTTTGAGTGATTAAATTGAATTCTACCAAAATTGAGCCAATAGTAGTAGCTGCCTTTAAAAATATTAATGTTCTATATGACTGCAAGACAGCTTTCCAAAACCCCCTTTGCATCTTTGCCAAGCACTGGGCTTATTGCTGAAACTTCTAAATGAGTCTTTATGTTATGAAAGCAGTCCCAGAGGGGTGACTGGTATAATTGCTTAGAACTGCCAGTGGGTGAACTAGATACTAGGTTTACCCACAATGGAAAGTTTGAGTGGGAAGGTACTCTTTAGAAAGATAGAAAAATTACTTTATGAAGCGACTGCACATCTAACAGATGTGTTTTCCATGCTCACGTTTTCTGCTCTTCTCACATTCCTGTGCCTTCTGATTTTGGGAGGGAACTCTTAAAGTGGGAGCTGTGTATTATCCTTCCTGTTACAAGCGCAAAGCACAGGAAGCAGCAGTGTGCATCTATAATACACAGGTACTGCTAAGGCAAAGCATTCCTGGAACAGGAGTAATGAAATATTTTTAGCTAGTATGGTAAGAAACCATTTAATTTTTTTTTATGTTCACTGTGTTTATGCCTTTACAATGATACAAGGTTTTTATAAAGAATAAATACTGGTTTTCTTTCATCTGTTTGATGGAATCAAGTAAGAAGAATGTTGAAGTTTCGTGTGACATCAGACTTAGTTTCTACTTTTATGAAATAAAAGATTGTAGGTTTGACTTTTAGAAATTCATTCTAAATGCACTTTATTTACCTTTGAACAGCAATATTAATTGTTCTGGGAAGACCTTATCATCAAGAGATTTTTGTTTTCAGTAAGAGCCAAAATACCAAGAGTTTATATTACCAATGTGTAACTTCCTAGGTATTTCACCTTGATTGTGGACTCAAGGAGAAGAGAGTGGCCTATTGGTCTCATACTAACTTGTTCTGGTTTGTGTTCTGAAAAGTTTATTGCTATATTGTAGAGGTAAATGTTAATTGTAACTGTGATCCTGACATGACAAATAACGGGTAATATTGGAAATAATAATTTACAGGAGGGTAAATGGAATTTGTATGTATTAGCATAATTATAAATGAAAAATACACATTGCAAAAATCAAAGTATGCTTTCATGAAATTAATAACTTCTGGCTGTTAAACAGTAACTTTTTCTTGAGCAAGTAATAATTATGCTGCATCACAGTATTATAGCTGGAGAAACAAGTAGACAGTTGCTTTATTATTCTTGCAGAATACTAGGTTATTAGATAATTTCCTGAATCCAAGCATCTACTCATCCGGTTACTACGTAAGTGGCTTCTTCATTTTCTTCATGCTAAAAAATTTGGCCCTATTGCTGACCCGTGAGTCACTTATTCAGTCTGTTCCTTGTTTCATCCTGTAGAAGAAAGATAGAAGAAGAATAATATGGTGTCTGGATATTCTTCTTGGTGGCCTAAATAGGACATAAATTTTGTTAAAATAGTATCTTTTAGAATGGCAGACCAATTTTCTTTTCCCCAAGTGAGAAACAAAGGAGTTAAGGCATTCTGTGAAGAGTGTTTCTGGAAGAAATATGTTCATTGATCTTTATATCTTAAAAGCACTTGGAAATAGTACAGGCTGAACAATTAAGAAGTAAGTGCATGCTTGTGTCAGTAACTTGCTCCCTCTCTGTCCCTCAAGAAATTTTACATCTTTTGGCAACCAGTGAACTAGAGATTTTTTTCCGTGCTTAACAGAGAATGTAACTCCTTACCAGTTACTGCAAACGAAATTGTGAAGAGAGCATATTAATTTCAGTGTTGCTCCCCTTGACGCTGATAGAAACTTTGGTATAGGTGGTGGGTAGTACATGCATAATGACACTGGTGTATGGACCATACTGTACGAGATGCATAGATGGTCTATATGTATGCAGCTAGTCTAATGCATCTAGGCCTGTTAAATTTACTACTTATGCACAGGGAGTTTGGGGCAAGACTTAGCTGTGTGTGGAAGTGTGTGGGATTCTCATCAAAACTGCATCCACAGTGCTGCTGTTCCAAAAATTTCAGTCTTCAAATTTCTCCTGGGCAAGAATTTGAGACAGAAAAAGTGTTCATGCATAGGAAAACCTGGCTGTATGGTATTCCCACTGCAATCGTAGCAGCATAATGGTTAAATCCAGATTTGGATTGTTCAGTTGAGTAGAACTGCTCATATTTTATATGAAAAACTGCAACAAGTCTGTCTGTTGGCAGCATGTTACGTTGAACTAATCTTTTATTGGCTGACACAAGCTTTGAGAAACATCCCAACTTGTTTGAAATTATTGATTAGTTTTGGGAATATCTTAAATATCGTGAAAGCCTTTCTGTTTATTTTATACTTAATAGTGTCTTCCATCTCAGGTGATTCATTGAGTATGCAGGCTAAATCTTACATTTATCTTACTAGATAATTTTAGACAGTGATATGGGATACGTGGCATTTGGAATTTGAGTCAGATTTTCATTTACTCCAGGGCTTTTCCATATGTTTCCTATTAGCAGCTTTGTTCTCAAATCTCTAGTCTCCCCAGAAAGGAGGAAAAAAAAACCCCAAACCCAACAAACAATCTTAAATTCTAAACATAGAGAAGAAAAAAAATAGGCTTTGGATCGTGATTTCATTATTTTTAGTGTACTATTGCTTTTATTGTCATTCTGGTGTTAAATTCTTCTGGTCAAAATACAATGGAGATGTTAATGTTTCTTTTGTCTCCTGTGGTATACATTAGACTTTCTGGATTAGTAGTGCAATATTTTGACCAGGAATCTGCTCTTAAGATTGTGAAATAGTCATGTTTGGTGGTATTCCTAATATTTTCATTTGAATTTTCTTCTTTAATTTGAAAGTCATTGGGAAAAAAAAAGCTTATATTACTAATTTTTTGTTTCTTGTTAATCTGTCATTAAAAAAACCAAAACACTTGTGAAATAGATTTTTAATTTTTTTTTTAAATCAAGGCAACATGGGAAATATCCAGAAACTTTGAGGAATGGAGAGAACAAATTGGTGTAGTTCAAACTTGTAAAGTTGAGACCTCTATGGTTTCTTCAAATTTACTGGGCAGTCTTCTCTGAGTTACTTTAAGTTGCTTCAACAGATTTCAGTGAATGTAACTACTTGTAGCATTATTAGTGGTAAGTATTAAAATATTAGCTAGAAACCTAAGCTCTGAAAGATTTAATTCTCTAGATTTAACTTAAACTTGAAAAGAAACATCATAAGATTAGTAAATGGCCAACTGTGGTTGAATGAGTATGGGACATACTTTGATGTTGGTAACTGCTGTCTTTGAGAGCGGAAATCAATTCCTAGGACACAGATAACTGCTTTTTGAAATTATGTTAATGATTTTAAAGTTCCATAGCAGTGATATTGTATCAGATTTCATAAGCATAACCTGTTTTAGGGAGCTGAATTATTTTACCACTTTACCAACCCAATTTGGTTAAAAACTTGAATATTGTAATTTATGTACTTTTTTCTCCTGGTTTAGTCTTGGGCATTTGCCTCACTTCTGTGAAATGCTGGTGCAGGAATTCTTGATGGGATATTTACTGATGTGAAACTTTCTGGAAGTTGCTACTATGGTTAGAATAGCCAAATGTTCAGCTCTTGACTTCCTAAGATAAGGAAACTTTTTGTCACTTATTTCACTCAGTATCTTTTGATCCTCATTGCCAATTATAACCAGATTTGACATGGGATAGAGGGAAATGTATAGGTACTTTCTACAAACTTGTGAAAAATAGCAGCTGGGTAGAGGAAAGCGATCCAAAGAGGTACTTCAACTGGGGAAAAGACAGTTATAAATTATCCTTCTTAGAGTAAGCAGCCAGATGGCAAGGTGAAACAGATGTTGACTAACCACTTGGTATGCTTTTAGCTCTGTCACTTGGCAGCCAAACAGGTGAGAACGGTGGAAGGCAGCTGTGGAAGAGTATGCTGAGGTATTGGTGCGAGGTAGAGACAAGCTGGAAGAACCTGAGAGCTGTAAGGCTCAAATCCATAGGAGTCCAGGCTTCTGTAGCTTCCTTGTTCATGCAGTAACTTAGCGACAGTAACACTGGGGGTGACGAGATTACCCTTATCTTTCTAACGCAGCCCAGGATATGGTTAGCCTTCTAGCTGCAAGGGCATATTGCTGGTTCGTGTTCAGCTTGTCCACCAGGGCCACCAGGTCTTCCCTGCAAAGCTGCTTTCCAGCTAGTCTAGCGTTTTCCGGTGCATGGGGTGATTTCTTCCCAGCTACAGGACTTCGCACTTCCCTTTGTTGAACTGCATGGGGTTCCTGTTGGCCCATTTCTCCATCCCGTCGAGGTTGCTCTGGGTGGCAGCTCAACCCTCTGGTATATCAGCCGCTCCTTCCACTTTTATGTCATCAGCAAACTTGCTGAGGGTAATCTCCTGTCATCCGGATCATTAGTGAAGATGTTGAACAGAATTGGAGCCCGTGTTGACTCCTGGGGTATACCACTAGTTACTGGCCTCCAACTAGAATTCACTAGATCACCACCCCCTGCTGCCTGCCGTTCAGTCATCCACCTTACTGTCTGCTCATCCAGCCCATACTTCATTGTTCTTTTATGATTTTACAACTCTTTTTTTCCTAAGGTCATGCAGTGATATCCAAGCAGTTGTGCTCTGTCTCTATCCATCTGTCCTTTTCTCTTTCCCAACACTGTTAGCCAGTTTGCCAGACACACTAAATTCCTGCAGGTTCTATTTTAATTGACAGCTGGGCAGAGGAGGAAGACACTATTGATACTGGAAAAAGGAAGAAAAATCAACACTTCTTCACCTTCTTGAACTTGTTTAGCAGCAAGAGAAAGCACCTAGGTGATCTGTGAGTTTCATATACTAGTCTGCAGACAACAAAGTAGTTGATTCTGAGCCCATACTTCTAATCTATAAATATATTGCTTTGAAGGAAATATAGGAAATACAGACACTGTACTGGGACTAATATCATTAAGGATATGAGGTGGAATGTGATTTTGTGATGGGAGATTGAGGGTTGCATGGCGTAAGTATCTTTACAAAATTATTATCCATTAGATGTCTTGCTTGCAGAACAAACTTATATCTCAAACTGAAGTGGTTTGATGCTTCAAAATTTTGTTTTTGTTTGGCTTTTCAATATGGATATGAAAGAAATCCCGTTTAATTGAATGTATGTTTTGATTTACATAGTATGCACTTGCCATAGCCAATGGTGCAAGTTAAAGTCATGATTTGGTAGTATTTTGTATTCTTTAAACTTTCAATATCTTACTAGGTTTGCTGTTATTTGTCTGCCAATATTGTGTAATTATTATTGTTTGTATTGCTGTGTTTTAAAGTACTGCATTAAGTAGGTTGGTATTGAGGAAAGAAGCAGGGAGAAGACTTGGAGAGGTGAGGTTATTTCATCCTTTGCCAAGTTAATGGTGTAGAGCAGGACATAGAATTCAGTCTTTAGAACTACTCAAATAGTACTTTAGTACTGAAATAGGCTACTCTGCTTAATTAGTATTTGTGAAGTTTACTGGGCTATTACTGTGCAGTAACAGTCTGTTACTCATTCTTTAGAATGACTTTTCCTTCTATTGGTAACAACAGGCTGCCATCCTCTGGTGAAATTTGTTAACTGTCTTGCTGTCTTGTTAGGGACCTGACATTTTCAGAAGAGAGAAGCCCATTAAAGTTTGGAAAGCTTAGATAAAATAAAAATTATTTTTTTAATTGGAATAATGTGGTTGCTTGTACAAGGAATAAGTAATAAGAGAAGACTTTTAGAAGGATTTATATCAAATCTCTCTTTCTCCCTCTTTCCTTTTTCCATAACATCTGTGGAGAATGTAAAGGTGGAGTTGATTTCTTGACACTTTTTCTCCCTGTCTGCTGGTACTGGACTGCCTTGTTCTGTGGAAAGACTGTTGAACACCAGTGTGTTATCATTAGTTAGCTATTACTCTGTTAATTTCATTGCTGTCATATTCAGAAATCATTGCTCAAACTGTGTAAGATGCGTTTTATATTGCAATGGTTGTATGTCATTGTGACATCCACTTGGGTTTATGTTAAAGTGTAACAAAAATACAAGGTGCATAAATTATTAGTTGTTGTTATTATCCACAAATGCTAGCTGAAGAATGATATCTGAAAATAGTGGAGGGTCTTTTACCATATTTTTTTTTTTCCCATAGGTGACAGACATCCTATGAATTTATGTGACGTGATAAGGAAATTACTGTCTTTTCTCTAAAAATAACTTAGATGAGACAGTTAGAATGAACCATTTGATACTTGCCTGCCTTAATGCAAAATTGCCAATGTAGTTTAAGTCACAGATAGTTGTTTTTTTTTTTTTTTTTAAACTTCAAAGCTAGTTGAATTTGTCTTGAAGATGACAAAAAGCTTAGCAGTTGATAAAATCCTTTAGCAATGATTATTAAGTGTGAGTGTGGAAGTAGTATCAAAATAGTGTTGCAGTTTCTTCTGTGAATGTTATATGTATCCATGGATGCTGACTGTAGAAAGAGTTTCTCAGTCTGAGTGCATGGCAAACATGATGTCCCTGCTTACTGCAGGGGGTTGGACTAGATGACCTTTAACCAACACATTCTATGATTCTATTCCAACCCAACACATTCTATGATTCTATGAAAGAGCGAGAAGTCAAGGGAGTTTTTAAGGCTTTGGAAGGATAAGATCAAGACTACATAGTCTTCTAATTCTTAGGACTTCACTACATTTTTACAAAGGTTTCCATTGTATTGACTTCAATACTGGACCTAAAATTGGGTGAAACTCTTATGAGAGTACCTGTAAAGGATTCCTAGGTTTAAGAAGTACTAACCATGCTTTCTGGGGACTAGGACTACTCTGCTAAAGGCCATGCCCCACGGAAAGTTTCAGATGAGGTCCAAAACTGAGGGACACTTTCTATAGTCTGTATTAGGATCGTTAACTAGCCTCAGCCAAAACTCCTTGCCTTTGGAGACCAAAAAGCCCAGTGGCCATTTTTCTTACATGAGCCTGATGGTTAGTCATAGGAACAAAGGCCATTTGAACAAAAGCAAGAGGGATTTTATTTTTTCATGTGGCAGCCTACTCACCTGTGGTCATTTGTTATGTTTGGAAGTCTTACACAAAATGCAGTTACTAAGACTTACTGAGAATTTAGGTAATTGCTTCCAAGAGCTCCTTGCTGGTGAGTAGGTTGGTTGAACTGGCCTGCTTTGGGGTAGAGAGGTTTAGGCTAAAAAAAGGAAGCAGAAGTTGTTCTACACATGTTCAGACCTTAGTCCATCTTCTTAAATGTCTTAATCTTGTCAGTGTTCCTGCTGTCCATTGCATAAGCTTCAATTAGATAAGGAATTGCTTGCTTTCTCTGTTATGTTTCCTTTTAACCCTTGACACTAAGTTAGCATGAAATAATGTACTACAATTACACTGTGAGTTTATTCTTTTAGTTAAGCTGCAGAATTTGAATTAGCTTTTCTATTTATGTTGTCATTGCTGAATTAATATAACTAGTATAGCGTGAGCGTTTAAGAATACATTTAAACTGGTGATTAATATACATTTAATGATTTTTCTGTTATCAATTCTATTCTTTTTACTAGCATTGTAGTTGCTCTTTGTTGTGCTTTCAACTGAAGATCTGATTAAAGTCCACCTTTATTCTACTTACTTGAAGTGAAAACTGTTAACTTAGTGTTCTGCAAAGCAGATAAAAGATTTGGAAACTTTCCTTCCATTTTTCATTCTTAATCTTCTTTAGGATTGAACTTCTTTTTGCTATTATTGACCACTCTTTTCCACTAGAAGTTCCTCAAATCTTTTTTGGCTCTTGAATACAAATTTCCCTGCCTCATCTTTTATCTGCCTTTCCTCTATCTTTTCAATAGTAAACTTCATAAGTGGTGAACCTTTTGTGGAACATTAAGGACTTCAGCTATCTAGTTGCTACTAGATAAGAATGGGTATTAATTTTAAATCTTCACTTTCTTCTTGGAGAGTTAGTTGTTATTGACAGTGCTTTCTCTCTGGTATGGGGTTATGAGCTGTTTCTGATAGTATAAGGCAGTGTGTAACCCATCACAAAGGGGAGGTTGGTATTTCCCAGGGGGAATGAATGTGCGTTTGGGCTGTTACCATGATAGTAGTAGGTGCTCTTGCTTGAGTATGAATGTAAAGGTTTTGTGTGAAGACCATTTACTTCAGTGTAAATGAGTAGTCTGTGTGGTGTGTTATCCTTTATGTTACTAGACTATTTAATTCTTAGCTACTCATTTCTGCCCTTACTCTTTTCAGCATTCTTCTATGCTGCACATAAATCTTGTAGAGGTGGCTTAAAGAGTTGGCTGTTTCCCTCTGTAGCCTTGTTAGATTTCTTACTGTTGGGTTTATTTAAAATGCAGCATATAGAGAGGCTCAGACTGTGTTTTTGCTGGGAATGCAGAGTTGCAGTAAAAGCTGGTATGCGTTCCCTGTATGAACTGTACATCAACAGTTCTGTCTTTCCTATGAGTGTAGTAACTAATTCCCTAGTGGAAAAATCTACTGAAGGTGTTGCCTTTTTGCCTATATATACATCAGGCTTGTCTGCTAACACCAGTCTATGTTTAGAGATCATAGCTCTTCACGCATAGAATCATAGAATTATTAGGGTTGGAAGGGACCTTAAAGATCATCTAGTTCCAACCCCCCTGCCATGGGCAGGGACACCTCCCACTAGATCAGGTTGCTCAAAGCCCCATCCAGCCTGGCCTTAAAAACTTCCAGGGATGGGGCTTCCACCACCTCTCTGGTCAACCTGTGCCAGTGTCTCACCACCCTCATGGTGAAGAACTGCTTCCTAACGTCCAGTCTGAATCGACCCATCTCTAGTTTTAATCCATTCCCTCTAGTCCTGCCATTGCCTGGCATTCTAAAAAGTCCCTCACCAGCTTTCTTGTAGGCCCCCTTCAGATACCGGTAGGCCACTATAAGGTCTCCTCGGAGCCTTCTTTTCTCCAGACTGAGCAACCCCAACTCTCTCAGTCTGTCTTCATAGGAGAGGTGCTCCAGCCCTCTGATCATCCTCGTAGCCCTTCTCTGGACACATTCCAGCACATCCATATCTTTCTTGTAGTAAGGGGCTCTAGAACTGGATGCAGTACTCCAGGTGGGGTCTCACGAGAGTTGAGTAGAGGGAGAGAATCACCTCCCTCAACCTGCTGGCCGCACTTCTCTTGATGCAGCCCAGGATACGATTGGCTTTCTGGGCTGCTAGTGCACGCTGATGGCTCATGTTGAGCCTCTCGTCCACCAGTACCCTCAAGTCCTTTTCTTCAGGGCTGCTCTCAAGCCAGTCACTGCCCAACCTATATCGGTGCTTGGGATTGCCCGACCCAGATGGAGGACCTTGCACTTGGTCTTGTTGAACTTCATGAGGTTGGCATGGGCCCACCTCTCCAGCCTGTCAAGGTCCCTCTGGATGGCATCCCTTCCCTCCAGCGTGTCAGCCGCCCCACACAGCTTGGTGTTGTTGGCAAACTTGCTGAGGGTGCACTCAATGCCACTGTCCATGTCACTGACGAAGATGTTAAACAAGACCTGTCCCAGTACTGATCCTTGAGGGACTCCACTTGTCACCCTCACTTGAGGGACTCACTGGTCACACATCCACTTGGACATGGGCCCATTGACAGCCACTCTTTGGGTGCGACTGTCAAGCCAGTTCTTTATCCACTGAATTGTCAGTCCATCAAACCCATATTTTACCAGCTTGGAGACCAGGATGTCATGCAGGACAGTGTCAAAGGCTTTGCTCAGGTCCAGGTAAACGACATCAGTTGCTCTCCCCTTGTCTATTGATGTTGTGACTGTCTCATAGAAGGCCACCAGGTTTGTCAGGCACGATTTGCCCTTGGTGAAGCTGTGTTGATTGTACCCAATCACCTCTTCATTATTCTTCTGCCTCAGCAGTGCCTCCAGGAGGATCTGCTCCATAATCTTACCAGGCACGGAGGTGAGACTGACTGGCCTATAGTTCCCTGGTTCATCCTTCTTTCCCTTTTTGAAAATGAGGATTATGTTTCCCCTAGCATGATGACATAGCTATGGCTAAAGCACTCCATGATATGAACTAGACCAACTGATGAAGAATATACCCATTAGCTACTATTTTCGGTACTGATCACTGCTTTACCCATGTTATTTGCTAGTAAATGCACTCCTTAGAAATATCTTTAGAAGCCAGGAATAGAAAGATGCTTGGTCATCTGCAAATTTGTTTCGGGGTGTTTTGTTTTGGTTTTATTCTGCCTTGAAGTGTTTTACAGAATTTCTGTTTGCAAAAACTGTTCTTCAGTAGAACCTGCCCTGGCCCACTCTCCCTCCTCTCCCCACATGGTTTTAAGTCTCAACAGCATAGTGGTGCTAACAAAATATTAAATACAGAGACCAAACAGATGAAAAAAATCAAATGTTAGACCTGATGCTTATTGCTTAGTGTACTTAGGGAGGTGGTGGACAGGCTGAGAGACTGGGAATTGCTTCATTTCTATGTAGTATTTTCTTCTACTGCTAGTCTGTGTCATTTCCTGTACCCGCTTCAAATAAAGCGTTGAATTTTTAACTTTGTGAAGAGCAGCAGTGATAAATGATCTGCAAGGTATGTAGTTTTGGAAAAAGGAATAACAGAGAAAATATCTAGCGAAGAGTCAGAAGGCTGTTTGCTTATAATGTCTGAATGTTCTGACATGAACTATCACGTAATCAAGTATACAAACGCAAGTATTCTTTAAGCTTACTTAATTTATTTTGAATCCCAATAGCAAATATACACTACATAGATATATAAAATATCCATTTTATACAGTACTGTCAATATTGAGAATTCTATGTGCTGACCTACGTAAGAAGTCAGGGCAGTTAAATTCCAGCTATCTGCTTCCATTCAGCAATTTTAAGGTACTTACGTTAATGAGGGATTATTAACCTGTGTCATGCCAAAATATAAAAGAGGAAAAAATTAAATGAAAAACTATTACAATTCTATAGATTAAAAAAAATGTTTGTGCTGGCCTAAAGGGAGTTTAATAATAATTCCTATTAAGCTTGAAGCATATGCTAGGTCTTGAATCCTACTTTTTAATGTTCAGAGTGCATCATATTACATAGATAGCAAAACATTGGAGGACATTTCCTTAAAGGTGCAAGAAAAAATACCAAAAACTTTTAAAGGTTTCTTGCGGTTTAGTTCCTGATATGAAACTCTCTTGCATCTCATTTACTAGATTATAAAAGTATGTTCTAGTTTGGACACAAAAGACCTCACAATAACGTACCTTCTTATTGCAACTTCTCTGATTATCAAAAGTTCCACAAAAAAGTTGTCCTTGAAGTCTGATACTTTTTTTTTTTAGCAGAGGAAAGGGTCCTTACTGTGGAATAAGTCACTTCCCCTTGATTTTTAGAATTTATTTAGAAGAAAGAATATGTCAAAGCTATGTGATCTAAGTAAAGAGTTTAACATCTGTAATAGGAAACATCAAATACAGTTTCCAGTTCCACTTTTGAGAGTCCTTCTGTAAGATATAAAGGCTTTTGTTTATTATTCAAATGTAGGCGGAACATTGTCAAACATTACAATGGATCCTATTAACATATTGTTTCTAATGAATTAACTCTGAAATAGTAAATACTTTGTAAACTGGTTAAAGAGTGTAAAATTAGCATTTTTCTGCAAATTTCAAGTATTGTAGAACTGATTTGGACAGCTTGCTTTTTGAAACAACCAACTTCAGTATCACTTGAGGAAATTTCCAAGTTGCACACTGTTTCTGGCTAAAATGCAACGGAAGGTTGAAGGCTGAACCTCCCAATACTTTACAGGATTATTGAAGAGGCTTATGCCACTGTATAACGCTTTCTTCTTTCTTCTTCCAGTGGGACAGAAATCATTCACTCCCAGTTTTGCAATGTGGTTAGAATGAAGGAAGACTACCTGCAGCAATAAGAAACAGGAAAATATAATAGTTAGTATGTAAATGGGAAAAATATCTAAACATTCATTGGCATGTAGATAATTGGGTTTTGCTATGAGATCAGTTGTTGGATGCAGACCTTAATAGTAACAGTAATTAAAAATTTGTATTAAATCCTAAAAAAATGTCTTCCTCCTGCCACAGTCTCTCTTTCAAAAAAAGTTATATAGTATTTTATGAGTGTGTTGTCAGAATAATTGGACTCTGTTCTTATGGAACATTCTCCTAAAATGCAATTTGATATTCTCTTATAGTAAGAATTATAATGATGCAGTATTATATCATCCCCTAATCCAAATTTTCAGTGATTTAATAAATTTTTAAAAATAGTCTCTAGAAAAGTTGATATTGGGAGAGATTTGTCAGGATGGTAATAGGAACAGATCAGTCTGATGATGATGTAGCTTAAATTAGTAAAAACAAAAGGGGGGGCTTGTGATAGCAGAGTTTAGAATTTCTTAATGAAATCCTGTAGATTGACAGAAGAATTCTTTTGTTTGTGTATATATTTTTCAATTACATTGTAAGTTGGTGTTTGTTTTTTAAAAATATGTATATATCAAAATATTTCCCTTTAATTGGAAATGAAATGAGAAGTAGAAAGAAATGAAATTCAGAGGTAAAAGCTTTTACCTAATAGCTTATTGTGTCCTCTGTCTTCTATGCATTTCTTCATGTTTCCCCAAAATTTGTTCTGCTCTGTATCCTAAGGTATATGTCATCTTATAAAACATAGATTACTTTAATTGCTATTCCAGAACTCAGGAAATAAATGTATTTTGAAGGCATTTTATGTAGAATTTATTTAGTTCTAAATACAAATTTTAAAATCTTACCATTTCAACCTCATAAATAATTTACATTGGATTTAAGACTTTTCAGCGTGGGAATGGAAAAATTTCCACTCTGGCTTGCTAAAATGGAAGCTAATAAATCTGTAACAAACTTTCTGTAAACACTTTCTGGGTGTAGCATGTTGTTATTCTTTTTTTCTAGGAAGTGATCCTGCTGTTTATTTCTTTAGGAACCTATATGATTTCAGGTTTTCCTCGTATGAGTGTAATGTCAAAATATATGTGACAGTTAAGTATGGTTTTTAGTTATATCCTTATCAGCATGGCAGTGTGAACTCAAACAACTTGTAACTACCGGAGTTTTCTATGAAGTTTAATATATGACCTGCAGATACTTCAGTTCGGGCAATCCAGGAGGAACTTTCTTGAGCTTATTTTTTTCAAGGTGGATTTCACGTATACTTGGTATATTGGCAAAACTTCCATTTTCCACATCTTTGATTTTGTTATTCCCAAGGCCTAGCCTAGAAATAGTACAAGGAACATTTAATTAAATATTAATTGAGATTCACACCAGCATTGAAAAGCATAATTATTTTTTTTTTTTAAGATTGCAATACACAGGAGTAGACATAGGAGGGAAAAGAAGAACAGGGAAAGATGATGAAATCTTACCTCTTATAGAAGAAAAAAAAAAAAAACCAAAACACCATGATCTAACAAATATTTTTTTCTTAATCTCCACTTAAAGGACAAAAACTAGTCTGATGTGAGCAGTTGTCCAGTTTTGTGTGCAATTTTTCTACTTTTAGTGTCAAGAGTTACAATGATAAACATCAACCGATATGCTTGTAAGATAAATCATGCCCTTTTATGAAGTAGCATGGCTACAAAGTAAACTCACAGAACTAAAAAGTGTTTTTCTAATAAATAGCGAAAGAGCAGCACGTCTTGCAAAGAAACAGTTATTTATATATATATAAAAAAATAAGCAGGACTGCCTTCTTTCCTACTTCCACATTTTCCTTAAATTAGGCCTTAGTTAAGATTTTTGCTATAAGACTTCAACCTGCGTTGCTAGGATTATGATTCAGAAGGTGGAGGCACAGGTCGATTTGGAGTTGCTCTTTCCATGCGTCCTTCAATCCCCTTTTTCTCCTTTCTTAATTTCTTCAGAAACTGCAGTTGGTATGTAAACACGGTTCAGTAGTCTTCTTTGATAGTAGTTTCTGTACCAAATCCAAAATTCAGAGCTGCTCAGCCATATTTTCAGAGTACTTAGCTGAGCTTTAGAGAAAGAACTTCCTTCTTTTGTCCTACATCAGTGATACATTCCTCAGAAACATTTTTCTTTTTATTAAACTCCATCGCATTTGGAAACAGTTATTGAATTGTTTCTTTACCAGCTACTGTATTTCTCTCAGGCTAGTTTTCAGGAGGTGAAATTATCTTCTCTTATAATTTACCAGTTTTCCCATGTGTTTGTATAAACAAGTCTCAAATTTCTCTTTTTATGCCATCCTTTTATATTTTTCTTTGTAGTGTGTATGGATTGTCTCCTTCCAGTACACTTAGGCTTTCTCTGGAATCAAAAAGCAGTTATGACTCTTAAATCCTATAAATTTAGTTGCAAGGAAGGCATTCTGTACCTAAATCAAAAATCAGTTGGTGTTGCTGTATACTTCATTTTGGGGGGCGATTTGTGAGATGAGTGACCAAGGAGTTCAAATGCCTGGGCCTGATAGGGAACAGCTAGAGAAAAATACTGACTGCTGCTGATAAATAACGTGACCACAAAGGTTCATATATTCCGAGTATGAGAAATACATGCAATGCTTAATTGAGGCATATTACTACTAGCACATTAAGAGATACTGTATAAAAGCCATGCGATATTACACAACACCCCTGTGCCACGAGGTAACAATTTATGGTGATTACATTTTGTAATCAAATGCTGTTCTTAACGTTCACTTCTATTACAAACTGCAGGCAGGACAGGTGCTAACAAGGCTAATGTTTGGGGGGGGGGGTGTTCTGTGTTCTTTTTTAAGTTTGATGGTATTTACAGTAGTTCTTACTAAAACACTTAAAATTTTTAATTCTTTTTTCTCCCGTTAGCAAATAAGTATGAAATGAGGGATCCTGCCAGGCCTGACCTTTTGGCAAATAAAAGCATTCTGCGTGGTAATTTTACCTTTGAAGATCTTTATACCGGTTAAAATCTTCAAGTTCGATTGTTGTGATCTTATTGTCATCTAAATGAAGTTCTAGTAGACTGGAGGGCAAATCTGATGAAAAGCAAATGCACAGTATGAGAAAAATAAGCCAACTTATTTCTGTTGGAATACTTATTATGTTCCAGACAGCTTCTTTCCTTTGTGTTTAGGATTGGGTGAAGAATCTCGGGGGGGTTGGTAGGAGCTTCTGCACCAAAGAAGTGGTAATTAGATACAAGTATGTTACTTTTTTTTAAAAAAATCATCAACAACGTTTGGTTTAAAATAGTAACTTTAAAAAAAAAAACTTAAGTTGTGAAAGTGCATATGCTAATGTCAAGATTTCAGAGTTTCAAAATTTAGTATAATTTTGCTAGCTTTCTTTATAACGGCTTTCATGTACCTTTGGTTAACCTGTCAAAGATGTGACTTGTATGTTATGTGCAATTGTCTAATAGTTGGTAGTCAAAATCCTACTCCTGTGGAACCTGTGATAGTTTTTTGTAGATAAGCATTTTCTTCCGAACAATGTAACACTTGCGCTGTTATAGCCCCTAACATGTGATCTGGGAGGAAAACTTCCAGAAATCTCCAAGCAAATTGAGATACTTGATATGCTCTTTCCCGTGCCGGTACACAGAACGTTTTCTCGTGTGGTACCAAATAGACCCAATACAGAACTGTCAGTGAGCGGACCAGGAGGTGGAGAATCTTTTTTGCAATATCCTTTTAGTGAGGGCAGAGAAAGATAGTCATAAGTTTGCATTTCTATTTGCTGATCTCATATTCAGTTTTACTAGCAACTGTCTAGATGGCACCCTGACACCAAGCAAGACAAACCATGTGTTTCTGTTACTCGTATGGCTTAGGAGAGCGCTGCTCCCGTTGCTATTTGCTGTAGCATTACAATACTGCAGAAAAGGGGTATGCTTTACAGTCGGACTTTATGCCAGTTGACGTGCTTTGGTGTCTGTTTGTTTGGGCTTTTTCCCAGTTTACATTCCAGTTTACAGATTACCCAGGTGCTGCTTGTGTCTGAGTTACAGTATCAAGAGGGAAGACTACCCATCTCTCCATTTTAGATTTTAAGTGCATTTTGTATGTTACGTTTTTTTAATCTTTCTGTGTCACTATAACATTTGCAGATAGAAGGATCTACAAACATAGTTTCCATTTGTGTAGAATGTGTTCACCGTGAAATCCTGTTTGTTTATGCTTTATTTATGTGTTTGATACCACATGGACCTCATGCTGTCTTTCCTTATAGGAGATTTCTCTATAACAAAGACAAAATTGAATAATTTTACATATATTTATTTTGTGTTAAGTCACAGGAGATGGTAGTATAATGATACTAGAGAATGTCTTTGTGTGTGTGTGTGTGTGTTGGGGAGTGTTACCACAGGCAGCCAGTTTCTGATAGTGAAATTACCTTAACAATTGGGGTGAGTTGGTTTTGTTTGTTGTTGGGATTTTTTTTAGTATTCTCTTCTACAGGGATGCTTTTGCATATGTATCTGTGTATAAAAGAGATTAAATTTAATAAAAAACAAGTTCCTTATCTTGAACAATCCAGAAATAAATATCTTAGGGGCCAATGTTCAGTTTCCCTGTAAGTTAATGAATGATAAAACATATGGTATTCTGTTCCTCCCTTTTTCTCTTAGCTAGTAGTTTTAATCAGTTGAAAATAACAATAATTTGGTTAAATACTATGGTGACCTACAGAAAATGCAGGTAGTGTTGTACTGAGTTCCTTAATGCTACTTTTTTGTGCGTGGAGGTCAGTGAATTGCCAAGTTAGTGTTTTAATTTATTAGTACCGCCGAATCACAAGTTAGCTGTTTAATATGAAAGAGAGATTTAATTTTGTTGTGTGTTATGTTGAATTTAATTGAAATGTTAATAATAAATTTCATTTAGCAAAACCCTATGAAAAGATGTATAAAATGCTGTGTTGGGTTTTGCATTAAGGTGGTTGTATTGCATAAGCATATTTCAGCTACGGAGTTGCTTGAAACATTCAACATCAAAGTTAGAAATTTTGGAGTTTCATTTTAAATGGGAAGTGGGAATTCTGTATGACCCACATCAAATATCAGGGAGTTTATCCTTTCTTTGTAAGGATTTTTGAGAGGCTGATGTGAAAGATGTGGTGACATCTTATTATCATTTTCTTCACATTGTTCCTCCCAAGAGTCGTCTCTGGATGACTGAGAGGAGTGGATTGCCCGATGGGGAGAAGGCAGGAGAGGGGGCTGGAGAGCGAGTGTACATGCACACTCATGCCCACTTTTGACACATAGGATTAGATACTAAGTGCAAAAAGAAAAATAAGGTAGGAGGTGGTTTGGTAGTAATGAACGATACAAAACAGAATTTATGAACGTTTTCATAATCATATCAATGCTAAAGCATTCTGTTTAGGAGCATACTGGTATAGGTCAAATAGAAAAGTTAAAAACAAAGCATACCTTTAGGAACTGAAGTTAATTTAGCTTCTGCAATTCTTATATGATAGATATTTACTCCTTCAAAAGCCCCTGGCTCTATTCCATCATTGTTAAGAGGATTTGCACTCATTTCTGTCCAACGGAAAAAAATAAAAGTATTCATGACATAAGAATTTTGTGTATGTTAGACTAAGTTATAAACAGCTGATTTCATTTAATTTATAACTTCTGATGTTCTAAGCATTAATTAATATTTAGATTTGTTAATTAATGTTTAATTAATTAATTTTTTTACCTTCCTGAGGAGTGGAAGTCACAGCTTTCCATGAATAAAGGCTATCTAACTTGGCTTGCAGGGTTATCAGAAACATGACCTATGTAGCAACTTCACATAGAAATTCAATTCACAGCATGGATATTTCTTTAAGAGGAAATTGCACATTGAGGAAATGTTTGAATGAAAATTATATATAGTGTTACATTTTTGATAAAGACATTTTCTTTTCTACTTAATTGGACTTACCTAAAACATGTAGAGACTTCATTCCTTTAAATGCATCCTTGTGGATTTTATTAACCTTATTAGCATGAATTCTGAGCTCTGCTAAAGTTTTTGGTAGATTTGTTGGAATCTCAGTTAGCTGGTTATGGGACAAATACAGTCGTCGTAGCTTCTTTGTTGGTTGAAAGGCTTTTGGATGGATCTTGGATATTTTATTGTTGTTCAAAGCCAGCGCCTATGAGATATGGGAAAAGCAATACAAAGAAAATTTACTTTTACAGTAATGTTGTTATGGATTTTAAGTCATGAATTCAATATAATTTAACAGTGAAGTATTTTAATTTTTTTTTTTAAATTTTTTTTTTTTCCATCATACCAAAATTTAGCACTTTGTATGTACTTCGGGCCTTTCAATTGATTGTTAAAAACAAAAAAGAACCTGGAAACTGGAGCATCAACTAGAAGGTAGAGAAAAACTAGTCAGAGCTGACAAGGTGGCAATGGGTAATGAGTAGAATTGGCAAAACAATATGTTTGTCTTCACATATGTTTTGGAATTGTATGGGAGTGTTATTCTTTTTTGTTGTTGTTCCTTAGTGCAGACAAATTCTCAAAACTCAGAATTTCATCTTTTATTTCAGCATAATGCTGCAAAATAAAAGTCAGGTTTTTAATCTGAATTTCTTAAAAGTTAATGTTTGTATATGAGTGATATACACATATGAATTTACATCTTATTTGCCATAATTTTGAAACTCCTGTGAATTTAAGTCTCTCTTCTGTACAGTACAGTAGTCTCTTTTTTGGGACATTTTTTTGTTCTTAGTTGCTATGTGTTATTAGACAACTTGTAATGAGTTACTACAGACAACAAAATATGAGTTATCTGAAATTATTTTGTATATCAAATCACATCTCTTAATTTCCATATCTAGACTATTAATTTTTGTTCCTTTTGTACTTCTTTGAGCTGTTGGTAAGTCGTCTGCTCTCTGGAATTAAACAGAATCACAGAATGGTAGGGGTTGGAAGGGACCTGGAGATCATCTAGTCCAAACCCCTGCCAGAGCAGGGTCACCCAGAGCAGGCTGCACAGGAACGTGTCCAGGTGGGTTTTGAATGTCTCCAGAGATGGAGACTCCACCACCTCTCTGGGCAGCCTGTGCCAGGGCTCTGCCACCCTCACAGGAAAGAAGTTCCTCCTCATGTTTAGGTGGAACTTCCTATGCTCAAGTTTGTGCCCGTTACCTCTTGTCCTGTCCCCTGGGCACCACTGAAAAGAGTCTGGCCCATTCCTCAGGACACCCATCCTTTAGATACTGATAAGCATTGATGAGATTCCTCCCTCAGTCTTGTCTTCTCCTGGCTAAACAGACCCAAATCCTTCAGCTTTTCTTCATAAGAGAGATGTTCCATTCCCCTAATCATCTTCGTACCCCTTGGAATTGTGGACGGGAAAGCAGACCAAAACAGAATTAATCTTTTTCTTCCCCGCAAAAAATGGGGATAGCTTAAGGAAATAAACAGGAAATGTTCCTTCCTAATCCAAGTTGCTATCTGTGCCTTTGGCAAGTAGAGTACTACTCAGACAAGCTGTACAAAGTAAACTTTGCTTTCAGTAAAAATTTTGTTAGGCCTTGCCACAAATTAACTGATGAGAAAAATCAACACAGCTCAGAGTTTGCAGTTATCACATAATTACGTGATGACTCTAATATATAACGCGGTGATTGCTGATGTAGTCCAGTGACTTTCTCAGTCGCTGGAGGTTAGTTTCTATAGGAGGTTTTATACTGAATATAAACTACAGTTAGTGTGTTTACCCCAACTTGCTGTTAAGACCATTCTGTACCCAGACTTGAGACGTTTGAGGGGAATTGTAAACGCTTTGTTGCAAACAATGAATTTATATGGCTCCTATTTTTTCTGTCCTAGCTTAACCATTAACAAGCTCATTTATAAACAGATGCGGTAAATTTTCAATTCCTTCTCAGAAACCAAATTCAACTGAAAAGGATTTGCTTTATGTTAATGTGTGTTTCATTATAAAAAGGGATTATTGTATACTGTAATTTATCAGTTGCCAGTGATACTTACGTGCATACTTGAACGTCTTAAAAAGTATTAGTAAAGCACCTGACTTTTTCAGTAATTCAGTGTTGGTCTGCTTTCTGTTCAGGTCAGTTGGATTTGTAACATTAGTTTCAGTGGTTTGTTAGTTGTATGCTGTGTGCTTTTGAAAATACCCTCAGAAAATATCGTTTTAGTTCTGTGAGCTTAAGTTCTTTCTGCTATTTTACAGCTAAGTAGATAAAAAAGGCACACTTGTCTTGCAGCCTTTAAAATGTATGAAGTGTGTCTGTGCATGCTAAGGACTGAATAAATCTTGAGGGTCTTTTTGGCAAGATACGTGTGGTACATTTTCTGGATGTCATAAAAAGTAGAATAGTTCTTATAGCTCAAAGAAATTTGGTTCTTACTATGTGGGAGCAGTCAAATATGCAGACATTAGACTGTAATTTTATGCATACTATTGGAGAAGAAAATCACCATTTGTATTTTAAAATATTTGATTGCTAAATAAGATTTCAAACTTGGAAAATAGCAAGCTTACATAAAGTGATGTAAGTCCTTGGAGATCGTTTTCCTTGACCTCTCTAATTTTGTTGTTTTGAAGGTCAATCATACGGGTATCTGGTGGAATGTTGCGAGGTATTGATGTCAAACCTATTAAATATGTGAGATAAACAGAAGCATTATGTGCCTCTATATAAGTCCAAAGAAATGAACTGCGAAACAGCAAAACACAGTAAGATTGTTGATGATTATGATGGGAAAGAAAATACAAACAGACATAAAGCAAAGAATAGAAGGGAATGATGATAGAGTTTCAGGAGGAACTGCTTCTATCCCTGATAGAATAATTGTATAAATTCCCCAATCCAGTGAATTGTTCAGTTACAAAAACACTTCATTTCATGCCATCTGAGATCCTGAATCATCAGAAGACACTAGCAAGGGATAGTAACTTTCTTTTCAGTGGAAATGATGATGCATCAAATGCTAAATGCTGGTCTAGTTTATTAGCAATTATTCCACAGTTAATAGGTTACAGTTATTTAAAATGAAGTCTATTAACAGGGTGGGTCTCTTTTTCTATGTGTGAGCTTAAATGAAGGGGATTGCAATCTGTAAAACAGATGCATTAACCAGAGCTTATTGCTGTCAGCAAGTTTATTTTGATTGCTTAATAATTGCACATTTTAAAAAACCCAGGAATTAAGGTATTGACTCAATGTTTCTAAGGCATGAGGAGTCTAGAACGAAGTTCAGGATGGTAGCAGAGCTGTGATGAGAACGAATGTCATTGCCACTGTGCTAGTGGCAGGAGCATAGTCCTTTCATTACTGTGAATCATGGGAAAATTTCAATGAACACTAATTCAAATTGGCATGATTAATAATGAATTAGTATTTAGGGACTTGTATGTATCTGCAACAGTGACAGCAGCAGATTTGCCTTTGGTTAAAACGTTACCAGTGATGCATGCTTTATTGGCAGTTAAGCTGAGCAAACAGTTTGTATCCCATTTATGCACTTGCATTAAACTTCCCTCTGGTTTATTTACGGCCTCTTTTTCCATTGTGATGTTTTGTCATTTGACCTGTTGCTTTAGTTGTGAATGAAGTACTTCTTTAGCTATAGTCTTTTTTGAGAGAGGGGACTAATAGCTTGTCTAATTCAAAAAGAAGGTAGATACAGCAAATTTTGTGCTCCTCTGTTTGGATATAACTTCATGGAAGTAAATGAAACAGGAGAAAGTGTGATCTGAAATGTAAATTTAAGCATTTTTGCATTCTGTGGTTGTTCACTTAGTGGTTAAAAAGCTGTGCAGATTATATGTTCATGTTAACCCGAATAAATATTCCGTTAAATAGTTTCTCAGTTATTTGTTAGATATTCTAAATGCCTATTCATTTTATGCTGTTATCAATAGAAGTCATTGCTAATGGAAGGTGGCTATAGCAGTTTATTCATTTTCTAAACTGATGCACACAAACTGGGAAAACATGTTGTAAAAAGCACTCGACAAATTAGTTGCTGGACACGAATTAGATATGGTTTGCAAGCCTAATTGAAAAAATGTAAGCTCCTTTTGAAAATGACTTGTAAAGGAATATGTGAATGTGTGCAATTTATGGAGCTGTAGAATTCATCTTTTAAAAGGCAAATCCTCCAAAGGAGAGGCCAGCAGGGAGCAAACACACAAATTCATTCTTACCTAGGTCAGAGCAATGGACAACTCTCACATAGCACTGGCATCCAAAGGGACATATTGGGAATAGATCAAAAGGAATTAGTGGAATAATTGGTTCGGTGGTTGGAAAAAGAGAATTGTCGTCATCGTCGTCATCATCATCATCTTCCATATCTTGAAGCATCATATTCTTTAGTGTAAAATATGAAGGACCAATGAGAGGTTTGGCAGAGCACAAAGCCAAGAAGAGGAGGAGTGTGTATTCTTTCATATCTTCTTAATTAGAATAGCCAATCTTGAAGAGGAAAGTAAACAAACAGAAAAACCCAAACACAAGAATCGGTGAATGTGAAACAAAGATATTGAACTCTCTACTTCACTCTCCTGTGGTCTGTGGTCCTGAAAAATGACCTGCTATGAATTAACGTTTAATTAGTATAGGAAAGATGAAGAATATTAAAAACCTTCTTTAAAATATAATATTTATACTGTTACTATAAAATTATGTTATAATAAATACTATTAAAACATTAATTCATCAGAAATTAATGTCATATCAAAGTTTTTTAGCTGAGTTTAAAAATAGTGCTTTGAAGAGTAATTTTTTAAGTAAATTTTGCCAAAACTTGGAATTGGATTTATTTTATTCCTTCTCAATGAAAATATATTTTTAATGAGGTACATGGGCATATGTGCATTGCTTGTATCTAGAAAATGGGGAAATATTTGATTAGCAATACATAAAATTCAAGCATCAGGATACTCCCTAAACACTTGTTATTCTACTCCCTAAACACTTCTAATTATATACTACTTATTCTAATCTGGAAAAATAGATAGAGTTTTCAGTCCTGACAACAGCTTTTCCCAAATTCCAGTTATTTGTATATTACTGCTATTGATAGAGGTTCACCTCTGTATTTTAATGCGAGCACGTTTGTATATGACTTTTGTTGAGGGCTCTTTTCTCTGACAGGGGCTTGCAGGTTATGAATCTGTATCACTTGAAATCAGTAACTTAAGTGACATCCAGGAAAAAGCTGGAAACCAGTACTTCTGTGTGCGTATTTTTTCAGTAAACATTGGGGTTTTTTTTTAAACCTAGCTTTATTGTCATAGGGCCTGTACGTTGTAGTTAGGCAGCCAGCTGAAAGGAGCTCAAAATGCACCATGCTTGAATTTCATGTCGTGAAACTCATCAGCTTTCTAGATTACCTGTAACTTGAAAGTATCTTTCTTTTATAATCAAAGGTCCTTCAGTCTGGAAGACAGAAAGATGATAGATCTGTTACGGCACACACCTTCAAAGCAGAAAACCCCACGTGAGATAGCTACAATTATTTTTTTCCTGCTGTTATTGAGAAGAATGCACAAGTTAGGAAGGACTTAAAAAGTAGATTTGTCTGTAGAAAACTATGACAGACTGTCTCATTAGAGCTGTTCATTCAGTTTCATTCAGCTTCTCTGGGTTCTAACTTTACCAGATATCCTTTGGCCACACCTGACTAGGAAAACCAGGAGTCCAGTCCTACAGTATACTGTGTTACCTGAGTAATGCTGATCAAAATCCTTAGATATTTTCCACTTACTCTGGTTTTATTCTAAAGGTGATTTTATTAACCATATAGCCCTATAAAACTGGACACAAGGGAAAACAGAGATAGTAAGAATTGCTACAGGGTGTTTTGCAACTCTGAGAAAAGACTGTAAATTCAGCCCTTGGCTCTACATTGGTCCCCTCCAAATCCCAATTCCGGGCATCGTTTGGATCCTACAGCACACTGTGCAGCCCAAGAGGGGGCTGTTGCAAATTTTATTATGCATATCCTGTTTATGAAAATGTTTCTATTTAGACTGTTGTCTTTAGGGAAATACTAAATGGATGTCAATTCTTGTTTGATAACCTAATTAAATGATTGCTGCTCTGTTTATAGCTGAAAAATGTCTTTGTGTAGGGATTTTGTCATTGGTCCTCAATTGCAAGAAAAGGAGTGCGCTGGTTTGTACAAGGGTATTGACTTTGCTTATTCAAAATTCTGAGTTTTTGTTTGTATTGCTTTTTTCTATACAAGATCATTTTGATGTTTCATATATATGGTTCTTAACAGCATTAAAATGCTCTGTATTGCATATTTTCAGGGTGCATAAAAAGATAAAAGCTAACAGTATTTAGATTACATGAAACTCAGCCTTTTGAAAAGAATGCAGTGATCCCTTCACCCCAAATATGTCTGAAAACAGAAGCACATTATACTTTGTATCTTGCAGATATGCAGCATATAATGGTAAGTTTAATGTTTATTGTAACCTTCCAGTTGCGTGCTCATTTGAGTACTGTATCTTTTACTGATCTGGCAATCTCTTAAAAGAATCTTCACACATATTTTCCCCATATATTTTCCTTTGTGTTCAAAATACTGTTCTCTTTCAATGCTCCTGGAAAGAATTTTATAGTTGTACTTGCCATCCTATGCAATGTGGTTTTTTGAAAGCATCTTTGAATATAAGCATTGCTGGGAACAATGTGGAACCTACATTTCTTTGTTTGTAGAGAATTGTGGTCCTGTCTGGCTCTACATCTTTGGAATATTTGTCCCTTTCAATCTTGTATTTCAGTTTCAGCAAAACAGTCAAAATGTTCAATACTCTAGTTATCCCATTAATTAGGAGCTGAGGAGTCTGAAGCCTTTCAGACTTCTGAGTTCTCCTTATTCTTGGACAAGTGCTTTAATGGTTGGGTTTTCACAGATAGGGGCACTCAGAGTGGTTCTTCCCCTGGCTGCTTATGTATTAATGACAAAACACTCTGTGCTTTATTTAGTGTTGTACAATTTCTGGGTGTAGGATATCAAGCATCGTAGCATGTATCATGTCTTGGGACATCTAGTTTCTAAGTCCCTGCTGACTTCTATTTGTGATAGGCACTGCATGTAGAAGGTTTTACTGTACCTAAAGGATAATCTTACACGTATGTTCCTGAAATGCCCTTCTGGATCTGGTGCTAGGAAGTTGTCTCATGAAACAATCTAAAAACCTGTTTCCACGCTTGCACCCTTAGCAAATGGATTGCATGTTTCCTTTCAGAAATTAAAAAGAACTAGTTATAATTTAGAACTATTTTCAGGTTGAGGCTGTGATTGGAGTAGTGGCCAATTTGAACTCTTGAAAAACACGTGTTGTTCACAGACAGTTCTAGAAAAATAGTGTTGAAATATGTCGTTGATGAAATATATTAGTCTTGTGAGTTAAATCCCTTGAAAGCAAGAAGGAAGCCTGAGTTGTAATACATTTTTTTTGGCGGGGTGGGGGGATGGGGGTAAATAGAAAAAGCCCATGCTTCATCTCCCCCTTCTGCCATTAGGAAATCCTTATTGCTAACTGGCTTTCTAGTTAGGGGTGGTAATGAAGTTGAACTCCAGGTTTGCATTGGCCAAAGAACTGCCAAAGAATGTATTCCAAAGAACTGGATTTTATGGAGGTTTTAAATTTTTTTTTTCCTGGCTGAGGTTTTGAGTTTCCCAGTAAGCAGTTGTTGATATGTCTCTGTAGAAATGCTCTGACTCTGCAGCTCATCTCAAAGAGCTTATACAAACTTTCTGCATGCTTAAACTTCAAGTGTAAGAGACTTAAAAGAAAATGAAAGCCTAAAATTTGAGAATCCTAGTGATCTTTCTGGAAATACTTTAATTATTTTATCAAGAGAATTTTATGACCTTTTTAGTTGTTTCAGAAGGTACAGTCCATGAGTACTGTTGTACTAATGGCTCACTGCTGCCACTTGAGGCTTATTCTGCTCCCAGGTACATACTTTCAGTTCTCTCATACCAACTCTTCCACTCAGGCTGTTCTCTGAGCTGATTGAACTCACTAAACGAGCATAAAGCTAATGTGAGCAAGAAAAAAAGCCCAACACATTCTTTCTGGGTGAAGAAACTGAATCAGCATGAGTATCAGAGCCAGCACAAAGGAATGGGTGGAACAACCTGGTTTAGGGGGATGGAACGTCAAATGGAAAGAGGGAAGGAGAGGTGGGACAGCCATTCTTGACTTGTGCAGGCTGTTGGACAGGCTCAGGTGTTCTGTTGAATAATAGTCTAAGCAGATAGATGACTCTTGGCCTCGTCCATTCTCATTTTTACAGTCTGGAATATTGAAGATGAGTTTGAGAAAGTGTAGCGAATTCAAGGGGAGCTCATGTATGTAGAGATTGTGTGGGAAATTCACACATAAGTGTGCAATAGTTCTGTGGCATGAAAATTCTAAACAGGAATTATGGGAAGAAAAACACATTGTGTGAAGTTAGTAGTTATGTTGTTAGTATAGACTGCATGCATTAAAAAAAAAAAAAAGAAAAAAAGAAAAAATAACAAGTCTGAGTTGCTTGGCAGTTGCATGCCAGTCCTGCAGCTTGTGGTCTTTGTTGTCTTACCAGTTATGACACTGAAGGATTTAATAGATAAAGTTTTAAGACTTAAAAAGACTCTAAATTATATTTAGAAATCAATTCTGTTACCAGTGTGCAGGGGCGTATTTCCTATGGCATTGTTTCTGAAAAGGAAATGTTTAAAAGACACAGTGGTGGTTTTTACAGAGGCAAAGAAAAATCCCTGTGTTCATTAATAACACAAATCATTGCACTGTGCACAGACTTTGTCCAAAGAAAGGCAAGACCATAGCTGTTTTGAAAGCTATATTTAAAAATAGTTCTGATTCTATTAGTCATTGTCCCATTCCAGAAATGAAAGGAGTTTGTTTAACTCTTTGTCTACTCTATTGATTTCCTTAAATTGCTTAATAAAAACAGAAGGAAATTGTTTTGTCAGTAAGATTACTGAAGAAATCATTCTGCCTTGAGAAACAGCCCAATATTGAAGTTATGTAGTATAGTAATGAAGAGCATGTTTACAAAATAAGTTATGTTTAGAGAGTATTTACTTTTTATGGAAAACTGCTTGACTCTTGTGTGTTACTGAATGTGATCTATGAGCATTTTTAGGTTGTAGCTCATCTACAGTTCACTCTTTCATGTGTTGTTTTTATTTACTTTGGTGATATCTACTTTTTCAAAAAAACCCAACTTGAATACCGAATTATAGGAAGTTAACAGAGTTGTATCTGTAAGAACTGCTATAATTGTAGGATAGATTTTTCATAGATTGTAATAACTGAGGAAAAAAAATTGTCAGTTGTGAAGTTTCTCTGACAAGTATTTAATAGTTAAATAATTCACTGTAGCTTTCTTTGCTTTGCAGCTTAGATGTAGTAAATACAGAATTATTTCATCTGCAAAGTAGATTTTTTTCAAACGTTCAATAAAAAAAGTGGTACTTCTAACTCTGAATTACTTGGCATTATTAATTTACACATAGTGACTGACAACCTGTTGCTTCTTTATTGCTACTTAAATAGAATAGATATTCAAACTGGACATACCTTGCAAGTTTGATAGTTCTTCCGGAAGCACTGTGATAATCCACCTGAGATCTTTATGTCCAGTTATTTCATATTAAAAAAACAATAGTGAAAAAGGAAGTTATGCTGAGTTCTGTGGAATGGAAAGTAAATATAAAGAAAAATTCCACTTCCAAACTTCTTGATCCTCCTGGCACCGTGGGTGATACCAGAGTAAAGTGCTGCTTCAGATTAGCCCATCTTAGTACTGAAGGAATGATATTAAGGCGACTTGTTACCACTCATATGTTTTTCATCACTGCTTGTATTACAGCCAAGACTTCTGGCTTAACTCTAGACGTCTAGTGGAAGACTTTGTAAAACCTGTAGTTTAATAATAGTTGACATCAGGCCATTGGAAGTACAGTGAGGTCCATTTCAGGTCATTCCTGCTATGGAATCACACTTCTTATTTATGATTTCATTAGCTGTTATTCTTTAAAAAGTGTGACTTGAATAAAAGTATAAAACTTTAGGCAGGGGCAGAGTAAACCAATAACCTGTAGTGATCAGCGTGTTGCCAAAACTTTCTAAGATTATAAAATTAGGAATTTGTTGTGTAGTTTGGTATAAATACTGCTTCTTGCTTTCAGAAGACAACTATCTGGCTGGGGAAGATGATTCAAGAATGTAAAATGTAGATCAGATTTTATTAGTCAATATATTTATTTCTCTTGTGTATGAGAAACTAAGCATGTCTTATTTAAAATAGAGACAGTGTTTGTAATATTCTGTGATAAGGATTGAAGTTGTGAGCTTAAAACAAAGTCTTTGAGAATTTGCACTGAGTTACATCATTTGTACTGACGTGAACATCACAATATTTCGAAACTGGATTCTTTGGTAGGCTGAGTAGGCTGCCCGTTTATGTGTACTTCAGAAATGTATGACAAATTGAGTTTACCTAAAGCAAGTTTCAGTGTAACAGTTTGTGTCTTTCAATTTACAATAATTTCTGTCTGTCCAATTCCATGCACATCTGACTTCATCTGTTTCTTTCATTAGCTCCTTTCTCTCTTAAGATTCTGGTCTTGCTGGAAATTTTATTTTTTATTTTTAATATACATGTAACGTGGTGCTGTTTGCAAAATGACAGTTTAGATTGCATATTAGGTATTTTGTCTACTGTTACTTAAGGAAGAAAAAGATACTATGCCAAAAATTAAAACTTTGGTGCTATCATATCAAACAAGATAAGACTTGTGTTACCTGCTGCATTGTTTTTGCATGTGTTCCAGTTGCAGTAGCATAGATGAATGACGAAAAAGAGTCTCCCTATCACTTTTCCCAAGGAATAAAATTACAGTTTCAAAAGCAATCACATTCCCACATAAATATCTAAAGGATGATCTTAAACTTCTTTGAAACCTCAAATTTCATATATCTGCATTCTCTTGCCTGCATTTAGAAACCGAAACTTCTTAAGCAAACGCTCCCCTGTGTTTTGAATATCTTGGTTTGGATGCGTTTACTTGAGCAAATTGCTATCAAATTGCGGTTTAAAAAAACATCTCCAACACTTTCTTGGCTCTTCAGTAGAAGAGAGCAGGGCCTGAAGGCTGTGATAGAAATGTACTGGTTTCTTCTTTTTCACTCCTCCTTTCAAGAGTAAAGTGTTGAATCAGCAATTTCAGCTGATGCTAGTTTTGCAGCAATGCTGCTTGTTCCTGAAGTTTAGCCAACATCTCTCTTTTGGATAAATACTTTTTTAGTTATTATTTTCTCAGTTGATTATGGTGGTAGGGACACAATCCTGTGTATACAACATTTGTCGTAGCCATACTACATAATGAAGCTGACACATGGAGTGGTAATATCTGGAAAAAATGTCACCACCTTATCTTAGATTACCTGTATATTTTGTACAATACATATAGTATCAATATGGTAGAAATAAATATTGCTTACACTGTCATGCTGTTATTGTAATGAAACAGTTTTATATGTCAAGACACGGATTTAGTATTTTGATTGTGAATGTAATTGCATTCTAAAATAAATTCCCAGAAGTCACCTTTTCAGGTCTCTTGACTACCAGATTCTGAACTTTAGATGTTAGCTGTTGATAGCAATACTAAAAACTAAAATAGGCCAGTGGTCTAGTTTATGAGACTGTTCTTTTAAACACTTGCAGCTTACTTCCAATTTACTAAAATCTAACTACTATTGCAGAATTCCTCTCCAGGATCACTGTTTCCAGTATACTTTAATTTTTTGGACCCGAAGTCATTACATGAGCCAGGACAGTAGGGGCAGCTGTGGAGTTCTGAATGAAAGTTGGAGTGTGCAAGTGAATGAATCGATGCAGGGTACTTGGGTCAATGTTCCGCTCACTTTTTAGGGTAAGACTACAGTGTGCTCATGTAGAATGTGTAGCAGCCATTCAAAGGTAGGATCAAATGCCACTTTCTCAGCTATGTTGTAAAGCAATTGATTTGAGGTGATGTGGTTGAAGATGCTATTAAAAGAAAAATTGTGATACCTTATTGCGTCTGCTGTTTCATTAATAGTGAAATTTTGGTTTTAAATAGCCTGATAGAAAAATGTCGCAATTTTTTTAATATGTAATGTTGAGGCCTTAATGAAGAGAGATATTCTTAAATGGAAAGTAGTCTGGGGGTATTTTCCTTGCAAGCAAATGTATGTATATTTTCCTACATAGTACATTTTTAAATAACTAAAAGATTATATGAGATCAAAGTGTTTGCTTAGGCCATTCTAGTGATTTCTGCCTTGCCTATGAATAGTGGACATAAATTTCTGAGGCAAAGGATAGGAGTATATCCAGCATGTTGTGATTCAGAATACTGTCTTTCACTATGCTGAAATATGCAAATGAAAAAAACGTGGATGGTGTTTTATATTTAGCATGATCACATCAGTGATATAAAATGCTCTCTTGATTTCTTTATTGAAAATTTCTATATTTGTATTACTTTATATGTCTGAGCAAGCAAGCGTATGCTGCCATATGTGGCTAATGCTTACATTGCAGTCTTTTTTTAAGCTGACCTTGTATATGTTTGTTATTGTAACGCAAACTAAGTACTTTTTCATTTTCTAGCACTGTTTATAAATGTGGTTTACAGAAAGTGATGAGTCTAACATCAACTGCACAAATCTGTCTTGGAGACTGCCCATTGCATTTTAATAACATGACATACTCCTTTCAGGCTCACAACCAGTCCATGTGGAGTGCAGTTGCATAGTTCGGTTTTAACGAAGTTTTGGCTCTTCCTAAGTTGGACTGTGCTATTTAAGGTAGCAGAGTATAGAAAAACTGTTCTTCAGCCTTTATATGTAAATCTGTAAAATAATCATTATTTTTTATTACCATCCATTAATTAACTTTCACTTGTTAATATATGTGTACTTTTTTTTGCGTAATTTTGGCAGCTGACTTAAAAACGGATTCATTTTGCAGTCAAAGTCTTTAGTCCCTGGCATTTATTAGCAACATATCAATACTGAAGGGCAATTTGTAGCTTGCAGCATGAAGAGATCATCTACAAAAAGAGCTATGAAGTCAAGTGTGCATGTACTTGCATCCGTGTGATTGTGATGTTTATCATGTGTTTCAAGCATGCAAGAACGTGGTGATCTGGAATGACTGGAGAGGCAAAATAGTAACCCGAAGAGACTGATCTTATTTTTCACCCTTGCGGATAGTTTGTCTTCCCTTAGGAAGAGTAAGTTAACTTTGTTTTACCTCAGGCTACAGATTAATACAAATTTCTGTATGTGGGAATGCCAATTTAAGAAGTCCCCAGCTAGCTCAGCCCCACCTTGATGCTCATCTCTTTGGTACTGTAATAAGGTTTGTGCACTTAACTGGATCAGGAAACTACTCTGCCTGAAAAATAACCTACTTGATGAATGAAGGTCTTGAAATAGTTTTGGTTTCCGTACGTGTCAATTGTTATTCTTGCTTTTGATGCTGCTTACAAGTGTGGATAATATTACATGGCATTTTTATGGAATATGGGTATTTATCTGCCTTACAGACATTGGAAACACCAGACATTCTTTCATGGAAAATCAAACAGTAGTTAAAACAAAAAGCTCTGCAACTAGTGCCAAACTACTGAATCACTCCAATAATAAGCTCTAAAGGAAATTTTTGTGTTTCAGATAAAAGCTGGACCGAGCACAACATTTCCTCAGAGTAGCAAGCATTTAATCTGCCAAAGTTTAACAATTAAAAAAAATAAGACCCAATCTCTGGCAAATGCTGGTTTTTTCCATTTTTTACCTTTGTTTTAACAAGTAGTATGAATAATATGGAAGTGCAGATGAATAAGTTTTCTTATACACAACTTTTTGATAGACTTATATTATTCAGAACATAAAGGCAATGTTTCAAGTGGCAGCTGTCATCAATTTCCATTGAGTTGGTAGTTTTAAGAAAAAAGAAAGATGGCCATCCAGTCCTTTGTATTCCTGAAAAAAATGAAATAAAGTAGTCAAAGATATCTGTGAAGATAATTTGTTATTATACTTTTTCCTAACTTTACTTATCAACATAAGTAATTTATATTACATTAGGCATTCAAAGATCCAAAAGAAATGGAAGCAGTAAACATCACATTTATAACATAGTAATTGACTTCATTTTGCACTTTTATATCTAATGAAGAACATGGATCCGTAAATGCTTGCATGTACTTTGAGCATAAATTGTTTTGTAGATGGAAAAAGTAACAATATTTCTAGGAAGATAGCCAGACTAAACTTGTTCGCAAGTTTTGAAACGCACAATTTGTTACTTCAGAATAGTTGAAATGAAAGCTTTCAGAAACATCACTAATAATAAGAAGGATATTATCTCAATAAAGAAGTGATTTCCTTACCATATTAATTAACCTGGCCTGTGTTCTCAGGTGGATGTTTTGTTCCTGGGAATCTTACAGCAAAATCTTGTTTGTGTCTCATCAACACAGTAACAGTAACTCTCTTGTGCAGGGTTGGTCCTAACACTAAATACATTGGGAGACTTTCTGAGAGAGGCTGCTTTAATTGTAGTATACTACTGCTCTTATGGTTTTAATATTATTTTATCATATAATTATGCTTTTATTAAATCATAAGTATTATGTAATCTATATTATTTTTTTCCAATTTGGTACTTAAGAAAGGATAGAATTCAATTTACTTGAATTCCTTATATATCATAAGGTGTTTTTCTGGCTTTTAACATTCATTCTTTTCCCATCTCACCTGTAACGGAAAACCACAACTAAGCATAAAAAGAATAGAAACAAATACAGAAATTAAATGTAAATTAGGGAAAACTTGCAATATTTGATATACTGTAACAGATCTAACAACCATGCTAAGTCTATTTTCTCACCAGTGAAAACATGTTGAGGTTCTGCAGCTGTTTGTACTAGTTGTGCTTACGTATTAAAAAAATAAAACTGGTGTATATTAAGTAACAAACACATTCTTGGCATTATTCCCTCTGTGAGTATGCGGTATTCAAAAAGTTGAACCTGCTACAGCCTTGAACAAATAGGGTTACTTTGATTTAGGCAGTGAAGGCCCATGGCTGGTTCAATCCAGATGGGAGCTCAGTCTCGCCATTGCACATGCAGTCATGTAGTGTGGTAGGGTTATAGCAGAGTTGACAAAAAAAATGAAGACATGAAGGACAAAAACTCTAAACTAAGCTAAAAGACTACATAGAAACGAGCAGAGACGTTAGAATTAGCCGACAGGTGTCCTGATATACTATGTTCAAAGGTATTTGCCTGGAAATACGGGAATGTATTAGTTTAGATGTTTGGTTCCCTGGACAGTTTTGCACTGTACTGTATCATAGATAGAAATTCAGTGGATGATAGAAGTTACTTTTACCATTTAGTGGAAATATTTATGTAAATTGAAAGAAAACATATGTCATAATTGCATACTAACTTGCGGTGTGGAAAATGAGATCTTTTTTGTAGAACAATTTGTAAAGCAGAGGCTATTATTTTTTTTCTCAAATACTTATATTCCACAAAGGCTAATTTCTGTTTGGCTTGCCCGCAGCAGCACGAAGGAGCTTTGACTGTAGAAAGTAAGCTTACTTACCAGTGTATAACTTTAATTTTGTTAAACGAGCAAATTTGTCAGCATATGATTCATACTGTGACTATACTTTTATTTAATGGTTATTATAATTTCTCTATGTTTTATAATTAATGTAAAAGATGCGTGTCTCCTCACATAAAACCACGGGCTGTTCTTTGTTCAGAAGATTGGAACAAAATTTAATTCAACTAAAATGGAGACTTAATTAATGTTTTTTTCATTTAAGGTTTTACCAGAGGCTATCAAAATAGCCCTCAAAATAAATACAGGATATAGGCAATACAGATCTACTTGAACCCATGTGTTCAAGAAAGAAAGAGAATAATTATTTTGCCTTTTCCAATGCAAAAACTAGGTAAACGCAAAAGAAATGAGTGGGTGGCAGGTTCAAACCAAAAGGAAATAATTCATGAAACATTTATAGTTCAGCTGTGGAAATGTGCAAGAAAGTGTAGTAGATTCTAGTGTTTTATGTAGACCCAAGAAGTAATTGGTCTAATTGAAAGAGGAAAAGTCTTGCTTCCTGAGCTCTTTAAGAGAGCCAAAATGTACTGGAAAAAAATGGAAAAAGAGTTCTCCCTGGAAGACTGGTAGTGAATAAGTTTTACTGAAGAAGTTCAGAACCACCTTCCATTAGAAGCGGGCCAGCCATATATATAAAAAGGGATATGAACCATGAAATATTCACAAGGGCAGTCGTTCCCCGACTCTGAAGGTTTTAAAGACCAGAATGCATGAGGCCAGAGGATAAAATATAATGGCATAGCCAACTTTCAGGATTTTGGAGAAATTGCTGTGAAAAAAATTAAGTAAATTTTAATCCTTTAAAAATACCATTACATAATTCACTTAGAAGATTCTTGTCTTGGTTGATAGTGTTGTTGAATATCTAATATTTCCACAGCTGTGTTCAGTATTACTCCTTTGAGAAAAATATCTGTCTTGTGGAAAAAATAAGTCAGCTTTTGTATATTTTCCCTAGGAATTGCTATCATATGAAAAGTTCCCACAGAGAAACATAGATTTATTTTAGTAATGCTGTATGCAAAACCTACAGTTTTCTGTATATATACTCATAATGCTGCACACTTGGATTTTCTCTGCGTTGACAGAACTGCTTCAAAGTACTATGTAGAAAACAGTACATTATTAGCTTGTCTTAATAACTTGGCTTATCAAAGCTATGTTAATATAAAAGCCTAAATCGGATGCTTTGTTTGCATTCAATAACTCTGTGGAGATCTGTATCCTATACAAGGAAGTTAAACACAAAAGAAATGGAAATTCTGCCAAACTACAGTAATCATTTACTCAGTGGCTGTAGGAAATTCCTTATATAACAGACTTTTAAAGAAGAAATTGTAAGTAAATATTTTTTAAGATTAACCGTTTTAAATAATGCAACTGTTAATGCTTTAATTTACTTTAATCTTAAATCCTTGGTAAAAAAAAAAAATCTGTTTAATGAATGGAGCCAGGATGGCTCAAGGAAACTGGAAGAATATTGTTTTGGGGAATTCACTCAACGCTTGAGTATTTCTTCACTTGCAGAGACTACGGAGAATGTTTGTGTCAATTACAGCTTCCATTATGGCTGGGAAACTCGTAGGACTGGATTTGAAGCACGAGGCAAAAACATCGCTGGCTTTTAGCTTTAGTGAGAAAAGCGAGTAGCTAAGCCTTTAAACTCCCAAACACCAGGTAGTTTTTTCAGCCCAGCATAACAGTTACTAGACCTTATGATAAATAAGTAATGTTCAGGCATTTTCCCTAACTGCCTAGCTCCTAATACCCAGCATAGTTTTGCATATTTTTATCTCCCAGTACAAAAGAAATTAATGTTTATAAAGGAAGCTGCAATCTGGGGAAAAGATCTTTCCTTTTTCTTGAGATTAGTGTGGTCTTGCAAGTAGTTGTAGTACACAACATTTCCCCAAGCTGAAAAAAATATTATCTCTGAACACAAACCTTTGACGTCAGTGCCCAAGGAAACCTCGTTACCGATAGAACTAGAACTCCGAGATGAAAATGTGGAAGTAAGTAAAAATGACTATTTCTAGTCACCAGGAGAGGAGAGTTTAGGATGTAGCCCTCTGGATTCCCAGGTACAGGCATCAATGAAAGACAGACCTGTATGAAACACAGATCAAACTACTGCTGGTTTTAGTGAGTGACTGAAATAGAATGATTCGCGTAAGCTGCATGGGCCTCTATAATAGTACTTGGCTACTGGGCAATGACAAGATGTAAAGTTGCCATTGGCCTGTAGCCCACCTCGCTGTTCAAATGAGATTGCCCATTGTTTGTATCTTGTAGTATCCTGGGAAACTCAATTCATTAGTGGGAATCATTAATAGACATGACTGCAGAGAAGAGGCCGTGGTGTATTGCTCCAAGAAACTTCATAGCAATGACCAGATTGTGTACTGGGAAACTTTATTAACTGTGTTCACAGGCTGATAAAGTCAGTAAGTATTTAACGGAAAGGTGCAAAACTATGTTCAGCAGCAATTATGCAGGGCTATGTGTAAAGTATGTAAGAGCACAAGAACAGCTGTACTGGATCCATCAGTGCCCATCTGCGCCAGGCCCCTGTCTTTGACAGTCACCAAAAATAGTTCCACAAAGAAAGGGTAATGCAGTTCATAGTGTTCCTTTGCTCTTAGTTTCCTTGAAGCAAAATAAAGTTGTGGTTTTACGACTGCTGTTTCATATGGTTTTGAGAGTCACCTTGAGGTAGTTTGGCTTTTTTTATGCCATTCCTTTTAAGACTGATCAAACGTTATCCAGTTTAGATCAGGACATCTCTTGTGTGAAAAAGTTGACAGCATAATGCTAGCAAATTTGTTGATTTAGTTTTGTTTTACTAACTGGCGTATTTCAGTGTGATAAAATGAATGATAATTTATCATGAATTGGTTTTTGGTGTAATCAAAAGATACTTTATGCAGTACTCAACTATGTAAGTTCTTTCAGGGACGCACAATGGTGTATGACTACTTTCCCAAAGGTAATTTAATGACATAGTAACTGTCACAACTTGTTCATCTTGCACCATATGTAATGGAAGATGTTTATGAAACATTCTGTTTTATATTCTCTATTTACTCATTAAACTGAAAAAGGAAAAAAAAGTGCTAAGCCTTTTTGGGTCTGTCGTGATGGAATTTTAATGTGGAACAGGGTGTTTGTTAGCAAGGAACATTACATGTGTAATGAGACTTTGTAAGTTGGATATTGGGAACATTAAAGCAATGTATTTCCATTGAATTTCATTATAGCAGTTGTAACAAAATTATTAAAATCATGCTTGCTAGCATTTGAACGTGGCTGCTTGATGCCTGAATCGGTATAAAACTTTTGAGTACTAGGTTAATTTGTTAGGAAAATAAAAAGCTAAATTCATTTTGATCATATGATCATTTCTTAATGTGGAAAAAGAGATCTGTTTAATACATTTTAGAGTTTTGTAAGTGACATCTTCATTACTTTTAGACGGAAAAAGTGTTCCAACATTTTTCCACAATATTTTGGGCCTTGCAACTGTACAAAAGTTGTTGACATCATTAAATCAGAGGTCTTATTTCACGTCTGCTGTTTTTCCCCATTTAAAGTGGTTTTCAGTGTGCCAAGACAAGTAAAATTGAAGCCTTTCCCCTTGAAATAGAGAGTTTGGGATTTAATGGTAACTAGTTATAATAGAAGGATAATGTTACTAAATAAGCAGTAGCAGCAGGGATCTCTCTCTTGTTCATTAGAAAACAGGAATGTATGTCTATGGAATAAGTCAAACACATTATTATGGACTAGGCTTTTTGACTGGATGCTTATACCTTTTCCATTTTTCAAGAAGACAGTAAGACTGTTATGCAGGGTTTCCTCCAAATGAGTGTAGGTTATGTGGTTGACTGTTGTTTCTGGTCCACTAAATCTTTAGATGCTTCCTGCGTGCAAAATCAACTTTAAAAGTAAGTTTCTTTGAAAACGTCCACTCTTTCCAAAGTTGGCTTCACCTCTGTGGCTGGGATGTTCTACAAGATGGTCGTAATGTGATTCTGAACATCTTTAAGCAGTGATTTGACCTGAATTTTGGTCTTCCAAAACTTGATTGATACCATTAGGAAGGAGTGGTTGTATAAAAGATGTAACACATGTTGATACTGCATGTTCATTGTTGGTTTCTGCATTAAAACAGGAGTGACCCTTTGTTGGCTGTTTCAGGCTGTAAATCCAAAGAGGAAATAGGCAGGTCCCTGTGGTTACATTTTTAAGTGTGTACACTTCCAAACAAGTAGAGGTTTTGAAGCTTATTTAAGGAAGCTTAAAACTTCCAGAGGACTAGTCTACAAACTTATAAATCTGCAGACTTGTTTTCTGAAAACTGCTTCATATAGAAAGTCATCAGGATTATTGTGTAAAACTATTTTGGTAGTATTTTCTCATATTTCTAATATTTTACTGTCTGTAGTCTTGTGTTCTCTGAAAATTGTATACATTAGAATATAAACATAGTACTTAAATTAGAAAATGTTTTCTCATGAGAGTTTCAAACAGTTAACGTTTGTAATACTATTCAACAGAAATGATAAACTGTTTATTTTATTGCCATGATATAAAATATTTATAAAGTTGTGACTTGAGATATCTTAAAAGTTCATTGATTCAGAAATGGTATCAACCACTCTCTATAGTGTGGGTGAAATTCATTTTGCTGTCTTGGACCACTAGAAAGCTAGTGGTCACACCTCAAACTCCTTTTTTGGGGCAAAGTTGAGTTATTTGTAGCTCTGTCATGAGGGGATCTCTATTCTTTATTAAACTGAAATGGAAAATGGAGAAGGGTATATACTGTGAGCTCTACATTTTTGGGGTCTCTGAGGTTCTAACAGCCTCAACATATGGGACTTAATAGTAACAATCTCACTTTGGGAGGCATTTGATGTCTTTATTTTTCTGAGTTGTTTGTTGGTTTGGTTTTTTTTTTGTTAAAGAAAGATCTTGAACTTTATCTTAGAGGAAACATTGGCTCTAATAATTGCTTCAAATTCAGGAAGCTACCCACACTTCCATGGCAACAACCTTGTTTTGTTGGACACCTTTGATCTTACCAGAAGTGTATGTTCCCCGTGCACAAAACAACAGTTGAGGCAGATCCTCAAAGTTCTGGCATCATTTAACCGGTAGAAAGATCCTACTCAATAAAAATGTCAGCGTCAAGACCTTTGCTATTAATATGATGATAACCACAGGATGTCTTCCGCTGTGTTTGATCAAGCGGTGCCTACTTCTGTAAGACTTAGGAAATTTTCAAAGAACCAATATGACTGAGGTTCAAACAAGTTATTTCAATTCCACAAGAATATCTACTGGATGTTACGGAGTTTGGTCCATACAATTTTATAAGACTTCTGATTTTGATAATACTTCAGCAGAACTATATTCTATTCTAAATCTAATTGCCTTCTTAAAGTGTGTTAATTTCCAATGTAAGCCTGCAAAAATTAATTATTTGGTCAAATATATGTTGAAGAATAGATAGTAACTCTACGGGGATTAACTTGAGCTGTCCTTGCATATTTTTATCCTACTGGTGTCCAAAGATTCTGAATTTGTTCCCATATTTTTCTTGACCAAGAACGGTCAGGTCACTTCTCTATGTCTTACTGTCACAAGCTGTAAAATGGATTACTTCCATTTACTGTGTTTATAAAATCCATTGAGGCTCCTTGTTAAAAAGTAGTGGGATTTTTTATAATAAAGCCCTTTCACTTCCAATGTAGTTTGTGATTTTGAAGAGTGAACAGATTTAAACTGCTTACATTTGACATATGGAACTGTTATCCAAATCTCATTGCCTGTGTGTTTCTTAAGTGAGTAAGCATCTGTATGTTGCATACTCTTAATCCTTTGGCTTCTTTCTCCTCCGTGGTCTTCTGCCTCTGCTACCATTGTGGTCTGGTTCCAAAATGTTTTTCCTTTGGTCTCTGTTTCACTACTGTGGCGTTATATTTGCATCATAATTTTAGATCGAGTTATGTTACCAAGTGCTTCTTGTAGGAACAACTTATCACACCGTACTTTCAGATAAGATTGGCACCCATTGTATTAAATGGCCAAAGGAAAAATCTTAAACATAAAATTCATTGCTTAAAATTCACTTTCATGATGTCTTAAGAGTTGAAAAAGTCCATATTGGAGAAAAAGTATTTTAATATTCACAATAAATCTTTAGTTGTCTGTATTTTAGCGGTGTTATCCCGTGCAAATCCAAGGGAGATTTTCTAGTGGGCCTTACAAAATCAATCTGAGTGTTTTGATAAGAAAAGTATTCTATTTGAATGAAAAGAATTGCAACAATACATGGTGTTTTGCTTAGATTTATTATAAGAATGCGTAAAATGGTGTAATACAGCAGCATGTTTACCTGGAAATCCCTCCTTGCGTCAATCCATGTATTCAAAATGCTTAATAAAGCTTCTGAAAGCACTGCTCAGCAGTGTTGCAAAGTAAGCCTGAAGTTATTTAGCAATAGACTAAAAGTATTCATTTTAATAATTTAGGTTTTTTAGTCTCTTAGAACAGTAGTATAGGGAACTTAATGGTGTTTGACAAAGACAAAGGAATATTAGCCAAAGTGAAAAGAAAGGAAGGAATCAAGTGTTGAAAGTGCACAAGCAATGAAATCAGATCACCCAAACCAGAACATTGTATGTAAAAACTCATCCTGTTGATTTCACCATTCTTTACAAAATTTAGCAAATCTCTAAGCTATGTCTTCTGACCAAACAAAATATCCAAAGCACTCTTTTTACAGAAATCCACATATTTTAGGATTGTTTCTTACATGAAATGCATTATATTTTGACTCACTGGAGATGAAGTACCATTGTGTCTTGCAGGTAATAGTTTATTTGAGAAAAAAGAGAACTTTGAAATAAAGCAATGTGATTTTGTTTTTGTTGTGATTGTGTAGCTTTAGAGAAAACAAGACAAGAGGTGTTCATATATGCTGTCTGTAATATGCTAAAAAAAACCCACCTGTCACTGTTAAATGTTGTGTGAACAGTATGCTTATGCTGATTGTATGACATGACTGTTGGCAGTAGATTGGAATGTGTAGGAAATACACAGTGAAACCTTCACTACCAGAGTGAGGGCAATAAAGTTACACTTCAGTAGTTAATATGTGTCCTTAGAAGGTTGTGCAGTTGCTTACAACTTTTATATGCCTTTAAAAAGTCAAACCCTGCATTAAGCCATTTCATTCTTTGTTCTAATCCATTCTGAAGATGAAATGATTAGGCAGCATACCTGTAGTACTGAAGAAAACAAAGTACATATTTTTTTTTATGCCTCGCAGAATAGCCCAGAGAAAGTGGAAAGTAATTGCATGAAGAATAGTGACTTGCCAGTGATCTGTAATTGTTTCCTGCCACCAGCCTACTCTTACAAGAAAGGACTGTAGAACTCAAGAAATATGAAAGATGCTAGAATGACTTTCGATTTATATTAACTAATTTTTATCAAATTTTTGTTCACTTTAGAGAAAGAATATTAAAATCTGGAGGGGAATATTAAAAACGCTTCTTTTCTTTGAACTCAGACATTAAAAAAATCTTCAACAGACTGAACCCCTTTCTAGGGAAGCAGAGATCTATTTGTAAACATTATTGTATATCTAAGCAGACATTTATATCAAATGTATTACTGAAACTGCTTTATTAACGTTGTCTCTGAAGTGACTATCTAGAAGCTTTAAAATAATCACTAAATGAATATTTGTAGTTTTGAGAAAGGGTAATTAGTCCCCCAAAGGGCAACATGATCCTGATCCTATACAGTATAAAAAGCTAGCAAGCTGACTATTGACGGAATGAATGGGACCTACCACTCTTGAGTTAAAAAAAAAAAAAAAAAAAAAAAAAATTTAAAAATGTCAAATAAACCTTGTTTAAAATAAAAAAAAGGCATCCGTATAGAAATTAATTGCTCATTCCTCTAGCTCCCTGTATTCAAACACAGAATCTGATAAGTTTTCAGGGTCATCTCTCTATAACAAACAATTGAACATTTTTTCCATGAAATGCCAGTTGGAAGAGAATTTATCACTGCAAAATGTTTGGTAGAAAATCCAGTACCATCCTTCTGTGTTTTAAGAAATTTGATTCTTGCACTGCTAGAATGTTCATAGCTGAAGGACTTTTATTTGTATCATTTTTAAAGCTGATGTTACCGTTTTAAAATGTTTTAAGTTCAGTTAATCAAATAGGACAGGACCAAGTTGAGGGTTTAGTTATATTTTTCTTTTCTGAAATCTAATTTTGTGGAAGTGTATCTGGGGGCACAGTGTGGTCTATTGTGTTTAAGTAAAATTTCTGTCAATAGAAATAAAAATTTAGGGCATTAGCTTCTATTTTTACATTTAATGCTTGTATAATGAAACAATACTAAGAAATACACTACTACCTTACTTCAGTATATAATATACTGTATCTTATTTATAGTAGTAAGAAGAGTTTAAATCAGAAATAAACAGACCTGTTAGTAGCAGAGAATAAATAAAGCTGTGTTTCTAGAGATAGCGGTTGCAATAAAAAAGTTGGGTGTTTATTTGCGCTTCTGTGGTTTAAGAATAACACTACAATAGGATCTTATGCATGGAAACGCATGTGGTGATAGCTGTCTTGTATTGATGTAGTTGTTTTCAAGATGAACGTGCTCCAAGTGTGATTCTTCATTCTCTTCCTCTTCACTGTTCTCATGAACATCGTCATCATTGATATGAGCCCTGCAGATGCGTTCTGGAGAGACCGTCCTGTGACATTGTGGGAGGAATTATATTTTACTTATTCAAGATAACTCATAACCCCATAACTTATTTTAGAGATGCTCTTTATTTAGAGACTTGAAAACGTTCACTCAATCAGTACATTACTAACTTCAAAATTAACTTCAAACCCGGGGAAAGGCCACTTTCAGTCATCAGCAACAGCTGATGGCTCCTTCCAGTGATTTTTGTAAAACGTTTGGGCCCTGGTCCGAGAGCAGAAAAGCTGGTACTTTGCTATGCCTATCAAATTGTAGCTGCTCCGGTGAACTTGTGGCCCAAGCAGTATTACAGATTAATTTCCTGGATGCAACTGGTGCTCAGCATCTTTGTGAGCATTTTCAAGAGGTGTGAGGAAGGGTTAAATCTCACTTCTCACTTATCATATGCAGAAATACTGCAGAAGCAAAAGCAGGATTTAGCTCCTCCTTCAGAATTTTTTTAAAAAAAGATTAAAAGTGAAAAGTTCTTGTGACATTTGGTTTAATGCTATTAATGTACAAAAGAGCTTGGAAATTACCTTATTTTGTTATTGTTCAGTCGTAGAAAACGTAGTTTTCTCATTTCATCAATTCCAAATGGCACAGACTTTAATTCATTGTGATCCAAAAACAACTCTCTTAAAGAGTGGTATGCTCCAAAAAATGATACTGGATCTATTCCATCATCAGTAAGTTTGTTGAAGGACAGGTAGAGATACTCCAGCCCTGGCTTCATGTGACCAAAGACATATCCCGGAATTCTCTCAATCTGATTTCCTATAAGTACCAGATGTAGTAAAGATTTTGGCAGATAGGAGGGAACATGATATAGCTTGTTATAAGAGAGATCGATTGATTCCAAGTTCCTGCATTGAAGGAGGAAAAAAAAAGGGGGGGGAGGATGAAAACTTTATAGCGTATTGCACTGTCAAGGCTACATTCTGTACAAAATAGTGCTTAACATGATTACGAGGAAACTAAATTTCAAAGGGAAACTTGTTTCTGTTAATGGAACAGAATGCATTTTATGGAACATAGTCATAGATAATTACTGGGGGAATAGAAAGAATTGAAGTCGTTAATTATCAATGAAACACAATGATTCTGTTGATGGGAAGAAATCCTACTGTAATGAGTACAGAGAGAAGGTTGAATAGGGGAAACCCAAGGGACTAATTTGTGAGTGATAAGCATTGCTGAATTGCAATAATGAGTTTCAGAGGAAAACACGTTATAAGCTTAAGACTATAGTGGTTATCCCATTGACATGGATTTTTAAATTTTATTCTAATGCCCATTTGAAATTGAATTATTTTGTGAATGGCTCCTTTAGAATCATTTGAATGTGCTTTGCTTCCAGACGTGAGAGAAGCTGTTAGTAACAGTGTGGTTGTTTTCAGATTAAGCAGGTTACAAATCCAGGAATCAGCGGATAGGGCTGCAGTTGATAGATTATGGCATGATACCCTATGGAGTTTAGCAAATCATTTACCAGAAGAATCAAAAGCCTTATCGTCTTTTGTTTCTTTCATTCTCAATGCTTGCTCTGCTTATATTCTACTCTTACATAATGCAGCTGCATCTTATTTACTTCTATAATTTTTAATCTAATGGGAAATAAGGCTAGGACAATATTCAATTATTGTTAAGTTAACTGTGAGATAATGATATATTAATATCAAATAATAGTATAGATGTATGGAGCATTATTGATAATTAATGTTCATTTTTTGATTGGATTGTCAGAATTTTTTGTTAATATGATACGGATTTGAGGTATAAGATCTTTTTGTTTTAAAGCCAACTGAATACTTCCTAGATTATACAATGTAAGCAAAGAAAATTGAGACAAATTAACTACAGAAAACAAACAAATCAAAAGACAACTACAATTTCAAGTTAAAAGTAATGAAATGCAAATATTTATTTAACTATCTGACTCACTAATAACAGAGAAATAATTATATTTTAAATGATTCGTACTTACTCTTGGTTTATCCAAGCCAAAGGCGCTATTCTGTGCTCTTCTAATTTGTTATGCTTTAGCACAATGACATTTATGTTTTTGGTATGGTTAAAGCAAATTTCTGACACTTCTTCAATTTGATTATTTTCAAGGTATAACTCCTGTAAGTGCATTTGAAAAGAAAATCTGTGAAAGCAAAATATGCTGTTCTTTCTCATTGCAAAATGTAGCTATTATCTATCCTCAGTATTATCTGATACAGCTGTTCAATTCTGGATATAGGAATAATAGTCTGAGTCAGTCAGTTTGTAGCTGTAGCGTGACTTTCAGAAACACACTTTTTCAAAGCAATTGGGTTTTTTTTCTCATGAGTATACAGATTGCTTTGAAAGATCAAATAGAAAGACAATGGTAACTTTTGTCTTCCCTGAAGTTGTGCAGTGTGAGAGTATATAACGTAAGAGTGATGAGACTGACAAGAAGTTGTTTTGGATTGGTTTGGGGTTTTTTATGTCTTGGAAAGCTGTTAATGAGAACAGTGTGAAGGGTTTTGCTTGCTTAATGTTTTTGCTGGGCACTTGTGAGCTTTGAAACTTTCCAATTTGTAGGAACATAAAATGTTAGTGTTTTACAAAACTTAATGGTGTGAGTCTGCAATGTATCAAAACTGTGAGTTTTACACAGATTAAGTTCCTGATAATAGCTTGTAATGTAGGATAATTATGATATGAAAGAGAAATGGACCAATGACTAAAATATATGTAGGACCTGAAATAGAAGTTGGGGCCTGTAGAGGAAGGCTTTGGGAAAACAGAAAAGCAAATTTGTAGCCTGAAAATCATTGCTTGTAAATGTATTAGGTGTTGATTTAAAATTAAATGTTCTCAAAGCATATGAAGTGTAGAAAAGCTTGCCAGGCGTTCACTGTTTCATCAAGGAGGGATGAAGTGGAAAAAAAGAAAAATGTAACATATGAAAGAATGAGTAGTGGAGAACACCAGGCTGAAGTAAAGTTGCAGGCAGTATTTGCAGAAGAAGCTAATGTTATAGAAAAGATATTGTTTCTCCTCGCATTTGAGACTATGGAAGATCCCAAGGATGAAAGGAAATAAATATGAGGATACTGAAATGAGAAAGAGCAAAATGACAAACAGAATGAAGAGAGATGGTGAAATTAATAGGTAGCAAGAATTATCTTTGAAGTAAAGAATGAGGTAAGCGGGGAATTAAACTAGACAGAAATTGAAAAGGAAGAAGAAAATAACTTCCAGATAGCTTCCCTAAAAAAAAAACAAACCAAAAATTAGAAATAATGATTTAGGAATAAAAATTATTAGTATATATATAAACAAATTTATAAAATTTAGATTTATCTCTACCCGGCGATAGTAAGGCAGTAAGTAGGAAAAACAAAAAGATCAAAATGTCTGGAAAAATGAAGCTTTCTTGTTTCAGGCTTTTTTGGTGGTTTTTGTTTTGTTTTTACCTCAAGAGTGGCAGGAAGACCTTGTGGGATAATTCTAAATTTATTTCTTCCCAGACGCAAATAAGAGAGACTCTTCAAAGGATAAAAGGCCAAAGGACTGACATTCGCTTCACTAAGTTTATTTCCTTCTAATTCCAGGGTGACCAAGTTCTTTAAATCTGGGGAGAAAAAGTTGGACTTTCTGTTAGTTAATGCCATCACAAATCTTGCTAAAATGCATATTGAAAATTTAACTGTCTTAAACTTACCCAGAACAGTTCACAGCAATGAAGATGTAATGAAAGAATTTTCATTTATTATCTCATAATCATAGAATTATATTGTTTATTAGTTTGTAGAACTTTAGAGATTGACTAGAGCTTTATTTATAGCTTTCTCTCCCCCTTAGAAGTGAAAAGGCAGCTGTTAAGACTTGAGGATAGTGCTACCCTTTAGGCCTTAAAACTTCATGGTTACGTGCAGCCGATGTTTGGAATACTGTGTGGGTGCTGACCTTTGTGTGGTTGCCTGAGGATCTCCATGGGTCCCCAGTCACTTATGTGATCATGGGTACGTTACTCTTTCTTAGGGTTCCTACCTCCCCCTCCCTGCATTACTGCTCTCAACCGCTTACTGTACTGCATTGAGAACCCTTCATGGACTATACTGGTGCTCCTCCTCAGCCTTCCAAATGCAGGTCACAGCAGAAACCAGTGTTGATCAATGTATGTAAGCAGGAAATAATATTTCATAACAATAGGTTCACAAATAATCCAAATAACTTTTTTCTCTTCTTTTTTTACGGAAGCTTTGTATAGCTCCTCTGAACAGTGCAGTTTGATAATTGTAAACTAAAAGCCTCTTGCAGCCCTTGGCCTTTTGTCTTAGCTCAAGCATTTATATCGCTCCATAGTGAGCTGTACCACTAAATTGATCCAGTTTCAATGTCAGGAAAGGGAGAAAAGTCAGTCAAATTATGGCATGGAAGGTACCCTTTCTGTTTGTCTTTTTTTTTTTTTTTTATTAGCCCACATTTAGCTTGGCTTAAGATGATCATGGTTTACTCCAATTATATTGTGCCTCATTTTTCATGCACATTAAATTCTGTTCGCTTTCATGCAATTTAAAAAAATAATTAATATAGTTTCACCACACATAAAGTGATTAGGTTATGGGTCAGGAGAGTAGGTATCTTCAACATACTTCAAATCCGTCTCTATTTAGTAACTTTTAAATATAAGTTTCTTTGGGAGAGGCGCAATTGCGTAAGAAGGCAAAGTGTAGTTTTAAAAAACTGTCACACAAATCTCTCAACTTTTGTGGCCTTTTGAAAACATGGCACTTAAAAGCTAGCAATTATTTCTCTGGTTATACCAAAATGGATGCATTTAGTTGAACATTCTGCTTTTTAAATTTATTTTAATCTTTTTATATGATCAATTTTAGTTTTCTAAATACCTTGTAAGCCATCTTCCTCAATAGCATGAAGGTGGTTGTCATTTATTTTTATTTCTTCCAAAGTTGATGGCAATTCAGAGGGAACATGTACCAGCATATTTCCATCCAAATACAAACGTTTTAGGTTTTTCAGGATCTTAATCACAGGGATGAAGAAGAGAATTTAGGTTATCAAGGTGTAAAATATATTGTTAAACATATAGTGTAATCATAGTTAACGTTTCCTTAAACACACTTGTTTTGAAGTTTTTCAGCAGTAGTGCACTAGTATCCAGTGTTTTAAATATAAAAATATTTTTCTTGTATCAGTCTAATTAATTGGTTTCCTTCCTACAAAAAGACTGATTGCATATGTCCAGAAACAAAATTAAAACCACATGGCGATAATCTGATTTGGTGTTCATATGCTTTTTGTATTCATCTTGCCTGAAAAAGCAAGGCCTTGATGCCTTATCTCCACACTTGAATTTACTACCCGTGTGTACTTGCTTGCATGAAAAATTATTATAGGACTATTCTGTCTTCATGTGAGGGATATGTAGATGCACTTGAATAGCCTGTTACCATGTAAACTTCCCTTGTAAGAAAAAGACTGAATATAGAAAGATTCTTGGGCTATTTTATAAGCAAGCTGTTCTTTTAGTAAGCAGCTATGCTTGAAAGTTTCTCATTAAAGATAGTCAACGATAAGCACGCAGCTGATTACACGAACTGCTACTGTATTTGGTATATGCTATTTGATGCTGTTATGTTCCAGATCATAATATTGTTCACAAGTGAAAAAAAATGAAGCCACAAAAATCATTTTAGGTTAATTTTAACTAAGAATATAATGACGCTCAACTCTTTTGAGTGGATTTTTATAGCAAGACCTGGCACTAGCAGATCTTTTGGGGAATCCAAGATCATAAGCTTTACAGAGCTAACGTAATGAGAAAGATGATATATAGATTTACAAATGCTGAGCCTGGGTATCCCAAGTGTTGTTAATGGAATATGAGCTCTTCAATTCTGAAATCTCTCAACTGGAACTGATAAAATATCAGAAAATTGTCTTTTATCTTTTAACATTTAGTAGTTGGTGAATGTCATTCAAAAATCTCTAGATATTCCTGATTATGACGAGAGATTTCTTGAAATAGCCAGGTTTAACGCTGTTGTGATTATACAATAGTTACTCATACTAGGTACAAAGTGGTTTAGATCAATAGACTGAAAAGCAGGAAAAACTTTCCTTTAAGCAGTAATTAGACATAGGATAGTAGAAAAGTTAGGCTTCCTTACTTTGAATGCTTGTCGACCTATGCCAGGAGATGTAATATTATTTTTACTCAGATCAATCCATTCCAAATTAGGTATCCCATTGAATGCTTCATCTGAGATAATAGTGATACTATTTCCTAGGACAGAATTCAAGAAAATAGTTTGAGTTATGAATGAAAGTGTAGTATTGTACATGAAAAATATATTACAAAAATAGGTGTATTATGTACAATAATTGTGTGTTAGATATATTCTTATTAGTATTTAAATATTGGTAAGCAAGTCTAACATTTTTCATTTATTGTTTTAGAGGCTTAGCTGTAAAATTCATTCTAATACATTTCTCTAATAAGGAATGACAAAGTGTTAATACTACTATTGACTGCATTCGAGAATGGATAATGTTACTTCATGAGAAAAAACGTGCAAAATAGACCCATTATTTACCTGTAAGGTCTAGACTTGTGAGATCTGGATCTGAGATTGGTGGTATTTGTGTAAGTTTGGCGTTAATACAGCTTACTGTGGTATCCGAGGTGGAACATCCAGCTGGCAAAGGAGGAGCTTCTATGGGTCGAACAGGAATTGGGAAATGAGATGGTGTTCTGAAAGTACCATCATCTTCATCACTTTCATGTTGTATTTCTTCATCTGCAGCTTCCTTTCTTGTGATAGGCTTCTTTTCTCTGTGATAGGCTTTATACTTCCGTCGATTTTTTTTGCCTTTCCTTTTTCTTTTCTTTTCATCCCTTTTACGAGCCTCTTTCTCTATAGACTCCACTGCTTCTGCTCTAAGCAGCTCATCTTTTTCAGTTTGAGTAGGTGCTGACAATACGTTGATATTGTCAAGGCCATTGGGTTCTGGAGAATCACCAGACAACTCGCTTATGTCATCCAGTGAAATAATACTTGAATCCAAAGAGGAGGCTAACCAGAGGCAATGAGAACAAAATATTAAACTAAAGTTTTAGCAAACATTGTTTCCCTCATATAATAAAAATATGATAACTATAGAAGAATAGTATTCCCCTTAGAATATGTTTTGAAAGAATTAAAATATGGTCTTACATTACTGCTTGACAGAAAAGATATACTTTGACTGAGAAATGATTAAGCCAACAATACAGAAGTTTTGTAGATAGGTACTGCAACTCCGGAAAAAATGGGAAGAGATTAATATAGCCTTCATTATCTTCCTTTTTGAACTAATAGATTAATTAGGTTTTTGTGTTGGTGGAGGTGTCTAGAGGAAAAAGAATACGTCTGGGAGTGGGAGGAAAGTAACTGAATAAAATTCACAAAGGTTAAGACTTGTTCTCCTGTGCAAGGGACTATCAGGCGTAGAGATGCGTGCAGGTACGGAGCTCACCAGGGAAATGGATTAACTCCATTGCCAAAGTGCAGTTTGTACTCACATAACAGGCAATTCAAATAAAAGGAGTTTAATTATTTCAATCAACATGACTTCCAGTTCTGCAGTTAATTTCTATCATGTCTCTATTCAGTGCATTTCTGTGTCACACATGCGCACACACACAAGGTGAAATAATATTTTTACAGTAAGAGGAGGTTAAGGTCAGTAGTTTGCAGACTTAAGGTATTCAGAGTAGGGGAAGGAAGTCACACTTCATCTTTATCTTCTCCATTCCTTTTCTTTCTAAAGATACTGATTTTGTTTAAACTGTTATAAAGAACAAGCAAGATTGTAGTTCCGTTGTTCCTCTTGTGAGTTGACTTTCTAGTCTTGATTTGTATCAAATAGATGCATGTTTTTACACTCCTAACAAAGGTTTACCAGTCTGTAAACTGTATTACGTTTATTATATATGTCTAATACATTAATAATGGCTAGTAGTTATTGACCGATCCTTTGTGGAAGTGGGATATAAAATGTAACTGATGTTCTTTCTTCATACGTTTACCAAAATTTTGTAAAGGGAGGAGGGAAGAAACAGAAAGGGGAAAATAAAAAAAGAAATATAATTATCTCTACTGTTGCATACCTAACATCATCTTTTCTTTAAATATTATATCAAACTCTAACAACCAGTGTACTCTGAGAAACTGAAGTGAACTGGAGTAGAAATTACGAAGACCTGCTCTTGTCATGTAATTCAGGACTTGTTTTCTCTATAGAAGGATAATGTGCACCTTGTAATCCTTGGTATCATTAAATGTAGTGTTTATGTTAGGTTTTGCATGAGTTAGTTTTAAAATAGTAAAAATATTATAGTGCACTGTACCAGTATCAGAACAAACTGGGCAGCATTCTCCTGTAGGTATAATAGTTTTGGGACATTTCAGCGGGTGGCACATGGTTGTATCACATATCACTTCTCCTTTTGAACAGAGACAGGTAATGCAGGACTTGGGAGACCAGACAGCTTTATCATACATAATCATCCCATTAGCTATGCAGTGCCCCTTCTTTCCTAAGAAAAGAAAATAGAAAATTGGAGTTAAATAGCTTAAACTGAAATAAAAACAACAGTGTTTATTTAAAACTTTGGAAAGAAACACTACTGTTTTGTTCTCATTTTGAAAATATATCAAATACACACTATTCTGTCTTATCCTTATTCCTTATTTTTCATAGGTGTATTTTCTTCAGCTTAGTAGTAGCAACGATATTCACTTCATAGTGACTGCTCATAGGCTTAATGAAAGTGAAGTCCGTTCTGTAATGACTAGTAAGATAGCAAACACCTCTTGCTTGTAACTTGCTTTGAAAAACCTCTTTGCTAGGAAAGTAGCAGGCTTGAACAACTTGTACTAATAAATACTTCATTTCCAAAGATTCTGGTCATGAATCTACAAAAAAATTGAGAATTCCTCAGGGTACCAGTCTAAATTTTCAGAAAGAAATGTAGAAGAGATTTATTTTGTAAGCTATACTCAGATCTTCAGTAGGCAAATTGTTTGGAGAGCATGAAGACTTGGGAAGGAAACTATTTCACATCTCTCTCTCCTTCCAGTGATGGAGCCTACCTCAGCAGAAGCTTCCCTGGGCAGTTCTCATTCAGACTCCAGGATAAACATTGCACTTCAGCTTGATGGGGGTTTTTTTGTCTTTTGAGAGAACAAAAGCCAAGGTTGAGATTCTTCATCCTATTTTCCTATTTTTGAGTGTACCTCTGATGAGAATCTGTACTCCTACACACCTTCCTTTTCCTCTAATTAATGTAAGAGTGCATTGCTGAAGTGTTCATTTCAACCTGAAAACCTGTTTCTAAGTAACTTTGTACTTCCCTACACATAAATAAAAAAATTCCTTTTTTCTTATTTGATTTGACTTCCTCCTTCAGATGAGGATTGTCCAATACGGTGGAAAAAATCTTATCCTAACTGAATTTACAGGAGACTTTTATTTGCCATAGACAAATTATCTTTGGAAGGATTGTTGGCAGGGTTTGTTTTCGCACAGTCAGTCCTGGTCCGTGCTTGGTTGTTCAGTTTTAAAGGGAAAAGTATTCAGGATAGTTTCTAAATATCTTGACAAGACATTTTGCTTTGACATGGCCCTGGAATTAATATTTGACTCAAAATGAGGCATTTTGCAAAGTCCTTCAAGGCAGCCTTACTCTCAGCTTAATAACAAAGGTATTCCATTGCCCTTCTATGTAAAGACGATTGGATACGAACCTGTTTTCTAACTTTAATTATCAGAATCATCCTGTTTGGATGCTCCTCTGTTCCTTTGATTTTAAAAGTTATTCTTTTGATTTAAGTTATTCTCAGGATAGAAAGGGGGAGAAATTAAGTTTTTGAACAGTTGCATCTTATTTTTTCAAAGATCCAGGATATGTATGCATAATTTCAGCTGCATAAAGTTGTGCTCAAATCAACTCAAGCCATGTTAACTGAAGGAGGAGAGGAGTTAGCCCAGGCCAAATGTTAGTTGGCTGTAAATCCCTTGTCATTCTACCCAGGTATCTGTAATCCAGCTGTTTGCTGGATCCTGACTTCTGTTTTCTATGGGCTTGCCAGGAAGCCACAATATTTCTTTTAAATAATCTCCAAAGGAAACACAAAAAGAACACTATGCTTTCTCATGTTAAACGATAAAATGTCAGCTGTTCCGGAGGAACATATCTGGCTTGAGGTGGAAATTCTTCTGTGCTTCCTTAAATTCTTTATTTTGTTTTAGCTACTGGATTGTATCTGAAGTTGGTGCAAATCTCGTCTGAATAAGCATAAAGATATGGGTTATTGGGCCTTGGCCGCTGCAGGCGTCTTTAACAAATTATCTTGTGTTCTGTGTACATGAGAGTTACTTAAATAGACAGGACAAGTGTGTGTTCTCAAAGGCAAAGAGGTAGCCTTTTATTGAGTTGCAGAACTGCTATTTGGCACTCTGTTGGAATTCACATCACCCCTATGAGACAGAGTAAAGACTGCATTGAGATGCTCCTTAAACTTCCTATCCACTGAATAACTTCAGTACGATGGTACAAGCAGGGAGAAGTGAGGTTTACGAGATACTAGAAATAGTGCAACAGTGTACATCCCATTCTGCACTGCTTAATGGGTAGCTTGTAGTCTATAAAGGCCAAATGACTGCAGATTCTCTTATGTTGTGGTGAACTGTTTGATTTAATTTAAATGACTCACATGATTTTTCTATAGAGGAAGGAGATATGTCTGGTTACTGTTACAAATTCATCTAAACTGTTAATTTTCATCCTGTGTATGATATCTGTAAATTGTTTTTTAAGCTACTAAGAGCAAAATAAGTAGCTAAGAGAATGAAAATTAAGTTTTGGATTGCATTTTCTTCTTCTGTTCTGAAGCATGATTAATAATAGTGTTCTATTATTTAATAGACTCTGTTTTTTCCAAATCTGACATTAACTTGAAAAAATTTTGAACTTTAAAAGCTAGACTGAAAAATACCTTGTGGTTGAAGTCTTTGGCAGATGAGCACAGGACTTTTAACCTTTGGAAATATGGTGTAAATTCAGCACGAAGTTCCAAATAAAATGAGTTCAGTGGTTTTAGCTCAGCTTTTGGATGCAAGTTCAGATAGAAACAAACGGGGTGGGGAGGGGCGAAGAACCATGCATTATTTCAGCATGACTGATGGTCTCTGACAGAGACACTGGAATATCTTACATGAAGCATATGCTATTTATGTGGTATTTTCCTCTGTTTAATTTAAAAAATATTTTTAAATTAAAGGGTTGACGTGACTAGAATGTATTACAACAGTAATATTGTAGTACACACTAGAAATGCTGTAGTCCAGAGTTTTGCTAGTTTTCCTGTTAAAACCCCTTAAAAATATTTGATCTGAAATGGTTCAGCCTTTCTTAAAGTAAGGAGTCACACAAATGACTGTGACTAAAATATGTTTTGCCATTTAAGTTGAGACCTATTATCCTTGTGGTCACATCTCTTGTGTGACACATTAAAAGACTTAAATTTTTGCTTATAGAAATAGATTATTATAATTTTATGTAGAACAGTGGTAATCAGGGCATGCTTATTTTTTTCATAAAATTGCATAAGATGATTTTATTCAGTGTGTGATCTCTTGGTTCTGGAATGGAAGTGTCTGTGTCCTTGTATATATTAGCTATAGAGCGGACACGGCCCTGTATTGGTTCCTCACAACATCCAGTGTCTTTTCTTCAACCTTTGAGCCTCTTTCTATTAAAATAAATTGGGTTGTTATAACAACCCAATAATTTTTGATTGATTATTTAACTGGGCTTTCAAAATTGAAAAATGCTGATAGTAGTATTCAGAAGTTCTTATCTTCAGAATGAATTTTTAGTCTGATTTTTAGACTCTTGGGAATCTTAATTTCCCATTTTGTGAGTTGCAATTTCCCATTTGTGACCTTGAACGTGAAATCACAAACATGCTAGAGCCAAGCGTTCTCCCTTCCTTTGCTGCACTAAGGACCAAAGAGACACTTAACAACTATCAGTTCTCAATCCCTCCCTAGCCTTGTATTCTTTGAGGAGTCTGGAGAGAGGCCTGTTACGATGACTAAGGCAGGTTTCAGTAAAGATCAATGAAATTATGCTTTTTTGTTCGTTTCTTAAGACATCAAATCCTCTTCCCTACGTCTCCTTCAAAAAGCATAAAATACATATTAGTACAGCAACGTGAAAACCTCTAGGTCACCAAAAAGGCAAGTTTTATATAAATCATACTGTTGAACTTCTTTTACATAAATCCAGGTTCTCTGTATAGATGGAGAATAGCAATCTGGTCTTGAACGTGTGGGTTTTTTTCTCTGTTAGTTTAGTTTTCCACCTTAAGGGCCTTGTTTGTAATGTAAGTTTCCTAGTGCAACTATTATGTGTGTTATTAACTTATTTACAAAATAAAGACTTATTCCCAAAATATTGCATGTACACATAGTAAGAATGTTGCTCTTCAAAAATACAACAAAAAATAAGAACTTGAATCCATTTTAAATAACACTGGTGTTATTGGTGTTTGGGCCTCAGTGAAACATTAATTGACTTAAGAGATATATTGAGCAAGAAATTCTTCAAAATGGCCTTCAAACTTGCTACATGTTTGAAGTTATGAAAATATCCTAACAAAATTTCTATCAGATAGAATGAAATTAGAATGCAGAAAAATTGCACAAAAGATTACTGTTACATGGCAAAGCAGGATTCTCCATAAGGATTAAGCATAGAAAATTAAAAAGCTTCGTATGGTAACCACAAAATTATTATAAAAGGCAACAAAAGTAGGTTAGCAAAAAGGTAGTTGGGGTTTATTTCATTAGCTGTTGCAAATAGAGCTAAAATAAACCTTTCATGAGTTTAAACATTTCATTTGAAATTGAGAGAAAAATGGGCCCACTCTAAGTAGTAGAGAGGCTTTTTTCTTACCTGGTAAGACATTGTAACTAGATTCATGGCTACCCAAACCTATGAGAGAATCAAATACTCCCATAACACCGTCATCGATGTTAATAAGAGGTATGCTGGGTACCCCAGCAACAGGAGCTGGAAGCTTCATTCCCGGCTGCCTTGGGGACCTGTGCCCTGCTGAGGAGCTTCTTCTCAATCCTCTATGGCGCATTCTTCTCCTTTGCTTTCTGAGAAGTGCACTGGTTTCATTTTGAGAAAAATCAATGCACAGAGAGACAATCAGGAAAAAATAGACTAATGGTGTAGCCTGCATGTCTTTGTGTGCCTCAAAGTATCCTAGAAATGGAAAAAACATGAAAATTAGATACCTAGAGAGCTTTTAGGGTTATCTCAGTCATATGGTGCACTTTTCCAAGCAGGTGGACCAATACTGTGGGGATCAATACAACCAAGCTTCCTCTTGGAAAGAAACTGCCTATGAGAGCTCAAGTAAGCAGTTTGGTTTTTCTAGTTCTCTGCCCTTAAGGACAATAGTCAAATTCAAATATACTGCTGGATAGAAGGATATTTTATTTTATCAGAATCACAAAATCACACAGAATTATTTAGGTTGGAAAAGACCTTTAAGATCATCGAGTCTGATTGTCAATTGAGTCAAACATCCAGTCATCCAATCAAGTCCAACTCATCAGTTGACCACTGAATGACTCATACTGTGTTTAGAAGTATCTTTTTCAACCAAAATTAATAACGCATCTAAAGAGGTGCTAGCTTTGTATTTGGGGTTGCACTTAAACAGGTAGTTTAGATTTGCAGTGCCATCAGGCCTTTGTAGTTTTGTAGTTGTTACCAGTTCCAGCAAGGGTGTTCCTGAGAGTTGTAAAGTCTTTCTTCACTTTTTTGATAGCTAATTTGATAGCTAATATTTCTTTCAGGTTGTTGTAATTTCTAAACACGGGGATGCCAAAGTAACAGAAAAATCCCCAATGAATTTCTGATACTCTGCCCCAAATGCTTTTGGTTTGTCATTTCTGTGCAAGGTGTTTTTCACCATAGATGAAAGGAGATGTTGCTTTTGCTTCTGTTTCTAGCCATGCTCTTCTTTAACAGGATCTTTTTGGTTCTGCAGTAGAGGAGACCTTTTTGGAAGCTTGATCACAATAACACTATTTGTGACATCCCACGTCTGCTTTTCTAGTGGAAGTTTTTATTAAGCGTAGGTAGTCTAATAACGGGTTGTGTCTTGCATTTAATTTCTAATAAATTCAAAATGACTATATATCTTGAGCCGCCTTATGATTCTGACAGAAAAATTCCATTTACTGTCACCAATAGGTGGCATTCCAAAACAGAGCAGTCAGGATTCAGGAACATGCACAGAAAGTGTATCCAGCAGTGGCTGTATCAGTGTAGAAATAAGTCTGTGCAGATCCAAAGTTATTAATGATCTGTCATAGCTTTGTTAGTATAATTCATTCAAAAAGCAACCGCTGTTGTCCAGTGGCCTATTTTAACCGAGACGATAGAGTCTGAAGACACTAGTATTTTTGTGATGTTGAGAATTAGAGAAGAACTTGAGGCTTAGAGCGCTTAGTCTTTGTGTCCAAGACAAGGCTTAGATTATGTCCATAGTTTTTCTTTAAGGAAGGTTTAAGGGGATTAAAAAACGCTTTTTCTAAATGCTCATCAGTCTGGCTTTCTATGTAGTCTTTCACCTTGGAGTTAGATGACTTATAGTTACGCTTATTGTATAAATACAGGACAGTATTATTTCAGGAACTTGAACTGTGTTTTTGCCCAAATCGGATGTTTTTTAAAAGTTTGTGCATCTTGGTATTGTCTGATTTATGTAATAGGTCAAGTTTTTGGTACAAGTTACCTAACTGTTCTTTAACATAAGGCATGTGATTGATTGTATGTTTTTCATGCTTTCCACAGCATAATTTTCATATTCTGTTTTTTAAATGGGAAGTTGGCAGTAAATAAGCTTAAAACAATGTGCTTTTACTTATTTCTACTATTGTAGGTTTTGTGTTCAACTATTTTAATTTTAAAATATTATAGCAAATAAGTATATTAATTTGCAGGATTTTGTTAAGCTAAGCTAATATTTTATTCCCATGTAAAGGGAATTTGAGATGCAAGTGTCTCACACAAATCCATATGAAGTCTCATGTAATAGCAGGGTTCTGAAATTATTCCAGACTTTAGTTTACTGCTTTCTAACCATTTGAAATCAGTTATTCCAAAATGCTATATAGACTTTATGCTGGCCTTTTATTTACAGAAATTACTGTTAGTTAACGTATCAAAGAGGTGCAGAAGCTTGTACTCTGCCTTGATGATGTCTGTTCTTTTTCCGAAAGCGCTTGTTTCTTAGTACCTCAGCTTTCAGGACAAATGACCTAATGGTTTTGGTTTCTAACTTACTTGCGTGGTAATGATGGGCTATAAAATTACACACTAAACTTCTGTTCCGCAGGTTTGAATGAAACACATAAAAAGAGCCCTTAGGGAAAACTGAACATACAAAGCAAAGCCTTGAATGTGTATTCATTCTGTTGAGTTACTGACATCTTAATTATGGTCACATTTTTATAGCGTGCTTTATAATAATGCCATAGCTATGTAGTTACAATAGCGCTACATTACATTTGTGGGTTTTTAATGTTTAACCTTTTCTTCCTGTGACCAGAGGCGTATAATGGCATGACTGAAATACTTTTCCATTCTCCGTGCATGTACTTTTAAAAGTCAGGAATAATATAGAGTGAATTACATTTACTGTACAAATGATTTCTCAGAGTTTTGCTGTTAACTTCAATATGGAGTAAAACTCTATTGTAAATCCAATTACTTTAAAGTGAAACTTTTTTCATAAAATACATTATAATTACAAATTAAAAAAAACAAAACAAAACAAAAACAACAAAAAAAAAAACCCAGAAAAGAACCCCTCCAAAAAATGCCTTTATAAACTAATCCTGTTCCCATATATGAATTTATGTGCTATATTTTCACACCAAGTTAACTCTTCAGTACTGAAAGCTTAATACTTGCAGACAAATGGTGTTCCTTGGATGCAAAATGCTGAGCTATGTTTCTAAGTTTCTTTCCTTGTTTTATTTAATAAGTGTTGTCTCACATTTTAAGGCCCAAATTGTGAACATCGTACAAGAAAAATGCATTGGGCCTTTACTGCCCATGACTGGTACCCTCAGATTATCTATGAGGAAATTATATTTAATATAGTGTCAGTGAGCTCTTAATTTGGGGAAAATTCAGCCTATTCAATTTACATGACTTTTGGAATAAATTATTATATATCAAAATAAAATTATAGATAGCTAATATAATGAAATTATTATATTTTTGTGTTGCCAGAGGCTCTCAACATGGCTGCATTGCTATACCTTTTTTAATTTTACCCATAAATGTTTAGATCATGCATAGTATGTGTAAGCATCTTTAATGCCTTTACTTTTTATCATGTAATGTGTTCAGTAGTTTGTAGCTTTCAAAATGTTTATCTTCAGTAAGTTCAGTATCTGTCATTTTGCTGTTATGTTAATGGAAATAGTTAATTTTTGAAGTAGTGACCCTTTAGAAACAGCAAGGTATCAGAATTTATTAATCTATCTTTATCTATTCAGTCTAAATTCAAACATGTTTCAAGGATGTCAAGGTTATTTCTCATGATACGCAGGGGTTAAAGTGATTTACCGAGATTTTTCGCATACCCTTCTTTAAATTTATTGCATAGAAATGAGTTACATTTAGTCATACCAGCAAAACTAGTTGCACTTTCAGTTAGTTTAAGCTTGAAGTGCACGGCAAACATTCACACCAAACAAAAAGCAGATCAACTGGTATTGCATACTTTATCTAGAAAAGCATTTATGTTCAGTATTGCTAAATACAGCTAATATTATTTCATACATATTTGCAAAGTTAACGTGTAGTTTAAGCCATTCAACACCATGCTTTAAGCAGTAATTTAAAATTTAAAACATTTTACCTTGTCATCTAACCTAACAGCAGATTCTGCTTGGTGTCATTTAGTCTCCAGTTCCAAATGAAACAAAATCACAGTGATATCTTTAAAACAAACAGAGAAACAGTAAGGATTGTTGAAACATGTTAGATGATTCCTTAGTTAAGTCTGAAATAGCTTCTTTCCCTGGGGACAAAGCGCGGTTCTGTTCTGTGTGCAGAGAATCAGATAATACTGTTACTCGGAGAACTAAAAAGCTCACTTAAGGAAAATGAAAAGCAGCACAATATGTTTGGTCCGGAGGCTGACAAGGCACAGCTGGAAATTCTCTTTCAGTACTTACAGTTGGTTGCATAAGGAATGGGAAAATGGAGTGTTTTCTAAAAGACACGAAAAATGTGTCTTTTATTCGGTTCTGGTTTATGTATTTAAAAACTTAGTTTCCAGGAGGCATGATTTTAATGTAGATTTATTATTTTACTGAGATAATACATTTTGGCAAGCGTAGCCTTAACATAAAAACGTCTATTAAAATTAGAACTTTTTTCTTCAGTTCATATTTTATTAATCCATTCCTGCCTGCATAGCCTATAATCTATAAGCAGCAAACCTTTTTGTTGAAGTTTTAGCATGGAAAACTTTTCTTTTGCCCATTTACAGCAATGGTTTCACCCTAAGTTGTAGCTTATGCATGGAAAATAAAATGACTGAAACATTTTCCCTTCATTTTTTTTGTAAGGCTAATTACATCCTGAAACATGATCCTGAAGCACAGCTCTGCAGAAGCTGTAGTGAAGTTAGTAATCCAAATATGAGAACTGGGGAGGGGAGGGGGGGAAGGGAAGAATAATGGTACGTTACCACAAGTCCTCTGTGTGCCAGCAGAGCCTTTTTCATCTCCACACAGAGCTTCTGCAGAGTGTCAGTGGTTGAGGAGATGGTGAGTCGTCTAAGCTTCGGAAATGACAAATTTACCTAGGAGGTGGACTGGTCTGAGTTCTTCTTACATTAAAAAATTGTGTTTTCTTGAATTCATACTCTGAGAAATGTGTAGACGGGTAGTCATGGAATGGTATAACCATTGAGTTAACCATAATTGTTAGCCAGTATGTGGTGGAAAGATACTGGGAAAGCACATTGTCTCTTAAAATAGTTATTCAGTTTCTACTGTGCTTTGAAAAGCCAAAAGAAGAAATACTAAACTTTTGTAGTTTATCTGGAGCTGTTTAAAAAGAATGGAGATAGTTATACTTAACAAATTGGAGCTAGCATCTGCAATGAGATGGCACGGTTCTGTACCTGTGCTGAAAGCATCAACTCGTAAAGGAGGAGTCGAACAATAGGACAACAGTTCTTCTAGCACAAGTGGGGAAAACAATAGCAAATTACATTGTTTTTTCATGGTTATACATGTCAGGTAAAAGACTATGTATTTAAATGATGGTGTATTTATTAGATGCAAAAGTGAAAGTATTCACTTTGTTCTTTATATTTAAATGTGGCTTCTCGTGCTTCTGATACCTGTCTCAGGATCATCTTCTGACAGTGTTGGACACACATCTCCAGAAAGGCTGCCTAGCTGGGACACAAGACTACTCACTAGTAGGCCAGTAAGGTAGATCTGGCCAGCCTTTGCTCATGTGAAGCTCTGGTTTAATGCATCTGCTTTGGATGTGGCATCTCCAGTTGCTGAATTCTAGTAAATCCTCAAAGCTGGACTTTTTAGCTTATGTCATCTCTGTATTTTTTGAAAGGTCAACATCTTCCAGCAGCTTTCTAGGACTGAGTGGGACACCGTCTTGTCTCCTCTGCTAGATCATACGGTGAAAACTCTACATCCTCTAAGCAGACTGAGGGATCTCTGACAGTGTTACAGAATCAGTTATATAGACTTCTCTATAACAGATACTTTAGCATGAGCAGTGAAGTGCAAAGCCTTGCTAATTTGAAGGATCTGAGATGATCTGTTCAGCTGTTATATGTGTATTCCATAGTCTGGATTTCACACAGAAAGTAACTGCTGAGTAGCAAATGCTTCCTTTGATAAAGTTACTGCTTCTAATATGTGAATAAAAGTCCTGGAAGCATTATAGTTCTGGTATTATCCATGTTTAGCTTTCCTGTGGCCACCTTTAAATCGCTGTTCTCCTTTAATATGCATGCCAAAATGAAGTTTCACCCTTATGTATCTGGTGCCATCTGGCATTTCTGTTACACACACTGAAGTTAAAATGTCCAAACAAAAGCCTGTTTTACTAAACAAATAATGTAGTTTGTTCTTCTCTTTCATCCCTCTAGTTACCTGGCATAAGACTGTGGCTTTGTGATCTTAGTAGTACCTGCCATTCGTATGAAGCAGAATGCCTGTGAGGCCCTTGATTATCTTTTCCTCAACTTCTGTTAAGGAAGAAAAAAGGAGTTTGAGGGATCTGCAAAGCTACAAGCTCCCTTTTAATGAAAATGACGTTACACTTTTCTACAATGAACAGTAATGCTTGAAAATTGTAGGAGTTGTTATGAAGTGTCCCATGGTTATCTGATATCTGGAGGGTTTGGGGTTTTTTAATTTGTGAAAGTAGTATCTGAGAATGGACATCATCTGCTGCTTTCCAATAGGATTTAAATGTATGTAAGATTAATAATTAAATATTGTGTTAACATTGTTATTTCCATTAAGATCATCTATGCAAACTTGCCTGTCATAATAAATAAAGAAAAAAATACTGTATTACTTGGTTCAAACCTCAGACTAGGATGGCCTTGCAAATGATTTCAGACGTGCAGTTCAGGTAATTGCTGTTTGAGTGAAAAACACTGCAGTATCCTCAGGGATCTAATATTTACTGTGTTTATGTGAATAATTCACTCTGAGAGCAGAGCAGGTTGCCAATACCTGCTTCATCTGTAAGTACTGTTCTGCCTGTCTATCCCATATGCATGGCTGGTCATTTGAATGAGTTACTGTCTATTAAGATGCCTTAATGTGGACTGGTCTCCTTTGAGGAGAGAAGAGGCAAAGAGTAAACAGCAGTGACTAATAATCAAAATAACTTTTTATTATTTTATATCTTATGGCAAACTGCCACTGGAGCATTGTTGCGTAGTGTCGAGCAAGAGCCATAGGATGTGTGACATGAATGTGGAGGCCTGGAGCCTCTGGCATAGATTCTTCATAAAATCTAGCCTGATCTCTTTTCCTTATAGCTTGTTATTTGTAGAGGGACAAGGCTTTCCCTCCTGCCCTGCTGAAATTATCCAGTGGAAATTAGTCAAGGAAATCTTCAGGGAAAAAGAGGGGCTAGGATTTAGGTTGGCATCAGGCTTGTTTATAGTGGTTACAACAGATTTTTGTAACATCTCTACTGTACCTATTAGATGACAACCAATAGTGGAAACAGACTTTTAAGCAATTTGATGCAGTTGAAATAAACTTATTTTCTATTTCTTCCTCAGAAGACCTTCTTTTCAAACACTGATCTGAATCTCACTTCTGTGAACGTAAAGGGTCCCATGAGTTAAAGCAGCAACACTCCTGGATCCCTATGCTGGCACAAAGTATTGTTTGAAATGTTAGGTATTTCTTGTCGTTGTAATTGGTTTGCTATTTCTGCTTGAGTTTTCTGATCTGTTGCCACATTAAGTAGAAATGAAATAAAGAATTAGAGTCTTTAAAAAAAAGGGAAGTTTATAAGAGCAAGTGTGTTTTGTAAGCTAGCCATATGATAGGAATATACCTTATCGCCATATTGTGAAGCAGCTGAGATATGGCAAAACAGAGCAACAGTAGAATACTTTCTTCTGCTGTCCCAACAGAACTTGTTCACCTCAGTGGGTAGTGTAACTGTAGCCTTTTGTACCAAAAAGCTGTATTCTTTAAATATCATTGTTCTTGGCTCAGGATGAACGGAAGCACAAACTTTAGATGAGGTATATGTATTCACAGATTCCCATAGAGATTTAGGTTTGGAACTACATGGAACATCAATAATGTATTGCTCTCCTCTGCATCTGCATGTCTGCAGCCATTTCTTCAGACAGTAATAACAGATAAAACTTGTCTACTCGTGACTCCTGTACCACAAGGGAATTCAAGAATATTTATGAACTAGAGAATAATATTTTGTGATCTTATGGAATTGCTTCCAAAATGTGAGTGGCAAAAGGAATCTTTTTTTGTCACTTTTCTTCATGCTCTAGGCATAGCTTTCTACATTGCTTCTCCACAACATCATATTCTAATTTTTTCTGAATTTCCTGTGGGCATCAGTAGCCTCTTTTCCTTTCCCAGTGAGAAGCATTAGTCAGTGTACAATAGTACTATTGTTATTTTTCTTTTTATCAATTTTGCTTCTTCCTGCAGGGATGAATGGTGGGAGGAAAAACTTATGTTCACTAATGTGGCTCTGTTATAAATCTCAGAGTGGGGGTAAAATTAATGTATAAGTTAGTATAATAGAATCTGTGGTGTTGAAAATGGCTTACAGATTTTTAAATTCGGTCTCAAAGGCCACTTAAATACATGGAGCATGCTGGAACAGGAGGAACAACGTCTGGTTCTTAATTGTCTTGAAAATGCCTGAAGTGTAATACCTTAGTCATCAAAGCAAGCCAGTAGGCTGAAAGAATATAAGGAGGACATCTTGAAAAAATAAAATAAAATAAAAATCCTTAGGCAAAGTTAAGAAGACAAGCATCTGCGATTGGTCAGTTTGAGTGGGCATCCGAGAGATGATATATGAGTATGGAAAGAGTTGAAGTAACTTTTCATGATCACAGCTTGTAGAACTGAGATTTCATGGTCTCTGTATCATACCTTTAAAAAAATGTAATCTTTTATCTGCTTAGTGGCCAAACAAAGCACATGAAGAGAACAGGAATAGCCTTCATGGAGCCAGTGTACTGCCAGGCGTAACCTAGCTTTTCATAGAGGAAAGAATGCATTTCTTTTAGATAGTTGCTGATAACTTACAGTATCGCTTAAATTACCTTGTTAACTTCCTGTATGAGTATACTCAGGAGGTCATGTAGGTCATCTAGTCCAACCAGCTGCACAAACCAGGGGCGAGACTGAATTCAGAACAGGTTTTTGTTCAGTTGATTCTGAAAGGCATCAAGGACAGAGTTACCCAACTTCTCCTGGCTGCCGGTTCCAATGCCTGACTGCCGTTGAGGAATTTTTTTTCTTTATCTCTCATCCTTCAGAGGATGCAGCTCAATGAAGATCTATGTTTTGGATTCTCTTTGATATTGCAAGGCTACTCGTAGAATTTCCCTAAGCCATCTTTTCTCCAGGCAGAACCAGTCTTTTATTTCTATTAATAGCTAACAAACCCAAAGGAATTTTCAAGTGGTTCAGAAGGGTCTATAGTATGCTTGGTTATAAAATGTGATTGAAGATGACATTAAAATAGTCTTTTAAAAAAAAATAAAAATAAAAAATCAGTGAATCGGTACTGCTTCAAATGGGTATACTTTCCTTGTGTATATAATTTTTGATTGTCTTATTCCGTGTATTCTAAACATGATTAGAGAAAAGGCAGTGTGTTTTCATGTCGACTTTGTTGGCTCTTTGAGTGCTTTTGGCTTTGATATCTCTCAAAGTAGAACTTAGAGTCAGGGTTATTTGCAGGGCTGACTCCTAGCTAGTGATGTGTTGCCAAATTATGATGGTTCAGACAACATATATGGCAGCCATGCAGTACAGTTTTTGCACGTTTTTGAAGCAAGTTCTAAAAGACTGTTTCTGTAATTTTTACAGAGAAAAAAAAAAAACAAAACAAAAAGATAGGCCTGTGGTATTCCAGATCTTAAGCACTTGAGCTTTTGTGGAACTTGTGTGTATGTTTATAGGTTTTTCATTTTCTTGACATTAATTCTTCCCTCCTCCATCCCCCCCAGCCATCTCCCCCCCTCCCCCTCCCCCCAAGGAGTTATCTAGAAATATTCTCCCCAAAATTTAAAAAGACTATTATTTGTAATATGAGTCTCCATTTATTTCTTATTTTAAAGGTACTTCAGATTTATTGGAGAGTATTTTACATATGTCTATATTTAGGTAATGATTTATATATATCTTACGCTACATGTTAATGCTATCTTGTTGAACAGTATTAAAGGAGCAACATGATGTTCCTTGCATCAAGCTGTGGAATGATCTGCTCTCTGCAATTATAAAGTGATTGTAGGAAATACCATATACAAATGTTGGAAAGTCCACCTTTCTGCATGACTAGACATATCCGTTACTGCATGAAAGTACAGTTTTTTCTTACAGTATCTACACAATTCCTTGCTTAGTATGTCATCCTATAGGTAACATGTCTGTCACCATTTCAGTTCCTCTTAATCTCCTTATTTTGTTAGGAGACTTTGCTGATTTGTGTTTCTTTTTGCAGACACAGTTTCTTCTTGTCTTCCAGATTGCAGGACCTTTACTGAAGGCATCCTTTAGTTACCTATTAGTCGTATCATAGAATCATAGAATGGTTTGGGTTAGAAGGGACCTTAAAGATCATCTAGTTCCAAGCCCCCTGTCCCTGCAAGGACACCTCCCACTACACCAGGCTGCTCAAAGCCTCATCCAGCCTGGTCTTGAACACTTCCAGGGATGGGACATTCACAGCCTTATCACCCTCACAGGAAAGAATTTCTTTCTGATATCCAATCTGAATCTACCCTCTTTCAGTTTGAAACGGTTACCCCTCGTCCGGTTGTTACACTCCCTGATCAAGAGTCCCTCCCCATCTTTCCTGTAGGCCCACCTTAGGCACTGGAAGGCTGCCATAAGGTCTCCCCAGAGCTTTCTCTTCTCCAGGCTGAACAACCCCAACTCTCTGATAGTTCTTCATCAGTGCCAGAGAAAGCACCCCAAGGCATTCTGACCACAAAAGGCAGTCAGACACAAGTATGATCATAACATAAACTGATTTACTCTTCTTCTCCAAGTTTTATGATCAAGTGCAGGGATGCGCCCTAGGGTGCCCCTGAACAGCCCTGATCATGTTACGTGCTTTCCCTTATATTCCTTTATTACTTTTCCTCCCCTTTTCATCTCACAAGTTCTTTTCTCATCCACTTGAAGATATATAGCCTGCCAAGGTTTATAGCTTCCCTATTTACCCAGTTTTGCAGACTTTATACCTTTATTTAGTAATTATGGTATGGTTGTCCTGTCATTTTTCCCTCAAGCATCAAGGGAAAACTCGATACTACCCCTCCCCCTTTTTAATTCTGCAACATTCTGCCTTTTCACGTTGCAGTCTGATTAGTGGCACAAGAGGTCAGGGGCGTCCACCTGCATGTACAATACTCTTCTTTTGTTATCTCTAGCATCCTGAAATCCTTCATCTTATCTTCCTAGTGATGTCACAGGTGAGCAGCAGCCACATGCATGAAAAAACACCTCTGTACACTGTCACCTCTTACTATGCTCACCTGGTACCAAGAAAAGAGTACATTCTGTAGCTTGAATTTTCCACAGTCATCCTTATTTTTAATAGCTTTCTCTCACATTATCGTTAATACACATTTCCTTATGCCTCCTGTTGTACTGCATTATTTAGAGAAGGGCTATGTTGAGGTTGGATCCATTATTTAAGTTATTCCTAAAACATTAATGAAAGTATTATTTCTGTGAGTCAAAAAACACATCCTCATTCAAGAATTTAAAGCTATTTCTGTTTTGTTTGGGAATTTGAAAGAAAAGAGACAGTACTGAAAATTACAGCAGCATTTTTTTAACCTGACAATGAAATAAGAGTGTGGTTAATTTTTTAAATTGCTTTACTCTTTGTTGTCATGATGAATCTTTGCAGCTGACGGCTGGTTTTGATCAGAGACAAAAATGGAATCTTAAACTTTGAAATTACTGATGCATTTTTTTTAAATAGAACACAAAAATTTATAGTTGGAAAAAAATAGCAATGGGGAAAAAAAAGGTTATAACTGTTGAAGTCAGCACAAAACATGAGATGGGGAATTTGGGATTGGCAGTAGACTGCATTTCTAAAACCTATAGCAGTTACTGCATTCCTTTTTGTAATCAGCGGTCACCAATATCCTTAAGGAAAAAACATAGGAGAAGGAAAAAAATGTTGCTGGGAAACCTTAGAGAAATTAAAAACAGATTTTTCTCACATATTTAAAAATATCAACAATACATTGCAAAAAGCATTGAGTACTTCTTTAGGTGGGAATAAATCTAAATTTGCAATATGAGATGCATGTAGCTAGGATCTATTTACATTTAAAAGCTTGCTTTTCAACTGTTAACTGCATCCCAATTCCAGTTCGTCACTGGAGTGAACAGAATATATAAAATATTAATATTCATTAGTATTAACTGTCTTAAGTCACAGTATTGCCACAACTCAATGCCTCTTGGTTATGTTTGCATTTGATACAACACCATTTTCAGTTTGAGATATGTTATTCTCACTTTATACCTAAAATTCCAGTGAACAGACAGATGGAAATAACTTGTAAACTCTTCCTTTAGCAGCCAACTGAAACTGGAGGCTGGTGTGTTTCATGTACTGCCTCTAAGGATGTGAAGCGGTGAAGAAATTTGGTAGAACTTTGATTATTTCAATGTCTCGAGCCTGTTCTCTGTGGTGTTACAATGCAAGTTGTCTACCTAGCTTGAATAAATATGACTTTAAAACCCTGGCAGATGTAAGTAAACGTGTAGGAGTTTTCACTATACTTCTGTCTTTCAGAAGATAACACTTTTTTTTTTCTGGGTTCAAAGGTTAACACTTCTTTGTATATTGGGCAGTTATGTTTCAGCTATTTGCTGACTTGCAGTTTTCCAGAATATTCAGCTTAGCAACTGAGCATGTCCTCTGTGGATCTAAAATAGCACAATGAGCTTGGTTTGGGGTTTGGTTTTTCTCATGTGCCAGTATTGAGTATTGTTACTCATCAGTATAATTTTGAGGTTTCTAACTTTTTTCTCAGATAATCATATTTGGCAGCATAAATACAAAAGATGGAGTAATTTAATTTCTTTTTTGTCCTTGCCATAGTTCACATAATATTAGCTCATTTCTGCTGTACTCAAACTTTGTATAAACTGAAGATTATTTAGACAAGTATGTTTGCCTTTCTTTAAGTCCATAGTCTTGGATCTTAATTTTTACAAGTTCCCAAATTTCATCTGTGTGTAAATACTGAAAACAGATTGTTTAGAATTCATTAAAAATAAGAATGTATAATTATTCTAATGGTCTTTCCCTATTTGATTGCCCTTTTCAAAGCAGTGATTTGCTTTCCAGTTACTTGGTTGTGCCTGGTTGCACTTTCCGTTTGTAGGCAAAAGGGCAAAAAAACAAGTGTCCATGTAGAGCACTATATACTTCTCTAAAAAGTGAATGGCATTTTTTTTTATAAACTTCTTTTGTATACTATTGACATCTTAAATTGTATCAGAAGTGAAATAAGAAAATTAATACTTGATCTTATAGATAAAAAAGTTGGTTTGAGATTTCATCCCGTAGACATTGCTGGGTTGCTGTGCCTTGCTTCTTATATCACTGCTGTTTTTTGCCTGAGATGTTTTCACATTTGTTGGTTTTAACGTTAAGCAGAAATTAGTAACAAGATGCCTCTCCACTGAGAGACTGTCTCAGGAAGGAGATGTAAACTAAGGACACAAATATTTTGAAGCTTTTTAGTCAAAAAGAGGGATTTGTTGACAGCCGGTACAAGAAGACACTTTGAGGAAAATAACAAAGTTTGCTTGTGGTTTCCTTTTAAATCTAAAAATTAGTTATCCTTGCCTGTTGGTTCATGTTTTCCCCATTACAAACAGTGGCACCAAATGGTTTGTTTGGGCAAGTTAGTGGACAATGGCAAAAATGACTTTTACAGCAGTTCTGCAGTGCGCCACCAGTGAGAATTTAAAGGGGAAAAATGGTAGGGATATATGTGTACGTGTGTGTGTGCGCAAATATATCTAAGTTTAATTTTTAATACCACATTGGTATTTTTATGATTATGACATTTCCAGAGAAATCTATAATTCTACAGTGCTCAAAATTGAGGATTGAATACAAGTTGAAAACGCCTCATTAATTGATTATTTATGTTTGCTTTACCATCTGACTAGCATTTGTGGCCAAACTTGCACAAAATGTTGCAGATTTCCTGAACCTCCTGCACAATTTCCCCTGTGTCATCTTGAAGAGGGAAATGCTAAAAAGAAAACAAAACAAAACAATCATCAGTTTCAACACAATAGGTTACTCTGGATGACTCTGCTTGTGTGGTGTATATAAACGTGTCTTGTGGAAGGAGAACATTAGCATTGTTTGGCTTTTTCCCACAGTTTAGAAAGACTTTGCAGTTTATCTTTTTATTGTAATTTCTCTCTGTTCTTTGCAGTAAATCCTTTGCATTCCATTTCCTTTGTTAACTGGAGGGCTTATCAAATGGCTGAGTTGAGTTATTTCTGAAACATCAAATTTTCTTTTCATGATGGCAGATAACGAGAAGCTTGCCGCTGAGAATGGAAGGGGTAAGACAGAGAAGGGGGTGTGTGTGTTTCCTCTTAATTGCTAATTACTGTTGTGTCAACACCTCCTCTCTATTGAGTCTCCAAACCTAGGTGAGGTCTTGTACTATCCTGTGTCCAAATGCTTCCACAGCGTGGGGCTTTTTGTTTCAAAACCAACAGTTCTTTCTTTTGGAATATGACAGTCTGGCTTAAAATCAACCACTTTGGCATGGGAATATTGTTTAATTGTAGTAGCAGGAACATCAAAAGTTTTCTGTCGATGTGGTATCCAAACCCTCGCTGCGTCTCAATGGCTGCTCAGACAAGAGGCATCGCGCACTGTTCCTACCCAGAGCACCTTTCTTCATAGAGGTATTTTCTCTTTCGGCATTACTGCTTAGAGAGCCATTCCTTGTGGGTGTTGAGCAGAGTTTTTGACCTAAGGATATTTGCCATTAGCCAGTTCAATGCTCAAGTGTTTTGAGAAGCACTTAAGCTATTCTTTCACCCTGCTGGCTCCCTATACGGCAGCTCTTGGAGTGAAGGAGCCGTGGGAGGAGATGCAGCCTCCAGGGGCAGTGTCCTGCCTTCCCACCTGAGCTGGGGTGTGCAGGGTCCAGGCTGTTATCCTGCTCCTGGGTCTGTGGCTGTGCTGTTAGCCATGCTGAGACAACTAAGGCCCATTTTTTCATGTGTTTTGCTTTCTGGCCTGACACAGCACAGCTGCCCAGGCAGCTCTGCTGGCAGAGATGGGGGGGCAGGAGCTAGCTGGGGGAGAGAAAACTGAGGATGGGAATAGCTTAAGTTGTCTTATGGAGCCATACTTTAAAACAATGCATCTGCATACAGAAATAACCTGAGCGATAACTACCTGTTCTGACAGAAACTGACTGAAACAAGCTACTTCTTTTTACCCTAAACAAGATACCATCTCCCAGTGGAGTTGAAGGGAATTTGGTTTGAATCATCCTATATGCTCCTAAATGGCTTTTAGTGACTCAGCAGTTTTATTTGATTGTATCACTTCACTTTTTTCCTGGAATGATCTGTCCTCTAATGAATTCGGTGAGGGGAAGACTGAGCAGAGCTACCTCTGCCCAGCAGTTAGAGCAGCAACTCTCATCCAAGTCAAAGCCTGTTTTTCTCATGGGATTGAATTAAATAAGTAAAATGTTTTTTCTGTCTATCTTACGGGCTGTAAAATGAAGTGATTGACATTAACATCTATACTTTGGTGTTACGAGATGAAAAACAATTAGTAAATGGAGTAAGTATTCACCTGCATCAAAGAACTGGTGCTTTTAACACTAATTTAATGCATTCATCTACTGTAATGCTCCAGCATGTTTATGATAATGCGCCATAAGCTTGTTGCCAGCAGTACAGCTCTACAAAGTATTAGAATAAGGGTATCATTTGTTTTGTTTTGCATGCATGAACTTAAATTTTTAATAATCAAGAGAGACAAATGGAAGAAATGGCAACTATTGTTACCAAAGTATATCTAAGTAACAAAATGAAGCTGTAATTGCAGCCAGTACTGAATTTTTACCACTAACTCAAAGAAAGGTAGCAGCACTAACAGTAGTGGTGAAAATGAAAAGATAGACTATTTCAACTGTGTGACTCACTCATTGGAAAAGGCTTTTTTCCCTCTACATACTACACTGGTTATTAAAGTAGTTGGGAAGATGGGAGGACTATTTGTGTGTGATTTTTATACTATGTTTTTGAGCAAGCATTGATATCTAATTCTTTATATGCTACTTGTTCTGTATTTCATGGCCTTTACTTGCATTATACAATGTGTGTTGTACAAGGTGGAATAAGCTGGTTTTGTCAGAAGCATTTGCTGGTTTTGTTTCAGAGAGTTGGGAGATTTTATAAGGTACATTAGAGCAAGTTCTTTGGTAGTTGAATGTTATGATGTCTTTGTTTCATCGATATTAGCAGGAAAGAGCTAATTCGTTATAAGAGTTAATAAGGATTGAATGGTTTGAGAGGCAGTAATTCTGAATTCATAGGGAAACAGGGTATGTTAGAAATGAGAAATGTGATTCTGGAGTTTATAAGAGCTGTAGAGCTATCACTTGAATTATTCTTAAGAGGCATAAATATGTATGTAGTCTAGACAGTGCTGCTTTTGCACTGGCAGGGTCAGCTGCAAGTAAATGCTAATACAAGAGCCGATTCCAAAACAGAGAAGGGAAAAAATAGAAAAAAACATAGATGAAGAATATGCTGGAGGCCTCATATGTTAGTTTGCAGTGTGTTTTGGAAGAGTCATCCAGAGGTCTTTCTACAGGGGAAAAAATGAATATTGAAGTAATCCAGAACTACTTTTTAAATAACATTATAGTGCTTGCCTGCCTTCTCAAATTTTTCCTACCTAACAATCAGATTATCTGGGTGTACATTACACTTCCTCTATGGGACTTTGTTTGGGTTTGGAAACCTAGCCTGTGTTTGAGTGTTAATACACCTCAAATAGTGATAGATTCACTAATTGCTGCTTGAAATAGAATGCTGGAAATGTCTGCACTGTTGCTTATATTGAAATAGTATGATAAAATATAATCTTTCAATATATTGCTCTTTGTGGAAACTTGACATTTTGAGTACCCAGTTAGTCTATATCATTTATTAATAGAATTAATAATTAGTTATATGCTTATGCAATGAGCAGTTCAGCTCTGTAGGCCATCAGGTCAAAGCCTGAAGGGCGTGCCCCTTTCACTCAGCTGCTAGTGTTAGTTATAGGAAAAAGAGAAATACCCCTGACATCAGTTTTAGCTTTCTGACTGACTTTTTTAGTAACCTAAATGATTGTGGAATTGCTGCCCATGCCATATTGAATCAAACCAAAGCATTGCTCTAGGCCATGCATTACTAACTTAGTCCTTTCGCAAAGCACGTTGAATTCCAACAGTCCTGAAGTCATTCCGCAGTCTAGATCCATGACCCATTCCATCTGGAGTCGCCAGTAGCTCAGGCCCAACAGTGGCGTTTTGCCATTGGTAAGTGTGGAGACAAATTTCCTACCGTCAGGAGCCGCGGGGAGAGTTTGCAGAGGAATTTGGGATGAGTGGGACTGGAGGGCTTGAAGGCTGCTCCTATTGCCTCAAGTCCAAGACTGTACAAGCACATTCCAGCAAAGGCTGATGCTCCAGTGTCCACACTGCACACATGCGTTATTCGACAGCTTTATGTTCTTGAATTAGGACTTCTTGTTAGTATTCAACTGCGAAAAGGAAAGCTTTAAACATACACTAGGTTTATGTGCATGAATGTTTGTGTTACTTAACTTCCTTAGAGCTTTAAAAACATGAGCGAATTAAACAGATTGTTTGAAAAATGAAGAAGCAAAAAAGAGAAATTTTAGCTGTAACATGATCTAATTTTCTTTCAACTGGACTTCTACAAGAACAAAATTTATTGTCACCAACACTCATTTGAAATGTTTCTGCAATGCCAGCCATTTAAATTCAAATAAAGAAATGCCTTGGGGTTGCACTGAAAGTGAATGAATTACACTGGGCAGCTAGTATTAGTATTACTACTGCTTCTTTGTATTGTAGCTGTGCCTAGCAATAAACCAAATATTTATACACATACATCACAGTACATTCTTGGTGACTGTGACTTTGGCATTTAAAAACCAAATAAGGTGGAGCAGAAGGATATGTTTTTGCCTGGCAGCTGCATGTGATTTCTCTTAGCGGATACACTAAAGAATTCTCATTGCTGCCCTAAATTCTTTTGTAGTTGGCAGTATACAAATACTTGAGTCAAAATCATCCATGTTCTGAGAGATTTGGTCTAAGGTATACTATAGAGTTGCAGAGTGAATAGCAGTTACAGGTTTTCAGTGTACCTTATTTTTTCTTCTGTTTTTATTATTTGGGGGTTTGATGCTTTCTTATTAATTTACTAGATCAAAGTTTGAAGATGGTTGACCGTTTTTACAAGCCTGTTGTTTATCAGTGGATCGACAACTTTACACCATTACACATACAGTAATTATAAGTTGATAACTGTTTTTGTCTACTATCATAGAATCATAGGGTTGGACGGGACCTCTGGAGATCATCTAGTCCAACCCCCTGCCAGAGCAGGGTCACCCAGAGCAGGTTGCACAGGAACACGTCCAGGCGGGTTTTGAATGTCTCCAGAGACGGAGACTCCACCACCTCTCTGGGCAGCCTGTGCCAGGGCTCTGCCACCCTCACAGGAAAGAAGTTCCTCCTCATGTTTAGGTGGAACTTCCTATGCTCAAGTTTGTGCCCATTGCCTCTTGTCCTGTCTCTGGGCACTACTGAAAAGAGCCTGGCCCCATCCTCCTGACACCCACCCTTGAAGTATTTATAAGTGTTGATAAGGTCCCCCCTCAGCCGTCTTTTTTCCAGACTGAAGAGACCCAAATCCCTCAGCCTTTCAAACCTATACTATAAATCTCTTCCTGTAGATGCTTGGGTCTTCTCAAGAATATTTCCTGTGTCACGCTTGTTTATGCTAAGAATGTGTTTGATAAACTGAAATATCATGCTTTTGACAGCCAGATTTAAAGAACTGAATGTGAGTACTACGTGAAAGGAATTCAGTGGGTTTAAAGCTTTTTGGGGTCTTTTCAACCGGACTGGCTCCTGCTCTTGTTGATAGCAATGGGCATGGTAGCATTTCATGTTAATATGTATTTTCACGTAATCAGAATATTTGAGGCAACTGATGTTTGTTAATAACCAGACAAATGAAAGCTACTAGGTGGCAATTTTTTGTTGAGACTGTCCTAATGTAATGCTTTGTAGAACCATTAAAAGAGGATGTTTGGTGGCAAGGATTAACTGATCTACAGCATACGTTTTTATAGAAAGCTTCACTCTTCACCTAATCTAGATATTAAACTATTTTCTGATGCTCAGTAATACTACTACTACTACTACAATTGCATTTGTGAAAATAAGCACTGATTTATATGTGAATGCATTCTATGTACATATCTACATATGTTTAAGGAAAAATCTGGTCCATATGGTGGCTAGATAAATTAATACTACTGTACTATATGCAGTAGGAAATTATGCTGTGGACATTGTCATTCAAGCACTGATATCAAATCTGGGTGGAACTAAAAAAGAAGGGTATCTTTATTCCTGAGTGCAAGCCATGCAAGAAGTTGTGTTTTCTTTGTGCAAATGCAGATTGCACCTTTGTCACTGGTGTCCAGTGAAGATTACAGTACAGCTACTACTTTCTTAAGATATCAAGGTGATAGTGATGTGACACTATCACGCAGATGTGACAGCTACTAATTGACCAAAACCCTCTCTACTGTTGGACAGTTTGCTCTAAGTAACAAGAGATTGACATCTTAAACAGTTTATACCTCTTGGCGAGAAATGAAAACTGATATTTTAGATGTTCCAGGTGTGTCTATGGACATATGTGTCTTTATCAGGTAAGATAAATGTTTGCTGACGTAGAATCGAGTAAATCCTCTTCAGACTCTTTCAGAAAGACAGTTCTCTAAGCTTTATTTCATCAAGATTCCAAATACCTTTCTTATATCTGATCTATTAATTGGCAGTCAGTGTTAATAATAACGGAAGCTTATTAGATTATTTTTTTTCTGTCCTCTACTGTGTGCCATCCTTCTTGCTTTGAGTTTCTCTCTGCAGAGTCTGTAGTACAAAAAAAACTGGGGGAGGGATGTAAGTGTTGATGCTACACAACAATTTGGTAATATATATTTTGTATATTTTGTATTTATGATAATTACTGGCTGGTTACATGAACTGACTCGCTGGCTAATGATGCCATGGGAAAAATTCTCTCATCTGAGGCGGGTACATTATCTTTATAGGCATAACATATCTCAGAGAACTCCAGTTAATGTACCAATGGGCAGCTGTTCTTCTAATTGTAAAATTAATGGAGTTCTATTGATTAACAGTAGTTGACTGACTCTTGGCCTTAACGATGCACTTTCTTCTTCTAGCTGATCCACAGTCAAGATGAAATAGCCACAACAGTTTATGATCAACATAAGCTGAATAACTTGTTAAAAAACTTTTTTTAATCATGCTTTTAAAAGAGTAAATCCCTAACATTGAGTTTATTTAGATGAACTAGATGCTCTTCGTTGTGTCCTATGATTTATTTTTTTTTTTAAATGAATCGGGGCACTTGGAAAAAAACTAACACAGCTTCAGAGCCAAGTTGTTAACTAAATTCAGATGCTTTTATTTATATTCTGTTTAAAATCTGCCATCTGGACAAGCTTGATAATGTAAACTGTACAAAAGTAACTTAGGTCACGCTTGATAATCAGCTTTTCTGGGGTATTTCAAATCCAAGTTGCTTTGTGCAGTCCTGGGCCCTTTTACTAAGCCATCAAAAAAGCTTAGAGAGAATTTTGCAGCATCTTCTATACAGAAAAATATTTAAAGATCTGTAAAGTAACTTGCTTCTCTTGTATTGGAAGAAAATACAAACTTAGCTTAATTTCTCTCCTAAAAATGCCTTTCTTCCAGTCTGCTTCCCTTCAGATTATTAAAAAATCGGCTGACGGTTATTTCTTCCCAAACTGGTGATTCTTCATGCTGTTCTGTAATATGGTGTCTTTTTTCTTTCCTGTTCTTGACTGTTGAGTATCTCTTTTCCTAAATTAGACATACCTGCTGATTTCCACACAGTGCCTTATATGAACTTGATCATCAAGAAGTGTTTCATTATACTTAACTGCAGAGTAGGGGTTTCAAAATACAATATAATGAAAACTAGTATGTCGGTAAACTTGTGGAGGAAGAACAGAACTACTGAGCTCTACTGGTTTACTGTGGATTTCCACTGCAAGAAATGTCAAAGTGCAAAACCCAAATCAATTAGTATCTCCTGGACTTGGAACTGTGCAGATACCTATGCAGGGGATGACGGCTCTGCAGCCATCTTAGTATTAAGGCAGTGTATTTTAAAAGTTAAATAAAATGACAGATAAGCCCTAAATTTTTAATCTAGAAAAATGGGATTATTTAAACTTAAAAAGGCAAAGAGAAAGCCAGAGCTAATTCAGAGGATATGATTCTTCGGTTTAAGTGGATAGGCAATAATATCTGATTCAGGAGTAAACGATGGGGAATGTGCTGTCCCTGAGTAGCAGGCGGCAACCTTGTTCTGTGTGTGTTCTTACAGTGATCGATAAATCTAGTAGACTTGTTTCCAGGAGGAGGATGGGCTTTTGTGAGCCATGCAACCTCCAGTCAGTCAGTTCCAGACGACGTACCTGACGGGGTCGCACTGCAGTTAATCTGGTAGCAGCAGAAGCCTTTCTTTGGTTTCTGGACTCCTTTCCAGCCTCTTGCCCACGACCTGCTGTGGTCTTCGGGTTTGCCAGTGTCTGTGTCCGAGAGAGTGGCATTAATAGGTGAAGAACGTTTTGGAGCCCAGGGGAAGTTCAAGGTGTCCAGTGGGGAGCTGTGCTGTCCCTGAGGGCAGAGCGAGCAGAACTGCGAGTCCTTTCAGCTCTTCTGGATTTCCAATATGCCTATTTACTATGGAAACAAACACAAAATAAAGTACCTTGGTGCTGTTGCTATTAGAAACATGGGGTTGTAAATGTGCACGCATTGGTCAGGAGTATAATTTCTCATAAAGTGGTGGAAGTCTTTTGCCTCAGACAATTTTAAAGAGAAACAGTGGAGATAAGACTCGTCTCTTCCCCAGCAAGAAGAAAAGTAAAGAAAAAACATCCCCAGCTTTCTGAGTTCATGAAGTATTTATTATGTACCCCTTCCTCTTCTTTCCAAGGTTTCATTTTCATTTAATTCTGTTTTTTCTCACATTTTAAAAATGAACCGCTAGTATGTATGTAATTTATTCCCAGTCTGCTGTATTTAAGTGGCAGATAAACACATGGTTACCATATGACAAAGTAATATTGAAAGGAAATGCTTTATAAGAGACGCAGCAGTATGTGCGCTTTGGCCTGGGTAACGCTGGTTTAGCTCTGCCGTAGACGTACAGCCTCTATCCAATTATGAAAATACAAATAGTAAACTAATAGTCACATAGCAAATAATGACAAAACTGAAGTTAGGAGTTAGGAGCCAAAAAAGAGAAGCTGTAATCAACTGAAGGTAAAAAGAAAAAAAGAATAAAGCAAAGAAAGGTCACGGGCAGTTTGCTAACACTACACGGGGTTCGGGCTGGCCACGAGGAGGGCTGCCTCTCGGTTGGTGTCAGGTCCCAGTGTAGAGCATTGACTTAACCTTAAGAGGTAAGACTGAACCTTGGCAAAGTGGTCTAGAACTCTTGAGTTACAGATACGCTCTGCTAAAAAATTCAGGTCTGAAACCCAGGGCATGCAGAGCAGTTTTCACTCAGGTAATCAGCTGTCTGTACGCTGCTGGGGGAAACCAGGCACAGCCTGAGCTTGTGAGTGAACGTTTTCTGCAAAGATTTCCCCTGCCTAGGCTGACATTCCTGTGTTATTCCTCAAGTCTGCCCCCCAAATTCTCCTTTCCTCTGCTTTCCTCTTCACTAAAAAGCAAACATGCGTGTTGGTAGTATCGCTTGTAGTTTTAGCTTGAAGAGAAGGGAGCTGCTGTGCAGGAGATGCCACGGCTGCCACACAGACAAAACCACTTTTTTGTCGTCATTGTGCATTTCTTTTTGTAAACTTGTTCTTTGGTTCTAATCACACTCAGTAGCTTTGTGTAATTTGCATAACACAGATCATCAGCAGGACTGATTTACTTGAGCAGAATGTTTACTTAGATGGGAAGATGGAAGATGTGTTTATTCTGAGACATAATTACGAGTGGTGAAGTTTCATAAATCCACTTTGCAAATACAGTGTTTTTACACTGTGTAATTTAGTTGAAGGGAAAAGTGCATTATCTTTTCTTGGTCTCAGTTCCTTTAATTGCCCAAAATGAGATGCTGCATGGTGACTTTTGAGATCCCTTATGCTTTGAACTTTTCAATGTGCCGTTTTTCGAATAATATGATTCTAGCCCTTGCAAAGCATTTTAGGCAGTTTTCAGTGTAAACTAAAAAAAAATATATAGTATGCAAGAACATATTTATAGAATGTTTCTCTTTTATAATTCTGTAATTCATATTGTTTAAAAACAGGTTTTGTCAAAGTTTTTCTCATGCAGTAGTAGATACAACAGCTTATTTTCATAGCTATAATTTATTACATACCCCAGTTGCTTCAAATTGACATTTATTCTTATACAAAAATAAAAGCATACTGCCATCTTCCTAAGCGTTTGATAACGAACTGATGAAAGTTGACCTCTGATGTGCTAATAATGTTTGTAGTTTTAGGCTTCAACTGAGATTTAGTTAAACACACTGTTTCCTGCAAAGATTGCCATATTTTATTCCAATTTAAATCATTGGCTGCAAGTTACAACATTGTTATCTTTCAGGCACAGGCCAAACTGTCTTTTTTTGTCTTCCCAAGGCAAGAAGCGGTGAAGCAGAAGCGAACGGTGCACCCCACTTGAGCATCTTGACACTAGAACATGTTGGTTTGGACACAGAACTTCATTCGGTGCTGAAGCTTCAGCAAAATGCCCGTTTCCCAGTGTGGATGTCTGGGTCCAGTGGGGCTGTGTCAGTGTTAGGGTTCTTCATGTTGCTGTGTCTGTCACTCCAGTGAATCTCGTTATGAGCAAATGGCCAGTAGGAAAATATTATTTAAGCACATACAGCCCTCCCCAAAACATCAGTGCTGTTAGTCCAACAGGTACGGGACTCAGACATACTTTTTCTTTAAAGTCAAGTATAAAAGTGAATAGAATTTATACAGCATTATTATCTTTTTAAACATCTTTAACATTATAAGAATTAATAGATCTTTGCATGAGAGGAGGCAATAAATGGAGATTTGCATCTTGTGGAATTACTGTAAAATTATACGAGAGTGCAGAAGGTGGAGTTGATCGAGTGGGTTTTGTGCAGTGTTGGCTACCATTTGAGAAACACGGAGATATTTTGTGTTAGGCTTTTCTAATGTTCCATATGTTTTAGTATAGAGGGAAGTTAGAATGAGAGATTTTTTTCTTGAAACTAGATATTCAAATTACCTGTAGAATGCTACCTCAGCGATTTTGTTTTTTATTTCTTACTCTAATCACACACTTTAGTGGCCCTTAGGGACACGGTTTAGTAGTGGTCTTGGCAGTGCCAGGTTTATGCTTGGACTCGATCTTAAAGGTCTTTTCCAACCTAAACAATTCTACGAAGATCTATCACAAACTCATGTGATGGACAGAGACAGATTAAGCAAGGAGTGGGACACTGGTTCCCAAAGTGTGCTGTTATGAGATGCTGCCATAACTGGGATGCTGATAAACTTCCTTGCTCTAGAAACTAAAATAAAAACAATACTGATTTTAAGTGAGATCCCAGTTCTGCATTGCTCTGAGTTAGATAATAGCCACAGCATCGCTCCAAGTATCGGTAGGTGATAATGGTGTAACTCTGGATAAATCGCTTTCTGAATGTTCCTCTGTTGCTGTAGTGGAATTCTTTTAAAAAAAAAGTTTCCCCTTTGTGGACCGTTTGTCTTTCTGATTCAGCAATTCCAGCTCATCAGATGGAAGCCTTTTACTGAATGTTGTGATGCGGCGCTTCCCATAGTCAAATTTTAGACCTTTCAGGCTTTGAGCGTAATATTTAAGGACACTGGTAGAGTTTACAGTTTAAAAATTTGTAAATGCTGCCATTGTACAGCAAAAACTTCTAGGTAAAAGAACATGAACTTAAGTGTGTGACAGACTCGCAGCATCCATCTGCAGGCAATGGGTTTCTCTTCTCCTTGCGTATCCTAAAGGTTCCAGACTTTTCCTCTTGATTTTCAGTTGAAAAGAAATCTCAGAAAAAAGGGCAACTTTGAGACAAAAGCCTTCTCAAAACCATGTATATCTAACACATCTTCCTCCGCCTGCGTTACAGGTTTTTCTTTCATCCTCGTATTCAGATTCTGAGTGTACGTTAATTTGTATAGCGCTGTTCTTGCCCGGTTGAGCAGCGGAGAGGAAGGAAAGAACAAAAACTAGGTTGCCTTTCTTTTTAGATACAGCGCTGCTCATTTCTCAGTTGCACTGTCTTGGCAGACCCCTTTGTCTTATCTGCTGAGGTCTGAGAGGTGCATGTTGGTACCAGGAGAGTTAAATTTCTTGGAGAAATTTTTCATTGACTTAGGGCTTGCCACCACGCCTTAAAAAATACAGGATAGGAGAACTCCTTGGTAGATGTTCATGTTGGGGACGGCTGTCTTGCAGGATAAAATATTTTAGTTAATTGAAATGCATCAACAAATGTTTTGTCCAGTTATCTAAAAATGAACAAAGCAACTTAAATTACGTTTCTAGAAAGAAGATTGAAAATGTACATGTGATGTTCAGTTTATGACAGATTGACATGGTTTCTGACTTGAGGATAAGAGTTCTTGGTGAAGTTAGCACCAAATATTTTAGCAATGTGCATTAAGGACAGATAAATTGTAAGACCAGGTCTCGTAAATGGAACTGTAGTTACCCAGCCTAGCAGAAGACTTAGGAAAAGTAGGAATACAAACTAATTTCCAAAAATGTAACTGCTGCACTTTTATTTTGTAGCTTGGGTATTGCTGTTTTTAAGGATCTACAGGACTTGATCATGGCAATAGTAAAATTATTGCTTTTGTTGTGGTCTGAGTTAAGACTACTGTGACTTAAAAATGAGCCTACTGCTGAGACCGGAGAACGAGGCTGCGGGAGAGCACGGAATTCCCACCGTCTCGGCAGGAGCGCGTGGGGCCGTGCGTGGGGATGGCTCCCCGCTTGCTGCCCACTCAAGGAACTGACCCCAGCTTTTGCAGCCAGCAGCAGAAGGGTGGCAGGGGGTTTGATTGTTTCATGCGTCTGGAATTTAATCGTGTCGTTATTGGCATTCTACAGTACCTAGAATTTTCATCGTTTTTGCAAATAATTTGTATTTGAATTACTGAAGTTCCGCTGATGGTGTTATTTGAGGCCTTGATACACCATGTGTATCAGTTCAGGGGATGATTATGGGTACATAATCATCCATATTATGGATACACCATGTACATCAGTTCAGGGGATGATTATGTGGCCTTAGCAGGGCAAAACATACATATAAGTCACCCCGAATCAGAGCCTCAATGGAGCATCTCTATGTACAGAAGTAGTTCTGCCTGTGGAGGGACTCAGAGTAGCACAACTTGCTTAGCGCTCCTTACATGCAGTCCTTCTTACAGAATGCCAAGTCCAAAATTAGTAGTAAGTGTGAACTATTGTTCCACCTAAGAGCAGAGGAGCATGTTTTTTGCTAAGTGGGTTAGAAGCAAGTTTGTCTGTGTTTATTATAGCTTCTGCCTTGCCAATTTTCCTTTGCATTCGTAGTCATGGCTCTTCAGATGAATAACTTAAAGCGTTTTCCTTAGGAGAGTTTTAGTATGCAGAAAATTGCAATGCAATTTTAAACAGCTTAAGAAAATATATTTTGTTTAAAAATAGATACTACAAGTGTATTCCCTCGGGTGGCTCTGTGTGTGTGTGTAAAATGTGTCATGGGAGAAAGGGAAGGTCTGTGTATTCCATCATGACTGTCGTCCCTTTGTGATTTGAGACTGTTTTAGACAAAAGTTCCCATAAGATTCCCTGCTTGGACTCCTGAAGGAGCTGGAAAAACGATTTCCGTCCAGAAGTAATAATAGCATGGGCTTTTTGTTTTGATCATGAACTGACATTTAAAAGTCATCTGAGGAAAGATATTTCTTGATTAAAGTCAGGTTTTGCCTAATGCAGTTGTAGCTGATCTTTCCCATCTGGTATCATGCTACTTGATGTGCTCGCTTGCTGTTCCCCTCATCCAGTTTACAAGATCCCATAGGAGTTACCAACTTTCCCAAGGGAACTTTCAGTGGATGGGGTCGTTCTCTTACCCTGCTTATTGCTCAGCTTTTTGCCAGGGAAAAGTTGGAAAAGTTGCACAGCAGAGAGTAAAAAGTCATGATCCAGAACCCACAAAGTGTATTTGGTTCTGTCAGGGCCATGGCAGGTTGTACCTACAGCGTGCCCGCTTGTTTCATTGGCGTGCCAGATCCCCACATTTGACCTGTGGGACACAGACATTACATTTTAGATGGCGAATATGAAAGGCAGATGGTGCAATGGCATTTCCTAAATTGTCAGTGTTTAAGACTGCTCGCTTAATCCTGGGTGCTGTAGTTTTGTGTCCTGCTTCTGCTGTGTGGTTGTTCCAAGGAGTCACCCTTGGGTGGGATGGGCAGCCGTTCATTCCGGTGTGCCTGTGGGCGAGGCGCTGCTTCATGCTGCTGTTAGGACTTCGGTTTTAGCATTTATTCCGCCTGGAGAGAGACATAGGTATTTGTGTTTTGGCTTTTTGGGTGCTTTGTGGATTGCTGAGATACGATCTTTCCTGCTAAGAAGCTGGATTTTATCCCAAATCTTGTGAATTTCACACAAGATCAGATTTTTGTGTGCATTCTTGTGCATTTGGATTGATTGCCAGATTGATTGCCAAGTTGATTGCCAAAACCCTGGCATTTATTGAAGCCACAGAATAACAGTTTGCTGTGTGCAGAACTCGCCAACCCGCTCCCCCCCAGGTACAAGGAAGCTTTTAAACAACAGCAAATTATACACTTGGCGATTCTCTTGAGATACCTCTGGTTTTTGTACAACATAAATCACCACCCATGAGCCAGGCGTAAAATGCATGGATGGTGGCAGCTACGCAGGAACTGCCAAACAAGTCATGGGTGCATTTTACAGGGGTTTGAAAAGTGGAACTTTCATCTAGTTCCTCTGGGGTATTTTCTCTGGTGATTCCCAAAGGTCGCAGTATGGGCAGAATAAGATAAAATGTGACTCAGTGTTTAGCTGTGGTAAACGTGGGGTCTCTTGTGAACGAGGAACTTGAGAGTTGAGCTCAGCAGACAGAAGCTAATCCTAAATTTCTAGTGTTTGCAACCTGGAGCTAGAGAGAGCGCTTGGTTCTCCAAGACCTCTGATACCAGACAAATGAAGGCACATAATGAATATCAAAGATATGGGTTATTGAGAAGGAAAGCCTGAAAAACTTATTTTGTCAGCAAAGGAGCATAATTCCTAGACGAGAGACCTTAGATCGGCCACGTTTTCACGCTGTAACTAACTACTGTGCACTCCGTTGCCCCTGATGTGTCTTTGTTCCCAGGGTAGCTGGGGACCTTTATTCCCATGGTAAACACAGTGCTCGATACTTTGTAGAAATTAAAACTGGCACATTCCATGTGTTGTATGTCATTTGGCATTCTGCACAGCCCCCTTCAGTTTGTCATAAATTCCTAACCAGAGCAAGGTCACATCTGGTAGCAATTTCAGGTCCGCCAGATGAGGTGTAATCCTATAAAACCCAGCTCATTTTCTCCAGCGCTTTTCAAAGCCCAGCTCTCCGGCTCCTTTTCCGTAAGACACCGCTTGCCCCGCAAGCACTGTAGAATGATTCAGGCTGACAGACTTTTCACACTTTATAAACTGCAATTTTTGGAACACGGCTCTGTATCCAGTACATGAGACACTACAAGCAGGGAAGGGTGTTGGTGTCTCCTCAGTGCCAGGCTGGGCCTGGATTCTGCTCCGGTTTGCAATAGCCTGTCCCTGCAGGATGCGGTCACCGCGTTCTTTCTCAGCCTTTTGATGTCTGTGCGTCATCCCACACCCTGAGTATAACCCCTCACCTTACACACCTCCTGACTTCTACAGAGGCCATACATAGCCACTATTCTGCTGTTCTTCTACATGCTTGTACAATAGTCACATCAACAGTTCTGAGTCTCAGGTAATTCGAGATATACACATTGAAGACTGTAAAATATTATATGCACTGAGTCATGGAATGATGATCGATCTTTGCACATCGTGGTAATTGGAAATAGCTCTAATTCCCAGTAACATGGAAGTTTAATAGTACTCAGTAGTTTTATGTCTTTTATCATGCTTGCATTGTCCCATTACGTTTTGATAACAGTGGTTATTTTGGTATCTCACTGCCTTTATTACTTTATGCTTTCAAAGCACTGTATGGAGCCTGGTCATCCAGTTTCTCCAAAGGAATATTGAAACAGAGTGTGCTGGTGAGGTTATTTAAATCACGGGGGTGTGTGTGTGTGTGTGAAATGGTGATGTATTATAATTAAATCAACACAACTTTTTAAAAAATACTCTTTCAAGGTTTCCTAAGTCTTGCACAAGAACCTCCGAGGCCTGTTTGTACAAGCACCTGATACTGGTTTTTCCTCTGAGGTAGCCGAATTCAAGTATCTCTTGATACCCCATGAATGATACTTTAAAAAAAACAAACCCAAACAAAAAAAACACAAACCATCAAAACTTAAAAAAAAAAGGGCAGAATTTTAAACAGTATTGTTACTCTTAACTATTACAGATACAAGCTAATAAAATCCAATGCAACCAGAAAGCACCAGGTAGAACCCACCTTGTCTACTCTGATTTTTGTGACCTAATTTGCACTCTTTTGAACCTGTTTATTCACAGAGCAAATATCCTGATGTTGTGACGCTTCCCGAAGGACTGCTGGGAGATTATATCACTCTAAGGAACCCCAAACCTTCTGGGTAAGCCAATAAATACATTTCTCGATTTGTGCAAAGAACTGTGAAATGCATAGTGATGAGCTATAGATCATCAGTCCGATTGAACATTGTCGCTCTTTGTTTTATAACGCCTCTCAACACAGAGGTGAGATGATGCGTGTTACATTTTAGGGCTATAACCACACATTAAAAACATGAGACGAAACCCCTCCCCCCCGCAAAAATACATACAGGCCACGTGCATGCGGCCTTGTTCGAAAGTCAATCGATCCTGTTGGTACCGTGTGTGCCCAGTCTTTTAAAAAGCGAGGTGGAAAAAAATGAAGGGTCCTAGCAGGCTTTCCATTGCATTTTAGGAAAAATAAATCTATTACTGTCATGGTTTTGGGAGCTTGTGCTACAATGAAGACTCTAAATACAAAGTTTAGGAACGTGGGATGCATCCTCCCTCTCAGGCATTAGCAAACATGTCAGCTGCAGCTGGGTTTGTTCCGTTTTGGTTTTCTTTCTGGATTACAGGGCCAGAGCAAGGGGCAGACCCGATGCCAAGGCCAGCATCCCTCTGCGTGTGACAGCCTGGGCCAGCGGCCACCAGCCTGGCTGGGAGAAAGCTGCATTTTCCACCCCAGGGCCTGAAGGCAGGCGGTTGTCCCTCCTCACAGCCTGTCAGCTGCAGCTCGTACTTGAGCTCACACTGCACTGAAGCAGAATACACGTCTCTGGTCACCTTGCCATTAAAGAAATGAAAGAAAATTGCAGTTACTGTGTTACTGAATGCAACTGTAGCTATATTTTTCATTGCTTTAGAGGGAAATCAGGTGAAGGAGGGGATCATTGCATTGCCATTGATTATTGTTACTCTACCACACATGCTGGAGGAGTTTGGGCTCTCTGCTGCACATCTGCAGGCTGGTTTGGGGTTTTAAATACAGAAAAAAGTTGCATGTAAGACAATACCATTTTCACTGTCAGGAATTCTGTAAGGGCCAAGAAAAGTAACTATTCTGTGAAGGGATGAGACCCTTCCCTTCTCCCATTACATCTTTGCTATAACATGCTTGGAAACAACTATATATATATATATATGGAAACACATAACATATATGGAAACAACTGGATATAAACCGTAGGCCCCTGCATCATATGTGTTTATGGAACTAGCAAATAAACCATAATAGATAGTGCTGTCTCGGTTTAGCCAAATCTGCTATTTAAAACTACATAGTTTAACTCTGGTTTGCTGAAATGAAATGTTTAGACCATCGCAGTTAGAAAATAAGCTGCTTCATTTTACTTTCTCTTGATGCTGACAGGTGTCAAGTTCCATTACACATTCCCTCTCACCCACAATCATTAAATGTAAGAATTTAAAATCATTTCAGTGGGTTGGCAGAAAATACACTTGCGTATTAATTTGTTTGCGAAATCCCAGAACAAGCTGTGCATGAATTCCGAAAGGATTTTTAACAATGAAGTGGCAAAAGGCTGACAAAGCGTATTTAAAGGAAACATACAGTCCTGATTGTTCCAACACCACCGAGAAAGGGAACTTCCTCCTCCCAGTGGCTTGTTCTTCTGCAGATCGGCCTCGGATTAGGACAGCTCTGCTTTCAATAAGGAACTCTCTTAACGACAGGGACTGGAGAGGAATACAAATAGCAGTGAAGCACGCGAGATGCTGTAAAGCAGCAAAACTGTATGAATATTGTTCTAGAGAAATCCCTGTGCTGGACTAGAAAAGCTCCCCCTGCAGAAGCCAACTGCTCAGCTGTTCCCTTCGTGTGGTGTAGCCATCTTGTCCTGCTGCGAAAGCTAGAAATAATAATTAGCCTTGCAAAAACAACAAAAATAGTTCTTGAAGGAGCAATGATGGTTAATTTAAAAAAAAAAAAAATTAAAAGCAAACAAATGCAGGAATCCAGGCCTTGGATGTATTTATCCCTGTGAGTTACTCTAAAAAGGCCACGAACGGTATCGGGGTGGACCTTATTCCAAGGGCAGGACATTTATGCAAACGCTGCTTCTGAAAGGATTTGTCCCTGTTTCCATGCTGTACCGAGCACCACACCTGCCCCCAGGGTGCAGATGGTAGGTGAGGGGCAGGGGGGAGGGAAATGCTCTCTCTTGTTTTCTTTCCTACCTTTTGTTTACCACTGCATCAGGGAAACTTACCATTCATGAGAGACAAAGACAAGAACGTGGGGAAAAAAAAATCCTTGAGGTTGAAAATGTGAATGTATCTGGAAATGAAGCAATAACCTCTCCTCGTCAATAGACTAAGTTTTCCTTGGTTCAGTTTCTGATTCTGAGGGATAGGCAAGCTGCATTACCTGAGGTGAATTTTGTCTAAGAGCATAATGCGTGTGAACCACCTGAATGCTGTTCTTTCCGCTTTAGAGAAACCTTAAAGACAGTTGCCTAGTTAACACTTAAACTAACTTCTCTGTGCACGTGACAGGTTTGAATTAATGGTTGTTTGGAAGATACATATGGATGAAGAAGGGAGAACTACGCCCGTTCTGGACCTTCTGACTAAAGTACCGGAGCGAGGTAATGTCATTCACTCAAGACTCTTTCTGAGCTTTCCAGTAGGACGCCTGTCCCCTTTTTCAACCAACATCTCTTCAGGTACTATAGAAATAGATCTTGCAGACCCCAACCAGGCACACACATCCCCATTTAGCAAGCAGCAAGCTTCACCTCCTGTATAACTTATACGGGCTTACAGAAACGAGGCAGCTGTGTGAAATAATGTTCACTGTTACCTTTTTCTTGCAGTCCTGGAGCAGAAGATGGCAACCATTGAAAACACGCCCGCCCGCTTCCGCAGCATGCTCCTTCTCTTTGGGATTGAGGCAGCTATTGAGAACCTGATCAAAGCAGTTGCCTTGCAAAACTGAACAGCAGCATGACTTACGACAGGTGGCAATTTCAAAAGTAGTTTTAATTAAGATATTGTGTTACACAGTCTATAATTTTATTGAATATAAACATTAAGTTATTTTCCATTTAGAAACCATACTCATAAAACATGCTATCTGTACAATTATGGCACGTTATATATAAATTGTCATGACATGAAAATAAATACAGCCATTTAAATACAAAAATGCCAAATAAAATAGTTACATGTACAGAGTGATTTCATTATAAATTTATCTTTCTGAATCATTAATGTACCAGAGTGGTTTATCTTCTTAACATTTTCTAGACACCTGGAAAGTGTTAAAAGATCATGCACTGTCAAAATCAAGTCCATAAAAATCCATTTCATTTCACAGCTCTGTAAAAGTACAGTGATTTTAAAATGACAAGAGAACAGTAAGAGACTCGTAGAGAAAAGAATTAAATAGCTTTCTCATTAAATTAGGGTGGAAGTAGACCATTTGAGGATTTCAAAGACATACTACGCTTAAAGAAAAAAACAAAAGGGTATCTGCATGAAGTAACTTTTTTCCACAATGTAAGTGTTGAGTAGAGATGGCATTAAACTGAACAAGAAAGGACCACTACACTTCCGTAAAGAGAGATGGATGAGGAGTTAACTGCTGCTCGCTGCAGCACTTCCTTTTGATTTCCTACTTCTAGGGGTAAATTCTAGTAGGTAACACATTACGAAAGCATCACATTTCAAACATTCATCCCTGAAGGAACAAAACAGATTAGACAGATGTCTTCACTTCCATCAGATGTACCATTAGCTTATTTGTAACTCTCAGCATTTTCCGAGAGTTCCTGCTCTGCACCAGCTCTCACAACCAAACGACCATTCCCAAGCCATGCAACTCTAAGCCATGTCCTTCTCAGGTAGGAAGCAAAATTGTCGTTCCTGGAATTGAGGGGCCAAAAACATGAACTGTGGACTCTGGAGTAACATTAAGAGAGCTCCTTTTCAAGTCCACAGCTGCTCTAACCATCCAAGCTGCACAACTGCCTGCTCCGTTTGTAAGTTATGACAAAATATTACATAGGTGAAATAGGTGGAAAAATCCAGAACTACAGCAACAGTATGTTTATAATACCGTAATTTTGATCACTGAAATAGTCTCCTACTGTTCTGGTAGGTCAGGAAAAACTAACAGACTAGATTAGTTTCTGTCAGAATCTACAGCTGAGCAATGCCAGAGATTAAGTTTTGATGAACAGCAACTCTATAATAAAATATCTTGTTAGATACAAGGCAGACTAATTTCAAGTTTGGAATCCAGTAGACAGGCAAAATTCATTGTTACTTTATCCACTGACGTGTTACTGGTTTAGCTAGTTTTGTGTAACCTTTAGTTTATTTCATCTTTAGCTCCTTCTTGCATGAAAATGAAACTGTTTGATCAGCACATACACTTATATTTGCATATGAAATGTGTGTAAAGTTACAGCATAAAAAACTGAAAACTTCCGGCTGTGGATAGTCCATCCTTCCTCCTCTTGCCTAACAGTTGGAGGATTTCTGGATTTAAAAATAGCTATCTCTCCCCCCAGGATTTCTTTGGAAGAAGGGGTTTTCACCACTGTAACTGCCAGCTTATTGCACTGTTGTAGTATCACATTTCGGTGAGAGCAGCCCCCGACCCTCCAAAAAGGCGAAAGGCACACACTGTCACTGGGCACTGGAGTACCAGAGACTGTTCTCATGGTCACTGCCCACCGCAAAGCCCTGTTCTCTAGATTCCATAATTGTTCCTTCAGTTGTGCCAATATATACAGGGTCTTCTGGGTTTGCCTTCTGAATTTCAGGTAAAACAGAACAATTCAGACATTACATTGAGACCCCAATATAAATCTACTTTTTTAAATGTTAACCTACATTATTCTGAAAAAACATTAGCAGTAAGCATACTCTGTATCCAGGTAACAGCAGTTCACTGTAGCCTGAATTCACAGCATCTCTCCCCTGACATTTCAGGGTGTGTAATCCACAAGTATATGGAAAAAGTGTCTGTAGATGGCAGATTAAAAATGTAGATTTTATCATAGTACCCTCAGCTGTGAATATATCCTCAGTCTCCAATCCAGGATCTTCCTTGAGGATGGCATTTACTGCAACATCTCACAAAACAAAGTAAACCCGCCATTCAGTTGCTGAAGCAGCGATACCAGCTTAGCTCCAGTACTCATCGTGAGAAAGCGACCCCCTGCAGCTCCAGAAAGTCGAGATACTGTCACCTTTTTTCTGTGTCACTTAAAAAGAATGAGCCTGAAAGCAGCTATGCAGTGTGTGGGATTATCAGTGAAATAATGCCAACATTTGACACAATCTGAAAGACCTGAAATAATCTGTAAAACTCAGAATGTATTATTCTTATAGCTCAATTTAAATCAGGTAAGAGCAAGCTGTGGTTTCACCTTCAATAGCAGCATATAATGTATAGAAAATAAAAGACCGGTATGTCAGATGAGTTCAGCCCAGCTATCACATGTAATTCAAAGATGCTTACCTTTAACACTTTTCATTCGTTTCAGAAGCTTTGGGTAGATCTGGAAGAAGCAGTGTGGTGTGCTTAATCTCATGCATTAGGATTTAAAAGTGTTCTGCAGTAACACAGTAGTTCCATAGATCAGTAACACTTGAGCAGCCACCTCAGTTGTGTTTTCAGTGGACTTAATGCTAAAGTTTTATATGAGGTTTTGTCAGGGCATTCCCTCTTCCTAGTAGGTGTGAGTGACACAAAGCGCAAGCTCCAAGGCGATTCTCTTGTTATTAATTAGGCTTTCTATGTTAGTGCAATACTTCAGGAAAACCATTAAGTCTGTGCTCTTTCAATTCTAAGGAAGTAGACTTTTAGTATTAATTTGATCTGTCCTCTAGTTCCAAGGTATGGCACATTATCTGTTCTGTCATATTAAATACATTCATTAAGGTTATATAGCAAATGCGTGTTTTAGTGCTATTCTATGTCTTTGAAAAGGCATACCAATTAGAAATAATTTCTTAAAGCAAAAACATTCACAGCTGAAAAATACACTGAACACAACAGAAAAAAATAAAATAAAATCACCATAATTGTATTCCATTAATCTTTCACTTTCTAATGTGCTCAAATAGAAATAACCTTAAGGAAACGGTTACACTTTATGGAGAACTAATGTGCAGTCTTCATTCTCCTTGAAGCGATTGGACATAACTGGGTTATCTTTGGCCTGTACGTTCTTCAAATAATAGTTTACTATCTTGCCATCGAGTTTGTACTGATGAGGGATGCTTTCGTACGGTTTTAGATCGAGGTCCAGGACAGAAACAGAAAAGGTGAATCTTGATTTGGATGTTAGTACCACAGGTCTTTGCTCAGAGCTGGAAAACAAAAGCATATTGCACACCTGAGCCACTGAAGCTAATGTTTTTCATTTGTCTATCCCCAGTTGGTGCAAAAGTGACTCTAGTGTTTTTCTTAAACAAGATATCTTATCATGAGAGCCTGAGAAAATAAACTTCAGCTAACGAAGCCTTTGGGAAACTACAGCTCCAGCTGAACCAGTCTTAAACTGAACTTGCTGGCACCTCTTCCAGTCATTTTCCTTTCATCTTCCACACAGCTTAAGTCAAAACACTCTTAGTTACTGTGTCTATGTGTATGCATACAAAGCAACAGCCTTATGAACTAGGAGACACAGAATCACTGCAACTCCTACTCTAGGTTCCAAGTAATACAAACTAAGCGTGAGAACTAGTGTCCGAGCATACTGAAGGATGGAGGACTTCCTACTCTGTCAATCATTGCACAACTCGTCTCCATTTCATTCAAGAACTGCAGGGCAAACACAGAAAACAGTATTTTCTAAAAATAACAAAGCTCTGGTAGAGCAAACTCCCCTACGTAAGAGCAGACTATTACTGCTGACACAAGTCAAAACTGTGGTAATACTGTGCGAAAGCCTTCTGCCTTACAGTGAAATACCTCACCTCTTGATTTTTGCCTTGTTTTTATTGGTGTGCTTAATAAAGCCTTCTGTTCTCTAATTAGGCAGTTAAAGGCAACTCATCTTGAAGAATCTCTCATATGAGGATACCGAGGCAGAAAAACTACCTACTTAAAACCCTGTACATCTACTATGAACAGTAGTTCATAGTTCATCAATTCAAATTTCAAGAAGTAATAAATATAAAACCTTAATGCTTTTTATCAAGTTACAACTTTTCAGAAACAGACATTTGTCCTAAGTGTCTTAAATCAGAACTCTATGTTACTGGTATGCTCAGAGCCAAATATTTGGACGCATCCCACCCCCCCCAGCCTACTTTTTTTAAAGTTACTTGAATTGCCTGAACGGTGCAAATACATCTTCAGTTTCTAAATGTGCAGGAGTCATTCACAAGCATGTATCTCTTACCATTCATCTTGCAGACAGGGCGAAAGGGCAATCATGATGGAGCAGTCTTTAGCAGTCATTGCTATTCTGTACTGCTGCACCTATACAACATAAAAATAACATGAATTTTCTATTCTATTTGTATTTGCCTTTAGTAAAGTATACTGTTCTTTATAAAAGGCATTAGTATACTCAGTGTGTTGGTATGTTAAGAGGTGGAAATTATAACAGATAATAATTATAACACAGTAGGAGCAAGTGGTTTTACAGCGTCCTGTACAAGACTCATGTTTATTTCCTACAGATACTTTTCTTGAAGGCCAAAACAGCACCAGTTCATGCAAATCCTTCCTCAGTCTAGAAAGGAAATAACTAGCTTTATTTTCCTCTCAAGAACTGGTGCTAAATGTGTTTGGTTTTAACTGCTTCTGCTATAAAGATACACCCTCGCACAATTAAGAACTTTAAGCGTCCAGACCTCGGACAAGCCGGCAGTGATGCTAACATGCTACCCATCTGTTTCCATTAGACAGCTGTTTATTAAAGTTGACGGACTAAATAAATGACATGCACAGGAAAAGTACCTTTGTTAATGCAAACGCTACTGTCCCATCATCTTCAGTTGAAAGATCTAGCAGCTTCTCATAAAATGCTTCATTGTAAGGTCCATCTATCTGTAACGTACTTCTAAATAAATTTTAAAGGAGATTTACAGACAGCCAAGATGATTTTCAGTGAGATCTTCCTTCAGCAGCCCAAATAACTCAGATTAGAATAAATGAACAATAACACTGATAAACACAGCAACAGGTTAATACTCAGAGATGTAACACCATGACCAGTCCCTACTACTCTCATATCAGTTAAGATATGCTGTTTAGGGTTTGGCATTTTGGTTTTGATGTTTTTTTGGGTTTTGTTTGTTTGTTTTTGTTTTTTAAAGATTAATTATTCTTAATCCACTGCCACCTGTGCATCACTGCAAAAGCAGTATTTTTTTTTTTTTTTTCTTTCCCAAAAATGGGAAAGTCTCAGAATTCGTAATAGTTTGCAGGAGCTCCCAAGAAGCCTTGCTGAAAATATTGGGGATATACTCTTATCTGACAAGGCCCTGCTCTGTTCCCAGCTTCATAATGTGTGCTAAAAAGGGGGTGGCTTATTTGGCCTCATTCCTGCCCATGTTAAATACCTGAACTCCTGCTGAAAAGCTGAACCCATAAAAGCGGGGTTTGCAGCACACAAACACCGCGCAGATGAAATAATACATTCTCAAATTATTTAATGTATAAATATACAAGTAAGCCACACTGCAAGTGATTTAAACAGAACTTAAGGCCAACCCATCACCCATAAAATAACCCTTCAACTGCAACGGAGGCCAGGGGAGCTGAAGGAACAAAAGTAGCAAGTGAAGCCAGAGTGCCCTCCTGTGAGCAACGGCAGAATTACCGGCAAATTACAGCCCGAGAATGTCAGACGCATCCAAGTCAAGGCTTTTTAGAGAAATTATTATTACAACCAATAAGCTTTATTTAAGAACAAATGTAGCAGCTTGCAATGCCCAGTATATCTTCACCAGGCAAGAAATACCACAAGATAAAAATCCTTGTGCCTCAAGTATGATTTGGTAACTTCATCAAAAGCAGCATGGCCAGCAGGTCGAGGGAGGTGAGTCTACCCCTCGACTCCGCTCTGGTGAGACCCCACCTGGAGTATTGTGTCCAGCTCTGGAGCCCTCAGCACAAGAAGGACATGGACCTGTTGGAGCGGGTCCAGAGGAGGGCCACAAAGATGATCAGAGGGCTGGAGCACCTCTGCTATGAGGACGGGCTGAGAGAGTTGGGGCTGTTCAGCCTGGAGAAGAGAGAGGCTCTGGGGAGACCTTATGGCAGCCTTCCAGTACCTAAAGGGGGCCTACAGGAATGTAGCATTTTCTCTCTTACCCTCTTGTGAACCTCCCATACTCATTACTTAAAAATTCATGTTTAAGTGACTGACATCAGAAATTTTAGCAATAAAATGTATCTTTTACGTTACCTGGCTTCAACTTAGAAATTCAGAACATGCAAATACCATGAAGGAAGGTTGTATACAACACAACAAGAGAGAACAAGTGGGTGTGGCTGCACAGAGCCAATCTGCGTATCTACTTAATCACAACGGAAAAGAAAAGCCATCAAGTCTTACCTCTCTTCAGGAAATTCCTCTAAGTACTGCTCAACTCTACTGTACAAAGGATAGAGTCCTTCAATATCCAGCATGTCAAGCATCTGAGCCTGAAGGGTTTTATAAAGGAGACAACCCCTCGGTAAGCCAGAGCTTTCCAATTTATGTTTACCTAGAAGAAAATGTATTTTCAAATAAGACAGACATGAGTGTCTCTTTGCTTCATTTTGCTATTACGTGTGCTTGTTCACAAAACAAATCCAAATACTCCTTAGAACATCACAGGGGAAAAAAAAAAAAAACAAAACACTTAAGTTTCCAAACATGGATGTGCCAGGTCCGTGCACTTACTGGCACATTTAAACAGCAGATATCTGACTGCACCTGGTATATAACTCTACTCAAAAAAACCCAAACCCAAATCCCACACACTTTCATTGCAATCTACTTGTTCGAGTCTACAAGAGAAATTTTTCACATGAGTTTGGAGCCACCACAAATTCACTTTCAACAGCATGAACTGTTGTCAGAAAGTAATTTAGCATTTCAGATATTGTGTCTTTTTAATAGAGTATAAACAGACTTGTATTTGCTCTCATTTCTGTAAAACAGCTCTTTCTCCACTCAATACAACAAAACCAACCAGCGATGTAAAATATCTTCCTCAAACGGAGAGTAACAAACATGCTGTTGGTATAATTAGGACAACTAGCAGCACCTTGAATAATTTGAGCTTTACAAAACTTACGCACTGAGGAATTAACTGTAAATCATTACAGTTTTCCAACTCTCACTTCCCATTTCTTCTCCCTCCAGTATTCATACCTGTCTCTTTACCAGGAGCAGAGTAGCAGAAAAGAAAATTAGCTACACTCTGGCGAGAGCTGACAGGGGAGCAGGGTAAGGCAAGAAACAGGTGCCATGTAACAAACCAACCAAAGCAGCCAGACTTCATAACATAAAACATAAAAATTCCCAATTCCTTTGAAATATCCATGATGGTTATCAGCTCAAACTGGTATTTTTTTCTTTTTCCTCCACTACCTTCTAAATTTATTTTTATCCCTGTCATTAGGGACAAAAGTGCTAAAAGTGCTCACTACAAGGTCACATAAAAAACAATTATCTAACAGTTACGCAGCTCAGAACTCATTTTTAAAATGTCCCTGAGACTCCACTGTTTCCATTCTCACATCAGTATTAAACAGCAAACGACAGGCAAAGATCTGAATCGTTACATGATAACAGTTAATTATTGACAATGCTCAAAAAAATTCTCTCTTACCATTTCTTACTAGCTCCTTATTAAAAGCACTTGCTTCACAGTAGCTTCTTCCTTGTGAAATGGGAACTGTCTTCATATCACCTGCCCTGCAGGCATCAGTACTACTTAGTAGCGTCATAGTTATAACATGGATTAGTTCTTTAACAATTGTCCTTGTACAGTGTGGTCCACTGACCAACCCATTGGAAGGAAAAAAGAAAGGTTTTAAGTGACGAGCAAGTTCATTCCAGTCACAGGCAAAGTCCTGGTCATCTTTACAGCCATAAATTAGTTCTCCATTCTGCAAATGAGACAAAAGATTTAGGCACTTCACAAAATCCATTTACTCACATCTAGTTAATCAAAGCATCAAATTTAAAGACACATAGCACAGAAAAGTGCATTAGTGTAACAGTCTGCATACAAATCCACACATTCCCAATCTCTTACAAATTTGCCCTCGAATTTAATCAGATACCACAGGTGACAACCTTTGAGTTAGGACCAAAAAGCCCATTAAATCAAGTGCTACTTTCCCAGATTAATCAACTGTAAGTAATCAAAATAGCAAAAGTGAAGTGATACTTAGCACATTTTCCTATCGCTTTTTTCTGAACAGTATCAGTAGTGAAAAAGTACCGTGTGAAACAACCTTCTTTTAAAAGCCAAATTGGAAAACAGAACGCTATAAAAAGGGACAGAAAAGGTATGACAGTTACCTGTACTAATAGAAAAAAACAGAGGACAGTTCATACAAGTTTAAGTAATTTAAATAGTTCCTTTAATATTAGAAATAGGTTGTAAAGAATTTTATTTCCTAGAATTAATCTGATAATCTGCATCAGACATCAGTTACTGCTTTTTATTTTCCCTACATTACTTCCATAGAAAAGGTAATTTTTTACTTCCTGATTGAGGCATGCTGTGCATCTGGCTTGCATGAATGCAGCAACGTGCAAAGTTCTCTTATCTTCTTCCTCCTGAAGAAGCACATAAAGTTTTAAAACTTTGGTCATCTTTAAGAGTCCTTTTCTATTAGTTGTTCCCTGGCAATTCTTTCAGACTAAGTAGTTCTGGGAAATTATTACTTACCTGTCCTAACTTGAAATCTAACTAAGAATTTTCCCATTTGCCTCTTTTGGTGGGGTCCAAGAGTGATGGTGCTGATTAGGTATGTTTGAAGTAGGATCAGATGCTGAAGTCAAACTGTTTAAAAGCCAAGGCAAAAAAAGCAAGCAGAGAGACTTGATTGTTTACCTTAAATATTTTCAAGTTGTTCTGCGCCTCCTGTAGTAAGCTCTTCAAAGCAAAGTGCATTCTCTGTTTATTTCTAGGGACAAAAAATAAATCCAAGAATGTTTTATCACAGCCTTTAGATATTTACACCCATTTATGGTGGGCTCTATGGAATCAGAATTGGGCACCTGAAGTGAACACACCTATTAAAAGCACATTACTCATGCTGAAGTCACTGCAAAGTGACCATTCGCAATTAGACCTTCAAATCAGAGCAAACTAAACAGCTCTTAGGTTTAATGTTATGTAGCAAAAGGCACTGGTACTTTAATAAGCAACCTGGATTCCTGAAATAGGTGTAAAGAGGTATATAGCACCAAAAAGTAGAAGTCAGGCAAGCAGGCACTTATTATCCTGAACTACAGCGAAAGTCAAAGTAATCTTAGAAACAAATCTGTAACAGATTTTCTGGGAAAAACACAGAATCAAGTTACACACTTCCTTACCCTGAGAAGAGATCCAATGGGCAATATTTACTTGGTCGCTTCCATTTTCCGTTTGCTACCTGTTGAAAACCCACACCACTGCTGTTAATCGCTTTCTGGAATAACTACTCTCAGTTACTTTAATAGTCAGGTGTGCGGCACTAACATCCTGTCTTCAGAAGTCCTATGACATTTAAAACCCTTTGAATGTACAATTCCTGACTACTAGGGGTCTTCCTCATCGTATTTAGCTCAAGTCACTCAAATGGCATTCACAAACGGAAAGCATGGAGGAAGGTCACATTAAATTCTAGTAAGGCACAGTTATATGTTTTCAGACACAAAATGGACATTAGTCAAGTTAATTCTGTGTGTGTTACATGCTGTTATAAGTTACAGAATGCCACCGTGCATTTGGTGAGCTGTACTTGAAAGGAAGTTTGATGCTAGAGTTTACACAATCAACAGCGTTAATAGTCCTGAAAGACTAATCTTGTACTTCTTTGCTTCCAGCTTCCCACAGAACTTGTTCCATCTCTCACTAAACAAGATTCACACCCAGCAACTCAGATGTGTATCCACCTACTATCTTTAGTCATATCAGAGATTTAAGCAACCAGACGTGAGTTTCAACAGGAAAGCAAGACTGGAATAGCAAATAAAGCACAGTGCAGTCACAGGAAAGCAGGATGACTACCGAAAAAAGAAATTACCTTTAGATGCTGATGCATACAGTAACGACACACCTTGTGCTTTATCTCCTGTGAAACATGGCTGGAAAAAGGAATGAAGCCACACTTTGGCTAAAACAAACAAACAAAAGATTATAAATGTATTTCTGTATAGAAATATAAGAGCACACAATATGCAAATCTTTCCAGTTAAAGGAAAATACAAAATAAATTTTAAAAAAGTCAACATCCCACACTTCAAAGCTTAACATATGTTACTATATATTATTCCCAATTATTTTAGAGTCCTCAGTTAAGAAATAAGGACAACAAAAAGTAGCTGTGGCCTACAAAAGGCCTAGTAATACCTGGGAATTTCCCCAGTTTTGAAAGACTGGGAATTGCAAGAGGGAAGGGGCTATTTCATCCTACAGGTCACAGTGAAAACGGTGAGCTCTGCCTTATCCCACTGCTGCATTCCTTCGAAACTGCTCTGGTCAATATGTGCTTAAAAAATGCAAACAAAACCGCTCAGCAGGATCTTCTGCTATTTGATACCTTAATCTCTATGCAGAGGATTGGCCGGTGTTCCACAAAACGATAGGGTTGCAGCCTGGTAAGATTAGGAAGGCACATTGCATAACCGCTAAGAGTGTCCATATCTTTATCACAGCGAGACTCTGGAGAAAACGGGAAAAAAACACCACAAACAAGAACGTTAGGTGCGTGAGTGTTAATTTTACTCTGTAGTTATCTTGTTCACCAGGTGGGGGAGTGGGAACAAACTCAGACAGGACTCAGCAGGCTTTAGCCAATTATACACCTGCATAAATATGCCCCCCCCCATTATCAACACTTGTTTTCAGTTTCCTCAAAACTGTCATAGGCACATAAAGTGCCTCAAGAGCTGCTTTAATGGCTGGTTTCCAGCTCATCCCAAGAAAGATGTCAGGGAGAGGCTTGAAACAGCAAAGGGGTGCATTCAATTGGCTGAAAACAGGTAAGAGACAACTGTATTCTAAGAGGTGATCTCATGTTTGCTTACTGAAACTGCACAAATTGCCATCCCTCAGTCTAGTCAAGAGGAATCTGGCAGGAATATCATAAACTGTTCAGAAATAGCGCACATCTAAACAGAACCTGCAAGTGGCTTCGCTGAACTTCTTAGTCTGTACATAGTGCTTTTTCAAGGTTTAAAACATTTGCCCAAGGTTTGAGGTCAACATGTGTGGTATTAAAAACAAAATTGGGAAGAAGCAATCATCTGAAGAAGCACTTCTCAATGAGAACCAGTCTCTTCCTAGCTGTTCCAGTGTTTACATCAAAATAATAAATAGGTGAAAAGGAACATAGAAAAGTTATCTTCCCCCTCCTCACAAGCTCACAACTAAAGAGACATACAGAGTACACGTGTTCAGTTAGTTATAGCTTCCATTGCTAAGAAAAATGTCCATTCTGAAAAATATATTGCAACAGGAAAAAACATCACCTCAGAAACAGCAAGAAATATACTTGTACGGCTCCTCACAACTGTATTTCTTCTCTATAGAAATCCCCACAAACTGGACACACAAAATGTAACTTTACAAAATAAAACTAAATTCCATCATTCACGTCTACCAGAGTATCACTGATTTTGTAGCTTTTATTAGACACTATTCTCTTTCCTTGCTAGTTCCAAAGTGCCAAAACTGTTCCTCGAAAAGGTGAGGACAAGTCAGCAATAGTCCTGTGCCCACTATATGTAAATTAATTTCTTCCTGGAGCAAAGACATCAAAGTACAGGCTACAGTTACCAAAGAATTTAATAGCACATTTTTCTTCAAGGAATTCTGCTAAAGCCATTCTCAAGAACATTTGAGAACATAAGATGAACACACCAGGAGGGACATCTCTTTGCCCATTTTAGAGCTGACACTTTACTGTACTTTTAGCCATACATGAAGAGCGATGCACCCAAGTGTTGCTAAGAATGATGACACCACATTCTGTAGTGCTTCACTTTGCACTGAATGCGTCAGAGATTGCCAAACTTCGAGTCTTGCAGCATGTTCCAAAAGGTTTCATAAGGTCCCGGACCTAGAAAAGTGTACTTGCCCTTCCCCACTGGATAGGGACCCCAGAGCACCATGACAGAGTAAGGACAAGTCAAGCACAGCCCCACATGCCAGAGATGCTCATTAAACTTTGAAGGCAGCACAGCCTGTAGCACTGCAGCCCCTTGCAATGAGACACACCAGCTATCGGGAAGAGAGACATGAAAAGCTGGAACACGAAGTTGCACGCTGCTTGAGTGCTATGACTCATAGGATGCGAGATGCTTAGCCCCAAGTGAAATACTAACATTTAAAACAGGACAGTTTAGTGTGGAGTTTCTGGAACTATCTTCCTTCCAATGCTCTGCTGCACAGTCCCAGAGAAGAAACTGATGGAATCAAAACAATTATTCCACTTCCCTCGCTGACCTTTGTGAAGATCTTCACAGCAAGGTAGAATCTTGCTGAAGAATTAACTAGCACTGGCTTACAGGGGATCCCTTTCCCCAGTTTGATCAAACTAGAATCAGATGCAACTTTTAATTGTAGAACACACTCATTTTTTCCAGAACAAATTTTCAACCTGTCATTGTCTAAATATTGAAAACATTGAAAAAAGTTTCCTCATATTCTGAGGTATGATGCTTTTTGACTTTATAATAAGCAAAAGCTTTACAGCTTGAGGAAAGGCCCCTTTTTAATGCTATCCCTGGCACTTACCTGGCCTCTCTGGTTGAATTTTTAAACAGAGCTGTCTTACGAAGTCTAAAGGAAGCTGAATAATTTCCTATTAAAAAGAAAAAGAAATTATTTCAACACAAAAATTAATATCCAGTTTGGGGGTCTTAAAATGGAATACCAAAGTTCAGTGGATGTTAACAACAGTGTACTAAAACAATACAGTCAGTGGCTTCTCCCTCTGATTTACCATCTATATGAAGACCTGTACCTGCAATCACATGTAATAGTTACTCCACTATGAAAACCAAAAACTAATTTAAATAAATGCATGAGAAAGAGCATTTTCAGTCAAAGTTTGATGTACATGAAGAAACCTGCACCATTTTGTCTTTTTCACAAATTAAAAAGTCCCATTTCATCCTGTCCCATGTCTCACATCTCACTCTTCCAAGGCAGAATTGTGTAACTCGGGTTCCAGGAGAAGATGTGACTTTTCCACTTGGGTATCTGATGTTCAGTTAACTAGATCTGGCCGTCCTGCAGAACAGCGTGAGTGGCAAAGAAAAAGGTTACCTCTGACTGCACAGAAACCTAGACAATTCACATGAACCAGGTTTCTCCCCTTGCTTTGCAGATAGTCTAAAAATATCTCTCTCACACACCTCCCATCTCTAGGCAGGGCAAAGGAATGACCACTCTTCTCATGAGCAGCTTGAAATAGTTCAAACTGCAGAGTACAATCCAATTGCCTCATCAGCACAGAGCACAATCTTTGTTCTGATCCAAATGCTTTTTGTGCGTGTATCTTGCTCGAGAATATCTGCAAACCCTATTAATTCCATTTACTGGCATTCAGTGTTCCCCAAAACACATCAGTGGTTCCAGTGCATAAGCCATTTATTTTAAGAATAAAACATTTACCCCATGGTGAACATAGTTCTCCCCAAAGAACTGCTTCATAACATGTTTTCCAAAGTCTACGATGTTTTGCAGATGGTGTAGTATTTCCTCGGAAGTCTGGAAGACAGAAACGTGGTAGTTTAACTAGGAAATAAACAGCACTCGAGAATACATACACATACTAGTCAATGATTTAGCAAAGTAGCTTAATTGTTCTACAGAGTTTTGTAGGTCAGTGCACCTTGAAATTAAACAGACACATGAAACGTGCTACATTTGTTTCCCTACTGCTATCTGAGAGGCTGGGATAAGCAGGAAAATGGTAAGAAGAGATGATGGTTCTTAAATTTCAAGGGGAAAAGGACAGAGAAAATGAAAAAGATGGAAGAGGGGGAGATTACTCAGGATCTACTCTGTCTTTAACCATTATTCTTAAAACAGCTCAAAGAATAGAAATAGTCAATGCCTTCTTATCAACAGGTGAAGCGCAGGAGAGGTTTTCAGTGATATAAAATACTTCGCCTGGAAATTTGGAAGAGAATGGCTGCCAAGACTGAGCCACATGACAAATCTCGGTATGAACAGGTACAGAATTTGCCAAATCCTGCCCCAGACAATGAAAAATCTTGGCTATAATGTCATCTTCCATTAACTTTATGTTATGTGTCTATAAGGAAACACAATGTTCTTCTACAAGACACAAATGCCAAACTAGACTGAAACAAAGCTAAAGGAGTACTGGAAGCAGAACAGCAATATTAGTGCAGCGTGACTTTGTCAGACTTCTGCTCATTAAAGAGGTAGCAGAGCAGCTTGACAACAATGTTATCCCATGCCCAGCACTCCAGCATAGCCTGGTTCTCTGCACAGTTTTTTATTGTTACAATAGACAATCTCCAAGCTCCTGTGTCCTGTTGCAACACAAAGCTTTTCTGGAAAAGCACTACTTTGCCTACCACTGTACACTATAAAGCACTGAACCATACAGATTTACTCTTGGGACTGAGTAATAGTGGAGGAAGAGAAAGAGCAATACTCATGTTCAAGTTAGAAAATCAGACAGGAAAAACAGCACAAGCAAGAGGAAAAAAAACCCAAATGGAGCAGAGAGAATAAAAGGCTAGGAGGACAACATTCATAATGACAAAGCCTAGAGAAAGGAGGAAAGACCACACCCAACACAAATTAAAAATGTTTATAGGCAGGAGGAGATTGTCACTAATCAAGCAATCTTACTAACTTTGTTTTAGAACACCTTCATAATAGGTAATATTTTTTTCCCCACCAGAAGAGTTGGCTACCTAACAAACTTAGACACAACAAGTTGTGTTGGACTAAGAAAGATCAGTCTGTTACTGTAACGCATACCTGCTAACATTACATACCAAGTTTAATATTCTTCCTCCAGCAGGATTCATTTTCCAGACTGAAGCAGCAATACACAATACTGCAATATGCAATAAGGCTTTACAGAAAGTGAAGTCACTACAGTAACATACATTACTACATACTTCTTTCAGTAACATACAGTACTACGTAGTGTTACTTCACTATGCAAAGCACTAACCAAAAAACCCAATCCTTCAGAGCAAGTAGGAAAAGTACAGTTTTTCCAAAGCACTTGCATAGCATTTCCATCACTCTGTAAAGGCCAGGACAGCACTTATTCTGTGGAGTTGTTTCTCGGAACGGCTCTCCCTGAATCCTTTTAAGAAAGCCAAAATAAGCTTGGAATCTCTTCACAACAGGCAATCTTCCACTGCTTGAGTCTTAGAACAAAACACATGCTATGATGCCTGAATACTTTTCTCAATTGCAGTCATTTGGTCTAGAGAAGCGTATTTAAGAAAAAATAATTAATAGGCAACAAGATGTGCGAGCAGGCCACCCACATGGGTATGGCAAAAGGATATTTTACAGCAGCATTGCTCAGTCTGCGCTTCCCAAGAAGGCTAGTGCCCCCATCGCCAGTGCTGAACACTCCGAGGTCCATCGGAGGCGACTGCCGGCTGCCTGAGCTCCTTCAATCTGCTCGACCAGAGGAGAGCTCTGCTGGGGAAAGCCCTGCTCCCCACCCCTCTACTCTCACCCAGAGCAGCTGCAAACACACTGTGTCCATCTTCCCTTAAGTGTCATTTGTTCCAGGCTGGGGAAGAAGTTGCTTTGCAGAGGGGAATCCCCCCCAGCAATTTAAAACAGTTACAGTAAGTATCTTCCTTACCTGGTGAAGTGGCTAACAGCAGTTCTGAGCACATACTATAGCAGAAACTTCAATTTATGTACAAATTTCTGCCCTTTTAATGACAACCCTTTCTTTAACTTATACAAATTCTGAATGGTGAGAACAAATGTTATATCATCTCACACAGTAACAGAAATCTCAACTAATTCCCACTTCCAGATTATTCTGACCTGATTTGCTGATGTACGCAGTACCCACAGGCTTTTTTTTTTTTTTTTTAAACATACATGTATACATACACATATCAGGAAATAAGCATTTTGAAAAAACAGGACATTCACTGTTGCTACTAGTTACAAGGAAAGACTCACCAGTGAAAAAAGATCAATACAACTTTAAAATTACAAATCAAGCTTATGACACCTGCTCACCTCCTTTTAAGAGCAAGTATATTTGATATATACCAAACAAGAAACAGGCTACTGGAGCATCACCTTTCAACATTAAAAACCACTAAGATGAAAAGCTTTTGAAGGACCCATCATTACTGCCAGCTCATTTAGCAAAACACTAAAACTCATCAAATAGGTTTTATACAACAAAATGGCAAACATTTCATTCATGCAGAAGACTCATATACTAAAATCAGCAATATGCAATTAAAATCATTCCACAAGTCCTGACACTTGACTTTCTACTCAAGAAATGCAAACCCCAGAGTTACATTATGACTATTCTTCATTAAAACCCTGAATTGTAACAACAGCATTACAATTTGCAATAACACCACCTTGTTTAACTGCTAGATTATCTAGTCCCAGATTCCTAACCAAGCACTATAAATGCAAAGCAGCATCCGGACTTCTTTGCCTTCTCCAAAGGAGTTAAGCAGAAGAGGCTGAGATGCATTTGTCCACATGTGAATTTATGTATGCATCTTACTAGAAAGTATTTTGCTTCAACTGCTTTTTTCAGAGTTGTTTACATTGGATGAGCTACAATATCACGCACAGATATGTAACACTTTATATGCTAACTCATCTTGCACTAGTCAGGAATACAGATTACACCTAAAAAGCATTTTCTGATCTACAGCTGTCATGTTGCTATGTCCAAGTTTGTCCCAAAACTCCAAGTCTCCAGGACTTGTTTACAGATCTGAAGATAAAATATTTAGTCTTCTATTCTGCTCCAAGAAAAAGCCATCCTTCAAAAAAAATCAATCACCAGAATAATTAAATATATTCAAATTACATAATCTTCTATTTAGAGAGCAAAGCCAAAAGGAATTGTGTATCACAGAGTGCACACAATCACAATGCAAGGCTGCAGCCCACAGGAACACCTAACTGCCACCTATCACTATGCTTCTGAGCAATTTTACTAATCTGATTACGCAGGGAAAAACATATTCAATAACCTGACCAGCGTTCAAATAGTAACAGAATATCATGCCCAGGAGATTTTTCTCTTGTGTTTCGCTATCCTAATCCAAAAAATTATATGCATGCCAAAGCAATCTACAGAGGTATTATCAACTTCAACGCTGTGGTGGGTAACTGCAAAAAGTCATTTCCTGGCTTTCTTTGCGACTTTGTCATACTTTGTCAATTTTTTAAAAACACTTACTATGCAACAATCTCTTTGTACTTTAAAAAATAGAAAAAAAAAAAGCTGGTATTCAGTGTTTTGTTTTCTTAAATGAATGGTAATAGACTACCGTTTTACTTAAACTTGTGGTCTAATTCTCCTCTGCTGTATTAAAAATGGAGACAGGCACTGCTTTCCCTTCTTCCAGTTCACTGGGTTCTTCCCTGTTCTCATAAAAACTCTAAACATCGTTATCTTGGACTACTACAGAAGCACGGGATACATTTTTGAAATCCTGCCACTATAAGCAGATCAAAAACTTACTTGAATCACACTTAGTTTCACCAGACCTTTTTTCAAGTAAAATAATAGCAGAAAGGCCATCAAATAACTTGTACGCACACTGTGCTCATGGGTTTTACCTTCCTCTGCTTTCCTCTGATCTGCTTCAGAAAGATCTCTTTTATCTGTTGTTAAACGATGCATTTTGCATTCATCTTCCCAATTTAAAGCAAAACGTCCTTCCTATACATTGACTTTACATTCATCCTTGTTTCTTTTTTCATACAATTAAGCACTTCCCAGCAGCTCTCAGTATAGCCATAATGTCTTTTATATTTTTTTCCTCATCAGAACAGTCTGCCACTGAATCTTACAAAGCCATGGCTCAGAAGCTGCCATAACTCAAGCCATTCCCTCTGTCTCTCAGGTAACACACCCTAAAGACTACTCACAAGGTTGAGGAAATGGCAGAATTTAAACCTCCCGATCCTTGTGCTCCCTTTTTTTCCCCTTGCAGCACTGTGTTAACACTTCACTTTCACCCTCCACCTTTGATTCTTGATCATTTTTTACCTTTGTTAAATCTAAGGTAACTCGCTTCAGTTCCTTCTCGAGCAGAAAAACCTTCTGCCATAGTCCATGAAACTGGCAGATGGTGTCCCACCATGTTCTTTTTGCAAGAGACAGGACACTAAAATCACTCACTGACAAAGGCTATTTTGTGAAAACTTCACATCTCTGTCCAAATTTCATGGCTTTTAGCTACTGAATGGGTAGTCAACAACAGACTTTTATCATAACACCAGCACTGTGCTGCTCCTCTTCTGTCCCACCTAACAAGTCAGTAAGAGTGTAATTTCTTCCTCAGCACCACCACACCCTCCTACATTGATACGCAACATTAACACTTTCCCTGTTGCCACAGCTATCCTTACAGAAAGCTGTACCTTCTACGCACTGCAACCTTACAATCTGTCCCACTCAAAGGCTTTGATATCAGCAGTCACATGATCTTAGTAATGTACAACAACCTCAAATTTCCTCCTGTTGCCGAAACTTCTGAAACACAGGCACATTTCAAAGTACCCCCTTATTCTTACTCCTATCAGTCACAATTCTTTCACTGGTTTCCTGTTTCTCCTCAGACTGGTTTTTATTAGCTTACCTGGGCGGGTTTTATCAACAGCACGTTGTATCTTACCTTATTCTGGTTTGGGGGGGACTTCAAAAACCGCAGCACCACGCAGCGCTGAAGAAAGATAGGAAAGAATATGATTTCATTAGCATTTAAGTATATCACAATTTCTGAGTAGCACAATTCTCTGATTCCCCAATCTACCTCATCTGAGAAATTAAGAGGGGGGAACAAAGCAAAATAGCCATTTTAGATGTTATTTCACTTAACTTGAAAGCAAATACATCAATGTCTGTTATCAGATGTGCCATCAGTTGGATAAAAACAATTGGGCACCACAGTTGGTAGAGGTAAACAGCTGTTTTCCGGACTTAGCTCTTAGTCACTCAGTGTCTCCGTTTGAACCTTTCCTAAACACACCAAAAAGGACTACATTCCATTCTATCTACCAAAAAAGTACTAACACTCTGATTCCCTGACAAAGATACTGCAGACAAAATGTCACAGTTACACCTCAGGTTTATGGAATCTAAGCTTTTTCCCTACCAAATGACTTGCCATTAAAAAAACTCCCATAGCACAACAGCACCAGGTATATTCCATATTTCAGGGCTGAAAGTTGTCTCTGGACAGTGCTGAGCGGGAGAGTGCTGCAGTTATCTTTAATTACTAATACGTAGAGCAAGAGCAGGAGGAGAAAAGCAAAACAGATGACAACGTGTAATCCAAAATACTAACAAAACAAGATCCGGATTCAGATGTTGCTAGTGAAACCCAGAAACAGCCCCTTCAGTATCTAAAAAGTCTCAAGCCAGCATAAATCTCATAGTTCACCTACATCTGGAAAACCCTCCCAGGTAAAGGGTAGTTTGCTGAATTTTGATTCAACTTGTCCTGCAAGATCGTAACAGCATGAGTGTTACAACAACAACCACCTAGATAAATTGAACGCTAATTATAATCATAGAATTTGATGCGACTGCTAGGTGACAACTCTTTCTCCCAATATGACCTACATGTGGATAACAGAGCTCAGGTCTAATGAGCCTGTATGCTCTGTGTATGCAGTGTGTTATTTTTACGGTGTTTCAACTGTTTGGATCCCTTGCTTTAAATATTCACAAACAAGTGGATCAGTGATGAAGAGATCTGATCATCAATTCAGTAACTTGATTCTGTAGTATTTCAAGGGTATTGTAGATGTTTATCTATTAACCAGTTCCCAGCCAACAAGCTTCCAACAATGGCTCTGGAAAATCCAATTGCTCTCACAGGACTCACTACAATATTTGTTCATGAACAAATAATTTCAGAAGAGGCATGCCAGGATAAAATGACCAAAACTATATATGGCAAAAGCAGAACACACTGCTTCTCTAAAGATGTCAAAAGGAAACAGAGCAAAGTTCAAACAAAACTTTTCAGTTACAGATGCACTTCAACCAGTCAGCCCACACTGTGCCTTAGTAAAGCTATTAGATGATCGGAGCAAAAACCAAACAAACATAAAAACCACACATCAAAAAACCACCTTTTTTATTTTTCAGGCAGAAGGTCTCATCTAGATCTATCCCTTTGCGCAGTTCAACACATGGTAACACAAATATACTGTCACAGTACAAAGGTTAACCCATCGGATGTCAAAGATGCCACCTGCTTCAGAAATATTGTCACTGAAAATACTGGTCACATTTTTCATGCTATTGCATTACTGATACACTTAACTGATTCTTTACTTGGAAATATTGTAGGTGGTTGTTACCATGAGGGTTTTTTGTCAGTTATCTTAAATGCCTTAGTTTTTTTATATTTACAGATTGAACATCAAAGATATAACATGCTTATCTGCGTGCAAATGAATGGCCCAAATCCAGAAGAGAACAGATTTCTTTGAGAATCAGATCAACTAGATCCTAATGCTCCTGAAATTTCATTCTCTACGTGCACCTAAGCCCTTCCACTGCTGAACACCACTTCCATCAATGCACTATCACCGTCAAAGTGTTTAGTTAATTGGATAACAGTGCCATACAGAAAGATGAAAAAAAAACCCAGGCTGTAAAATCAAACAGAGAAAAAAAAGAAACAATGCACGGACATAAGCAGATGTAACACGTGAAACATTAAGAGGCTTCACATCTTTTGAAGAAGCAAGACAAGCTAGAAAAACAGTCAATTGAAAGGAATTCTGATTACAAATTTTTTTTTAAGCCAGCGGCTCTTTCTCTGCAAGTATGTTCAAAAGACAAAGGAAAGAAAAGAAAAAAACAACAATGACAAAAAAATCAAACACGACTGCTCTTACTTTCCAAATAAAGAATTTAAGTGCAACTCTCACATGAGAGTACAGCAGTTTGGTAACAGATAACAAACATCCAGGACCATACTAGGGCTACACAAAACCCATTTCCAATTCTTACAGAAAACTCAAAACAAATTCTAGCAACAAGGATACCAAAATTCTCTCTCTCAAAACACATTCACAGCCGCTCGACTGCTGAGATGACGTAACGGGGAGCCTATGTTCTGGAGAAGCACTCTCTCAAGCCCCAGCATTTTGAGACTCCAGTCTTAAGCGTAAGGTCCCACCAAGAAAGGCAAACACTTCTTTAGCACCCTTATCATGAAACAATTGTTTGGGTTAAATCATAGCTTAGAGTTAACGGTTGCCAATAAGGAGAAAAGTGGGAGAAGGGCAAAAATGTACTCAAAGAAGTCACTGGCATCACAGAAACACACCGATGCCTACACACAACTCCTGCCTTAATGTACCTTGGGAAAAAATAGTTTGCTGGTCTTAGTCCCCAAGGAGGTTATCTGCAAGAATTTTTTCTTCTCCAAAACAGTTACTACAGCTATTATTTTCATCTTACCTAGTGAAATCCAAAAAGAAAGCAATCCTTGCTAGTTAGGCCAAAATATGACTGGGCATCAATCCAGGTACTTTGGATTAGGCTGCAGCATTATGAAACCAGGATAAAAGCTTACATTTTTTTCTTTACAGCTTGGTGTTTGATATTAGCCTTTTATTTTTCCTAAATGTCTTCTAAACTTCATTGTCTTAAGATAAAGCTACCATGCAGGCCTCCTGAAGCGGAGCATCTTTACAGGTTAAACACACTTGGGGCAAATCTATAATCTTGATATTCCCCTTCAGAGAAAAACCCTTACTGAGGGTTTTTTCAGGTTTCTGTCTCTTGCTACATTATTAACAAAATCCGCTTAAAGAGCTGGTGCCAGTGAAAAAAATAGGAAAATTTGTATTTTAAAAAAAAGCTCAAAAGCTAGTAAAATTATTTAGAAGTACAGAAAGATGTGTATTTTCCTTCTGCTGTTACCACCTCAGCTCACGTGGTTTTAAAATAAGCTTCTGTATGAAAGTATGAAGAATTAGCCTGTCCAAACACAAAGCCTGGGAAACATCACTTCAGCTTCTGTTCGTGCCCTTTGTTATTACTCTGTCGTTATTCTGAACAGCATAAATTAGGTGGTTTTGTCCAGAGGCAAAGTGTTACTTTAACATCTAGTTCTGCAACTGCCCAGTGTAACTAGAAAAGAGTCTTACCTAGTTTATTACCAACTTGCGTTCACATATGTATGATCTACTGGTAGAAACCAAGGCACTTTGAGAAGCAACTTTTTAAGTCCCAAAAGGAAATCCACCCCTCTTCCTACTCCCCTCATCTCCCTCACTCCACACCATCTCATAAATTATGGTATCTGAAAACTCACTGCTATTTTTGTAAGCACTGTACACAATTTTACATCACAAAGCTACCCACCTGCCTACTATGTTGTCAATACATTTATTTTGAAAGGGCACACGATACACAAGCAGAACAAGAAAACCCATATTTGTTTTAAAGTTGTCCATAGAAATGTCATGAGCTTCCAATCATAAACAACATGAGGAAAAACACTCTCAAAGACTGGTAACAAATCCTCCCCTACAATTATTACTGTACTATTTGTTGCAACCAACTACACACACCACCACCACCAACTACTGCCTAAGCAGGTGAAGATACAAAGTCGACTATTTTTAGACAGAATGGTGCCTGAAAAGGCTCTTGAATTTCTTTATACAGTAAAAACTGGTTGTTCAATTCATTGCCTTTTGATGAAGCTAAAGAGCTACCAACAACTTAGTGAACACAGCTTTAAGTATGCCAAACCTTCTACCGCCATTGGAGTTATTCAACCCAACCTAATCATAGTGGATTCAGCAATGACACCTACAAAAAGTGCATTCTATCTAATTTTCAATTAAAGGGAGGGAGAGGGGTTAAATTACACCAAACTGCTATTCAAGCCCTACTTGAACTTAGCAATGTGCAAATACTTATTAATGACAGTTTCAGTAGTACTAAATATGAACTACAGAACTATATTGCTGGTATTAAGCTATTTTTGCAGTAGCACATTGGAGCTGCATGCAGTATACGCCAACTAAAAAAAATTATTCTGATATTTTTTATTCCAAATTTACATTCCACAACCCCTCCAATTCCAACTCCAGCTTGAGGGATTTAAGCAGAAGACAACGGTTTTCTATTCAGAAAATGCAATTTCTCTGAAGAAGGCAAATGTACAAAGAGGTGTCATCTTGATATCTCATAAAAGACAGTTGCACAGAGGAGAGTTCCTTCTGAGAACTAATAAAACTCAGTAAAAACATGCCCACCACACTGCCCAGGCACTTCAATCAAAGCTTACCTTTACAATACTCAACACAAGACATTTTTAAAGTTCTCCTCATCCACAGTGTCAGTGTGCTGTGCAATGTGGAGGGATGTGGGAGAAGAAAACAAGCTAAGCACTGGAAAATTTTGCAGCTTTTGAATGAAGCACACGTAGTAATATTGCATACAAGTGTTGTTTTCCAACCCAGTTTTGTTCTGTATAAGGTGGATAAGATCACACAAAACAAAGTGAGGAAAGCTACATTTCCTGCCAGTGTAGAGGAAGTTTAGCAATTGCTCACACAAAGTGCAAGGAAGCATTCAAAAAATCGGAACAATACTCTTTTATTTAGCATAGAAGTCCTTTAAGAACAATCTTTTTATTTCTTTACATGGATAAAGAGTTTCTGGCATAGCACCTGGCTTGACACCTTTATTTGGAAGCTAACATCACCATGATACTTGTTTTCTTTAGCATAGAGCTCATGGCTTGCATCAGACTTCAGGTACTCATTCCACTTTTTTTTTCCTGTTTGCTTATGATGTTGATTCCCATGATAGCTAAGCACTAACTCAGGTTTCACTTCATAGCTTAGCTTTGTATAACCTTGCAATATGCAGATGGTACCAACTTCAGGGGAATTTTATGATTGCAGTAGCCATAAGTGAGAAAGAAATGTTTGCCCTTCAGCTAAGCCACCCAATCACAGTACCTGAAATGACATCAAGCGATACACCCACGGGTACTAGGTGGAAGCACATACCAGACAGAGAACAGAATGAATAAACCTATTGATGCCCAGCCCTCAGCATACATTACTACAGTCTGCATAACATGGTAGATGTCCCTGATATCCTAGCTGTTAAAAACAAACAAGAAAAAAACCTGGTCCTTAACAACGATCTGTGTATCAAATACTTCACCCATCTGTCAAACAGGTAAGTTAAACCAACAAGAACATTAAGACATATACTAAGCCTCCTTCCTTTAAACTGTTCTAAACCTCCGCCTATCAGCAACATATACTTCACAGCACTAAGCTGCCTAGTCAGCTTCTGATATGCTGGGGAAACAAGGTGTTTCAGGAAAATATTGTAGGGAGGGGAGGAAATAAAAAGTCAAAATAGAAAGAGGGATTAAAATGAAGTTACATAATAAAATGGAGAGTCAGAACAAGTTAATAATTCCAAGCGTCCTGAACATCTCAGCTAGAAGAAACCTAAGCAAGTCTTGGGCAACTCTGTGCAATCGAATGCAGTGTCTCTTTCTTCCTGAACAAAACCAGATCGGAACACGGTTATTGCATATCTCAGAAATAGTACACTGAGGCAAAGAAAAGACCCACTGAAAGGCTGGAAGGGAGGAAAGAACCAAAGGAGTGACTGAAACAAGCTATTAAACTGAGCACTCCTATATAGCTTATGAGTCAGACAAGTTAATTACACCAAAGCAACCAACCCAGTACTGCTGTCGACTGAGGGAAGGCACATGGACACATGTGCAGCACAGAAAAGGCAAAGAGTAGTCTTATGAACTCCACCATCACTGCATTTACCAAACACTCAGGGGGAAAAAAAAAAAAAAGCTTTTAAGATAACAACTTCATTTCATCAACTGCAAAAAGAAACTCATTTGAATTTGAGCTAGCCCAAAACAGAAAAAACAAGACCCATTTTAATCAAGGCTAGCTACCTCCTGAGCTTGTCTGAAAGATTGGGATTCATTTTACATCTTCACTGCATTCAGCATTCTCAAAAGTCACTCAAGAAAAAAAAAACACAGGCCTTAAGCAGAGTTTGAATTTACAAAAAAAGTTACCAGAAGACAAGTCTGCTCCAACACCCTATTATTAGCAAAGTAAGGAGACACCTCCGAAAAAAAGTATTCTGGGGGGAGAAGAGGAGAGTGCTGGTACTGCTGCTACAGTGGAAGTATCACTGTTGCACCACACTGGAGTGTTAGACCTAAGATTTGCAGTATTTCCGTCTCCCGTCTCCTTCCACACACATACTATTTTTTCCCACCTGCATCTACAGAACCTAAGGCACTAAAATGGTAGGAAAAGTTTTAATTGCTGCCTTTCAGTTCTTTCTCCTCTCTACAATCAGCCCTGCTACACAGTGCCACCTTCCCTTTCACTTTATGAAAAACACTACTTCAACTGCTCTGCATTCAGAGCATCCTTTCAGTGCAGAAACCTGCTAAAGCCAAGGAAAAAGTAAATTTAAGTACACTAGTGCAATATGGAATTGAAATCCCAATATAGAATAGAATTAAAATTCTATATAGATGTTGACTCAAGCTGTTGACTTTTGGGGGGGTCAAAAAAAGCTTTGCAGCTAATCCACAGAACTGGAAGTGCTCCCAACTTTTAATTCTTCATTTATAGTAAAAGCTTTGTAGATTGTACGCAAGTAGAGTTAGTCCAATTAGTTATGACATCTACAATTGCAATTGTACCAGTTTAGCTAAAGAACCAAATACAAATACAAAACCGTCTTCTTTTTTCTGCAATGACTATAGACACGTACTTAAATACCAGTTAACCAAGGTTAACACAAGGAAACATGCAGTTTCATACAGGTGCCACAAAGGATCCTGAATTCCAACTCAAACTGGTGATTGCCTCTTGTTCCTAAAAACTTAATTGTTGTTTACAGTGAGACAGACATCTCTTCCTTTCTTTTCTGCTGATGACACCACAATGATAACATAGTTGGCTTTCCAACTGGCTTTTATAGCTGCTTGCTTCAATAAATTTGGGCAGAAGCTCCTCTACTTGCTTACAATAAATAAATAAATAAATAATAGGTTTTTAAAATTTAAAAGCAATTAAAGCTAGGAAATAACAAACAAAGCAATATATTATGTTTGGTCATCAATCTGTTTCTTGTCCTTTTTCTAAGTAGGCAAAGGGTGTGCAGGTGTGGGGGTTTTGCCAGACAGTGTTTAGATACGCATACCCCCAAAAGAACACAAGGCTGGAGAAACCAAGTCAAAGAAATCCACTACAAACTAGCAAAAAAAGCAGAAGAGGTTTGAATGTCCCTTAATCCCCGTTAAAGTTCATGCTGGAATCTTGGTCCAACTCATTCACGTGTTAAGTTTTGCTTTCTCCAGAAAATTCTACAGAACCAGACGCAAAACCCCTGCCTATATTTCATCACACAGCCTTGGTAAATCTTTTGGATACATTCAGAGCATGAAATCCAACAGAAGTTAGAATTAGCATAGGTTTGGGATTTAAAGAATCTCCTCAAGGATACAAAAACGTTTAAATTCAAGTCTTACCAAAACCATGTCTTTCCCATTAGTATTTATTGACTTCTATTTTGACAAGTTGCACCTTACCTTTTCTGATAATTTCTTACTGTGAAAGAACCAAGACACTATAACTTGGCCATATTTTAAATCTGAGAAATATTCAGAGAGGCGATTATTAATAAGCTATTGTATTTATACACACAAGGAAGAACAACTAGTTTTGCTAGAAACTAGGTTTCTCCCCTACCTGAAGACTCTTTAATATAGGAATCAGCAGTCTGTTCTGCATTTTCTTGAAATCAAGGCATTCATAGATATTAATTCACTATTCCACAGACATTAAGAGAAAAAAAAAACAACCTAAACAGAACCCAAGTGAACAAAATCCGCTTTATAGTCAGGGATCTGGAATTTCTCAGGAACGACTTGGAAGTTTTGGGAGCAATTGTTTACTTATACTAATTTCAATAAGACAAAACAGATTCAGACAACCCCACATGGAAAAACAATGGAGGAAACAGGACGCAGGTTTTTGAACTTGTACAAAATTGTATCATCAGAAAAAGTGCCTTAAGAAGATTCTCTCAACAAGACAGCAATTAACAATCAGCATTGCTCCCTTTCTGCCAAATAAAACCAAATAGGAAAGTTGCAGCTAGCTAGTAATTCTGACTATAAACTTTTCACTCTTTCAGCAAAAAACTCTGTGTCTAAACATACAATCTTATTAATGGTCCTCTCTCTAAGTAAGTTTATTACGACAAAATTTTCCAGTAAGAAAAATCTCTCATTATTCTTAAAAACAAACCAACCAACCACAGGAAAACTATTTCATATTGCAAAAGCACTACTAGGAACAGTTATCTAGCCTGATTTGATACAAAACAGCCCCTCATAAGTATAATTATTTTATTTCAAAAACCAAAACCAAATCCAGCTCCTCCATATGCAGAAAGTGTCTTTCTGCACAGACTTTACAGCCATCGTAATGCAGCTGTCAGCAGAAGCAGCTAAAGATACAGCAAAATCAATGACTACTGTTAAAACACAAGATACCCCTCCCTCCTAGCAACCCCTGCTCTCTACAGTTCCCTGCAAAGCCAGAACAAGGATCAGGAAGGATGCACGCGAAAGCAGCACTGTGATATGTTCCATCTTTACCCATATCTCTTGAAGCACGGTGGAACCAAACACAAAAAAAAAAAAAAAACTCACAGAGAAGAGCCAGATATTATTCACCTACTACAGGCACCAACTTTGGGAATCTTCTGAGAGTCTGATTATTTGACTGGACTCCCTCATCCAGACTCCTTAGCTCTGCTTCATTTACCTTCTCCATCTACCCTCCCTCCCCCTTTTCTATCTCTTAAGTTCACATATGCTCTGGAGATGGTTTGTGTATTTACTAATTAAGTCCCATACCAAAACCCAAGGTTATCTCTTAGACCTGCAAGTGCTCCAAGACAAGAATTAGATTACTAGTAACAATCAAGGCATCTGAAGATACAAACCACAACCTTTTGCAAGCACAAACCAAGTGTCCTCTAGACCATCTCATCGAATAAAAAAACAAGCTGGGAAAAAAACTCTCCACTTTTCTTGTACCACCTCCCAGTAGTCACCCTGAAACGCAAGCTTAACGTTCAAACATATTTTAAACCAAAGCATTTGGTTACCATAATATCCCAACATGCAAAAACTAAAAATAAGTAGAAATCAACTGCAGTGATGCACAGGAGGAACAGAAATTGGAAGTATATGTTTCAACAGTAAAAGGAAACACAAGTCATTGTTTCTAGAGCTGCTTACGCTACTTTCTACAAATATTTCCTGATGCCTTTTGAAACGGAGTGTTAAGTGTCTCCGTAAGGCCAAACAACTGATTAAAATGCAGAACTACAAATGAGGATTTCCAGCTCACTTCTAAAAAACTAGGTATCTCCACTGTGGAAAGAATTAATAGCTTACAAGAAGATAACTGTTCTAGAGCAGTTCCTCTGAACCTCTACTGTAGAGAGGAGGAGGGAAGGCATGGTTTAGACCTCTTTTTAAATCATACGCCAAATTTGATGCCAAAGGAGCAACAGTGCAATAAAAATGCAGGGAGTAAGAAGCATCCTTTCTAAACTGCCTGGCTGCCTGTGACAGTGCTTGGTTTGGGTTTTGTAGAGCTGTACCTGTACCACAGCACTTTATGCATCTCTGAGACAGACAAACCATTCACTGTATGGTGTGCAGGGTGGCAAGTAAGTTATTTGGAAAGGATACTATGATTCAATCAAATATTCAAAATTGCAACCAATGGACAAGGATCACACAAACACTGAATGAATTTGCAGTTTCTGTGTACTTCAGACTGATCTTTCTGGATGTCTCAAGCACTGTCTTCAGGAACCAAACGAAGCTGCCAATTGCATTTCTCACTGAAATCAATGAGGTAGAAAAGCTGTCTTTGTTTGTTATCTAGTAGAAGCATTTCAGCAGGCTGCAAGACTATACAAAGGCTTTTTGACCATAATTTTGTTTCAATTTGGATTAACTTAATCACAGCTGCAATAAAAAACAGGAAAAGTTTTATCAACAGAGAAATTTGTACCATAATATTGTACGTCTTCCAGAATTTTAGATTCATTAGAACTGAAACTTTAAAAACCCACGAAAGCAGAAGTTTGAGTATGCACCAAGCAAGCAGGTAAGTAGGCAGCTCCAGAGATAACAACGGTGACTGGAAATGCTCGGCAGACATTCCATCTTTATTCATCAGATCACTTTCTAAATGCTGGAGAACTAATTAAAGTAACTCTGTAAAACTGTCACTGTAAGAAGAGCCGTGCTGACTAGACCATGCCCTGCCTAAGTTCTCTCTTCTTAACTGCATGAATACAGAACAGAGATGCACTTGCAGTGATTTCAGCCACTCCTTTCATTCAGTGCAGTGTTTCACAAGCTGTAGTAGCACAGGCACAGAGGGAGACTCTTGCCACTGTTGCGTTCTGCAGGATTAATAACCAGTAAGAGTAAAGAGCACATCAAGCAGTACTTTACAACACTCTCACTGAAACAACAGAGCATGTTACACAGAATGCTCACATCCAACTGTCAGACAAACCTTTGTCTATATGCCACCATTCAAAGGCACAGGAAAAAACGCTCGCATGTTGCCTGCATCTAGGGCTTATCAGCTCATCACTAGCAGAGCTATTTGTTGGGCATGTGACTTTTCTATGACCAAGTTTTTAATTTTGGTACTGTGCTAGTTCTGGATTAACAGTGTGTTACGTTCATGTCTTAAAGGCAAAGATACAGGGAATGAAGCAAACCAAACAAATAAGCATAGCCTTAACACACAAGAGTACCGTGAACTGACGATGCACACCTTCTTCCTCTGACTCTTCACCCCCAATCCAGCCACACTGCACACAACCAAGAACGAGAGCGTCCATCCAGGCTGCCTGCGCACCCCAGCCCAAACACCCTGTGCTTCATATATGAACTCGCACAGTACCTGCTATCAGTGCTTCAAAGAGTGGTCCAGAGGGCAGGAGCGGAAACAAAACTCCCTGGATCTTACTTCATAACAGGCAAAGCAGCCCATGTCCTCTTCTCCAGGACAGGGATTAATCTTTTTGTTGCTATTTGTTTTTTAAAACTTTCAGATCTTCCAGAAGAAGCAAGAAAGAGAGGTTCAGAACTACAGAGGTAGGGACCAGGTTCCTCCCCACATTCCAAGATACCACTACACATCAAAAGGGAAAACATGGAAACAATGAGCACACACACACGGTTCCACCCTGGCCTGTCACTTACAACCCTGGCACTTGCGTCTGAACACCCATTCATGTCTCCCTTGCCACAACCAAATCGCTGTCCCTCCCACTTGCATTTATACACAAAAACCACAGACTGAAGGGATACAGAGTGAAGCAAGGGCAGTAAAATGAAATTCGTGTAGTTATGCTGCTGTTCTGTTCACACAAACCTGAGAATGACTGACATCAGATCACAAGAACAATGATTAATCATGCAAGTATGTCCTGTTTGTAAAAGGCACAAAGTAACAATTAGCATCTAAACAGTATTTTACATGCTCCAATTTTACAAGTTTGACATCAGCAGACACAAAGCTCTAAGATGTAAGCTTTGCTGGTTCAAAGATGTCTATAAAGGAAAAATCATAGCTATTTCACTTTTACTCTATATTAAAGTTTTAGCATCTTGTTAAAAAGAGAACTGACGCACCCAGCAACTATTCTGAATCTGTCAGATTTCCTCACTTTCTGTGTGTTTAAAGATATCACAATTATATTGTTACTAATCCATTACATATTCTGATCCCTATCATACAGTGACAGAGTATTTTTTAAACTGTCTTTTTCAAGGTAACATTTAGACAGGAAACAAAATCATGCATTTTTTTCTTGCAGCAAAAATATATTTAAAAAAATACTTTATATAAAGAAAGAAGAAACGAGAGCCACAGAAGTGCCCCTCCTAGAGTCTGGAGAGCACCTTAAGATTTCCAGTGTTTTCTCAGACTTACTATTTGTTAACATTTTTTACATCTAGTTTGTACTTACAATCCAGAAAAGAGACATCAAAATAATCCAGTATTTTCAGTCATTCATTTAGACATTATTAGAAAATAAAAATATGGTTTTCAGGATTCAACTGTTACTGTAGATTTCCCCCCCCCCCCACATAAAGCCTATATTTTATCATTTTGGCTTTACTAGTTTTAGATCTGTGAAGCATCAAGATCATTCTGTGGCAAATCCATACTAGAACTTAAACTGAAATACAAATAAATTTATAACACAATAGCCACAAGTACTTTTTAGAAGAAGAATAAGCTCCTTCAGGGGACAGGTACAGTTAAAATACGGATCCCAGCGTACTAAGTAAATAATACATGTACAAATGGGGCAAGAACACAGTGACAGCAGTCAAATAAGCATATACTTTTTAAACTGATATAGGATCTGCTTGACTGGGTTTACATTCATTTAATCGTTACTGCTCACCAAAATACTGAATCTATTTTACCTTTTTTTTCTTAATTTAAAACAAAACAAAAATCCAACCAAAAAAAATCCCCAAAGGTTAGATCGAGGCACGCAAGTGAAATGACCGGCCTGTTCACAGAGTCTATGGCCACGCCAGGATCCGACATTGTGTTCTGGAGTTCAGCACTGCAGCAAGTGTTCAAACTCTCGTATCGAGAGCAACATAGTGACAAAAGGAAAAATGTTTCTTCTCCACGTTTCCTTTTGCTGTCACAGATACACACGCGTTATGACACAAACGGGAAATTTTTAGTGCTTTCCCTCACACCTCCCGTCCCCAGACGACAGTTGTCTACTCATCAGCTGCCTTCCCTTCCACTACCCCCGCGGCCGAACCCGCACCAGCCGTGAGGGAGAACGGCGCAGACCGCCCGCCCATCTCTCCCCGGGGACGGGCACGATTTCCCCGCCGTCTGAAAGGGAACGTGACTTCGGGAGGGAGAGCGGCGGGCCCGGGCGGCCGCTCCCGCCGCGGACGAGGCCCCAGCACCTGGGAGGCCCCACCGGGGACGACACCGATCCGGCCCGCCGGGGACCCCACTCCCGCCGGCCCGGCCTGAGGAGGCCCCGGCCCTGAGGGAGCGCACGGGAGGGCGGCGCCCCCTCACACGGGCCCGGCGGGGCGGGGGAGGGGCGCCCGCGCGCCGCCGGCCTGCTCCCCCCCACCTCATCCCCACCTGGCAGTGGGAGACGACAAGGCTCTGGTTGCCTTCCCCGTGGTACTTCCATTCATTCTCATCCATCTTCTCCACTTCCATGCCCGGCCCGGCCCGCCGCTGCCGCCGCGCCCCGTGGCGACGGTGCCTGCCGCCGGCCCCCACCGCGATCACGCCTCCGCCATTGCGGCTGCGCGCGCCCGCCGGGCCCCGCCGCAGGAAGTCCCGCCCTCCGTCCGCAGAGGCAGCGCCGCCGCGCGCGCGCCCGGCCGCCATGTTAGAGGCGGGCAGCGCCGCTCGCCGCCATCATTGAGCGGGGCAGGAGGTGAGGGGGGAAAGTGCCGTGTCCTGCCAGGCTGGTGTTAAGCTTACAGAATTATACATACATACATACATACATACATACATACATACATACATACATACATACATACATACATACATACATACATACATACATACATAAAAAATAAATAAAAGGTCTGCAACTCTTTTCATGTTTTCTCCTGCAGTGTGTCTCCGAATAACTTTGTGCTTCAATATCCCAGGTCTTCAGAATACCTGATAGAGATGTTAAAGCGTAACTATGAAGAGAGACGTAACGTTCTTAAAAAAATTATTAAAACATTAAGCTATTTTCCTCACCGTTATCAACACGGTTGAATATAGTTTCACACACATATATGAATATACACATACATAATGTGCAGTAAATTTAAGACAGCTTCTCTGAATATCCAAATTCCCTATCACAAACTATAGAGGATTAAATTATAGAGCCCTCAACCCAGTCAATTTTATCACTACGAGTTTTGACTACAAACAGCAAAACTTATCCTTGAATTATCATTTTACGATTACTGTTAAGGGCTCCCTGAACACCCTATTTTCTTCTCTTTTCTCCCCCACACAGCACCCCGTGGCAGCAGCCACACCAATGCATCGAGTTTTCTTCTGAATAACGAACATTTGTATAATTTGGACAGTAGACAAATTCGACTCTTACAGTCTTATTAAAAAAAAAAAAAGCCAAAGCAAAGCAAACGATGCCTTTTTATTTTTAAAGGAGAGAGAAGATGCACGTAGAAGGCTGGAAATAAAACCTGCATAAATCTGCAATGAGTCATTGATGCGTTTTTTAAATGCGTGTGGTGCTGTAACTTAAATCATTTATAATCTAATTTCACTTGAACTTTTCGAAAAAATGGGGATTAAACGATTTATACGTTCTTTTTGCCAAAATACTGATTGATAAACACTTAACTTTTCCTTTTGATTTAACATACATATGTGCCTACATGAAAAAGGAAATGTGGATCCCTGCTCCTTTGGCCATTTAATAAAGACAAAAATAATGACAAAGGGATGTTTAAAGTATGTTTCTGTCAGCTTCTTTGTTTGCAAAGTTTCTTTATGTTGTGTAACAACAAATGGGTACATAAACCACAATGATTTACCATACTATCCTGACTTACCGAAAGTGTTATAGAGAGGTTCCACTCAGGACTGTGGGTAAGCTTGTGATATTTATGATATTTGAATTAAAAATTAACTGTACTTCAGAGAAATGGTATGTGGACACTTACTAGGCTTACAATGAAAAATCCAAGAGCAAATAATAACAATGTATTGTCTTGCAATGGCAGAACTAACCTGTCTCTATTTTAAAAGGAACTCTAGCAAGTTGATTCGTTTTCTATTCTTTCATACTTCTGAAAAACGTACACCTACAGAGGAAAGAAAGTGGAGGTTCTAAGCGCAAAGGTAAGCACTCTGACAACACCTGAGCTGTGGTGTAGCCCCTCTCTTGAGCAGGTCACTGCCCCTTTTCACCTTCTCCTCTGGCGTTCCAAGGTGCAGAACTACTACTCGTGCACTGCTGAAAACGCATTAGTAAGACTTGGAAGCTAGAGGGACAAAAGCCTATTAACATATTATTTCTCTCTACGTTATCAGTTTTTAAATATTACTCATTTCAGATGTTATCTACAATGTGCTTGAACTCAAATACCTTCAGCTTCTGTGCCATTAATGACGTTGAAGTGTTGCTTAACTGGAATTCCTCCAACGTAGCCATGTCGTGTGGGGTAACTACAGCTTGTGTAGACATACCTGGACTGGTTTTAATTAGCTCCCATGAGGACTGCTAGCACAGAGCTCAGCGACCTTTAGATTCCACCTGAGGATCTCAGTAGATGACCAGGTGTTCTATGGTATTTTAGTATGTAAATAAGCTAGTTTAAAACGGCATCAGGAATGCGTAGTATAATGATACCTTCAGTTCTAGAGCTCCCACTTCATCCCCTCACAATTTCTTTGTTGATTTCACATGAAGGAGTCAGGAGAGCACCACAGGCCCAAAATAAATTTCTGTTTCTCTGGGTCCCGCACTGGGTGGCTATGCTTTATGTCACAACTCCCATTTCTTGGGACTCTTCACTGTTGGGGATACAAAAAGAAAAAAATTAAGGTAAATAATCTATAGATTTTAAATCAGTGGGTACACTATACCCATCTGTGCAGATATTCTCAAATAAAGATAAAATGGCTCAAGATCACAGATCATATGACATTAAGAATAAGCTAGTAAAATACATAAGGCTATTGTCAAACAGATTTGCAATTAAAAATGAGAAAATAGCCATCCTGTCTCTTTACATGAAGAAGACAGACAACAATAATAATAAACAATAGTAAACAATAATTAAAAAAACCAGGCAAGTATTTCTTGTTAATGTTCTGATGGCTATAAAAAGTTTGTTAAATCCAAATCTGAGGCAAAAATAGCCTTACCTGAGACTCATGATAAAATTGGGTGCTAATAATACAAAGGTCCTGTAAGCTTATGAGAAGGATTTTTATGATAATAACTACATCTTTGTTCTCCACATTTCTAAAATGAAAAGCTTCTATAAAAGAGTGGGTATTTTGTTCTTTATGAAAAGAGTAAGCATGACACAGAATACCCTATCCTGGAACCTAGAAACATCTGCCTGAAGAAATTAGGTTTAAAAATCACAAATTCAAGGCAGCAAGTCAAAGAATATTGAATGGACATGATAGTATTACAATGAAATTGTGACACAAAATGCTATTACTATTTTTCTTAAACTACTGTACCATTTTCAGTTTTCAAAAGATGCAATTGTGTTTAAATAAGACTATCTGACAGTTTTATGTTTTTATAGTACTCAGACCATCAAACATGGAGTATAGTTATGTAACTCACACCTCATTAAAATTTTAAAGCTTTGCCTTTTTTGTGTTATCAGGATGATACCAGCGCTCCATGCCATAGCTTTTTTTTGAATCCGTGGTTTATCTGTGTAATTTCATACCCACACTAGAAATGCAGGAAATCTCGTGCTCCAACTGTCATTTCACCCTCTCAGACTGACTGAGAAACACTGACCCAACAAAGGAAAAAGATATTAGAGTAGGACGGGAGTGTGTAATTTAATGGATTTTTCAGAAAGCTTATGTGGTACTTTGAACCACAATAAAGTATTTTAGAAACTAAGCAAGTCAATGGGTTCAGGAATATGACTGCAAGTAACAAGAAAGGTGACTTAAGGTCAATGAAGATAAAGCCACATATACATCATTAACAGACAAGAGCTTGCACAAACTTACCCAGACATCAATAACCGCAGATGTGAACAGACATTACAACTACTAAGAGATTTAATTGCTACATACAGTCTGATGAGGGAGGAGATGAAGTTACAAACACAGAGCATAAATAACAACTTCTCTGTACAGTATATATAACTCCAAAGAATTACGAAGACAGACAGTATTTTTACAGATAGACAAGATCATTAAATACTGTTTTCTATGCACAGGAATCCTGAACATTTATTGAGAAAAAATACAACTAATTACCGGGGGGACAAGGGGCACAACCCAAAACACCAACCAAACAAGAAAGAGCCTCATGGTAAATTTTTAGGACCAGTAAGAGAAATATGGAAAAGAAGATCAAATTAGAAACTGTAGGAGGTCTTTCAAGCAGAATGTTATGGTGAAATCATAGTAGCTTTGACAGGGTATTAAAGCAGAATGGAACAAGACCAACCTCATCTAAGCACCTCCTTAAAGTCTGTTCTTACAGCCTTTAATCCTGTGGGCAAGGAAGGAAAGTTGAAGGGATAAAGAGCTTTTAGGTCTTGCTTTGTATTAAGTGACATACCAGCAACTGGAAACCAAAAAGCTCTTTACATAAAGAGGTCAAAGCAAACTAACAGAGTAAACTCAGTAATCTGGGTCAGAAGTCACATAGAAGCAATAATTTTTGCTGCTTTCAGGACAGGTTAACACTTCTTATTGCAGATACTTTACTGTTAATGTTATACTACTCACTCATGATCAAGTACCCTCTTGCAACATGTAACTGCCCCTGGGAAAATGCCGTATTGTCCAATATCACAAACATACCCTAACCTTGTGTTTAGTCCTTGGACTTGTTAATGGTTAAAGGAGAGCTCACCTTAAACTTCTTTTTACACAAGCCCTATGTGACCATCTTTAAATAGGGAAGAGAACGTGTATTAATCCGGGTCTTTCACCGTAACTGCCATCGTTTGGCAATACACTTCAGAAAAACCATGAAACCTTCTCATTTAAAACTTATAGTTCACCAAGTACAAGGTCTCCAGAAATAAATTACAAATTGACATAAACTATGTTTCAGTTTAAAACCGGAAACACTGAACTGCATAACAATATCTGGGGATGGTACAGAAGCAGCAGTTTCTTTTGTATGCTTAATGAGAAAGGCATATTTATGTTCCCGACACAGCTATCAAATACTTTAAAAGTTATAATTCCTTAAATTCATACACACCCTATTTTATTGACTGCAGTGCTAATAATTTTGGAGTGATCTCTGAATTCAAATGGCAGCATACAAAATAAACACTCCCTGGACCAGCTGCCTTTAAGAACCCAGTTTACTGGAACCATCACAATTGAAATCAATAAACAGAACCTTTATTTTCAAGAGACGTTTTCTCAAATTTTAAACCTCAAATTGTTTGTCATCTCCAATACGTAAACACAGGTATAACACAGTTTCACAAGCAGAGAAGCTAATGTAAATACTATCTTATCTCAAAAAGGCAATCTTATTCTCCTTTTCAAATCTAGCCATAAATTCCTATGCCCTCTCTTCGCACGTTTACACTCATGTGCCATGTTAGAGGAGATTATTCATCGAACAAATGGTCAGGTTTTCTCGGGGGGGGGGGGGCCGGAGGCGGATTTTTGCCCCCCTTTTCCCCCGCGCCATCTACATTCTTTAGTTGACTCAGCAAACCAGTATGACACATTGCATCACCACACAGGTCCTCCAGCCATCATTAAAGGAGGAAAAGAAGGAACGGGAACACAACCCAAAGTGGTGGGGAGTGCAGGATTAGCCCTTTTGTTGCTAGCTCATTCTCCAACCAGATTAAGCTGCTTATGAAACTGTACTTTCAGCTGCAGAACATCCTAGCAGGATGAACATGTGGGGGCCCTTTCAAGGGAAGAAGAAAAAGCACAGAATGAACAGATATTTCTAGATATGCTCTGAAAAATCAGTAGAGAGCATATCTCCAAAGAAATGTTTTGGGAGAGAGAACTATATTATTCATTGAGTAGTCCATGAACTGCCACTTACAGTTTGTTGGGTTTGGGGTTTTTTTCTTCCCTAGAAAAAACACGTATTAGATTTTTGGCATCCCTTTACTGCTAGATCTACCCATGTTAAAAGAGAGTTGAAATTACCTGCATTATCCAAGTATCAGTGATAAAACATGGCACTAAACTATGCTTTATTGCTTTAAAATAGCTTTTTCAAAGGTGACAATCTGCAATTCTCTTGATTAAGGTGGACTGAAGTGGATATTTAACAAGTGATTATGAGATCTTCCTGACCAAATGTTTGACAAAACCAAGTGTAAAACAATATCCATTGCAACAAAAATCTTTATGAAAGTATCTCACATGGAACAAAAGCATAAACATGAATGACGAGTATACATCTCACACCTTGACAATAGATTTCTAGAAAAAAAAAAAATAATTCCAGTTTCGTGGAAAAGAAGAACTATTCCTAGCAGCAACAGAAAAATAAATATACCAAATGTATAGAAATGTTCTAGATCTCTCAAAGTCAAGCTTTTTGAGGAATTAAATTTAAGATGATTGAGCGAGCGTAAATTTTAGATCAAATTCTACAGTTCTGAGAACAGAAAGAGGCCCCTTCTAACACAAGGCTTGGCACCTTGGAGGGTACAAATCAATATGGCATGAATGTATAGATTGCAAAAATATACCTTGATGTTCTACTTGATGGCTGGTTTTGAACCTATTTATGAATCCACGATAATAAGTTAGAGTGCAAAAAAAGACACCTACAAAATCGTATCTGGAGGGAGACATTTAATTACAATTAAAAATCAATGACAAAAGATACACTTGTAGCTTCTAGAAACATAATTGTAAAATTAATCAGAGAAATCCTGCTACCCAACACAAAACAAAGTCAACAGACAGACCAAAAATAATTTAAATTATAATATTTGTCCCCCAGCTAGAAATAAGTATCTGGAAAGAGAAGATAATCTGACAAAAGCAGGAAAAGTTATGGACACAAAAGTTTTTTGGGTTTGGTTTTTTTTTTTTTTTTTTTTTTAAATATGATTCAGTTCATGAGGCTGCTGGAGCAGTATGTTTTACAAAGCAAATCTATCAATATCAGACAGACCAAGAGAGAGAAAGAGATTGGTAAATCTCAAAACTACTGATTACAAGGCAGGCATATTTTTGATAAACAAAATGGGCTGGTTTTCCATTTTCTCACTCTGCACTTCAAAAAGGAATTTAAATGCCATTCACATAATTGCTTGATCTACTTGACCTCTGCATGTGTCTGAAAAGCAGCACTGATAAAAATAAAAACTCTAAATTGCTCTTCCGAAAGAACCCAATACATCAATATTAATATTTTGTCACACAGTTACAGAGGTTTAGTGTTGCCAATGGTATGTAATGGGAAACAGCCTCACCTGCTGGTTTGAGGAGATACTATCAGGTGTCTATGCATAGCTTAATACTTCCGGGTTGGTTTGTTTCTTAGTTTTGTTTTTTCTCCATCTCTCCACTTACATCTCCCATACCTCACACAGCAAGATCTACAGGATTGGCATCTGGGTTTTTTTGCTGTTGCGCTATATAGCATGGCAGCAGCAAAAACATTTGCACACTCCTTGGATAATTCATTAAAAGGAGAAGCTCTGACTCTACTTTTTAGCTCCTGTTCATTCATATAGACAGACATGTCTAAAGAGATTGCTCAAAGACTCCCCATTATTTAGTTTTCAGCTTCTTGTAATTTTGCTGAAACTTCATAATCTTCTTATCAGATATTCCACAGGACTATTTGTTTCAAACAGAAGTATTTGAAGGAGATTTTTGCTATTTTTCTTTGTTTAAAAAGGTAATTTTAAAAACTTCTGAAAGAAGACTATTTAAAATATGCTGGTTTATCTCACTGAATGTTGAACGTTTTATTCACTGAACAATCATGGGGAATTTAGTGTAAAACTGTATGGGATAACGGCTCACCCTGAAGTTAAGGATCTATCTTTCACTGCCTTTTTAGTCTCAATAAGATTTTAAAAAATTAAAAATACCTAAACTTCTGCTAATGTACACATGTAATATTAACGTTGATGTGAGCTAACTTATGAGCCACTGACCTTGCAGTGTCAGTATACTTAAAACATTAATTTAAAAAAAACAAGTACAACAACAAAAAAACCCACCACAAAACCCCCAGCTAATTACATGTAGTCTTAAGACATCCCCTACTTCTTATCTGCTCTCAGAGATAAACCGCACTCGGGGTGCATTGACAGGCTGTGACAGCTCTTACACCCCCCCACCCCCCAAAGTTTAGGTGCAGCTCTGATGCAGCACAGCTGTGTGACTGTGGATCTGGCAGATCAGCCTGATAAGGTACAGCTGGGAGAAGCCCCACTTGGACCTCTGCTGCTGGCTCAGGTCCATGCCCCTGCTCCCAGCCAGGGAGCAAGCGAGAGCTGCTGCTTGGCAAAGGCAGGCTGGCCAGGAGCTGGGGTGACAGCAAGGCACAGCATTAAGGGGTGCAGTCCTACTGTACCTGAGGAAGAAAAGCAGAGCACATTTGGTGACAGCGACCAGGGATGGCCCAGGCTGGCGACTGCCAGGCCATCTGTAGTGACGAGGCAGTCCCAGGTCAGGAAATTAAGTCACAAGTGTACCTACAACCACACAGAATCACAGAATGGTTCAGGTTGGAAGGGACCTTAAAGATCATCCAGTTCCAATCCCCCTGCCCTGGGCAGGGACACCTCCCACCAGACCAGGCTGCTCAAAGCTCCATCCAGCCTGGTCTTGAACACTTCAGGGATGGAGCATCCACAACCTCCCTGGGCAACCTGTTCCACTGCCTCACCACCCTCACAGGAAAGAATTTCCTTCCTAATATCCAATCTAAATCTACCTTCTTTCAGTTTGAAGCCATTACCTCTCATCTTATCATTACACTCCCTGATAGAGTCCCTCCTCATCTTTCCTGTAGGCCCCCTTTAGGTACTGGAAGGCTGCCATAAGGTCTCCCCAGAGCCTTTCTCTTCTCCAGGCTGAACAACCCCAACTCTCTCCGCCTGTCCTCATAGCAGAGGTGCTCCAGCCCTCTGATCATCTTCATGGCCCTGTGCTGGACCAATCCATCATGTCTCTCCACTCCCTCCCTTCCTTCCTTGTTTCCAAACAACTGGTCATTACCTTTATTGCTGTTCTGTGTCTTATGCGCAGGTTTGCTTACTTGCCAAAGCCAAGAGATCCTATGCATAAGTATTTTCCGCATTCTTGTGTGGTCTGTTAGCCTCATATTCCCTGAGGACACTGGTCTAAAGTTAATAATACTTTCCAAACAAATAATTTAGTTTTGACAAAATTAAAGCTATAATGACTCTGTCATTATTCTATTACCTTGATTGCAGAAAATATTTTGAAAAACATGGGTCACTCCTGTTCTTAAATTACCTTGGCTTTACAGTTCCATACTTCCTTTAGACAAGACTGATCTCATTCATTTTCAAAGGGCTTATCAGTTCCAGTTTCTATCCAGACCAGAAAGCTCTGCATTCACTTGGCCCTTCTGAAAGTCAGGCCGCTATTTCATTGTCTATACTCAGACAGGGGACCTTAGATGCACAGGAAGAGGTTAAAAGTAGATGGAAATAAACAAAAGAAAAAACTTAAAATAGGAATAAGCATCAAGAACCAGAAGGCCTACCACCCCTCAAGGGTGAAAACTACACACTCCAGCTCCCTCTCTGAAATGCTTATACACCAATGCACACAGCATGGGGAATAAGCAGGAAGAGCTGGAGGTCTGTGTGCGGTCGCAGGACCACGATCTCATTGCAATTACTGAGATGTGGTGGGACAGCTCACATGACTGGAACGCTGTCATGGATGGCTATGCCCTTTTCAGGAAAGGCAGGCCAGTGAGGGAAGATGGAGGAGTTGCTCTTTATGTGAGAGAGCTTCTGGCATGTATCGAGCTCTCCCTGGGGGTGGATGAAGAGACCATTGAGAGCTTGTGGGTAAGGATTAAGAGGCAGGCTAATATGAGAGACACTGTTGCAGGTGCTTATTACAGGCCACCTGATCAGGATAGGGAAGCTGATGAGGCCTTCTACAGACAGATGAAAGTAGTCTCGCAATCACAGGCCCTGGTTCTCATGGGGGACTTCAATCACCCCAATACCTGCTGGGAAGGCTACACAGCCAGGCATGTACAGCCCAGGAGGTTCCTCCAGTGTATTGATGACAACTTTTTGACTCGGGTGGTGCAGAAGCCAACACGGAGAGGAGCACTCCTGGACCTAGTACTGACAAACAAAGAGGGACTGGTGGAGGACATTAAGGTTGGGAGCAGCCTTGGCTGTAGTGATGACAAGAAGATAGAGTTCAGGATCATGGGTAGTGTATGCACAGAACAACAAATAGGACTGCAACCATGGACTTCAGGAGAGCTAACTTTGACCTCTTCAAGAAACTGCTTGGAGAGATCCCATGCGCTAGGGCTCTGGGAGGTAGGGAGCTCAAGAGAGATGGCTGATATTCAAATACCACTTTCTCCAAGCTCAGGATTGGTGCATCCCTAGGAGCAGGAAGTCAGGCAAGGGAAGCAGGAGACCTGCATGGTTGAGTAGAGAGCTTCTGAAAAAGCTCAAGTGGAAGAAGAAAGTTTACAGCCCATGGAAGAAGGGACTGACCACTTGGGAAGATTTCAAGAATGCTGTCAGAGTATGCAGGGATAAAACGAGGAAAGCCAAGACCTCCTTGGAATTAAACCTGGCAAGGGATGTCAAGGTCAACAGGAAGGGTTTCTTCAAGTATATCGGAGGCAAAAGGAAAACTAGAGAAAATGCGGGCCCACTGTTGAATGAGACAGGAGCTATGGTGACAGAGGATGGAGAGAAGGTGGAGTTACTGAATGCCGCCTTTGCTTCGGTTTTTACTGCTCAGGCCAGCCCTCATGAGTCCCAGACTTTGGAGGTAACAGGGAAAGTCTGGACAACAGATGACTTCCCCTTGGTTGAGGAGGATCAAGTTAGAGACCAATTAACTAAACTGGATATCCACAGTCCATGGGTCCTGACAGGATGCACCCAAGAGTGCTGAGGGAGCTGGCAGAAGTCATTGCTGGGCCACTCTCCATCATCTTTGAAAGGTCCTGGAGAACAGGTGAGGTGCCTGAGGACTGGAGAAAAGCCAATGTCACTCCAGTCTTCAAAAAAGGGCAAGAAGGAAGACCCAGGAAACTACAGGCCAGTCAGCCTCACCTCCATCCCTGGAAAGATGATGGAACAACTTGTTCTGGGTGTCATCTCAAAAGCATGTGGCGGAAAAGAAAGCTATCGGAAGTAGTCAGCACAGATTCACCAAGGGGAGATCATGTCTGCCTAATCTGATAGCCTTCTACGATGGCAGAACCTTTCAAAGATGGAGAGTGACCCAGCAATGACACTATGAGCTCTGTCTTTCAACCAGTTTTCAGTCCACCCCACTGTCCATTCATCTAACCCATACTTCCTAAGCTTCCCTATGAGGATGCTGTAGGAGACCACGTTGAAAGCCTTGCTGAAGTCAAGGTAGACAACATACACTGCCCTCCCCTCATCTGTCCATCCAGTCCTGCATCTTTGATTCTAACAAATATTTACCTATGCAAAAAACTTACCTCTGCCAAAAGTAACCATTCTTCTGCCACCAATTTCCTAAAAAAATCATTCCAAACATGATGTCTAACATAAAAGAAGTGTTACTGATAAGTCATTTAAATTAAAAAAAAAAAATACACAGGAACCCTTTTATGTGAATGGGGAGTTTATATAATAGGTGAGAGAACAGACATTGACACACTGCTTTATTTGTTTTTATATGGAGAAATCCACAAAGGCACCAGGTGGATTACATAAAAATATTAACAACAGTCCCTTTTCCAAAAAGTATAAACAAAGACACAAACAATAGCTCCATCAGTAAAGCATGAAGGTAGGAAAAAAAAATTCCCCCAAGACTGTTAATCATTAAAAAGTAAGCTCAGCTTTGTCTCCCTATAAAATTGGCAACTACCCATAGATTTTGCATACAAGTTTTTCAGTTCCTCCATTTTCCTGTAGCCCAGTTTGTCAGAACACAGGATTATAGCCTGTAAATGGTAACCCTTTACATGTTCTATATAACAAACACTATCTCTCTAGGTGACAGACCTCTCATTCCTCTGAAACAGAGAAAACATTCAACAATTACTGAAAAACGTTGGTAGGACAAGGTAAGAGCCATCACTGATGCGACACACAGAGGAAAGAAGAATACTGGAAAACCCAGAAAAAGGTTTGATTACAACCACATGAATTCAGACACAAATACAGCACTTACAAATTTTGGGGGGATAGAGGGAGAGATAAGAGAAACTGAATGAATTTCACCCAAAAAGATAATCAAATGCCAATTAGACTTCAGCATATACTTGCAGGGAAAAGAAGTTAAAAATTGCAAACAAAGTGTGAAACAGGAGACAACTGTATTACAAAAAAAAAAGACTTACTGGGAAAAAGACCAAAGGATATATTTTAGGCCTACTAATTCACTGGCAGTTTTAAGTAAGAATAAAACTAGCTGTAGATACAGGCATATAGCTTAGATGCTGTTGCCAAAAATGGAATTCCAGCTTAATTTTTTTTTAGTTAGGTGTCTGAAGCAGTGGAAATAACATGCAGTTTATCACAGCAACATATTAAATAATTAGTTTATAGGCAACAAACCACACCAGGAGATACATTACTAGAAGAACAATAACCCAGCACTGCTACACAAAAAAAGGCAATCTTCATAAATATTGAAGTAATCACCAAAGGAAACAACTGCTGCAAAAAATGCAGATATTCTAAAACATACTAGCAGAGGGCATAGAAAAAATGTATAAGGCTTTTTAGGATGCTGTCTGATATGCTGCATATGTTACAGGTAACTTTTTTCAACAGCATTATTGTTTGCCACCCTTCCTTAGTTAACAAAGCTGATACCAGATCTCAATATTCTCAACTGTGAATCCTTGTGAAGTCATACTGGAACAGATAATTCTCTTTGCAAATGTAACTTCCAGGTAATTTAAAATACTATTGCTGCTAAGAACAGAATACAAAAGGTACATTGTGGTATGGCGTTACACTCACCAATCTGTTTCAAAAACAAAAGAGCTGTAATAAACTGGGAAAAAACGTCTCATCAAATCTCTTTTTAATCCAGTACTGGTTACTATTCTTATTCTTATGTTCGTTGTCAAGACATAGTGTCTGCCAATAAACAAGCATTAATCTCTTCATTTCATGCCGATGCAAAGGCTTAGCAAATTTAATGAGAAAAGATGATCTGAAGTACAGAGAAACCACAGAAAGGTGAAAAGGCGGAGAGGGCAACAAGAAGTTGTTTTTTATATGCTTTTCTTCCAATTTCTAGTCACATAAACTGAGATTGATACACAGCCTACTCTGGATCGCAACTAAAAAGAAGCCCTTTAACTTCAGCAAACTTTTGCTCCCAGGCTTATTTCAGTTTTCATTCCACAGAATAATCAACGATTAGTGGTTTAGACCACTTTTAGGAAGAGAATCAAAGTTAAAGGCTTGTGGAAAAAAAGACAGATATCTGTTTATTTTAGAAAATACACACAGCTTTCTCTGAATATACCATCAAGACATATGGCGCACACAGAGTTGTGACTCTCATAACATAGATAAACAACTTACTTTTCTGGTGAAGTGACTCACAGACAGAACAGCTAAGGTTTCAGCTACAATTAGGTCTTCATTTCATGCTTCAGAATCTAAAAGGATTTCCATGAAGCTAATACACAGGACTCAGTTAAATAGTGACAGTGCTCAAAATGTTCATTCAGGTCTGAGCCTAAAGGCTTTAAATGTTAAACATACGAGTAATTCTACTGACTTCTATAGAAGCAACAACTTTCTCTTACTTAAAATGTGTAGCATTGAGTCATTGAAAAAAAACCAAAATCAAAAAGAAATCTGAAGACAGTCAGAGATATCAGATAAACATCATTTAGTGAAAAGACTAATGATAAAATCAAGTGTTCCATAAATACAGCAGTTCATGATTCTGAATTAATTTTGTTCAGCAAAACCTCCATCCATCAAAATACCTAGTTCCACATTAAATGTGCAGCACTACTACCAAACTCAAGTACATATTTAGTCACTTTTGACTGAGGTCTTAGCATGCATACTTCAACCACTTGAAAAAATAGCTCACAATCCACATCAAAATATTAAACACATTTGGTTTCAGTATCAGTTCATCACACTGTGGGGCAAAAAGAACAAGCCAGCCCTCTACCACCACACTTGTACGTATTTTTCCTCCCCTGGAGGAAAAAGCCTTTGACAAAACCCTTGTATCAACCTTTAACATGCAGTCAAGTGAGATGTGCATTGGACAACCTCTGGTATATCCCAGAATAAAGGATCTGGATGAGTAATACGTTATTTCGAGACTAAATAAAATGTTATGTCATCATAATGTTAGAAGAATTCTGTTTTCATTTATACTTCTGCCACTTAAGAAATAGACTGTCTTCTTCCTAATAGCACATGATAATCCAAACTCACAGAATAAGAGAAGGCAAGTCTAAGGGTTGGCTTTTGCTGTAGTCCATTCCAAGAATATATAAAAGAATAAACCAGTATAATTTATATTCTTTTCCATCACTCCTGCATGTGTCTTTATGCAAATCTAACCCTCAGGTTGCACATTTGCCACACAAACATTCACATAACACCAGTTCAATGCTAAGGATGCTGTATAAATCATATGTAGGGGACTACTGCAAAGCGTCAATTGCATATTCATCTTATAAATATACACAGTTATTCAAATAGAATTGCACGTAAAGATGTTGTACACTAGGAATACTCATTAGTATTTTACTCACCTATATGCAGCATGTAAAATAAAAGTAAAGCAAATACTGTAATTTCTTAGTATTTGAGAATATTCATAAGTACTTGTAAATAACAGGCATGTCCTTTCCTCCTCAGAGCCCTGGTGAGTTCCATGTTGGCACTCAGTGTAAAATGAAGTAAGTTCAGTAGTCTGAAGATATGACCTTGCTTCTGGGCAGCATTGTCTTCTGACTACCTAGAACTAATGGAACAACCAGGGCTTGGTGTTCAGACAGTTTAAGAAGTACTTTCCGTTACAACCTGCCTTTTTCCTTATCATCCTTTGTTCATGCAGCAGACAATCCTGGGAATGGTACACAGAAGTAATACCAGTCATCTGAGACCAAAGTCATTAATGTCACCTGTGTTAAATGATCAATTTAACAACAGTTTGCATGACTGGGCTCTATGCAGCATCATCTCAAACATCATACTGCGGTCACAAAAACCCTATAGTAAAAATTGCTTTTTGAAGTTGATTGTAATTGTTCCTACTGAGCTACAAATAAAGTTCATAAGAGTTTATGCTATAGAAGGTTCATATTTGAAGCTACTGCATCACAGCATGTACAAAGACTGTACTTATACTTTTATACATTCATTTTTCTTTTAAAAAATGCGTTCCATATCAAAGATGAACTTTCATACTTGGCATATCTCCAGGATTACAAACTTATTTTTCTAAGCTTCTTTAGCATGAGAGGTTTGCTTGAAACATTATAGAACCATTTTGTGATATCATTTTTCTTTTTCCCACTAAAGCACAGCAGAATTATTTTATGAGGAGAGATGGTTGCACCTCTGTTTTTCAGTGACTCAAAACTGATTTGCTGTTTAATTTAACTGAACAGACGTTTATCTTCTTTTACAGTTTTTGTTTCTTTGGATTTTTAAGAACCACGGGGGAGAACAACCGATACTATACAGCTTCTTCTGCTGGCTATGCAAATATTACCATCAAAAAGTAACGATAAAGCCAAGTTTGTCACAAATCACAATTTAATTTGCATTCTCATTGCTTCCTGACACTTTTTAGAGATCTATTAGTCATACTGATTGCAATCGAGGGGCAGCTGAATCTCAAAGTGCAAAGTGACTCTCCCAAGCAGATGATTCTTTCATGCAATTCCATTTCAATTAAAATATACTGCCCCCCAAGAAGTTAACCAAATTACAAGCTAAAATCAGCTGTTTACTTCTCAGTGAAAATTTTACATAGCCTTATAATGGAAAGCAAAACATCACTTGTTATTACTGGAATAACTTCAGTCCCCAGCAAGCAAACAATGAAAGTAGATGGGCCTATTACTCTTATAACATAAAAGTTACCAAGAGCAATTCTGGTACCACAAGAAAAAAATAATTTATAAAAAGCATCAACCTTACTACTCAAGAACCAGAATGCCTCTATCAACCCAACAGTACAAGTCCTCCCACTCTGCCATGGCAATATGCGTCAGCCTGGAGGAATCGCACAAAGCCAAACTGATGAGCGATACAATGCTACACTGATACAACATAAGGCAGAAATTAAGATGCGATCAAAGTTCTGAGTCACACCACTTACCATACAAGTAAGAAAAAAAAAAAAGTGAAACAGAAAAAAGCCAGCATGCATGGATTATGAAGTAAAAAATCTGAAGGAAGCTAAAAACATGAAAGGATAAAATAGCTAAGTTAAAATAGCTACGAAAAACAGCTATGCAAAAGCAATGACCTTTTAAGATACATCAGCACAGAAATAGATTCTAGTACTAAAAAGATGAAGATGGTAAAATTGCTGAAGTGAGGCAAAAAGCTGTATGTGTTCAATAAATGCCACCTATCTGTATTTGATAATGCGGGTAACTTTGTACTACATGAGGATAATGAAATACTTCCAATATATTTATGACTAAAACAGACGTCATCAAGATAGTTTGTAGAATTTCATAAGGAAAAACATAAACACAAGGTCTAGAAAAATGCCCAAGAGAACTGCCTTAGGATATCTGTGTGACACCAACATTTATGTTCGATGCATGTGGGAATAACCAGAAAATTTCTCCAGAGTAGGCATCCCAATATATAAAAAAAAGTAACAACTAATAATTGCAGGAGAGTTAGAATACTTTTAGTCATGGATTAAATGTAAGAAGGAGGTTAATTAATGAAGTATTAACTCACTTCATAATAAGAAGTATAATTAAAAGGAAAACAATATCATTAATGCCAGTCAACATGGTTTTATAGAAGAGCTATTGTGTTAAACTCAGGTTTTATCCTTTGTGTGAGTAATTGCAAAAACACTATTTAGGCTTTTATAAGGCACTTCACCTAAAACATGCGGCACTCGAAACAAAATAACACAGTGAAAAATACATTAAGTGAATTAAAAACGAGTTAAGTAAAAGACCTCATATTTAGCCATTATGTCAGTACTAGAGCTAAAGTAATTTCACATTGTTCTCAGTGAAGTGAAAATCACACTACCATCAGTGCTGGTGGAATGGCAAATAGTGGTGGGAATGGCATGATCCGGATCGGTTGGTTCATTGCACTCATTTCTTGAGCACACATTCTCATGCACATATTAAAAAAACTGAATGAGCATTTGCAGAAAGCATATATGTAATTCCTAATTAAAAGAAAATTATTTATGCTCAGACTTTACGCTCAGACTTAAAAGGCTTAATATTTTTAATCATTTAAATAAAAAACAGACTTAATTGGATTGCAGTATAAAGTGCGTACAGGAGGCCATACTGAAAGACTCTTTGATCTTGAGGATAAAGAAATAAGGACACCAACGTTTAGAAATTAAACTTTAAAAACATACCAAATTCCCTATTTGAACTTACCTAACTCTAAAGATAACAGAATCTGAAACAAACACAGAGAGTACCCTTATCTCTTGAAGTTGTCAGGTCAAATCTATACACCTCTGTATTCTTTAATTGCAAATAATAAGTCAGGGGTGTGATATATAGCAATTGCAGTACATGAGGGGTCAGGCTATGTAAACTAGCAGGACCTTCTGTCTCATTTGAATTTTACAACTCGGAAAGACAAAGGTCTTTGCAGCAAGGCAAAGTTTTGGGGAAATGGGCAAATGTTTTTTCCTCCATGTATGTTTCTACCTTCAGCTTTACTTTTGCAAGAGTTAACCCATCCCCATACAAACAGGCACGTGAACAAACAAATATACCCTTCATCTACCTATTTTTACTTCTTCAAGGAGGCTGGCATGCAATAATTCTTCCTATAGAATCCAAGCCATTCTGTTGCAAGTCATGACTCATCAGATGCAGTCAGTTTTGTGTGACAAGTACATCATTTTAAATAGGATCAGTTTTGCATTCTGCCATTACAACAAACAAGCCAAACTCTTACCACCTTTCAGGGAAAATGCAAAGTTAATTTTATCTACTTCCTCCAAGTAACAGCCTCCCTAGCTTACTACCAAGTGCTCTATTCCCTCAGAACAACCTTTGTGTCTTTAGTAGGTCTTTGACTTTTTTTTTAAAGCAATTAAACGTAGTTCTAGATGTTGCAGACACATTACAGTGTTATTTACTTGCAGCCTGAGTATTTGCTTTAGTGGGTTTTCTTCAAGCTCCCCAGTCTCCTCCACCTGCTTGTCTGCAGAGAAGCTTCAATTCTACACCTGTTGCTTAAATTTGCGAAATGGAACTCGAATTACTCGTAACAGAAATATCCCATTCAGTGATAAGTATCAAATTTGCAGACAGCATAAGATACTTGAGACAAGATAGTATATAACACATGAAAAACTATTGAATACAGTAGGATTAATAAATAAAGAGCAACAGAATTCACCATGGCTGGGATTAATCCAGGGTCCTCGCTACTCTCTGTATGTCAGACCTCATCCAGTAGGTAGAAATCATATCCCATGTCCCAAGTCTTTAATTCCACTTTAAGTGCTTATGGCTATGTAAAATCCACTGTTAAGAACTTCATACTACATCTTTTCAGATAAGCTGTTAATGTAATCTGCAGCATGGCCAATTATCTTTCAAATGAAATTTAATCAGAGGGTATCTTACCCTTAGCAGATTTAAATTTATTCTGTTCAATTACTCACAAATGTGTCAAATATGTCCCTTAGAGGTCCTAAGGAAATAGAATTACCTGCACTGAGTATTTACCAGAGAAAAAAAAACCCACAACATTACTGTCTTCCAAAGAGAATAAAACATGAACTGATCTTATATAATAAAACAGGCAGTTTGCCACAAGACCTTTAACATCCATCTGTTAAAGTAACCCAGAAACTTATTCATTGGAGTGATAGATGAGAAACACATGATCATTTTCTACAAAGTTTTAATTACCAAGAAAATGGCACTATGCATTTTATTCAGATTAAACAAATACTACTAGACAAGCCTGCCTCCAAGACAGTAAGGCAAATAGCAACAGTTTTTTTTCCCCAACGCAAAGAAAGAAAAAAAAACCTCTTTATGCCAGCTGGAGTTCTACCCTTTCCAGTTTGCCCAGACTTGCCCCTTCCTTCGCTGTATGTTTTACCATGTTATTGACATAGTGCAAGATAGGTTTTTTTTTTTCTGACAAACACTAGACAAAGCTCCCTTTCATAAAGTACTCAACTGTGCATGAATACCAGGCTACCAAAAAAACCAGCAATGCTAAACACTGTGCAGATAGCTAGAATACAGACCACTGCTGCTTAGAATAAGAATCACAATATCCGTAAATTGAATCCTTTAGTAGAATATCAATACTGCATGCAAACTACCAACGCAAAGTTTTGTTATTACATCAAATCCACTGTATTTGATCATTTTACTAAACTTGTACCCAACTGGTATTAGAGACGCTGACAAAATGAGAAGTGACTCAATGTCAGAAATGGGAAGGTTTTTGCCTTCCTGAAGAGTGATGGTAGTTACATAGTACTGATAATCAGTATTTCAGTCCAGCTTCCTAGATGGTTTTAAGTTGTAGTTTTAAACACAAACTCCATCTCCTGATGAACTCAAGCATTTTTTGCAATATATCAACTGTTAAAAGAGTACGTTTGCTGTCATTCAGTTTGACATGGCACGCATTTAAAAAAAAAACCAAAAAGCAAAAACAAACAACAAACAAAACCCAAACCACGCAGCTCTACACAGACTATTCAGCTCTACTCTGGCACACAGCCAGCAAGCTTTACTGAAACTAAGCATTTTGTGATCTGAAATAAAGATGAATGCTCAAAGCTACAGCCTTCTAGCTGTAAAGCTATCTGTGATGATCAGAAATAGCTAGAGGAAGCTTTGAGAGCAACGTGAAAAGCCTCGGGGGGAGGGATGGGGGAAACAAAAAAAAAAAAAACAAAAACAAAAAGTCAAAAGCAGTTTGAACAAGTCTTTATTGTTCTACTCCAAAAAGTAGAAGTAACAAAACAAACTAATTCCCCAATTCTTTTTGTCAAAATATTGGGGCATGATGGAAGCCAGCCCTCCAATAAATGTATGCTTTGAAAAAGGAAAAAAATAACTTATTTTTGTGATTTGTGCTTCGCAGCCAAACTTGAATGACCCTGAGAGAAGTCTGTGCAGACAAGTCACTGGAAAGATTTAAGTGCAGCTTGTTAGATCTGTTTCCCCACCCCCTTCATGTTATTGCTCTGCAAACTGAGGAATGTTTTAGCAAGTTTTAATCTTGACTAAAATCCATCATAAAAAGAGTGCTACAATATTGCTTTTTTATTACAAATAGCCAAAACTTCTTTGGAAATATAAATGTGTAAAACAATCAACTGACTGTACAGTGCATTTACAAGTACACGATCCAGAAAGTAACATGCAGTGTAAAGAACTGCTTTATACATTAGCCCTTGGCCACAGAAAGCTTGGCAGTACTACTACACCTTTAGTGACTATAGGGTGAAAAAAAAAAAGTAATTAAAACCCAAAAAATCTCAGTTACATCTAAATTTACTACGAGATTAGGATACATACATCATTGTACAAGGAATAGAAATTTTTAACTAGACACTGTCATCATGCTGTAATTCTTGGAAGGGCTGGCTCTGCCGATTCTCCACTGCTCCTTACAGCTGGTCCTGCTCTCCAGCGGCTTGGTCGTCTTCCCACCGGGCTGGGGACTTTCGTAAAGGACGCAGATGGACCCATCTTCGCCTATGCGATACGACACCTCGAAAGGGTCGACCCAAAGAGTTAATTCGCTGGGCAGGAGCTGGAAGAGCCTCTCGTGGCTCAGTCCGATCATCCCCGCCGCCTTTCCTATCAAGGGGTCCATCTGATGGTTGATCCTAATGCACCGGTACCCGGAGCCCTTGGAGGGCAGCAGGGGGAACCAGTGGTGCTTGTAGTGCTCTGCGGGAGGGAACAAAGAGGAGCTTCACCGCGGTGCCGCCGGGCCAGGGATGGGATGGGATGGGATGTGAGCCCCCCACCCCGCCGCCCCGCTCACCCCGCAGCGCCTCCTGCAGGCACTCCCTGAAGCACCGCAGCTGCTCCTCGCCGATACCCCCGGCGGCCCGCAGGAGGCGGGTGACGAACGTCGCCGCCGTGGAGATCTCGGTCCTCATGGCCGCCCCGGACGGAGGGCACCGCACCGCCGCGGCCGCCCCGGCCCGCCGCCAGCCCCGCCGCCACCGCCCCGCCCCGCGGCTCCAGCCAATGGTGGCGCCGCGCAACAGCCGCGTCACACGGCGGCACCCCGCCCCTGGGCCCCCATTGGCGGCGGCGGGCGCGGGCGGGGCTGGCGCAGCGAGCACAGGCGGCCATTGGGCCGCGCCGTGTTTGTTTTGTTGGCGGAGGGGCGGGGCCATCGCAGAGACCCCTCCGTCAGCGACAGCGCCCCTAGCAGACGTGGCGGCTGCGCGCCTCCGCCCCTCCTCAACACCCGAGACGGGCGAAGTTTATGAACATCTCAACGACTGTTTCCAGACGTGCGGCCCCAGGGCCAAAGTGCTCTCACAGGGCAAGGCAGCAGAGAGCCTTTAGCGACATCCCCGCCTCGTTTAGCCAAGCACAAAAACAGCTTTCGGGAAGAATGACGCAAAACTACAGGTTATTCTTAGGAAAAGAGGTGGTCCAGAAAGCACCGTTTGTTTTTCTTTTTTTCTCCGAAAGCCTGTTGAGCTGCAGGTGGTTGGGAATTCGGCACACTTGGTAGTAAGTGCAGGAGTTCGGTAAAATGAGTGAATCACGGAGTGAAATTTGTCATTGGATGCCCTACAGTTCTGCATTGCATCTTAAGCGTGGTACCAGCCTGGAAAGATTTTTTGTTAGAAATAAATACAAGCCTAATGCTTATTTGAGCATAAGAAGAGTGGTATGCACGCTGCCCGAGCACCCAGCCTCTGCCCTGGCCCCGTGGGTCACACAAATGGCTGGACTGGGAGCTGTATTTCTGCGGGGCAGAAAGGTCTGAGCTGTGGAAACCCTTGGTTGAACAGTCTGGGCTGGCACAAACTTCGTATCATTCTGATAAACAAAGTACACTGCTTGTTTGAGACAAGAAACTTTGCTGATGACTCATTAGCATCATCTCTGCTGAACCGCCAAGTGTGAAGAATAACCACAGTTCATCCCTTTACAATAAAAGCATTGTCTTGACAACAGTTGTCCCGGGCAAGTTGGTTTGCCCCACAGCTCCAAACCAATAGTTCTGCCCATGTCCCAGTAACTGGCTTCCTCCACGCTGCCGCCGAGCATCAGCTGAGTTTCACCACAGTGTCTATGGTGACACAGCTATGACCTCCCCACCCTCAGTGCAGCAATAAGATTCTTCAGCTATTTTAAAGTTTTTAAAAAGTCCTCTGAGTTTACAAAAAGGTCTCTCTCTAGCCAAAAAAATAAACACAAACTTTTTTTCCCCGCCAACCTTGAAGTGCTGTTCACAAGGGATTCCTCCCAACAATTTTTCGAAGAACAATGACTAAGGTCAGGAGTTTATCACAGGACAGCCTGCAGTCATAACTCAACACACTTCACAAAAGCAGTTTTCTTTCAAAAGCTCACACAATGCTCCAACCATTTTTTTCTCTTCCTTGCCTTATTTAAATACATCCTCTCCCTTCACTGGTTTTGTGTATTAAACCTACTTTGGAGCCCTTTAGGGGGACCTCACCTTTAAGGAAGCTAAATAATATCTTTGTTTTCCCAACTGCACACCTTAATCCTTATCCCCGTTCTTGCCTATCAGCCTTAAGAACCTGACATCCTCTAGTTCATCAGCTGCAAAACCCATACCCAGGGAGTTAAGAGGAGAAAAAAAAAAACTCCATCCGTAGACCTTTAAAAATTAGATCCAGTTTTACAGCTATTTAGAGATTACCAGCTAATATTCACTCAACAACAGAACTATGAAGAAAAAAAAGTCAGGCTAGTGTTTCAGTTGTTGCTAGCAACCAGTTTAACACAGGCTGAGAATTTACAGGATCTTTCCCCAAACCTCTGTCCCTTTAATCTAAGGGCCAGAAATCAGCAAGGCTGTAATTACAGGGGGACAGAGGAACAGCCCATCACAGAGCCAAACCTCACCCAGCACAGGAGGAGTTCACAGGTGGAATGCCCAGTTAACCTGCAGTAGCAGGACAGGCAGTTTGTTCATTAAGCTATCAGGGAATTACAGTTTACTCCCAACAGTTTATTTTTGCTAGATTCTGACACCTGATGTGTTGAAACAGTCAAACTGAAGTATCATTACATTTACCATTAAAACTTCTTCGACTCATTCTGTTTGTAGAAAGTCTACTTCAAGAAAGCAAGTTCCTCTCCAACTTGGACAAAATTATTTGTAACAGTATGACAACAATAGAACTCATGTAGTGCCTCCTTACTTGACGTTACTCAATTAAGATTAAGACTTCTTGCCCTCCCTTTCCTCTAATAGCAAGCAACAGGACCAAGACAGAAGGACCAAGAACCTCAAAAGACAAAACTATAGACATTTGTCCAAAACTCAGATGCTATCACCTAGTTTGACAGCCCAACTTCACAACTTAGCTAAAGTATAATTCTGTATGCCATTCTATAGCCTAGCCAAAGGTATTTTAATCAAAGAAAAAAAAAAAATCTTTTTACCTCCTCTTCAAGAAGAGACAGTGGTTTTCTGTGCTTCCTCAGCTGTTAGCTCTAGACCACCTCCTCTCCTAATCAAGTCTCAGATCTGGATCAAGATGCTATTTTATTAGAACAAGTTTTCACTGAAGTCCAGTTTGCATTTCAGTACCTCAAACTTTAGAAGTTAAGCTAAAAAAATTAATCTTGCTGGTACCTGGACCTATCAGTCACCCAGTTACTTCAGTCTTGTTTTATTCAGTGTTTTGAGAATTAGAACACAAATCCCAACTCTCCAGCTTTGGAGACTTCACTAGTAAAGCCATGCAGGTACACATGGAGTGCATCACCCTACATTTGGGCAGGCACAATCATCACTTGCTAGTTTAAGTTACATGACAGCAATAAAAAAAAAGTAAGGCTGCATTATCTGTTACTTCATCTAGATATTTGATCTATTCTGGCACAACAAAATTTTACAATTGGTTTAAGACAAGCTCTAGGTTTATTCTGCACGTTCTGCTGGGTACTTATCCCAAATGCTTCCCCACCTTATTTACACCCCTTCCATTTGTGAAATACAGACTTCCCCTACCATATCTATGCTGCATGACTTCAAAGCTTCTAACACCCTGATAGCACTATCACAAATGCAGTGAGACAGCTACTCATTTCCAGATTCATTGAAATAATGGACAAAGAAACAACATTTACATTGAAGCTATGAAACTCTTACTAGTCTTCAGAATAAACATAACATTACTGTTAACAGCATTAAGAACTGTACAAAACCAGACATACATTATTAAACTTCATGCTTAATTATGCTAAAAAGTGTCCCCCTCCTAAGCTGCATGTGCCCATATGAGCATACACACAAATTCCCAATTATATACAGTCTGATTTTACTGTATGTCAGTCAGACAAGGTTCTACTACAGTCAGGACAGTTAAGGGATCTGGTTTTGACTTGCTTGTGAGAAACTTAAGTAAAGATGAGAGTAGAAATGCTTTCTATACAAGCAAATGAAAGGCAGTTAAAAATACTGCAAGAGTAAAAAGTCAATGTTATAACAGTGCTAGCCCAGATTAATGGTCACTATATTGAGGTCTGGCACCTGTACCCACTAGTCCTAAGTAGAACATTCAATTGAAATAAAAAGGTAAGAAGGTTTGCCTATAAAAAAAGTAAAAAGATGCCACAGTTGTCAGGTAATGTTAAAGTCACACTTTGATTTCCTGCACTCTCCTCAGTGTTTCACATTTAAGGCTCAAAGTAAGCAAGCCACAGGAAGACAAAAAGCAATCAGCAGATATCATAGAATCATTTAGGTTGGAAAAGACCCTTAGGGTCATCAAGTCCAACCATCAACCCCACTCTACAAAGTTCTCCCCTACACCATATCCCCCAACACCACATCTAAATGACTCTTAAACACATTCAGGGATGGTGACTCCACCACCTCCCTGGGCAGCCTGTTCCAGTGTCTGACCACTCTTTCTGTGAAGAATTTTTTCCTGATGTCCAGTCTAAACCTAGCCTGTTGCAGCTTGACTAAACTCACCCTGTTGCAGCTTGAACTGAATATGTAACTATTTGACTTATAGTTACTTATATGTAACTATTTGAATTATATATTTGACTCCCTGCCAGAAAGTAGTTCCTTAGGCAGCAGTATTTTAAACAAACTGTGGTAAGGGTTCATCAAGAAATTAGTTATTTGCCAAATATTGAGCTAACCATTTTTATGAACAGGCTGTTTTAGAGAGTACCCATCACTGGAGATGGCAATTAAACAATTTGGAAACACTGTACCAGCACAACTGAGCAGCAGACATTGATACATGTTATTTTTCATTTTGAAACAAATTTTAAGTACTCATACACAGAGGAAAAAGCCCAAAAGCTTCTAGGTTTGGGGTTTCTCCCTTTTTCTGGAAGATTTCTATGGCTTGAGAGTCGAGAAGCCTCATCACACAGACACCAGATGCAGGTAAATTACCACTACTGTTGAGAACTGTTAGGATTAATAGCCTTGCTTAGCACTAGAGAGTAAAGTAGTTGAAACCTTAGGCTACGAGAGCTGACCAGGTGTAAACTTTTTGATAAAACTAACGTTCATCTTCTTTGAACAAGAACCTAGGGCAAGCCCTGTTGAGATTGCAGCCATGTAATTCCTAACATAGACTAGGTAGCAGCTGCATAATTCCTACAACCACCACCACACATATAACCTACTTTCACATAGAATTTTTTTAGCTCATTAACTCAGACTTACTTTGCTGTTATTCTGTTTATCTGCAAGTCTTTAGCAGGAACACCTGGAGTAGAGGAAAACAGAGTCAGTATCTTTATTGTTAAACTGTTTAACACTTCTTAAAAAAGAAAGTGTGTGCAAGTATTCCGTTATTCCATTTGTCCTTAACTTCAGCTAGATGAAAAGGAGAAAGTAAAACTGCAGCTATATCACTTATACAGTGTATTATTATTTAAAAGAGTAGCAATAATAAAAAATAGTAGCAATAATGATAGCACAAGCCTATTTGTTTATAAAAAAAAGCAGCATTAAGACCAAGTAAAGTCTAAATAAAGCTCTTTTTAGGTTACTTAAATTAAGCTCTCAATACACGTCTCTACAAACAGACAGCTGAAACAGACCACTATAACGTGCAAGAAGAGGTTTTAAACAAAACAATCAGTTTTGGTTTTACTCTGTCTAGTAGAGACATCTCTCCCTAAGCATAATCAAATAAAACTATTCTTAAAAGTAAGAACTATGTTTCCTTTAGCACTACACTACAAAGCATTATGTTATCATTCCCACTGCAGGGAAAAAAAAAAAGAATTTCCAACAAAAATAACTACCTTCAATGGTTTAAGCATCAAATCCCTCCATAATTTCTCCAGTTTGATATACTAATTAATAAATCAAAACTTCTTAGAGAAACAAAATCTTAAGCCAGTACCTCAGAACCAAAGCAATACAAGCATTCTCCCCCCCCCCCCCGACTGCCCCTTTTTTATGTGCCTATACTGACTAAATGCAGCTGCCCTGCCTGCTTAAGTTCAGAGGGACCAGCTGCTGTCACTTTAGCAGAGAAGCTGGGATGCAACAGCACAGATGAGGACACTCACCCTAAGGGCTTTCTTTGGGCCTTACTGGCTGATCATAGGCTGCTGCTTATGCCAGAACAGTGCATAGACAAAGCAAACAACAATCTAGCGATAAGTTTGCTGCACATAAAGGGAAATAGAGAAATGAACAAGAGAAAACAGAATTCTCCAATAGCATTGGAAACACATCATACAGTGCTTCTCACTTAAAGATCACCAAGTGATTTGGAAACTGACTTATAGCACTGAAAATTGTTAATAACCCCCTTTTAAAAATGTGCTGCGAGACCATTGCCTAGTCTACACTTAAAAAGCTTATCAACATAGCTGTGACCTCACACCCACCTAAGTTATACAGAGCTTACATCTGCTAGAAAGTGTATTTTTCAATCCACTTTATACAGCTTTTAAAAACAGACTAAGATATGATCACAAAAGCAACTTAGTGTCAGTAAATTAATAGCAGGTTTTTAGTACAGAATTTTTGCAAATATTGCACTTCCCTCACACTCTTATCTCTTACTGGTCCCACTTCACTGGAAAAGAAAAACCCATGAAAATAAGCTATTTAAGATCCCATTTTCTTTGCTAAAGCATCTAAATGTTTAACCAGTAAGCAACATGGCTGCCAATGATTTAGCAGAGTGAGTGAAAAATTACTCTGATTACTACTTTTGCAACGATACTAATGAGGGCAAATATTACAGGGCAAAGTGTCCTTATTTTTTTTAATGGGCTGTTCTACAGACTTAAGTATTAGATTAGGACTACAATTAAAAAAAAATAATAGGACCAACTTTGAGGATATAACACCACTTTGAGTCTGCAGTAGAAAATCAGAGTGCTTTCCGGCCTTCACAAGCATTAGGAGTTGGTTGAGTAAAAATAATTTAATTTCCTTTCCTCACAGCCTTGTGTCTCATATTCTGGTGGGGTACAAGCAAAACCACCACTGCATGTTTGTAGCCTTATGTTCCTCTGCAGCCACTGTTACCTGAAATAAAAGCCCTCGAAAGCAAAACTAGTTTAGAGAGGAGATACTGCTTTATTCAACTTCATGTGCGAGGGGAAAAACCCACAAATCTAGCACACCTTACCAGGGATATTCACCCATTATTTATACACAAAATATTCTCATAATTCCACCTACCTAATACATAACTCCACCTAGGCTTACATATTCATTAGGGTGACCAAATAGTCTTTTTGCACATGCGTATCAAACTTTGCTGCATCGGCAAAACACTTCTGCGCAAGCATGAGTGTCTTGGTGGTCGTTTGCGTAAGGAGACCCTTCCTCACATTATCCTTTTAAGGTATTGAGTCATCTCAGGACACTAAAAATTTGATGTAAATTTGCCAACTTCTTGAAGATAATAAGGATGTTCTTTGAAGTAGCCATAACTCTATCCTAATTGGTATAGGAGTGCATACTTGACATATAGAAGAACCTTGAAGTGATTAACTACTTCTTGTTATTCCAGTGATGGTGGAATAACTACTATTATTGTGATTAACTACTTCTGATTGTCTCCTCATTAACACTATCTGTAACATCAGCTCAGTGAGTAACTATTTTTACACAGTAAGAAGGTCAGTAATTAGCTATTTTCTCACACAGTAAGAAGGTTATTAAGAAACAATTATTTCAGAAACAAAGCAGAGGCCTGTCTTTGGTAACACCACCACAGGGTGTCCTCACAGAGAGAGGACTGAGAAGACAAAATGTCTCACTCGGACAGCAGCTGGGATCCGTATTTGCACTAACTATGGGTATGGCTTCTCTGTGAGCCTGGGCCAGCGAGGCTGGAGCACTCTCTGTAAGCCTCCGGGAGAGGTGAGGGCAGCCAGGGTGGCCCCACCTGAGGGCTGGCAGTGCCATGACAGCGCAGTGCCACAGTGGCCGTGCGTCACTGCCGCCCTCCAGCACCGGGCCTGGCGCCAGCCTGCCACCGCAAAGCTGAGGGCACCGCCATGGCCAAGCTGCAGGACAGGCCGGCACGCGGTGCGGCCCCCTGCTGGGTTTGCACGCCATGACGTCACCAGGTACTGCTCATGACACCACCGACCTGTCACTGCGGCCCTGCTGAGGCCTGGCCGCCTCGTGTGGCCGCAGCCCGCCCAGGTGCCACAGCCCAGCGCCTGCCGTCACACCCCCTCACCGCGACGCGCTGTGACATCAGGGCCTGACGTCAGCAGCCCTTCACCTCACACCGCTGGCGGGACGGCATGAGCCTTCCCACCGCCCTCAGCCACCCCGCTCGCGCACGGCTCGGGCCAATCAGCGAGGCGCTTGCAGCGCGGGAAGCCGCGGACCAATCGTGGAGCCGCTTACAGCCAGCCTGCGCTGTGTCTGACCCTCGGGGGCCGCCGTAGGTCGGCCGTCTGTTTCTTGATTGGTCCGAGGGAAAGCCCTGCCCGCCGGTGATTGGTGGGCGGCGCGGCGAGGGTGTGTCCCGGTCGGCGGGTCCGTCAGGGGTTGCGGGTGCACGCCATGGCGGCGCAGCCCTCGCCGGGGCCGCGAAAGCGGAGCGGGCCGGCGCTGGGTGGGGTGGGCCGGGCCGGGGCCGCGCTTCCGACCGCCCTGGAGAACGGTTTCCCGCCCCACAAGCGCCCCAAGAGCGGGGGGGTGGCCGGGCCGTGGCCCGATCCCGATCCCGGGGACCCCTTCGGCGACAGCGACGACTTCACGGCGGACGACCTGGAGGAGATCGAGATCCTGGCCTCGCAGGCCCTGTCGCAGGAGCGGGCCGACGGCCTCCCCAGGCAGGCGTGGGGCGGCCTGGGAGCGGGCGGCGGCGAGCGGCGGGCGGTGGCGGGGCCGGCCCGGGGCAGAGCCCCTGTCGCGGGGCGGGAGGCGAAAGGTCGGTGTGCCGGCGGGGCAGGAGAGGCGCCGGTGGCCTCAGTGACGCCTCCGAAACGCGTGAAATTAAACAAACCAGGCTCACGAACGTGCTGCAAGTTTCGTGCACATTGCTACCAGTTGTGGTTTTTCCCAAGCCATCAACTATAGTTAGTAAATGTGCAGTATCTCTCTTATTAACAGGTGGTTTTCAGGTTTACCTTGAAAAAGCATACTGGGGTTTGCTCGTTATTAAAGTACAGAGGGTTTAAATCCTCTCCAAATGTGTTTTAGCAGCGCTAATGTTTGTAATCTCTCCAAGTCAAAAAGTTGTCAGCTAACCCTCGTTTGTGCAGGGTGCAGTAAAATTATCTTGGAGGAAATGCTTGCGCTTGCTGCGGGTCACCTTACTGTTTTAAGACACTAGAAACGTTTGGGGGGAGGGTTTTCTTCTCTGTTTTAAGGATTGGTGCACAAGCTCTGAAAAAGTTACTGTGGTGATTGGATGCATGTGATTTCCCTGTCTGTACTGACAGTATTAAGATATTCAGACATACGTAATGGCAAATAAGAAAATCTTGATGTTAAGTCATCAGTGATGTACATAGGTCACCCGTGCTTCAGAACAGATCTTGTCTTTTTTACGGACTAGGAAGCAGTACAGAAGATAGTACAGACAAAAGTCTGATGAGAGATGCGTTCCAGTTTGAAGTACTACAGGCACAGCATGAAGAAATTAAACAGAAGGTTAGCAATATCTTGCCACCCCCCCCCGCCCCTGGCAAATAGCACATCTTTTGTTAGAGCTAACTGAAAAGTGGTATAAGTTTGGTTCCAAGTATTTCATTCTAATCAAGTTGATCTTTGAAATCCATGAATCTATTAAAAGCATCATACTGGAAACGGCTCCAGTAATACTAAGAGTGAGAGTGATATTTGGTCATTTCAGATTAGTAAAGGCTAATTTGTCAATTTTACTTGTTTCCTATCAAACTGATTCTCCTCTGTCCTGTCAGCAAAAGTTGGTTTGTGCAACTTAAAGATTTGAGAAACTTTCAAGCTGTGTGATGTTACTTTACCTTCTGATGATCCCTTTTGGAAAGCTACTAGGGGAACAAATAAATAGATGCGGAAAAGTAAGAAGGTAGAAATGCCTGTACTGTGTCCATCCTTTCTTTGGCTGACAGCTTAGGAAGAATATAAGACTTGAGCAAGTTCATGATGATATTTTACCAGAATAGTCTTTTAGCCTCTTGTAAAATTGCATGTAGGTACTTCCTGATCCAGAAATATTATACATGTATTTAATGTTCTATAGTGTATTTTTAAAAATGCTTGTGTATTTGGTTCTGGGTACTTTTTAGTGTGAAAGAGGTCTGCAGCTTAACAACACATTGTGTCAGGAAATTTCTTCTTTGATTTTATTTTGAACTTTTCCCCTACTGATGTTCAGCAGATGGGTCCTGGCTGTTAGGAGGGGTAGTGAACAAGGAGTAACTTGTGCATAGCACTCACACCTCGGTGGACCTTTGTTTCCTCACAGTTGTGCTTTCTTCCAGACAGGAGGGTCCTACCCTATTTACCTTTCTCTCATCACCCTTCCCTCTGTTCTCTGCGTCTTTTCCATTTCTACTATATCCTTCTTCATTGGGAACGCTTCTACCTGTACACCCATGTTCAACGTGGGGGTAAACCATAGTTTTACATATTGGTATAGAGGCGTCTTTCCACTTTTTTCTCCATGCTTTTCTGAATAACTCATTCTGTTATCTCCAAAGTCTTGTCTCCGAGTGGTGATGGCTGTTCAGAGAGATTTGTGAAGATACTGCCTGGGTGGTGGTAGTGTGTCTTAGGACAGCATGCTTGTTGGCTACCATGCTAGATGAAATATTGGCATTAAATTATCATTGTTATCGTCCAAACAATGAACAAATTATTGATGTGTGAGTAGAAGGCATTTCAAAGAAAGAACATAATCACAGAGAAAAGGAAAGAGAAGAATGGTCTCTGGCAGATACCAGGATGGTATATGAGGATGTGCCTTTGCTGTCATTTTATAATTCTGTTAGAGAAAACACTAGCTGAGCCTGATTTAATCAGAAAAACATTAGAAGCAACATTGCAGAATTTCTGAACTGAATTACAGGAGCATTTTTCTCCCCTGGAAGTATAAATATACCTGATTTTCAACCACATAATGTTATAAATACCTACTTTTGGTTATATACATCCTTTAACGGGATCCATCTGTTTGCAGCTGAAAAAAATGCAGGATGAAATTCTCACTAAAAATGGAGAAATTAAAATTTTGCGTGACTCAATGCAACAGATGGAGTATGCTATGGAGGAACAGAAAAGATCATACATGCTATTGGAACAGCAAAAATGTCAGACTTTAAGTGAAAAAGAAAAAGAGTTCTCCAAAAAGGTTTGTAAATATGTTGATTACCTGCAATCACATGCAGAAGCTAGTTTTATGATGTAATGATGTCACAGACCATCTAGTCAAGGAAGAATATTTGTGTGACGTTTCCAAACAATGTAGGCTTTTATTTTCTTACCTAGAAGAAAGCATTTGTAAGAACTTGCTGAGGGCTTTCTTTGGCCAGAATAAAAGAGTAAAATTCAGGTGGTAAAGAGTTTCATTTACTTGTTGCTTTTTTTTTTAAGCAATCATTAAAATAGGAATGTATTTTAAAATGGGAAAAAGCAACAGAATGTGCTTTATGACTCTGATCAGATTGCTATTCCTGTTGCAGTCATCTTTCTGAAAGCCCTGAAGAGGACAGTGGCTGCTTTTGTCCTGTTTACTCTGCTGTTAACGGCCTCACTGTAGTCGTGCTCTGCGTGGCACTTGGTCTGTCTTAACAAGCCATATGCTTCTTGCCTGAAATTTTGACACTTGGTTCTAAGATAGTATTAATTGGACTAGCATACATAAAAATGGAGATCTTATGCAGAGTTCACAGTAAGTAGATGGTAACCTTGAAACCTTATGGTAATTCTAGTTGCTCTGCAGTTGTAACACCTCTAAATTATTCAGTAACAGTAAAACTGTCTTTTTAATTCCTCTTTCAGTTACTGTCATTACAGTCAGAGTTGCAGTTTAAAGATGCGGAAATGAATGAATTAAGAACGCGACTTCAGAACTGTGAAAGAAATAAACATGTTACTCAGATGGTTTTAACACCAAGGTGGGAGGTTTGGAAAATGAATTTGTGTTCCTTTTAACAATATGCATGCTTATACTATTAAAGAGGTTTTCTTTTTTGAGGTAACTCTTAGTTCTGTTTTCTTTAAAAAATACAACCAAAAAAGTCTGTTGACCTCTATGGAATTTGCTCAAAAAGAGCCTTCATTGCATCTGTGACAGAAATGCAAAGAGTTTATATTGAAGTACCTTTAAAACATCGATGTAAATCGATCCTTGTTTATTGTTTAATAAAATAATTACAAAATAAATATTGATTCATCTAAGGGTTTGATTTTTATTTTAGCCCTAAAAAGAATTTTGCAATACAAGTGAAATCGGAAGGATGTTCTCCACAGCCTGGAAGAAGATCTTTTCCTACAAAGGAATCCTTCAATGCTGAAATGTCCAGTAGACCATTGTGTTCTCCAGGGAATTTGATTGCCTCGACTACTTCAATCAAAGAAGGTAAACCCATATACAACTTGTGACATTTTTAGCTGCATAGGAACGTTCTGCCTTAGATAAGGCTTTTTGTACCATGTCACTGAACAGTTTCAATAAGCTCACTGTAGAGAAAACCAAGTATTTGTTTTATTTTGTTTTTGATTAAATTTCTATTGGCATTAAATAGCTGTGACTGAAATTTGCACCAAGATCATTTTAATTCACACCTTGGTAATGTCTATATGCCAAATGCCAGGATGTCAACGATGAAGTGGCTGTTGGCCCAAATGAAAAACTTTCATTTAACATGTGATGGATGAAAATATTCAAATTGTTAATCTGCCTTACTATTGAATAAAGAAGAACAGGAAATAATTTGCCTATTTCTTGAATTGGTCTGCTAGTCAGCTAATGCATTTTTTGTATTTTTGTGGTTTTGGCTTTAAAGCTGGCCTTTTGGGGGATTTTATTTTAAAGTGTACATATTTAGCTGTATCAAAAGAAGCAACTGCAACAACATACTCATTTCTTCTCTTCTGTATAGGGCAGTAATTCTCACTAAATTGTGTCTTGAAATTCATTGAGTAAGTCTTAGGAAATGAATATATGCGTGTATTTGAAGATTGCTATAATACGAAACAAAAATGGTGTTGTTTTATAGTAGCTGACTGCCATGTTTCCAATAGGAAATAACAAATGGAAGAAATTTGTGTATCATCAACTGATCCTTTCAGGAAGAGTCATGAAAAATCTGTGATGTTACTGTCAGTTACAGTATTCAATCTGAAACTGTAGGGGCAGTATGAACTCTGTCAAAAAGAAAAATACAGTAGCCTTAAAGCATTAGTATTGCTATTTTTTCAGCCTCCTGACTGTTCGTTATGGTAACAACACTCAATATGCCTGTTTGTTTGAAAAATACACTTGATTATTTCCCTTCTGAACCCTGCAAAGCTTTTGGCTTCGGTTTGGCTAGTAATTTTGACATATATAGATGACTGAAAGATTATGAAATACTCAATTTCTCTTTATTTTTGTTAAGAATTTTATGTTGATTTTTAACTAACATATAAATCTCTGCTAGTAGTGGGAATTCGACTTAAGGTATTATTTATTTCAAAAAGAAAAGTGGAGAGCAATAGCCCTGAACAATCTGTGGAATATTTGACAGTAAAGGTGAAATTTTATTTGCTTTTCTAATTTATTTTGAGGAGCAATTCTACTTGCATCGTAGGTCTTAACTGGTGTTTGACATATCTGAGTTATACAAGACAGATATATTTTCTGGCCTATTGTCTGTTTACCTACTGTATAACAGCTATGGCTAAACGAATGTGTGTGAAGGATAGGCACAGATACATAAGCAATGTAGTTTTCGTATTATATTCATAATTACTGTTTGTTTTAGACAGTAAGATAACCCATCCTGAAGTTTTATCCGTGAAGCATGAAGCAATGGGGAAAAACGGTTTCTGCAACTCTGTACCTAAACGAAACGCCCAAGGTAACTTAATTCTGTTAATACAGAAATAGTGAGCATTTCTGAGGAAGAGCTCAGATGCCTTTACTAAGCGGTGTCACGCTGAGGAGCCTGCTGCATAAAATGCCGCCGCACAGAACAGTGGTGTTCAGCTTTTTGCTTTGAATATTGTGATTTTGCAGTAAAACATTTCAGGTTATATTACTATCTTCTATCCTAACAACATCCTTATGTTGTTATTTTATTTAAGAAAAGAGTTTGCCTGGGTTTTGCTTTATGGAAGGCTATGGATCAAGAGGCATCTCATTACAAGGCTCGTTCTTTCATTATTAATATATTACGCTTTTTATTGTAAAATGATATCAAAACAGGAAAACGTACTTTTTTTTAAAAATTAAGGTAAAAACGATAAAGCAACATTTACAACAGTCAACACCAGGAAGTCTTCAGGGTACTGCTTTATTTCCAGTTCAGAGTAGAACTGCATCACATAATTTTAATGTTGGGACTGGAACATGGAGGGCAGGTCATCAGGATAGTTGGGATATACGATCATTTGGCTCGAGCTATTTTCCTAATATGGGATTGTAATTAAAATATCTCTAAATATAGTTTGGTTAGTATTTAAATCATATCTTAAATTCATTTTTCTGAAAGTCATTCTCTTGTAGAGAAAGATTTGTAATGAAAACATTTTTTGAGGTTGAGAGCACGATAAATAAGGCTAATCTTTTGAAGTATTAATTTCTTGTTGTTGTTGATGTTGCAGTTGATAGTAAAGCTGCTCCAAAGACAATTATGTATCTATCCTTTCAGGTTCTATCTTACTAAATGCACTGATGAAGCAGCCCATTGTCCCTGGGTCATTACTAGGACTCTGCCATCTTCTTAGCAGTAACTCTGAGCCTCTGCCTGGAGCTACTTTGCAGCCAAACTATCTGGATACGTAAGTTCTATATTTTTTGTTAAACTGTATCTGATGTGTTCTTAGTATAGTGGCATTCTCTACACTAAGAAATTGTTATTCATGTAGGATAGCTCATTCCTTGTGGTAACTGTTTTTTTGCTTAGGCCATTTAATGCAAAATTTGGAATATTCGTCCTGCATCTTTGCTTATTAATCTTTGATTGTCATAGGTACTAAACAGTGGAACAACAATAAGAGATAAGCTAGGTTATTTCTGTATTAGGGGAAGGCAGAGAAACATGTTTAGTAACACCTAGGAGTGACTGTTAGCAGCTTCTGTTGTTAACCACTTAAGGACATAAAACTTGGATTGCAATGAGGGAAGCATATAAACATGATCATGACTTAAGTGGGAAGAAAATATTGAAAATGTGATCATGTGAAAACATGATCATGTTGAAAATGTGAACAGTAGGCTTTATATCTTCAAAGCCTAAACTATGTTCAATTTGTAATGTAATGTACAATTTATGTGCAATTTTCCAAGACACATTTATAGTGACGGGTAAAGCATTATAAATATGAATACTGTATATAAATTATAATAGGTTTTCACTTTAAAGAATTAGACTGTAGCTCCTGAAATACCTTTGATTTTCTGATATGTTATTTTATTAGTACGTCTTGTGTTTTGTGGGTTCATAGCAAGGCTCATGTCTCATTGCCCTTGCCATTTATGCAAGTACAGGTGGTATGTTTGGCCTCTGTAACTGCAGTTTGACTAGTTAATACCTGAACTCTCTCTCTGTCATCTCTGGCCAAGAAAATACCTTGTTGTCGTAGTCCTTTAAAGGCTCCTGCATACTACACATCAGTAATGTACAGATACTTGTTCTTCCCAGAAGCTACCAAGTAACATTAGGGGAAGATAAGAATATATGATAGGTTATCAAAAGCATGAAATCGGAAAGCCAATGTTTGAAATGTAGTTTCAGAGAATGGCTTGTAGTGAGCTGCTGAAGTTATTCAGCTGTAAGCTCTGACTACTTTCACGAGACCTAGGAATGCTTTGAAATTGTTCTTCCATGCAGGTGCCAAGCATTAGGATTTTTTTTTCCCCCAATTTATATTTTATTTTGGGAACAGACATCTTGTATTACTCAGCCTTTCTATTATTTGATTCAGAATAGGCATAACTCAAATTTCATTTATGTTCTCTGCCTTTTCTTCTGAAGTATTTCCCTTCTTTTCATTTTATTTGGATAGGAAGTCCACACAACTACCCAGCAGCAGGACAGCTCAAGAAGAAATTGCTCCTCTTGTATCTCTGAGAGAAGCTCAAAAACTTGCAATAACAGGCTTGAACTTGATTGCTATGGACGAAGGATTATCTGAAGGAAGCACAACAGAAAACTGGAGAGAGTTCTTGCACCTCACACGCTACAAGATCCGAGGCGCCGTGCATCTCCTGCCCTTGGTGGAACACCATATTGGTGCATACTGTCAAGCGGTACAATTGGCAGACAAGTCAGTAAATGGTTCTTATGGAAACCATTCAGCTGTTTCTTCCAGAACGAACACAAATATGGTGACAAGTAAGGAGGACTTCAGGTTGTCTCTTGAAGAAACTACAGTTATATCACTGGGTATTCTTTATTATTTGGCGTTTTATAGCTGGGATGTTGTCCACACGTTGCTGTCTACTGAAGAGGAAAAAAGTTCTGCTGCTGGAGATGAACAGGTTACCAAGATGGACAAAAATGTGTTGTGTGATAATCAGTGCGATAATAAAGAAGATACCAGGACGCAAGGAGGGCTGTCTGTAGTGCCACAGGATGCTCCCAACAACAGTCGAGCTCAACATTCTTTGTTTAAAAAGCTGCTTCAGGTTTTAGCTTTTTCTGCTGCAAGAGGCTCCCAGACTGATAGTATACTGAACCAAAGCCTAAAAGTTTTGGTGAAATTAGCTGAAAATTCAACAATGGACTTGTTAATGAAGTAAGTCAGCAATAGCTTTAAAATTATTTCAGAATCTGTTGTTTAGCAGTTTTTGTTCTCTGTTGGAACTACTTGTGCACATGACAATTTAAGTTTTGACATGTATGGGGGAATATCACATTTCTCAGATGTCATTTGAGAAGGAGTTGAGGATCTTTCTACTGACTTTGCTGCTAATGCATGTGGTAATCACCCCCAATCGGTCACAAGATTTGCTTATGAAGTCTATATGAAGCAGATGCTGTTGCCTCATTGCATAGCTGTCCCTTGAAAGTGAGAGAACTTTTTAAGGTCGTATGTAGTTGATCAGAATATCTATGAGATCATTTTTGAGATTGCTGTGAGATGCATAAGGAATGGAAGCACAGCGTCTCATTCTGGTAGGTAAAATGCCACTCTCGAAAGTGAGACGTTTCATCTGCTAATGGTGTAATATACACAACCATAGTATGAACTGCAGAGTGACTGCCAAATGTAACAGAGTATGTTTTCAGTATACTTTGTATTTATGACACCTAAGTTGAGATCAGGTATGTTCTGAATGGCTAAAAAGGCACAAATTACAATGCTGTGTACAAGAAATAGTGTATTTTCAACTTGTGCATTTTCCATTTCTAAATCTGAGTTTTCTTTTGAAGTTTTCAGCACTTACTGAGTAGCCAGATCCTGCTCGGTTGCCTGTGTCTGGAAACCCCTTTGCCTGCTGTCCTTTTGACCGTGAGACTGTTGTCTGTTATTGCTCAACACCGCATGTTGGTTGCTCAACTTTGTTCTCATTCAGGTAAAAGACTGCATAACACAAAGACCTGTTATCAGTTGAATGTTAGTTAGCATGACTAAAAGTAATGGAAACAGGCCTTGCTCCAAGGTCTTAAAACCCCAAAAGGCAAAAAGCCTGCTATGTTACCTGAAAACTTGTTTTCTAGTGCAGTGTTTCAGTTATTGCTTGAAGAGTATTTTGTCTTGTGGTACCTGTCTACAGAGAGTGTTTTTGATGCCCATGTGGATTTTTAAATCTACTTTCCAGATTAATGTCTATTATATTAAGGGCTGATGAGGAAAAAGGGGTTTGGAAGTTTAACTTCTCTGCACATTGTAGAGTTTAGGGATTCCAGTATGCTGCATGATAAATAGTCTTTGTCCAATTCCTTATGAACAAAGTAGGCCGCTATTACCACAAACACATATATAAAATTTAGGGATACTAGTTTCTTCAGCACTGCTGAAGATGTCTGAAGTAAAGGAAGAAGTTGAGCCTGTATCACGAGTCCCAGGACAGCAGTGTATGTATGCTCTGAAATGTTTTCTTGTGTGACAAAATTTTTGTCATAAGCAATTGACTAGTTGTGAAAAGAACAAAGTTCTCTCTGTTTCAGACACCTGCCTCCTTCTTGCACTGTACATGTATATTACATCAAGACCAGATAAATCAGCATCTGAAATGCTTTGGCTTCAGCTGGAACAAGAGGTAACCACAGCTGTTTGTTCATGTGCTTTTTCCTGCTGTTTCCACTTGGGGGAGTGGGAGGAGCAGGGAAATGCACAAATTGTCCAAAACTAAATTGTTTCTCCAGCTGAAATAGAACACTGGAAGTATTGACTGGCAGAAAGCGATTACATTGATTTTTAAGAGTACCTGCTTGAAACAGAATCAGTATCTATTCTTAGAAGATAACATCAGTCATAACAGTCATAGTTAAATAACTGAAAAAGCAAGAAAGATCGTAGGATGCCTGTAAATGTTCAACACTAAGCTTTGTTTTGCTTTTAGATCGATAGAGGAGTAAAAGGAAGCAAGATCTATGATTCATTTTGATTATATTACTTACTTCTGAACTGTATCTTATGAATTATTACATATAAAAGGCAGCATGCAGCGATTTAGGATTATATTAATTGTGTTCAGTGGAAATACTAGCTTGCTGTATCATAGTCATGATTATAAATAGGAAGGATAGCTTTTGAATTTAATTTGTATTGTTTGTACTGATAGTGGTGACTCGTTTGAGGTTCTACCATTTTGCTCCACTTCTGCTCTCATCTGAAAGAATTTCGAACCATTTTCATTATCTACATTGTAGATATTGTAGTACCTACATTGTTATATTAAGTGTAAACATGTTATTTGTATGCGGTGAATTAAGGCCCACTACACCTCGTTAGCCTTTCTCATCAGAAAGTTGAAAAGGTTTCTGTGCAAGGCAAATTCTATGTCAGTAAAGTTTTACAGGGAAAAAGCTTCAACAATTTTTTGGGGTAAAAAAAGATCGACTGTTAAGAAAAAAACAAGAGCGCTTGAAACTAGTAATGAAATATCATTTCTACCTCCCTTTATTTGCGACTTAATTGTTTGATAATTCTGCAGAACCCTAGTACTGATTATAATGCAATCTGCATGTTTTTGTAATAGACAGTTAGACTCCTGACAAGGTGTATGCGGTGTTCCAGTCCAGTGATTTTATTACCCGGTTCAGACTGCCAATGTAATCTTGAGGTACGTCACTACAGTGGCTTGAGTTTAATCTACTGAGAACTTAAAGGTACTTACTACTCAGTGCTGAAATATTTTTGCCCTTTTTTTAGCTACAGTGAAACAGAAGTGTACTGTACTTCAAGGATGCCATCTTCTAGGAAGCTTGCTTTTGCTTGATAGGAAATATTCTGAAATTTTCAAGTTTGAAGAGATTAATCAGTAAAGTTCATAATAAAATAAGTTTTCCGCTACTATAGTTTTGTGTATTGAGGCACTTTTTTTCCCTCTTGCAGGTGGTTAAGGCACTAATTATAATGTTACATAGACAGTGGATGAAGATTAGAAGATCTGAGAACAGCTTGTGTGCATATAAGGAACGAATTATTCAGTTTTTACGGGACGCTGTTTTACTCTTACACAGCCTATCTCAGAAAGATAAACTGTTTCATGAACACTGTTTGGAAGTTCTCCATCAATATGACCAAGCCATGCCAGGCATAAGAGCCATTCTCAAAAAGACTCAAAAATTGAGTGCCTGTGAAGGTAAACCACGACAAATGATAATGCTGGCTTTTATCCATGCTGTAGAAATAGAAATTCCACTTCTGTCCCTTTCCTCATTGAACAAGTACCATGTACCGAACACCGTCGATGTTTGTTGCTCAGACTTCTGAAGGCAGTCCATAGTCTAGTGCTTCTCGACCTTCATTATACTGAATCACTACTCTACTGTTCTTAATAATGTCATTTTGTTCTTCTCTCCCTAGAGATACGCCCCTACTATCTGATCAACCAAATCCTTTACTCCAGCTGTCTTTAGTAGAACAAGCTGCACTACGTTACCTTAATTAAAAAAAAAAAAAAAAAAAAAAATCATTATTCCAAGTCTTCAACTAGCATTACACCTTCTCGCTGCAATTGTTTGGGGTTCTTTTCACTGCATCCTTAACATCTCTCTTCTTCTTCTTCTACCCCCCCCACCTTTCTCCATTACCCCAAAAGGTTCTCTAGCCCATGTCCCCGAGGATTTGCCCCTTGCTTTGCTCACTTCTGGTGTCCATTTCCTAGAGAGTAGTAATCTTATGAAGTTGCCTCTTCTCCTTGTACTTTGATGCCATTTCTTTGTTCACTCATGGCATTATTTACATGCATGTTGTGGAGCTGATGTGAAGATTGTGCTCTTCTGTCAGTGTGTGGTTTGCTGCAAGTTATCAGGCAAGGCATCTGGTCTTATTCAGAGCCAGAGTGGTAACAGCCTTCGTTGTTGGTGTACGTATCACATCAGTAGGGCAGGTCATGCAAGCATGCCACTACTGGTTACAGTGACCTTTCTGGAGATGCTAAACAGTGTGCCATGTATCTGTTCTACTCTGATTGCTTAGAGTGTCCCAGGGTTTTCCAGAACTTTGACTAATGCCATGTCTAGTTATGCTTGGGAATGGACCAAAACCGTGCAACAGCTTGTGATATTGGGCATGGTGGTGCACGCATGTGCTTGCAAACCTGTAACAAGGCTAATGCATTCAGGTTCTTCCTTTAAAACACAAAATACTAGGGTGTTGTCCTAGTGGCTTTTCAAAATTAGTTAACAAAACCAACATTTTAATAAGTAGTCAGAACTAGTTGTAAAATAACAAAGTGCCCTTCACTGTTTTTACACTAATATCTAAATTTCAGTGACTGTCCAAGATAGTCTTCCCGTTTAATGCCTAAAAAGGCATTAAAGAAAAGAGGGGAAGAAGTTTGTATGATGAAATGCGTATCTAAAGACCTGTTTGCATTGAACCTTGAAAAAGGATGTTTGCTGTAGCCTTCTACAGTCAGTATGTTTTAAAATGAAGAGATACCAGCTATAACCATATTATATGAAGTAGAAAATGACTCTCTGAAACATAATATTGTTCTGTTGTCATTGCAGAGCTGATTTTGGATGAATTGTATCCTTCTGAGCCAGAAGCAGAAGACCAAGGAATGGACTCCAGCTAGCTAACACCTAGCAAAGATCTCTGTCCTTCCTCATCTAAGTCATAATAATCATTGCCAGTGTAAATTTGAAATCTAAATCTATTTTATTAAATGATAATCTAAAGGTTGCACTCAAATGCAGCGCAACTAAGACACATTTTTTCATGATTATTTTACTTAAGCACCATCTAAATGTAGATGAAAGCAAAGAAGTTTTGATGTAAGAATTATACTGCAATGTACTGTTTTGCTGTGCAGAACAACTCAATGGCTTATGACTGGTTCTGTTTATGAATTTCATCCTTCATGAAACTGCTGTGAATGGAAGGGAAATGTCACTATTGTGTTCTCCATTTTACTGTGACTACAGCTGAATTTATGATGCTGAATGTGCTGAGATGTTTGGGATCACTGAGGTCATATGAATGTCTTTCGACCATGTTTGTTTCTTTTGCAGCTGTAACACTTTCTTGCTTGACTTCCAAAATTTTCATGTTGATATTAGTAAAGAGTTTACTAATTTTAAAAGCCTTTCTAGAAATAACTTACAGTTGTCAGTTCAGTTCTGAGCAAGAAATGCAAAGCCTTGTAATGATCACCTGAGTTCAGTCATTTTTCTCAATTTCATGGAACTGCTGAGATGCCAAAACAAAAAATACTAGAACTTTTTTTTTTTTTTTAAAACAAGTTACCTTAGAAGACTAAGATGGCAATGTTGAAGAGAGCATTCTTTCTTAGTAGTCAAGATAAGGATATTTAAAAGTTGCAGAATGACTGGGGTTTTTTTTTTAGGCACTGCAATGAAGATGAATGAGCATCTCATTCCTAGGATACAGCACTGAAGTTTGTAGGAAGAACTCAGCTGCAGGCATCAGCTGAACCTTAGACCCTAAACAGGGACGTGTGAGTGCTATTAAAAGAGCCCTTGGGAAATACCCAGTTCTCTGGTCATAACCCAGAGAGGCTGTGTCCTGCCCTGGTGTGCCTGTCCCCACTCCAGTGTGCTGAGCAAGCTCTTGACTGGGCTTTTGATTTTGAAGAGAACTTTCCCAGAAACCGCTATGCAGAAATAACCAGTGTAATAATCCAGCATCTCCCTAGGGCCAAAGCTTCACGCCTTCCACAACACAGCCTAGGGCTAAACTGCCTCCTCTTCGAGCAACAGCTGGCAGAGCTCCACCAGTTCCTGTCTGTACAACACAAGCTGCCAACTGTTCCTCTCAGTAACAGGTTTCAAGTCCTTTGTAGCATCTGGACAACTGCCATTGTCCTGCTTAAATGCAGCAAGGAAGGGCGTGCAGGCACATGACGGCAAAGCCACCTGCGTCCATGTGTGCTGGCATGATAGCTACCCTAGAACTGCCACCAGGGCACTAGACAGGACATGCTGCAGAAGTTTCAGTGTGACATAAAACCATTTGACTTGTCCTCTAAAAAAACAAAACAAAACAAACCCAAAAACCAAAACCATGACACAACAAAAAAATCCACAGCATGAAACACAGAAAGCCTCAAACAAAACAGCACTTCCTAGCTTTTAGGATTAGAGATAAGAGTTTGCTAATGTCAGGTAAAAGCCCCTTCCTTACTCAAACCCCAAATAAACATTAAGATAATTCTTTAATGTAAAGATATTTAATTTTAATAAGATAATATTTAATATTGAGATAATTCTTTAAAAATAGCCCAATGAGCAGTGGTGAAGCAGTATCTGGGTGGTGTCAGTGGCAAACTTAGAGCTGTTCTAACAATGATATGATAGTCACAATATTCCAAAATGCAATGACCTGCCATCACTTTTCAACCGCTCTATGCTGTTCTCACCACCTAATTTCTCTAAACGTAATTTGAGTTTATAGAGATAAGATGCAATAAACCCCTTCTTCAGGTGAACAGACCAAATGAGCTGTTAAAAGGAGTTTGGACAAAAAACAGTTAAGGAATCCCAAATTGCCGAAGTGATCCAGTTATAAAAACTTGTTTAAAAAATTCCTGGCCTCATCTAAAGGGCATGTGGGTAAAGGGGAGAAGTGTATTACTGCTAAACTTTATATAAACACAAGTGTTATCAGTGGAAAAAAAAATGCTAGGAAAATACCCATAACTGTTACCTTCTGGCACTGTATCCGCTCCCATCCACCCAGTCTAACAGACAACACCCTAACTTGTACATCTATGCTCTGATTGCTTTCTTCCTACTTTTGACTTTAAAGTGGTATAGCCCAGGCTATATATGAACAAACCCTACACCTTCACTGGTAGAAATTATAGTAGCATCATGGTATTATTACGTTGTCATTTACAGTGACCAATCTTTTGTCAGGATTATTGCAAAATTGTACTGACCTTCAGTAATTCCTCCCTTTTTACATTCTCTTGGGATTAAAGAGATCCAATTACGTATGCAACAGCTGATCATCCCCTGAAAAACCTGAAGAATTATTAGAGATCATGGGACTACTGGTTTACTATCTTCATGGCATAAAAATAACAAACTTAGACTGTTCTCATTTGGCACTCCCTGAAGAATTCAGAGCATAGCAGCTCTTTTTTCAAGGCCAGTTCACATTTTCCCCAACGTGTTATAGATGAGCTGTGCCTCTGTATTAACTGAGAAAAAGAAATTTACTCTGGCATCAAGCAACAGTCACAGGACTGAATAATGAAGTACTGAGCAACAACTAAAACCACTAGTCATGTTCTATACATGATGATCACGTTCCTCAGTCAGCAGCAGCCACCCATCTGTTTTCTTCCCCATGGGGATGGCAACCAGAGTTTCCCTTTTGCTGAAAGCTGAGCTAAGTAGAGCTGCTTTTTTCCCCAGTGAACTGTACTGAGCAGACAGGACTAAAGCCAGGCAGGAGCTGGATGAAGAAAGCAGTCCCCTCTGCCAGTTTACCCATTACTCGGGCAACTTCCTGCAAAAAGTCAGCCGTGCTGACTTGTATTTTAAGATCTACTGACACTGCCCCCTGAACAGTCACAGCCCAGGAGGAGGTAACATTGCATTGCTAAGCACCTTCCTGTGGTGATTCAAGGACCTGAGGTACCACGTGGAGTCAAACACACTGCCATTTGTTTCTACTAAAGCTTCCTACAGACATGAAGTAAATAATGCTTTGTTGACTAAAATATTTAGGGAATTTGCACAGGTAACACCTTATTTTCTACAACTTGCAGAATCATTGACTAGTTGAGGTTGGAAGGGACCTCTGTAGACCATCTAGTCCAGCCCCCAGTCAAAGCAAACTTCCCCAGACAAGACAAACAACTCAAAATATTTTTTGTAAACCAAGCTGTAATAGGTCAAGATGGCAAATTCAAAATACCTCATCACATAGCATGCAACCCGAGCTGGTTTTATTCATATTAATCTCACTAACTACTGCTTAGGAAGTTTAGCCTGTGCTAGACTATTAACACAGTAAGTTGATTTAACCATTATATACTGTTTTTGTGTTACAGTCAGTAATGTTAATTATGGTCAAATGCAGCAGTTCCAATCTGCCTGTGTATTATCTGCTGTGAAGTTAATAACATGCAAACTTGCGTTTACAGTGTAAATTGTTAAAAATAAAAACTATGTATCATTATTTAGCAGACTGATAAGAAAAGGTGGGTCTGCGAGCTTTATAAAAACCTACAAACCCCCTGTGTCTGAAGTTTATGAAAATGCTTCGAAGACTGAGGGCAAACATGTTCAGTGCTAAGTTTAACTGCAAACAGCTCGCAGCATGCTGAGCACTTTGTCCCTGCAGCAAGTACATATGGTTCACCTTGGACTGATCTTAAAAGTTTTAGTCCTAAAGCTTGTAAGTGAAATAGTGCTCTGAATAGCTGCTAAAGTGGTAACCTGCATTTGGAAACATCTAGAGGAAACAGTTTATTTTCATATTGGTTATTATCTTCCAACCACATAACTGCAGTCTCCTAACAGAGATAACACAGAACAGTAATTTTTTTTTGTCTATGCATTAGTCATATTGTAGGTTGGTATTCTGAGAATGTAGCTGAACAATTTGTTTTGCTAAAGACCTCCTTTACAGCACAGCTGTGCTGCCATACCTGTCCAGCAGCCTGTAAAGCAGATTCTACTGGATTCCAAGGCCAAAGTAACATCGGTGAGCGAGCCATGAAATACAACGGCAGGAACAAGAAATGTTAGAAGGAAAAGTCTCCAGTAACTGATTTAGGAAGTATTTTGACTGCAGTAAGGGAAATAGGATATCAGAGGTTAATTTATACATATCTTGAACTGTTCTTCGCTCCACCAAAACAAAAAGTGAAACATCCACCTGACTTGTCAGCCTGCAGAAGAGGGACAGCACTGAGACAGAAATGGCATCGCTTCCGAACCCACGCAGCACACTGCGGCCCCAGGGGAAACAGAGAGCAGGCAGAGCCTCCTCACTATCCAGTATTGACAAAAGTAGTTAGCTTTGTCTCAAACCTAAAGAAGTCACTTTGCAACAGAAGGACATCCTTAATAATATGGCTAACTTGCCCTTAGTGGAGGCTGCCATAAAAAGGCGAAGCAGAGGAGACTACTCCATCAATACAGATGCCTGAGCTCTTGAAAGGATAAAACAACTTACTTGCTTCAGCTTTATCTCACCTCTAACAGGTTTAGCTTGGGTACTTTTCTTACCTCCTATATGGCTTGCTTAAAAGCGGTAAATGCGACCAGCTTGCTGTGATGCAGGCTATACTAACAAGTACACACAGTCAAATAGTAACCAGAGGGAAAAAAAACAGGTGCCAAACCACTGGCTAAAGGAAACCTGGCAAGTTATCATACATGTCTAGGAATGATACCAAGTTTCCATACTTGAAAAAGAAAAAAAAAAGGAGATAATTGCTTGTTTGGAAATAATTGCTATAGTTTTTTCCTTCTTTGTGTCCAGTTCCTCCGTACAACCTTGCCATGGGTTTTAAGATGCATGCCAAGTTTTGTTCTGGAAAAATTCACAGTACCATAAACAACTGCTGATTAAACATTAAAAACCATAACCAACAGTATTCCTCACCTAATCCCGGGCTCTCAACTTTTTAGTTCAGCAGTTTGCTCTCCTACAGGACATTCTGCAGCAATTTTAGAGGGTGAAGGTACCTTTGAAGCCCTATGTCCTCATTAAAGAAAATCTAACAGTTTTAAGCAAAACACTAGCTCCTGTTCCTCAGACCCGTGTGCAGCGAGAAGGGAAGGCACAGAGCTTTTCTCTCAACAGGAGGCTTCTCCGCTTGTCACTTCTCAAATTCAGCCATATTGCACGGAGGCAGCTGCTAAAAAGTGATGGGAAAAGAAAAACAGATGAACTAAAAAGTAGTGGCAACAAAACCATCAGAAATAACTCTGCAATCTCCTGGTGTAATTTCTAGCCCAAACATTAATTGTATTTGTTGTCTAAATTTAGTTTTTTAGGAGCATACATTTTGTCTGCTGTCCTCAGTTAACTAATGGAAATTCTGTTGAGAAAACGTGAAATCAAACTGCAAGTGAAATGATGTACATTTCACCTGCAACACATTATCAGCCTGCAGCAGAAACTCCAACAAATTCAAGCAACATTCCAAAACTACCTGATTATTCCATGATAAACAACTTTCAGAGTAAGTTTGGGGTTTTTTTTTTGTGGGCTTTGTTTTTTCGTGTGTTTTGTTTGTGTGTGTCATCCCCCTCTCCAAGCTGTCAATTCAAGGTAATGATTATTATATACTAAACACCCTTAACCAATTCAGTACTAATATGTGTCTTTAAAAATTCTTGACCTGCTCAAAAAAATATTTTCAAGTGAAAGACTAATGTGTCAGGGGCACGAATACAACCTTTCAAAAGCATTTTTTTTCCCAAAACTATTTAAAGTACACCAAAAAAATCAGTTTTCACACAGAGTAGAAAGCATCACTTACTACACGCTGAACTGGTCAAGCTGATAAAAGAGGTATGATATTCAACACACAAGTCAAAATACATGTTGAGAAGATATTAAACTTTAATCAAATTACAGACCTCTTTGAAGTCCATCATCTTGTCTACACTAGATTTCTTCCAATTTCTTGGGATTTGTTACCTAATGCATTCAAACTTCATGCACTTAATTTACTCCTTAGGCTAGACGAGGCCTTAGAAGTGATCCTTTTAGGTTAGCTCTGAAGCATACTGCCAGGGTATGCTTATATTGTCCTTGCTTTATGTTGTGACCTGTAATTTTGATTAGGTTTCAGTCTCCACTACCAAAAGTGCTATTCGTGATACAAGGTGAATTAAAGTACACTTGGTAACACTAGCTGTCAAACACAATGAAATCATACGTAGATTTGCAGATGCACTCCTACATAATACTTAAATTGAGGCTAAGAAAACAAAATTGATAGAATATACTTCAAACACTGCATTTATTACAAAGGTGCATAGAGTTCATGCCATTTCTTTTGAATACTTACATGTAAACTACCAACAACATACAAAGCTAGGTTACAGTATGTAATAAAATCAACAATAATTATCTAGTAAATTCAGTACAACATAATATTCTACGGTGTTTCATTTCACAAAACATTTCTGAAACAAAGGCACTTACAGAATTACAAAAATGAACATATACTCTTTCAACATTTTATATTTTAATTCCATTCCGCCTCCCCTGCGGCACTGCGGGTAACTAGTTCAATGTGAAGGCAACAGCAACTTGGACTGACACATCAGCAGCGCTGAAACTAAAAGTTTATGGATCAGCTTCTCCATCTTTTCTGTAATCATCCCATTCTCTTAACTACACAAAACCAATTTTCAACGGGTGCACGGCAACAACTGAATAAAATTTGGTCCTACCCCTTATTGTTAATGATGATTAATACACTAACAATAAGAAAAGATCTGAGTAAGTCCTCCAATTATGAAGTGAGGTAAGTGGACCCTTTTCTCCTCTTTCAACAAGTTTTGTAACTGAAGTAGTAATACTACTAAAGTAGTTCCTTGTATGTTAATGACTCATCTCTTCACTTGTATATAGTTATTAGCATATGCTCACTGAAGGAAAGGTGTACTTTTTCAGGCTCCTTAACCCTATCCCTCATCTCCTCCCACCATACGCTGATGTTCAGGGCAATTTATTTGGTCTGTACATCTACACCAAAACTTCAGATTTGGGGACCTCTGTTACTGCTGCCACTTTTACCTTCCTACTCTCTTCCTTAGGGCCGATGGCAGATGACTGAGCCAACTTCTCATGAAATTGCAGATTTTTCTTTTGTAACCAAAACATAACCCTACTAACGCTGCCAGGAGCCATACACTTTGTATCACCAGATGGAGGAAAGGAAGAGCAGTGCAGAGGAACAACCTCACGAAGCCCAACACTAGGACACCTGTGCTCTGAGAGCTGCACGGCAGCGGTACTCACCGGCTGCACCTCGCTGGCCAGACTCCATCCCAGCAGATGGCTAAGAAAGGTGCTGGAATAGTCTCTGCCCTCCTTCTACACGAATAAACAGAGGGGTAGGATCTATAGCAAGAGAATTATTTCTGCAGTTATTCAGTGCCCTCCCATACATAAAAACTCCAGATTTCTAGGAAAACACTTCAGCGTCCATACAGAAGACACTGTCCATTTTCGGTTGTTCTCACATAACTCCTGACAGCGTAATGAAGCATTGTCCAGTTTCTGGGCTTACAATGCAGGAAAGAGGAGGAACACAAAGATACAGGGTGTGCATGCTCTGCGAGTGCCTCTTGGCACCATTTCACGCTATTAACTTCAACACTCTTGGAGAGGTGTAACAGAAGGGCGTAGGTTGTCATGAATCCCAATGCTAAAAACTTTCTACAAGTTTCTTCTGAAATGCCCTGAAGACTTTCTTGAAAAAAAAAAAAAAAAATTGGAACAACCCAGAAGTAGATTAAAAAAAATCAGGAAGAGAAATAAGTCTGCCTTTGACAGCAGCAGTTTCCATGGATCATATGAGGTAAAACAATGCCACCATCAATGTTTTTCAAACAGTAATATACCCTAAATATAATCACATGACAAATGGCTTAATGGCCTCTCTAGAAAAGTAAATCAGTGTATGAGATATGTCAAAATTATTTCGCTAATTATGTCACAGCGATACATACCACAGACTAGATAGCTCTGCTGAGGAATAACAAATTGTATTTCAATGTTAGAAAAGATAAAATTGTAGAGCATAATAAAAAAAATTAATTGTGATTCATTTATCAATAGGTATATAGAGCCAAAAACCTTGCAAACACCAGTAACAGTCATGAGGATGTCTCAAGAGGTTTCATGACTGCAAGCACTGTCTTCTTGAATATACATTACCTTGTGTGACCAAATCCTACCACTCCTTTCCCTGACTTTTCGTTTTCTGCTCAGCTTTATGGGAATGTTGAAGACAAAAGGCAGGTTTAATCTCTACTGTGTTGGGCTGGGATTTCTTATCCCTACCCCTGTATATTATTCTTCAAATGCAGACTGCGTTTATAAAGATCTGTTATCCCTAGGTTCCTGCCGTCTACAGTTCCCGTTAGAGATAGACAGTGACAAACTCTTAAGCGTTTTAAACCCCCAATCTATTTGACACCCCATCTCTGTTGTAAAATAAATTCCTTCCCTTATGATAAGGCAGGGCTGAACACTGGCAGGTACTTCTGTGTAACACATGATTAAGGTGCTAATTTTCCTTCCAAACGTATCAACAAGACATAACTTAAGTAAGCTTGTCCAATAATACCCGGACAACAAATATTTGTCCAATAATTTTTATGAATAATTCTCAGGCTTTCAGCTTTTGATCTGTTTGTTCTACTAAGTGGCAGACAGTTCGGTTTTGTTGTTAGTTCCCAGCTATAAATGAAGATGGCCTGAGGAAACACCCAATGAAGGCACAGTTCTTAAGCCTTAAAATTGGGGAAGAAAATAAGGAAATTATCAACTCATACTATTTAGCACTGAAAAATGCAACTTGTCCAAACACAATTAAACGTGGTTTGCTATCCTCTACTGAAGGCAAACGTGCTTCAAAAAAGGAAAATTCCCTTTTGAATGGTAAATGAAGTGTACTACATTGTAGCTTACCTACAGTAATAATAGTAGCATCAAAACAGGCAGAACATACATAACATATATCAGGTAGTTTCTTGGAGATTAAGTTTTATGTTTTAATACTGTGCAAAAGACTGCTACAGCTTTGGGTGTTTGATAATGCTCATATTAGACCATTTCTTTCAAAATTATTGCACAGCAAATGTTATTGTGGTTCTTATTTCTGACGTATTCCTTCTTCATGCTTTTCTCATTGTATATAGGAAAAAAAAAATCTCTTTTTGGATTTGCTTGAGGTATACATTAACAACTTCTGCAAGAAATATACTCCTTCCTCATACTCAAAGCATTTAAAAAGAATATAATGAGTTAACTTTCATTTTACTTGGACAAAAGATTGCTGTCTTCCAGAAAAATATACTATACTTGCACAGTGTAAACAGCACAAATTATACTTTAAAAAGTTTTGTATGCAGAAGGACAGTAGAAGATCTTTTCAATAGGTGGGCTTCTGAGGATCCACATAAGCAGGGTTGTAAGGCGGCTGGCTGACTGGGTAAGGTGCTCCAGCGCCAGCTGCAGAGGCAAAACAAAAGAAAAAACAATTTGTAAAGTCTACATTCTGAATTCTACATTTATACTGGCAACTTCTGTTTTGAGCACATAGTTAAGAGGTTCCACTTGCATAGCATCTTAACTGGATTCGAGATCAATTTGTGCCAACTCATAATGCATCCACAGTTCATAAGTAAGATCACAAACACCTTTGTTCTTGCGGGGGTTTTTTGATGCTTGAGTGTACATGTGTATTATGGTAGCCACAAGCACATGGTTAGCCTTAAAGGGCGAACATAGTTTAAAAAAAGGAACAGATCTGCTCCAAACAAACAGCCAGTGGAAGTCAGAGATGAACAGACACGAGGATATACCTAACAGTATGTCAAGAAGTGAAAATAAACCACTGGGCAAGAGGACTAGAGAAAGCATCTTAGGATTCCTTCAGGGAGAATGCTTTCCTGGTAAGTGTCACAGAGTTAATTAAAAAATTAAAATAAAAGAGAAAAAAGTACCCCACCACTACCAAGCACATTAAAGAGTCTGACATATATACTAGATGTATATCACTTGGAAGATACCCTTATTTTCTAGTATTCTGAGACAAGCTGCTCTCAAATGGCTTCTTCATTTTCGGATCTGTCAAATAGCGTAAGTTAGTTCAAACAACGCAGCACCTGATCAGATCCCTGAACGTACAAGTGTGGTTATCTTTTGCTCATCTTGTAAAGTGAGTGGGTTTGGCTCCTGTGTGACAGAGCAGGTATTCTCTCCCTTGCATGCGAACTAATTAAGAGAATGCCCCTTGGTTAGTAAGAGAAATAAAGGAAAGAGCTCTCATTTTGAGGCATTTCTCAGCTGGCAATATTTTTCCCAGAAAAAAAAGTATTTTAAGAACTAACAAACCAGCAACAGTCTGAGAAACCAGAGAGCAGGAGAAGCAAAATGACCAGTTTATTGGCTCCCTTGCATGATAAAGATGAAACCAAAGAATTTTGGGGTAATCCCATAAAACCCACAGCTTCTTCAGAAATAACAATAGAAAAATAAAGTCAACAGGGCCTGCCAAGTCAGTGTTTTTACAGGTGGGGCTGGTTTGCACATCGTTAATGTACAATTTCTAACTGATTTGCAAATGCTTAAGACCATGAACAGCCATTTTATATTTGAGTTGTCAAAGAGAGTACTTTCTAAGGGCATTATCTACTATCCAGGGCTACACTTTGCTTGTTACTTAGAATGATGAACAGTGTGGTTTGTAAGAGGGTTTGAAGATCCTAGGACAGGTAACAGTTTAGTTTTGGCCTCTCTGAAGAGCCAGGAGCCAATTGTTCAGAGAACAGCTATTACCAGCAGAAGCCGGAATTAGTAACAACAAAGGTGCATGAAAACAATGCTGTGAAGGAAGGAAAGCAGAAGAAAAAAAGATTCTGATAATTCTAACTGGTAGTCATCGGCAAACTTGTCTGAAGTCGATCAGAGGCTTGTTATTCTATAAAGATAGTGATGAACTACTAGAAAAAGCCATCTGTGTATAGATTAAAACATCTAGCAAATACTGTATTAGAAAGGGTATGTAGAAACACTCAACTACTATACCTATGTTAACTGGACTTTGATTTTAATACGAAATTTCAAATGAATTAGTAAAACATTCTACTAGATCCACTGACAGTCCCACATACCACCAAACTCTGCGAATATAGGTCCAGCTACATCTCCTCTTGCAATGCTTAACATCGAAATGGTGATGGGGAAACTTCAGTAATGGTCAATTACAGCATCCACCATCACTTGAACTTTACATAGTTTGTTTACATTTACATCAATATAGTCATAGAAAATAAAAAATGTAAATAATACAAGATTGGCTCCAACACAACTGTCTCTTTAGCTATTTAAGAGATGAAGAAACACTCAGCCTTGCCTTACCTGCCACTGTTTCATGATAAGCTGGGGGTCCTGAGGGCTGCATAGGGTAAGGGGGAGGATACTGTACAGGGTACGGTGCTACTGGCATTCCTGGCTGTGGCTGGATAGCCACAGGCTGATATCCTTGATATGGGGCTACTGGGTAGCTGGGTGGCACTCCTTGTTGTTGGGGATAGGGAGAGTGAACCACTGTAGTGGAAGTAGTGGTGGTCACAACAGCTGCAAACAAGAAAAAAGGAACACGGTTAGTGCTGGTGGTTCTAGGAGATCACCTGGGACAGCCAACAGTAGAGTAAAAAACCACTCTCTCTTAAGATCAGTTTCTTCAAAATCTGTGTAATTTTGTTTTTGAAGGTCCACGAAAGATTTAGAAATGTAGGCCTCAGAATATCCTTCCATTGATCTCAGCGGTAATGAGAGCCTCCACGTACTGGGAGAGCAGCCAACTTATTTCCTTGTTTCTCAGCCACAGAGAACAAAGAATTTTTTTCCTGAACTCTTCAGGAACCAGGAACTCAGTCCTGGCAGCCAAGTTATCTATCATTTGGTATGAGACTGGAAAACCTGCTAATTTTTAAATGTGATCTGCTTTTAAGGATTAAGGTGATAAAGCTCTCCTTTATTAGGTAAGGAGCTTCCTACCATGATTGCTCAAATGAGTTTCCTTTTATATGTTGTCTACACACTAATGCATCCGTGTATTAGTACATCTTTCTCCAAGTAACAGGTAGAAAGGCAAATATACATTAAGTCATCACTTTTTGCAGGAGCTGACATTGCATTATTGGTTCATATCTTTTACTGGAATAAGGGAATATTAACACTTTCTAATAAACTGCAATAATTTGTTTTCAAAATTTCCTTATTCTTTATGCTACAATTATAGGCTTTGCTCAAGATTGTACTGTTGCAGTCCTGGGCCTTTGGTGTATTTTTCAGGTATATTTTTAAGAAGACGCGGAAAAATTTATTATTTCATTCTATCCCCTGCTTACCTAAACAAAAAAACCAACAAACAAAAGGCAAAACAAACAAAAAAAATCCACACTACAACCCCCAAAAATCCCCAAATGCAGGTGGGGAGGGGAAAGAATTTCTAAATGCTTAGAAATTATTCCAAAACATCTCTCTGCATCTTCACATTCTAAAGCAGCTTAAATAATTGTATTTAACATTTCGGTATTGCAACTTCTGTAGCAGAAAGCTAAGGCAAGATTATTTCTCCTTTTATACGAACACGATTTTCCGGGGGGAGAAAAATAAAAAAGGAAAGTCTTGTTCAAAGATGTGAAAAAGAAAATAAATACACAGGTACTTACGCCGTGGTCTTCGACATGCTTTATACAAACAGCAACATGAACAGGTGAGGCATAGAATAATAGTAATTACAATCACTGCACAAACAGTAACTCCAATCGCAACAAGGGTTCCAAAACTGCAAGAAAGATACCACCAGAAATAGTAAGAGTCTTTCATACAAATTTATTACTCTTTAACCTAACGTACTGTACCGAATGCATTGCTCCTCCTCCAATCTGTTGCTTTTACTTGTTCATGCATTTGAATAAGAAATTGGAAGAATTGGCCAGTGGAAGCTGACCAATCCCTACCATGGAGTGCACTCCCCTGTACATGGAAAGGACCCAACATGAGTGTTTGGTCCCTCTCATTTTAGTGTGACTGTGATTCTTGATATTTTAGTGCAACTGTGTGTCCCTTTATGTATTCCAAAAGGTTACCGTAATAAGGTTTCAAAATCACTAGCTCGATGACTTAATTTTCCAAGCATTACTTGACTGCTCCGAACACACAGGCAGGCATGTCTGAAACGAAGCACTCCAGACTTTGTGGTGACAGCAAGTTTATTGCACATTCGTTAAGACCTCCCAGGCCTAATCTTAGGACAGTCTCAGTACCAAGCAGACCTCTCCACGCTGCAGATTCTTGGCAGATTCCTTGGCATTTGTAAACAGTTGTTTTAGAAGTTACATTTCACGTGGTTTGGAAGATCTGAAATTCTGTCAACTTTACGGCAACAGCAAGTATGTTATGCTACATTACAAGAGACAGAAACACTGCCTAAACCACCAAAACCTAATATGGAAAGGCCAAAGATTACACCATCTTTACCTCTGTGTTGAGTACCAAATGATGGAGGCAGACGTAAAGCTTCCGGAAACAACCATTTATAAGTTGTGTTTACCACGCAGGGAAGAAAAAGTAACACTGTAAAGCATTAAATGCCCAATGACAATTCACTTTTAAGTGTTAATTCACATGACCCATTTCCTGCTGTCTAAAATCAATAAAGCCCTTCTTCCACAGAAGCCAAAGTCTCCAGCATTTTATTTCTTAAAAAATGCACCATGTATCAGTTTTGGGAACAATTGCAGGAAGTCAGTTTTAATGAACAACAGGCTCTAAAATAATAAGTAGAGAGCTAGTTTTATATCCATCCTGTTTTTGCTTCTTTGCAGAGATTTTGGCTACAGAACTCTAGTTTTTTTCCTGCTCAGTTTCCTCTTAACAGCTTTAAACAGAATGACACATCTCCATAACCTCCAGCAATTTTCGCTTGGCTACCAAACAGCCATCAAATGTGAAAATTGCTTTTGAGTATCAATGACACTGAAAGGTTAAACTGATGATCAAGAAAAAAAAAAAAAAAAAAAAGCAAAAGCAAAAGCAAAGTGCTCTATCTCTAGCCCAAATTTGGAAGACTTCACCTCAGTCTTCTAGAGCAACTTAACCCTCAGCAAGCTGGACACTGAACAACATAAGCATTGACAAATAAAACAGGCTCAATTTAAAATGCATCCCCCCCCCCCAAGAGAGATTCCATCGATTATTCTGTTTCTGCAACAGCTAGAAGAAAAAAACCTTGGGTCAAATCTCTTTCAAGAATCTCAGCAACAATTTTATCTTACTGTAACTGTATCTAACTTGTGCACTGATTTTGTGAAGTACTAAATATAACACTATGGATTTACACTTCAAGTTCTAAATCTAATACTGTGGATTGCCTACACAGTCACTACACCTATGCATTTCCATGGGAAACAGGAAGCAGAAGCTGCTGCAGCCTCCTGAAGTCACAGAAGCCGTGTCAGAAACACTGCCAGGAAAGCAAACCAGTGAGTGCAACACAGCTGCAAAACGTGAAGATGGATGCATGCATGCTTTGTCATGTTCATTTGCACATTTACAGAATGTTTTTCCCATGCTGACTTGCACACGAAAGTGCTTTCCTAACCATGGCGCTTTTAAGTGTTCCTCCCATCTTCCTCACAAGCATTAGTTTTGCTTCAGCACAGTTAAGTTCACAGTGAGCTCATCTCCATCCAAAAATCACATTTCTTTCAAGCCTGGTATAAAAAGGAAGATACAAATGCAATTTCGGGGAGGATGAGGGGTGGGGTGGGAAGAGAGAAGAAAAAAGGGAGATAAACATGCACAATGATACCGCATCCTGAAACACAGGCTGCCTCCTGTCCTTGAGGCCAGCAGCAAACATACATCAAGTTAGAACACAAGCTGAATACTTGTGTATGTGGAAATGCATTAGATTTAAGAGCAACCTGTGGATTTAGATTAATTACACAGGGTCCTTACTAGATACTCATTATATAAATTCATATATACACTGGAGAAGAAAAAGAGAGAGGTCTGCACAATGGAGTCATACATTAGACTTGACCATCTTGATTGCAATGTTCACAAGAAACAGCATGAATGCCTGGGACAAACTATGAACACCTCTATAAACGGCATGACAACAAACATTAACTGCAATTACTGTCACTTGTGGAGTGCCATCAGCATTTTCCTTCCTCTTGTTCCCACTTCTGTATCAACCCTGAGAAACCTCTCCCACTAGGGCAGCTAACATTTCCATTACACACAATTATTACCAAACAGCATTACAAGGGACAACAAAGGCAAAGAGTCTTCTAGGTTCTTCCTTGGGCTTTTTCCCCAGTAAAGGAGGAAAAAGGGTTTTTTGCTAGTGACCTACGCCAAGGAAAGACATTCTTGTATCAAGGAAAGAGATTAAGCCTGACAAAGACAACTACAATTCTTCACTTCTACAGACAACGAACCTCTTTGAACTTTAGCAAAACCTGGGCAAAATCAAACAAAGATAAGAAATGGAGAAAACAGACGAAGTGAAGAAACATCTACTCATCATAAATAAGCTAGCACAGCAGGAAACTGGCAGAGAGCCCTTATCTTTCATGACCACATTCAGTTCTGATATGACAAGAGAGAAAACAGCACAACGCCATCTGCAGCCAAGATGCAACCAAGATGGCCACCAACAGATAAACACTGGTCAATTTGAAGCATGAGCTCCACTTACTTACTGTAATGAAGCTTTCTGCTCACTGAAGCACATATCTCATTGCCTATTTACTGTCTCTAATAAGGAAAGTGACAAAAGCAAAGCTCAGGGAGTAAAACCCTGCCATATCCTTATTTTCACCAAGTTGTTAGAGACACTCTGTGCATCTTCATCGTTTGTCTGTGTCTCTGATAAAATGACACAACCACGGCATGATGATGATTTTGCACAGATCTTTTAAAGAGCTAAATGGAGACACATATTTTAAGTATAGGCGTGTCAGGCATATACACTTTAAAGTGTGGTTCTGTGTGTGTCTGTGTAAACACTGTGATTCAGTTCTACCCACTGAAGTACTGTGTCATTACTACAGACCAAAATTATAAGCCTTCAGAAACAGCCCAGTGAGAGAAACAACAGACAGGAGTTAGCTCTACCCAGAGTTTTCTAAGGAGTGTATGCAAGCGGATTACTGCAGGCATTTTTATCAACCAATTTACAGCAGAAGCATAATTTTCCTGCCAGTGCTTGGGCTTACGCAGAACTAATGACTTGAAAGAGCAGAAGGCAGCACGACACTTAGGAAAACAAAACAGTACGTGCCATCAACTTGCAGTGTGCTGCATCAACACCCTCTTTCAACAGCGGAGCTCTTCAAAAATACTGTTTTTCTAACAATTTCTATTGATAATCAAAACTAGCAATACTCCTTTGGAATATCTGAATGGTCAGGCACTACCTTACTGTAATAATATCTGTCCTTTTCCTGCACAAGGAATACCGCCCTGAGCACTTTTTTCTGAACATTCAGTAATATCCCACTAGTAAAAACTACTGAAAAAAATCCCACTAGTAAAAACTACTGAAAAAAATCCCACTAGTAAAAACTACTGAAAAAAATCCCACTAGTAAAAACTACTGAAAAAAATCCCACTAGTAAAAACTACTGAAAAAAATCCCACTAGTAAAAACTACTGAAAAAAATCCCACTAGTAAAAACTACTGAAAAAAATCCCACTAGTAAAAACTACTGAAAAAAATCCCACTAGTAAAAACTACTGAAAAAAATCCCACTAGTAAAACTACTGAAAAAAGTACAGAAGGCTACCAGTAATAGACAATGTTACTTAAGTGAGGCTAGAACGGTGCTCAGTATATTTTACTTGGAGAACTGTCTCAGCTTCAGGAGATAAGATATTCCAGATATTGTATGAAGATTCTCTTGCAGCGTGGTAACTCCAGAAAGCCTATACACCTTTCTTAAACAAAACAATTGTGTCATTTAATTGCTTTCACTTCATGAATCTGTTTAAAAGGACTCTGAAAATGTGTGGGGAGAAAAACATATTCACATTAAATGATAATTATATGATAATTAAAGGACAATTAATGATTATTAAATGATTATTACCAACTGTTAGCATTATACATAAATCATAGAATCGTATCATAGAACAGTTGGAGTTGGAAGGGACCTTAAAGATCATCCAGTTCCAACCCCCCTGCCTTGGGCAGGGACACCTCCCACTAGACCAGGCTGCTCAAAGCCCCATCCAGCCTGGCCTTGAACATCTTCAGGAATGGGGCATCCACAACCTCCCTGGACAACCTGGGCCAGGGTCTCACCACCCTCACAGGAAAGAATTTCTTCCTAATATCTAATCTAGATCTTCCCTCTTTCAGTTTAAGTTCAAGAGTCCCTCCCCATCTTTCCTGTAGGCCCCCTTCGGGTACTGGAAGGCTACCATAAGGTCTCCCCAGAGCCTTCTCTTCTCCAGGCTGAACAACCCCAACTCTCTCAGCCTGTCCTCATAGCAGAGGTGCTCCAGCCCTCTGATCATCTTTGTGGCCCTCCACTGGACCCGTTCCAACAGGTCCATGTCTTTCTGATGTTGGGAGCTCCAGAGCTGTGTGCAGCACTCCATGTAGAGTCTCACCAGAGTGAAGCAGAGGGGCAGAATCCCCTCCCTTGACCTGTTTGATGCAGCCCAGGATGCTGTTGGCTTTCTGGGCTGCAAGCGCACATTGCTGGCTCATGGTGAGCTTCTCATTAGCCAACAGCCCCAAGTCCTTCTCCTCAGGGGTGCTCTCAATCTATTCTCTGCCCAGCCTGGATTTGTGCTTGGGATTGTCCCAACCCATGTGCAGGACCTCACATGTGAAAATGAAAAAGAACAGACATGAGGGATTATAGCTTAAAGATTCTTCCACTGAATTGTTAATGAAGGGGAAAAAAAAAAAATCAAACAAAAACCAAATGAGAAAACCACACCTTACCCCCTGCACTCTGCAAACAAACGTCAGAGTGCAGAAGTTAGGGTGGGCACAGAACCAGATCAGAACACTCTGCTGGTGTCACAGTTTGAACATGGGTTTCCAGACTCCCACATTATATATACCATAGTCTCTAAATAAAGCACACACTGTTACAAACAGCTTGAGCTCATTCACTGCCATTTCCTGATTCTTTCTCTTAACATGAAAGCTAACTTTTGCCAATAATTTAATAGAAAACAAAATTTAGAACAAACCCAAACCTAATAGCTGTTCTACTGCAACAATGATAAATTGCAACTTCTCATAAAATCCATGGGAAAGTAAATACGAAGAGAAGACTCCCTGCCCTTTCCTACCACCACCTCTCTCCTTCCTTGCCCTACTCCCATTCTACCCCTATTGTCTCACCTTGGGAAAGCACTAAATTGCATATGTAGTGAGCATTCCTCACAGACTCACCTAACCTTTAAAGTTTTCTAATTATTGAAAACATGTATCAGTTCACATAAAGGGAGTTATGTGATTAGTGCCTGTTTTACCCCCTTTTGGTACTGAATGAGATGCAATGGACATATTAAAATGTGAGAATAAAACCTAGGATCTAAATAGTACTATTTGCAGAAGTTAATTCTCAAGGCAGTTGTTCATATCAGAGATTTCAGTCTTAAACACTGTCAAGTGGAAAAAAATGTAAAATTCTTTGAGTGCATTTAAGGCCTTTTAAAATATCCAGGTTTCAATTCCAGTAACATTTTTAAACCTTCTTAATAGCTTGAATCATTTAAGTTGGAAACATTTTATAAGCCCTGCTGTAAAGGAAGTTTTTGTATATCTATGCATTCATGACAGTGGGACACACTGCAACTTTTATCTTTAAAAAAGAAAAAATACCCAAATAAACAAGACCACTTAGTTCTGAAAAATTAGTTTACGCAGCCTATTTCGCAAGTTTTAATCTATTCCAAGATTTGTTCCATCCTACAAGAAACATGTTCGCAGGGTCCTTTTCAAAAGCATGGCTGCTTTTAAAAACAAACATTTACAAATACTGAGTTATGGTTGTAACACAGGGTGGTCTGGAAAGACTTCAGAAGATAATGTAGGCCATTTCTAAAAGTCTAAAAAAAATTGACTATAGAGATATCATTCCTTACTGCTCCAGAAAAGGACAGAGTTCCCAGAAATGTGTCAGAATGGTAAACTTCCAGACTTGCCCTGACTCAGGTATAAGGCATGACCAAACAAGTCCCCAGACTAAGATGCTTTCCTAAGTCCAACATTTTAGTCGCAGTCATACAATGCCACATACCACCTCTAAAGCTTAGCAGCAAAATAAAGAATATTTTTTTTTAAAAAAAGAAAAAGCAACAAGACTTCCCATGAATCTTTCAGAGGGATTAGTTTTTACAACTTTACAAACAACAGACTTCCTCAGTTTAATATTTTAGCATGAAGATTCAAAACATAAGAACCACTTTGCTAGAGACTCAAAAAAACATTTACTACTACAAAAAAAACCAAACTCTTGTGAGGTTAATACTCACAGGAAAACATCAGCATGATTTTAAACACTTGATAGACTGACCAGCCTATTTTAGTACAGCTAAACTATTAACTCCCACCGAAAACCACTAAAACTTCTCACAACTTTCCATAGTTCTTTCTGGGTACCCCCAAAAAGAAGGAAAGTTTGCAGCAGAAGCCCTGAAACAATCACTGGGACACCTCTGCTTACCTGCAATCTAAACAACCCTGAGCTACATCCCCAAAGTCAGGACAAACCTACAGAGCTGAGCACAGCCCCATGGCCCTTATCATCAGCCAAACCAGCTCTGGCATGAGAACCAAGATGAAAGCAACAACAATAACGCCATAGTGAGCCAAGAAGCCCTGCAATTGCAGAAGTGTTGTAGAAAAAGAATGCAAGAGTCTTCTGAGAAAAAGTTTGCTAAATATGTACTGAATGGGGCCTTTTTCTATTTGGTCAAATAGGAAGCTGATGTGGGGTACTTTAAGCCCAAAATAATAAACTTTAATTTAATACACAAAGACATACTGGAACTAAGTTAATTACTACTTTTTTAAAAAGACACTACCTTCTCAGTTTTTTAAGTAACACGTAACAGGTTTAGCACAAGTTCTTAAACAGCCTATATGAGAAAGTGTCAGGGAGGGAACTTCCTGGAGTTTGCGGTTTTGCTCAGACATCCAACACCCAGGTCCAACAGGTTACTATGGAAGGTGTATACAAGCATCTCTTCTTGGTTTATAAACAGTTCACTTGTACTAAATGCGCCTATTTACGTAAGTTCCTTTGTAATGCATACTAAAAAATACAATTTCCCAGGAAATCTACTATTGTAGAGTTTGTAGACATTTGAGAATAACTGCTGTAGGTAACTGGCACATTAAAAATATGCATGCAACAAGATGGGGAAAAGTCAGAGCTGCCTCCAGAGGGACTGAAGTCTTTCACCAACAGTGCAAGAATTAACACGGCAGCTACATGCAGGTCACAAGACAATTTAAGACAAGTCCATTTAACTCTCAGGGTAAAAACAGTTCTCAAACACAATACAAAGTACTTGCTTCTACAGATGAAAAATAGATTTAAAGTGTTCCTTTAGTGACAAAAAGGGAACGTAGATAGATTACAGGCAGAGATATTTAAGGCAAACAAAGTCAGTCACTTCCCCTCCTAATGCTGGAGTGACAATTCAATGATACAGGATGTTACCCCCTGCCCTAATTAAAATTTGGGACCAACATAAAGGCAACGGGAAGGAAGGATTTTTCTGAAATGGCTAACTGAATTAACAGAACAAGTTTAACTAAAAAAGTACCACAGAAAACTTCCCCCACATAAACAACTGCACTGCTATTAATTTGCTACTGCCAATACCATACTAATTCTAGAAAGCAGATTTAAGCAACTAATTAGAAACTAACTTGGCTAAAGAGTTAAAAGTTTTAAATAAAATTTGAGTAAAAGGATTTTTTTTCTGGCAAATTGCTACATGGTGAATGACTTGCCAAACCCACTGGAACTGCAATCACAGGAAGTTTAGACTAAGTTACACCCACCACCTTTGCTCACCATATAACCCAGCTCTTACATGAAACGCCTTTTCTCTACCCACATTACCCATATGTCATCACATACATTAAAGTTAGAAACGCTGTGTTCAGGCAGGAGCAAAGTCTAAATTAGGTAAATCAATTATCCTATACTACTATGAACAGACATGCTGCCTCACTCCCCCTCTCTTCAGGAAAAGTATTACTCATCCAGCACAATGAGGACCATCACGGGAAATTTAACACTGCACAAATAAGAACAGACCTCTGCAGCAAAGGTCGCATCTGGCCAACCACTACTTCTTCTTTTAAACAGTATTCATCATTAACAAGACCTTCATTGAAAGAGTCACAAAAGTGACTTTGACAACTGGTTCCCTCCATAACTTAAAAAAAAAATACAGGTTTTCAAATTTACACCCCAGTGGAATTGAGAGCTCTTTCATAGATACTACTAAATAACAATCCTGGTCTTTTAACCACATTTTCAAGGAAGGATTCTCTGTTTCTTAGGCTACAGGACCCTCGTATGTTAAAAATTTACTGTTTTCAGAGTTACACTGTGTAGAAGCACAGCAAAGACCACAGAGTTAAAAGAGGGAACACTCTACCCTAGTAAGTACATACCGTTAATGAAGTACACACCCACAGAAAAATGAACTCCTGAATGTAATCCAAGTGATTAATCTTACTGTGTCTTTGCATGTTTAGGCCAGGTTGTCTTGGGTTTTTTGCCATGAAACAGCCTTCAGTAGTTAGAAGAGCATGCTGACCCAACCATGCACATCTGCCTCTTGAGTCAGGACAGCATTTTTCAATCTCTCCTTCCATCTTGGTTTCAGAGTAAATGGAACTGCACGACCATTAAGCCCACTGCCTGCACCAGTCAGCTGAGAAATCATTAATGGCAACTCACAACTGCGCTGTCAGCTCTAAGTAGCTTCTTCACTGAGAATACACTGAACATAAAACCAAATGCTCTATAATGCAAGTTACAATTACAAATTCTGCAAGCTTATATTTACTTTTCAGGCTAGTAAAAAGCATAGAACATATTTTTTAAATAACTTCAAATCCAAATCTCAATTGTTTCTTGACAAGAAGCTTACATTCCTTGGTGAGATTAGCCTGTGTCTGAATGCAAGCCTTACAGAATGGGCTCCGTATGCAGTTTAACTCATTTATTACAGAAAATATTGAGGACTGGTACTGGAAAATAAATCCTCTGCTCATGAACTAGAGACTGCTTACATTTCTAGAAATTCTTTTCCAATGAATCATCTTCCTAATTTATTTTCTTATCATTGGCAACCTATTATAGATGCTGGAGCATCCAAATACATGGTAAAGTGTGAAGTCCCTGATTGTGATGGGGAGAAGGAGGAGAAATGGGATACAGATCATCATCACAGTATTTTTTACCTTGTCTATGGAGAAAGCATATGCTTAAAACCATCTAAATTGAGAGACAGCAAATTAGGGTAATTACATCTTCCACAGTTAGAAATGTACTGGTTTTGCCAAGTTATGCATGCAGCAGACTATTGCAGATGCTGCATTTCAGCCAGAGGTCGGCAGAACGACATGGATTTTCTCCATTTCACAAAAGGAGATCCACGTCACAAGACAACACAAACCCCGCATGAGCACATCCTCAGTCTAACAAGGCTGTCCTGTCTCTGCCAGCTGAGGCTTCCCAGGAAGACTCTCATTCTGCCTTCCTCTTCTCATCACATAAGGAAGAACCGCCTTTTCTCAATCATTACTGAATCTGTTACACAGCCTGCTCTAACTTCAAGGCAGAAATTAATTCAGAAACAGAGTCCAATTAACTGTGTACAAAGACAATTTGAAGTTTTGTTTCTTCTTGGAAAGACTGACATCAGTTTCCCGAACTACGTTATTTTCTTCTGTAACTCTAATACAGATGTTCTGAATTGACTCACCTCCTTAAACACTCAAATACTTCAAAATTAGTTGAACTGTGGATGTGAGTCATCTAATCTCCTTTTCCAGTAAGGGTCACTATTGGAAAATTGGCATACCAAGGCTAAATAACCATGTTACCAATGCAAATTATGACAACGGCGGTTCCAGTGAATCACTGCTCTGCTTTTTGCACAGCTTCTTTCTACGTACTGCAGAATGAAAGGGGAAAAAACAACTAAATTAACATTACTACTCACAATTCATCTTTGAAACCAGATCACAGCAGGGGAAAATTCAGTAATCCAATTAAAAGGAAAAAAAGTAAAACACCTCCCAGCAGTAAATCCTTGCCACAATGCATTCACTATCAGAAACTGTAGAGCTAGCACTAGCAGAAGAAATTGTAGAAATTGTGTAGAAATTTCTTATGTGCAAGAAAATTAAGGGTGATAAATTTAACAAGTTTAGTGGTATGAAACCAATGCCTACACTCCAACCCAAAAGCTCTGAATGATCTTTTAAGGGTTGATCAACAATGGAAAAAGCCTGAATCTGAGTTAACGCTGACTTTTCTGCTTTTCCTAAAATGCTTACATTTGCTTCTAAATGCACTGTTCTGGGAAGCAGAATGTTCTCAAGTACTCGAAAGTAAATTATTAAGACACTCCAAAGAAATGTCATTTATTGTCTTTAAAACACCCAAAAGATTTTAAGACATGAACTGCTTGCACTGTGAACTGTACTCAACAGGGTTGCCCAAAGTGCTTTGCACCCCCTGCCTCAAGAGCACTTGATACACAATATTAAATACTGAAAGATATTAACATTAAAGGACATTAATAAAAGAAACCTACTAAAAAAACTGGTGCTTTGCTTGCACTTCTCTAGAAGACCTCAGAATAAATACAGCAAAAAAAGCAAAAGCACAAGCAAACTAAAAACTCCTCAGCTAGACAAGACCAGGAAGAACATACATATCACCCCTAATCCTTCCCTAACACTGTCCACAGAATTACAGCATAATTGTGTCAGGAGAAGAGACACCCCAGCTCACTCAGCTCAGTGGCAAGTTCACACGAAGTTTGTGACAAGCCCTCAGAGAGGTGAAATTCTCTTAAAAAGCCATGATTTATGAGCAATGTGCCAGAGTGGTAACTTGAACTAGGAATAAGCTCGATGCAAGAATGAGGAACTAAATGCTTTCTGACCCTTCATGCCAGGAAACCGTCATCTCTTCCTTTTGAAGGGCAGTGTCAAAGGTAGCATTTGCAACTCAAGAGATTAAGAACAGGGCACTAAAGAAGCTGTTCTTTGTTGGCTCTCCTCCTGCCTAAAGACTGTTTAAATTGACTGTTTAAAGACTATGCTCATCTTGCCGGAGATATAAAAAAAAAAAAAAAAACTCAACTGACATCAGCCGTCCTCTCCATCCAGTAAAGTATTAAATAAACATAGTCATCAAGAAACAATGTAAAATTAATCTTTTAAAAGAAACTGGCATGAAGCAAGAGGGTGGAGTACACCTTGCAGGCAGAAACCAGGGACAACTCTTCCAGAAGGAATACAGCTTACTGCTTGGTTAAAACAAATAACAAAACAACAAACAAAACCAAAATCAACACATACCACACAAAAACCTGGACAAAGTCTGTAATGAAACAGAAATCTACTTGGTGTCCCACTGACTGCAGTCACGTGAAGTCCTACTCACTTTCACTCCTAATGTTTAAACACCCTAAAATCAAGCACCCAAAGTCATTAGTCACTTTGGAAAGTTCTGGGGATGTGATTTTTCCTCTGGAGTCACATCTGAGTGGCTTTTCAAGCGTGATATTCCTGTGAATAATTACCACCTTTCTATTAAATTTGCCTAACTAGAAACTAAGTTTGATGTTAAGTCTAGGCCTTTGCACAAGGCGTTAATTTTTCAAAGCTGTCATGTAACTGAAAGGAAAAAGAGAAGTCACTAATGACCCATTTTCTCAAGGTGAGACATCAATTATTCTCTTTTTAGACATTCCATAGCTGAAAACAAAGATAAATAACGCAACATAGTTGCCATTTCCTAAATATTTTCTGTCCTTTACAAATGCACCCTTGTGAACTGTGGGCCTTGGTTACAAGTCCTTAAACAATTTTGCATGGCTTTTTGGTTTTGTTTCTTAAGAGACCATATTCTTTCATTTTCTGTGCTTTTTCATAACTATGCTTGCTGGCACGGAAAAAATATATTTAATGCATTCTTTATATTTAACCTTTATTACTCTAGCAGATTCAAGATCTCTGCAGCCCCAAAGATGGGAAATGGAAGTTTTTTTTCCGTATCTTGTGACTAAAAACCCATCAAGAGCAAACGGAAGACAGGAAGATGAGGCTCACGCCTGCTGTACTTGAACCACGCACTTGGAGATAGGTAAGAGAGCTCCCTCAGCCCAGCAGAGAGGAAGGGGCACCCCTCCTCCGGAACACGTGTCACATCACCCCTTTCCTTGTGGAAGACCGTTGGGTCAAAAGAGTCGGAGGATCCCAGACGTTCCCTTACGCCCCCTCACACCTACGCCTCCAACGAGGCTGCCGTCCCACCGCCTGCAGGATGCGGAAAGACGCTCCTATAAGTGACACAAGGCCGGCTGCTCCCCTCCGCCACGCCAGAGAACGAGCACAGCCCCCAGCACCCGCCGTCCCACACCCTCCCCGGGAGGCGGGGGCGATGCGGCGGGTCCGCGCCCGCCCCGGCTGGCCGAGCCCCCTCCCCAGTCCCGCCGGCCCCACTCACCCCATGCTCGCCGCCGCCGCTCGCCCCGCGCCCGCCCCCGCTGGCGTCACGCCGCTCGCCTCGCCCCCTTAAAGTCGCGGCAGCACGGCTGGGGGCTCCACCTCCCACGGGTTCGAGTCCCTCCCTGTCCGGGATGGCTGGAGGATTAATTATTTAAACGCGTGCAGATGGTACCAAATATTCACAGCTTGGAATTAACCCTTCTCCTCTCTTTGTGGCCTTCCACGAAATGAAAAACAGAAACGTTCTACAGCAGGACTCTTGTCATCACCAATGCGATGCACAGACTTAAAAGAATTTATTTTGCCTGAGACTGTAATAGTTTTCAACCAGTATTTCTTGTTCTATGTGCAAGAGATGCTAAAACCAAGAAGACTCTTCAAACAAAAGCAGCCACTATGGACTTAAGCCATCAGTATCAAAGGGTCCAGAGCAAGTGTGCTAACTCCTGTTCAGCAGTGAGGACACAGACTGTTACATACAGGGATCGTTATGGTCTAAACCGCAGGATAACACCTCTTCCTCGTGTCTCTGCTTCTTCACATATTCCGACACATACACAGAGTTTGAGTGCTGCACACTCTTAACACACAAAAAAGGATTTCTATTTTCCTATTCTATTGGCATGTATTGATTATACAATGAAGAACCTCTAAATAAGTATAATTTTAGAAGCTGAGACTTTGCATGGCTTACCTGGGGCCAGAAATGTAATCATCAGCATCTGAAAAAAACTGCATGTCGTTAACGTTGCTTGAGACAGAGGTCCTGTAATTATCAGGGTCCGAAAAAAACTGCATGTAATTCATGTTGCTTGAGTCAGAGGTCCTGTATTAAGAGAATTCATGTCAAAAGTTGAATTTATATTCAAGTACCTGCTTAAGTTCCAAATCCTTATGAAAGGTAACGGACATTAAAAAGAGAAAGAGATTAATGTTGTCATCATCAAAGAAAAAATAAATAGGGTAGAAGTATTTGAAAATGCTCAAGAAAACACTACACCAGTTCATGCATCAATTTGTCCACCTCGTTCCCATTTTACAGGTAAGTTACAAGCATTAACGTAGAAGCCTGATAGAGTCAGATACAGAGCTCAAAGGTCCCTTTCTAAGTTTTTAATCATTAAGTTGCGTATTTTTGTGATTTGATGACAGAATTATAACCTGCTGTATACATTCAGCGTGCCTCCTACCTTCCATCAAGCAGATTACATGGAAATTTTTGTTCTTCATCAAATTTTAAGAACGTGTTAGAGCAACAGTAACCAATCATGCAATTTCCACAGCAGTAGTAGGGACAGGATTTTGCAGGTTGCGCCTTGCCATGATGATCAATATATGCCTGACAGTCCTCACCCAAACCTGAAAGAAGTTAAAATCCAATAGTTAGTAACTAAAGAAATAATCATATAAAGTCTCCTTCTCATACTGACCAGCCCACCTAGGTTAACATTTAAATACATTTCAAGTATTTTGGTTAGATTTTACAAAACCAATTATTTCCTTTAAAGCACAGCAAAGGTAAATACTTACTCCTTGCACACAAAATATCTCGTCTTCATCAAGTAGCTCTTCCCAACTTTTTACACATACATAAAGGACGAAACTGCATGCAAATATACTTATGAGATGCTCTGTCTGGTGACACTCTCTTCACTACCTCTCCTAGTAGCTACCAAATTACTGTAACGACTCAAAGAGCAACATGACTAGCCAGATCTGTTAAAAATCCCACATAAACCCTAAGATCAGTTAGAAGAAAATGTTAAATTTTCCTAGATGTTTGACTTGATGTGAAAGATGCAACACAACTGCATTCACGGTAGATTTGGATTTCCATCTGACTTGGTTGTTCCTACTTCAGCTTTGTTTACTTCACTAAAACTGGTCAAGTGACGTCTTCTGACTGCAAGCATCAACAGGTGCAGCTACAATGATAAGGAAAAACGGAGATGTTCATGTACTAGGATGGGTTTCTTAGGAGACATCCCATGCTTTTCAGCATTGCACTGGGACGACACATTCCTCAACGTACTAGATGTTTTCTCTCTTTGCCCTCTCAAGCCTGAATGACTGTAACATAAGAACAGCACATTAAAAGCTTCCAACTGTCACATAAAAATACTTCTCAAAGCTTAAGCAAAAAGCATTTCCCAAGAAGAATCTTTAGCAAGAGTATCATTACAGTTTTCAGTGATAAATGCTGCACTCAGCTGGTTTCTAGTCCCCATTTTCCTTCCTAGCACATAAACAAGATCACACCCTGATATTTTACTCCTAAACCAGACTCCATTTGAGAAGCTCAAATTACTTCAGGTGTAGCTGCTCAGAGAAAGCAAACAAGAAGAGGCAAAGACAACAAATCATATTCCCTCAGAGGAAGAGTAAGGGGTATTTCCTGGAGTATTTGAACTCATTTTGCCTTTTGAAAACTCAGTCTTGACTCTCTGGCACTAAGACATATGTGAGTATCTCAGACAACATAAAAAAGAAAAAAACCCCAAAATAATGTTCTAAGGGGTTAAATGTGACAGTTCATTAAACACAAGCAAAGAGGACCCTCTGTATCAATACCAATACCCCAGCACTTCTACTACTATATTTATGCATCCTTACGCCTGGTTCACCAATTTTTTCCTCTGCAGACATTTAACGCCACCTGACAACTCTCTCCTTCCTGCATCACCAATAAGGAAATGGTAGGTAGCTAAACCCATTCCAATATACCTTGTGAAATTACAAACAAAACAGAGCAACCAACAAAATAACTCCCTCCACGTCACAATTGCGCTACTGTAGCACAATAAAATACAGGAAACCAAAGGCATAGGCCAGTTCTCAGGTGCCAGAGCTGAGCCGACCAGGGCCAAGAACACCAAAAGAGAATAATTTGGCTCCTCTACTTTGTTCCTCTCTTCTTCCATGATTCCTCTCTTCTTCCATGAGCCGGAGCACCTGTGAGACTCCTCCTCAACTGATTCGATTCATCAGCAGATCAACTAGGGGCTTGTGGGACTTTTTTTTCCCCAGTTGGTTTGCTGTCAGGTTAATAATTTGAATCACCTCAGAACAGGTCCAGTGTACATCCACGCAACCCAGCACAAAGCAAGGGCTAAGGGAGGCAGAAATGACCTCCTGTTTTGGTATACCTGCTCCTGAGGGGCCCATCTTACCCTGCAAACAGCAGCTTGACGATTTCACACAATCAATTCCACAGAAACCCTTTATCTAACTGATCGACTTCCACCTTAAGAGCAGAGCTGCTAAACTATTCCCACTGAAAGTCCACAACCATTCCAGTAAGAAAACTTCTAACTTCCAACACCATTTATTCAAGGCCAGCTTGCATACAGTTACTGCTGTAGCACCATCACCAGCTTAAAGAACCCTTTTTCTGGTGCTCACACTTCGAAGTGCTTACAGAGAAAACTCTGACCATTTCAGCCATGCTTTAACTCAGCCCTGACAAAAGGTGACCCTTCTTTACTACTCTGGCCAAATTAAATGTCCTCTTCAAGATCCACTAAAGATCCCATTCACCTTTCCTGCACGCATCTGTGCGGAATTTGACCCATCAGATGAAATGACATCACTGATGCATACAATACCAAGAGCGCTTCTCCTTTTCTGAGCCTTGACCTACGATCACATCTGCTTTTTCTCATCACATGACAAAGCTGGGGAAGACCACACGCTCCATCCTTTAAGCACAATAACAAGATACCTACAGACAAGGCTGCTGAAAAAAACCCCAATTATCAATGTTAGCATCTGATATGAACTCAATTACCAAATGAGTTTATATAAGCAGTGCTGTTTATGCAATATCATCACTTAACACCTAAGTATTTATATTATCTTGCCCTAAAAGGCTAAAATTTACCGTGTCAGGGGTAAAAAGGTGAAAGTTTTTAATGAGAGGCACCAAGAGCGACTGGCAGCCACTTTACAGTACGTCGTTTCTCCCCCGGGGTCTTACCTTCGGTTTACCGGCAGACAGTACTCATTGGTGGGCCCACGCAGTCATTCCTGAGGCACTAATTGCTGCTGCCTAACAACGCGCACCGGTATCAACACAAACTTACCTCACTTTCATCGTAACTTTTCTCTCAGCGAACCAAATTTGCCTCCTCCTTCTCCTCCCCCCGCCATGTGGCAAAGAGCCCCCCAGATCCCCACGCCCTGGCCTCAGCGTCGGCCCTCGCTCCACCGTTCGCCGGCAGTTGGGCTGAGGGGTCCCTGCTCGAAGCCAGGGCTCCCCACCCCCGGGGGCTTCGGTAGGGCCTTCCCAGGGGACGCAGCCCCAGAGGAGGCCGGCAGGAACCCCCAAAGCCGCCTCAGAAAGCGCCGCCAGACCACGCAAACCCTCCTTGAGGGCCGGGACCCCCCCCCTCAGCTGCCGCCCCGCGCTCACCGGCCTCCAGCAGCAGGCAGAGCAAGACGAGGGCGCCACGCCGCAAGAGAACCGCCGCCGCTTCCCGGAGCGGGCGGGGGCTGGCCGGGCGGCGGGAGGAGCGGCGGTGAGGCGGGGCGGGGAGGGGAGTACAAAAAGAGCAGGAAAGCATCGCCCTGAGCCGCGCCGCCGCCCGCCATGAGGTCAGGTCTCTGGTTTGGCTTACCCTGGGACCTGTGCTGCGACCTCAGCGCGGTCAGGCCGGCACTTCAGGTGGAACCCTTGCGCGCTGATTGTAGGCTAGCTAAAGGGTATTCCCTGTTGCCCAGTTCTGGGTCCTGTTCACAGAATCACAGAAGGGTATGGGTTGGAAGGGACCTTTGGAGATCATCTAGTCCAACCTCCCTGCCAAAGCAGGTTTACCTGGAGCAGGTTGCACAGGAACGCTTCCAGGTGGGTTTGGAATATCTCCAGAGAAGGAGACTCCACAACCTCTCTGGGCAGCCTGTTCCAGTGCCCTGACACTCTCAAAGAAGTTTTTTCTCATGTGGAGGTGGAATTTCCCATGTTCCAGTTTGTGCCTGTTGCCCCTTGTCCTGTTGCTTGGCACCACTGAAAAGAGTCTGGCCCATTCCTCTGGACACCCACCCTTTAGATACTGATAAGCATTGATGAGATCCCCCCTCTGTCTTCTCTTCTCCAGGCTAAACAGACTCAGGTGTCTCTCAGCCTTTCCTCATCAGAGAGGTGCTCCAGTCCCCTAATCATCTTCGTAGCCCTCCGCTGGCCTCTCTCCTGTAGTTCCTGGTCTTTCTTGAACTGGGGAGCCCAGCACTGGACACAGACTCCAGATGTGGCCTCACGAGGGCAGAGCAGAGGGGGAGGATGACCTCCCTCCACCTGCTGGCCACGCTCTTTTTAGTGCACCCCAGGATACCGTTGGCCTTCTTGGCCACAACGGCACAGTGCTGGCTCGTGGTCAACTAGTCATCCACCAGGACTCCCAGGTCTTTCTCTGCAGAGCTGCTCTCCAGCAGGTCAAGCCCTAACCTGGACTGGTGTATGAGGTTATTCCTCCCTAGGTGCAGGACCCAACATTTGCCCTTGTTGAACTTCACTAGGTTCTTCTCCACCCAATTCTCTAGCCTGTCCAGGTCTCGATGAATGGCAGCACAGCCTTCTGGCTGTTGGTTGCAGAGTGGCTGCTGAAGAGCTCTGTAGAAACTGGCAGAGAGCTAGATGGTGGAATCAAAGAATAATGGTGAGCAAAGCACAAAGGAAATCCGCGGGGTGGCTGTCCGGACATGAACAACCCTCTGCCCTTCAGGCGAACTATGGGTGGTCTTACGGTGTGTGCGTTAAGTGCCTTCCCGAGAGGCCTTGAGGCCACATGGAAGTTGATTCCTTAAAGTAGGGAGCAGCTGTCCACTCTGAGGAAGGCAGGGGAACCTGGGAGACTTGACGGGCTTTACTGCTAACAAAGAGGCAATGAGGAAGGAAAGGATCTCTGTCATTTTGTGATCACTATACCCAAGAAGGCCTCCAACCACCACATCACCCACAAGTCCGAAACAGTGGTTTGGCAGTGGCTTAAGAGGCAATTCAGAGGATGACTAAATGATGATTTCAATCAGGCCCGCTGGTGGGCAATGCCTGGGCCCAAGTCCTGCTTGCCCAGTCGGGCTGGGAGCACCCTCACACCTGGCAGGTTCAGTGGCGGGCTCCGCGGTGCTTGGTGAGGAAATGGTCCTGCTGCCGGGGTGTTCACCTGAGCCCGCAGTCTGGGCTGCCTTCCCCTGGGGACTCCTCCCACCCCTGGATCGAAGCTTGTACTGCAGCACCGTTGGCAAAGCCCCCCAGGGACTGAAGAAACAACTCCTTCGGCTGCCCTCTACGGAAAGTACCGAGCCCAGGTACAGTAAGTTTCTGAGGGTAAATGGCCTCTGCTCTGCACTTCCCTCCGGTTGGGTTTTCTTCTATTTCTCCACGAGACATCCTCGTAGGCCTTCAGGAAGGTGGCGAGCAAGGGAAGGTTTCAGTCTTCCCTGTCCTACCTGCTCCTTCCTAGACTTTTGTAGAATCTTTCCCTCGCAGAAGGACGGGAAGCTCAGGTGTGTTAGGAGATGGCTGTGAGCATTGGTAGAGGTGAACGGTCAGCAGCTGAGAGGCTTGTGCAAGTCTCTTCCGCTGAGAATCCCTTGTTGTTTATTTCAGGTAAGTTCTTCAGGCTGTTTGGATACAATTGAAGAGGCAGGGCACAGAACCTGGCTCAGGCTGTGCGATTGCTCTCTCTGCCTAGTTCCAGGTTTCATGAGGTGCCTTGTATGCCAAAGAGTTGGGAGGTCCAAAGTCGTGACTGGAAGATCTCCCAAGTTCAATAGCTTTCCCAAGGTGTTTTCTGCAAAAGGCTGTTTCTTGAGCTCTAGCAATGCTATAACCACATGCACGTGTGAAATGCGGATTGTTTTCTGTACTTGCCCTGAAGTTGTCTATGAGATCAAGAACTGTATCATGTAGGTTGTTGTCGTATTTGCAGAGACAAGTAGGCAGGGGCAGAAATGGAGAAATTCAGTTGCTTTCCACAAGTGAATTAGCCAGTGAGCCTGCAGCATGTAAGACTGTGTCCCAGTGTCTGGTGCTAAGATGGAAAGAGTGCCTGAGTTGTGTGGTGTTGTGATTTCCCCCATACCTTGGGAGAGGAGAGCGAGACTGAGAAGTTATTGTTTCCCAGGTTGAAACCTTTGTGTTTCTGTGAGTCTGCTGTAAGAGACGTGGCAAGTTAGAGAGGAATAAAGCCACCTGTAGTCTCCAGAAATGTGTTGCTGGTGCTTGAGTGGCTGCGCAGGGTCCTGGGGCTCCCAGGCAGGGCCCCACAAGGACAAGCTTCAGGGCATAGAGCATTGTGCCCCCAACGGCCCAGCGCAGTGGTCCTGTGGCCAGATCCTGCTGCCAGCCCCAGCCCCAAGAGATATCCAGTGAGAGCTATCCCTGCTCTGACTCCAAGGACGAAAGGCCAAGGCCCTGGGAAGCCGCCTGTCTGAGCCCTGTGAAAGGCTCTTGTCATCCAAAGGATGCTCCGGACTTCTCAGAGCTTCTCAGCTATTAGCAAACATCCTTGAGGCTGTCGCAGAACGGCAGGTGGTGGGGCCAGCGAGGCCCCAAGCGCCTGGCCATGGTGCTGGGCATCCGGCCGAGGCCAGCCCGCCAGGAGGGAGGTGTTCTGGGGAAGGTGCTGCCAAGCCCCGGGGAGAGGACAACCCTCTGGGCCCAGCCCCTAACGCTGCCCCTCCAGAAAGGGAGAGGAGGAGGAGGAGGAAGCTGAGGAATGAGTGTGGAATCTCCCCGTACTGAGATTCATGGACAACTTTATTGTGCCAGTGGAGCGGGATCAGGGCCAGCAGTCGGGGACAGGGAACAGCTGGTCCTGTGTCGTCATCCGGGTTGGCTGTAGGGAATTTGGGCCCGGCGCTGCATGCGAGACCTTTCCCTAATGCGCACAGGCCCGGGGGTGCTGGAGCGGCTGCCGCTGTCGAGCGCTGGGGAGCCGCAGGAGGACGCCAACGGCAGCTGGCTGGCGGTGCTGGGCCTGTTGGTGGTGGGTACCAGGGGGCAGAGGGACGGCCCCAGCACCGCCTGACTGGGGGTGCTGCTCTCAGCACTTGTTGCAGGCACACGGCTCCTGGCACGTCGTCTTCTGGGCCGGCTGTAGGGATTCTGGGCCTGACGTTGCCTGCGGGAGAGATCTCGCACCCGCACGGGCCCAGGGGTGCTGGAGCCACTGCTGCCCTCAAGCGCTGGGGAGTCACAGGAGGACCCCACTGGCAGCTCCCTGATGGTACCGGGTCTGGTGGTCTTGGATGCTGTAGAGCGGTGGGACGGCCCCAGCACCGCCTGGCTGTTGGTGCTGCTCTCAGCACTCGGGGCTGGCGCAGGGCTCCTGGTGCGGCGTGTTCGTCTGGGCCGGCTGTAGGGATTTGGGGCCCGACGCTGTGTGCGGGAGAGATCTCGCACCCGCGTGGGCCCAGGGGTGCTGGCGCGGCTGCTGCCCTCAAGCGCTGGGGAGTCACAGGAGGACCCCACTGGCAGCTGGCTGGTGATACCAGGGCTGCTGGTCCCAGGTGCAAGGGAGCCCCGGGAAGGCCCCGCTTCTGCCTGGCTGGGGGTGCTGGGGCCGGTGAGCTGCGAGCTGGCACTGGAGGCTGTAAGGGGAAGCAGGAAGGTCAAGGGCACGGCCCCCCAGGCCCAGGGCAGGATAGGCCAGGAGCAGTGCCCCCAGCCCTCCTGGAGCAGAGAGGCTCTGCCAAGCCCACCCTGGGCACCCGCTGCCAGGCCTTGCCTGGCCCCTGGCCCCCGGGCACCCGGGTGCTTTGCCTCTTACCGGTGCCCAGGCCAGCACAGCTGTCGCACTCCCAGCTGGCCGTGCTGCTGCTCAAAGAGGAGCACCGCCTGTGGGTGCCCTCGGCAGCGCAGGAGGAGCACAGGAGCAGCTCCCAGGGCCTGGGGAAGAAAACGGGTCCATGGCTGTGAGGACAAAGTGACCGCAGCACGGGATTGTCTGGCAGAGCTCTTGCTCTCAGTCCTTCTGCTTGAAGGCCTTGGCCAGACTGAGATCCCGTGCAGAGCCCCAGGGTGCAGCGTTGGCAACTTACCCCCCTTCCTCTGCCTGCTGCCTGCCTCCTGGGCAAAGGCACCCACTGGCATTGCAGCGGCTGTGCCTCGCACTTAGTGCTGCGTCTGCCCAGCTGTCCTCCCATGATGGTGAACTGATGGAGAAAGGAAAATTGATGAGCCCCCGATACCCTGGCATAAGGCAGATGCAGGGCATCCCTGCTCTTCCCCCCCTGCCCTTTTTCCAACTCCTCCCTGCAGCTGTAGCCCGGACTCCCAGGACAGCGGAGGACCAGGACTGCTGGCTGGGGCAGGCCCTGGCACGGCACAGTGCTTGCAGCCTCCTGTCTCGTGAGCCAGGCAGAAGGACACCAACCTGTCAGGGATTCTGATGCCCATGTTGAGCATTTCCATCATAAATCGATATTCATTGCGACAAAGTGGGCAGCAGAAGCTGAAGTAGCCAACGTGGATGGCATGAGCCTGGATGCAGCCCCTGTGGAACCAGGCGTGTTTGCATGTGGGGCACACCATGGTGCCATAGGACTTTTGGTCGCCCACAGGCTCCAGGCAGATGAGGCAGGTGGTGTTCTCCTCCAGAGCCGCCTGCACTGCCTGCTCTGGGCGGTGCTCCCAGCAGAAGGCCCTGGGGAGCAGAGGAAAGGGATGAGTGAGGTGAGACGTGCTGGGTCCTTCTTCCCTGGTGGTGGCAATGAGGCTAGAGGCGGTGTGAAGGAGCGCCAGCAATTGCCCTGCTCTGGCTCTGCCTGTGACCGGCCGCGTAGACCTGTCATGGTTCCTTTCTGGTTTCGCTGATGCTGGCAGGAAGGGGACTGAGGGCAAAGAGGTTCCTCCGCGAGGGCCGGCTGGCCTTACCTGTAGAGCTCAAAGTACTGGGTGATGCATCCACCCTCCACGGCACAGGGGAGATGGAAGCTGCGCTCGCAGCCTGTCTCCCGGCAGGTGACAGTGGCCCCGCTCTCGCCGCAGACGAAGCAGTGCTGCAAAGAGCAGAGCAGGCCCCATCAGAAGCAGCCTCAGGGCCTCCACAGCCAGCCCCACACCTCCGGGCAGGGCACGGGATGCGGCCGCGGCTGGGTCACAGCCCACAGCTGCGCCTGGCGGAGGAGGCTGCTGTGCTGGAGCCTCTGTGGAGCTGCTGGGAGCAAGACGTTTGTGCCAGAGCTGCTTGGAAGGGTGGGGATTTCTTTCCTGGGGTCTGGGCTAAGGTCCAGCAAACATCTCCTGGCACAAATTTCCCTGCTCTTCTCAGGTCCTTACCTTCCATTCTGCCCGCTTGATCGTGCGTCTTACATCCTGAAGGCAAACCCCATCTCTACGCCCTGGCTGAAGCAGCCCGTTGGCAAAAAACTGCAGAAAAGAGGAGGAGCTGATGAGCAGAGCGGGACAGGGATTGCCTGTCGGAAAGCTGGAGGGAGCCCCGAGGGAACTCACCAGGCAAAACTCATGGGCACAGAGCCCATGCTTCTGCAGCTTGCGCCCGCAGATCCCCGGGTCAGCCTCTGCCCGGCGACACAGCATGCATGCTGGGGGGGAGAGAGCAAATGGCACCAGGAATGAGCACCTCTGTGGGGCCGGGGGAAGCATCCCTGAGCGATTGCCCCCAAGGGCCTGTGTGTCCCTGCCCAGCTGGGGCATTGCAGGCAGGGGTGTCCCAGCAGGTGCCCACTGCCCAGCCTGGGCCCCGCTCCCCGGGGCGCTCGGGGACCTCCTGCCTCCCCCCACCACCGCTCTTGGCCCCACGCTGACCACCGTGATGGCCCCTCTGCCAGGCTTGGGGAGGGATGCTTTGCTCTCACCCTGCTCCATCGAGTCGGGGGCCTTCTCCTTCGTGGCTGACATGGCACACGATGACGGTGAGTGTTTGGAGAGTCCCTGTCCCAGCAGCGCTGGGCTGTCTCCTCCAAATGCTCCTCCGCTGACCCTGCGGGAGAAGCGGGACGTGGGTGAGCTTGCAGCACAGGCCCAGAGCCCCGAGGTGTGGGACTCCCTCCTCCCTCGGCAGTCCTGCGCAAGCCCCGTTCCTCCCCTGCCCTCTGCTCACCTCTCCAGGTCGCACTGATGCCCGGCCGCAGCCTTTTTGTAGCCTTGGCCCCTGTGTGTGTCACAGTGGCCACTGTGACATCAGCACCATTGGCCTGCGTGCGCCCCAAACATGGACAGGGATGCCCTCGGCCACCTGCCACCCACTGTGCCTTGGAGTCAGGCAAAATCCTACTGGGCAACCTGCTGCAGAGTACCCTGCTTGAGCTGGCACTTGGAATAAATGGTCCAAGAGGTGCCCTCCTGCATGATGTACAGTATCGTTTGCCTTTGCATGTGTTTCCTGCTGAGGGGTGCAGAATATAGCCGTAGTGGGGTTAGTTTACACACTTTGGTTTTTCTTTTTCCAAGGAATATTAGATGGCAAAGGCCCCAGCTCCGGTGCAAAAGAGGAGTCCAAACAGAGTGAGACATCGGGGCAAGGAAGCACAGAGGCTGGCAAGACAGAAATAAAAGGCACTGAGGGAAGGGGGAGAGGAGAAAGGGAAAGAGACTGGACAAAACTCGTCTCTTCCAACAGACAGTGCTGGTGGGAGCTCCCCAACTTGATGGACCATCCCTTCGGTACCAGACCCTGGGGTCCAGCCAGACTCAGGGCCAGTTCAGCCTTTGAGAGACCTGGGAGACCTGATGGTCTTTCTTGCCAACAACGAGGCAATGAGGAAGGAAAGGAGGTACAGAGGGTCCAAAAGCAGACTCGGTGGCAGCACTTTCTCCTTCTATGCTTGACTGAGGTGATTGGCTGCGATGTGAGCTCCGAGGCTCTCCCGAGCAATGGATCTGGAGTGGAGCTGGCCAAAGAGCTGTGGCCATGCACAGCCTCCCTGTGCACCAAGGTGCTTGTTCCCTGGCACCGTTTGCCTCTGTTGGCATCTAGCTAATGCAGCTCTGTAATGCCCTGGCGCCGGAAGGCTGAGCGACATCTCTGAAAGCCTGTTGAGAAGGAAACCCTGAGCGCCAGAGTTTGGCTTGGAAGGGGGCTGGCAGAAGAGGATGGCTGAGGACCCTCTCAAAGCAGGAGCTGAAGGAGGCAGCCTGGGAAGCCTCTCGTCACTCTCCGCGGTGTCAGCCAGCCAGTATCGTGGAAGGGCTTCTTGGGATTTCAGGTTTCTTTCTTGGTCCTGAATTGCATTTCGGACCCAGATTCTGGGTTTCACATTCCTTTTTTCCTACTCTGGTTGTGCCTGAGACACCGTCTGCTTTTTGTCCTGCTGTTGCAGGCAAATTATTCCGAGAAGTCACCCTTGTGGGGTTAACTAAAAGGGTTTTGTTAATGCTTAAGCGATGATCCAATGGTAATTAATCAATGATTGAATGAAAATCCCGTGGTAATCAAATGGTGATTAGCTAATAATTAAGTGGTAATCAGAATCATAGAATCATTGAAGTTGGAGAAGACCAATAGAATCATTGAAGTTGGAGAAGACCCTTAAGATCATCGAGTCCAACTGTTAATCTAACAAGCCCACCACTAAACCATGTCCCTAAGCGTCACGTCTCCACATCTTTTAAATATCTCCAGGGATGGTGACTCAAACACTTCCCTGGTCAGCGTTTTCCACTGCTTGACAGCCCATGGATCCAGCCTGTCCAGATCCCTCTGTAGAGCCTTTTCACCCTCAAACAGATCAACACTCCCACCCACAGCCTCCGAAGCTGCCCCACACCCTCTTGCCGGGGAGTCTTGCCCAGTGAGTGGCCACCAGCCCTGGGCTCTGCCCAGAGGAGAGACCCCAGCCTTTTGGACCAGGCAGCGGCTGGCACAAGACTGAGCCAAGGGGAGAGTTTTGGCAGCGTATAGAGAGCTGGGTTGCAAACTCTCAACCCAAAAGCTTTCCTTCCCCACTCCCCCAGCGGGGAAGTCCCCAAAATCACCTGTAAAGGCACGGGCCAGGGTGAGAGCTGCTCGAGAGAGGGGCTCCCCTGCTCTCTTTGCTCGCATGTGCCCCTTTTGGGTGCCTCTGAAGCTGTCCCACAGCAACTTGCAGTTTCCTACCCCACCAAGGAAAGGCTCACACTGACTCTGAAAGACAGTTTATTGCCGTGGAAGAAGGCCATTCCCGCCGTGACTCCCCAGCTTGTGGTCCTGCTGCTTTTTCTTCTGGAGGCAGCACGTCACCAAAGCGCTAAGGAGTTCAGGAGAAAGGTGTTGGGCCACCTGCAACATTGAGGTGCTGTCCCGAAGTCCTCTGCTGTGCCCCGACCACTCACCGCGTCTGAGCAGACGGGCTGTGTGAGCCCAGGCCAGGCTCAAAGGTGGCTTCTGCCCCTGGTACCGGGGAGCCCGGAACTGCAGGCAGTACTGCAGGTGCAGCCTTACCGCTGCAGCGCAGAAGGAAGGATCACCTTCCCCGACCTGCTGGCAGCGCTGCCCGTGCCGGGGGCAGGAGCAGAGACTTCCCTTGGCCGGGGCGGGAGCCCTGCAGTTGCCCTGCCTGGCCAGCACCTTTTGGCCAACAGTGCCACCCTCGAAGGCTTCCCGGGGGACCTGGCGTGTGACTCTGCCCTGGCTGCAGGAGCAGCCGCCCCAGTTCCATGGGCTCAGGCCCCCGCCTCGGCACTTCATATGCCGCCTGTGAGGCAGTGGCCACCTCAGAGTGGGAGGCAGGTGGCCGAGGGCACCCCTGTCCGTGTTCAGGCCAGTGGTGCTGATGTCACAGTGGCCACTGTGACACACACAGGGGCCAAGGCTACAAAAAGGCTGCGGCCGGGCATCAGTGCGACCTGGAGAGGTGAGCAGAGGGCAGGGGAGGAACGGGGCTTGCGCAGGGCTGCCGAGGGAGGAGGGAGCCCCACACCTCGGGGCTCTGGGCCTGTGCTGCAAGCTCACCCACGTCCCGCTTCTCCCGCAGGGTCAGCGGAGGAGCATTTGGAGGAGACAGCCCAGCGCTGCTGGGACAGGGACTCTCCAAACACTCACCGTCATCGTGTGCCATGTCAGCCACGAAGGAGAAGGCCCCCGACTCGATGGAGCAGGGTGAGAGCAAAGCATCCCTCCCCAAGCCTGGCAGAGGGGCCATCACGGTGGTCAGCGTGGGGCCAAGAGCGGTGGTGGGGGGAGGCAGGAGGTCCCCGAGCGCCCCGGGGAGCGGGGCCCAGGCTGGGCAGTGGGCACCTGCTGGGACACCCCTGCCTGCAATGCCCCAGCTGGGCAGGGACACACAGGCCCTTGGGGGCAATCGCTCAGGGATGCTTCCCCCGGCCCCACAGAGGTGCTCATTCCTGGTGCCATTTGCTCTCTCCCCCCCAGCATGCATGCTGTGTCGCCGGGCAGAGGCTGACCCGGGGATCTGCGGGCGCAAGCTGCAGAAGCATGGGCTCTGTGCCCATGAGTTTTGCCTGGTGAGTTCCCTCGGGGCTCCCTCCAGCTTTCCGACAGGCAATCCCTGTCCCGCTCTGCTCATCAGCTCCTCCTCTTTTCTGCAGTTTTTTGCCAACGGGCTGCTTCAGCCAGGGCGTAGAGATGGGGTTTGCCTTCAGGATGTAAGACGCACGATCAAGCGGGCAGAATGGAAGGTAAGGACCTGAGAAGAGCAGGGAAATTTGTGCCAGGAGATGTTTGCTGGACCTTAGCCCAGACCCCAGGAAAGAAATCCCCACCCTTCCAAGCAGCTCTGGCACAAACGTCTTGCTCCCAGCAGCTCCACAGAGGCTCCAGCACAGCAGCCTCCTCCGCCAGGCGCAGCTGTGGGCTGTGACCCAGCCGCGGCCGCATCCCGTGCCCTGCCCGGAGGTGTGGGGCTGGCTGTGGAGGCCCTGAGGCTGCTTCTGATGGGGCCTGCTCTGCTCTTTGCAGCACTGCTTCGTCTGCGGCGAGAGCGGGGCCACTGTCACCTGCCGGGAGACAGGCTGCGAGCGCAGCTTCCATCTCCCCTGTGCCGTGGAGGGTGGATGCATCACCCAGTACTTTGAGCTCTACAGGTAAGGCCAGCCGGCCCTCGCGGAGGAACCTCTTTGCCCTCAGTCCCCTTCCTGCCAGCATCAGCGAAACCAGAAAGGAACCATGACAGGTCTACGCGGCCGGTCACAGGCAGAGCCAGAGCAGGGCAATTGCTGGCGCTCCTTCACACCGCCTCTAGCCTCATTGCCACCACCAGGGAAGAAGGACCCAGCACGTCTCACCTCACTCATCCCTTTCCTCTGCTCCCCAGGGCCTTCTGCTGGGAGCACCGCCCAGAGCAGGCAGTGCAGGCGGCTCCGGAGGAGAACACCACCTGCCTCATCTGCCTGGAGCCTGTGGGCGACCAAAAGTCCTATGGCACCATGGTGTGCCCCGCATGCAAACACGCCTGGTTCCACAGGGGCTGCATCCAGGCTCATGCCATCCACGTTGGCTACTTCAGCTTCTGCTGCCTACTTTGTCGCAATGAATATCGATTTATGATGGAAATGCTCAACATGGGCATCAGAATCCCCAAGAGGTTGGTGTCCTTCTGCCTGGCTCACGAGACAGGAGGCTGCAAGCACTGTGCCGTGCCAGGGCCTGCCCCAGCCAGCAGTCCTGGTCCTCCGCTGTCCTGGGAGTCCGGGCTACAGCTGCAGGGAGGAGTTGGAAAAAGGGCAGGGGGGGAAGAGCAGGGATGCCCTGCATCTGCCTTATGCCGGGGTATCGGGGGCTCATCAGTTTTCCTTTCTCCATCAGTTCACCATCATGGCAGGGTGGCCAGGCAGACGCAGCACTAAGTGCGAGGCACAGCCGCTGCGATGCCAGTGGGTGCCTTTGCCCAGGAGGCAGGCAGCAGGCAGAGGAAGGGGGGTAAGTTGCCAATGCTGCACCCTGGGGCTCTGCACGGGATCTCAGTCTGGCCAAGGCCTTCAAGCAGAAGGACTGAGAGCAAGAGCTCTGCCAGACAATCCCGTGCTGCGGTCACTTTGTCCTCACAGCCATGGACCCGTTTTCTTCCCCAGGCCCTGGGAGCTGCTCCTGTGCTCCTCCTGCGCTGCCGAGGGCACCCACAGGCGGTGCTCCTCTTTGAGCAGCAGCACGGCCAGCTGGGAGTGCGACAGCTGTGCTGGCCTGGGCACCGGTAAGAGGCAAAGCCCCCGGGTGCCCCGGGGGCCAGGGGCCAGGCAAGGCCTGGCAGCGGGTGCCCAGGGTGGGCTTGGCAGAGCCTCTCTGCTCCAGGAGGGCTGGGGGCACTGCTCCTGGCCTATCCTGCCCTGGGCCTGGGGGGCCGTGCCCTTGACCTTCCTGCTTCCCCTTACAGCCTCCAGTGCCAGCTCGCAGCTCGCCGGCCCCAGCACCCCCAGCCAGGCAGGAGCGGGGCCTTCCCGGGGCTCCCTTGCACCTGGGACCAACAGCCCAGGCACCGGCAGCCAGGTGGCATCAAGGCCGGGCCACAGCTCACCAGCACTCGAGAGTGTGATCCAGTCCACACCAGGGTCTTCCCAAGGCTCCCTGGCACCTGCAACCAGCAGCCCCAGCACAACATGTCAGTCAGGAGCAGGGCATTCCCATGGCTCTCTGGCATGTGGGACCAGTAGCCTCTGCACTGGTAGCCAGGTGGCATCAAGGCTATCCCATGGCTCCCCACCACTTGAAAGCGGGATCTGCTCCAGCCCGCCTGGACCTGACCGCATGCAAAACCGCTCCCGTGTGCAACATCGGGCCCAGAATCCCTACAGCCGGCCCAGAAGACAACGTGCCAGGAGCCGCGTGCCTGCAACAAGTGCGGGGAGCAGCACCCCCAGCCAGGCGGGGCCGGGGCCGTCCCACAGCTCCCCAGTACCCACCACCAACAGCCCCAGCACTGCCAGCCAGCTGCCATCGGGGTCCTCCTGCGGCTCCCCAGCGCTCGAGGGCAGCAGCCGCGCCAGCACCCCTGGGCCCACGCGGGTGCGAGATCTCTCCCGCACACAGCGTCGGGCCCCAAATCCCTACAGCCGGCCCAGACGAACACGCCGCACCAGGAGCCCTGTGCCAGCCCCGAGTGCTGAGAGCAGCACCAACAGCCAGGCGGTGCTGGGGCCGTCCCACCGCTCCACAGCATCCAAGACCACCAGACCCGGTACCATCAGGGAGCTGCCAGTGGGGTCCTCCTGTGACTCCCCAGCGCTTGAGGGCAGCAGTGGCTCCAGCACCCCTGGGCCCGTGCGGGTGCGAGATCTCTCCCGCGGGCAACGTCAGGCCCAGAATCCCTACAGCCGGCCTAGAAGACAACGTGCCAGGAGCCGTGTGCCTGCAACAAGTGCTGAGAGCAGCACCCCCAGTCAGGCGGTGCTGGGGCCGTCCCTCTGCCCCCTGGTACCCACCACCAACAGCCCCAGCACCGCCAGCCAGCTGCCATCGGGCTCTTCCTGCGGCTCCCCAGCGCTCGACAGCGGCAGCCGCTCCAGCACCCCCGGGCCCGTGCGGATTAGGGAAAGGGCTCGCATGCAGCGCCGGGCCCAAATTCCCTACAGCCGACGCGGACGACGACGCGGGACCAGCCGTGCCCCGTCCCCGACTGCTGGCCCTGATCCCCCTCCTTCGGCACAATAAAGTTGTCCGTGAATCTCAGCATGGGGAGATTCCACACTCATTTCTCGGCTTCCTCCTCCTCTCCCTTTCTGGAGGGGCAGTGTTAGGGGCTGGGCCCAGAGGGTTGTCCTCCCCCCCAGGGCTTGGCAGCACCTTCCCCAGAACACCTCCCTTCTGGCGCAATGGCCCTGGCCAGCTGCCCAGCACCGTGGCCGGGTGCCTGGGGCCTTGCTGGCCCCACAGCCTGCTCAGTTTCCCCAGGGGAAGCTCGCACCCATCGGGACCGGTGGTCTCTGCCCCTGCCCCTTGGAGGGCAGCCTGGCCCGGCACAGTGCAGTGGGTGCTGCCGTCCATCTCCTGGCAATATGGGCTGTGCCCGCCCACCCAGCATGGCCCTCGCAGCTCGCTTCCCAGCACCACGCACCCCGGCCCCTGCGACTTTTGACAAGCTTCAACTGTTTTGTTCTGAACATGGCCATAACCTGGCACGTCAGCCAGATGGTTCGCGCAGAAGTCTGGTGAAGTTCCCGCTGATTGGCAAAGGGGAAACGTAACCCCCATTTTCAAAAAGTAAAAAAAGGAAGACACAGGGAACTGACAGAGTTTTCTGCCAACGAAGAGGCAATGAGGAAGGAAAGGAGGTACAAAGGGTCTGCAAGAGGACTCGGTGGCAGCACTTTGTCCTTCTGTTACCAAAATCTGTAACAAAACTATCGCTGTCTAAACCAGGTTTGTAGTTTAGAAAGCTGACATTAGTTTATTTATGGTGCCAGGTGCATGGGGCATCTCTCCTCCTGTCATGCACACCCATCAGAACTCTCTCCACAATTTTTATACACATTTTACAACTTCATTATAATATTAGTACCTCCTACCTATATTAGATTGGTTAGTAATTTACATATGATTACACCATCAAGTTACAGCTACCATGCACGCGCAAGGGAAGGGTCTTCACCTGGGCAACGGTCTTCTTGACCTATGCGTGTGACTTTTAGTATTAGAATGAAGGTAGTTCAGCTTAGGACACTAAGAATTTTCACCTTCCCTGCCAAGCTGGCTAAACTTCTCAAAACGTGTCGATTAGTACTATCCTCAAGGTTCTCATACTCAATGTGCTTCCTCAAGAATGATACAATACTTGCCTCCCTTGATTAGGAGTTCCTTTCATTAGCTCATGCTTCATAAATTCAAGGATAGAATCCTCATTATTCGTGGGAATACACACAAGGCTTTTCAACACTAGTTACTAGTAACATTTCAGGGATATGCTTTTGTAATACTTCTATTCTTGACTGCGGTGATTGGGAAGACGTGAGGTCTAGACATGGCCAGAACAGGTAGTGCTCTTCAGGGAATGCCTTGTGATGTGAGCTCCGAGGCTCTCCCGAGCAATGGATCTGGAGTGGAGCTGGCCAAAGAGCTGTGGCCACGCACAGCCTCCCTGTGCACCAAGGTGCTTGTTCCCTGGCACCGTTTGCCTCTGTTGGCATCTAGCTAACGCAGCTCTGTAATGCCCTGGCGCCGGAAGGCTGAGCGACATCTCTGAAAGCCTGTTGAGAAGGAAACCCTGAGCGCCAGAGTTTGGCTTGGAAGGGGGCTGGCAGAAGAGGATGGCTGAGGACCCTCTCAAAGCAGGAGCTGAAGGAGGCAGCCTGGGAAGCCTCTCGTCACTCTCCGCGGTGTCAGCCAGCCAGTATCGTGGAAGGGCTTCTTGGGATTTCAGGTTTCTTTCTTGGTCCTGAATTGCATTTCGGACCCAGATTCTGGGTTTCACATTCCTTTTTTCCTACTCTGGTTGTGCCTGAGACACCGTCTGCTTTTTGTCCTGCTGTTGCAGGCAAATTATTCCGAGAAGTCACCCTTGTGGGGTTAACTAAAAGGGTTTTGTTAATGCTTAAGCGATGATCCAATGGTAATTAATCAATGATTGAATGAAAATCCCGTGGTAATCAAATGGTGATTAGCTAATAATTAAGTGGTAATCAGAATCATAGAATCATTGAAGTTGGAGAAGACCAATAGAATCATTGAAGTTGGAGAAGACCCTTAAGATCATCGAGTCCAACTGTTAATCTAACAAGCCCACCACTAAACCATGTCCCTAAGCGTCACGTCTCCACATCTTTTAAATATCTCCAGGGATGGTGACTCAAACACTTCCCTGGTCAGCGTTTTCCACTGCTTGACAGCCCATGGATCCAGCCTGTCCAGATCCCTCTGTAGAGCCTTTTCACCCTCAAACAGATCAACACTCCCACCCACAGCCTCCGAAGCTGCCCCACACCCTCTTGCCGGGGAGTCTTGCCCAGTGAGTGGCCACCAGCCCTGGGCTCTGCCCAGAGGAGAGACCCCAGCCTTTTGGACCAGGCAGCGGCTGGCACAAGACTGAGCCAAGGGGAGAGTTTTGGCAGCGTATAGAGAGCTGGGTTGCAAACTCTCAACCCAAAAGCTTTCCTTCCCCACTCCCCCAGCGGGGAAGTCCCCAAAATCACCTGTAAAGGCACGGGCCAGGGTGAGAGCTGCTCGAGAGAGGGGCTCCCCGCTCTCTTTGCTCGCATGTGCCCCTTTTGGGTGCCTCTGAAGCTGTCCCACAGCAACTTGCAGTTTCCTACCCCACCAAGGAAAGGCTCACACTGACTCTGAAAGACAGTTTATTGCCGTGGAAGAAGGCCATTCCCGCCGTGACTCCCCAGCTTGTGGTCCTGCTGCTTTTTCTTCTGGAGGCAGCACGTCACCAAAGCGCTAAGGAGTTCAGGAGAAAGGTGTTGGGCCACCTGCAACATTGAGGTGCTGTCCCGAAGTCCTCTGCTGTGCCCCGACCACTCACCAGCGTCTGAGCAGACGGGCTGTGTGAGCCCAGGCCAGGCTCAAAGGTGGCTTCTGCCCCTGGTACCGGGGAGCCCGGAACTGCAGGGAGTACTGCAGGTGCAGCCTTACCGCTGCAGCGCAGAAGGAAGGATCACCTTCCCCGACCTGCTGGCAGCGCTGCCCGTGCCGGGGGCAGGAGCAGAGACTTCCCTTGGCCGGGGCGGGAGCCCTGCAGTTGCCCTGCCTGGCCAGCACCTTTTGGCCAACAGTGCCACCCTCGAAGGCTTCCCGGGGGACCTGGCGTGTGACTCTGCCCTGGCTGCAGGAGCAGCCGCCCCAGTTCCATGGGCTCAGGCCCCCGCCTCGGCACTTCATAGGCCGCCTGTGAGGCAGTGGCCACCTCAGAGTGGGAGGCAGGTGGCCGAGGGCGCCCCTGTCCGTGTTCAGGCCAGTGGTGCTGATGTCACAGTGGCCACTGTGACACACACAGGGGCCAAGGCTACAAAAAGGCTGCGGCCGGGCATCAGTGCGACCTGGAGAGGTGAGCAGAGGGCAGGGGAGGAACGGGGCTTGCGCAGGGCTGCCGAGGGAGGAGGGAGCCCCACATCTCGGGGCTCTGGGCCTGTGCTGCAAGCTCACCCACGTCCCGCTTCTCCCGCAGGGTCAGCGGAGGAGCATTTGGAGGAGACAGCCCAGCGCTGCTGGGACAGGGACTCTCCAAACACTCACCGTCATCGTGTGCCATGTCAGCCACGAAGGAGAAGGCCCCCGACTCGATGGAGCAGGGTGAGAGCAAAGCATCCCTCCCCAAGCCTGGCAGAGGGGCCATCAGCGGTGGTCAGCGTGGGGCCAAGAGCGGTGGTGGGGGGAGGCAGGAGCTCCCCGAGCGCCCCGGGGAGCGGGGCCCAGGCTGGGCAGTGGGCACCTGCTGGGACACCCCTGCCTGCAATGCCCCAGCTGGGCAGGGACACACAGGCCCTTGGGGGCAATCGCTCAGGGACGCTTCCCCCGGCCCCACAGAGGTGCTCATTCCTGGTGCCATTTGCTCTCTCCCCCCCAGCATGCATGCTGTGTCGCCGGGCAGAGGCTGACCCGGGGATCTGCGGGCGCAAGCTGCAGAAGCGTGGGCTCTGTGCCCATGAGTTTTGCCTGGTGAGTTCCCTCGGGGCTCCCTCCAGCTTTCCGACAGGCAATCCCTGTCCCGCTCTGCTCATCAGCTCCTCCTCTTTTCTGCAGTTTTTTGCCAACGGGCTGTTTCAGAAACGGGTTAGATATGTAGAACCCATGGGATTTCTTCCTGAAGATATCTGGCTTACAATTGAGCACGCAGAACGGAAGGTAAGGACCTGAGAAGAGCAGGGAAATTTGTGCCAGGAGACATTTCCCAGACCTTAGCCTGGACCCCAGGAAAGAAATCCCCACCCTTCCAAGCAGCTCTGGCACAAACGTCTTGCTCCCAGCAGCTCCACAGAGGCTCCAGCACAGCAGCCTCCTCCGCCAGGCGCAGCTGTGGGCTGTGACCCAGCCGCGGCCGCATCCCGTGCCCTGCCCGGAGGTGTGGGGCTGGCTGTGGAGGCCCTGAGGCTGCTTCTGATGGGGCCTGCTCTGCTCTTTGCAGCACTGCTTCGTCTGCGGCGAGAGCGGGGCCACTGTCACCTGCCGGGAGACAGGCTGCGAGCGCAGCTTCCATCTCCCCTGTGCCGTGGAGGGTGGATGCATCACCCAGTACTTTGAGCTCTACAGGTAAGGCCAGCCGGCCCTCGCGGAGGAATCTCTTTGCCCTCAGTCCCCTTCCTGCCAGCATCAGCGAAACCAGAAAGGAACCATGACAGGTCTACGTGGCCGGTCACAGGCAGAGCCAGAGCAGGGCAATTGCTGGCGCTCCTTCACACCGCCTCTAGCCTCATTGCCACCACCAGGGAAGAAGGACCCAGCACGTCTCACCTCACTCATCCCTTTCCTCTGCTCCCCAGGGCCTTCTGCTGGGAGCACCGCCCAGAGCAGGCAGTGCAGGCGGCTCCGGAGGAGAACACCACCTGCCTCATCTGCCTGGAGCCTGTGGGCGACCAAAAGTCCTATGGCACCATGGTGTGCCCCGCATGCAAACACGCCTGGTTCCACAGGGGCTGCATCCAGGCTCATGCCATCCACGTTGGCTACTTCAGCTTCTGCTGCCTACTTTGTCGCAATGAATATCGATTTATGATGGAAATGCTCAACATGGGCATCAGAATCCCCAAGAGGTTGGTGTCCTTCTGCCTGGCTCACGAGACAGGAGGCTGCAAGCACTGTGCCGTGCCAGGGCCTGCCCCAGCCAGCAGTCCTGGTCCTCCGCTGTCCTGGGAGTCCGGGCTACAGCTGCAGGGAGGAGTTGGAAAAAGGGCAGGGGGGGAAGAGCAGGGACGCCCTGCATCTGCCTTATGCCGGGGTATCGGGGGCTCATCAGTTTTCCTTTCTCCATCAGTCTACCATCATGGCAGGGTGGCCAGGCAGACGCAGCACTAAGTGCGAGGCACAGCCGCTGCGATGCCAGTGGGTGCCTTTGCCCAGGAGGCAGGCAGCAGGCAGAGGAAGGGGGGTAAGTTGCCAACGCTGCACCCTGGGGCTCTGCACGGGATCTCAGTCTGGCCAAGGCCTTCAAGCAGAAGGACTGAGAGCAAGAGCTCTGCCAGACAATCCCGTGCTGCGGTCACTTTGTCCTCACAGCCATGGACCCGTTTTCTTCCCCAGGCCCTGGGAGCTGCTCCTGTGCTCCTCCTGCGCTGCCGAGGGCACCCACAGGCGGTGCTCCTCTTTGAGCAGCAGCACGGCCAGCTGGGAGTGCGACAGCTGTGCTGGCCTGGGCACCGGTAAGAGGCAAAGCACCCGGGTGCCCCGGGGCCAGGGGCCAGGCAAGGCCTGGCAGCGGGTGCCCAGGGTGGGCTTGGCAGAGCCTCTCTGCTCCAGGAGGGCTGGGGGCACTGCTCCTGGCCTATCCTGCCCCGGGCCTGGGGGGCCGTGCCCTTGACCTTCCTGCTTCCCCTTACAGCCTCCAGTGCCAGCTCGCAGCTCGCCGGCCCCAGCACCCCCAGCCAGGCAGGAGCGGGGCCTTCCCGGGGCTCCCTTGCACCTGGGACCAACAGCCCAGGCACCGGCAGCCAGGTGGCATCAAGGCCGGGCCACAGCTCACCAGCACTCGAGAGTGTGATCCAGTCCACACCAGGGTCTTCCCAAGGCTCCCTGGCACCTGCAACCAGCAGCCCCAGCACAACATGTCAGTCAGGAGCAGGGCATTCCCATGGCTCTCTGGCATGTGGGACCAGTAGCCTCTGCACTGGTAGCCAGGTGGCATCAAGGCTATCCCATGGCTCCCCACCACTTGAAAGCGGGATCTGCTCCAGCCCGCCTGGACCTGACCGCATGCAAAACCGCTCCCGTGTGCAACATCGGGCCCAGAATCCCTACAGCCGGCCCAGAAGACAACGTGCCAGGAGCCGCGTGCCTGCAACAAGTGCGGGGAGCAGCACCCCCAGCCAGGCGGGGCCGGGGCCGTCCCACAGCTCCCCAGTACCCACCACCAACAGCCCCAGCACTGCCAGCCAGCTGCCATCGGGGTCCTCCTGCGGCTCCCCAGCGCTCGAGGGCAGCAGCCGCGCCAGCACCCCTGGGCCCACGCGGGTGCGAGATCTCTCCCGCACACAGCGTCGGGCCCCAAATCCCTACAGCCGGCCCAGACGAACACGCCGCACCAGGAGCCCTGCGCCAGCCCCGAGTGCTGAGAGCAGCACCAACAGCCAGGCGGTGCTGGGGCCGTCCCACCGCTCCACAGCATCCAAGACCACCAGACCCGGTACCATCAGGGAGCTGCCAGTGGGGTCCTCCTGTGACTCCCCAGCGCTTGAGGGCAGCAGTGGCTCCAGCACCCCTGGGCCCGTGCGGGTGCGAGATCTCTCCCGCGGGCAACGTCAGGCCCAGAATCCCTACAGCCGGCCTAGAAGACAACGTGCCAGGAGCCGTGTGCCTGCAACAAGTGCTGAGAGCAGCACCCCCAGTCAGGCGGTGCTGGGGCCGTCCCTCTGCCCCCTGGTACCCACCACCAACAGCCCCAGCACCGCCAGCCAGCTGCCATCGGGCTCTTCCTGCGGCTCCCCAGCGCTCGACAGCGGCAGCCGCTCCAGCACCCCCGGGCCCGTGCGGATTAGGGAAAGGGCTCGCATGCAGCGCCGGGCCCAAATTCCCTACAGCCGACGCGGACGACGACGCGGGACCAGCCGTGCCCCGTCCCCGACTGCTGGCCCTGATCCCCCTCCTTCGGCACAATAAAGTTGTCCGTGAATCTCAGCATGGGGAGATTCCACACTCATTTCTCGGCTTCCTCCTCCTCTCCCTTTCTGGAGGGGCAGTGTTAGGGGCTGGGCCCAGAGGGTTGTCCTCCCCCCCAGGGCTTGGCAGCACCTTCCCCAGAACACCTCCCTTCTGGCGCAATGGCCCTGGCCAGCTGCCCAGCACCGTGGCCAGGTGCCTGGGGCCTTGCTGGCCCCACAGCCTGCTCAGTTTCCCCAGGGGAAGCTCGCACCCATCGGGACCGGTGGTCTCTGCCCCTGCCCCTTGGAGGGCAGCCTGGCCCGGCACAGTGCAGTGGGTGCTGCCGTCCATCTCCTGGCAATATGGGCTGTGCCCGCCCACCCAGCATGGCCCTCGCAGCTCGCTTCCCAGCACCACGCACCCCGGCCCCTGCGACTTTTGACAAGCTTCAACTGTTTTGTTCTGAACATGGCCATAACCTGGCACGTCAGCCAGATGGTTCGCGCAGAAGTCTGGTGAAGTTCCCGCTGATTGGCAAAGGGGAAACGTAACCCCCATTTTCAAAAAGTAAAAAAAGGAAGACACAGGGAACTGACAGAGTTTTCTGCCAACGAAGAGGCAATGAGGAAGGAAAGGAGGTACAAAGGGTCTGCAAGAGGACTCGGTGGCAGCACTTTGTCCTTCTGTTACCAAAATCTGTAACAAAACTATCGCTGTCTAAACCAGGTTTGTAGTTTAGAAAGCCGACATTAGTTTATTTATGGTGCCAGGTGCATGGGGCATCTCTCCTCCTGTCATGCACACCCATCAGAACTCTCTCCACAATTTTTATACACATTTTACAACTTCATTATAATATTAGTACCTCCTACCTATATTAGATTGGTTAGTAATTTACATATGATTACACCATCAAGTTACAGCTACCATGCACGCGCAAGGGAAGGGTCTTCACCTGGGCAACGGTCTTCTTGACCTATGCGTGTGACTTTTAGTATTAGAATGAAGGTAGTTCAGCTTAGGACACTAAGAATTTTCACCTTCCCTGCCAAGCTGGCTAAACTTCTCAAAACGTGTCGATTAGTACTATCCTCAAGGTTCTCATACTCAATGTGCTTCCTCAAGAATGATACAATACTTGCCTCCCTTGATTAGGAGTTCCTTTCATTAGCTCATGCTTCATAAATTCAAGGATAGAATCCTCATTATTCGTGGGAATACACACAAGGCTTTTCAACACTAGTTACTAGTAACATTTCAGGGATATGCTTTTGTAATACTTCTATTCTTGACTGCGGTGATTGGGAAGACGTGAGGTCTAGACATGGCCAGAACAGGTAGTGCTCTTCAGGGAATGCCTTGTGATGTGAGCTCCGAGGCTCTCCCGAGCAATGGATCTGGAGTGGAGCTGGCCAAAGAGCTGTGGCCACGCACAGCCTCCCTGTGCACCAAGGTGCTTGTTCCCTGGCACCGTTTGCCTCTGTTGGCATCTAGCTAACGCAGCTCTGTAATGCCCTGGCGCCGGAAGGCTGAGCGACATCTCTGAAAGCCTGTTGAGAAGGAAACCCTGAGCGCCAGAGTTTGGCTTGGAAGGGGGCTGGCAGAAGAGGATGGCTGAGGACCCTCTCAAAGCAGGAGCTGAAGGAGGCAGCCTGGGAAGCCTCTCGTCACTCTCCGCGGTGTCAGCCAGCCAGTATCGTGGAAGGGCTTCTTGGGATTTCAGGTTTCTTTCTTGGTCCTGAATTGCATTTCGGACCCAGATTCTGGGTTTCACATTCCTTTTTTCCTACTCTGGTTGTGCCTGAGACACCGTCTGCTTTTTGTCCTGCTGTTGCAGGCAAATTATTCCGAGAAGTCACCCTTGTGGGGTTAACTAAAAGGGTTTTGTTAATGCTTAAGCGATGATCCAATGGTAATTAATCAATGATTGAATGAAAATCCCGTGGTAATCAAATGGTGATTAGCTAATAATTAAGTGGTAATCAGAATCATAGAATCATTGAAGTTGGAGAAGACCAATAGAATCATTGAAGTTGGAGAAGACCCTTAAGATCATCGAGTCCAACTGTTAATCTAACAAGCCCACCACTAAACCATGTCCCTAAGCGTCACGTCTCCACATCTTTTAAATATCTCCAGGGATGGTGACTCAAACACTTCCCTGGTCAGCGTTTTCCACTGCTTGACAGCCCATGGATCCAGCCTGTCCAGATCCCTCTGTAGAGCCTTTTCACCCTCAAACAGATCAACACTCCCACCCACAGCCTCCGAAGCTGCCCCACACCCTCTTGCCGGGGAGTCTTGCCCAGTGAGCGGCCACCAGCCCTGGGCTCTGCCCAGAGGAGAGACCCCAGCCTTTTGGACCAGGCAGCGGCTGGCACAAGACTGAGCCAAGGGGAGAGTTTTGGCAGCGTATAGAGAGCTGGGTTGCAAACTCTCAACCCAAAAGCTTTCCTTCCCCACTCCCCCAGCGGGGAAGTCCCCAAAATCACCTGTAAAGGCACGGGCCAGGGTGAGAGCTGCTCGAGAGAGGGGCTCCCCGCTCTCTTTGCTCGCATGTGCCCCTTTTGGGTGCCTCTGAAGCTGTCCCACAGCAACTTGCAGTTTCCTACCCCACCAAGGAAAGGCTCACACTGACTCTGAAAGACAGTTTATTGCCGTGGAAGAAGGCCATTCCCGCCGTGACTCCCCAGCTTGTGGTCCTGCTGCTTTTTCTTCTGGAGGCAGCACGTCACCAAAGCGCTAAGGAGTTCAGGAGAAAGGTGTTGGGCCACCTGCAACATTGAGGTGCTGTCCCGAAGTCCTCTGCTGTGCCCCGACCACTCACCACGTCTGAGCAGACGGGCTGTGTGAGCCCAGGCCAGGCTCAAAGGTGGCTTCTGCCCCTGGTACCGGGGAGCCCGGAACTGCAGGCAGTACTGCAGGTGCAGCCTTACCGCTGCAGCGCAGAAGGAAGGATCACCTTCCCCGACCTGCTGGCAGCGCTGCCCGTGCCGGGGGCAGGAGCAGAGACTTCCCTTGGCCGGGGCGGGAGCCCTGCAGTTGCCCTGCCTGGCCAGCACCTTTTGGCCAACAGTGCCACCCTCGAAGGCTTCCCGGGGGACCTGGCGTGTGACTCTGCCCTGGCTGCAGGAGCAGCCGCCCCAGTTCCATGGGCTCAGGCCCCCGCCTCGGCACTTCATAGGCCGCCTGTGAGGCAGTGGCCACCTCAGAGTGGGAGGCAGGTGGCCGAGGGCGCCCCTGTCCGTGTTCAGGCCAGTGGTGCTGATGTCACAGTGGCCACTGTGACACACACAGGGGCCAAGGCTACAAAAAGGCTGCGGCCGGGCATCAGTGCGACCTGGAGAGGTGAGCAGAGGGCAGGGGAGGAACGGGGCTTGCGCAGGGCTGCCGAGGGAGGAGGGAGCCCCACATCTCGGGGCTCTGGGCCTGTGCTGCAAGCTCACCCACGTCCCGCTTCTCCCGCAGGGTCAGCGGAGGAGCATTTGGAGGAGACAGCCCAGCGCTGCTGGGACAGGGACTCTCCAAACACTCACCGTCATCGTGTGCCATGTCAGCCACGAAGGAGAAGGCCCCCGACTCGATGGAGCAGGGTGAGAGCAAAGCATCCCTCCCCAAGCCTGGCAGAGGGGCCATCACGGTGGTCAGCGTGGGGCCAAGAGCGGTGGTGGGGGGAGGCAGGAGGTCCCCGAGCGCCCCGGGGAGTGGGGCCCAGGCTGGGCAGTGGGCACCTGCTGGGACACCCCTGCCTGCAATGCCCCAGCTGGGCAGGGACACACAGGCCCTTGGGGGCAATCGCTCAGGGATGCTTCCCCCGGCCCCACAGAGGTGCTCATTCCTGGTGCCATTTGCTCTCTCCCCCCCAGCATGCATGCTGTGTCGCCGGGCAGAGGCTGACCCGGGGATCTGCGGGCGCAAGCTGCAGAAGCGTGGGCTCTGTGCCCATGAGTTTTGCCTGGTGAGTTCCCTCGGGGCTCCCTCCAGCTTTCCGACAGGCAATCCCTGTCCCGCTCTGCTCATCAGCTCCTCCTCTTTTCTGCAGTTTTTTGCCAACGGGCTGTTTCAGAAACGGGTTAGATATGTAGAACCCATGGGATTTCTTCCTGAAGATATCTGGCTTACAATTGAGCACGCAGAACGGAAGGTAAGGACCTGAGAAGAGCAGGGAAATTTGTGCCAGGAGACATTTCCCAGACCTTAGCCTGGACCCCAGGAAAGAAATCCCCACCCTTCCAAGCAGCTCTGGCACAAACGTCTTGCTCCCAGCAGCTCCACAGAGGCTCCAGCACAGCAGCCTCCTCCGCCAGGCGCAGCTGTGGGCTGTGACCCAGCCGCGGCCGCATCCCGTGCCCTGCCCGGAGGTGTGGGGCTGGCTGTGGAGGCCCTGAGGCTGCTTCTGATGGGGCCTGCTCTGCTCTTTGCAGCACTGCTTCGTCTGCGGCGAGAGCGGGGCCACTGTCACCTGCCGGGAGACAGGCTGCGAGCGCAGCTTCCATCTCCCCTGTGCCGTGGAGGGTGGATGCATCACCCAGTACTTTGAGCTCTACAGGTAAGGCCAGCCGGCCCTCGCGGAGGAACCTCTTTGCCCTCAGTCCCCTTCCTGCCAGCATCAGCGAAACCAGAAAGGAACCATGACAGGTCTACGCGGCCGGTCACAGGCAGAGCCAGAGCAGGGCAATTGCTGGCGCTCCTTCACACCGCCTCTAGCCTCATTGCCACCACCAGGGAAGAAGGACCCAGCACGTCTCACCTCACTCATCCCTTTCCTCTGCTCCCCAGGGCCTTCTGCTGGGAGCACCGCCCAGAGCAGGCAGTGCAGGCGGCTCCGGAGGAGAACACCACCTGCCTCATCTGCCTGGAGCCTGTGGGCGACCAAAAGTCCTATGGCACCATGGTGTGCCCCGCATGCAAACACGCCTGGTTCCACAGGGGCTGCATCCAGGCTCATGCCATCCACGTTGGCTACTTCAGCTTCTGCTGCCTACTTTGTCGCAATGAATATCGATTTATGATGGAAATGCTCAACATGGGCATCAGAATCCCCAAGAGGTTGGTGTCCTTCTGCCTGGCTCACGAGACAGGAGGCTGCAAGCACTGTGCCGTGCCAGGGCCTGCCCCAGCCAGCAGTCCTGGTCCTCCGCTGTCCTGGGAGTCCGGGCTACAGCTGCAGGGAGGAGTTGGAAAAAGGGCAGGGGGGGAAGAGCAGGGATGCCCTGCATCTGCCTTATGCCGGGGTATCGGGGGCTCATCAGTTTTCCTTTCTCCATCAGTTCACCATCATGGCAGGGTGGCCAGGCAGACGCAGCACTAAGTGCGAGGCACAGCCGCTGCGATGCCAGTGGGTGCCTTTGCCCAGGAGGCAGGCAGCAGGCAGAGGAAGGGGGGTAAGTTGCCAACGCTGCACCCTGGGGCTCTGCACGGGATCTCAGTCTGGCCAAGGCCTTCAAGCAGAAGGACTGAGAGCAAGAGCTCTGCCAGACAATCCCGTGCTGCGGTCACTTTGTCCTCACAGCCATGGACCCGTTTTCTTCCCCAGGCCCTGGGAGCTGCTCCTGTGCTCCTCCTGCGCTGCCGAGGGCACCCACAGGCGGTGCTCCTCTTTGAGCAGCAGCACGGCCAGCTGGGAGTGCGACAGCTGTGCTGGCCTGGGCACCGGTAAGAGGCAAAGCACCCGGGTGCCCGGGGGCCAGGGGCCAGGCAAGGCCTGGCAGCGGGTGCCCAGGGTGGGCTTGGCAGAGCCTCTCTGCTCCAGGAGGGCTGGGGGCACTGCTCCTGGCCTATCCTGCCCCGGGCCTGGGGGGCCGTGCCCTTGACCTTCCTGCTTCCCCTTACAGCCTCCAGTGCCAGCTCGCAGCTCGCCGGCCCCAGCACCCCCAGCCAGGCAGGAGCGGGGCCTTCCCGGGGCTCCCTTGCACCTGGGACCAACAGCCCAGGCACCGGCAGCCAGGTGGCATCAAGGCCGGGCCACAGCTCACCAGCACTCGAGAGTGTGATCCAGTCCACACCAGGGTCTTCCCAAGGCTCCCTGGCACCTGCAACCAGCAGCCCCAGCACAACATGTCAGTCAGGAGCAGGGCATTCCCATGGCTCTCTGGCATGTGGGACCAGTAGCCTCTGCACTGGTAGCCAGGTGGCATCAAGGCTATCCCATGGCTCCCCACCACTTGAAAGCGGGATCTGCTCCAGCCCGCCTGGACCTGACCGCATGCAAAACCGCTCCCGTGTGCAACATCGGGCCCAGAATCCCTACAGCCGGCCCAGAAGACAACGTGCCAGGAGCCGCGTGCCTGCAACAAGTGCGGGGAGCAGCACCCCCAGCCAGGCGGGGCCGGGGCCGTCCCACAGCTCCCCAGTACCCACCACCAACAGCCCCAGCACTGCCAGCCAGCTGCCATCGGGGTCCTCCTGCGGCTCCCCAGCGCTCGAGGGCAGCAGCCGCGCCAGCACTCCTGGGCCCACGCGGGTGCGAGATCTCTCCCGCACACAGCGTCGGGCCCCAAATCCCTACAGCCGGCCCAGACGAACACGCCGCACCAGGAGCCCTGCGCCAGCCCCGAGTGCTGAGAGCAGCACCAACAGCCAGGCGGTGCTGGGGCCGTCCCACCGCTCCACAGCATCCAAGACCACCAGACCCGGTACCATCAGGGAGCTGCCAGTGGGGTCCTCCTGTGACTCCCCAGCGCTTGAGGGCAGCAGTGGCTCCAGCACCCCTGGGCCCGTGCGGGTGCGAGATCTCTCCCGCGGGCAACGTCAGGCCCAGAATCCCTACAGCCGGCCTAGAAGACAACGTGCCAGGAGCCGTGTGCCTGCAACAAGTGCTGAGAGCAGCACCCCCAGTCAGGCGGTGCTGGGGCCGTCCCTCTGCCCCCTGGTACCCACCACCAACAGCCCCAGCACCGCCAGCCAGCTGCCATCGGGCTCTTCCTGCGGCTCCCCAGCGCTCGACAGCGGCAGCCGCTCCAGCACCCCCGGGCCCGTGCGGATTAGGGAAAGGGCTCGCATGCAGCGCCGGGCCCAAATTCCCTACAGCCGACGCGGACGACGACGCGGGACCAGCCGTGCCCCGTCCCCGACTGCTGGCCCTGATCCCCCTCCTTCGGCACAATAAAGTTGTCCGTGAATCTCAGCATGGGGAGATTCCACACTCATTTCTCGGCTTCCTCCTCCTCTCCCTTTCTGGAGGGGCAGTGTTAGGGGCTGGGCCCAGAGGGTTGTCCTCCCCCCCAGGGCTTGGCAGCACCTTCCCCAGAACACCTCCCTTCTGGCGCAATGGCCCTGGCCAGCTGCCCAGCACCGTGGCCAGGGTGCCTGGGGCCTTGCTGGCCCCACAGCCTGCTCAGTTTCCCCAGGGGAAGCTCGCACCCATCGGGACCGGTGGTCTCTGCCCCTGCCCCTTGGAGGGCAGCCTGGCCCGGCACAGTGCAGTGGGTGCTGCCGTCCATCTCCTGGCAATATGGGCTGTGCCCGCCCACCCAGCATGGCCCTCGCAGCTCGCTTCCCAGCACCACGCACCCCGGCCCCTGCGACTTTTGACAAGCTTCAACTGTTTTGTTCTGAACATGGCCATAACCTGGCACGTCAGCCAGATGGTTCGCGCAGAAGTCTGGTGAAGTTCCCGCTGATTGGCAAAGGGGAAACGTAACCCCCATTTTCAAAAAGTAAAAAAAGGAAGACACAGGGAACTGACAGAGTTTTCTGCCAACGAAGAGGCAATGAGGAAGGAAAGGAGGTACAAAGGGTCTGCAAGAGGACTCGGTGGCAGCACTTTGTCCTTCTGTTACCAAAATCTGTAACAAAACTATCGCTGTCTAAACCAGGTTTGTAGTTTAGAAAGCCGACATTAGTTTATTTATGGTGCCAGGTGCATGGGGCATCTCTCCTCCTGTCATGCACACCCATCAGAACTCTCTCCACAATTTTTATACACATTTTACAACTTCATTATAATATTAGTACCTCCTACCTATATTAGATTGGTTAGTAATTTACATATGATTACACCATCAAGTTACAGCTACCATGCACGCGCAAGGGAAGGGTCTTCACCTGGGCAACGGTCTTCTTGACCTATGCGTGTGACTTTTAGTATTAGAATGAAGGTAGTTCAGCTTAGGACACTAAGAATTTTCACCTTCCCTGCCAAGCTGGCTAAACTTCTCAAAACGTGTCGATTAGTACTATCCTCAAGGTTCTCATACTCAATGTGCTTCCTCAAGAATGATACAATACTTGCCTCCCTTGATTAGGAGTTCCTTTCATTAGCTCATGCTTCATAAATTCAAGGATAGAATCCTCATTATTCGTGGGAATACACACAAGGCTTTTCAACACTAGTTACTAGTAACATTTCAGGGATATGCTTTTGTAATACTTCTATTCTTGACTGCGGTGATTGGGAAGACGTGAGGTCTAGACATGGCCAGAACAGGTAGTGCTCTTCAGGGAATGCCTTGTGATGTGAGCTCCGAGGCTCTCCCGAGCAATGGATCTGGAGTGGAGCTGGCCAAAGAGCTGTGGCCACGCACAGCCTCCCTGTGCACCAAGGTGCTTGTTCCCTGGCACCGTTTGCCTCTGTTGGCATCTAGCTAACGCAGCTCTGTAATGCCCTGGCGCCGGAAGGCTGAGCGACATCTCTGAAAGCCTGTTGAGAAGGAAACCCTGAGCGCCAGAGTTTGGCTTGGAAGGGGGCTGGCAGAAGAGGATGGCTGAGGACCCTCTCAAAGCAGGAGCTGAAGGAGGCAGCCTGGGAAGCCTCTCGTCACTCTCCGCGGTGTCAGCCAGCCAGTATCGTGGAAGGGCTTCTTGGGATTTCAGGTTTCTTTCTTGGTCCTGAATTGCATTTCGGACCCAGATTCTGGGTTTCACATTCCTTTTTTCCTACTCTGGTTGTGCCTGAGACACCGTCTGCTTTTTGTCCTGCTGTTGCAGGCAAATTATTCCGAGAAGTCACCCTTGTGGGGTTAACTAAAAGGGTTTTGTTAATGCTTAAGCGATGATCCAATGGTAATTAATCAATGATTGAATGAAAATCCCGTGGTAATCAAATGGTGATTAGCTAATAATTAAGTGGTAATCAGAATCATAGAATCATTGAAGTTGGAGAAGACCAATAGAATCATTGAAGTTGGAGAAGACCCTTAAGATCATCGAGTCCAACTGTTAATCTAACAAGCCCACCACTAAACCATGTCCCTAAGCGTCACGTCTCCACATCTTTTAAATATCTCCAGGGATGGTGACTCAAACACTTCCCTGGTCAGCGTTTTCCACTGCTTGACAGCCCATGGATCCAGCCTGTCCAGATCCCTCTGTAGAGCCTTTTCACCCTCAAACAGATCAACACTCCCACCCACAGCCTCCGAAGCTGCCCCACACCCTCTTGCCGGGGAGTCTTGCCCAGTGAGTGGCCACCAGCCCTGGGCTCTGCCCAGAGGAGAGACCCCAGCCTTTTGGACCAGGCAGCGGCTGGCACAAGACTGAGCCAAGGGGAGAGTTTTGGCAGCGTATAGAGAGCTGGGTTGCAAACTCTCAACCCAAAAGCTTTCCTTCCCCACTCCCCCAGCGGGGAAGTCCCCAAAATCACCTGTAAAGGCACGGGCCAGGGTGAGAGCTGCTCGAGAGAGGGGCTCCCTGCTCTCTTTGCTCGCATGTGCCCCTTTTGGGTGCCTCTGAAGCTGTCCCACAGCAACTTGCAGTTTCCTACCCCACCAAGGAAAGGCTCACACTGACTCTGAAAGACAGTTTATTGCCGTGGAAGAAGGCCATTCCCGCCGTGACTCCCCAGCTTGTGGTCCTGCTGCTTTTTCTTCTGGAGGCAGCACGTCACCAAAGCGCTAAGGAGTTCAGGAGAAAGGTGTTGGGCCACCTGCAACATTGAGGTGCTGTCCCGAAGTCCTCTGCTGTGCCCCGACCACTCACCGCGTCTGAGCAGACGGGCTGTGTGAGCCCAGGCCAGGCTCAAAGGTGGCTTCTGCCCCTGGTACCGGGGAGCCCGGAACTGCAGGCAGTACTGCAGGTGCAGCCTTACCGCTGCAGCGCAGAAGGAAGGATCACCTTCCCCGACCTGCTGGCAGCGCTGCCCGTGCCGGGGGCAGGAGCAGAGACTTCCCTTGGCCGGGGCGGGAGCCCTGCAGTTGCCCTGCCTGGCCAGCACCTTTTGGCCAACAGTGCCACCCTCGAAGGCTTCCCGGGGGACCTGGCGTGTGACTCTGCCCTGGCTGCAGGAGCAGCCGCCCCAGTTCCATGGGCTCAGGCCCCCGCCTCGGCACTTCATAGGCCGCCTGTGAGGCAGTGGCCACCTCAGAGTGGGAGGCAGGTGGCCGAGGGCGCCCCTGTCCGTGTTCAGGCCAGTGGTGCTGATGTCACAGTGGCCACTGTGACACACACAGGGGCCAAGGCTACAAAAAGGCTGCGGCCGGGCATCAGTGCGACCTGGAGAGGTGAGCAGAGGGCAGGGGAGGAACGGGGCTTGCGCAGGGCTGCCGAGGGAGGAGGGAGCCCCACATCTCGGGGCTCTGGGCCTGTGCTGCAAGCTCACCCACGTCCCGCTTCTCCCGCAGGGTCAGCGGAGGAGCATTTGGAGGAGACAGCCCAGCGCTGCTGGGACAGGGACTCTCCAAACACTCACCGTCATCGTGTGCCATGTCAGCCACGAAGGAGAAGGCCCCCGACTCGATGGAGCAGGGTGAGAGCAAAGCATCCCTCCCCAAGCCTGGCAGAGGGGCCATCGCGGTGGTCAGCGTGGGGCCAAGAGCGGTGGTGGGGGGAGGCAGGAGCTCCCCGAGCGCCCCGGGGAGCGGGGCCCAGGCTGGGCAGTGGGCACCTGCTGGGACACCCCTGCCTGCAATGCCCCAGCTGGGCAGGGACACACAGGCCCTTGGGGGCAATCGCTCAGGGATGCTTCCCCCGGCCCCACAGAGGTGCTCATTCCTGGTGCCATTTGCTCTCTCCCCCCCAGCATGCATGCTGTGTCGCCGGGCAGAGGCTGACCCGGGGATCTGCGGGCGCAAGCTGCAGAAGCGTGGGCTCTGTGCCCATGAGTTTTGCCTGGTGAGTTCCCTCGGGGCTCCCTCCAGCTTTCCGACAGGCAATCCCTGTCCCGCTCTGCTCATCAGCTCCTTCCTCTTTTCTGCAGTTTTTTGCCAACGGGCTGTTTCAGAAACGGGTTAGATATGTAGAACCCATGGGATTTCTTCCTGAAGATATCTGGCTTACAATTGAGCACGCAGAACGGAAGGTAAGGACCTGAGAAGAGCAGGGAAATTTGTGCCAGGAGACATTTCCCAGACCTTAGCCTGGACCCCAGGAAAGAAATCCCCACCCTTCCAAGCAGCTCTGGCACAAACGTCTTGCTCCCAGCAGCTCCACAGAGGCTCCAGCACAGCAGCCTCCTCCGCCAGGCGCAGCTGTGGGCTGTGACCCAGCCGCGGCCGCATCCCGTGCCCTGCCCGGAGGTGTGGGGCTGGCTGTGGAGGCCCTGAGGCTGCTTCTGATGGGGCCTGCTCTGCTCTTTGCAGCACTGCTTCGTCTGCGGCGAGAGCGGGGCCACTGTCACCTGCCGGGAGACAGGCTGCGAGCGCAGCTTCCATCTCCCCTGTGCCGTGGAGGGTGGATGCATCACCCAGTACTTTGAGCTCTACAGGTAAGGCCAGCCGGCCCTCGCGGAGGAATCCTCTTTGCCCTCAGTCCCCTTCCTGCCAGCATCAGCGAAACCAGAAAGGAACCATGACAGGTCTACGTGGCCGGTCACAGGCAGAGCCAGAGCAGGGCAATTGCTGGCGCTCCTTCACACCGCCTCTAGCCTCATTGCCACCACCAGGGAAGAAGGACCCAGCACGTCTCACCTCACTCATCCCTTTCCTCTGCTCCCCAGGGCCTTCTGCTGGGAGCACCGCCCAGAGCAGGCAGTGCAGGCGGCTCCGGAGGAGAACACCACCTGCCTCATCTGCCTGGAGCCTGTGGGCGACCAAAAGTCCTATGGCACCATGGTGTGCCCCGCATGCAAACACGCCTGGTTCCACAGGGGCTGCATCCAGGCTCATGCCATCCACGTTGGCTACTTCAGCTTCTGCTGCCCTACTTTGTCGCAATGAATATCGATTTATGATGGAAATGCTCAACATGGGCATCAGAATCCCCAAGAGGTTGGTGTCCTTCTGCCTGGCTCACGAGACAGGAGGCTGCAAGCACTGTGCCGTGCCAGGGCCTGCCCCAGCCAGCAGTCCTGGTCCTCCGCTGTCCTGGGAGTCCGGGCTACAGCTGCAGGGAGGAGTTGGAAAAAGGGCAGGGGGGGAAGAGCAGGGACGCCCTGCATCTGCCTTATGCCGGGGTATCGGGGGCTCATCAGTTTTCCTTTCTCCATCAGTCTACCATCACGGCAGGGTGGCCAGGCAGACGCAGCACTAAGTGCGAGGCACAGCCGCTGTGATGCCAGTGGGTGCCTTTGCCCAGGAGGCAGGCAGCAGGCAGAGGAAGGGGGGTAAGTTGCCAACGCTGCACCCTGGGGCTCTGCACGGGATCTCAGTCTGGCCAAGGCCTTCAAGCAGAAGGACTGAGAGCAAGAGCTCTGCCAGACAATCCCGTGCTGCGGTCACTTTGTCCTCACAGCCATGGACCCGTTTTCTTCCCCAGGCCCTGGGAGCTGCTCCTGTGCTCCTCCTGCGCTGCCGAGGGCACCCACAGGCGGTGCTCCTCTTTGAGCAGCAGCACGGCCAGCTGGGAGTGCGACAGCTGTGCTGGCCTGGGCACCGGTAAGAGGCAAAGCACCCGGGTGCCCCGGGGCCAGGGGCCAGGCAAGGCCTGGCAGCGGGTGCCCAGGGTGGGCTTGGCAGAGCCTCTCTGCTCCAGGAGGGCTGGGGGCACTGCTCCTGGCCTATCCTGCCCTGGGCCTGGGGGGCCGTGCCCTTGACCTTCCTGCTTCCCCTTACAGCCTCCAGTGCCAGCTCGCAGCTCGCCGGCCCCAGCACCCCCAGCCAGGCAGGAGCGGGGCCTTCCCGGGGCTCCCTTGCACCTGGGACCAACAGCCCAGGCACCGGCAGCCAGGTGGCATCAAGGCCGGGCCACAGCTCACCAGCACTCGAGAGTGTGATCCAGTCCACACCAGGGTCTTCCCAAGGCTCCCTGGCACCTGCAACCAGCAGCCCCAGCACAACATGTCAGTCAGGAGCAGGGCATTCCCATGGCTCTCTGGCATGTGGGACCAGTAGCCTCTGCACTGGTAGCCAGGTGGCATCAAGGCTATCCCATGGCTCCCCACCACTTGAAAGCGGGATCTGCTCCAGCCCGCCTGGACCTGACCGCATGCAAAACCGCTCCCGTGTGCAACATCGGGCCCAGAATCCCTACAGCCGGCCCAGAAGACAACGTGCCAGGAGCCGCGTGCCTGCAACAAGTGCGGGGAGCAGCACCCCCAGCCAGGCGGGGCCGGGGCCGTCCCACAGCTCCCCAGTACCCACCACCAACAGCCCCAGCACTGCCAGCCAGCTGCCATCGGGGTCCTCCTGCGGCTCCCCAGCGCTCGAGGGCAGCAGCCGCGCCAGCACCCCTGGGCCCACGCGGGTGCGAGATCTCTCCCGCACACAGCGTCGGGCCCCAAATCCCTACAGCCGGCCCAGACGAACACGCCGCACCAGGAGCCCTGCTGCCAGCCCCGAGTGCTGAGAGCAGCACCAACAGCCAGGCGGTGCTGGGGCCGTCCCACCGCTCCACAGCATCCAAGACCACCAGACCCGGTACCATCAGGGAGCTGCCAGTGGGGTCCTCCTGTGACTCCCCAGCGCTTGAGGGCAGCAGTGGCTCCAGCACCCCTGGGCCCGTGCGGGTGCGAGATCTCTCCCGCGGGCAACGTCAGGCCCAGAATCCCTACAGCCGGCCTAGAAGACAACGTGCCAGGAGCCGTGTGCCTGCAACAAGTGCTGAGAGCAGCACCCCCAGTCAGGCGGTGCTGGGGCCGTCCCTCTGCCCCCTGGTACCCACCACCAACAGCCCCAGCACCGCCAGCCAGCTGCCATCGGGCTCTTCCTGCGGCTCCCCAGCGCTCGACAGCGGCAGCCGCTCCAGCACCCCCGGGCCCGTGCGGATTAGGGAAAGGGCTCGCATGCAGCGCCGGGCCCAAATTCCCTACAGCCGACGCGGACGACGACGCGGGACCAGCTGTGCCCCGTCCCCGACTGCTGGCCCTGATCCCCCTCCTTCGGCACAATAAAGTTGTCCGTGAATCTCAGCATGGGGAGATTCCACACTCATTTCTCGGCTTCCTCCTCCTCTCCCTTTCTGGAGGGGCAGTGTTAGGGGCTGGGCCCAGAGGGTTGTCCTCCCCCCCAGGGCTTGGCAGCACCTTCCCCAGAACACCTCCCTTCTGGCGCAATGGCCCTGGCCAGCTGCCCAGCACCGTGGCCGGGTGCCTGGGGCCTTGCTGGCCCCACAGCCTGCTCAGTTTCCCCAGGGGAAGCTCGCACCCATCGGGACCGGTGGTCTCTGCCCCTGCCCCTTGGAGGGCAGCCTGGCCCGGCACAGTGCAGTGGGTGCTGCCGTCCATCTCCTGGCAATATGGGCTGTGCCCGCCCACCCAGCATGGCCCTCGCAGCTCGCTTCCCAGCACCACGCACCCCGGCCCCTGCGACTTTTGACAAGCTTCAACTGTTTTGTTCTGAACATGGCCATAACCTGGCACGTCAGCCAGATGGTTCGCGCAGAAGTCTGGTGAAGTTCCCGCTGATTGGCAAAGGGGAAACGTAACCCCCATTTTCAAAAAGTAAAAAAAGGAAGACACAGGGAACTGACAAGAGTTTTCTGCCAACGAAGTGGCAATGAGGAAGGAAAGGAGGTACAAAGGGTCTGCAAGAGGACTCGGTGGCAGCACTTTGTCCTTCTGTTACCAAAATCTGTAACAAAACTATCGCTGTCTAAACCAGGTTTGTAGTTTAGAAAGCCGACATTAGTTTATTTATGGTGCCAGGTGCATGGGCATCTCTCCTCCTGTCATGCACACCCATCAGAACTCTCTCCACAATTTTTATACACATTTTACAACTTCATTATAATATTAGTACCTCCTACCTATATTAGATTGGTTAGTAATTTACATATGATTACACCATCAAGTTACAGCTACCATGCACGCGCAAGGGAAGGGTCTTCACCTGGGCAACGGTCTTCTTGACCTATGCGTGTGACTTTTAGTATTAGAATGAAGGTAGTTCAGCTTAGGACACTAAGAATTTTCACCTTCCCTGCCAAGCTGGCTAAACTTCTCAAAACGTGTCGATTAGTACTATCCTCAAGGTTCTCATACTCAATGTGCTTCCTCAAGAATGATACAATACTTGCCTCCCTTGATTAGGAGTTCCTTTCATTAGCTCATGCTTCATAAATTCAAGGATAGAATCCTCATTATTCGTGGGAATACACACAAGGACTTTTCAACACTAGTTACTAGTAACATTTCAGGGATATGCTTTTGTAATACTTCTATTCTTGACTGCGGTGATTGGGAAGACGTGAGGTCTAGACATGGCCAGAACAGGTAGTGCTCTTCAGGGAATGCCTTGTGATGTGAGCTCCGAGGCTCTCCCGAGCAATGGATCTGGAGTGGAGCTGGCCAAAGAGCTGTGGCCACGCACAGCCTCCCTGTGCACCAAGGTGCTTGTTCCCTGGCACCGTTTGCCTCTGTTGGCATCTAGCTAACGCAGCTCTGTAATGCCCTGGCGCCGGAAGGCTGAGCGACATCTCTGAAAGCCTGTTGAGAAGGAAACCCTGAGCGCCAGAGTTTGGCTTGGAAGGGGGCTGGCAGAAGAGGATGGCTGAGGACCCTCTCAAAGCAGGAGTTGAAGGAGGCAGCCTGGGAAGCCTCTCGTCACTCTCCGCGGTGTCAGCCAGCCAGTATCGTGGAAGGGCTTCTTGGGATTTCAGGTTTCTTTCTTGGTCCTGAATTGCATTTCGGACCCAGATTCTGGGTTTCACATTCCTTTTTTCCTACTCTGGTTGTGCCTGAGACACCGTCTGCTTTTTGTCCTGCTGTTGCAGGCAAATTATTCCGAGAAGTCACCCTTGTGGGGTTAACTAAAAGGGTTTTGTTAATGCTTAAGCGATGATCCAATGGTAATTAATCAATGATTGAATGAAAATCCCGTGGTAATCAAATCATAGAATCATAGAATCATAGAATCATAGAACCATAGGGTTGGAAGGGACCTCTGGAGATCATCTAGTCCAACCCCCCTGCCAGAGCAGGGTCACCTAGAGCAGGTTACACAGGAACACGTCCAGGCGGGTTTTGAATGTCTCCAGAGATGGAGACTCCACCACCTCTCTGGGCAACCTGTGCCAGTGCTCTGCCACCCTCAAAGGAAAGAAGTTCCTCCTCATGTTTAGGTGGAACTTCTTATGCTCAAGTTTGTGCCCATTGCCTCTTGTCCTGTCCCCGGGCACTACTGAAAAGATCCTGGTCCCATCCTCCTGACACCCACCCTTTAAGTATTTATAAGTGTTGATAAGATCCCCCCTCAGCCGTCTTTTTTCCAGACTGAAGAGACCCAAATCCCTCAGCCTTTCCTCATAAGAGAGGTGTTCCAGTCCCCTAATCATCTTGGTAGCCCTCTGCTGCACCCTCTCCAGCAGTTCCCTGTCCTTCTGGAACCGGGGAGCCCAGAACTGGACACAGTACTCCAGGTGTGGCCTCACCAATGCAGAGTAGAGGGGGAGGATGACCTCCCTTGACCTGCTGGCCACACTCTTTTTGATGCACCCCAGGATGCCATTGGCCTTCTTGGCCACAAGGGCACAGTGCTGGCTCATGGTCATCCTGTTGTCCACCAGGACTCCCAGGTCTCTTTCCACAGAGCTGCTCTCCATCAGGTCAGCCCCCAACCTGTACTGGTGCATGGGGTTGTTCCTCCCCAGGTGCAGCACCCTACACTTGCCCTTGTTGAATTTCATAAGGTTTCTCTCTGCCCAGATCTCCAACCTGTCCAGGTCTCTCTGTATGGCAGCACAGCCCTCCGGTGTGTCAGCCGCCCCCCCCAGCTTTGTGTCATCAGCAAACTTGCTGAGGGTGCACTCTATCCCCTCATCCAGGTCATTGATGAATATATTGAAGAGGACTGGACCCAGTACTGACCCCTGGGGAACACCACTCGTCACTGGTCTCCAACTAGATTCTGTGCCCCTAATCACAACCCTCTGAGCTCTATCTTTCAGCCAGTTTTCTATCCACCTTACTGTCCATTCATCTAACCCACACTTCCTAAGCTTCCCTATGAGGATGCTGTGGGAAACCGTGTCAAACGCCTTGCTTAAGTCAAGATAGACCACATCTACCGCCCTCCCCTCATCTATCCATCCAGTCATGCCATCGTAGAAGGCTATCAGAGTAGTCAGACATGATTTCCCCTTGGTGAATCCATGCTGAGTACTTCTGATAGCTTTCTTTCCCTCCACGTGCCTTGAGATGACACCCAGAACGAGCTGTTCCATCATCTTTCCAGGGACGGAGGTGAGGCTGACCAGCCTGTAGTTCCCTGGCTCCTCCTTCTTGCCTTTTTTGAAGACTGGAGTGACATTGGCTTTCCTCCAGTCCTCAGGCACCTCACCTGTTCTCCAGGACCTTTCAAAGATGATGGAGAGTGGCCCAGCAATGACTTCTGCCAGCTCCCTCAGCACTCTCGGGTGCATCCCATCGGGGCCCATGGACTTGTGAATATCTAAATGATCTAATTGATCCCTCACTCGCTCCTCCTCAACCCAAGGGAAGTCTTCTTCTTTCCCTGTTACTTTATTCAATGCCTGGGACTTCTGAGGGCTGGGCCAAGCAGAAAAGACCGAAGCAAAGAAGGCATTCAGTAACTCTGCCTTCTCCGCATCCTCCGTCACCATGACTCCTGTCTCATTCAACAGTGAGCCCACAACTTCTCTGGTCTTCCTTTTGCTTCCAATATACTTGTAGAAGCTCTTTTTGTTGTGCTTGACGTCCCTAGCCAGGTCTAATTCCAAGGCGGCCTTGGCTTTCCTTGTTTCATCCCTGCACGCTCTGGTGGCATTCTTGTAATCCTCCCAAGGGGTCAGTCCCTTCTTCCACTTACTATAAACTTCCTTCTTCCACTTGAGCTTTTTCTGAAGCTCCCTGCTTAACCATGCAGGTCTCCTGCGTCCCTTGGCCGATTTCTTTCTCTTCGGGATGCACCGATCCTGAGCTTGGAGGAAGTGGTCTTTGAATATCAACCAGCTTTCTTGAGCCCCTTTGCCTTCCATAGCCCTAGCCCACGGGATCTCTTCAAGCAGTTTCTTGAAGAGGCCAAAGTTAGCCCTCCTGAAATCCAAGGTTGTAATTTTACTTCTTGTTGTTTTGTGGATAGTGCCCATGATCCTGAACTCAATCATTTCATGATCACTACAACCTAGGGTGCCCCCAACCTTAATGTCCTCCACCAATCCCTCTGTGTTTGTCAGTACCAGGTCTAGAAGTGCTCCTCTCCTTGTTGGCTCCTGTACCACCTGTGTCAAAAAGTTGTCATCAATGCACTGGAGGAGCCTCCTGGACTGCCCTTGCCTGGCTGTGTGGTCTTCCCAGCAGATATCAGGGTGATTGAAGTCCCCCATGAGAACCAGGGCCTGCGATTGCGAGGCTACCTTCAGTTGTCTGTAAAAAGCCTCATCAGTTTCCCCATCCTGATCAGGTGGCCTGTAATAAACACCCACAACAGTGTCCCTCATATTTTCCTGTCCCTTAATCCTCACCCATAAGCTCTCGACCCACTCTTCATCCGCCCCTAGTGAGAGCTCAATGCATTCCAAATGCTCTCTCACATAGAGTGCAATTCCACCACCCCGCCTTGCTGGTCTGTCTTTCCTGAAAAGGACATAGCCACCCATGACAGCATTCCAATCATGCGAGTTGTCCCACCATGTCTCAGTAATTGCAATGAGATCGTGGCCCCGCAACCGCACACAGACCTCCAGCTCCTCCTGCTTATTCCCCATGCTGCGTGCATTGGTGTATAAGCATTTCAGAGAGGGAGTTGTGTGTGTAGTTTTGACCCTTGAGATGTGGTGTGCCTCCTGGCTTTCAGAAATACTGGCACACTGGCCCACAAGCGCTGAGCAACTACGCCCTGGCACCTCACCAGCAAGCCCAGTACCATCCCCACCCCCCTTCAAATCTAGTTTAAAGCCCTCTCAATGAGTCCTGATAACTCTTGTCCTAGAACCCTTTTTCCCCTGGAGGTCAAGGTATTCCTGCCTGTTACCAGCAGGCCAGGCGTTTTGTAGATCAGGCCATGATCAAAGAACCCAAAGTCCCGCCGGCAGCACCAAGCTCGAAGCCAGGTATTGATCTGCTGGCTCCTCCTATTTACTCCCTCATCATTCCCCGCAACAGGGGGGATAGACGAGAACACCACTTGCACTCCTGATCCCTTGACCAGGCGTCCCAGGGTCTTGAAATCTTTCTTCATTGCCCTTGGACTTCTTCTTGTTACCTCGTCGCTGCCTACCTGAAAGAGCAAAAGTGGATAGTAGTCTGAGGGCTGTACCAGGGAAGGAAGCTTCCTCTTCACGTCCTTGACCCGGGCCCCAGGGAGGCAGCAGACCTCCCTATGTACCGGGTTCGGCCTGCATATTGGGCCTTCCGCTCCCTTCAGTAATGAGTCACCTATGACAAGGACCCGTCTTTTCTTCCTTACCGCAGAGGTTTTGATGCAGGGGGAGGTCTGACTAGACCTTGCTGACGGCTCCAAGGTAGGAGAAGTAGGAGAAATATTGTGCTCATCATCATCCAGGTTCCTCTGTAGAGCACTGTACCTGTTAAATAATGGCACCTGGGAAGATGGGGTAGTCACCGGGCAGTCTCGAGTGCGGCGCCTGTTGCACCGTGCAGGAACTTCCTGCCATTGCCCCCTGTCCTCCAGGTTACTGCCTTCAGTTGAGGTGACAGAGGATAGGGAGCTCTCTGTTGCAGGGGTTCTATCTGCCTGCTGGGTTTCTGTCATGGGATGCAGGATTCTACTCCAGGAATCTATCTCCCTCTCGCATTCCCTGATGCTCCTCAATCTACTTACCTCCTCCCTGAGCTCCATGACTAATTGGAGAAGATCCTCTACCTGGGCACATCTCCTACAGGCATGCCCATCATTGCCATCCGACACTGGTGTAAGAGCAGGGCATACCCTACAGCCTGATGTCTGTGTGGTAGCATGTTCCCACAAGAGTACTGTCTGAGAGGTGGCATCAGACCTGGTGGTTGTGGAGCTCATGGACGCCACAGTCATCTTGTGAGTAGTTACCATCACTACCTGGCCGGGTTAGCAGTCTTTCAGCATGCATGCATGCCCCACACCTCGGGGCTCTGGGCCTGTGCTGCAAGCTCACCCACATCCTGCTTCTCCTGCAGGGTCAGCGGAGGAGCATTTGGAGGAGACAGCCCAGCGCTGCTGGGACAGGGACTCTCCAAACACTCACCGTCATCGTGTGCCATGTCAGCCACGAAGGAGAAGGCCCCCGACTCGATGGAGCAGGGTGAGAGCAAAGCATCCCTCCCCAAGCCCGGCAGAAGGGCCATCGCAGTGGTCAGCGTGGGGCCGAGAGAGGTGGTGGGGGGAGGCAGGAGCTCCCCGAGCGCCCGGGGGAGCGGGGCCCAGGCTGGGCAGTGGGCACCTGCTGGGACACCCCTGCCTGCAATGCCCCAGCTGGGCAGGGACACACAGGCCCTTGGGGGCAATCGCTCAGGGACGCTTCCCCCGGCCCCACAGAGGTGCTCATTCCTGGTGCCATTTGCTCTCTCCCCCCCAGCATGCATGCTGTGTCGCTGGGCAGAGGCTGACTCCGGGATCTGCAGTGTGTCCGTGTGCTCTGACCCCCTCCCTGCCTTCTGCTCAAGCCATAGCCAACACTTGGGGCACCTGGACTTTGGGGGAGGGGACAGATGGCAACACGGTAGCCAAACACTGTCTGGAACAGGGACCTAGGTGTCTTGCTGGTATGCAAACATGACCAACTACAGGTCAGTTATCTTAATAAATAGTGGACATCCTAGGGCCCGTGGACAACCCAGAGCCCGATGAATTCTCCTGCAGGGCAGCAGGCTGGAGCTTATGATCTCCCCATAAGAAGGGACGCCTCTTAAGGTTATTTTTTGAGATTCCTTGCTGCAACAGATCCTCTGTAAGTGGTTTATAGCATGCTAAACTTTGAAGTCTTAGCTAAGTGATATAAAGGATTGTGAACATATAATCCTTTAGACATAAACTGTTTGCTGTCCCAAATCTGGGTTCTTTACATGGTGTCCAAGAGGCCGATTAACACACACAGAGCTGAGATATTTATTTCACGTGTGTGCAGAGACAGGTGCTAGGTGGTAACTCTACAAAGCTAGTGCACCGGGCAAGAATCACAGTTGGTATTTATACACCTCAGTGCGTTTGCTATGTCTAATATCAATGCCTCCTAGATAGCCATTGGCTAGTTTCTTTCCTGCCTCAACTTAGAGGTACAGCTCCTTCTGAATTCATTGCCCACGTTCAGAGGGTATGGGGCTTATTTGGGTAGGGGGCATTTTCTAGCTAGGTGGTGTGGTTTTCACATTGTAATGAGATTATAATGAGACAGTTCAACTTCAGTGGACCAGTTTGGGGGACTTTGCTGAATTGCTAATTAGTATGACAACAATGCTGGTTCTTAAGGATGTATGTGATGTACGTCTGTTGTTTTTAGGACCTTCAATACTTCTTGAGGCTCCCCTGGGCTTTATTATCTTAGTATGCTCTATCTTAAAGTAAACGATGTCAACATAGATTTAAACGGTTATTCATCACGTTGACAAGTGTGGGACTAGGATTGGATCCAGCCGCACCCAGACTCCTCTCTGAGGAGAAGTTTAGGAAGCCAGGGGGTCCTGTTGAACCTCGACTCAATGGGAGGATCTCCCTGACAAATCTGTCTGAGCCAAGTGTAACTTGCCATCAAATCTTATTAAGACACTAACATTTACTGTACTTTTTAAAATCATTATTTTGTATCAATACATACATTGCTGCTTCTCCCTTACAAGTGAAGTGCATCACTCCTGTCACATGCGGGCACAAACTGCAGAAACAAGGGCTCTGTGCCCATGAGTTTTGCCTGGTGAGTTCCTTCAGGGCTCCCTCCAGCTTTCTGACAGGCAATCCCTGCCCAGCTCTGCTCATCAGCTCCTCCTCTTTTCTCTTCTGCAGTTTTTTGCCAATGAGCTTTTTCAGCAATGGGTCAAGGATGTAGGACTCATGGATTCCTCCCTGAGGATATTCAACGTACAATCAAGTGGGCAGAATGGAAGGTGAGGACCTGACAGTGCTCTTTCCAGCACTGCTTCGTCTGTGGCGAGAGCAGGGCCACCATCCCTGCCAGGAGATGGGCTGCAGGCGCAGCTTCCATCTCCCCTGTGCCATGGAGGGTGGATGCGTCACCCAGTTCCTGTTTCCATATGGGTACCTCCTCTCGCCTCCTCCCTGCCACCACTGGGGACCCAGCATTTCTCACCTCACTCATCCCTTTCCTCTGCTCCCCAGGGCCTTCTGCTGGGAGCACCGCCCAGAGCAGGCAGTGCAGGCGGCTCCGGAGGAGAACACCACCTGCCTCATCTGCCTGGAGCCTGTGGGCGACCAAAAGTCCTACGACACCATGGTGTGCCCCGCATGCAAACACGCCTGGTTCCACAGGGGCTGCATCCAGGTAGGAGCCTGGGGCACGGCAGGTGCTCAGCACCACCAGGGCCTTACTTGGGCTCCTTATGTTTCTCCTGCAGGCACAGGCTCTGAACGCTGGAATTTATTGCTTCCAGTGCCCGCTCTGCAGAGACAGGAGTGCATTTCTCTCAGAAATGCTCTCCATGGGCATCCAAATCCCCAAGAGGTTGGTGTCCTGCCTGGCTCACGAGACAGGAGGCTGCAAGCACTGTGCCGTGCCAGGGCCTGCCCCAGCCAGCAGTCCTGGTCCTCCGCTGTCCTGGGAGTCTGGGCTACAGCCGCAGGGAGGAGTTGGAAAAAGGGCAGGGGGGGAAGAGCAGGGATGCCCTGCATCTGCCTTATGCCAGGGTATCGGGGGCTCATCAGTTTTCCTTTCTCCATCAGTTCACCATCATGGGAAGACAGCTGGGCAGACGCAGCACTAAGTGCGAGGCACAGCCGCTGCGATGCCAGTGGGTGCCTTTGCCCAGGAGGCAGGCAGCAGGCAGAGGAAGGGGGGTAAGTTGCCAACGCTGCACCCTGGGGCTCTGCACAGGGTCTCTGTCAGGCCTGTCCCACGGCTTCCCTGTACCCGAGACCAACAGCCCCAGTACCGCCAGCCAGCTGCCATCGGGGTCCTCCTGCGGCTCCCCAGCACTGGCGACCACCAGCCCCAGCACTAGTAGCCAGGCAGCCTGAGGGCCGTCCCACGGCAGCATCTTCCCCAGACCTCCCTCCTGGCGAGCTGGCCGTGGCCGGCTGCCTAGCGCCACGGCCGTGCGCTTGAGGCCTCGCTGGCCTCGGAGGCTGCTCGGTTTCCCCGGGGGAAGCTCGCACCCACCCCCGGGACCGAGGGTCCCTGCCCCTGTCGCCGGAACGTCAGCCTGGCCCGGCACGGCGTGAGCGCGGAGCGGGTTTGGCGGCGCGGCCCGCAGGGCGCCGCCGCCCGTCTCCCGGCAACGCGGGCCGCGCCCGCCCGCCCGGCATGGCCCTCTCGGCTCGCCGTAGCGCGGCGGCGGCGGCGGCGGCGGCGCGGCGGGGCCGGTGGTGAGTGCGGCGGCTGCCGGGCCTGGACTGCCCCGGGCTCCCCCGTTGCCCAGCCCTGGCAGTGCGGGACCCTCGCGGGGCCCGGCTTGGGGGCTGCCCCTACAGCCGCGGGGCTGGGCGCCGGGCCGGGCCGGGCCGGGCCGGGCCGGGCCGTCTCAGGCGTGCGGCCGGTCTCGGGGAGTGTCGTCCGGTTTTGGGAGGGGGGAGGCGCCCGATTGGCGGGTGCTTCCGCGCCTGTCGGGCTTTCCGGGCTTTGGGGGTTGTGGGCAGTTGTAGGGGTGGCCCTGGGTTTTGGGGTGTTTTGGGCATGGAGGGTGCCGCCGGGTTTGGGGGGGTTTGTGGGTATTGAGGGTGCCACCGGGTTTGGGGCTGTTTGCGGGCATGGGGGGTGCCGCCGGGTTTGGGGGGTGTCTGTGACTGCAGGGAGTGCTGCCCGGTTCAGGGGGTGTCTCTGGGTTTGGGAGTGCTGCTGGGCATGCTGCCAGCTTTGAGGGTGCTGGGATGTGCCTGGTTTTAGGGTCAGTTCCTGGATTTGGGCAATGCTGCCCAGTATTTCTGATTTTGGGGGTGCCATGGCAGTGAAGGCAGAGCAGCCTCCCGAGGGGCAGCTGTTTGCTGGGCCTGCTTCTTGGCCTCCTGGGCTGCCTCTGGATGGCTCAATTTAAGATCTGGCTTCCCCCGTGTTGTTTATTCTGCCCTTCTGCTGGAGGCTGCTTGCCATTGCCCAGAGAAGGGAGTTTAACCCGTGGCCAGGTTCAGAGCTGGGTGTCTTTGCCAGAGCTGCTGAGGCCGCTTTTGTGAATGACGCATGTATGTCCCCCTGCTCTGCCCTTTCTCTGACCTGTTGAAAGCAGCATCTGCTCCAACTGAAAAAAAAAAAAATTGGCTCTGCAGCAGTGCCAACAGTGCATCTCGTATGTAGGGTGCCGGTGTGGCCATGCTGCACTTTCTGCCTGGACATTCAAGCTGTTTCCGCAGTGCACGTACCGGGCTGGCCGCTGTTGGAAAGAACTAGGGGCATTCTCTGCTGCTCTTGGGTGTTTTTAACTTGTCCTGATAGAGGTGAAATCATGTCTCTCACATTTAAAGTACTTTTAGGGTAGTACACATTGTGCTGTCTGCTCTGCTTTGGTAGTAAATGGTGTCTTTCTGTTTATAGTTTAATTGTTTTATTTCTTATTTTGAGTCTCTGATGCAGATTGTTCAGGACCGTTGATCCAGGCTGCTTTTTGCTTTGTTTCTGTGGTTTTGCTTGGCAGTACTGCAGGAGGGATCCTGGGCGCTGCTGCTCCGCTACTGGATGCTGGGGTGGCCCTGAGGAAATCAGGCTTTAGGAAATCCTTTCCCAAGTCTACTGACTCGGGAGCTGAAACTCAAGTGATCTTCTGCCAGCGGAGTTGCCATGGCACTTGCGTCACGTGGCAAGTTCACTAACTTTTCTTGGGTTCACCTTAGTTTCTGCTCTGTATGAAATTGACAGCAGGCATTTAATTCCCACAGCCTTTGCTCCTGTTGCTCTGTGTGTCACAAAGCGGTTTGTCAGACGGCTGTCTAGTAAACAAGAGAGACTTCCAGTGATGGTCAGCTATTGGGGCAATCAGAAACAGGAGAGAGGTGTAACCTAACATTTTCAAGCTGAATGGAACTGGCAACTTGAATTTATTCTTTTTCTCCTGGCACATGTCAGATCAGCTCTGATAGCATCGTTTGCATTCTAGTAATAACAGGAAGGGTCATGAATCTTTAGTCTCATGGTAGGTTTTAACCTGTAAACCCTTCTGTATACTTCTACTTGCATCTGCTGTTGTCTCTATAAAACCAACAGCTGGGTCTCTCTCTTTGTAGTCAATTATATTCTTTTGTAGTCCAGCTCATCTGCATTTGTCGCATTGCTTCTCCCTCTCTCTTGGTTTTAGATAGCAGAAGAATCTCATAACCTGATAAACAGAAGATTAAACAAGTGCATATTCCTGTCAAAGAATACAGTGTGGGAGAGAAAAGCGGAAGTGTCTCATCAGGACATGAGTAGAAGTGTGATGCGGTTGTCAGTTTCAGTGGCGTTTGGGAGTGGTAGGAGCCACAGCCCTGTACTAGCTCAGTGCTTCTGGCTCAAACTTGGTGCAAAGGTTGCCTGTGGTTCTGACTTGGTTCTGCCTGTGCTTTTGGTTGGAGTGGGGTCTGTGTGTGGAGTGTGGCTTAATGCCTTGTCTTCTTTGGGAAGATTTTGAGGTGTTGGACAGGTGGCAGGGTTGGCAGTTTAGTTGGCTTTGGTGTTAGTGCAAGGACTCTGGCTATTTTTTTGGCTTCTCTCTGTTGTTCAATCCAGGTACATCAACCTCCAAGAAAGGGAGAAGTCTAAAGGCAGCATCCTCCCCAGCAAGTTTTGTCCTAGGCATCTGTCTGTCTTATGTCCACTCTGGAAGTGGTTCCTGTGAAGAATGACATCAAGAGGTGCTGGGACTGCTTTCTCGAGGAAGAATTACAGGCTGAGCACTGAGCCAGAGAAGTCCAAGGTCACAGGTATGGGCCTGTATGTGCCCTGTAAAAAAGCAGGACCACTGTGGATTGGCAGAGTTCCCCTTGCCGCACTTGAGATCAGCTGCCTTCCAGTTGCAGTCACCTTGCTGATATGAGATGTGGTGGGGCTGAAACCGTGTAAATCCCTGAACTGAGATGAGGTTTTGGGAGGGACGTTCCTGTAGTACTAAGGGCTCCAGGAGCTCATGTCACAGTGCCCATTCTTTACCACACAGCCCTGCCCCATGAGGCTGGAGAATGTCCTATTGTCTGCCTTCATCCCATCTGATTCAGGGAGTTCCCCTTCCAGGATGAACAGCTTGTCAAGTTCTCAGATTAATCCTTTTCTGGGAAATTTTGGTACCTGCCAGGTAATCTGTTTTCTCTTGGACTCAGCCTATCCCTAACCCTAACCAGCAGAAGTGTGCTTATGAGACCACAAGTCTAGCATTTGAGGGCACTGTTGCACCCAGAAATAAAGCGTGCTGCATCAATGGGACACTAGGGATTGTTTTCCACAGTGAAAGCTAAAGTGAAGCATACATCATTAAAGAGGGCTCTGGGTTAGATGAGATGAACTGCATCTGCAGGCCTTTCTATTTCAGTATCTTCTCTAGTGTGGTTAACGGATGTAGGTACTTAAAATGGCCCAGGTATGAACAGGACATCAGAAATTGCAATAGTGATAAGATTTTTATTTTTTTGGAAATGAGATTGGATTCCCACCTCCAGCTTTTGAAGTTACTTTATCTGGTACTTCCAGATACAGCAGGATTCCTGAGGATATAGTCCCACCTGTGGGGACCAATTATAGCCTGCCATTTGCTATCGTAGAGCAGCTCACATTGGAAACAGCCCTTGTTGCAGAGATGCATCCTGTAATGCTTGACTCTAGGGCTGCTAGTGAAGACAGTAAGATGATGAATGACTTCTTGAAACCATGTTTTCCACTGTGCTGATCTGCAAACTTGAGCATCATTTTCCCATAGTTACCAGTTTCTTGCTTGTACATGAAATTAATGTTTATCTCCTTTAAGCTTATTTCCTGTCTGTTTTTCACAAGGGATCGTAAACAGCAGGCTGCTGAATGATTATCTGCATCGCATCTTTACCAATGCTGATGGGAACCAGCCTGCAGCTGCTTACAGGTATTGTACTTCTCATTCGCTAGATGGCAAGTGATGATGTATCAGTCACCAGATATACAGCACTGTGGTGAAAGGAAAGATCTTTTAATGCCACACACTGATCTTTGTTAAAAGCACAGCAGCACCATGTTACAGAAATGACTCTTAGGTCTCGTCCTTTAATGGATTTTTCAAATCACAGGGCTTGCTAGGAAGGATTCTTCAGAATTTTTTGCATGAAAAACCCCATGTACAAAGTCACTGGGCAATATTTCTGAAATAAATAAGCAAGTAGGCATTTACCTTATTGTTCTTGTTCCCCCTTTATGTGTAAGGAACTGTAAAATTGCACAGATTTTAGGTACAGGAATGAAAAATAGGTTGTCAGTGCTCTGTAAACTAAAGGCAAAGCTATTACTGATGTATGGAATACCATACATTTCTTACGTTGTGGAACTGTTCATACTTTTATTATTAGGAGTCACCAAAGGAAAAGAAACCCAACATTCCTGCTTCGTGCCTGTCGTCTTCTATTAGTTTTCAGTTCTCCTTCACCTTGTAGCCCAGAAACTTGTAGCTTTGGATGAGAAAAATTTCCCTTGCATTTAGCTCTTTTGCCAGAGGCAAGTCAGACAGGTTCAGGGCAGGTATGAGTGTGGCAGAGCGACGCAGACGTGTAGCTCCTGCTGGTTGGCGGTGCTGCAGAGTGGCTCGGGTCACATTCCACGGGCTATACTTAGTACTGCCAGCTCAAATGTGAGCTCAGAGCTGCTAAAAATAGCTCTTGGCCCTCTCCACTCTTGGTGAGCAAGGGTTATGGACGGGGGAGGTAAAGTGGGTCATGTTACTTTGCCACCGTGCGTTGGAATATTCCATCTGCCTGAGCATTTTGGATTTCAGAATTTCTAATTTCTTTGCCTGGTGATTAATGATGTGAAAGCACAGAACTGACAGTTTGTTGGACTGCTCTCTCTTTCTTTTTTTCCTCCCTTCCACCCTTTTCCCTGGACTTGGCTATTTGGTAGAAAGCCCAGCAGCAGTTAAACAGGCCTTGAAAATAACATTTTCCATATGAGAGCAGCTTTTATGGTATGACATCTTGTCTTCAGAGGCCTAAATTCCTCATAGAGGAGCTCACTGCAGACATCTTTCTGGCTGTCTCATGCTCTTCTAACCTCCTTCCAGAATTCTTCCTCCATGCTAGCTGCTGATTAAACTGCTTTGCTGAAACCACCTTCTCTCATGCCAACCAAAAGTGATTCTTTGATTCCACTTCTGTGCATCTTCACATCCATCAGGCTTTCAAAGATCTCTCACCACACTCTTAGGGAAACCCCAAGTCCTGGAGAAGTGGGAAGTTGTTCCACAGATGACTTTGGAAATGGGAAGCAGGAATAGGTGCAACTAGCGATTCTCACGGTAAAAGGAGGTCCTGCTAGGGTCCCTCAAAGACCTGCAACATGACCTGCATTCCATGTATCTGTGGGAGACTTGGAAAGGGAGAGAGCATGAGGTGGGAAAGTTTGCTGCTGTTACAAAGCTATTTAGGACAAAGTAAATGTAAGATGGTTGTGAGACAATGACCGGGTAGTGAAATGGTCTGTGAAGCTCAGCATAGGGAAATGCATAGTGATGTATTGAAAGGGGAACAGCCTCAATGTTGCACATAAAATGATGGGCCCTGAGCTGATTTTTACTGCGTAAGAATGAGATTGGGGTGGGAATACTAAGTCTTTAGTAAATCAGAAAAAGAGCGTAGGAAGTTAGGAATTGTTAGGAAAGGATGTAGAATAAGGAAAATCATTGTGCCGCTGAATAAATTTGTGATTTACCCTCATCTTGAGTAATGTGGTTCTGGCCTCACCAACTCCAAAAGGGTGTTTTAGAGCTGCAGAGGTTTTGAGGAAGGGTAAGAGCAAGTCAGATGTCTGGAATGGCTCTTGTACAAGGAAAAGCTAAGTAAACCAGCCTTGAAAAGAGAGAACTAGGGGAGGGCAGCATGAGAAAGTTCACTAAAATAGTGGCCCAGAGGGAGTGTGTGAGAGACTTCTCCTTAGTATGAAAACAAAACACTTTTGGCTGTTATCAGAGAGAGAATGGTGGGCTAGCCTGACCTTTGTCTGAACTGCTACAGATGCTGGTGTCATCTTCTCCCTTCTTTTGTATTACGAAATACTTGGGGGGGAAAAAAACCAAATCCTGACTTATGCCATGTTTGTATGATGCTGACTGCAGCAAAGTTGTGGTCCACAGTTATTGGTAGTATGGCTGGTTTCTTGCTGCCACTGTACTGCAGTACAGTTTTCTTCCTGCCACAAAATACTCCCGAACAGACTGAAGACTTTTAAGACCCTTTGTTAACTGCTTTGCTTGTTCACGCTGTATTTGGTGCTTGGTTCATTCATTGCCCCAACACGCTGGGCAGCAAATTCCTCAGATTCGTTACAAGAAACACAGATTGACAGAACTTCCCAGTTCATGTCTCACAGTGCAGGACTGTGCAGACACATGTGTCTGGGCTGCAGCTCTTGAAAACTTGGAGACAGAGTTTTCTGAAGAGCTCCTGTGCATGTTTATTCCCTAGAAAGCACCTGACGTTCCAGAACCTGCAGGAGCACCTTGACCGGTTGCTAGCAGAGGAGAATGGCTCTGAAGACAGTCGAGGTAGGAGACACTGAGTGGCTGTCCAATTTGTGCTTCTGCTTGTTCTACCTAATTGGGAGGACAAGTTGTATCATGAAAGGCAGTTCCTGAGTGAGTGGTGTTCTGCCCTCCTGTGCTCTAATTTATTGTACCTTTAAATCCTGCCTGTGGGGGCTCATCAGCCAGCCCTGGAGTAGGTCTCCTTGCAGATAGAGGAGGTGTATTTCCAGGTGAAAATGCCTGGAAAAGCAGTTTTGCGGCAAATGTTGTAGATACTTCACTGACAGTGATATGCAGAGCCATTGCTGTGACCAGCAGTATGCAGTGCTATCCTTGGTGGGAAATGCAGGGGCTTGTTGACAATTTTTACATGCTGGTATTCACTTTGGGCCTCAGGCTGTTGCCTGTATTCTTGCTAGCATTCATTTCCCTGAATGAGTCAGGAGGTGGCAGGATACAACCTGGCTCCTTTCCTAAAAAGAAGAATTTTTCTTGCTGGCTGCAATCAAAGTGTGATATGTTGACCAAACATTTGGCTCAGAGTTTAGTTTGGTCTTTGAATTTTGCCAAAGTAAAATTTTCAGGCGATGTGGAAATCTTAACATATGACCTGTAATGTGGCCATCAGGACTAGGGAAGTGATCATCCACTGGTACTCAACACTGGTGAGGACACACCTTGAATACTGGGTTCAGGTTTGGGCCCCTCACTACAAGAAAGACATTGAGATTCTGGAGCGAGTCCAGAAAAGGGCAGTGAAGCTGGTGAAGGGTCCCAAGCACAAGCCCTGTGAGGAGCAGCTGAGGGAACTGAGGTTGTTCAGCCTGGAGGAAGGGAGGCTGAGGGGAGATCTTATCGCTCTTTACAACTCCCTGAAAGGAGGCTGTAGAGAGACGGAGTCCGTCTTTTCTCCCAAGTAATGAGCAATAGGACAAGAGGAAATGGTGTCAGGTTGCCCCAGGGGAGGGATGTTTAGATTGGATATTAGGAAAAATTTCTTCACTGAAAGGTTTGTCGAACATTGGAACAGGCTGCCCAGGGAAATGCTTGAGTCATCATCCCTGGAGGTATTTAAAAGGCGTGTAGATGTGGTCCTGAGAGACATGGTTTAGTGGTGGACTTGGCAGTGCTAGGTTAACGGTTAGCCTTTATGATCTTAAAGGTCTTTTCCAACCTAAATGATTCTATGACCTGAATGCTGCATAGCTAAGACCTTGTGTGTTGCTGTGAAAACTTCCTTTTAAATTTCACTGGTGTCTCCTTTCCTGAGGTTCTCATGGTCTAACATGGGTAACACTGTTTTGGTCTTCCTCCACTGTAGCAGGATCGAGGTGCTGTTGTGGTCTAATTGGAGGCACTCATCAGGTGTACTGTTAAATCCTGCACAACTTTCCCTAACAGGTTTTCTGCAACTCTTGTTTCAGATCAGGTAGCAGAGGGCCGTCTTGGTCCCTCTACTGTGGTGTTGGACCACACAAGCGGTTTTGAGGGGCTCCTGCTGGTTGATGATGACTTACTTGGGGTGAGTGTGATGCTGGGTGCAACAGAAAATGGTCTTGTGGGACTAAAAGCACTTGGGCTTCTTGGTTTGTCCTTCCTAACAGATCCCTGTCACTGGCTTTGTAGTGTGTTGTAATCGGAGTCTATCCAGAAAGCTGCAAGATCCTGGAGGAAATGAGCTCTCCTGGGAAAAGGTCTTGCAGTACTCTTAAGTCTTAGCAAGCTCTGAGAGGAGCTGCGAGGAAGTTAAAAGATTACCCTGTCCCAGAGGCTCACTGAAGAGCTTGTCTAAGCAGAGGAAGGGCCGGCAGCCAACTTTCCTGTCCCTCCCTCCAGCAGACTGCCTCTTCCTTCCTTCCTCCTGGTCTTCTCTAATGGTGGCAAGAGGCTGAAGCTGAGGCCAGGCCCTGCCGCTGTATTGGCTTGTTCCTTTCTTCTTTGCTCCCATTAGCTCCCTGCTTGCTCCTTAGCTAATGTTCTTCATGCAGAAAATTAGCTGAAGGAATCCACTGGCATTTAATCCTTCCCTGCTTCAGTAATTTCTGCACTCCTTTCATCCCTTCACTGCGCATGCACATCCCATGGTTCTGTGCTCATTCCCTCCTTAATGTACGTATCGTTTTTTACCTCTAGCAGAGGAGACTGCCCTGGTCTCCCCTTTCCCATTAACCACCTGCTGTAGCTTACCTCTGTAGCTGGTCTCATATCAGATCAAACTGGCTTGCAAATGTGAATTCCTTGTTGCTACCTTCATCTCTTCTTCATGGTCTGTCCTGAGACTGAGAGAGTCAGGAGTTAACAGGGTTCAGTTTCTGGGCAGCATATTACCTGCCAGTCCTGGGCTTTAGTCTGGAGACCCTGAATCTATAGTTTTGTTCTAACTTGTCCAGGATTCAGTCATCTTTCCTATATAATAGTCACTTTTGTATACCTGTCAGAATTCACTGGGAACCTGTCTGTCACCACATTGCCCTTGTACTGCTGCCGTGCTGCATGCTTCACTGGGGTTTATCAAGTACAGATGAGCTGTGGGGAGGACCTGGATGGTCTCCCCAGGGCCTGTCGGCTCTGAATACAGCTGCTGGGATGGGGAAGATGTCCCATCTGTTCCCAGCACTGTGCTCGTGAATAGCTCTCCATCTTGCTTTGGTTTTGAGGGCTAGGAAGGAGAGAATGGGTAGGCCTGAGCAAAACTGCCTTTTTGCCTGACTTTAAAGTACCTTTTGTTTGTTGGTCCAGGTGATTGGCCACAGTAACTTTGGGTCCATCAGGGCCACGACGTGCGTGTATAAAGGTAAGAAGATAAACCAGCAACGCTTTGAGAAAAGACCCTGGGGAGAGTGCATGGAGAGTTCACAACTAGAGAGCTCAGGAAATTTTGAGTATGTTCCAGATCTTAAGACCCTTCTTCCCCAGTTCATCCACTGGCTTTTACAGCAAGTCAGAAGGATGGAGGATTGTGTGATGCTGGAGTGAAGTGAGAGAGGAATGCTAGGGATGTCCAGAAGCTCCTTTATGTGCCACACTTCTGTGTGAGCAGCGTCAGGTTCTGCTTCTCTAACAATGAGCCAGGTGGCAGGGATTTACTGTGTGGCATCTCTTTTCTTTCAGGGAAATGGATTTACGAGGTGCTCATCTCCTCCCAGGGACTCATGCAGATTGGCTGGTGTACTCTCAACTGCAGATTTAATCAGGAGGTAGTGTAACCGCTGCACATGGCACAGGGCTGCTCTGTGTTCTTCCACTGCTTTTTAAGTCAGTGTGGAGCATCGCACTGATGCTGTGCTCCTGCCCTGCTGGCATTTTGTTCCCACACCAGGTCTGCTGTTTTAAAAATCTTTGCTAGACTCTCTGGTCAGTGTTCACAGAATGGTGCACTGTGTGAAAGCCTCGCATGCTGAGTGCATTACTGTCCTCTTGCTGCATGTAGGCACTATTATGTCTCTCAGGATGGCCCTCAGCCATGGTCCTATGGGGCTTTTTTGCCCAGGAGAGGCAGGCCCAGGGCATCTCTTTGATGCTGGGAAGGGATGTTGGCTGCAGAGTTTCACTAATTTGCCAGTCTGCAACATGCGAGAGGGGAGGTGATGGGCATCCTGGGGCACTGCTTTGACAGAATTTGGAAGTGTAGTATGTTGGTATTCTGACCCAAAAATGAGTAGGGAGTGGTGTATTTATCTGAACCAAAGATCACAGGCCATTGGATTCAATCCGAGAGTGAGGACTTTTCCCAGCAGAGAACGTGTGCTCTCAGCTGCTCTCCCTGTCTGCTGGTCTCCCCCTTAAAGCCACTTTTGCAATGAGAGGGATCCTCTATGCTTGGTCTGGTCTAGGTCTCCTCTTTCATACTTTGTTGCAGGAAGGAGTTGGAGATACGCCAGATTCATATGCTTATGATGGAAACAGGGTGCGCAAGTGGAACGTGACTACTACCAACTATGGCAAAGTGAGTAGCTGTCCTCCCAGGAAGAGGATGTAAAGAGAAGCTTCCAGAAGTGTCTGAGAAAGCTATGTGAGCTGCTGTGAGAAGGAACTTTCTGTTCTTCAACCCTGAATCACAAGGAATTGGTTGGGTTGCAGTCTTTCTTCTGATGTGGGAACACCCTGGATATATGTTTAACCTTTTCTCTCCCTTTACTGCAGTCCTGGGCAGCAGGAGACATCGTCAGCTGTCTGATAGACCTTGATGAGGGCACCATTGCTTTCTGCTTGTAAGCATCTTTGCCCAGTTCCCTGCTTTGTTGATGTCTGTGTGTAACATAAAGATTTCAGCAGGTTGCTGAGCCCTATTTCTGCCCTCTCCCCTTTGAGTTCCTTGGTAGTTCCAGCCTTTGCTTTTCTGCTTTGTGTTCAGAAATCATCTAAACAGGCTGTTGAATCTCCTAAGTTCAGGTGAGAGCATTTGGCAGAAAGACGTTCAAGCTATGAATTCTGTGTAAAATTTGCTAGGATTTTGGAGGGGAAGGCATCTTTCGTGATGCTTAATATTACAGTTGGCTGAGCCACATTAGTTGCTTTTGTGGTCAATGTAGACCTTGCCTGTCCTGGATTCACAAGGAGCTGTGGAAAGGCTGATAAATCTCTAGGCTCCAAGTCTCATGGACAGTGAGCAGAGGCCAGCCAGAATAAGAATTGTTCCCTGGCCCTAAACTATACATGCGACAAGTCAGTCGGAATTAAAAACTGTAAGATGCTCCATGTCATCTTTTAGAGAAGAGTAGATTGAGAGCATTATCCTTCTGTTTCCACCAACATCAAATGGATGGGGCCAAAAATGTCACTTGCCTTTAAAATGTCCTGTTGGCTGGTTATCTTGTAAGGATTTGGGTTGCCTTTGAAGCTGAGTGGGCCCTGCGTGTTGTGCAGACTGCAGTGCCTTCCTGTGGCATCGTATGAAAATGGGAGTGCTGCTGTGCTTCCCATGGCTGTTACTCAGCAAAGCTGTGATGTTTGCATGTGTGCCAGGTTAAGAGTGACAGGAGGCATGACTGACTGATGGGTCTGTGTTGGCAAGTTGCTGGGAGGGGAACACAGGTAACTGGATTGCCCAGATTGCCCAGTTGACCTCAAAATCTTCCTACTGTGACTAAAGTCTCGTGGGTTTTTCTTCTTTCAGGAACGGCATATCTCTGGGAACTGCTTTTGATAACATCACAAGGGGCGCTGGAATGGCTTACTTCCCTGCCATCAGCCTCTCCTTCAAAGAGTCCGTTGCTTTTAACTTTGGAAGCCGTCCACTCCGATATCCTTCAGGTGTGGGGAGAGGAGGTCTGAAGGGAGAAGAGCCTGTCCTGAGACCATCTTTGGGGGCTGTAGAATACACGTACCTGACTGCAGTTCGCTTTCTTCTGTTGGCACTTGTGCGCAGAGCAGGGTCAAGGAGAGAAGAGCCAGATACCCCCTCAGATGGAGCAGAACTGCAGGGTGCACAAACATCAGTGCTGGGCCCCAGCAGTTTCTGAAATGAGATTTGCTTTCAGCTCTGAATTGGCAGCTCTGAATTTGCAGCTGGGGGCTGCCTGTTCCCAGGCTCTCAGATCCTGCAAAAATCTTACCCTCCAGTTTTGGAAACCCTAATGCTGCTGTGCTGCTGAGCCTCTTGGCCACTGGTCTCTTCTGCCTCCCAGCCACACAGGACCTCTGACATGGTAGGAGCATTGCCTGCTGCCTTCCTATGCGAATGCTGAGACCTGCAGCTCGTGTCAGAGCAGTCCTGGCTGTGCCTATTGATAGCTGTAGTGGAAGCTCCTGTCGGTCTTTCTGATGAGAGCGGAAGTGTGGTGTGAAATACTTGCTGCTTGCAATATTGAGGAAGTGGGGACAAGAGCTTGTGGCTTATCATTTAGAAGGCACTGTGGTTTGAACTGTGACTGAGGGATGTGTGGGTATAAAGTAAAATAGAGACACAGTCCTTTCCTTGCACAAACAAAAGAAGTCGTGAAAGAATCAGATTGCATTTTACCTTAACACTTGCCTACTTATCCAGTGGAAGGTTACCGCCCTTTGCAAGATCCTCCTGTTGCAGACCTAGTGAAGGCTCGCAAGCTGTTAGGCTACCTGAAGAACGTGATCCATATTGGAATAGATATGATGGTAGGCTAATGCCACTGGGTGGATCTGTGGGACACCATGCTGGAATATGTGGTTCTGCACTTCTCAGCACATGCTGAGAGCTCAGATGTTTCCATACACCTGAGAGTCTAAATGCTTGCATACATTTGCATGGGGCGTGCATGTCCCTGGAGCTCTTTGGCTTGCAAAATTGGAATCCTGATAGCTCCAGGACTTAAGTTAAACCATACTGGGCTTTGTTGTTCTCAGTCCATACTATGAAGTTTCATTACTAGTATGCAAGGGCTGATGTTTGTTGGAGTCAGAACTGCTAGATTTGATTTTGCAGCCTTGAAAGAAGCTTGTTCATATCCTAAAATTTTACTGGTGTCCTGGTGCAGTGATGGTGAAATTCTAGCAGGTCTGCCTTGAGAACCGTTTTGGCTGTGGTACTGTTTGCTAGAAACCTTTTTTTCTGCCAGGATGAGAGATGATCTATTCATGCCCAAAGCGTAGGGAACACCATCTGCTATGCTCTTGGCTTGAATGGAAGCCTGCTTTACTAGTTGACCTCCTCTGCAGGGACTCCCATTTACAAATTACATATACACTTGAACCCTTTGGGAGAAACAGATTGTCAAGGTCCATGCGTGTGGCTGATAGTTAACTGACATCTGGACTGCACTGCAGCTCTCCAGAGGCAAAGGCCTGGCTACTTTGCCGTCCTAAATTCCCATGTTCAAGGTTTTTACTGCAGTCAGGCATGGAACAACAAACAGTGGCTGCTCCAGGCCTCCGATTCACTCAGTCATTGGTGTATGGGTGAATTGGGCTGGATTCAAGCCATGTGTTTTTCTGGGTTTGTCATTGCAGGAGGGGAAGCTGGTGGAGAAGGACACATCCATGTGGCAGCTACAGGGAGAACCCACAGTGTTGATTACATTAGCCCACATCTTCAATTATTTCTCCCCTCTTATGGTGAGTTTTGCCTGACCATTGCAAGCTTCTGTAGGTGCTAGTTACTGTGCTTGCAAGGGGAGATAAACTTCAGCTTTCGCTGGGAAGTGACTGTGCCTTGGAGGACTGTTGACCTGGCTTTCTGTCTAAAGTGCAAGGTGTACCTGGTGGAAGATGTGCTTATGACCTTCCTGTTGAGCATCCTTGAGCGAGGAGGGGCAGTGGATGCCCATCCCCTTATTCAGCAGCTGCTGGATCTCATGTGGCTTCTTATGGAGGTGAGTTGCTAGGGTGCTGGTTCCTCACAAAGAATCACAGGGAGACCCTGGGAGGGGCTGAGGACAGAAGCCTTCCCTAGAAAGTGCTGGTAGTGATCAGCTTCTTTCCCTTCCTGATGCCAAGATCCCTTTTTTGTGGTAGACCACCCTCTCACTTAGCTCATCTGGCTGCTGCTTTGCACCCAGGGAATGAGGGTTGAATGCAGAGTAATTGGTAATGATGACACTGGCAATGAGCTAACAAAGCATTTCTAAGCTTCTGCTGCTAAAGGAACTGGTGATATTGAATAACTTTGTGCTTCTGGGAACATCAAATTCATCAGTAAGAAATGAGTTGGTCTTTTGGATATTGTTAATGCTTATGTGACTGTGGAAGTCTTAAATGTCACCATGTACCCCAAGAGATCAGTGTACAAGACTGGAGCAGAAATGGGCACTGCACTCTCACCACTTCCAGCACTGCAGGGGAAAAACCCCCTCCAACTTTCCGCGCCTCTTCCTGTCCGAGCTGGATGAGTTCACTCTTTCCTGGGATGCTTGTTTGAGGCAGCCTTTGATAGCCACTGGGAAGCTCCTGCTGCTGGAGTGCTGGGGTGATTACAGAGAGCCAGTCACTGCCAGAGATCTGCTTGGGGCAGCATGTCTGTTCTTTTGGGTAACGATTAACAGATATGGGCACTGGCCCAGCCAGCTGTCAAGAAAAATTCAATAGAAAAAGTTCATGACCCCCTCAGGCCCATCATCTTAGAAGTGAAGCTGAACACCCTGGTAGGGCTGCTGCACTCGAGGAAGATTGACTCTCATCCTGCTGGTTGTCTACAAGTTGGACTCAAAAAGACAGCTCTTCTGTCATCACATTTATACAAGAGTAACTTCTTTCCTTTTTGGGTTGGTTCTGCCAACACTGTGTGTTGGGAAGGTTCAGGGGATATGGGGATGGGTCACTCAGCCCAGCTAAATAGGACCTAAGACTTTGGCTTTTTGTAGATTACTTTTGGGTTAGTTTTACTAGTATAGAAGCTTGTTTCCCAGGAGCGAAGTGATGGCACTAACTTCTGCTCAGACTTTCTCCCGTGGAGTTAGATGGACAAGCGCTGGGTTCAGGGCACCTGCTTTTTCAGTTCAGAAGTGAATCCTTCCTTCCAAGGTCATGCTCTGGGAACTATAGCTGTTCCTGTCTCCATGCTGTACTGTTCAATGCATTTCTTATTTTCTCAGGAGTATGAAGTGCACGAGTGCCTCAAGCAGCTACTGATGTCCCTGCTTCGGGCTTACAGGTTCTCCCCCATCATCCCAGATCTGGGATTACAAGTGAGTTGCACTTCTGAATCCCCAGGAATCTGTGATTAGCTGGCTTCTGTTATGTCCCCTGGTCCAAAGGTACATGAGGTTTTGTTTTGATCCAGAGAGAGCAGTTCTGTAACACTGTACCTATTCGAGAGTCATATCCTCTTCTGTAGGTGGAGTCACTTTTGCGTCTCCTGTTTCCCTAGATTCACTACCTCCGGCTCACCATTGCAGTCTTGAAACACGAGAAATCCAGGAAATACCTACTCAGCAATGTTCTGTATCCTTTGTGCCTCCTCTCAGTTCTCCCTGCACTCAATAATGCAGCCAAGGAGACTGCAAGGATCTGCAGGTCCTGGGGAGGCAGAAGCCACCCTTTCTTTGAGAGATCGTTTCTAATTTCTCACGTCTCCTCTGTCTGCCTGATGCCATTCACTACAAAGTCTTGCTTTGAGGAGGGGGAGTGGTGTCATATAGGTCACAGTCACATCCTGCTAACACACAGGACTTCACTTCTGCCTCCCTGACCTCTCTAATGTCCCTAGAGCAAAAAGACTTTCAGAGCAGTCCAGCTGCCACGCTAGCATTTGGGCAGCTGCTGTGGTAACTGCATGGGGCTTCTCCCAGGAGAAGGAAGCTCTGGATCTTGCAGAGCTTTAAGTGGTTGCTTGTAAAGGGGTCTCTTACTACAACTCTGGAGACACACCTTGTACCTTTTCCCGCCATAGCTTCTGTGCTTGCTTTAACTTGGCTGCAGCTTCGATGTGCTTCGTTCGGTTGTGTTCTTCTACATTAAGAGCCCGCTGCGTGTGGAGGAGGCTGGTTTGCAAGAGCTCATTCCCACCACGTGGTGGCCAAACCGCTTCACCAAGGAGGTAAGGGCACATCCGCTAAGGAGGCTGAAGAAATTTTGTGGCCTGCTGTCCCCATCATTTTCTGGCTGAGGAAGTTGGATGGCCCATGTTTCCAGCTGCGTTAGTATTGATGAACCCTGCAGAGCTGTGTGAGAGTTGTAGCCTCTCCATTGCCCTGTCATCTTTATTATGCCTTAGTGGGGACGTTTGGGGTGTGTTGCTTAGGACAGGGGAGGGGGAGAGTTTTCTGTGGCAACAGATTCGGAAGGGAACCTCACAGCGTCTGAGGAATTGCAGGTTGACTTGTGTGTCCTCGAAAGATCTCCCACCCTTACTTGTTACAAGGCCAGGGAGGGCCTGTTTAGGTGTGCTGCCAGCTGCGGTGACATGCTGGCACATTGTTTCGGGGGGTTTCTGGTCTCTCTTTGGCAAGACATTTTCCCCGTGTGGTGATCTACTAATCAGTGTCTCTCCCCCAACCAGGGCAAAGAGAATAAGGAGGTGAAGGAGGAGAGTGCTGAGGAGAGACTGCGGCGGCGGGCATATGAAAGAGGCTGCCAGCGTCTCAAGAAACGCATTGAAGGTCTGTGAGGAAGGAGAGGAATTGCCAAGATCCCATACCTTTTGTGCAACCGGGGGACCAACCGTTGAGCTGTTTCCAAGCTGTGCCATTATCTGGTGGAGGGGTATGGGTGCTGGGGCCCCCCTGCACAGACGTGCAGCATCCTACCATGGGACACAAGCAAACTGAAATTCCCCTTTAGGGACATTGTTTTTCAGCTATGAATGAATTTATTGCTAGGTGGCAGAGGAGAAAATTGTCACAGTGATGGGATTAGCATTCTGCTGGCACCGATTCTCCCTGGAACCCCTCTGCTGATGAGGTGGCCTTTCTCCTGGGGATAGGGTGCTGCAGTTGGGGTTAATATAGGTAGTTGCTCTCCAGTGCTTGTTTTCTGATGGCAGACATGTGTCCCCTTTTTAGTGGTAGAAGGTCTCCAGGTTCAGATTCTGAAGCTGCTGCTGAACAACAAGGACAGAGGAGGGGTAAGTGGTCTGTGGATCTTCTGCTACAATACCTCCACAGAAATTGTAAGGTATCAGTTTACCACCTGGTTTTCCTCCTGATAGGGGGAAGCCTCCAGATACATCTTCCTGAACAAATTCCGCAAGTTTCTTCAGGAGAATGCTAGCAACAGAGGAGTAAGTCAGAGGGCCAGTCTTCCCGCAAGCCTCATCCCAATTGCTTTCTGCTACCTTTGGGCTGGGAACTCTTCCCCTTTTGGTTGGGCTGCTTGCAGCAACTGATCAACTGAGGTCTAGATATGTCAGGGAGTGGGGAGGAGGGAGAAGATCTAAGGCAGCTTATCCAAGTCCTATGCAGTGATTCATGGGAATGGGATTTGTGGGAACAGCCTTGGGTGGGAGCTGAACGTCCTAAAACCACTCGGAGAGCATGGCAGTGCAGAGCCCTGCCACAGCTGGCCTGCTGGCTTTGGCATCCTCTTTACTGCCGGGGTGAGAACTGTTCTTTTGGCCCTGGATCAGGCTGTTGGCCGGCAGCTTTGGAAGGTAGGCATCTGCTGTTTCAGGAAACCCTTTTTTCACCTGCACTTCTGTGTTCATGAGCAGCCTCATCTTTGGTGGTGGAGCATGTACTGTCTGTCCTCGTCTGTCAGACCACCTTGTTGTTTCAGTGCCCAGGACTTTCTAGAGGTGGAAACTGCTGCCTGCTTTTGGGGCTGGGCTCTCTCCCAGTGCTGGAAGCTAAAGATAATAGTAAGGCTGAGAACAGAGTTTCTGCCTGCCCCATGTGGCCACTGGGACTAATGCACTTTCACACCTGTCCTGATGGCTGAACTCTCATTCTTGCCCTAGAACTTGACTGTGTTGTGCCCGCCAGAGTACATGGTGTGCTTCCTGCACCGACTTATTGCTGCCCTGCGTTTCTTCTGGGATGGCCACAAGGCAAAGATTCCTGCCACACTGAGCAGTGAAGGTAAGGCCTGGAGGAGAAGCTTTGGGGACATTTCTGTGGTTAGGATAGGGTTTGCCTCTTGACACTGCTTTCCAGGATGCTGGAAGTTTTGTGTTTCTCATGGGTGCTGGTGCCTTCTGTCACCTTGTGGCTGTAGTTCCCTGTCACCCTGGGAAATCCCTGTGTGCAGACCTATTCCTGTTAACATCCGGACCTGAGACTTGCAAAGGGACACTGGTACTGTTTTACTAGTTTCCCCTGTATGCTCTGGAGCAGAGTCCAGTAATGTTAATGGGTCTGTAGGAGGGCAGCTCAGTGATCCCATTGTCAAAGTTTAGGCAAAGATATTTGTCTGTTTTTGTTGTTCCCATACTGTGGGGATTAAGGGGAAACGAATCCATGCCAGTTGCTTTCCCACCCTCAAACCCTGCCTTGGCTGTCGTGCCATGATCTGCTTGGCAGTTCTCTTTCTTACTTCAGGCTGACCCTTTCTCTAGATTCAGTAAGTGCCTTACGATCCCTGTGGGACTAAGTGACAGAGCTGGAATAGGCAGGTGGAGAGCTGCTGAGTTTTCTGGTGATCCAGTTTCCCCCAGTGACTGTGGCTAGGAGGGAGGAAGTGCTCGGAGGCTTGTTGTCGATGACCATCAGTTACTCCTGTTTCTGCATGGATCTAATGCTTGGTTCATTGTGGAGATCACCTCTACCTTAATGGCTTGTGCTTTTACGACAACAAAAATTGTCATTCAGTGGCAGTCCAGCCTGGGCCCTGGGGTCTGTCTTAGGAGGACTTACATGTCTGCGTGGGTCCTGTACCTGGGACTCAATAAACCAAATCTCCTTCTCTGCTTCAGAGGCATATATTCCTCCTCAACTCTTCTATAATGGGAAGGTGGATTATTTTGACCTTCAGCGACTTGGAGGTCTCCTGTCTCATCTTAAGAAGACTCTGAAAGGTAAGGGCTCTCATTTCCAGTACCTGCATCCAGGTCCTGGCTGGAGTTCACCCAAGAGATATCCCGGGGGGAAGCTGTTGGTAATGAATTGTGATTAAATTTAAAGAGAAGAGACTTGAATTTTAATGAAGTGCAAGTTATGCTGAAGAAGACACCATCCCTCTTGGGTGGAGCATCCTTTAAGTTAACAGTTTACTCTTTTTATCCCTGAGTGGGGCATGTGGCTGGTGGAGGGAAGGGGGTAGTCTGGGAATACCGTCTGGTGTGGTGCTCTTGCTGCACCACAGCTGAGGGCTGGAAGCTGTCAAAATGCTGACCATCAGCCTGGCTGTGCTGCGTGTGAAGGAAGTCCAGGATTTACTTGCTGTACCACTCTGGGCAAGCAGTGGCAGCCCTGCATATGTACTGCAGCTGTATGTTTGTCTGCAGCACGCTACTCTGGCAACAGACTTTCAAAACATCCCTTTTGGAAGGGTTAGAAACCCTTTGCTGTTCAGTCAGACTTGGTTTGTCTCTGGGTTCTGGCTAAAGTAGCACTTGCCTTTGGCTCAGACATCTCCTTCCCCAGTGTGTTTGCAAGATTAGAAACAATTTCCCTGTCTCAAGTTGATCCCTGGCTGTTCAAAATGAGATTACTTAACTTGAGAACCATGTAATTTCCTCTGGTCTCTTACCAAGGCCTTCTTTTATAGACAGGGCTGTGGACTAGAGGACATGTTGTTCAGGCTTTGTACAGCATAACCATCAGTGCAACCTTCCTCTGGGCTGAGAATGGTTTCTGGTCTGAGGCTTGGAGGGGATCTGCAGTGCTAGTGACTTTGGGACATATTGTGGGACAGCGTTGAGGAGCTGGATGCTTAACAAATGATCTCAGGCCTGAGTTTCCTTCCCAATGCTAGTCCAGTTTGGCCCTGGCAGTTGTCTCCTCTTTCCTCAGTTATTCTATTTGTTGCTGGTAGGACCAGGAGCAGAAATGGGTTCTGAGTGAGCAGCATCCATCACTGCTTGGTCTCTGCTGTGTTAGCAAGGACAGACCTATTCCACATAAGGAAGCTGAGGGTAAAGTGAGCATGTTCTCATGTAACATCCAACTTTGCTGGTTGTTTTTCTACTGCTGAGAAGCAGGAAAGAGTATGAGCCTAGGGCTGCCTTGTGGGAAGCAGAGGGCAACTCCTGTGTTCACAGCTGCTTTGGTGTGCTCTGTGCAGATGACCTGGCTGCAAAAGCCAATGTCCTGATTGACCCTGCGGAGCTCCAGGCAGTGACTATGGATGATCTCGATGAAGATGAGGAATCAGCAACATCAGCAGCACAGGTGAGCCACGTACTGTTGGTTACCTGTGGGGGCCCTGGTGCCAGGGCAGCAAGCTCAGCTTCTGGCTAGAAAGGCTTTGCTTTAGAAGAAGGCAGTGTCTGGGCCAGGACTATAAGCGGTCCATGGGCAACCAGATAAACAGCTACACTTGCATGAGGATCACTAGAAATCAACAAACTCCTGGATGCACCAAGTTGGAGCAGAAAAATTTTCTTTGCTCTCTCACTACCCACTGATGTGAATATGCCCCCTCCCCTCCATGGCAGCTCTTGGGTCTTGCATTTTAAAGGGTGCGAGGGAATTGCAAACAGAGCGGCTTCTTGCTGTGCAGATCTGATGCTTGTACCTGGCATGTGCTCTTAGAGGAAGGAATATCCGTTTGCTAACCTGTCACTGCTGGCCCAGCCATGGTAGGAAGGGTGTCTGCTCACCTTCCACTTGCCACTGTGCATCCGTATGAACATCCTTGCAGGGATAAAGGAGGAATAGCAGGCAGCCAAACAGCTAGCCCTGTTTCTCCCTTAATTTCTTTTCAGTCTCAGCGTCCCTCTGCCGCCCTGGCCATTGGTGGAGCTCTTGCCAGACCTGGCTGGCTCAGCTCCCCCACGCTGGGCCGTGCCAACCGCTTCCTCAGCACAGCGGCTGTCAGCCTGATGAACCCACGGCGGCCTCTCGGCACCCTGGAGAAGGTCAAAGTGCGCACACTAAGTGTGGAGCAGCGGACAGAGGAGGACAGTGAGTACTTCTGTGTGCTAGCGTGGCCCAGGTGGTCCCTGGGAGAATGGTGCCTTCCAGCTCCCAGTACTCTCAAGAGGAATACAGTCTACTTACAGCATTGGTCCTTCCCATTCCCAAGGCATGCTGATACCCACAAGTCCACAGTTAACCACTTTGCCATCCTGAACATGACACTGGTGATGCTGTCACTCTCTGCATGTAAGGAGATGCTGCCTTGGTTCCTGCAAGTGCAGCGAGACTTTGCAGGGAGGTCGTTCAGAGGCAGCTGTAGCCATGCTTGCTCTGAACACAGACCAGCTGGAGGATGATGTGTGCAGTAGCAGCACTGTTGCTGTTGGGTTGGGGCAGGCAGGCAGGCCTCTGAAACAAGCACAGGGCTCGAGGAAGCGGGACTTGCATGGCTTGGGTCTGGTTGCACAGATCTGGCAGGTCGGCCAGGGAATGGTGTGTTAGTGTATCTAGTGAATCCCCATGGGCTGCAAGGAGCACTGCGTTACAGAGGCACAGCAGGACTTCGGCTTCAGAGAGGTGTAGGCAGAAGCTGAGGTGTCAAAATGCCTTGCTGAGAAGTTCTCTCCTGTCTTGGGGGTGCATTGCAGTTGAAGGCAGCCATGGAAATGAAGGTCTCTTACTGGGCAGACCCCCAGAGGAGCCAGACCAGCCCATCACAGAGAACTCCCTCCTGGAAATCCTGGATGGGATAGTGATGATGTACAACCTCAGTGTCCACCAGCAGCTTGGGAAGGTAAGCGGCACATGCTATGCAGGAATCCATTCCCTCAACCTCCATGCTTCAACAGTGACTCTGTTTTCTGCTTATTTAGTGACTGTGTGTGCCCTTTCCTTCTCCTCTCAGCACCCATGGGGGATCTGGTTGCATGCTTGTGTCTAGGTTAAAAAATACCCTCATTTATTGTTGGAATCTGCTTGGTTTTCAGATGGTTGGTGTGTCAGATGATGTGAATGAATATGCCATGGCACTGAAAGACACAGAGGAAAAAATCAGCCGCTGCCCAAAGAGGGTAAGTGTCTCTGGATTCCCAGCTTCCTTTTCTGGTTGAGCCTCGGTATCTGGCAAAAAGGATGAAGCACAGTGGGTGATTTCTAGCCTTGGAGCAGCCAATGTCTTGGATGGGGTAGTAAGCCATGCCTGGAGCTGGCAGCTGCATTTCATACTGTGCCAACCCATTGTACAATTGCCTCAAGGAACAGAGGAACTGAACTGACTGCTTCAGCTTCTCACAGACAAGCCGTATCAGCTTGCAAACATCCATGTGCTGCAGACACCTCGCAGCTGGTCTCCTGGGGTGGGAACCCTTCAGTGCTGGACTGGGGACACATCTGTTCTATTCCAGCTGCTGGAGACTGAGTGTATCTGATGATGCATTTAAAAAGTATCTGACACTAGTTGACCCTAAAACTGCTGCCCACGCTGGACTAGCATCTGCATCAGGCCTTGTGGGCTGCAGCTGAGACTAGCAAGTACTCTTTATAGCACTGATTCCTACTCCCACCACAGAAAGGCTGCTGACCCCTTTCCCTCCTCCCTAACTAGCCCCAAGGTGGTATTTGCTTTTGCATTGTTTGTCCAGCTCTGAAAAAGGATGCTATAAAAGGCAGTGATGTCTGCCCTCACATCTCTGCACTCTTTACAGAGGAGAGACATCCATGAGGAACTGCTGAAAAGCCAAAAGGTCTTCTCCGAGAAGCTCAATCACCTAAGCCGACGCCTCGCCTGGATAAATGTCACCATTTATTCAAAGGTAGGCAGGAGCATAATGGGAGCAGCTCAGAGGAGACCGAGCACATGAACCTATCTGTGTTGCTCAGCTCACATGTCAAAGTGTCGTTTTCCCTAGTGTTGGAGCAATGCCGATGGTCTGTCAGGCTTGTTTTTCCCTTCTTGGGCATCAGAGACTCCTTCCCAGGCCTGTACCCCATCCTGTCCCAGGCTTGGTCCTGTAGTGTTTGTTAGGACACAGCCCAGTCTGTTCTGAGCTGTGCATGGCTCTGTAGGCTTTCTCTTGGGGCATCAGGCCTCTGCACTGCGGACAGAAGGGTGCAGGTCAAAGGGAGATTCAGTTCTCAGGGCACGTCTAGAGGATAGAGGCTACTGTGAACCATTTCCCTGAGCTGTGCTGTGTGCCACAGAGGGGGCTCACTAGTGCTGCTCTTCCTGAGATCTGCAGTATCCAGGCCTAGGGGGTTTTGTTCAGCTATTCTCCCCTTCTTCACTTGGTTCCCACATAGAGAGAGTGCATTCTGCATTTAGTAATGCAGCATCTCTTTGCACACGTTATCCCTTTGTCCCCTGTATTCACCGTTTTCCAGGATAAAGTCTCTGGTCTGTTTTCTCATGAGCGGTTTTGCTGTTACGCTCTGCTAATCTCCTGTGCCTGCCTTCCCTTGCACATTGCCTTGCCCTGTCTCTGTAGCTTTTTTGTGCTGCAGAAGAAAACATGTTTCCCTGAAAGTGCAGTGGCAGCAGGGTCTCTGCCTGTGTCCCAGGATGTAAAGAGGGAGGGGAAGAGTGGTAGTTCCTACGAGCAGGTCTGGCAGAGCTGCAGTGGCTGATCCTGACTCATGCGCTCTTTGCTTGTCCCCTCCTTCACTCCCAGAGCAGGACTCCAAGGCACAGTGCTGCGCTCCAGCTCTCCAGCTGCATTAGCATAGCTCATGCTTGCCGGAAAATAAACCTTTCTTCCCAGACCGCTCTCGAAAGGTTGAGGAGCACTACCAGTGTGCATTGCAGGGATTGCTGCGATGGCCCATACAGCAACACTCTTCGTGTCTCTAGGTGATCTATTGTCATATTAAACTCGGGTGCCCGCCTCCCATCAGGAGTGCGGTGTCACCTTTCTGGATGAATCAGCAGCATCTGGGAGTGAAGGTTACAGCCTTGTGCTCCTGCTTGGCCTGCTTGGCCGGCAGGGAGAGCAGGTCACTAGCTGGCTCAGGCTGTGGCATGTGCCCCAGGAGCTGAGCGAGCTTGTTCTGGAGAGGAGTGTGGCTGCACAGAGGAGCCTGTCCATACTGCCTGTATCTTCAGGGCTCCATCTCACAGCTGTCACAGCTCTCTGCTGTTTCCCAATGGAGACATCCACCCAGCAGGCTCCTGTGTCTCTGGGACTTGTGTGCAACGGAGGGACACATCTGTATGAGTGATGCAGGTGTTGCTGATGCCGATCGTAGAATCATAGAATTGCCTAGGTTGGAAGGGACTTCTATCTAGAGGTGAAGTCCTGCCCTGTGCTGAGGTGTCAGGGCACAGAAGAGGCTTCTCCTTCCTCTGGGGAATTAATCACTAAGTTTGAGCTGAGGGATTCAAGGTTAGACAAAAGGGAGCGCTACAGCCTAAAAACACTCTTAGTTTTAAAGTAGATAATCCTGCCTTCAAAACGTCCCTGTGGGAAGACCATTTCAGCTTATTTTATTACAATGCTGTATTTTTATCCATCACACTGCGGGTAATCACATCTTTGTATTGTCTTGATGTAGGATTTCTTCTAGCTTGGCAATACCTGAGATGACATTTTGAGGTTATCAAGTCTTAGTAAAACTAAATGCAGCTTTCTTTACCTTAATGTTGTCTGCACAATACTTTTTTATCCTGAAAGCAACAGTTGAGCTGAGATTTGTGTTTGTGTCAAGATAAAGATGTCTTTTAGTCAATTTAGTTGGTTTACACTAGTTCAGTCTAATTTACAGAACAAACACATGTAAATGTCCCAAAGAAAAGTCACTAATGAAATTGGTTATCTGCACCTCTGATGTTAATTTTTTTTTTTAATTAGAAATGTAACCCTCTTCCATCAATTTTTTGCAAATTGCTATTACTTACAATAATGAGTAAGGACATGAAATAATATTTCCTCTTTTTATGGCTTTGTGGGTCCTGATTTGTACAGCTTAAAGTTATATAAGATGCCCTTAAATTTCCTGGGTTTAATTTAAGACCCCTGGAGTTTTGCTTAGAGAAGCAAGAGGCTGATGTTCCTCAGGACAGTAAATCTGGTTGAATGGCTGGCACAGAATTCAAAAGGCTGCGGCCGCCTATTGCAGAGATCTGAGTTGGTATGAGCTTTCTGCCTGTTCCCAGTTAATTCCTACAAAGGACCAGCTTGCTTTCCAGCAAATTTATGCTGGGTTGCCTGTGCCTGCCTTCCTTCAACCCGTGTACTTGGAATAAAAACTAGCATGCCTTTTTTTTTGCAATCCGGCCTGTGTGGTCAGGTATGCCCTACCAAGGAGTAGTTCATGGGAGGGTTTCAAGGCTCAGTGAGACAAAGCCATCTGATGTCACGCTGGTGATAGTCATGCTCTCAGCTTGAGGCTGGTGTAGAGTTCTCTGGTTTTTCCCTCCACCTAATGCTTGTGTGGCTCTATGAAAAGACTGAATGACAGAGATCCGGTTAATGAACTTGGAGCAGTGGTCTGAGGAACATCTCATCTGATTAATGAACTCCAGGCGGTGGTCTGAGGAACACCTCATGACATAAGACAGATGTTTCTGAGGTCGAAGCATGGTGCTCACTCCAAAGAGAAACTGGAAAAAACTGAGTGGGGATTGTTGTGTTCTCTCTGGCCAGGAGAAGATGCAGGACATATATTGGCTGCTGCGAGTGTGCATCCGCACCATTGAGCATGGTGACAGGACGGGCTCACTTTTCACTTTCATGCCAGAGTTCTACCTCAGCGTGGCTATGAACAGCTACAGCGCACTCAAAAACTACTTCAGCCCTGTAAACAGCATGGAGGAACTTCCAGGTAAGGGGATGGGGAGGCCTTGATAATTCTGGCCTGATAAAGTCTAAAATAAGATACATCCTTCCAGTGAAGTAGTGGTAGTTGAACATCGTCCCTTCTGCATCCTTTCCTGGTTGTAATGTTCTGCACAATTATATTGTCTGTGTGCTGTGGGGCAGGTGCTGAGTGCTGTTCCTCGAGTAGGTACCCACTGGTGAGCCGTGACCATTGCTGAGCTTAGGCAGGGAGCCCTTGCCTTGCTTGAAGCTGTCGTAGTGTTGGCTGTAGTGAAAATCACTGGCAGCTGTGGATTTTGTTTCCAAGGAGGCAGCAGGAATGGGCCGGGATGCTGGAAGTTGTGATTGCCCCAGTAACGCGTACCACTACCTACTGGTCTCTGGGTGGGGGAAAATGTGACGTGAGTGCATGAATTGGGACTGCTTTTGAATCCCCCCGGGATTTGGATATGCTCCTATGGAGGTGACCACCCACTTGATGCCAAGAGTCTGTGTTTGGGTGGATTCCCTCTGTGTATGTTCCGTGCTTTTCCTGACTAAGTGATCCCAGCAAGCTCTTAGCAAATTGTTCTGTGCTTTCCAGAGCCTGCGAAGGTAAGAAGAGCTTCTGTTCCCACCAACGAGACATAGCCAAAGTGTTCACATCCATTAAGCAGGGGCTGTGCCTGCTGTTCAGGGAGCAGCGGAATTAAACAGTAGCAGATTTCATCAGGGCCTGCGACCTGAACATGGCTTTTCTGCATAGATCTAGGGTGTTATTTGTGTTGCTCAGCCTCTTCTACACTAGGCATCTTTCCTTTGCCATCTGACTCAGTTGCATGGTTTTACCTTTCTCTGTGTATCTGCTTTAGACTCTGCAGACTGAGGAGAGAGGCTCTGTTGGAGATGAATGTGTTTTCCCAGCTGTCTGTTTTGACAACTAGACAAAACTGCAAAGTTAACTGTAGCAGAAATTAATCCCATGGCCTGTGCCATGTCCACGGGAATGCTGGGACCACAGTGCTGCCCATCAGGCTGTTGGCATGACCCCTGCTCACTCCTTCTCTTTGCAGGCTACGAAGAGACCCTGATGCGCCTTGCTGCCATCCTGGCTAAGCATTTTGCTGACTCGAGGATTGTGGGCACGGGTAAAGCTGCACTCCTGCTTTGGGGTGATAATCTTGCAGGGCTGGCTGGTCCCATTGTTGGTGGCTCACCAGAGTTTTGTTGGGATCTACCTGATGAATCTGTTGAGTGCTTTATGCCTCCATGTACAAAGAGAGGCTGGGAACTGCTCTTGTCCAGTGTGTCCTGCTTACTCCAGCATTAGATACATGACCTGGGATGAGAGCAGGATTTATGTCCCAACTACTTGCATGTCAAATCTGGGGTTACTCCTTAACTGCCTGAGCGTAGGCACGCTCTCCCAGTCAGCTGTCCCCCCTGTACGTGAGGGCTTGTCCCTCCTTGCCTCTGGTGCTCGGATGCTCCTTGGCATGCTGCCTGTCCTTGGGTGCCTGGCCTAGCCCCTTCTCATTCCTCCACAGACATCCGGGACTCCCTGATGCAAGCATTGGCCAGCTACGTCTGCTACCCCCACTCACTGCGTGCTGTAGAGAGGATCCCAGAAGAGCAGTAAGTGCTGCCCTGCCTGTTCGTGGGGAGCTGGGGCAGGGCTGGGGTGGTGGCAAGACTGGGTGGGGGAGCAGGCGAGCTGCAGAGCACCACCAAGGGTCCAGGAGCTGCAGCAGGGTGCTGGAGTTGATTTGGGAAGCCTCCTAGCACCCTTATACCAGTGGCTTTGCTCTTTCCCAGCTCCGTGGGTACTATTTAGTCCCCTGTCCCCAAACCCTTTGTGGCTGACCTATGTCTTTCACCTGGCAGGCGGATCTCCATGATGAAGAACCTCCTGGCTCCCTATGAGCAGCGACCCTGGGCACAGACCAACTGGATCCTCGTCAGGCTGTGGCGGGTGAGCATCCTGCATCCCTACCTCTCTCACAGTCTGGGGATGGGTGGACACTGAGCATTTAACTTCCCAGTAGCAGCAAAACCCAACTGGTTTCCAGCCTCTGAGATCTTTCCTTATCTCTTTTACCAGGGCTGTGGCTTTGGGTACAGGTACACACGGCTCCCACACCTGCTGAAAACCAAGCCTGAGGATGCCAGCCTCCCCAGCCTGCAGAGTGAGTGACGCCAAGGGAGTGGCACTCGGGATTATGGTGGGTGGTGAGGGAGGACCAGCCTCTTCCCTAGCAGCCATCTCTACTATGGGCTAGGCCAGCTGGTGAGATGACTGCTGAAGTAGGAGGATCCTGGCCAAATATCCAAGCCTAACTGTTGCAGCCAGCATTTCTTTTCCTGGATATCCCCAGTCTCTCTGCACTGGCTGGTGACTCTTGTGTGCTGGGTGGTGGGTTAGATCCATCACGAGAAGGGGTTCTGCCCTTCAAGGGAGAGGTTAGAGGCCCTCACCGTAGCTTCACCCCAAAACATACGCCTGGGAGAAGGCTCTCTGATGTCCACAGTGAGCAGATACTGGAGGGAAGAGTAAGTGAGCAGTAGGAACCCTTGTGAGAGGGAGTGAGTCCCCGAGGAGGCAGGGCACTAGATAAGTTTGCAAGCAGGGAGTCTTTTAGTCGGGTATCTTGGAGACTGGCAGAGTCTGTCCTGCCTTTGGCACAACAATTTGTTTCTCAGCACTGTCACCGAACTGAGGGGTTCCTCGGCTCTGTTGAGACTGAGAAGGATGTGGGAAGGAGAAGCTTAATCTGAAGAACACAGTCCAGCTTCACCCTTGCAGGGTCTGGGCCTGTCTGGATACATTCCTGACCCCCATTTGCTGTGGAAAAGGCTTTGTGCAAGACCTTGCTCCTGGAGAGCTGCCTGGGGTTGAGAGACAGAGGGTGCTGCAGCCTGACATGGGCAGGCGGCATGTGGAGGTGCACACTAATCCCCAGCCAGTGGGGAGAGCTGCCTGTCTCTGTTTTAACGGCACTCTTGTTCTCTTTCTGTCTCCTGCCTGTGGGTGCCCAGGAGATCTCTCTGTTGCTAGTTTCCAGAGTAAGTTTGTTGTGTGACTCTCTCTTGTCTGGTGAAGTAGCTTTAGAGAGCTCCGTCCTTCCCCTCTTCTGTCTAGAGACACCTTTCTTCGGGGGGCAGAGGGCTTCACACAATGATTGCTTTTCTCAGTTACATCCCTGGCAGGTGCCAGAGGGACCGGTGCCAACATGGCAGTCCCTGAGGCTGCATCATGGACCCGCTCTTGCACCTGTTTTATCAGGGTTACCTCTGGAGTCAGAGCCCTGCCACAAGCTGTGCCAGCCTCAGGTTCCTCTCATCCTTGGATGATGATGGGGAAGCCCTGGTACACACATGGGAGGGACCTCATGACTGTCCCCTCACCCTCCTCCTGCACAAGCAAGCCCCCAGTCCCTTGGGGTGGTGACCGAGCTCCCCCCCATCCCGGGGAGCTCTGAGGCAGGAGCAAAGTTCCTCAGCTTTGGAGGCCCCTCTCCATCCATCTCTGGGTGGCTCCGCACAGTCTGACCCTGGAGTGTGCTGGGCCGGCAACTGGGGACTTGCTCCTGGGATTGCTATTTTAAGGTGAAACAAAATCAATAATGAATGCTGATTTAATTGAAGAGGGACACGGGACTCAGAGGTGTCCTTGAGACACTGCCTGGCGAAGGAGGAGGAGATGACCCCCCCGCCTCCCCACCCATCAGTCTTCACCTTGTTGTAATTTGAGCATTGGCAGGGACAACAGGACAAACTGCTGAGCAGAGAGAAATCCCTATTTGTCTGCTTCCGCAGGCCAGTCTGAAGGCAGCTTGGGCAAATGCCTCTTCTCTGGTGCTCCAGCCTTATCCTGCTTTGTGGATAGTCATTCCAAGTCATCCAAGTCATTCCTTGGATGACTCTGCACCTGTGGTGAAGGTGTGTTGGCGCTGCATCGCAATATCCATGAAACACGCAGAGTGCAGACCACCTGGTCTCCTGTGCTGCGATTTGCCTGTGCTCGCCAATGGTGAGCAGCGAGATGGCTGCCTGGGTTAGCCCAGGGATGGGGAGAGGCTCAGAAAGGCTGTGTGTGTTCCTGCCTGCTCCCTGAGTTGTTCCTTAGCCCTGCTGGGACCAAACAGCTCTTGTGCAGGCAGGGCTCTGCCTCCAGTTTGGCTCCTGAAAGCAGACAGGGGCTGTCTTCAGAGGCGGGGGCAGTTCTGGTCGGTGGCTGCTGTAGGAACTTGTTTTGCTTTCATGATGGCTTGTAGGCAAGGCTGGCTGCTGTTGCGGCATGCACAATGGTGAGCAGCAGTGGTGGCCCTGTGCCAGGCTCAGTCCGTCTTGTTTTTAGCCAGCGGTAGGGTGGCTTCAGGTTTCAGCACAGGGCTCCTCTGCCCCAGGCTTCTGCCCACGCATCCATCAAGCAGTGGAGGTAGGTGGATGGGACCATGAGATCATCTAGCTGAGCTGTTGCGCAACGTGGACCAGAGGGTTCACCCATGTCCCCTTCCTGAGTCCAGCAAATTGCCTAAACTGAAGAGGCAATTTCACGAGGAAATCCCGTCTCGATCTGACAACAGCGTAAGCATCAACTGGTGGCAGTTGAACTGTCCAAGCCCTTCTGAGGTTTTTCCTCACCCTCAGAAACAAAACCATGACTTTTTCCTGATGGGAGTATACCTAACCTCATCTTCTGTATTCCACTACTGCTGCTCTGCCTTTCTCTGCTGGGTTAAACTCTGTGCATTACAACATTTTATTCTTCAAAAGTGCGTGTGTACCAGGGTAAACTCACTTCTTTCACCTTTTTAATGGTGAGAAGAAAGTGCAGCCTCTGTGTCTTCATCAGGAAAGGGTTTTTACTTTCTGTGAACCCCTGTGTTCACCCTTCCCGTGGTTTTAGCAGCGCCAGAGGTGCCAGTGTCATGCTGGCTAGAATGCCTCTCTGATCTGCTGGTCACAGAGCCAAAACTTGCATTAGTCCGTTTGCCAGTGCTTTGCTTTGGAGGCATGCACTGAGGCGTCCTGATACCTTGCACTTGACCTTATTGAGATCTCATCCCCTGAATGCAGCTTGCTTTCCTTCCACCTCACCCTGCAATGTTCCCTTTGGTCCTCTAAATACATCTTTGAACGGGCACAGTTTATGTGTGACATGGATTGCTTCATCCCCAGTTTATCTTTTCCACTGCTGTTCCATCAGTCCGACAGCCACAGACACTGAGCGGCAGCTGTTTAACACCAGGATCCTTTTGAAAACTGGGATTAGCCTTGGGTGGAGCTGCTTTGCTCCTGAATCTGAGCCACTTTAGGCTTTCTTCCTCTGTGCTCCCGGCTCTACTGTAAATGCTGCAGCGTCCAGAGCCTGCCTTGGGCTGCTGACCAAGAAATCTCACAAATAGCCCTGTTATAAATCTACCTGGGTCATTAGCAAACTATAAAGTACATAATTATTTTCCTGTGATGAAAGTACATGACCCTGCTTCTTTACAATTATCTAGTAGGAGCAGTTATTGAAGGCTTCCACTTTGTCTGCTTTATTAATTTTTAACTCTTATCTATTAATGGGCCTCTGCTACTGTTAGACTTTCTCCCATTACTACTTTTTTTTAGTAATTCTGTTAGAATTTTTTCCTATAGTTGAAGAAACTGTGCATGTAGCCAGGTTAGCCGTGGATGTTTCTTTTATGTCATCTTCTTCTATTACTCCTTTTATCCTTTTCTTCATCCACTGCTGGCTATGTTTGATTACGTTCACTTTCTTTTACATTTGAACTTACATGTTTCATGGAATCATAGAATCATTTATGTTGGAAAAGACCCTTAAGATTGAGTCCAGCTGTAGTTTGGACCATCGTCCTGGTCTCAGTGAACCCTTTTAACCCATGTGCTTGCTATAGCACTGAGGCTTTCCGGCTGCTTAATAATCTTAAAGAACTCAGTGGTTTTATTCATTATTTTCCTCCCACCTAGATTTTGTGTTTTTTTCCTCTGACTATTTTGCTTATATTTTTGCAGGGAAGTTTCTGTTGTGGAAGCATCGGATGTATCTATAACCGCTTGGGGCCACACTGTTGCCCACATTAAATGTATTGAGGTCATAATTTCTGGCCTTGGAAAACCACCGATTTCTGTTCCAATGACTGATCTTTATCTGTCATAATGAAGGCTAAGCCAAGATTGAGTGGCTTTTGTATTAAGGAGTTACAAGTTTTAGAAATGCTAATGACATACGCTTGCCAGGATCAAGAAAGTAACCACATCAGTGAGCATCCACAGACTCCCTATGAAATGACGTTCCTGTGTGAAATGGCACATGCAAGGACTGTGTCTTTACACAGGAGGTCAGTGGTAACTGAGACATGAGGGAGGTGGGTGGAAATCACAGAATCGTAGGGTTGGAAGGGACCTCTGGAGATCATCTAGTCCAACCCCCTGCCAAAGCAGAGTCATCCAGAGCAGGTTGCACAGGAACGCGTCCAGGTGGGTTTGAAATATCTCCAGAGATGGAGACTCCACCACCTCTCTGGGCAACCTGTGCCAGTGCTCTGCCACCCTCAAAGGAAAGAAGTTCCTCCTCATGTTTAGGTGGAACTTCCTATGCTCAAGTTTGTGCCCATTACCTCTTGTCCTGTCTCTGGGCACCACCGAAAAGATCCTGGCCCCAACCTTCTGACACCCACCCTTTAAGTATTTATAAGTGTTGATAAGATCCCCCCTCAGCCGTCTTTTTTCCAGACTGAAGAGACCCAAATCCCTCAGCCTTTCTTCATAAGAGAGATGTTCCAATCCCCTAATCATCTTTGTAGCCCTTTGCTGCACCCTCTCCAGCAGTTTCCTGTCCTTCTTGAACCGGGGAGCCCAGAACTGGAAACAGACTCCAGGTGTGGCCTCAGTGAGGTAGAGTAGAGGGGGAGGATAACCTTCCTCGATCTGCTTGCCACACTCTTCTTGATGCACCCCAGGATGCCATTGGCCTTCTTGGCCACGAGGGCACATTGCTGGCTCATGGTCATCCCACTGTCCACCAGGACTCCCAGGTCTCTTTCCACAGAGCTGCCCTCCAGCAGGTCACCCCCAACCTGTACTGGTGCATGGGGTTATTCCTCCCCAGGTGCAGCACCCTACACTTGCCCTTTATTGAATTTCATAAGGTTTCTCTCTGTCCAGCTCTCCGGCCTGTCCAGGTTTCGCTGTATGGTGGCACAGCCTTCTGGTGTGTCAGCCACCCCTTGCAAATGAAGATGAACACAGCACCAGGACTAGGTTTCTGGATACCACTAATGATTGCCCCGTGGAGAACCTCATCTGGGAACTCATACAAGGATGAAGCTGCTCTTGCTGTATTCCAGGACTGGTTCCTTATGTTGCTTTTGAAGAGCAGCAGTGATTGCACCGTCTTTAGATTCAGAATCCTCTTAGGAGAAACAAAAGCCAAGGAAGTCCACTGTTTCCTGGTGCTAGCCTGAAACCTTAAAAAAGACTGACATAACTGTGGAGAAGTTTGACAAGAGGCACCGCTTTTGAATGCTTTGATAGACTGGCACAGTCTTTGCAGCAGCAGGGAAAGCATTTAAGAACCTAGAATTGGAGGTTTGGAGCAAATTCACACTGCTTATTGGAAAAAGACCATGAGGAAAATAGTCATTGGCTAAAAATCAGGATAAAGCAAGTTATTACAAGCATAAGAGCATCCTTCAGAAAGCCAAAGCTGCTGGCTGGAAAATTCGTTTTGGGATCTGTCCTGACTTGAAATGTTGGTAAAATAGGCTTTGGCAACAGTTCATCCGTGAGGAGTGGTGATCCTTGCCTAGGACTGCTTTGGTACTTGAAGGCTGGAAGGGTGCTGATACGTCAGTTTTAATAAAAAGCACCTTTTACACACTGAGGGGAGGCTGGAGGAAAGAAGACAGAAAAAACCCTACAAAAGGACCTTCCAATTCTGAATGACGGAGAGAGAAAATGTAGGTGGAACTCATCAGCGCCAGATGTAGAGTGGTGAATGTGAAGGGAAAATGGGATTAAAAATCAGTGGGCTGATTCTCTTAGAGACAAGATTGCAGGTGGGCTCCCTGGGACCTATCCATGCACGCTACTGAGAAAAGAGCCGGTATTTCAGGGCCAAGCAGAGGGGTGACACCTTCCCTTGATCTGCTGAGCATTCTCCTGCCATTACCCACCCACAGGTTTAGTGAGAGCTCTCACCTGTCCCCTGTTCAAGCTGGTATCCTCCATAACTCCTTTAAATGTGCCGAGACCGTTGTTTCCCAGCCAGGACTGATACTTGGTGTCATTCTCCCCCGATGCAGAGTTTTCTCTTTCTTGTTGAATATGATCAGTTTTTTTTGTCCCAGTCCTCAAGTTTCATAGGGTACCTCTAGCACGTCGGACAAAGCCCCTTGTTCAGTGTCCTCTGTAAATTTGGTTAAGAGTGTGCTGTGCCCCATCATCCATCACTGACAGAAGACAGCAAGGTGGGCTCCAGTGTTGACTCCTGGGCTTCTCCACTTGTGCCTTGCGACCAGCAAGTTCCTCAGGATCTTGAACTGTAATTCTTAATTCTAGCTGTCATACTACTGTAATCTTTTGGAAGACATCAGCTTGATGCCCAGTCAAAGGAACAAATTACACAACAGCAATTATGAGGAAAGGAAAACAGAACAAAACCAAAACCACATTATGCCTTTGTGCAAATCTGCCATGCGCTTGTGGTTTGGTTGCTGTGTGCGCTTCTCATTCCACCTCTCTAAAGAAAATCTGGGAGAACCGGCAAGGCTCAGGGAGCGATGGTGAAGGGGACAAAGATGTGACAGTTTCTGTATGAGAAACCGCACAGGCTGGGGCTGTTCCCATTCAAAAGTCTACCATAAAGATCTGAAATCATGGCTATCTGGAGGAAGTGACTGCAGAGCAGCATCTCTCTGTCTCTCCCACCAGGAGGGGACTGCAAAGAATAAATATTACCAAATAAAACCAGTAGGAGCCAAACTCAAATCTGAATTTCTCCTACCACACACAATTGAGCTGTGAAATTTTGCTCTAGGACACGTTCAGTGCTAAAGGCTTACACAGTTTAGGGGGACACTGAGCAAGAAATCCACTGAGGAACACTAAATACATAAAAAGGACGTCTGGCTTGGACTGTCCTGTCCCTGAGCCACGTGTAGCCAAGGGCTGGGAACAGACTTGTGGGTAGGAATAGGACATCAAAGACATTTTTTGTGATGAAATCCCTCCCAAATATGTGCTTGTAGACAGGACAAAAGCCAGGGCACTGATTTGCCTGGAGTGATTATGCACTGTGAGACAACAGCGTGTATCCTCCATAACAACAGAGCATCATTGTGCTTATCAGTGGGTATTTACAGAATAATTTACCCTGTTCCCATTTGAACTGGTAGTCTCCTGCTATCCCTCTCTGGCCTTGCTAATCCCAGCTAGCAATTTGCCTGTAGTTACGCCTTGCTTCTTGATCCCTAGGGATGTGGTGGAGGTTGCCCTGTGTTCCCCTTGCCCATGCTGGCTTTTTGAGCAGACTGCCACCTGAAAGACCTGCCAATGGCTGTGCTGCTGCTTCTAGGCTTTACACCAGCTCTTAACTTACTAATAGCTTCTAGTAGAGGGAAAAGTAATTGGATTATTTTTTTTCTTATACTTGGTAAATCTGTTCAAGTTTCTTTCTCCAAGCCCTGAATTTTAGTCTGTGGTTTGTACTCCGGTACCCTTCCAGCTGAGAAGCATCCATCCCATTTGTGCCCCCCTCCTTTCCCTGCCCGTCCACAGGAACCAGCACACCACACAGCCCTGACTCTGTGATCCCCAGCTGCTGGCTCTGATCCTGTTTGGGCTCTTGATAGTGAAGAAGCCCAGAGGCGAGATGCCATGTACTGTGGAGATGTGTTTGTCTTTTAGGTCAGCCTGTCCCAGGAGCGTGGGCAGCCCTGCCTGAGCCTGACGAGGGCAGAAACCTCTCAGCAGTGTGATTTGCTAGGTGCCTTGCTCCTTGGATGCGGGCAGGCAGGCATGTCCACATGAGGCCAGGGGTGGCCGTGCTGGTTCTGGGCAGCTGCTGCCACACTGGTATCAGGAGCAATTAATGCTGAGCCGACCATGGATCTCTGCAGAGCTGAGCGGGAGGGATGCTGAGCTAGAGGGCAGCGCTCCTGTGCACATGGGCAGCAGCAAGCACGCAGGGCTCTTCCCCGGTTAATTCAGGCTGGCATTGCAAAAAAGTGCTCGGGGGCCTGGCAGGCAACATCTCTGCTCAGAATAGTCCTTGCCCCACACCCACAGCCATTCCAGTACCAGGCCACTGAAGCTGTTGCTGTCTGGTTTCAGAGCCGTGTCCCTCCACCTTGCTGCAGCGGCACATGGCAGACCTGCTCCGCGGCGACCGCGACCTGGCCCCCAGCTTCCTCAACAGCGTCCTCAACCAACTGAACTGGGCTTTCTCCGAGTTCATCGGCATGATTCAGGAGGTGAGTGTGCTGCCCAGGGTTGTGGTCACATAATGAGTGCCCATGTCCTGCACACAGCGAGGTTCAAGACACAAGTCTTGGGATTGGGAGTGCGGGGATTCCTTGGCGTGCATGGGACTTGAGCTGGGCTGGGGTCATGGCCTTTCTGTTGGGAAGGTACGCCTTGTGAAGCTGTCTCCATTGCTTGGCAGATCCAGCAGGCAGCAGAGCGTTTGGAGAGGAACTTTGTGGACAGCCGCCAGCTGAAGGTGTGTGCCACCTGCTTTGACCTGTCAGTGAGCTTGCTCAGGGTGCTGGAAATGACCGTTACGCTGGCGCCGGAGATCTTTCTCGACTGGAATCGCCCGTCGTCAGAGCTGCTGCTTCGGAGACTCGCCCAGGTATTGTCCTTTCATGAGGTGTGAAGAAGTGTCCTTTGAAGGGGCATGGAGGCCCCTCTGCCCTCTCTCCAGATGTGCTGTGAATTGGGGGCTTCTGCTGCAAATGCTGTACCTAAAACTACTATGGCAAACCTAGCTGCTGCAGAACAAGTGGTGCGCTCTAAAGTTGCTACGTGTCAAGTGCTCCCCTCCTTTGGAACTAGTCTGGTCACAGCCGATTGCTACCTCTACCAGGAGGAAGGATGACAGCCCCTCAAATCTTCCTTCAGAGAGGCTATGGCCAGTTTCTTCCACCCAGTAAACGCTGAACGCTCCTGTAACAAGCAGTGCCATGGAATCCAGAGAGGAGGTGTGGTACATCTTAGCAAGAGCTGTAGAGAGTATCGCCAGCTTCACAGGGAACATGCCCCGATGTTCGGGCAAGCATCTTTGTCCTTTGTCCCTCTGTCCTAGACTATGGTACCAAATGTCTCCACTTCCTTGCCAGGGTTATGGGGACAGCCCTGTTCCAACCCACAACACCCATTAGGCTCCAGTAAATTAGTTTTTATTCTAAAGCATGAGCAGCCCTGAGGGCAGGCTGTTCTTGTACAAGCCAGCCTGGTGGGGAGCGCTCATATATACCTTACCTGTACCGCAAGGGTTGGGTTGCTCCAAGGGTTGAGGGTCAGGGCTCCGACCAGATGAGGCAAAGCAAGACACAGTGGGGTCTAGTATGGCAATCTTGGGGGAAGTGCTCAGCCTGAAATCCCGGGATTTTCCCTGGGCAAGGAGGAAAGCGAGGGGCCCTTAGCAGGTGGCTTGGACAAGCTGCGGAATAGCCAGCAGGGTACAAGGTTCTGCAGCATCCCCCTTGCATCCTGGTGCTGCTACAAAGCTGTCCCCCACCACTGAACATGCCCACAGAGGGGTGCAGTTTTGCTTTCTGTGCCTGAGAGTGACAGGAAGAGGGATGCCGGTGCACAGCTTGCAGCGGTTGTGTCAAGCCTGCAGCGTTCCCGCTCATCCCACTGGGGGTTTGAGTGAGAGATAATGGTGGCTAATTAAATGTCTTTACAGCTGATTCCTTCTGTGCTGGTCATAGGCAGAAATTTCTGCCTGTGGTGATGCTCTGTCAAGCAGAGAAGCATGTTTATCTCTGTACTCATCCTGTGCTTCAGGGCCATTCTGCTGCCAGTTCCAGGCAGGGCAGGACCTGGACTGTTCTTCACCCCGCTGACACTGCTTTTGCCCAGCAGCAGCTGCCAGCTCGCTCTTCATGGGCTGTGGCTGTCTTAGGGACTGTAGCTTCTGCTTCTCAAGAGCTTTTAACCACAGAAGTAGCTTGGCATCTGTAGGTGGGATTCATATTTAAGTGGAAGATGCTGAGATTCAGTCTTCAGACTGAGTTTTCCCCGGGAGGTTTGGGTCTGGTACAAGCACTGTGGCATGTTGCCACCCCCTTCCATGCCAGAGCCAAGCTAGGTCTCTGTTGCAAGCCTCCCTTTGTGCATCCACCAGCTCCCAGGCACCGAGCCTGAGCTATAAGGATGTGCTACCCCAAAGCATGCTCTTTGGATGCTGCTCATAAGAAGGCCCATCCAGAAAATAGAAACGTTCTCTGCTTTTTCCTACACAGCTCTTGAACCAGGTGCTGAACCGTGTGACGGCTGAGAGGAACTTGTTTGACAGAGTGGTTAACCTCCGACTGCCGGGTGAGTCCGTGCATTAACTCTCTGTCCCTCTCCATTGAAAACACGCCCTTGGGAAGTGAGGGATAGCTTGTACTGAAGGTCGGTGCAGAGGTGTGTGGGATCAGACCTCAGGCCTGCCACATCCCTGTCTGGGAAGACAGTTTGGTGCCGTGGACTGCCACAGAATTGCTGTCTTCAGAAGATGTGTAAATCCTCCAGGCAGACCTGAGCTTTGATGCTTTTCCTAGGCCCTTAAACTCTGTCTGCCCAAGCAGCTCCAGTTCCCTCTGGGACCTCTGTCCTCATGAGGCAGCTGGTGCATGGGTCTGGCTGCCTGTGGTGGAAGTGGCAGCCACGCTGTGCTTGGGCGGGGAGGTGTGTTGCCAGACACTGATGTGACACAGGTTAGGTGGGAACCATTTGAAAGGCTCAAAGGCCTGGACATGTTGCAGTGTAGGTAGCAGACTTGGTTGCTGTGCTCTGCATTGAGTAAAGGGTGCTGGGGGAAGCCATTCTCACCAACATCAGCCCTCTTCCTTGTGGAAGTGACTGTGGGTAGCTGAGCTGGGCCTGTAGCAGAGACTGGCTCCAGGTGCTGTGTTATGGACATCCTGTATTTCCTCTACAGCAGCTGGATTTTCCTGCCCGCTTAGGAGTGGACAGAGCACCTTCTCCTCTTGAGGCTTGGAAGAGGCAGAGGTGCTCCATCATGAGAACAGTCCCTGAGTCTGGGGTTTGCATTAGTGGGGAAGACTCCTATGTCCTTTCTGAAACCCATGACCCCACCAGAGAGCCCAAGTTATGGTTCCTACCTCCTGGACTGCACTGCCACCAAGTCTGGAAGCAGCAGTGCAGCCCTGCTCTGCCTGTCATGCGGTGGCAGTGTCTCTATCTTTATCTTTCTCTTTTGCTTCTGTAGGGCTGGAGAGCGTGGACCATTACCCAATCCTTGTGGCTGTGACAGGGATACTGGTCCGGCTGCTTGTGGACACTGACGTTCAGGGGTGAGTGGCTTTTGGCTTCTGAAGCACAGAGACACTGCATGTGGCATTGCTTTGGGTGCTGCAGTAGTCAGTGCCATGAGAGGTGTTGCGGAAGTGATGCGGGTGCATGGGGACCGAAGCGAGGTGGGGTGTGCGTGGAGCCAACAGGAGCTAAGGAGCTGCATGCCCCTGCAGCAACAGCATCCCAGTGCTACTGCTGGGTGCAAAGCTCTTTCCCGTGGTGCGGGAAGGCTCTTGTGCTCATGAGAGGTAGCTGTGAGGTGCTGTACTGACAGCAGATGTGCACCTTCCTCCCTGGGATGGGGTCTGGCACTGTGTGTGTGACAGGACAGCTGCTGTCAGAGGTTGTGAGCACTGCGTGTAAAAGATCTGTGCTGATGTGGTGACACAGGCAAAGTGCTGCAGCACACAGCGATGGGTGGAAGGGAGTTCAGTAAAGCTCCTTCTCTTTGGACCCATCTCAGGAAGGCATCACAATGCCTGCAGAGCTCTCTGGCTGCCCAGACCTGCGGCACAAGGGTGAGACAAATCCTGTCCAGGCACTTAGATGATGCAAATTTTCAGATGAAGCAAATGTTCTTGTCTTTATGGTAACCAGCTATTCAGAGAGACAGCACTGGGGGAATGATATGGCTGGACAAAGCCACAGCTGACCTGGTGGTTTATGTGTGTCTGTACCTGCTTGTACTGAGTCCTGAAAATACTCACACTGATATCCTCTGCAGCCCTGCCTTTGCTCTCAGCCGGTGTCATTCGTAGGTGTCTTGCCTGGCCGCTGTGCCCTGTAGGATGCTGTAGGAGATGGGGCTTTTCTGTCTGTGCTGCATATCCTGCTTGTTTTTGCGTTTGGAGAACATGATAGTCTCTGGCTTTGTGGAGAGCAAAGCCCCATCTGGCCAAGCAGTTCAGCCCTGCAGCCAGTCTTTCAGCTTCTTCTCTCAAGGACTCAAAGATGTACACAAATATATCTAATTATATCCTGCCTCCCGTGGCTGCTGCACCAGTCTCCCAGCCCCAAGTGTGACAGTGCCAAGAGCTTAGCACAAGGTCACTGATCAGTGGTCTTTCTGGACTGCGAACGGGGGTTGATATTGCTCGCCCCAAGAATCCTGCTCCGTGGAAAGGACAAACGTCATTAATTTGATGCCACAACTAGATACTTCTTCCTGGAGGGAAGAGGGGAGGTGATAAAGCAGTTCCTGCATACCAGGCAGGACGAGAAGTCCTTCACTGGCTCCCTGTACCTTGAGCATCTGTCCCAGACTAGGTCACTTGTAGAGTCAAAGAGGGGAAGGGATAAAGCTCTTTCTGAGGTCCTTGGAAGAGCACTGGGAAGACGGTAGTGTGACAAAACACATCCTTCCCAGCCTGCAGGGAGTCCTGGGGAGACAAAAAGCTTCCAGACAGTGTCGTCTTTACCTGAAAAGCCAGTTGTGCCTGGGGTTAGGGAAACCCAGTCAGCTGGTGTGGAAGGGGCTGTACACTGCCAAGCAGCACTGTCCCCTCTCTGCCAACAGCATCCTCCACGCCTTGGGCAGTGGCGGGCTGCACTGTTGCAAATCAGAGGTGCCATATCCTGTGGTGCGCGGTTGGGAAATGGCAGGTCTGCAACTCATCTTCAAAGGCTATGTTGTCATCTCCTTGGGCACTGGAAAGCAGAAATAAATATGAAATTTGAAAAATTTCGAGAAAAGCTGAGCAGTAGAAGCACAAGGTGAAATAGGAGGAAGCCCAGGGAAAAATGTCTATAAAACAAAATGCTTCTGTGTGATTTTGCAAAGCCCTGCACTAAATCTGAGGTTTGATACGTCACTGATCTATAAAAGGCAAGCCAAAATTGCAGAGGAGCATTTAGGTCAATCAAGACAAAAGAACCAAGGCTGGTGGCTTGGAGACCCTCTGCTGCTACCCGAGCAGAGGGGATGGGCAGCCTGGTGGTAGAGGTCAGTGTGGCCGCAGCGTACCTCACATGGAAGGGCAAACTGAGCCACCCACCCTCTTTGCCACACTCTGAATTGAGGACCAGGGTGCGAGTGTTGTACCCCGCTTACGGAGTGGTTCTGCTCTGTGCGGGCACGTTCTAAAACAGCAAACAGGGATGGGATGGAGAAAAACAGCAGATTTGAGATGAAACGCAGAGGCGTTTCTGATGCCTTTGCCTTCCTTGAGGGTTCAGTCCTGGTTTGATCCTGTGTGCAAGTCTCTTGTCACCATTGGCACAGGGTGCTGAAGAGTGGGAGGTGCAGATCCATAGGGATCTCTTCCCTGCAGTCACCCAAAAACCAGGGAGATGGTACAGGTCAATGATGGCAGGCCCAAGGCGATGGGAAGCATCTGTCTCTGAGCGAATGAGTAAGAGGATGGTCCATAGAATGGGAAAGGCGAATTCAAACCTTCCTTGAGTCTGTATGCTCCCATGGGAGGTGATTGCCATGGGTCGTGTTGCTGCAGGAGGTAACTGAAAAGATTTAAAGGATCCCATATGTAACCAGGCTCTCCAGAGCAGACCCGTTTTATATGAATTCAAAAGGAGACAGCTTTCCTTTGTCACTTTCTCTCAGTGCAGTGAGCAAGATAACATGATGGACTTTTTTCCTTCCTCAGAAGCACTCTGCTCAGGCAGTGCTTGGAAGCAGATAGAAACCTCTTCCAGGTCCCATTTGGCAGCTCCCAGGTTACCAGAAATCATTAACAGAGTGAGATTGTACAACCCACATTTGCATGTAGGAACTTCTCTGTGGGAATTGCCCGGGACACTAGCTGTTACCCTGACTGGTTCCCTGCGAGGAGGCTCTGCCCCAGAGGATGAGGACAGGGGACACGACCTCGGGTGACTTCCATGGCTTGGCTGTCGTTTTTCTGGTTGCCTGTAACCCAGCGAGCCAACGCTGTGCCAGGCACTTGGTTGGAATGTGCTGCAAGCTTTGCCCTGAGACAGAGAGGGTGGGTTCATCTGGGGGTGGAGGAGGGAGGTCCCATTTATGGGGCCAAAACGTTCCAGTGGGGAGTAAAGAGAGTCAGGGCCCTGCTGACTAATTCAGCCGCATTATCAGGATGCAGTTGGATGCCTTGGCTGCTCCTTGCCCAGCACGGGATGCTCAGACAGGCATCAAGTTCTCTTGCTACGGACTCCTGGCATCAAACAGAGCCATTAAGCACAAGAAAAGGGAACATTGCCCAGGCTGGGATGTGATGAGACAGTTGATACATCGTATGCCTTAGTGCCTGGATGGAGCGGGCCGTGCTTTTGAGAGAGAAGAAATACACTTTCTCGTCAGGTCTGTCAGGAGGGCTGGTGCTGCTCGTGGTGAACCAAAGCTTCAGTGCCCACCTCTTCCAGGCTTGCTGATCTTTGTAAAGCTTCCATGGACCACAGCTCTCAAATGCTTCCTCGAGGCTGGGAAGGAAAACTTTGTGCTGATAACCAGAGTATCCTTAGAGAGTAGAGGGCTTGAACCAGAGCGGGGCCTGGGGATTTCATGGCTTGGCTCCCTTGATGGATGTAACAAACTTTGCAAACAGGGGCAGGGGAGAATTAGTGCAGGGCACAGGTAGGGAGCTGCTAGCTCAAGCTGGGGTCCCTCAGCAGAGTTCCCAGGCAGGAGCATGGCAGTTGCACTGTGTTTCCAAGCAGAGCAGCTGCCAGTCCCTCGAGGGCTTGGTGGGAGGGAGCTAAACCTCATTGGCAGGTGAGAGTGGGGCAGCCTGGCACCGGGGCTGGGCTGTTTCACCAACAGGCAACAGCTCCTTGGTTTTAAGCCCAAAAAGCTAATTGCATCCTGGACTCCATCACCAGCAGCGTGGCCAGCAGGTCGAGGGAGGTGAGTCTACCCCTCTACTCTGCTCTGATGAGACCCCACCTGGAGTACTGCATCCAGCTCTGGGAGCCCCAACATAAGAAGGTCATGGACCTGTTGCAGCTAGTCCAGAGGAGGCCACGAAGATGATCAGAGGGCTGGAGCACCTCTGCTATGAGACACTTGGGATTGTTCAGCCTGGAGAAGAGAAGGCTCCGGGGAGACCTTATAGCCCCTTTCAGTACCTAAAGGGGGCCTACAGGAAAGATGGGGAGGGACTCTTGATCAGGGAGTGTAATGATAGGACAAGGGGTAACAGTTTTAAACTGAAAGAAGTTAGATTTAGATTAGATATTAGTAATAAATTCTTTACTGTGAGGGTGGTGAGACACTGGCCCAGGTTGCCCAGGGAGGTTGTGAATGCCCCATCCCTGGAAGTGTTCAAGACCAGGCTGGATGGGGCTTTGAGCAGCCTGGTCTAGTGGGAGGCGTCCCTGCCCGTGGCAGGGGGCTTGGAACTGGATGATCTTTCAAGTCCCTTCCAACTCTAACCGTTCTATGATTCTGTTTTGGCCTCTGCACTGTTGTTGTGGGACTGCTCGGGCCTCCAGCCGTGCTGCCTCTTCCCAGTCCTTGGGTCTGACAGCAGTTGGGCAGCACCTTCGTTGCAGGGAGCCTCAGCTCCTAGCAGGGGCCAAGGAGGCAGGGATGCCCGTGCGCTGCCTCTTTGCCAGGCCCTAATGACTGAGCCTTGGTTTTGTGGGGAGGAGAGGGAAGGCAGGATCTGACAGGATGAGCCAGGAGCTGGGCTGAATCGTTGGGTCTGCGCCAGAGACCCTGGCTGCCTTCAGCTGGTATCATCCCCCTGTTTGTCTGCTAAATAATTGAGTAGATTTTCTATCAAGCCTTCTTAGGAGTGAGATAATGGAGCGGCGTTGGCCAGAGCTTGCGTAAGGATCCTGGCGAGAGTGAGGGGCAGGGGAAGGGGCGAGGCTTGACGGTGAGGCTGTTGGTCCCCAGCGTGCAAGGGCACCTTGTAATTAGGACCTAATATGGGTTGGAACAGGCTTTGTGGAAAGCAAGAAGCAAGTGGCCGTCCCAGAGCAGAGATGAGCCGTGTTGTGCCAGGGCTCAGCTGCCACTCCATTCCTCGGTCTTCCCCCATGCCTCATGGACACTATGCCCTCAGAGGCAGGGGGAGCGAGGCTGGGTGGCGCATTCCCCAGCCCTGTCCGTGTGAGTCTGGAGGGTTAGGGCACATGCAAGGAGCCAGCAAACTTGTCTGCAGCACAACTGTACAAGGAAAGACGTAAGCAGCCTTCAGGGTGCATCTCCCAGGGACTTCTGCCCAACAGATGGAGAAGATAGAGGGAAGAGCACTGTGAACATGGTGGTACCAGCCAGCAGAGCACAGGACAGGGATCCTGGATCAGAAACAACCACACTGTACCGGTGGGATGCTGAGCACAAGCCAGCGGGACCTGCCAGGAGGAGCGGCACTGGGCTGACATGATGTTGGGGTAATTCTGGACGGATCTCTGCACTGTTCTCCTTCACACAGTACAGATGGGTGCAGAGGGATGGACTGGCAGGAGGGAGGAGATGGAGAAGTTCACTGGGCAGAAGTAACATGTTGGTGAGTGAGAAGGTGAGTAGGCATGAGGCCACATAGGGGAGGCCAGCAAAGCAGACGCCGTTCAATTGCTGGATGGTTTTGGGGTTGCCTCCACTGGAAAAGTCACAGAAGATCCCAGTCTGCAGGTTCCTAAACTCATCCTGGCCACCCACCTGCATGCTCAAGCACTGCTGGGACCCTGGGGACTTGGCTGGTCGCCACCGGACATGGTAGTTCTCTGCAGTCTTGTATAATTACTGATCACTTAAACACTAATGCTCCTTCAACGTGTGTTGATGAGCGAGCTGTGGGGAAGGAGGTGCAGGAGTAGACATTTCAAGGACCTCTCAGGCTAAAGGAGTCCTTGCTACCTTGCCCTAAAACCTTGGAAAATGAGTGATACTGGAGTCTTGCAGTGGATAATGGATCAGGGTGAGGGTGAGCCAGAGCACAGTGGCATGACTAGCTCAGACGTAGGTTTCATGGTTAAAAAAGGAGTCTGGCCTTACTGATCTTACTGTTTTTACAAGCTTACAGCTACAAATGCTATGTCCTGGGCAGTGGGACTGCCAAAGCTGGAATCTCCTGGTCCCTGGGGTATGTCGGGCACAAACTGGGAGGCAAGAGCAGGCATCGTGCTGGCAAGCACTAGGCTTCACTGCTTCGAACTCTTTGGAAAACCATGAGCATCATAAGGAAAAGATCCAGGTCCAACCATGTACATCGTGTCCAGCCCCAGCGGCAGGAAGGGGCTGGCATTCAGCATGCCCACATTTCCTGGCTGAGATGTGAAGTGCCAAGGGAGACGGGAGTCAGTGTTTGAGGCTGGTCCCCAAAGCTAGTCTTTATACCTGTGTGCACAGGCGGAGGTCCCTGCATGCCGGAGACACCGTGCTTTATGCTGACCTAGTACTTTATCCTGTGGAGTCAAGGAGCGGGAGGCCCGTTTGGCAGCGAGCCGGGGCTGTAATGGTGCAGATGGCTGCCGAGAGAGGACAGTGTATTCCTTGGGGACCATCCATTACATTACCCAACTCCTGCCTGTCAGGGAGGCTGTGCTCCTGGCTGTGTTTTTCCTTGCTGAGACCATTTGCCTTTCAGGCTCCTTAATGAACTGCTTCAACAGTTCAAACTGCCTTGCCTTGCTCGTTGGAGCAGCAGTGTGGTGCGGGGTCCTTTCCAAGCACCAGAAAGGTGTGAAATGCAGCAGCAGGATTTTCCTGGGTAAGGCAGCGGAGAGCCCTTGGGGGCAGCACTGATACAAACCTCAGATTTGCTGTCTCCGGCACAGTGGGGCTCAGCCTTCCTGCAGGGACAGGAGAATTGCAGCCCGCCAAGAAGAGCTCTCCTGGGCTTCTCCAGGCTGGTGTGTCCCCGAAGAGGCCCTCGGGAGCTTTTCTTACAGTCCAGTTGGCCCTGAGCTTTTCCTAAGCTTCAGCCGTTAGCCTCAGCTGAGGATGCAGATTTGCAGGAGCACTAATGCCTGGGAAGATAACGTTGGCACCAGGGAGGGGGAATGTTTGCGAGGAGACCTACAAAGATGGCGACAGAAGAGCAGCAGGTGGGTGACACCAACTCCGAGTGCTGAAACCCAGAGCAGCGCTGCACGTTTCGTTTTGGAGGAAGATGCAGTGCTTAGATGTGGCATTTGCTGCGGCACAGAGCCAGTAGCGTCTCAGCAGGTGTGGGCCACGCTCAGGGCAGTGGCCTCGTTGGGTTCAGACCTGGGCCCTCTCGCCTGGTTCTCTTCTCTTTCCCAGACATTCCCAGGGGAAATTCAAACCATCCTTTCTGTGTGATCCCTGCCTGGTTGCAAAGCCAGGGGATGGCATCAGCTCGGCTCGGTCTTCGAGAGGCAGGGTGCCACTTACCTATCCACCCGACACCGAAGCACCTTGCCACACCCCGGCAGCACCCCAGTGCGGCCGGCTCGCCATCCCAGGCTTGTCAGGAGCACTGCGCTAATGGGAGATGACAGGGCTGGCAGCAGCGGGTGCGTGGGGAGTGAGAGCGCAGGCCAGCAGGGCCTGTCGCTCCACATCCCGTCGCCTTTGCCAGCCACCGAGCGGCGGCTGCGGGGCACACGGCAGTGGGGCACGTATTGCATGGAGCTGCAGACAAGGTCAGTGTCAGGAGAGGTGCTGGGCGGCTGCGGTTGTCTCAGGATAGTGCTCCCCCAAACACTCTCCCCTCCTTCAACGGGTGGGGAGGAGTCTTGAGAGGTGCTTTGGGCACGGCTGACTTTTTGCTGGGAAAAAAGCTGCTTGTTTCGTGGCTGAAATAGTTAAAGGCTGGGTGTCAGTGCTGTCCCGATGCTACAGGGACCTTCCCCTCCCACCAGTCGTAGGACTGCCAGCAGCTCTGGGGGCTGAGGCACAGCCATGGAGGGCTGTGGGTTTGGGGAAAGGTCTGCAAAGGGTTCTGGTCCACATTTTTGGGTTGTGTCTGAGCTGCATTCCTGCTTTCGGGCAGGCTCAAGGATCCCCCATGCTGCAGGCAGCTGCATGCTCCCGCTCCAGCTGTGGAGAGGGCAGTGGTGGCTGGCAGATGGGGGGGACACCCTTATCCCTCTGTGGGGTCAGTCAGGCGTTATGGGGGGGCAGAGCTGCTCCCTGTGCCAGGGGTGATGCAAGGCTGGGTGCTGGGGGAAGCAGCGCAGGTGTCTGATGAGGTGGGGGCTGGCATCTGTCTGCCAAGGTTGTCAGGATTAGCCAAAGACCAGGCCAGTCTGACCTCCAGCAGGTCTCCCCAAGGTCCTCTCCCCCGCACCTAAATCCTGCTTGTCCCTATTGAGTTCTGTCTGTGCCCTTGTGTTGGCTGGCCCTGCTCCCTCCCCAGCTCCCAGGCACCACCAAAGACCTGCCCTCCTGGGGACAAGACACTAGATGCTCCTCTTGCAGCAGCCCTGGGCCACCAGCACCATCTCGGCACATTTAACCCCCTTGCCAAGGCCACCCTAACGCCATTAGATGGGAACAGAGTCTGTGAGACCAGTGCGGATTGCATGGCTCTGTGTGCCAGTTCAGCGGGAATTCAGGGCTCCCTCAGACCCCCAGACTCCCACCACTGCACCTGTGGGTTGCAGGGTGGCTGCACGCCACTGCCCTGCAAGGGCAAGGAGACACTCAGCTCCGTGTCAGCTTAAAAAAATAGGCATTTTTATTCCAATGTAACTAGACAATTATGACCCAAGAGAGGAGAGGATTACTCACATTTATCGATAGGCTTATTAGATTACTGCCTAAATAGCTGTGCTTTAGCAGCGCATTTGTCCACCTCAAGGAGAAGCAACGAAGGAGGGTGGTGCATCTGAGCCCTCATCGTCCTTGGTGGCACGGGGAGTGCTGAGCAATGCGGGCTAGGGCGCTGTATCACATCACCTAATCCTGCCTTGACTATTTACAGCTTCTCAGGAGGCAAAAGCTTGGTAACGTTTGCTTGGCTGCATGGCTGGTCAGGCGCTGACATCCGTCCTTCCTGCGTGACCACAGTCGGAGAGGCAGCGCTTACCCCACCTTGCGACAGGGTCGTGCTCCCCGCCCCGCTCCCAGCCACAGCGTGGTGATGGGGGCCGGCATGGGCTGGAAGGGGACAGTGGCACCGCCGTCCCCTGGCATGAGTGAGGACACTGCCCCACTCATCATGGCTATTCCTTGGCCTGGGAGGTCCAAGGTGGTGGTGGCTGTGTTGCGTTTTGTGTGCCCAGGGCCACGGCAGACCACCATCCCAGTGTCATCATTGGGGAGTTTGTCCGAATGAAGCAGAGATTTCCCAGGCGTGCTGGGTTCATCAGCATTACTGTTGTGCTAATGGGGCCGTGGCTTCTGCAAGGAGCTCTTGCTGGGCACCGTTGTATCCCTGGCCCAAAACCCACCAGGAGCTCATGGCTGAAGCAGTTGTGGGTGATGCTGATCACCCTCGTGGGTCACAGTCAAGCTGGGAATTTGGAGTGCCCAATAATCCTGCTCCTAGCAGCAATGGAGGAGAACAGCTTTTGAGAGTCCCCAGTACTCCTCCCAGCTCTGCCCCGCTATGACACGATGGGGGTGTCTGAAAAGACGGAGCTGATGGACTCTGAGTCCGACTTGAGCTGCAGGACCTTGGGGTGCTTGGCGTCAGGGAAGTCCTCACTGAGGGCCAGGCGAATCTTGCCGTTCTGTGTCTCCCTGACAGGCTCGAGGAAGACCACATGCTTGTTGGCGCTGACCTTGCGGTTTGGCCCGTCAGTGGCAGGGGGAGTGGTGCTTAGGATGGAGGACTGGGCGCTGCACTCTTGCGGGGGGCTGAGAGGAGCTGGCTTCTTGCAGCAGCGCAGGCAGCGGCAGGGTGTGAGGTACAAGTAGATAAGCACGAGCAGCAGGCTCACGATGCAGCCGAGCAGCGTTGTGAGGCCGGTGCTAAAGGTCTCCCCATCTGGCTTGGGGTAGTGGACCGTCACATTGATTTCACACAGCCTGCTGAAATTGTGGGGGCTGTTGATGGCCAAGCCCACGTAGACCCCCGAGTGCCAGGGCTTGGCCACTGCAATCTTCAGGCTGCCATTGCGGTACACCTCCAAGGAGCGGTTGCTGTTCCCTGGGTGTTTGATGGGCTCGTGGTGAGGGGAGATCCACATGTAAGTGGTGGCCACGGCCGGCAGGCTGGTGTTGCAGGCAAGCAGAAGGGTTTGGCCCACCATCACAGGGAAGGTCACGGGGTGCACGTCTTCGGGGCCTGCCGAGCAGTTCTCAAACATGTGGCTGTATTTGAGGAACTTGATCAGTGACCGGGGCACATTGTTGGACACCTTGCAGGTGTGTTCCTCGAAGAAATCCTTCACCGAGCTGAAACCTCGCTGCTTCCAGCGCTGGAGCATCAGGTAGAGCTGGCAGCTGCACCTGACAGGGTTGTTGTGCAGGTACAAGCCGTTCCTGATGTTTTCGGGCAGAGCCGCCAGCTCCTCCACAGGGATGCTGCTCAGGCTGTTGGAGGAGAGGTCCAGTGTGCGTAGGCCATAGTTGCCCAGCCCCTGCACCGAGTGGAAGGGGAAGGTGGTCAGGTTGTTCCAGCTCAGGTAGACTTTCCGCAGGCCGCTCAGCTTGGCGAAGGCGTTTTCATCCACTCGTGTAATGCGGTTGTTGTAGAGCAGCAGCTCCTCCAAGCTCACCAGCTTGTCGAAGTAGTGTGTCTCGACAGCATGCAGGTGGTTAGAGGACATGTCGAGGTGCCGCAGGTAGGAGGCATTGTGGAAAGCCTGCGGAGAAATGTCCTTTATCTGATTGTGGCTGATGTGGAGGGCCTCGAGGTGCGGTAGGGCGGCCAGCCAGTGGTCATGGAGCTGGGTGAGGGCATTGTGGCTGAGGTCCAGCGTGGTGGCGGTGGGCGGCAGCGCCCGGGGCACACGCTGCAGCATCTGCCGGCTGCAGCTCAGCAGGTCAGAGGTGCAGATGCAGGCGGCGGGGCAGCTGCGGGGCGGCGGGGAGGCGCTGGGAGCGTGGCACAGCTGGAGCAGCAGCAGCAGCAGCTTCGCCACCCGTGCCCAGAGCGGGTCTGTGGGTGCCCTCGGCGACATTGTGCCAGGCAGGAGCCTTTGTGCAGCCCGGTGGAGAAAACGTGCCGCAGTCCTCCCCGGTCTCCCCCTGTGCTGTCTTGGGCGGGGAGGGGGGGCTCTACCGAGTATCCGCAGATGCCCCTTTGCACCCCGATACCAGCCGAGGAGCTTGAAAAGAGTTAAAGGAGGGCATCGCCCTGCCCGTTTCTGCTGCCTACCTGTGCTCCGGCCGGCCGGCGCTGCCCGGGGGCGGGTGGGGGCTGGTGTCCGGCATCGGGGGAGAGGGGGGGGTTGGTGGGTGCTGAGACGGTCCGGCGAACGCCTGGCTGCCTCCCGGAGCCGCTCGTCCCCGAAGCGACAAGTTTTCTCACGCCGCCGCGGCGCATCCCCAGGCTCCGGCGACCGGTTGAGCCCCCTCCGGCGGCCGGCTGCCCCCCGCCCCGCATCTCCCGGGGAGCCGGGCTGGCTGCGGGAGCGCCGTCCCGCTCCGGCCCCTATTTAGGCGCTGGCGGGGGCGGGGGCGGGCGGGATCCCATTGGTCCCGTGGCGGGGAGTGGTGGCCGCCGCGGTGGCCGTGGTGGGCAGGGCGATGCGCTGCCGGCACCGGCCCTTGGCCGCCGTGATTGGGGGGGGGGCGGGGGAGTGGGCCGGGCTCAGGGGCACTTCGCCCACCCTCCCGTCTCCCCGGCGCACAGACACCGTCCCCTCCCGGCTGGAGAACGGCAGCCTCCACGGCTGTCACCTCACCGGCTGCTCCACCACCGCCCACCCTCTGGGAGGGTGCTGGAATAGACCCGCCCCGCTGTCACCCCTGGGAGCCCTTCGTGTCCCATCCTGCGCCCAGACTGGGAGCGGGGATGGCAGTTACCCCCACCACCCCCCCGCCACTGCTTAGCACGCATCGTGCTCCTTCCCGCTGCTCTTGTCCCCACCACCCCCTGCACCATCTGGCAGGCACCCTCCCCCAGCACCCCCGACCATGGGGTGAGCCCAGTGGGGTCCCCACGGTGAGGGGGGGGGTGAGAGGTGGGAGGTGGCCACAGGGTGAAGGACACACAGGAATGACCTTACCCACTGCCCGGGCGCGTTAGTGGGAAGCAGAAAGCCAAGCTGGGGAATTGGTTTCCATTAGGGCAGCAAAAAGCTAATTTGGTGGCTGCGGCTGCTGCGCACCGAGGGGCTGTTAACCCCCTGCGCCCCAGCTCAGCCTGCGCCGCTGGGCTTGCCCGAGTGCGGCCACGGAGTCAGCTCTTCGCCTTGCACAGGGCTGTGGACAGGGGCCATGGCACTGGTGCCTGATGGAGACACCCATTAAGGTGCCCTTCATCTGTCCTGGGCATCCCTGCTGATGCTTGAAGCTGGGGAGAGCCACAACTGCTCCCTCCTGCCTTGCGAGGGCACCCACTTGTCATGGGGGTGGGGAGGGGCACCCTCCCCAGTGTAGGGGGTGCTACAGCCCCCAGCATGAGGCTGCTGCATGGCACCTCGCCTTTTAGCCTTGTGGTGCTGTGCGGCCAGGGTGGTGCCAGCTGCTTCAGCTGCCCTGCAGCTCCCCAGGCTCAGCTGGGCACTGCTTCAGCCTCAGCAAGTGCTAATGCACCGTATCGATCCCTGGAGCCTCCGAGACAGGGGGTGGCAGAGGAGGAAGGGGGATGGCTGCCCTGTGGCTTCATTTCGGCATGTTCCCCCTTCCTCAATGCTGCCAGGAACACAGGGCCACTGGGTGTGCCCAGCTGTGGCCTGGACTTGTCCCCATGGGGCACAGGAGCTGAGGGTGTTCCCGAGGGATGCGGGCACACTGGGTGACCCATGGAGCCCTACCCAGGGGCTGTCACATCACCACTGCCATCACATTCCCTGCTGGGCACAGCATCCCTGCAGTCCCCAGGGCACGCGGTGCCACGCACCCAGCGGTGCAGGGGCTGGGGACCTGGTGTCCCTGCCACCTGTCATGCCCAGCCGGCTCTGGGGGCGGTGTGTTGGGGGGGAGGCAGGGGCCTGACTCTGTCCCTTTGCAGGGCCGAGCGTGCGACGGCAGTGCTGCTGGCGGACCCCTGTTTCCAGCTGCGCTCCATCCAGTACCTGCTGGGCCACGCTGAGCCCTTGGCCCTGGCGGCTGCTGCCCCAGCCACCGACAAGCGCCATTTTTCCCTGCACACCTGTAAGTGTCGTCTCCGTGCTGGGAGCTGGGCTGTGCTCACCATCAGCCCCTGGCCACGGCTGGGATGGGGTGGGGACAGGGCTGCCAACATCTATATCCCCTGCAGCATGTCCCAGCCCCCTTAGCCCTGGGGACAGGGGGGTCCATGGCTCCCCCAGTGTCCCTCCGATTTGGGATGGGGCTGTGTCCAGTGCCTGGTTTTGGCAGCAGTTTTGTCCCCTCGCAGTGCCCAGTGTCCATCTTCTTGTCCCCAGCATGGGGATCTGTCCCCAGCAGCAGCCTCCGTGTGCTGGCTGGTCCTGAGGACAGCTGCAGCCCCCTCCCGCTGTACATCACCCAGGAGCCTCGGGGCAGCCCAAGGGTCACATTCACCCCACACCCCCCACCCCCCCCCGGTTTGTCTACACAGACACAGAGTACATCAGTGCTGAGGAGCTGGCGAAGGTGGACAAGATGCTGAGCCACCTGAGCGAGGAGTCCAAGCAGGCAGCTGCCACCACACTGGTGAGTCCCCAGACTGGTCCCCATGTTCAGCAGTAGCCCCGGCTCCCGGCACACCTGTCCTGGGACATGGGGGTTTTTTGCTGCTGCCACTAACTGCCCGGTGAACCTCCACAGCCCACCAGCGAGGAAGACCTGTGCCCCATTTGCTACGCACATCCCATCTCAGCCATCTTCAGACCCTGCTCCCACAAGTCATGCAAGTGAGTACTGTGGTACCCCCCCCCTGGCGTGACTGCCAGCCCCCCCACCCCCCTGCTTTGTGCAGGGGGAGCTCACGCTCTTTCCTCCTCTGTCCCAGAGCCTGCATCAACCAGCACCTGATGAACAACAAGGACTGCTTCTTCTGCAAGGCCACCATCACAGGGGTGGATGACTTCACCAAGCCGGCAAGCTCGTAGCACCCAGCCCCATACCATGGGCCCCCCCCAGCTGAGTGGGGCAGTCCCCCCACATGCTGGCTTCTCCCCTACCATAAAGCCAGGACCCAGCATGGGGCTGCAGTGTGGGGCAGCAGGGGGGAGGCCCAATGCCAGGCTCTGGGGCCAGCGGCCCCCCCACCCAGCACCTGGGCTATGGCAGCCCCTCTGCCCCACAGGCCGTTCTCAGGAAGGGGAGCCCAAGGCCTGGGCTCTGCTGGGGAGACACACAGCAGCCCCAGGGTGAGGGGCGGGGGGGGCCGGGCCCGGCAGTCAGGCTGTTAACGTGCCCCTGGCCAGGGGCTGACTTCATGAAATGCAGCATTAAATTATTCTTCCTTATGTGGTGCCCTGAGACCCGGAGAGGGGAAGCCACGCTGGCCCTGGCAAGCAACCCAGCGCTTGGGCCACGCTCAGATGGTGCTCACCAGTAGATGGAAATATAAATATTTAATCGAAGCAGAGCCGGGAGCGCAGGGCCCACCGGGGCTGCTACATGATGATGCGCGGCTCTGGCACAGACTCAGCAATGGACTTGTGTGGCAGCACGTTGGCCCCATTGAGGTAGAGCTCGTCGTTGACGATGACATCCTCACCCAGCACTGTCACGTTCTCCATGCGAACCTGCCCCAGAGAGGCCCCGTCACGCATGCCCTGGCTCAGGGCTCAGTGCCACGCTCCTGCCTGCAGGCACTGCGCATCCCTCCATCCCTTCGGGGACAGCCTGAGGAGGCAGGAAGGCAAGAGCAGAGCCCTGATTCCCCAAGGGGACGCCCACATCCTCACCCACTGCCCCACAGAGCAGCTCCAGCCCACGATGCAGGACTCCAGCCAGGAATGTGAGCGGATGCGGGCCCCCTTCAGCACGGTGCAGCGTTTGATGCGCACCCCGTCCTCCACCACCACGCCGGCCCCGATCGTCACATTGGGCCCGATGACGCAGTTTGCCCCGATCTTTGCGCTGGGGTCCTGGAAAGAAGAGGGGCTGTGCCGGGGCTGGGAGGGCAACCAGAGCTCTCGGCATGGCCCACACCACTCAGCAAGTGTGGGGACAGGAGGGCACAGCTTGAGGACAGTGGTGGGAGGATGGGGAGAGCCCATGCCACATGCCCACGGCTGGCATGCTGGTGGCTGGCACTTACCACCAGCACGTTCCCTACGACACCGGGCCCCGAGTGCAGCTTCTCAGGGTGCTGAGCCCGCAGCGCCTGCAGGTACATGCACATGCCCGTGAGGAAGTCCTTTGGCTGCCCAATGTCCATCCAGAAGCCTGTGGGGACAGAGCTGCAGTGACAGCCCCCAGCACGGGGTGGTGGCAGTGCAGGCAAGACCTGCCCCCCCCCATGCTGCCCTGTGTGCAGGGCCTTACCCTGCAGCTCCATGGCATAGAGCTGCCCCTCCTGTGCCATGGCTGGGAAGATCTCCTTCTCAATGGAGGTGGGGCGCAGCTGTGGGGGCAGGATACAGGGCTGAGCGGGGGACCCAACCCCCCCCTCCCCGGCCTGGCTTGGCCTGGTCCTGCACCCCAGTCCCTACCTGGATGCGTTGCAGGATGCCAGGGCTGAAGATGTAGAGCCCGGCGTTGATCTTGTTGGACACAAAGACACGCGGCTTCTCCACGAAGCGGCAGATGCGGCCAGTGTCAGCCTCGCTCACCACCACGCCGTACTTGGCTGGCTCCTCCACACGGGTGACCACCAGCGAGCCCTCACCGCCATGCTGCCGGTGGAAATGGGCCAGCGCCGCGAAGGGGAACTCGCAGATCACGTCGCTGTTGAGGACAAAGAAGGGCTCCCCGCCCTCGGCCAGCAGGTCCCGCGCCAGTGCCAGCGGCCCCGCTGCCCGGCCATGAGTGATGCCGCAGGGTCGGGGTGAGCCCAGTGCCCTCCTGGCCCCACCTGCACCCCTCCCGGTGTCCCTGCTCCCCACCAGCCCTCCCAAGCCCCCAGGCCCCACAAATCCTCACCCAGCCCTGCTGTCCTTGGTCCTTCCTGTGCCTGTCTTGATGACCCTGGTAACTCATCCTGCCCATGCCCATCCTGGAATACCCCTCCTGCTGTCCCCGTGTCCCCCAGCCATACCCATCTATGCCCACCGTGCTGCCCATGGTGTCCCCATCCCTTCCAATCTATACCCACCCTGCTGCCCGTGGTATCCTCCCCGTGTCCCCCAGCCCTACCCATCCCTGCCCACCCTGCTGCCCATGGTGTCCCCATCCCAGTGTCGTCTCCCCCCGCGCCTGCCCGCCGCCCGCACCCTACCCGTGCCCAGCGGCTCCTTCTCGTGGGACAGGGAGATGCGAATGCCGAGCTGCGGGCACAAAGTGAGCGGCGGGTTGCGGGCGGGCGGGCGGCGGGGGGGATGCGGGGGCGGGGGGGGACACGACACGACCCTTACCCTCTGCTCCTGCTCCCGCATGGCGGCCCCCAGCGCCTCCGACATGTAGCTCACCGCCAGCACCACATGGCTGACGCCGGCCTGCGGGAGCGCGGGTCAGCGGGCGGCGGGGAGACCCCTGTGCCCTCCCCCCGCCGCCGCCCCCACCTGCCGCAGGGCCTCCAGCTGGTGCAGCAGCAGCGCCTTGTTGCAGAACTCCACCAGCGGCTTCGGCCGGCTCAGGGTCAGCGGCCGCAGCCGCGTCCCGAAGCCGCCCACCAGGATCAGCGCCCGCATCCCACCGCCCCCGCGCCCGCGCCGACACGTCAGCGCCCGCCGCGCGACACTTCCGCGTCACCGCCGCCCGCCACGCCCCCGGCCCGCCAGGCGTCCTGCCCACCGCCCCGGGTCCTAGCGCCCGCCCCGCGTCCCGCCGCCCGCCCCGGGTCCCACCGCCCGCCCCCGCCCCTACAGCAAGCGGAGACCATCAGCAGAGCGGGCACCCACCGCGCTGCGGGGGCTGAGGGGTGCCGGTCCCCATCGGCTCCCGCACCGCCCCGGCAGCCGCAAGGTGGGGTTGTTGCCGCATCCTGCCTGGGGCGAGCAAGGACGGGGCGACCCCTGGTAAGAAGAGGGAGGGGGCACGGCTGCACCCTGCGCCGGGCGGGCAGGACTTTTAGGCCGCACGGCAGAGGGGTCCTGCCCGAGCCCCACCCCCGTCCTCGGCAACAGGCAGGCACGGCACACCACGGACAAAACCGGATCCTTTAATGGTTTTTGGTTCTCTGTGAAACACAAACAGGGTGATTATTCATGTAAAAACAAACGGGGGGGCAAGGCTATGTACAAGCTGTGGAGTCCCACGGCAGTGGTCCAAAGGGAAGGGGCTCGGGGCTCTGACAGAGCAGCGGCAGCAGCCCCGTCCATTGCCCCCAGCCCAGCAAGGCAGGGAACGGCCAGACATCGCTGGTGTCCCCAGGAGGAACGGCCCTAGGCCCTGCCTGCTGGGGACAAGGACATGCACACGGTGGGCTGCGATGGGCCACACTGGAGCCAGGGCAGGGAGAGTAACGGGCCTGTTCCAGGGACCTGGGGCACCTGCTGCTCCAGCTGCTCATCCGGCTCCCTCCCTCCTGCAAACCTGTTCCCTGAACCACCCCGAGCTTCGCCTAGGGGGCAGAGGCAATGAAATAGTAACCCAGTGCAGGGGACAGTAGTGTGAATGAAGGTCCTCGTCCTGAGCGGTGGCTCGGGCAAGCTGGGGGACAGGCAGAGAGGTACAATGTAGGACAAAGCCAGCTCTTCCCCTGCCTGTGCCACAGCCCTGCGCCCACTGCCGCAGCTACAGCCGGTCAGCTGAGCACCAACGCTTTCCAAGCAGACTGTGCACACATGCTACATGCAGGGAGAGTATTCCCCAAATAATCTTTCCTGAAGTAAAAAAGAAAACAAAACAAAACAGAACCGAACAAACCAACCCTGGCCTTGCAGGTACCCAGGCAGAGTTTCTCAGGCAGCCGGGGTAATGGTATCGCCATGGAACGAGTCAGTAACACTGGGGAGGGAGGAACCGGGGGGTCCCAGCAGAGAGACGGAGGGGTGATGCAGAGCGGAGTATGGTTTGGTACCACCAGGTCATAGTATCAAACATTAATGCCCTCATAAAGGGAAGCCAGGGATAAAGCACTGGCTCCAGGAGGGAGCCCAGCTGGCTCTTTCATCCACAAACTGGTCATTTATTTTGGGAAAGACTGACTCTGTGAAGCAGAGCTGAGCAGTCAGGTGATGGCACTTGCCACTCAGCCAGGTCCCCCCCTCGCCTGTGCCCCTGGACACCCCCAAAGAGAAGAAGGGGAGTCAGCCCTAGCCCTTGGCCTCCCCTTCCACCATCCCCATGCAGGGACCTGCCAGGAGCACTGGGGCTGGGGGGCAGGAGCCCCACCGGCGGACGAGGGCAGCCCCGCATTGGCAGGACACACCCACGTGCAAATCTGTGGGACCAACATTACACAACAAGAAGGGCTGAAATGGTCCGAAAGGCCCCGCTGCACAGCTGGGGTCACGTTAACTGCTACAGATACTATTGCTAACCCACGAGCTGAGTTCTTGCTTGGTCAGTGGTCCAGGGCAGAGTTAACTCCTGCAGAGCCCCGTGCCTGCCCCTACGCAAGCCCTGACCATGCCACCCCGGCAAGGAGGGAGCAGATCCCGGGCTTGAGCACAGCTCCCGGTGTGCGGCATACCCTCTGGGCCACAGCTCTGCCAGGGGTTGCATTTGGTCATTTTATTTCCGTGTTTGGGTTGGTTAGTCACAGTGCCCAAACAGCAGAAAAAGGCAGCATCAAAAGCAAAGCCCCATCGGCAAAACCCAGGGCAGAGCTAGCGCCACCGAATGCAGAGACCAGCACCTGTGCTGCTCACTGTCAGCCCCACAGAGGCTGCCGACTGCTAGTCGAGTGCCCTTTCCAAATAACTCAGGAGAATTTCAAAGGGAAGGCTCTCCCGGGGGCTCCTGAGGCAGAAGGTTACTCAGGCCACAGCTCCAGCCCCCCAAAGAGCCCCATGCTCTCCTCCTTCCTCTTCCCTATGTCCAGGTCCTCCCTCCAGAACGCACACGCGATGAGCGAAGAACCAGGACACCCAACACCCAGCAGGCATCTACAGAGCCTCCTCCAGAAGGCAGAGCTAGTGCGGTCAGAACCATCTGGTCAGCATGAGGAGCTCTTCCATCCTGCCTCCCCTCAGCTCTTCTATCCAAGTACATTTAAAAACAATGGAGCAATACAATTGTTTAAAACCAAAGTTGTCTGCTTTTTTCCTGTGGTAGTAGGTGGTCTTGTCTGCTCCTGCCACCAGGACAAGAATAAGAGGCCATAGCCCAGGGCTACTGGTTTTCCTCACGCATCTGTTCCATGATGTTGATGAGGCTTTCCAGCCCGAATACATAACCCATGTCGGGTCCGTCATGCACAGTGGGGTCATCGCGAAAGCCTTTGAACGTGCTGTGTGCAAAGTCAATCATACGCACATCCACCTTGGGCTGGGCCGAGGAGCCAGGCTCCATGCTGCTGCCATCCTGAAGGCTCTCTGGGAGAGAGGTGTCCACCCGCTTCAGGCGCATCTCCGGCCGGCGCTCCACAAACATCCCTGCCCTGCTGTCCTTCCCATCGTAAATGATGAGGAGGGAGCTGGAGTAGAAGCGGTAGGAGGCCTGTCTCTCCAAAACCGCCTTCAGGCTTCGCAGTTTGGCAAGGATAGGCTCAAAGAGGTCCTTGCGCAGCTCGATGCCATTGTGGAGATACTGGTAGAGGGCGTTGCGGAAGCCCTCGATCGAAAGACCGCGTCCATAGTATTTATTCCTGCATAAGTAATGCCCTGTGTCCAGCTGATAAACCTAGAAAGCCAAAGGAAATGCACATCAAGCCGGAGCACCAGGTGAAGGCCATGCACAGAGACCCCTGAGCTGTCCTGCACTGGCAGGGCAGAGGGAACTCGTTCTGTGCCCATCGTGCCCAAGAGGGAGCGTTAAACAGCTCTGCTTGTTCCCTGAATCCCCAAACAGCTCATGGGTGCATCCCACGGGAACAGCCAGGGTGCCGAAGCACCAGTTCTCTCCCAGGACACCCAAAGGGCAGTCTGTGAATCCAAGAAGAAGCATGACACAATAGCGCCCGAGGCTTAAAAAGCCAAGTCTTACAGCAACTCGGACAATGCTCTGGCAGAGGGAGCTGCTGGCACGTATTGCCCTTATTATGTGGCATGTGACTAATGCAAGGCCCTCATTGCTTCAGAGTCTGTGGGCAGAGATCTGGGTTACAAAATCCTCCTGCGGGTGGGGAAAGGAGCTGCTATTGCACAACAACACCAGCAGCAAATCCTTGTGTGCAGGGCCTGGCCTCAAGCGGAGAGCAACTCCTTAACTCCCAACATGGTACGGAAGCAAACGTCAGCTGATGCTGGGACAGAGGGACACCTCCCTCCCCAGGCACCGTGATTCTAGCTGAACACTAAGTCACAAAAATAACTTTATTAGAAAATCCCCTGTCTGTGAACAAAACAGCTTTGGAGAAAGCAGGCCATCTCAGGAGAAGCAGGTTCCTTTGTTCCAGGCTTAGAAATGAAGAGAAAAAGCACATACCGTGAACACTGGTGCACCCACCTGAAGTGAAAGACTGTAACTCAGTGCTCAGCAGAAGACACTAACTGTGAGGTCTAATGGGGCTGCAAAAGGGAACGTGCAGCACCTGCAGCCTTGGGGATCCCTACCTGCATCCCACACACACGCACGCCCAAGGTGGCGGAAGTGCTCTGTTCACACTTCTTCATCTGCCGAGCAGCCTTCTCCTCAGATGCATCATCTCCGTGCTGTCTGGTCCCCATCTTCAGATCAAGTACGCAGGGAAGCTTGAAGTGATGTACCACATTCTCCAGCAAAAGGAACTCTGGGAAACATGTCAAGGAGAGCTCACCTGTCAGAAACACCACTCCCTGGCACCACTGCAGACAGCATGAGATAGGGTTGGGCAACAAACAAATAGAAACCCAAAGAACAGACAGAGCTAACTGTTTAGGGAGGTAAAGAAAAGGACAAAACCCCAACGGTGGCACCTGAGCTTTGACACTTGGTAGAAGAAATCAGCCTGGAAATGGGAATGGCCAACAGTAAGCAAGATCACATGCAGGCGTACTGGAAACTCAGCAGGGGGAACTGAAGAGCAGAACGCTAGTGTCAGGAAAGACGTGATCTGCCAGTAAGAATTGCTGATACATTAAGGAAGAGCTTAAAGTCTAATCAAATTAGCAATTTAACCATATGGATAAACAATACAATCCCCACGGACTGAAAACTCAGGACTCAAGTAATAGCACAGTACTGTTGCTATTGGCCTGCCCAGAAGAGCAATGCTGCCCAACACACAGGGGGGAAACCACGAGGCTACAAAGGCAGGAAACAGAACAGTTACGGGAGCCTTCAATTACCAGCATGCACAATGGACAAACCCTCCATTAGGGCACAGTGCTGAGAACAAACTCGAGACAATCAGTGTAGCAGCTTGTCCCAAAGGGGAAAAAACAACCCTGACATTTGCCCCAAGTAGCCCTGCAGGGCACAGTTCAACACGTTGCGCCGAAATGGCAGCCAGAGCACAGCTAGATTAAACCTGTGAGGAAGTTTAACATTTAGGGAAAAAAAAAATCTATTATCAACTATGTTTCATTTTGAAAGAGGAACTTCATAAAAATAAGGAAGTGTGATTAAAAAGGATGGCCCAAAAGAATTACTTCTCTGCAAGTGATGCAGGCTATTTAAAAATAAAAGCTGGAGGCTCAAAGCACATGTTCGAGAATAGGAAAAGGAAGTCCACGCAGTAAAAATGATGAAGAGTACAGCTATTAAAAGTAAGTTTGTTTCTATGCATGGAAAATAGAATCAAGGTCCAGCAGGTGAAACAAAACCACCCCACAAGTGGGCAAGTTCAAGACAAAAGCATGAGGAGTCATTTGTGAAGGCACAGAAAGTAACAAACCCATCTTCAACCACATGAAAAAGCCAGATTGCTTGAAGAGTTCAAAGAAAAAGTACAAAAGGAGCTACAGCGGAGGGGCATGGGATGGGCGTGTGTGAAGAGACCCCCTAAAAAGAAAAATAAGATTAATATTTTTCTTCTTTGCTTACTGGGGAAGAGCTCAGGGGATTCTCAAGCCAAAACTCTCTTTTTGAGTTCAGAGAATTCTCAAATTGAAATGTCAAGAGAAGAGATCGCATGTCAAACAGAAAATAAGAGATGTGTAACTTGTTTAGCACTGCCTTAGTACCAGGAGACTGAACAGGGGCTACCGTGATGCTGACTTGCAGAGATCTGGGGAACTACAAAGTAGCCTGACTGGTCTCACAGCCAAGGTCGCCAGCAGGGTCTTTGTGTGGAGATCCATGCTGTTTAACAAGTGATCCCTAAAAGTGAGTGAACAGCGAGACGACAAATTTGCTCAAAGCACCCAGTTACTCAAGGTTGCAAAAATGAGGAACAGTTGTGAAAAACTCCACAAGGATCTTATGAGACTGACTCAACCATTAAATGGGTGGGTAAAATTCACCTAAATTTACATGCAAGATGATAAACATAAGGAGAAAAAGATTCTTAATGCATAAAGCAATGTGTTTTCAGACAGCTATTACCAGCCAGGAATGGGATCTTGGGGTGACAAAACAGCATTTAGAACAAGGGATTGTGTTAGGGATTATGAGGGAGAGAAAACAGCATTGAACACCAGTGGAAATCTCTGGTTCACCTGCATCTTCTGTATTGTATGCAGTTCTGGTCACGGTAGAGGCTCAAGAAAGGTGACAAGGACAAACACAGCTCCCTCTCAAGGGATTACTGAACAGGGTAGACCTGCATCTGCTGCCAGGAAAAGCCTGACATGAAACACTACTGTTCAAAACAGAAGCCAGTAAAGGACCAGAGAAGGAAGAAAACATGGGATCTAGTCAGAAACATGTCTTCTCTGAGCATCAGTGTAAGACATTAGTGTCACTCTATGGGAAGCAGGAAGGAACAGTAAAAAGAAATATGTAACACAACTTTGGCTGTGTGAAGGACAAGAAAGCCAAAGGAAATGCAGGCCCAACTGCCTCAGGCACAAACGTGTAGGCCAGGGCAGCAGCAGCAACCTGACACACTCTGCTTCCCAAAGGATACTGTAGAGTTTTCGGTCCTTGGACTCTGACCGCATGCGGCTCAGCTGCTGCTTATGACAGCGCAGGCTCCAGGGGTTATAGCTGATCTTTTCAGAACTCAGACCGCTGTTCCCATCCAACATCTGAAATGGAACATCTGAATGGATGTGCAAGTCCACCCTGGGACTCTTCGTTTCCTGGATGCTGCTGGTATAAAGACAAAACAAACTTGCCTGTTAGAATCCATACATTCTCCAGATACTTACAACTGCCACATGCTTCCCTCGCACATGGCTATCTCCTGTTCCTTCTCCTGCCAGCTTCTTAACAGCAAATCCTCAATAACTACCCCTGGCTGTGGACCCACACTCAAGAGTCTGGTCTATTTCACATCTCTGCTAGGTTGTACTGTAATTGGTAAGAGTAAGTAGGAACATTTGTTTCTCAGGGAGCTCTGGCTGGTGTGAGGAGGTACAGAGACCCATATGCAAAGTACCTTTGTAAAAAACCTCTGGGTTCATAACCAGGTGGACCAAAGAGTGTTTGAAACTGCTCGATAAGCTTTGGTTCCACATCCAATAAACTGCACTTCACATGGATTAGTTTGCCCTGAACGTGGCAAAACTCCTGCCACAGTTTGCAGTACCACAGTGTGCTGGACTAGCAAGTGCCAGACAGCCTGGCTACTGTATGGAAGGGCAAAACATCCTCAACAAAAGGAGCACCAGAGCTGAAAGGGGAAGAGATTTTCTGCTCACCATGTTGTCACTGGGTCCTCAAAGTTTTACCTTTCAGTGCTGTCACTGGCCAGGCCAGGCTTTTCCTCCTTATGCTCAGTGCCGCTGCTTGATCTGTGAAGGCTCCGACGCGAGTGCTTGCGTCGTGGCTGGTCCCTCTCTGGCATATCATCCTGCTCCAGACCCTCATTCTCCACATAGGGATAGGCCACCAGGTTAATGTAGCCATCACTGTCTCCCTCAAAACAGACAGATACCACACCTGCCAGAGAGAAGTGACACGTCAGTTCTGCTTCCCAGTGGAGGGAATATACAACCACTAGCACCCGAATGTTCAACAGGACAGAGGAAAATGTAGCTCACAGAGCAGCAAAGCAAATACCGAGCAATGAAAAGAGGTTTAAGACTACAAGAACCCAATTGTTGTTAGCACGGAACAGAGGAGAAATCCCCCAAATAGTGCTCTGTGTTGCTACCTGATCAAACAGTCAGCAGCAGCAGGGGAAGCTGTGCCACCCCCAGGAAATTAAGGACAAAAGTACAGCTGGTAGACTGAGGGTTGTGATTATTTCCTTTCATTCAGTCTTGCAGCAAATGTCATCAAACTGGAGAAAGTAAAGCACAGTCTACCAAGATGTTGAGCAGGGCAAAGCATCCGAAACATGTATCTAGTTCATTTGGGCAAGTATCTACGTCCTGCAAAGTGTTCCTGCTGTTGACAAGGATTCCTGCTGTTGACCTCCTCCAAGCTCAGAAGCAATGCATCCCAATGAAGAGGAAGTCCGACAAAAACACCAGGAGACCTGCATGGTTGAACACTCAAAAGCAAAAAGGAGGCCTATAGAGGGTAGAAGCAAGGACAGGTAGCCTGGGAGGAATATAGAGAAATTGTCCGAGCAGCCAGGGATCAGGTTAGGAACGCCAAAGCCCAGATGGAATTAAATCTGTCCAGGGGCATCAAAGGCAACAAGAAAGCCCTTTAGTCTTTTGTCGGTGACCCATTTTATCAGTGACTAAAATAAGACTAGGGAAAATGTCGGCCCTCTCTGGAAGGAAGCAGGTGACCTGGTCACCCGGGATATGGAGAAGGCTCAACAACTTTTTTGCCTCGGTCTTCACCGGCAAGGGCTCTATCCACACTGCCCATGTCACAGAAGGCAAAGGCAGGGACTGTGAGAATGAATAACCGCCCACTGTGGGAGAAGAGCAGGTTTGAGATCACCTAAGGAACCTGAAGGTGCACAAGTCCATGGGACCTGATGAGATGCATCCGTGGGTCCTGAGGGAACTGGTGGACGAAGTTTCTAAGCCACTATCGAGCATATTTGAGAAGTTGTGTCAGTCCGGTGAAGTTACCACCAACTGGAAAAGGGGAAACATAACCCCCATTTTCAAAAAGGGAAAAAGGGAAGACCTGGGGAACTACAGGCCGGTCAGTATCACCTCTGTGCCCAGTAAGATCATGGAGCAGATTCTCCTGGAAACTATGCTAAGGCACATGGAAAATAAGGAGGTGATTGATGACAGCCAACATGGCTTCATTAAGGGCAAATCGTGTCTGACAAATCTGGTAGCCTTCTATGATGGGGTTACAGCATTCGTGGAGAAGGGAAGAACAACTGACATCACCTACCCGGACTCCAGGGAAAGCCACTGGAGTGGCCTTCCAGTACCTAAAGGGGGCCTACAGGAAAGATAGGGAGGGACTCTTTATCAGGGAGTATAATGACAGGATGAGGGGTAGTAGTTTTAAACTGAAAGGGGGTAGATTCAGATTACATTTTAGGAATAAATTCTTTACTGTGAGAGTGGTAAGACATCCACACTGGGGTGGAGATTCATTTAGGCTACCAGGAAGCATCTGACTTCAAGAAGACAGGTCTCCATCTGGACTTCCAGCTTCATCAGCTTTAAAAACATCTCCCAATGAAAGCCTGACATCATGCCAGTTCTAGTAACTACACAGGCTTCAGCTGAGATTTCTGATGGGTCACTAGAGCACCGTATGGCTCCAGAGTCGCTCGAGGGTACAAGAGGATCTGTCTGTTGGAGACTATATCTTTCATTCATGGTCTGCATACAGACACAGGTAGGTAAGCTGACACTGCTTTCAGACCTTCAGGCTGCAACCAGATCAAATGACAAGACCCTGAACAGATGGTGGTCCCCGCTGTCTGTGAAGCACTGTCCTCCCAATGCCACATCATGACAAAGAAGCAGAGGCAACAGGAACTCTGAGGCCTCCAGAAGGCTACCTGCCAGTATCACTATCCTGAATAGAAACACACATGGCCAAGAGCGTATCGAGCTTCTGAAAGATACAGATGAGCTGCCGACCTCCTACAATGATACAGACACTGGAAAATTCCATTCCCTCAAAGCGGCTGGGGAAAAGGCTTCACCTCAGTGCTGGGAAAGCAACACTTCCTGCTTCAGCAGCTTTCTGATATGGACCCATGAAAGAGATGTGATGAGGAAGCAATAAATTATGGGACTGGAATGTGCAAATGCTCAGTATATGCTCTAACTCCATTCGCTCAAGGTCAAGGCTGTAATTGACAATAACTCGGTAGTAAAATTACTTCAGTTACACATCCATAACCTTAAGCTTCAGACTGCAACTGTCACACTGCACATTCTCTGCCTAGAAAGAGGAGCACATTAAACTGTGCATGCCTACAAAAAAAGACTTCCTCCTTTCCAAGTGCTCCTATCAAATTGCTAGCCTGCAAAGAGAAAGAATTAAAACCAACAAATAAGATGACACCAACAGACAGCAGCTGCAGGAAAATGACAAGGCTAGTTCTTGAAGCACGTAACTGCATTCTGGAATGACAACAGGCCTCACCTTTGTACTCAGGTGTGAACTCCTTCATTTCTGGGGGCAGAGACTCATAGAAGCGCTGTTCTCTGGTAATGAGGGGTTTGCAGACAGTATGGTCATCGTAGCGCATCATGCTGCTGTGGCCGCCCACCTGGTGAATGAAAGGCTCCAGAAGGACCCCCCGGTCTCCAGATTGAGTGGCATTCTTGCCATACTTGCCCACTTCCATGGTTTGACAAACACACATTGCGTTGGGCACCAGTTGCACTCTTGGAGCATGGGGAGAGCCACATGGGCTGGGAGGGGTAGTTCAGCAGTGGTCAGGCAGCCACAGTGGGGAAATCCTGGCAATCTGCTTCCTTATGATGATCTGAAAAAGCAAAGGAGATTCCCATGAATGGAGGGTCACTTGCATTCACTCCCTGTTTTCTAGGAGAAGTTTTTGGTATTTAGTTATATCTATAACTGCTCCTCTTCTGTTCTCCGTTTACCTCCCACTTGTTCCAGCATGCTCCTCGCCACCTCTTTAATCTTACAGGTAAACACACACTGATTTGGAGGCAGCATCACCTAGAGCTTCTCCAATAGGGTTGACAGGAGACAGGGAAAGGAGATACAAATATTTTGAGCTGCCTATCTTTAGAAAATACTATTTCCTTCGTTTAGATCATTTTATCAGTAAGGCAATGTGATAACCGAGCACAAACCTCAAGCTACAGCACAATTAAAGCCAAGCCCACAACTGCCTATCAGTAACAGTGACAGAACTAACACAAGCAAAACACACATTTCAAGAATCCAAATTCCACTCCTTGCACCTCTGTATTTTTAACATCTAAATGACTGAATAATTCCTGTTTACCTACCCTAACATTGTTTCCTCCTCTTCTGACTCGCTTCTTTTCAAGCTATGACATGAAAGACTCTTGGAATAAGTGGGCCACACTCATTCTGTTGCCGCATGTAGGCTGTATCTGAATGGATTCCCCTTGGATTCTCTCCTTTATTACTCTAAGCCCTTCAGGACAACTATTTCCTGATGCTTTCACAGCACCTACATGCACAACAGACTCCTGATCCCCAGAGACAGGGAAGAGACTGCCAAATCCAAGTGAGATTAGAAGTGCTTTGGAGAAGACAGATGCTCTTTTAATGTTTGCAGAGTGCCCAGCACAGCCACAGGATGACGGAAAAGCAAAGCCGTACAAATTCTCTCCAGACAATTTGCCCTTCCCAGCTTAGACCATAGCTGCTCCTGAGGCTGCTGGGAAAAGCACCACAGGATTTTCTCACAACAATGAGTTATCCAAAGTCCTTGCTACAAGAACCATATGGTGTCTACAGTTTCTGAATTAATCAAATTGCCAGTTTCTTAGTACAGCCACAGCCAAGGGCAATAATTTAAGAACTGAGGGATCTTGGAGGCCTGAACAAGGGACACAGTTCAGGCTGTTCCTCATCTGGCCACGGGATGTCTCTGCAGCTACACAACACCTCCAGGCTGGCGGAAGTTCTGGATGAAGATGGGCTCTTCTCCTTCCCCTCCAATTCAATCATGTGAGAGATGCAGCTCAAGAGATTCAAAAGGAGGGGTGATAGTTCTTAATATGTTTAACCCAATCTAACCCAAATGCTCACCGCAACATGACAATGTCTCTCTCTCCCTGTCTGCATGTTCCTGCTCACTCCTTCACACCGGATTTTGGGACAGTATGAGTGTATGAACATTTGAGTTGAATCACCTCACTGATCCAATGGAAAACAGTTCCCTTTGTGGTTACGTGACCATGCAATTACATTCACTGTAAGCAGAACAATGTGAATATTCAAGCTGGCTTTTAAGGTGTGGGGCAGGGAATAAATAGGAGGGAAATAAAACCCCAATACAGATGGTCCCTCTCTGTAGCAACTCATAACAAAGTCTCTTCGAGGTATCCTTCAAAGTGTCTGTCTCCTAAACCCACTCAGAGCCCAAGCTGTACCACAAGACAAAAACATGCTGTGGATTTCTCTCCTCCCTCTTATTTGCTTTATCAACAAGAAGAAATTTCAGCAGCAGAGGCTTGCTTACATCATGTATGGTTTAGTTTGGTTTAATGGTAGTTAATATCCAAGAAAACGCAAGGTGCCAGCATCTGCAACAGATCAGCATTTCACAGATTTCGGACAAATGCTTTACAGACTTAAATCTCCCCTTGCTAACACAGCTTTGTCTTGGATTCGTTTTCTTTTATTTTGCCAATGACTAAAGCAGAGTTTTCAGTTATTCCAAACAATACAGGGGCCAAGTTTAACTTCACACTTTCCTGTAGTTTAAACTTCTTGAGACAAGGTAGATAAGAGGTTCATCTGTGTGATAACGGTAGTTACCATACTCAGGAGACATGCATGTGATTCTCAGGTCTGGTACTAGTCCCAGTTTTCACTGAAAGCAAATCACAAAATGTCTCAGGGTCTCAATTTTAACAGTGACAGAACTATTATCCACCCTTTAGAAAAGGGGGATAATCTAAGCAGACTCATTAGCTTCAGACACCTTCATTAACTTCAGATGGAGATCACAAACACCAGGCAGATACACACACAAACAAGGTCCATGCAGACTGTTCTCGCAGTTAGGAGTGCTTCATCTATGGGCTACAGGCAGATTTCAGCCATCAGAGCAAAAGGTGGGAACCCTCGGCCTACTTTTCAGCAGCCTTCTTTCCTAAAGGTGAACAACAACTAAAAACATGCCACCTGAATTATTCTGAGGACCACAGGAGCCTCAAGTCCCCCAAGCCTTCTCCACTACATGGCCTAGAGATATTTATGAGATGACTGCAGTGGTCCAAGGGCTCCTGAGAAAGCGGCAATGAGAACAGGCTGCAGCCATCGAGAAGCACCCCAGGCTCCCTGCCAAGTACCCCATTACTCCCAAGAAAACTCAACGTGACAAGTTTCAGATGTGCAGTCACACCTGTGAGGGAGTGACAGCCACGAAGAATAAGTTCTGTGGCCATGATGCAAGAGGAGCTGGGCACCAGGTGGGGACAGAGTCCAAACCTGGTTATGAATGCTCCACACATTCATCCGTGCACCCTAAAGAAAATAGCAATATAGCCAATAGTTTCCCATATACAAGTGAACTTGAGAAAAAAAAATACTTTGTGGCAAGTAGCATTTCAGATAACATTTTTAAAGAGGAAGCTATCTACAGCTTAAAAAACAGATACTTTGTAGCTCAAATACACCTTAGTGGTTTTCAGACTAACTCTAAAGGTAGAGTGTTATTACTAAACACAGACACTATCCACAAATAAAGACAGAAGAATCCTACCCGTTTTAAACAAGTATAAAGCAGAGAACTATTTGAAGGCCTAAATATTACTCATCTTTCCTCTGTTAACAAAGGCATGGGTTCAACTATTTTAGCTGTCCTTCCAATTATTCTGTAAAAAGCAGTCCACAATCTACATGACAGCTTGAGGCAGACCAGTTCACCCAAGCAGATCCTTTGGTATCATCCAATACTGCCACTATAGCTCAAACAGCAGTAAAATATTCAGGCTAGTTTAGCATCCTCCCTTCCAACAGACTGATGTATAGTTGGCAAGACAGATCATCCATCAAGCCAGACTCACAAGAGGTGAGGGGTGAGGTTCAGGAGCAGAGTTATTGCTGGCTACAGAAGGACAGACCATATTCCATTATCCTCCCCAGTAAAAAACTCTTGTACTGGAAGAGAGTTTGCTCTACAATATTTAAGTCTAGATGCCTGTCTGTCAGTGCATCTGCTCCATGTTTGAACTGCATACCTTGCTGTTCAACCACTTTTTAGGAGGATGGGCATAAAGAAGAGCAATAAGCTGTATTTTCTTGTAGTAGTGCACAAAGTATTTCCAAACTAAAGCCAGGAAGACACACAAGGTAACTCTGCTCTTCCTAACCACTAAGTGGGGTAAAGCCTGCCTCTAATACCGACACTACCCTCCAGCAGAGCATATGCCCCTCCACGGAAACAAACAGTGTTGTGCTGTTGAAAACCCAGCCAGATGCTCTTAAACACTGAACCCTGGCTCAAGACTACCGATGTCTTACCAGACCACCACCAGAATTAGAGATGCCTGCTCCTGCCAGTTCACAAGTGTCAGAGCAGCACCACCTGAGGATGCCAGCACAGGAACAAGGGAGCAGGGATGTCCTCTTTGATGGTGGCAACTTAAGGTAACAAGGAAACTAGCCGCAGAGGTCACCACGCACTTGAGAAGTGGAGGCAGAGAGCTGCACTGCGAGAATTCCTGCAAGCTGCACCACGATGCTGACATTTCCACTCTTTATAAGCCATCTTGTATGGGAACACTGGCTATGCTTCATGACTCACTGGTAAAGCTATTTTCCAAAATAAAAAGGAGAATAAACACTTAAAATTGTGATGTATCAGGCAGCAAGAAAGCTGACTGCATTAGCTGTTGAGTCATATCTTCCTTGTAAGCAGCTTGCACATCCATCTTTCCAGCATTGCCTTGCTGCGGCTCCTAGGACTGTGGCCAGCCCTCAGGACCCACGGTGCTGAAGACTAAGGCAGATGGCCACTGACGATTCTGGAGCCGGGCCACAGGTGGAGGATAAATACCAACCTCAATGTCATGCTGAGAAAAGTTGGACTTCCCCTTAACAACCCCAAAACAGTCAGGAGAGAAGCACAAGAATACAAAACACCAGTATACCAGGCAAGAGGACTACAGTGTCTGGCCAACGGGTGCCTGGTGACTGCTTCTTGCAAGCTAGTATTGTTGGCAAAGAGCAGAAGCAGCTAGCATGCGTGCTGAAAAGCATGGTGTTTTCTAGTCACGCTGCACTGGGTGACCCAACTTCTACAGAATAAAACCCAGTCTAAGAAAAAAAGCGTCTCCCACTGCGCTATGAGATCAGCTTCCCAGCACAAAAGCTGACCCAGAGGCCTGAGACATGTCTGTCTAGTCAGCAGAAAATGGAGATGACCCCTGGGACCTGGGCAGAGAGAACACAACTCTGCAAGAACCCGAGGCAACATTTGGGACGTAACCAGAAACATTTGGCCAGCCTGGTATCCAGGAAGCTACAAACCTTCATAGCCTGCTTTGAATCCTGAGACTCCCCCTGCATCTTTTGTCCAACACTTGAACTATTACCAAATACAGCCCTTTTTGGGCAGGCTGCCCTCACCAAGGCAAGCGTGGCTCTTCAGATTGAAGCCAGATAGAATATGATCCCTATGCATACATCAAAAGCGAAACAAGTTTTAGAGAAAGCTGCTGAAGGATGTCAGCTGAGGAACAGAATGCAACAGTGAAGTTGGTGGAGGAACTGCAATAAACGAGGCCAAGGAGAGGACAATAGCCACTAATAGGTGTGCTCCACCCCATGCCAAGAGCTGAACAAACGCAGACTTCTTTCACCAATACTTTTTCTGCCTCAACAACAGGGCACAAAAGCACCAACTACTGAAGCGTGCACAAGGAAAGAGCCCTGCCTACCTTAAGTTAGAACTTGATTGCGCTTACAGAAAGGACCACAGGGAAAAGAAAGTTAAGCTTGTAATATGAGTCCTTAGGCATACTCTGTGTTTCTGTATCCTAGACATCTGAAGGAAGACTGTGCCATACGTATATCTATTAATTACAAAGCTTCAGCACTTCTGCCAGTAGCCTGTGAGACCAAGAATTTTCTCCTCTTCTCTTCCTAAGAAAGAAGCGGAAGCCAAGCCTTTTCAGCTGTTTCTGAAAAAAAGAGAGGCTGAGCTATGCAGTTTTAACTACGGCTGGAACGCCTAAACCACTCCTTAAAACCAGTACCTAGATCTGGGGTTAAAGAAGGCTTTTTTCTTAGAGGCCAGGTTAGTAGGAATTGCAAAGGCCCTTTTCCTATAACCTACGCATAGAGCAGGGCATGCTTTCAAGGAGGGATGAGCAAGATTCCTTGCTAGGGATCTAGACCCAGGGCACACACAATATCTGTTTTCTCACACTGGCATGCTACAGTGGTAACTTCTCTCTTTTTCTTTTTTATTTTTTAATGCCAAGCCTTAGCACACAACAGTGCGTAGTGAATGTCTGTCACGTTTGGCAACATATGGAGCAGGTGCTCTGCAACACTTTGTGAACATCTGCCACGCAGCTGTCTGCAAGTGAGGGTAACCAAAGCTGGGGCTCAAATAGCCTCTTCCAGCTTGTATTCCTGTTCAGCCTGATGCTGGAAAAGCTGGCATTACTGCGATAACATCAGGCTGGGGAGCAGGAGACGAATGCACGTAATAGGGATGATGTCAGCTGATTTAATTCCCTCGCTACTCCTTCCTCCAGGCTTCCCCTTCCTCACTGGAGAAATGCAGCGCATTGGCAGGAGGGCACAGGCTGCCTGGGGACCTGCCAGTCCTTGTCACCGCTATCAGTGTCACTGCAAAGGGGAGGCTGGAGGAAGGGTCATCACCACTCTTTCCTCTCCAGTAGGCAGGGAGGATGAGCGAGAGGGAGCCAAGATGCTGAATCCTCCTGCACCTCACCACAAATATACCCTACCTCAGTGGGAAAGGGCACCTTCCTTCTTTGTTCAGAAGTGCTAGCTTCAGTCTTAGCCTGAGAGTTTCCATAGCAGCAAGACCTGATGGAATACGTATATTAACATTAACAAAAGGTTGCTTTATCAGTACTGGCCCAGACGATTTTCTTCCAAGCTCATCCCTAGGAGAGCAGGGTCATCCAATATCAGCTTTGCATTTTATAGGAGAGATGAGAATATGACACATGCTTTCTAGAGAAGGGCTTAGGGAAGATCAATGCTTATGAGGCCTCATTGCTCAGCTTTCTGTGAGCTAATTTCTGGCTTCTCTTCATCTCATTTACGAAGAGAAAAAAAGTCTCTGCTGGATACAGTTTATTTTTAAACTATTCCAATGCAAATGTTGCCATTCAGCACAGCTCTCAGATCCAACAGTCCAAGACAATTAGAAGGGAACTTACTTTCAACAGTCACAAACCATAAGGAACCAACCTAACCCACTACAAAAAGACATTTCCTGAATTCACACTAGTGACGGGGCTCATAGCGGAAAACTGTAGTCCTTGCATTCATAGGGCATGTGGGGGAAGAAAAAAATTCACATCAATCCCATTGAAGAGGTTTGGCTTAAAGACTATCTTGGAAAGAATTTGTAACTCAACTTCTAGACTGAATAAGCAGAAGGAACAGTTTGCCTCACAATCTTACATTTAAACTTTTCGTTAATGCTGGTAATAAAGCACACCTGCTCTTCAATCACAGACCTTGGCCTCCTCCCCAAGAGTGAGGCTTAAATAAGCCAGTCACATCCCTAAGAAAGTCCTGAAGGACTGCAGGATCATCCAGGGAACTCCACCCAAATGCCTCCCCAGTAGTACGGCGATGGAACAACTATGCCGAGTTCAGCATGAGGAGGAGTATGTTCAGAAACAATGCACTTTCATGTTAGCTGTGGGTACCAAATTCTGCAACCTCAACAGCACCAGCAGGCAGGACAGATGAGCAGGTAAATGCACCATGCTGATCTGCTGCCACTAACAGAATGAGTCAGAGCTGGTGACGCTTGTGCTGAACCAGAGGACAAACACACCGCATGGCAAGCCACTGCGGGCAGAGAAAAGGAAGGTGTGATTTTGTGGTTAACGTGCATAGAGCTTAGCCAGATGGATGGCACTGGGTAGGACTCCTCAGGAGTGGGGGGCAGCCGTACTTAACAGATGAGAACCCACTATTAACAGGTGAGTGGCAGTATCAGGCTTGGGCCACAAGAGGGGCAAAGAGAAAAACCGGCACCTCCTAAGTAAGTTCTTACCTCATCTCCTCCTGGTTAAAAATGCCCCAGCAGTCCTTGGAGGTGTCAAGGCCAGAGCCAAGGAAGTCAGTTTTGCCCAACCACCTAGAGAGTAACTGCTGGCTCCCAAGCTGGAAAGATGCTGTTGTCATACACTTGTGCAAGCACCTCTGGAGCTTGAGCTCACACCCCCACAACAGACTCAACAAGTAGGAATGGTGTCCCTCAGGCTCACAGCCAGTACAGATACCTGCAAGGCTGGTGGGACAACGGGATAAGATCTGCACAGTTTGCATAAGAACGATAGGAAACCTCCAGTGAAAGCACCAGAATCTCAGAATTGTGCAGCAATAAAATCAATTTTATTTTAAGAGGGACTGGTGGAGGACATTAAGGTTAGAGGCAGCCTTGGTTGTAGTGATCATGAGATCACTACACTGTCCTGCAAGACATCCTGGTCTCAAAATTGGAAAGGCATGGATTTGATGGATGGACCACTCGATGGATAAGGAACTGGCCAGATGGCCGCACTCAAAGGGTTGCAGTCAACAGCTCAATGTCCAAATGGAAACCAGTGACGAGTGGTGTTCCTCAGGGGTCAGTACTGGGACCGGTGCTGTTTAACATCTTTGTGGGCAACACGGACAGTGGGATTGAGTGCACCCTCAGCAAGTTTGTCGATGACACCAAGCTGTGTGGTGCGGTCGACACGCTGGAGGGAAGTGATGCCATCCAGAGGGACCTGGACAGGCTGGAGAGGTGGGTCCACATGAACCTCATGAAGTTCAACCAGGCCAAGTGCAAGGTCCTGCACCTGGGTCATGGCAATCCCAGTGTCCTGGTTTGAGGTAAAACAGAACCAACTTTCTGTTCAGTAATTCTATTTCTTAGCTAGGCCTCTTCTGACTCTCTGAAATTAACAGCATGTTGTGTCTAAGACAGCTCGTTCAGAGTGATAAGACAGTTTGTGCAAAAGAATGGTATGCAGAAAGGCTCCTGCTTATACTTATTGCTATAACAACCAAGGTCAGCTAATTTCGTTGTTTGCCCCATTGGAGGGTCGGAAGCGAAAAAGCATAGAGGGGTCCCACCTGCAGGGAGGAGCGGACAGGACAGGTGACCAAAAATTGACCAACAGGGGTATTCCATCCCATCTGCCCCATGCTCAGTATAAAAAGGGTCAAATCTCTTCCTTCAATGGCTGACATCTGAAGAGGATCCTGTCTGTTCATCTGCCTTTGATCCCCATGTTTGTGTTCCTGACTCCAACTCTGGAGCCCAGTTCCCACCTGTCACTGAGTCCAGTCTGGGACTTCCTCAGTGCCTGCTGGTGACATCATGTGGGGAGCTTAATATGGTTTTGTATATACTGTGTCTATTTCATTATTTTCCTTTTTATTTTATTATTAATATTTCATTAGTTTCTTCTAAACTTGTAAATCTCTTTATCTCTCCTCCTTCTCTCCGTGTACAAGAGGCTGGGGGGGAGCATCTGTCTACAGCCATTGGCCGATTTGGCCAAACCAACAACACCCAGGCACAAATACAGGTTGGGCAGAGAATGGCTTGAGAGCAGCCCTGAAGAGGACTTGGGGGTGCTGGTAGACGAGAAACTCAACATGAGCCGGCAATGCATGCTTGCAGCCCAGAAAGCCAACTGCATCCTGGGCTGCATCAAAAGAAGTATGGCCAGCAGGTGGAGGGAGGCGAGTCTACCCCTCTACTCCGCTCTGGTGAGATCCCACCTGGGACTCTTTATCAGGGAGTATAGCAATAGGATGAAGGGTAACAGTTTTAAACTGAAAGATGGTATATTTAGATTGGATATTAGGAAGAAATTCTTTACTGAGAGGGTAGTGAGGCAGTGGAACAGGTTGCCTAGAGAAGCTGTGGAAGCCCCCTCCCTCAAAGTGTTCAAGATCAGGCTGGATGGGGCTTTGAGGAGCCTGGCCTAGTGGGAGGTTTCCCTGCCCACGGCAGGCGGTTGGAAGTGGATAATCTTTAAGGTCCCTTCTAACCCAAACCATTCTATGATTTTAAGATAGAGTTCAGGATCATGGGTAGTATGCACAGAACAAGTAAGACTGCAGCCATGGACTTCAGGAGAGCTAACTTTGACCTCTTCAAGAAACTGCTTGGAGAGATCCCATGCGCTAGGGCTCTGGAAGGTAGGGAGCTCAAGAGAGATGGCTGATATTCAAATACCACTTTCTCCAAGCTCAGGATTGGTGCATCCCTAGGAGCAGGAAGTCAGGCAAGGGAAGCAGGAGACCTGCATGGTTGAGTAGAGAGCTTCTGAAAAAGCTCAAGTGGAAGAAGAAAGTTTACAGCACATGGAAGAAGGGACTGACCACTTGGGAAGATTTCAAGAATGCTGTCAGAGTATGCAGGGATAAAACGAGGAAAGCCAAGACCTCCTTGGAATTAAACCTGGCAAGGGATGTCAAGGTCAACAGGAAGGGTTTCTTCAAGTATATCGGAGGCAAAAGGAAAACTAGAGAAAATGTGGGCCCGCTGTTGAATGAGACAGGAGCCATGGTGACAGAGGATGCAGAGAAGGTGGAGTTACTGAATGCCGCCTTTGCTTCGGTTTTTACTGCTCAGGCCAGCCCTCATGAGTCCCAGACTTTGGAGGTAACAGGGAAAGTCTGGACGACAGATGACTTCCCCTTGGTTGAGGAGGATCAAGTTAGAGACCAATTAACTAAACTGGATATCCACAGTCCATGGGTCCTGAAAGGATGCACCCAAGAGTGCTGAGGGAGCTGGCAGAAGTCATTGCTGGGCCACTCTCCATCATCTTTGAAAGGTCCTGGAGAACAGGTGAGGTGCCTGAGGACTGGAGAAAAGCCAATGTCACTCCAGTCTTCAAAAAGGGCAAGAAGGAAGACCCAGGAAACCAAAGGCCGGTCAGCCTCACCTCCGTCCCTGGAAAGATGATGGAACAGCTTGTTCTGGGTGTCATCTCAAGGCACGTGGAGGAAAAGAAAGCTATCAGAAGTAGTCGGCACAGATTCACCAAGGGGAGATCATGTCTGCCTAATCTGACAGGCTTCTAAGATGGCAGGACTGGATGGATAGATGAGGGGAGGACAGCGTATGTTGTCTACCTTGACTTCAGCAAGGCTTTTGACATGGTCTCCTACAGCATCCTCATACAGAAGCTAAGGAACTGTGGGTTAGATGAATGGACATTAGGGTGGATTGAAAACTGGTTGAAAGACAGAGCTCAGAGCGTCTTGATTAGGGGCACAGAGTCTACTTGGAGGTCAGTGACAAGTGGTGTTCCCCAGGGGTCAGTACTGGGTCCAGTCCTCTTCAATATATTCATCCATGACCTGTATGAAGGGACAGAGTGTACCCTCAGCAAGTTTCTGATGATACAAAACTGGGAGGAGTGGCTGACACAGCAGAAGGCTGTGCTGCCATACAGCAAGACCTGGACAGGTTGTAGAGCTGAGTGGAGAGAAACCTTATGAAATTCAACCAGGGCAAGCGTAGGGGAGGAATAACCCCCTGCACTAGTACAGGTTAGGGGCTGACCTGCTGGAGAGCAGCTCTGTGGAAAGAGACCTGGGAGTCCTGGTGGACAAGAGCCCAAAAAGGCCAATGGCATCCTGGGGTGCATCAAGAAGAGTGTGGCAAGCAGATCAAGGAAGGTTATCCTCCCCCTCTACTATACCTCACTGAGGCCGTGTCTGGAGTACTGTGTCCAGTTCTCGTCTCCGTGGCTCAAGAAGGACAGGAAACTGCTGGAGAGGGGACAGCAAAGGGCTACAAAGATGGTTAGGGGATTGGAACATCTCTCTTATGAAGAAAGGCTGAGGCACTTGGGCCATTTCAGTCTGGAAAACAGACAGCTGAGGGGGGATCTAATCAAGGCTTATAAATACTTAGAGGATGGGTGTCAGGAGGATGGGGCCAGTCTTTTTTCAGTGGTGCCCAGAGACAGGACAAGAGGTAATGGGCACAAACTTGAGCATAGGAAGTTCCACCTAAACATGAGGAGGAACTTTTTTCCTTTGAGGGTGGCAGAGCACTGGCACAGGCTGCCCAGAGAGGTGGTGGAGTCTCCATCTCTGGAGACATTCCAAACCCACCTGGACGCCTTTCTGTGCGACCTGCTCTGGGTGACCCTGCTCTGGCAGGGGAGTTGGACTAGATGATCTCCAGAGGTCCCTTCCAACCTCTGTCATTCTGTGATTATGTTTTCAGTCTTGAGAGGCTGGCTGACAGGAACCGAAAGGAACAGTCGATGTGCTGCATCTTACAACTGCCACACACACAGAAAGCAAAGCACAGAGGCCAAAGTAAGGATTCTGCAACAGGAAGAACAGTCAACTCCCCTAACTCAAGAGAAAGGGCACGCATATCCTCCACTTTCAGGCCATACGTGGGCTGCCAAAGAAGAGAAAGAAGGGGTGTGTTCTGGCTCCTTGCCCTCTACCATCTCATAAGGAATCCTCAGAAGATAAGGGAAAAACAAAAGAGAAAAAACAAGACCTAACCAGAAAAACAAAATATAAATTTTATTTTAAATTAAAAGTCAGGCAAAAAAGTTTAATCTACCTGCACTTCATAATTTTTTACTGCTTTAAGAACGTGTAAAAACATTGAATTAAGGAAGAAAACCTAGGTGAACAGCTAGGCCTCCAGCTCTCTCACAGGGAAATGACAGTCAAAAAAACATACACCAAAGCCTGGTCAGCACAAGGAAAAAGTGCATGTTGATATTTTATTCATCCACCACATTCTCTCCAGTTTTGTAACGCAGGGCAGATTCCGGAGTGGAGACAGCTGCTTGTCTTGGTTGCTCCCTAAATCCTCCACAATGCAATCAACTCCATCCAAACGCCTGGCTTTAAAAAAAAAACCTACCCAATATTACGTTCAGATTTCTTTTGGCACCGACGGAGCCAAATCAGTTTCTAATTCCTCCTTCAGTTATTTCTTCAGACCACGGTTACGCAGGCAATCCTTTGACAGCTGCACTAGCATGAGCAGCACCCTCCCACTCAACTCTGCTCTGCTGGTACAACTGTTTGCAGCCTCACCATGAATCAAATCAGGGAACTGAAAGCAGTTAAAAATAAACCAGCACTTTGTTGTGTTTTTTTTAAGGATTACTTTTCAACCAGGTCAGATCCCCAATCCATTGTGCAGCTGTACAAACAGTTGTATCAGCACAAGGTGCCTGAATTGCTGATGGTTATCCTTGTGCCTAAAGCCACCTCTTATTTCATGGCTGCTGTAGAACAGGATTAGTTACTAAACTGAACATGTAGGGCATTTTATTGCCGGAGCTTGCAACCACATGGAGGGTCTCTTTAATGAGACAAAAAGAGGTCACACTGATGAGTACCCTACAAGTAAAGCATGGCTACTGAGCTCCCTTGAGCTGTTGCTTGTCCTAAATTATATGTCATTTTTGCAAGCTGCATGCTGAAATAAACATAAAAACATGACTAACAAAGTCACTGATGCGAATGAACAGCTTTGGGCCAAATTCTGAAACAAAACTCTCCTAGAAATTGCATAACCATTAAATAACTTGGTGATGTTCCATTCAAAAAACTCAAGCCTACGTGATGTGCAGATTCCCACTAATTTGAAGACCGTGACATCCAAGGAGCAGAGAGTCAATCTGCAGTTTTGGCAACTCATCAATTGCAGATGAATTTTAACATGGAAATACAAGAAGAAAGATGGAAAACTAAAATAAGCACTAAGCCATGATGAAATGCTAGCACGCTTTAGAAATGACCATGAGTGAAACAAGACTGAAGGTTCTTTTCCCAAATTACCAGCTCAAATACTGTTTGAAACAAAACCAACTAAAAATACTTCCTATTTGACAGCTGCTTGGCAGCATACTGGACAGGACTTGGTTCTCAGTTCTCCACTTTCAGCTGGTGACAGGTATCCACATCAGACATTATGTAAGGCCTTCTCATTGAAAACAAGGCACAAAAGACTGAATAACCATTAAGATTTGACTTCTGGAACAGGGCAGGAGACATGTTAATGAAACAGCTTCAGGAAACAGGATTTCTACAGTTTCTGTTGTGTCTGCTCTAGAAGGCAAGAATCACAGTCTCAAAATTGTTCAGCAGCCTTGTTTGTTGTCAACCTAATCGTTGAGGACACAGAAAACTAACAAAATCGGTATTTGGCAAATCTTACCCTTTGTTCCTTAACATGCATCTCAGGGTCTAGTTCCATGACAGCTTAAATAAATCTAAGTCAGCGCTGTAAAATAAATCTAAGTCAGCGCTCTTCAAACCCATCCTCTCTCCTGAGTCAGCACTGGCACTCACCTGATCCTGCTCAGAAACCAGCCTGACAAAAAAGTTAACTCAGAAAAAAAAGTTGTTTTTGCCAATGCGGCTTCCTGAACTGGTTTAGTGCCAGTGCCCAGCAAAAGTAAAAGGGGAGAATCATCCAGCAGGGCAAGGGCAGGCAGAAGAGTAGCAGTGCCAGTTTGATTCAGCTTCAACTGTCCTGCAACCATGCACTCAGAGAACAGTCTCACCCTGACTTTAGAGAGACATGAATTGCTGCTCCCAGCAGAAAGATCATTCAACTTTTTCACCTCTCTCCTGACATCTTAACACCAGCATCAGCACTCTTCCAGACAGTTAGATTAAGTACCTGATCTGGTAGGAAACTAAAACAGCAATATATATATATATATAAAACAAAACTTAAAGCCTTTAGTTCTACACTGGATCAGGTCCCTAACACATCTGACCACGTGGTTCAATAATTCCCCTAGCATCAAAAGAAGGGAGAAGGTGGGAACCTCTGACTAAAGGCAAGGAAAGGAAAAGCTAAAGTGACTGTGAAGCTGCATTCTTATTCAACATCAACAAAGTATTATAACAGGACTATGTAACATTTATACAAAAGCACTTTTGTGCAAAAGATTTAAGTTGTACATAAAAAAATCAGACCTAATTTTTCACATTTTCCACAACACACCATTAATACTTAATTCCCTATTTCCTCAAAAATAAATCTTTCATTTATTTGTTAGCAGCATTATTTTCAGAGCAAAAGAGCTACTAAAAATATATAGGAGAGAGTGAGAAACAGCCTGTTGTGATTAACTAGGGCATGACAAACAGCAGCAGCATGTGCAAGCAGTACTGGGGAGCAAAGCCAGGAGGAACAGTGACAACAACATTATACAAACAACACTGATTCATGAACAACAAAGAGTTCTTAGAAACTGCTGCCTGGGTTATGTCCAAGGCTCTCTTTACCTTGGTTAAGCTATAAGAAAGTCACTTCAGAAAGCTGACCACTCCTGCACAACCAAGCCTTTTTGGAAGCAAGAGCTGATCTATCTAAAGGGCTTTATGTAAGAAACCACTGCAACAGCTACTGTGAATTGATCCATAATCAAACTGGTTTCAGCAGTAATCCACACAACTTAAGTGCAGGTACTACCCAGAGCTGTCAATCCATACACCAGAGCTCCCTGTGTGCTGTCATACTCAGAAAGGGGAAAGCCTCACCAGATATGCTGCAGTGACATTAAAGGTTACATGAAGCTGGAATTTGTCCCCTGCCACATCACGGAGAGGCCTTGCGCATCACAGGTCTGAACTGGATGTATATACCCCTTGCCTGCTGGAGACCAAATGCTTCACCATTCGCTGTGCACTGCGACACCTTAATGCTAGTGACATAGGCTCTTCTCGGAAGAATTTCACTTGTTCATAAGGTACATTTCACAACTTTAGCCTGACACCCACTTCCACATGATCAACATCTGTTTTAGCTATCTCTTGTCACTGTTTGTAACACCTAACTCTGGACACAGCGCTGATCAAATGGTGGATTCCTGGAAGATCTACTTTAGCCTCAAAGAAGCAGCAAATTCAATTTCTGCTTGTTATCTTGCTGCCGCTTAGAGGACAGCACACTCAAAGAGCAGTCTGGGCTACTTCCATAGACTCCTCCAAAATCCAGAATTAAAGCTCTGGCTGCCTCTTGAATAAGCAGCAAGTTTCCAGCACTACTGTATTTGGAGAATCTTGCAAAAAAAGTAGGTCTTTCTACAGAAAACAGTATGTTCATGAGCAAATGCTACAACATCTCTGTTTCAACAAATCACTAGAATATCATAAATCAGAAGCAAGAAGTTTATCTTAATAAGCTCTTGATTGCTGACACTAACATGGCAAGTATTTCTCTTTAAATATCAAATACATACATTAAAGGATTTTAAAGCATTAAAAAATTCAGTAAAGCCATCATTTTGGACTGCATTTAGACACCTGAATTTCTCACAACTCTCCAACACAAGTAAAATACAGGTGTGACAAAAGAAGACAAAGGTAAAACTGTGGCGAAGCTGCAGAGTGCTAAGCAGAAGCACGTGGTCCCATTTAGATCAAAGAACACTTTAAGTGTCTCATGAGTAATAGACTAGTATCTGTACAGAGGAAGACTTCACAGCGCTGTCATGTAAGATTATCAACCCGTATACACACGGCTGTCTTCTGGCAGGTAGTGTCTGCTTGTGCAAATTTGAGGTAGCAGGAGTTTTACAGAAGTCAAGACACTTGCAGGATGCATCTAGATCTATTTTCTGCTGCTGTGAGATGAAATATGGAAAAGGGAGAGAAATTGATCACAAAGAGGTAGAGCTTTGCACAGGGATTGTTTCTCACCCCGCAAAAAGTGACCTCCCAAAGCCTCTTTGACTCTTCTCTCCTTTAAGAGGATTACAAACCCTACCCTTGGGAGACCTCTGCTCAGCTACTGGCCCACTGATATTACACATTAATACTATGTCTTGTCTCTTCATTCTTGTCAGCAGAGATATTAGAAGAATTTATAAGGTCACTGCTCAAAGATCAGGACTTTAAATGGAATCATGACTCTAATGCAAGCAGGGAAAACCACAGCCGGTGGCATTCGCTGGGGACTCTGCTTTGTGGCTGCCCCATGCCCAGCTGCAGGTCTGCTTAGTGCAGATCAATTCAGCTTATTTGCACATGCAGGCTACCAACTACCCCTGGAAGCAGACATCACATCAAGGAACAACTAAAAACTGGAGATTGTCATATACTAAAAAATTAGGGCAAGTCTAGTGAATGTGGTTCACAGCTCATGTGCAGACTATAGCAAACCAAAGAGAAAGTCTCAGTGAGCACTAAGCCCAGGTATATTTTTAAGAAGTGAGGAGCAGCAATGCATTGCAAAAGCACGCTGGCTGCTCAGACGGAAAGCCAAGGAGTAGACTGCAGCAAATTCAATTACATATATCTTTTTCACAGACACCAGGAATCAACAATTTGAGGACAATTTTTCACCCATTCTTTTGGGTTTTGCACCTTCCAACAAGACACCATTTGGGCAGTTCTGAATGGAGTCTGTAAAGCAAGTCCTGAATGATCGATCCCTAAACAGCAGCAATCAGGAATCATTTCACTTGTGACTTAATAGCACACAGATGTGAAGCAATCTATGCTGCCATGCAGGTGAACATGTGTTTTTTCCTTCATAAAGTAATTAAAGTTAAAATGCATTATGAATTCATAGTTACGAAAACTGAGAAGACTAGACCTCAAGAAAAACCTTAACAGGTAGGAACACATTGCCAGTAAGGTTGCAGAATCTCTATGAATGGAGACTTATGATGAGATTAAATACATATACAAGCTAATCCCAATGGATACAGTCAGTGCCAATTTCAGAAAAATGGTAAAATGTTCTCTGAAGGAAAAAAAGTATGTGGCTAACACAACAGATGATCTCAGATGCATCTGTAAGAACAATCCACGGTTTTGGCTGTCTCAGATTACGCAGTGCAACAGCTAAGTGAAGCCAAGAGTTAAGAGTTTCAATCAATAACTACACAGAGAAGCTACAGGGTTAACCACAGAAGCACAAAAGCCATGGAGCTAAACCCACGAAGAATTATTACAAAAGCTGCAAATGCAGAGGAGCTCAAATTACATTCCTTAAGTAGTTTTGATAAAATAAGAACGATCTACAGCTTTCCAAGAGACCACTAACCAAAAGACAAACATAAGCAGCTTGTGGTGAACTTGGACTTTTAGTATCTGTTCTTAACTTTTGAATTATGATGCTTTTAAAATGGAAAAAACAGCTTTGGTTAAAAGAAAAGTGTCAGTTGCTACAGATAATTGATTTCCACAGAAAAAAAAAAACAGAACTAGGACAAAACAGAACTTCTAATTGCTATTTTTAATTCTGCAGTGACAAAAAACCTCAAGACAAACGTTATGTAAGACCATTAACCTCTTTGCTCGCAACTGGCACCTTAATTTAGCATGTTACCACACTAGATAGCTTAAACTGAATTCTTAATGCCAAAGTGTACCACCAGCTGCAGCAACGCAGTGATAGCAATAATGGAAAGGAAAAAAATTCCAAAATAAGCATAATACACTGAATTTTGCAAGCACAGTTCCTTGGGCACAAACAGAGATACCTGAGCTTGCCCAGCTCTAAAGAAACAGTACTTTTTCCAGATTGATAATCCCAACGAGATTATCAATTGCTCTCTAGTATTTCAGGAACACTGAAGAGAAATCAAAGTACACAGGACCTCCAGCTCACCTTTTGTACTAGAAAGCGGGTCAAACCCAAAGAGGAGGTAACCTGCTGAGAAGGAAGTTTTGAGCAACTGTTTTTCTTCTTTACAAACCAACCTCAGCATTCCACACATAACCTCCACGGCAGTTTAAGTCAGGTATGACTAAAATCTCCAGAACTGACACATATTGTACTTAACTGTAGTTCAGTGGCTATCATATATACACATATGACTGAGTGAAAAACAAAACAAGGTAATCTTGAAGAACATTCATGTCACCCCCTGCAAGAAAAGGCCGATTAATCTTCTACACTGATAATAAGACCGATGCATTTCAACCAGACAGCTTCTTAAATACTGTCTTCCATCCATTCTTATCACATTGTGGCAAAGAATGATGTTCAGGAGGAAAACAAAGACTGATTAAGAGCCTACTTTCAGGAGTTACCGTCCTGCTGCGCGGAAACAGCTCTATGAATCACCAGTTCATCCACCTCTGACTCCAATTATTTTTCAGAATTCCCTGATGTGCTTTAATTCATACTCCACCCATCCATACCGTAATGTCCTGACTTGCATAAAGGAATACTGTGGGAGACAGCATCAAAACACTCAGTAAACTTAAGCTAAATGGCCTCCAGTGCTCTTACTCATCCACAAATCCGATTAACTTATCACAGAAGACTATGAGGTGGGTCAGACACAACTTACCTTTCGTAAATCCACACTGACTGTTCCCATTCTCATTCCTTCACATGCCCAGAAAGGAGTACCAAAAGGACCTGACCCATGACTGTCCCCAGGACTGAAGCAAGGCTGAGCACCCTGTAAATCCCTGGATTACCCTTTGGGCCTATTTTGAAGACAAGTGAAACCTTTGCCTTTGTCAAGCGATCAGAGACCTCCCAGCACCTCAATGACTTTTTGAAGATGACCAAGACTGGCATCACTATGGCACAGCCAGCTCAGCACCTTTGGGTGCAGTCCATCAGGTCCCATGGACTCACATGGCTCAAATTCTCTCAAGTAACCCCTCACTATGCATGTCTTCATTTGCTTCTGATTGCTTTTTCCTCTTCGAGCCCTGCCTCTAAACACAGAGGCCCGGGAGACCTTACCACTGAAAACTTAAGACATAAAAAGCACTGAATACTACAAGCAAGTCTGTGCCAACCAACTCGTTCAGCAGAGTCTTTGTTTAGCCCTTTACTGCTGATGTAGAGGTAGAAGCCACCTCATAATTATCAGAGATGTTGTAATAAGCACTGTCCTGAGAAAAAGTAGCTGTTTCCACAATTCAAAGACAGAAACGCAGACTAACATAGCTGAGTTTGTTCTGTCTGTATTCCAGGTTGTCAAAGAAACCACAGGTCTCTGCAGGATGTAAAAGCAACTTGCTGGAGAGTTGCGTGACCCCATTTCTAAAACATTTGGCAAAAAAGCCTCCCTCTCGCTGTCGGCCAGGCTGAGTGAATTTAGCAAAGGGAAGTCAGCCCTGTAGGGAGCAAACCTTGGCTCTCCTGAAAATCCCTAAGAAAGTTTCAGGGAGAAGCTTCTTTTCAGCTTCAATCAAGAAGAAAAACCTAGATGATGGAATAAGGAAATAAGATTTTTATCCAGTTAGATTCCAACTAGCCAGACTGCTCTAGGTACAGGAAAGGAGATGCTTTATGATGACTCCATATTCTCATGGGTTTTACATGCTTAATATCTCAGTGCATCTGATGAGGGGGAACAGCAGTAGAAAACCTGAAGTCAGTCTAATGCTCCCCAAGAGAAAGCAGAACCAAAGGGCACAAACCACTTGCAGCCTCGGTCATTGCTGCAGGCTGCTGGCATCGAGCAGGCGTCTTGTTGTGCCATGCTCACACTGCCAAAGCGACGACAGTGCCTGCTGAGCCTGAGAGCTCGCACGGAAGTGTAACGCAAACAAACAAAAATACGTTTTATCAGACTCTAGAACTCATAAGTCTCCCCTGCCCCCTTCTGGGAATGAGGTGGATTTGAAAACTTCAATATCTATTTCCAATGATAAAATTGTTTACTTGGGCAAACAACCAAAAGAAAACCAGAAAAAACTTTTGCCTCAAGCAGGAGTGCCTTCAGCAAAGTAGTGAATATTACTAAGTACATCTCCTTCAGCAGCAGAGACAGACTCAAACCGGATTTTCTCTACCCGTACACTGACGCCACTGACAGAAACTCATGCCTGACAGAAAATGGCCTGACAATTCACTACAGCTCAACTGTTATGACTAAGACGATCCATTTCTTAGGTCACTATGCAGATGTGCCATGCAGACTCCCTGTCCTTTACCCCAATATCTCCACTACTTACTTCCCCAAAATAATAATAAAAATTTAAAAAATTTAAAAAGGAAAATATAGCAACTACAGCAAAACTTGCATAATATGCATTAACTGCTCATAAACCTTCTCTGTAAGTTATGGAAACCACATTCTATTAAGCTGCTGACTGAGACCTGACTTAAGCAAAAATCCCTTTGCAGTGACTTGCCACCCCACGTATTTATCTGGAGATCTTACACGCAAAAGATAAACAGACCTCATTAGGGCCAGAGGAGAAAAATTCTCCCACTGCTAACAAGGAAAACATTGTGTTACTCTTTGCCTGTGCATTTTTGCATTTCACAGCATTAAAAAAAAAAAAAAAGAAAAAAGTTGGCAGTTTCCTCTTCACCTCCAGAGTGCAGTCCTGCAATACTCTGGTACTCGGAAAACTTAGTAGATATTCAAACACTTTTCCTTTGTCTCTGCTTTTCCTGTGGGCTACTGAGGAGGAAAGCTAAGCGAAGACGCCACATACCACTCCCCACATACTCCACTGTGACAAGGGAAGTGAATTTCCAAAGGAACAGAGCACAGCTACTGTTAAGCACCCACTTAGGAGCTGTGAAGGGAAGCGTTTCTCATTTTGAAGAGATTGACCCTGCAGTAGAGATTCAGGAACTCTATCCAAAGAGCACATTGTGAGCAGCAACATATTCCATGCTCTCCCCTCCCTTTGCAAAGTCAGCTGGTAAGGAGCAGAAGCTGGCTCCAGTACTCAGGAAGCAGTACAAATGTTTTGTTTCCTAGGAATTAGGACAACATCTAGATTTAAACCTATGAAATCTGAGAGTTATGCATTAAAGTCAAACACAAACTTGTCACAAAGAACCATCACAAGCAAGCTAATCTCACCCTTAAGACCTTTCAAAACCAGCATTTAATTTGGTTCTCTTCAAGCTCACTGTAAAACAACTTTACAATTACTATGATACGCTGTGGGCTAGACACCACTCTGATCCATCTCATCCTCAGATCTATACATTGCCCTTTTTCTGAGCTGTCTGAGAATTAATTACATGGAAATGAACAGTATTACATGAAGGGATTCCAAGCAATTGGCTCTCTTAAAGGAACTGAGGACTACAGGATCTCTGCCTTCAAGAAATCTGTAGGAATGCCCATTCAGTACAACTTGTGCTATTCGAAAGAGAAAGACCTTAAGATCCAAACAAGCAAACATCAGTACTACACCCATCTTCTCACTTGTGGCCAGAAACAAATATATGCTTAGCCATGGCGTGGGTCCTACCTCTGCCTCTTGTCATCACTAGACCACATCAGAGTCGCATCCTGACCTGAGGAAGTTCTGGCAAAACTGCAGGTGCTACACGAAAAGCAGCTTTGAACAAAAAGATTAATACTGTGACTTTAATACATTGTCTGCATAAGCCCCACCTAGCCCTCCATGTAAAGCAAGGCAGTTCCAGTAAGCTTCACAGCCTCATGAGATCTGGAATTTCACTACCCAAGAGGACTTTAATCTCACATATGCAGGCAGATATATCAGTGCATTTTGGCAGTCAGAACCGAGTTTGAGAGTGAATGGAGGGGCGCATGCATTAGAATTTTCTCTGTCTTACTGCGAAGATAAAGATGAACAAACATTCTGCTTCAGTTACACTTGTCTTTTTCTACGTAGGGAAGCTGACAACACTTAGATTTGGCAGGCAGTTTTACCGGACAGCCCAGCTTTTGTCTGAACACTGTAAAAACATGGAAAGCCAGGAGAAATACAATAATTCTTACATCTCTCTGCTGAAGTTTAACAGGTCAGCAAAGTGCTCCGTTGATTTTGTTAAGAGATTCTTTAGGTAATTATAAGGTATCCGAGGCCATCCAAATGGAAAGGAAAGAACTAGGAATAGGCTACTGGTTTTGGTGCTTCCACTGAATGTTTCAATGATCTTGGTCAAACCATTCAGCCCTGGTGTACTTCAGCCATCTGCAAAACAGCATTTCAGAAAGGAACAGCAGGATAGCCAAGTAAACTGTCTGTATACCGTTTTGAAAAGGCTGCAGTCTGGTGAACATTGTATTTTCCACGATCCCCCTGCAATCCATTTTAATTTAGTCTTACCTGATAATTAAATTACCATGTTTTTAAGAATTTGTGTCCTAGTCCATTAACAATTGAACTGAGTTTGTTAATACAGACTTAAATTAGGGCACCTCTTTCAAGTGAATGTGGTGCTGTGTTTGGCTGAAAAACCAACCCCTTTAGCAGCTTTTCTGCTCAAATGGCAGAAACGTAAAAGGACAATCTAGGAGCACAGCAGTTCCACAGAAAGACTTAAGAGCATAAAAGCAAGATTATCCAAATAAATTCACTTCACCCTGGTAAACAAATTCTCATGCCAAAAGCACAAGGAGCAGCTGCTATCTAGTGGCTTCTTCTGCTAGCATAGTTCTGAGACATTGATATTAAACAAAATTTGGGGCTTTCTTAAGCATCTGAAAAAGGTCAGAGAGGCAGAGAAATCCAAGGCAGCCGAAGGCACAGTACTCCAGATTACATCAATGCTCAAGACATAGCTTAATTTATTATATGAAAAGAGGGAATTGCAGGTTGCCCTGCAATGCTGAGTGGACACACATTCTGGAACAAATATAGTAAGGTTTGTAGGGATAGGTAAAATCTTTTACTAGACCAACCGATAGAGGATGCCCTCCACTCCTGCTGCAACCGCTTCTGTGTTTACCCTGCTGATGAAAAAAATTAATTCAGCTGGAAAAGACATATTTCTGGGGCCTTACTTTTCAATCTAATCCTTCTTTCCTTGGAAAAAGCGCTGATAGCTCACATGCTAGTCACAATGACAGAAAAAGCACTCACATCACTGTCTACCTTCTCAATACCCACAGCAAAACAAGATTTATTTTAAAATTGCAGTTTTACCAACATAACTGTATCTACATTAAGGGATTCCACTGGCAGAGCTGCACTAGGCAAAGATGAACATGCTGATTAATGCAGCTGTCCCAAGCATTTGTAGCAGAAATGACCTTATAAGCACAGCCACAAGGAGTTAAAGCCACTTAATCACGTTGCAAATCCATGCTCCCTACTTGATATCAGTTTAATTTTCCTAAGCAGGTGACCCTTAAGGGTCACAGGCAAGAAAACATGAGCTATAACTTCCCAACTTGACACTTCATTGTGAGTTTTTCCATGAGAAAGTACCAAACGAAGGAACATCCTCATATACAATACATTCTCTTGTATGGGCAACCACTAAAAAAGGAAACAAAGGAAAAAAAAACAGAGAGGGGAGAAGGAAAGAGAAAAATCTGAGCTCCACATTAGGAAAAAAACCAAAACAACTCAAAGCAGGTGCTGGAAGAAAGTGAACAATGCCATGGAAATACAGGGATAGAGTGCAACATTTTGGGTTTGAGATTTTTAATAGGAAATAACAAAGTTTCTGTCATAACCTATTTTAGACAAAGACAGTGCACTAAAGCTATTACGTAATTGAAGTAAAATATATGATATAGTACCTGATGGCCCTTAAAGCTAAGGTAGCAGATTACATTTGAAACTAGCAACATCTCTACAGAGAATTTCATACAAGGATACTCTTACATCCCTTGTGACATTAAAAAAATCCATTATGGCACAACTCAGTGTCATGTAAGGGATTTTGATCTGGGCCTTTTCTTATCCTGTTACTCTTCTGGGGATCTGCAAGACTCTCAATTGCTCATACTGAAAATCTTAGAGCTGTTAGAACACCTCAGGTGTTGTTTTGTGGCTTGCAGTATGCCCTGGAAGGTAAAGGGCAAAGAATTAACAGATGCCCCCAGCAACCTGAGTGAAAATGAAAGGCAACGTGAACCTGAGGCTATCTTCTCAGAAGATACATGAAATGGACGGCTAGTCACAGCTTCAAGCTTGGCAAGATGCTACACGTTTTGAAGGGCAAAACCAAAACTTGGCATTTAAAAATGTCGGCAAGATCGTTTTACCAGACCAGGAGCCAGCACTGCCATCCTTTGGTGCCACCGTCTAGCAGACCCCACACTTCCAAAGTAACTTTGGCTTTGCAAAAAAGAAATATCCAACAATAAGAGAGCTCCTAGATGCCAATGCGGCAGTCCCTGAACACAATTCACCCTACTGTGTTTCTTAAGCTCCTTCCAAAGAAAAGGAACCTCTAATACTCCAAATCTTCATTATTACTCTCCACTGACACTGGGGCAGCAGGCCTCTAGGAATACTCTACTACACCAGCCAGTTCTGTTCTGAAGGTCTGAAATGAGAAACTTCTTTTCAAATGAAGTGAGGAATCAGACAAATGAAGCCTATATTTGACTTCCTATTCACTGCAGCGGTTGCAAACAAGTTCTTGTAAACACTCTACAGGTCACAAATTTCCAATATCTTATCTAAATGCTAAGCTACTGAAGTAGAGCTCAAAGCTCTTTCCAACAGGCTCTCAGAGTGCCACTTACAACAACTGAGGCCGCTGGCTAAGTAACAGAGCTGTAAAGCCAAAGCAGAAATAAAATAGTTTGTTAAACCTGACCTATAATAATTAGATGCAAGCCAATTTGACAAAAGTGCAACACCAACACTTGTATATATATATAAAAATAACTAACTTTTGCCCCATATGCTAAAAAAGCACAGCACACATTCATTTGAAAGACACAGACTGTGGCAATTTACTTTTAATAGCAGATCTATCTCAAGCATATAAAAGGTATCTTGATTTTTCACACATTAAATTCCCCTAAAGATACTGAAAGACCGTGTTGCAGCTTCTACAATACATCAGTCTGCTCAATCGGATTCTCACAGCCAACTGAGTTACAATACATCATGGGTCACACATAGCTAGGGAAAGCAAATTTACTCTTTTTCTTCTCCAGTTCAATACAGTGCGATAACAAGTGCCAGAAGTGTACCCTCTCAGACTGAAAGACACAAGCTAACAAGCACTATGGGTAGAAAATATCAGGTAGTTTTCGTCTTTGAAGATCGTAAGAAAACTGGAAAGGACAGCAAACCTGAAACAATAGAAACTGCTTTGCTCTCACAGAACACTCAACCTGCCAAGCTCACTACCACAAGGAACTGACTTTATCATAATTTTTAAAGGGTTTTGAGTTTTCTTCTGGTTGTCATGTCACAATAGAATTAAGTACAAAAACCACGAAGTCTGGAAACACTTCACAATCTAACCTGTAACCTTTAATGGCCAGGTTTTAGGAAGATATTTTAACTGCAGTGAATAGAGAGCTTGGTTTACTTTTGTCTGGTGGATGATATATTACCCTTAACTATTTTAACTAAGGATATTTGAGTCGAGCTGCATTTACAAATCAGAATTAATTTTTAAGACAACTGGTTTTTGTTATTAGGTGAACCAAGTTGTCCATAGGTCCAGTATATTCTCAACTGCTGAAAATCATAGGAAAGTGTCAGTCCTAAGGATGCTACATGACTAATGAACAGATCACAGGAATAGTAACATCTTACTTAACTAAAGCCAAGAATAATTAAGGGGGAAAACAGAAACCCTGAGTACTGCTATTACAGGTAAAAAATAGCAACATGCATAGCACCTGAAGAAGAGTGAAAACTTTAGACTCCCCATGGTGTAAAACAGTAGTACTTACTCAGTTCTGACTAATGGAGCTAGAGGTTTTCCCTCAGTTCTGTAAAAATAAAAGATGCATAAAGCATGCCTGATAATGCTTACTGGTTCAGATTTAGCTTACCTTCAAATTTTAATAAGTGTATTCTGGTCAACACTTGTGGCAAGAACTGTGAAAAATTAAGACCTCAATTACATAAGGAAAATTTGTACCCAACCAAAGAAGATGCTGTCTGCACAGCATAAGAAGACACCCTTGCCATACTTGGTCAAAACGGGAAGCAAAGCAAATCATTCTAATATTTGCAAAATTAAGTACTATTAATCATTTTGTATATGGTTACATTTAATCTAAACAAAATCTGCAAATTCAAAATTAACCTCATGGGGGTTTTTATCATGGGAGGTGTGGGAGTGTTTAAGAAACTATCTAAAAAACCCTGCATATGTATCGTTTCAACACAAACTGACCTTCAGACTGCTTTAACAATCTTTTGGGGACAGACTTAAAAGACTGAAGCTACAAAGTCTTCTTCTGCCCCTCCCCCCCCCCCCCCCCCCCCCCCAATTTGTGGGACAACAGCATCAACCCCAATGAATCTGACAGCTATACCTTCCTCAGATCTGCCTCATAGCTTTACATGCACACCACAGTTCAAAAAAGTGAAATACACCTTCCACTATGCAGCAAGTGTTGTGAGGGCCTTCCAAAGCTCCAGACTACCAGTTTTACTTACAATCCTCAACAGGACTCAAACTGACACAAGAGCGTGATTATACCTCATCTTGTACAATAGCTCCAACATTTTCATTGAAGTTATTCTTTGGTTTGATTCAGCCACTGACTAAGACACAGGACTATGCAGCCCCCTAGGCTTCTCTCCCAAATCCTTCCTGCTTTAAATAACTCACTGACATCTGCATTCACTGTGCACTGATTTTGGTGCTCGAAGCTGCTTATCGCCTATAGTTAGCTGTAATGAGATCACGACTGCCTCCCCACACATGCTTAAGCTGCTTAGACAGCACTGTCAAAGGACACAGAACAAACAGACAGCCCTATCTTCTTGTCTCTTTCTAAGATCATAAACTCACTTTTTGAAACGCTTGACAGCACTTTGATATCAACAGTGGACGATGCTAACCCAAATTAAAGATTATGTATTTTCCATAAATCCACTCTGGCAGTTTAAAAAATGGGAAAATGCAGCTCAGCTTAGAAATACTATGGGGGGGAAGAGAAATATCACAGCAGACTTTATGAGCTATACAATAGTTCATTTTCAGATCACCACTTAGGTCAAAGACACAGAAGCATCCCCTGCAGAGAAGGCACCACATCTCTCCTCTCCCTACCCCAGGAAGGCAGTTCTGGAGCTCAGCATCTTTGGTCATTACCTGCTGCACTTCAAACTAGCAAAGACCATTAGTGACACAGGTCAGGGACCTCTCCACCAGAAAAGTGAAGTGTGACACAGACGCTATTTAAACACGCGGTCTCTCAAGAAAACGAGGTCATTCAAGTCTGCTAGCAAACAAATGCTTACACCACAGGTACTACTAATGAGTCATATCTTTGTTGATAAAGAACTGGGGGAAAACAGGTATGCTAGACTTTCTTCCAAGTTTAGAATGGCACAAACTAACCCCTTTCAGTCTCCGGAAGACTATCAAGCCAGCCTAACATCTTTCAGCAAACTTACCTCAGAATAGAAAGGAAAAAATAAAAACTAGACAACGACAGAGTTCTGAAATCATCGTAAGATAATTCAGCTGCAATTCAGTCACTTAAATGGCCGGAAGTGCTAGAGTATAAGAGTTAGCTTTCTAATCTTGGACATTTAGTTCTTATTACAAAGAATTGACACTGATTTTGATTAAAAGTTAACAAATATAAAACAGGACTAAGTTTTTCGCCTGTTCTAGTGCACTTACCTGGGCGTTCCTGTGGTATCCTCCAAAGATGAGAGCATACCTCACACAAACAATATCTACATATACTTACTTGAAGGGTAAAATTACAAAGCGAGAAGCAAAAAGCAAGCACCTTACTTCTTTTTGCGTGATATTTAAGGTGGCTGCATGTGTATTCTGGGTAAAACAGAAAAAAGTTACCTTAGAGATGTCACCCAAGCTCTCTCTGTTGAGCAGTCACTGGAATATGGAGCCAATCTCTCACAATCAAGAGGGAGCAGGATGCCAGAAGCAAGTCAGCCTGCAAGATATTGTATGGAAACAAGTTAGCAAGCGCTAAACTAGCTTTTATTTAGATCTTTACTTGCTCATCAATTCAGAACTTTTGAGAGCACGCTTTCCCTCAAGTCCAACCAGAATTCACAGTGAGCCTCTTTCAGGATGCAAAAGCTCTCACATATTCCTCTGGGCTCTGACAGATGCTCTTTACTAAACGTCCCACTGGGGCTGAGGGGCCCACTGCTCCCCACTGCCTCCTCCATCCCTCAGCTAAAGATTACCAACCAGCGGATGGAGCAAAACAGGATGCACGCCTGTTCTTCATCTGGCCTGGTTCACAAGACACTGATGGGTATTAACGAAGAAAGGTTGAAGCTTAGCATATTAAACTGTGGCAGCTGAACAGGCACTGCTGTAAGACCTAATATAAGGGAGGTAGCATTTGGCAAAGAAGGACAACTGGTGGAGGAGATAACCTTTCTAACTACAAAAGCTAAATCAGACACAGCTTATCTATCGGAGCTCTCAACCACACGTAGTAACATCCTACCAGGATAGGCATATTACACCTCATAACCTTTTTTACTGCTTTTATCAGATTTGGTTGACCCAGATTTTCTACTAATACAATTATGGCAGCTACGCCCATGATATTTTTGAATAGAAACAACTGCACCAATGTTAACTACGGTGGATACCATTATAGATATAGAGGGACCCTATAGCAGCAAAGCTTATTTCTTTACTCCCAGAAAAGGGGATAATAAAATAATTTGCTGTGAATGAGACTGACCACATACTGACAGGGGTTACGCAAGATAAAAGAAAGCTTAAAGCAGCTTATCTTTTATATGCAGTTAACACCACTCAAAATGCATACAGGTGAGCCTACCAAAACAAATGAAGGCAAATGGCTTGCACCGTAGTACTATACACAGAGTAGTTCGCACGGATGGGGCTATATAGGAAGCATAGGCAGCCCAACACACCAATTAAGAGACCTGCATCTATTAGAAAGTACATCTACCCGAACAGCACGCTGGGAAAGCCAAAAATAACAGCTGCTGCCACATCAGAACAGCACAAGCACTGCATACAGGCAATGCCTGCAGAACAGAAACTAAGCAGTCATGCACAAACGCTTCCTCTTCCTCCCCCACCACCCCTAGCACGACAGCAACAAACCTGAGATTAAACACTCGCCAGCATCCTGCTCTGCATTCCTCTCACATCAGGAATACAAGAGAGGGAGACTGCTAGCTGCTTCTCCATACATCTGAACAGTTCCTTCAGTTTAGAGCAAGTAATACAAATACTTTACATGTTTCTTGCAAAGGTTTCTGTCACATTTTCTTCTTTTCTTTCACTCCTTTTCTCTAAGCTCACCCATTTCAGAGCTCACTAGGGACCCCTTGTATTTACTAGGCTTGTTTCTGATACCCTCCTCCTCATAGACTGAGAAGTCATAAAAGCAGTTGTTCCTAGGCAAGTCACATTATATAAACAAGCAACCGCAGAGCCATGGCTCTGCTGAGCTGCCACACACAAACTCTGCAAGTCAAGTTCAAATCTAAACCCTGCCCAGCACCAAGACTGACGGTGTGAGACTGTCAAACGCAAGAGTAAACAAATCAAGCTGCAGTTTTCTGTCAATACTAAATTCTGAGACTATAATATCTCAGCAGCAACACTCAACTGTGATGCATGTCTCAAACACGTTACAAGCTAATTCCCGATAGGCAGACTGAGGAAATCCAATGGCAGCAAGTGAAATGTCTGGGTTACAGTGCAATGCCCAAGTAGTGACCCAAACAAGGCCTCTGTCAGATTTTTCTATGGCTTCAGTCCCTGCGTTTGAACTACAGATGGAAGAAACATACCTCCTCCAGAACACAGGCTGCAGATACTCAAACTTACCACCTAACATTTCTTATTCCAAGGGAAATGGCACAACAGTGCCATCCCATACCCCAGTGTGCCAGTCAGAACTCACCAAATCCACAACAACCTTTAGACAGAGAAATCAACTAAAAACTGAAATCTAAAAAGACAAGCAATTAAACCTTTTTACAAACATTTGGTGGTCATTGAACCAAAGAGCCTGTGTCCTGTAAGCAGATGGTCAACAAACAGCTCCAAGCTTGTACAGTGTTCGTCACCTCACCCTAGTCAACCTCAACAAGGTCACATTTTCAGAGTTTGATAATTTTACCTGAAATGAATAAGCACCATATATGGGGGAGGGAAGGAGAGAAGAAACAAACTAGGCAGCTCAGATGGGATGAGAATAGCATGTAACTGCATGATTAAGAAGAAGTCATAATGCTCGTTCAGAAGGCTAATTAGCTAATTAAGTGTGCAGGTGCTACTTCAGCCCGGGCACTTTTTGACCTCGGAGTGCTTGCTATTCTAACCTTGCCTTCTCACTATGTGCAATGCAATACAGAATAACTTGCAAGTCAGTTGACTTACACAATCTGCCATGAGAGGGGACACCAAAGTACACCTAATTTTACGTTCTAGAGTATTTTAATAAGAGGGACATGCCCAGTGTTGTCATCCTGATGATGAAGCACACAATGATACTATTCACAAAAGTAGGAAGAAAAAAGCATGAACTCTACTGTTCCATTTAATTTTCAAATATATGCAAATATGTATTTAAAAAATATATTTTTATATAACTAAATATATAAAAACACATTGTTGCACTGTTTCACCGTCACAGTGTGTGACTGAACTCCATTCCAGCATCAGCCCCATGTTCCCACCATTGCTCTCACAACACCACCATCATTTAAGCACCCACAAAGCTGAGAAAAAGAAAAAAAAAGTCAGTTTGTCTTCAGTTTGATCAGTTCATAAACCAGGGAACTATGATTCCCACCTGCACAAACACCCCAGCTGGCACCAGTGATGTGTCAAGAACCTCCCATTGGTTGCAGTCTATACTTACAGTGACTGTGAAGCTACACATGGAAGGTTTAACAACCAAAACTCCTGCCAACTGAGAGATGATCCTAGAAACCATCCCCTTTCTTATCTCAACAGTGAATAATGCCCACTTACTCTTTTTCTATGTAAGAAACACACAAACCTGCCACAAGGTGCCTACTGGATAACGAGAGCAGAAACTAACCTAGGAAAGACACACGCACTGTTCAGAAGAGGGCCCTACCCGCGTATCCTACCCTTTCCACCTCTGGCCATCAGAGATTCCTATGGTAATGACCTCATATACACCAGCTTACCCCGCTCTCCCAAAAGTCCTTATTAGACAGGAAACAAAGGCAATGCCATGAAAAGGACACTTCATATCCACCTGACAGGCTCTAACTGGGATGGCATAGGCTGTTCCATGCACCTGGAAATGGTTGTGCTGAAAAAGCTGTGGAGGGTATGAAACATTCTCTAATGATATCAGAAAAAAAAATTAGCATTAGGACGATTCAAAACATCAACAAAACAAGAGTTTTACAGAGTTGAAACAGCAACCCTATGTTATCTTGCTATATACAGAGTTCATACTTCATCTTTTCACAACATACCACTTTCCTTCCAGCTCCAAAACAAAGCACTTACTGTAGGTCAGTGCTAAACTAACTTGGCCACTGAAAAACATTTGTCCATCTCAATAACAAGGAACTGTTACACAGGATTAGGATGTTCTTAACAGACCTAGTTAGGGTTATAGTGACAACATCTACTAACTGATATATCTAATTTGAAAACACTTCCAAGCTCCTGGCAGAATTTCTGTGAACAGGAAATCAAAATCTTAGTTCAGTGATGTGCAACAAGAATGCAGTATTTTTCTCCATTGAAAATCTGACCATACACACATATGTCAGTATATCAGCTGCAGGTGACAGTTCAGTACAGAGACTTGCACAAGACATTACAGTATACTATTTTGTGAGACAAACTACCAACTAATTTTACACAAATAGGCCCACCAACTTTAGAATTATTGCATTAAGAATAAACAGAGATCCATGCCCACACCGTTCTGGCACCATTCAGCACTTCATTAGCAAAGGCCAGTCTTGGAATTCAGCTTTGGAACCTCTGAATACCAAGTTAAGCCAGATGAACTTGAAGGGAGGAAAAGCACATGGAGCAGAAACACAGCAAAACAGGCTGAAATGGGAAAGATAGCACATACTATAAAGATGGAAATAAAAATGGGGGCCTTGCTGATTCAGAGCTTTAAGATGGAGGGACACGGGGCCTGGCACCAGTTTAAATTCAGAGTAGCTGAAAACTGGAGTTGGTATCATCTCTCCTAATCCAAGGAGAAGGCTGCTGGTTACGGTCCAGGTCTGCAGACCTGTGATCACATCCGCCTCCAGGGACTACCAGGCATCTTCCAGCAACCACCGGGGCAGGCAGCATTACCAGAACCTGCCCATGCCACCTCCTCTGCAGGGGTGCCAGTACCAGGGGATGCAGGAAGGGCCCCCAACCCCACCAGCTTTCTCACCATGTTGATTTCATGGTAACACCGCGGTTTGCCAGCTTCCTTCCTGTGAGCTGCTCCTCCTGTAGAAGGGCACAAAGAAGGGGGGGACACATGCTAGATCCACTGGCCGGGACGGGCCCCCAGTGGGGACAGCAGGGCCCTGCCCAGGCACCGTGCTGCCCTTGCCGAGCCCAGCTCCCAGAGCTCTCGCCACGCCGGGGGACGCCCTCCCGCCCTAGACGAGCCTCGCACGGGGCAGCACTTGGCTCTCACCCCCTCACACCCCACGAAGACGAGGACGCGCCGGGCTCCCCCATTGTCCCCCTCACGGGACCGCCGCAGATCCGTCCCTGCCTCCCCCCGCCCCCCGTACGGCGCTCTGTCCCCCGCCTCTGCCCACTCCCCCTCCTCAATCCCACCGCTCTGGGCTCCCCCCTCTCCCATCCCCCCCTTCACGGGGCCGCGCCCCGTTCTCCCCTCAAGGCAGCGCACCCGGCCCTCTCTCCCTCCCCTCACGGCAGCACACCCAGCTCAACCCTCCCGCCACCTCAGCCTGCCCCCGGGAGGCTCACCGGGGCCGGTCCTGCCTGCCCGGCCGGGGGCTGACGACACCGAGCCACCGGCACCGCCTCTCCGCTCCCCGCCACCCGCTCCCCGCCGTTCGAATCAACAACAAGATGGCGGCGCCCGAGGGGGCGGGGCCCCGATGCTGGCCGTCATAGCAACCGCGCCGTCCAAATCCCGCCCCGCCGCCGCCCGCCGCAATCCAGAGCTCAGCCCCGCCCAGCCGGGGCGCCTTGGAAATGCTGATTGGTTCAAACTGTCGTCACTCAAGCGCAGAGACGCCCCGCCCCCTTTTCCGTGCGCCGACTGCCTCCGGATTGCCGCGCACGTTAGGCACACGTGACGCCCCCAAGTGCCCCGCCTCTCCGCCGGCCTTGCGCCGCCTCATTGGCTACCCGCGGGGGGCCGCTGGGCCAATGGGCAGGGGCGGCGGGAGCGCGTGGGCGGGGTGAGGCGCGGGCTGCCGCCATGGTCCCGCTCTCCGTCCCCCGTCCCCCGCAGTTGGTAGGCGGGGTTCGGACACCGGCCGTCAGTCGCCGCCCGGCCCTACCCGCCTTCCCCCGGGGCCTTGGGCGAGCGCGGCAGAGCCCGGCGGGACGCCCCAGCCCTCTGGGCCGCGGGAGTTAGGGTAGCTAAACACGGCTTCCCCCGCCGCGGCCTGGCCCCGGGCGGCTCCTCAGGCTGGGCTGGCCCCCTCGGGCGGCGGGTGGAACGTGTTCACCCACCGGTCCCGTGCGATAAAAGGTCGTATACAGCTGTGACAACGGCCACAGTTCTGTGGGCTCAGGGCAAGGGCACCCACTCCCAGGCACAGCCACAAGGGTGAACCCACTTCGCCCTGAGATTCCACGGCAGGCTCCTGCCCTCCCCTTCCTTCCCTTTAGCCACCCACTCCCTAAATTAGTCTCTTTCCTCTTATCCTGCGTCATTATCCCGTGGCGTGATCCTTTGAAATTCAAATAACCGGTTTCCCACCTTCCCGCGCTCGCTGACTCCTTCAAAGCGCTCCCACCCTTCGCCGGGCCTTGCTAACTCTCCCACAGCATGTCACGTCTACCTGCACACACGCTAATTCACTCTTCCTCCCAATTAAGAAACCCGGCCCCTCTGCTGCCCAGCTGCTTGTCCCGCCCGCTTGTGCCTGTGAGTGCTTGAGTGCAAGAGAGCTTGAGGGGGACATGGGGTGTGGGGCAAAAGTTCCTTAAAATCAACCGTGATGGAATTTTCTTGCCCCAGCTCACATCTCTGCAGAGGACTGCCCCAGCTGGGCCACATCCAGAGGCTATGGAGATGCTGCCGTGACCAAGGCAAACCCTGACAAAGCCCTCGGTGTGTTTTTCACAGTGACAACCCCAGCCTGGGACCGGTGCTGCTGTAACTGCCATTCTGGTCCTGGCTTGTGCCACCAGCATCCCTGACTGGAGATGGTGCTAATCACCACCACAACAGGACAGCCACCAGCAGGACTGCTCAGCCACATCACTCCCTACGGCAATCACGGCAGCGGGTGCAATCGCTGCCACCATTTATTGGGACAGTGCTGGCTGCACCTGGTGGGCAGCAAGTTTGGCCGTGGAGGAGGGATCCCCTCCTCCTCCTGGGACCGAGGGCCGTGCTGACTCTCTGCTGGTGCCCGGCGCTCTGCCTAACACAGCCCATGGGGAGTCCCTCGCTGGGTCAAGCTGCTCAGATCCAGCGCCGCGCCCCAGTCACGCTGTTGAAGAGATAGTCCCTGCCGGTGCCTGAGATGGGAGGCAGCACTCAGTCATTGCCCCACAGGTGCTGCCCAGGCATTGCTGCCCAGCGCCTGTGTCTCCTGTCCCCCTCTGCCCTGAGGGAGGCAGCCCAAGGCTGCTGGGGCCGTGGGACAGGGCACTCACATGGGTCCTGGGCACGGCCATCAAACTGCCCCTGTACAGACAGGAGAGGGTGCTGAGGCCCTTAGGGTGCTTGCCTGTGCCCACAGAGGGGCACCCCATCTCACTGCCATGGCACACACTTACTGGGCTGCCAGTGTGGGGGCGGCCCCGCTCCTCTTCGCTACTCCTCTGCTCCACCACATCCCAGGAGCTGCAGAGGGAAGAGGGGGCAAGGGGAGGGCATGTCATCGGTAATGGGCCCCTGGCCTCGATGCTGCCAGGAGCAGGTTGCCAGCCAGGCTTTGCATTGCCAGCTGTGCCCTGTCAAGCCTCTCATCCACCTACCTGATTATCCCCTTACCCAGCCTGTGTGTCCCCCAGCTACTGAAGGGAAGTGCGGCAGCGGCCGTCCTTCCCCAAGCACCACCGCCTTTCAGCGATGCCTGAAAGTGGCAAGCCGGTCGGTCTGATACTGCATCCACTTGTTTCCCCGCGTGCTGGTGCTCAGATGATGCTGCGCTGGGGGAGCTGCAGCCCCAGAGCCCCTCTGCTGCCAGCACTGCCCAAAGGGGCTGAGCCTGAGTCTTCCCCCTTTCATGGTTGCTACAGCCCCGGTGTCACGAAGCACTGTCCCCAGCCTCACCAACGAACGTGGATCCAGCCATGTGTCACCCCGGAGTGGTTACGCTGCTGGAGGCGGCTGTTATCCTGCCCGCAGGCTTGCACACCTCCTCCTCACCATGCAGACGCCCAGCGCAGGCTGGGCCAGCTCCATTGCCTCCTCGGGCTCTCCTCTCCGCCGCCTCTCACCCCTGCTTCATCCTTCCAGGGGATGTGCAGCCTCCTCACATCCTCCCAGGGCGCCTTCCCCGGCAAATCAGGGTTCCAGCCGCGGCACCAGGACCCAGCCCTTGTGGTGGGCATTGGCGCCGGTGCTATGCCATCCCATCCTGCCCACCGTGGAGTTTCTGCCCCAGTTTGGCCACCAACGTGGCTGTTCACCCGGCCAAATCGCCATCTCTGCACCCATGGCTGCACCCAGCAGAAACGGCTCCCTGGCACAGTGACCCACAGACCACAGCCAAACGCGGGGTACATTAAACACCCTCCATGTGCTGCATCTCCCTGCCTTCCTGTGAAGACACTATGGGAACCTGTGCCAACACATGTGGCTGCCCCTCGCTGCTGATATGACTCCTCCAGCCATGCAGCACCCACCTCTTGTCCAGGAGCAGCTTGCCAGGGGCTTTGTTGCTGTGGGAGGAGCAGAAGGCAGCCATGAGCACTGCTTGCTGCGCCGTGCCGTGCCACGCTGTGCAGTGCCATGGGGCTGGGGCTCACCTGCACAGCAGACTCCGGGCCACGCAGCCCAGGGTGGCCAGCAGCAGGGCACTGGAGACAGTCAGCACAGTCACAAACCAGGCTGGTGGAAGCCATGCTGCCTCCGTCCGTGTGATGACCAGCAGCTCTTTCTGCAGCGTCTGCAGAGGTGGTGGGGTGAGGCGACATGTGAAGACCAGTGCGTCTGACTGACCTGCGACCACCACCCAGCCAGCTGGCTCTGCTCACCGTGTGCCGGGTGGTGGTGCTGGCTGGCACCGGGGTGGTCTGGGGGGTGACATGCACCACCAGTGCCACCACGGTGCTGCGGCGGGGGGCACCGGGGCTGCCCCACACCTCCACCAGCAGCACGAAGGTACGGGGCTTGGCTAGGTCATTGAGAAGGTAGAAGAGGGTGTTCCCCTCCAGCCAAAAGCGCCCATCCTCGTTGCCTGGACAAGAGGGTCTGCTCAGTGCCACACCACGGTGAGGGACTGGGTTGTGCTGTGGCTTAGCTGCTCCTCACCTCCGGCAATGGCATACATCAGCGCAGCACTGTCGGGGCTGCCCTGGCATGCCAGGCGGGTGACGGGTTGGCGGCTGCCCAATCTGGCCGTGATCCACAGCTCCTGCACCTCGGGGGTGCACACTGGCGCCTGATTCGGCACGGCCTGCCAGGAGCAGGGGGTGGACATGGCATGGCACCCATGGGACTTGTACTCACTGTGGTGAACCCACCAGGCTTGCACCCGCACCTGCAGGCGCACAACCACATCACACAGGCGGCTCCACCGCTTTGCTGGGTCCAGGTCATTGTGGGTGTCCGTCAGCCGCACCGTCAGCCTGTAGCGCTTGTACCGCTGGGAGTCGAGGGGTCCCACCACGCGGATGTCGCCTGCAGGGCAGCGCAAGCTGCTGGGGACCCATGGGTGCCGGGGCGTGCGGCAGGGGCTGGGGAAGGGGCCAGGTGCTCACCGGTGCGTGTGTCAATGGAGAAGGGCTGCGTGGGGCCAGTGCCCCCCTCCAGGCTGTACTCGAGGCTGTCTGGTGGGTAGTCACGGTCGCTGCCGGCCACACGCCCCACGGTGCTGCCAAAAGCCGCCGTCTCCAGCACGGTGAAGTCAGCACCGTTGGGGCATGCTGGTGTGAATTCGTTGACAGGTGTTACCGTCACGAGCACAGGGACGCGGGCTGTGTGGCAGACGGATGCTCAGCCACGCTGGCACCACCCAGTAGCCCACACTGGGCTGGGCATGATGCCCCCAGAGAGGCTGGGGGACACAGGGATGGTGGCACCACCCCTGGGGTGGCCCTCTCTGGGTTAGCAGAGGAGGAACATTTCCTCTGTGATCTGCTAGTTTTGGGGTCGGGAAGAGCCTTTTTCCATCCCCTGGAGATCCCTTTGGGGACACGGGCACTCACTACTCCGTGGGGACTGCCCTCCTGCCGTCACCATGATGGTGGCTGTGAACTGGAAGCCCACAGTGGCCACGGCTTCCGAGTCATAGTCCAGGGTGGTGTTGACCTGCCGAGCCAGGACAGGGAGGTCAGGCAGAGCCAGGGAGCCCTGCAAAGCTGTGATGCCAGGGAAGCCGGAGAGAGCGAGGTGGGGAACAGGCACGCCTTGGAGGGGCAGAGGGCCCCGGGAACCCCAGCCCAGGACCTGGTGTGACAGCACACGTCAGAGGGTCCCCACTGTCCTGCTGGTCTCCCCCAGATCCTGGGCACTGCCACTGGCCCTGCTCACCTGCAGCTGTGGCCCCTCCATGCGGAAGCGGGAGATGGAAGCAGGGGGCCCCTCAAGGCCATAGTGCAGGAAGTCCTTGGCACCAGTGGGGTCAGTGCACCTCAGTGTCACCAGGGTGGTGCCGGGGGACACCGTCTCAGGCACCTGGGACCTGCGGTGGGGTGGCTGATGGCTCAGCTCCCATCCCCTATGTCACGGGGACGGAGGAGCTTTTCCCGCAACCCCCCCTTCACCCAGAACCATACACAGAGATGGCTGGGACACAGCTTGGCGCCCGTCGGTCCATCCCCTGCACAGTGATGTTGATCATGGCGGTGGCATGGTCAGCAGGGTGCAGGGTGTTGTAAGCCCGGACGAGGAGGCGTGCGTGGGTCACTTCCAGCTGGCGGGTGCTGCGGATCTCACCCGTCACTGTGGGAGAAGGCACTGCCTCGCGCTGGGCAGAGGAACAGGGTGGCCCTGAGGACCCCTGGCACCCTGCTCACCCTCATCAATGGTGAAGAGCATGGGCACCGTAGGCGCGAGGATGGCATAGCGGACATTGTCACCACTGGCATGGACCTGTGTGACCACCTCCAAGGGGCTGGTGTCCTCCGGCACTGTCACAGCCCACTGTGGCTCACTACAGGCAAGGTGGGCAGTGTGGCATGGCCTGGTGCCACCAGCATCCCCCGCCCAGCCCAGCCCCACTCACCGGAAGGTGACACTGGGACGTTGCGATGGCAGCACCTCCACTGTCACAGCCCCACTGCAGTTGTGCCTGTGGCGGTCCATCACCTCAATCTCCAGCCTGAACGTCTGTGAGGCAGCACCAGGGCAGATGTAGGACAGCCCCGAGTGGCACCAGGGACAGTGATGGGGACGAAGACAGGAATAAGGACAAGGACAGTAACAGGGACAGGAATTGGGATGGGATGGGGACAGGAACAGGGTCGGAGATACGAAAGAGAAGTGGAACAGGGGCGAGAGTGGGGCTTGGAGCAGGAACGTGGGTGGGAATAGGGGTGGAGATGGAGATGAGGACAAGCTGGAAACCAGAATGGGGATGGGAATGGGGACAGGGATGAGAACTGGGACAGGACTCAAGATGCAGAAGGGGCTGGGGACAGGGTTGCGGACAGGGCTGTAGCACTCCTAGGGCCGGGGGGAGATGGGAGCCCAGTGGGAGGAGCAGGACAGGCAGAGCTGTGGGCAGTGCCAGTGAGGGGCTAAGCCCAGGCAGGCTGAGAGGCGGCTGTGACAGCCTGGGGACACTGCTGCCCACCTGAGTGTCCTTGCTGGGGTTGAAGCCACTGGCAGGTGCCAGCACCAGACCCCAGTGGGTGAGCATGAGTGGCGTGTCCTGGTTTCGGAGCCTGAACTGCAGAGAGACAGGCAGCAGAAGGAGGGTGGCAACCTCTGTCCCCTCCTCCATACCCAGGGTCCCACCATCCTCAAGGCTGTGGGGGCAGCGGGACCTCAGGGCACCCACCACTCACCGTCAGCCCACCGAGTGGCTGTGGGAGCACCACATACAGGGGTGTCCGGGGCGCCACGTCTGCCGACACCCTCACCACGTCTCCTCCTGCAGCACAGCACAGCCATGGGACCCCAGTGCCGGCTGGCACCCGTGGCCCCCGCCACCCTGCACCCCCTACTCCCTATCTCCTACCCGTGCTGGTGAAGGGGGCATCACAGCGCAGCACATGCCCCGCTGTCACCTGGACAAAGAGCCGCTCTTCCACCTCCTCCTCGCCGGGACAGGCAGCCCGCAGGGTAAGGGTGTACTGGTTCACTCGGTGGGCATCAAGCTCTGCACCAGCACGCAGTGTCACCTGCCGCAGGGACACAGTGCTCAGCAGGGTGCCCGTGGGCTCCTGCCCCACTCCCTGTCCCCCAGCCGCACCTCTGCCCGAAACGTGGTGGTGACCATGGGGTTGGTGTTGATGGTGATGGGGTTGAAGGGGTGGCCGGGCTCGATGCCGTGTAGGGTGATGTTGGGGCTGCCACTCACATTGCTGCAGGACACGGTCACCTCGGCCACACAAGTGCCTGGCACTGCGTCCTCGCTCAGGGCCACCACGAGCGGCAGGTCATGCAGGGCTGGCAGGAGACCCCGGGGACTGGCCTCGCACCCGGCCAGCGCCACCAATGGCTTGTCCAGCTGTGCTTAGGGAGCCCTGCTCCTGCACCTGGGCAACCACATGGCCACAGATCTCCCTGCCAGGCGCAGCAGAGCCCAGGGCACCGCTCTTACCTGTTGCTCTGACGAAGGTCCCTGCAAAGAGGAGAGTGTCACCCTAGCCTACCAGATGTGCCCCAGCAATGCCCTGGGGAGGCCCCAGAGATGCCCCAGTGGTGCTCGGACATGCTGCAGCGATGCCCCCAAGGTGGCTCAGTAATGTCCTGGTGATGTCCCAAGGATGTCCCAGTAATGACCTGAGGACACCCTGGCAATGACCTGGCCATACCCCAGTGATGTCCCCTCCCTGACTGAACCCAGCCAGGCAACCGCCGGCCCCTCTGCCCATCCAACCAGGGGGAGACTATCCCCTGTCCCCCTCCCCTTAGTCCCCCACCCAGGGTCTGCAAAGGGTGCCCCCAACCCTCAAGTCCCTACCTGGGGCACAGAGGCTGAGGAGGAGGAGGAAGGTGAGGCGTCTGTGCATGTCCATGGCTCGCTGCCTGTTTGCGACAAGCTGGAGCCCGTTGCCAGGAGTGCTGGGCACCACCCCAGCCCAGCATCATGCCGGCCATCCGTGGCTGCCAGCCCGGCCCTAGGGCAGGGACAGGGCATGGCCCTGGTGCCCCCAGCTCCCGCATGCCTCTACTCCCAGCCTCTTGCCATCCCTCGGGTGCCAGCCCCGGCTGGCATGGGGCAGGCAGGCAGCGATGCTCCGTGGGGTTTCACCGCCGCACAGTGCTGCCTTGCCACGCAGCATGCTCAGGGAAAACCGGGAAAATTAGCTAGGAGCTAATTTTTGGCCATATTCTCCTTCATTTGCAAACCAGAGCCGCCTCTCCTGGAATTCGTATTAAGCGCTATTAGCTCCCAATTAATAGGTGCTGGCAGAGCATGGCCCTTGTGGCTGGGGTCACCTGTCCCTCCTCCAAGTCTCAAACCCATCTTGGCAGCCCGGTGGTCGCCAGTATCCCGTAACGGGGCTGCCTTCCTTCCTACCGAGGCTTCCCATCCCCGAGACTCCTGGTGCCAGCGGGGCGGGGGGGGCTACCGAGCGGGTCCTGCCGCTCGCCCACGGCGGTGCCCGGACGCGGGGCCCCGGGGCGGCGGGGCGGGGCGGGGCGGGCGGGGCGGGGCCCCGGGGCGGCGGTGCCGGTGCCGGTGCGGGGCCGGGCTCACGTTACGGCGGCTCCATTGGCTGCGGCGGGGCGGGGCGGTGCCGCCCAGGCAGCGCCGGGAGGCGGCGGCGGGCACGGCCGGGCGATCCGCCGCTGCTGCTCCGACACCGACACCGGCACCGGCGGGACCGGGAGCAGGGGCCGGGCCGGGCATGGACAGCGGCCGCCCGGACCAGCTCGGCGCCGACCGGGTGAGTGTTGCCGCGGGCACTGGGAGGGGACGGGGGACCCTGCCCCGCGCCCCGCCTGGGCATCGCCGTGATGTCAGGGCGCTGCCAGTGACATCAGCGCTGTGACATCATGCTGAAGGCCAAGGCGGCGTGGGGGGACGTGGGTGTCCAGCGGGATGCAGGCGACTGGTGGGACATGGGTGGCTATGGGATGTGGGTGGCCAAGGGCCACGGTGTCCAGCCTTCAGGGTGCCAGCGGTACCGCCGCCCTGGAGCTGCCACCCTGCCGCCCTCCTGGGCTGCCCTGAGGGGACCGGCAGTGACAGGGTGGCCCAGCCGGCTCCCCTGGGCCTGCCACACGCCTATCCAGCTCCCCGTGGCCGGGTGTGCCGGCGTCCTCGGCCAGGGCCAGGATGGGGCAGCTCGGAGTGGTGGCACGTTGCCAACAGGGCTGGCTGAGAGGGTCCCAGCTGGCGGGGACTGGGACTGGGACGGAACAGGGACAGGGACAGCCTGGCCAGCAGCTCTGTCGGGGCCGGCCGGAGGGGCTTTGGGTTTACGCGGTAAACCCCTGGATTTACTGGGGCCTGGTTTACCAGGATGGGGGAGCGATCCCTCCGGCTTACTTGGCTTCCCACAGCTCTAGCGCAGAAAGGAAAGCGGACGTAACACCCTGCTTTTGGGTTCAGACAATAGGAATTCAAGAGTGAGGAGCGGCCCAGCTGCAGGAGCTAGCCTCCCCTTCCAGCGCCTGCCCGGCCACACTCCATTCAGTCCCGGCCCCCCCTGCGCTCCCCAGCGCTTTGGCGGGCCCCCGGCCCTGGGCACAGGCCTGGCTGCACCCTGACGTCAGCTGGGGTGTCCCCGGCTGGAGGGCACAGGGTGGGTGGGGTGGCCCTGCCAACGCGTGGGGGGAGCGCCCCACCCCAGCACCCGTGGGTGCTCTGGGGCTGCTGCCAGCCCCACGCCATGGAGCGGGGTTCTGCCAGCAGGGTGTCCTGGCTGCCATCCCACCAGGGCTGAGGGGAACTGGGGGGCCAGCTGGGGGGCCAGTGGGGCGCCTGGCTCCTACGTGCCGCAGACCTGTGTCACTTCCTGCAGGCACGGCCGGGGCTGGGTGCCTGCTTGCTCACCCAACATGCTGCTGCACGCCGGCCGGCTCCGCGCAGGAGCCGCAGGAAAGCGGGGCCCGGGGCTGCGGGCAAGCCAGGACCTGCGCCCTGCTCCCCACTGCACACCCGTCTTGGCGAGCAAAGCCCCCCCGAGCTGGGGCTGGAGGGTGCGGGGTGCCAGGGGGGTGGGATGAGGGCTACGGTACTGGCTGGATGGAATAGGGACAAGGGTGCTGACCTGCCCTTTCTCCCCAGCGGTGCCGGTGGGAGGCGGGGGTGGCACTGCGGGCGCACATGCACGGCACGCGGCAGGTGCCACACCACCCTGGAGGGACACCGGCCCCCCGGCCGCTGCGCCCCGGCTCGGCAGCGGACTCGTCCTGCAGCCTGGAGCCAGGGGGTGAGGAGGAGGAAGGGGGGGGCCCGGCTGCCCGCTCCCCCCCGGCCAGCGAACGCAGCCTGGAATTCGACTCGGGGTATTCAGAGGCATCGGGTGGCACGTGGCGGGAGGAGGAGGCGCCCGTGCGACGCCGGCACCCGCCACCCTGCCAGCGGGCGCACCGGCTCTCTGCCGGCCCCGCTGCCCCGCCGCCAGCCCCCACCCGCCGTGCCCGCCCCAAATCCACCTCGGATGCCTGCCTAGAGCAGTGGCGGGTGCTGGAGCCGGCTGACACACAGGACTGGACCGTGGCGCTGCTGTCACAGAGCCGGAACCGGCAGCCCCTGGTGCTGGGCGACAACTGCTTCGCTGACCTGGTGGAGAACTGGATGGACCTGCCCGAGGTGGGCACTGAACCCCGGCGCCGAACCCCCGCCGAGCCCTCCCGCCGTCTGGCCAAGCCCCCCGCCTTCCTGCTCAGCCTCTCAGGCAATGTACGCCGTAAACTGGCCAACATGGCCCGACCCCGGGGAGCTGAGGGTGCCCGGCTGGCGGGCCGTGAAGCCACCAAGCGTTTCTCCTGCCCGCTGGGGCTGGGGGGACAACCCAAGGGTGCCTGCTTCCACCAGTCCCACAGCAACATCGCCCAGTTGGCCACGGACTTCCACCGCTTCACCGCCCTCATGAACAGCCGCAGCCGCCAGCCCATCATCTGCAACGATGTTATTGGCTACATTTAGCCCTGCCCGCACGCTCCTCCACTGTAAATAAACCCCAATTTTGTATGGTACAGGCACAGGAATGTTTATCGGGGTGGGGGGGGCTGCCTGCACCCTGACTCCGGGCAGGGGTGAGAAGGTTGGTTTTTTTTTTGCAACGAGGGCCAACGCACTAGAGCTCAGCTGTTTTTATTGCATGGGGGGGGGGGTGTCACTCAGGGGAGGGAGCAGAGGAGAGGGGGTCGGGCATCTTCAGCCTCAGCATCTTCTCCCTCGCACACATAGGTCAGCTGCAGCTCCCGCCGCCTTGGCTCCCCAGCATCCTCCAGGTTCGCTGATAACCTGTACCAGGGAAAGGGGTTTTTGGGGACACTGGCTTGTCCCCCCAGCTTGTCGAAGCACTCTGGGGGGGCCCTAGGCCCCCCTGGGGCACCCGGCCAGGCTGGGGGGATGCAGGGGCCAGCAGCGAGGGGCCGGGCAGGGGTCCTGCCACGGGAAATGCTGCTGGCAGGATGTTTATCCAGCAGCCGGCTGGGAGCTGCGCTGCAGCTGGAGTGGCTCAGGATGGAGGGAGAGGGGTCTGGCAGCCCCCCCCCACGCCTCCCCAGGGAAGGATTGTGCCCCAAAGCTGGAGATCTACCTCTGTGCCAGCTGCCGGATCCGTGTCTCCTCATCCCTCCCCCTGTCGTAGAGCACGGTGTAGCCATGCAGAAGCATGGTCACGGTCCAGCCGTGTGTCCTCTGCAAGAGGTGGGGGTCAGGATCTGGCCCTGTACCGCCCCAGGGTGACCCAGTTGGGTGTTGCCTGCCCCAGGCTCACCTGCATCCAGTCCAGCACCTCCTGCACCGTCATCTCCTGCCCGTCTGCACTGACCGCCTGCATCTCCAGACGATCCCAGCAGCTCCACTCCTGCCTACCGTACTGCAAGGGGGGAGCATGGGGTAGCAGCCGGCACCGCCACCCCCCATCCTGCCTGCCCAGCCCCATGGGGCAGGGACTGGTGGGGCAGGAGGGCTGAGGTACAGCAGGGCAGGCAAAGGGACCAGTCTGGGAGCAGGGGACAGGGGTACTGTGGTGGGTTAGGGGCAATGTGGGGCACTACCATCCCCCCAGCACTGCTGGGATCTACAGGCAATGGAGGGCACAGACATCCTCCCATCACTGCTGTGGACCAGGGGCAATGGGGGGCACTGCCATCCCCCCATCACTGCTTGGGTCCAGGGACAGTGGGGGGCACCACCGACCCCCCCAGCACAGCAGGGGGGACCAGGGTTGGTGTGGGTCCGGCGCAGCTCCCAGCCGCAGGCCAGGAAGGGCGCACAAAGAGCCATTGAAGCACTCCCCAGCCCCACACAATCGCCTCTTCTCGTGCCTGCGGCCCCCTGACCCTGGCTCTGGCGCGAGGGGGCCAGCGAGGCACCGAACTCGGGGCCGAGCACAGGATGCGGGCCCCGCGCCGTCTGGCATGGCTGCCCTGCCATCTGCCCTCGCCGCAGGCAGCACCAGCCCCTGCCCGGCCCCGCTCAGAAGGGGTGTTCACACCTGGCCACTCATCCCCTCCTGCCTTCTGCTGCCTTCTCACCTCCTGCCTTCTGCTGTCTGCACTTATCCCACCGGAGTGGAAAGGGCTTAACCCCATCCTCACCGGGGCGGTACAGACCCAGGCCATTGCCCAAGCGCAGAGGGAATTGCGCTGCCTGTCCCAGCGCCCCAGAAAGCCTGTCCCCCGGCAGCTGCTGCCCCTCAAGGTGGGCTTCCTGGGACCACAAGTGATGCCAAGTGGGTTTGTGGGACATGTGCTCCCACCATGGCTGGCTAAGCAACTGAGCACGTCCTTGCCATGGGACATGGGGTGCCAGGCGCTGCCGCAGGGACGAGAGGGCACAGCCAGCCCCAACAGCATCCCCTACCCAGGGATGGTGCCAACCTGGGGGCACTGCAGCCGGGCAGCCCTGTGTGGGGTGCGAGGGGGCCGTGGGGCAGCCGGACAGCCCGAAGTGATGCCAGAGTCAGTGTGAGGCGATGGAGACACCTCCCTCCCCCTCTTCCTGCCCCCGGCCCTGGGCCCCCCGGGCCAATCTGGTTCCAATCGGCGCTTCCTGCCGTGCCGGAAGGGCTGCCTCGCACGCCATAAACCCCCAGACAAAGGGGCCTCTATCGCCCAGACGGTCCCAATCTGGGCAGGCCCCCGCCCCCGCGCTCCCTCCCCAGCAGAGCGGCTGCAGGCCGGCCCCCCGCCGCCAGGACCCCCGGCCCCGCTCCTCCTGGGCAGCCCTTCCCGGCCCGGTGCCAGCTGCTCTCCGGCTGCTGCAGCTGGTTTCCATAAGCCAGATGTGCGCGGCTGCCGCCGCCCCCCACCCTCTGGCCATGGGGCTGGCTGTGAGGCCCACTGTGGGGCGGCGGGGCTGTCTCAGCCCCACAGAGCATCATCCTGGTTGGGCCCAAAGTTGGGGTGAGTGGAATGGCGGTGGTGGCTGGGTGCCGGGGGGGGCAGCCACAGGAAGGAGCCGGTTCCTCGCTGCCTGGCGGTGTTCCTGGCCCACCGTGGCACCGGGATCCATTTCTGGAGACTCGGGGCCAGGGCTGCCCCTCCTGCACTGCCACCTCCTTGCTCCTTGGGTGCCTCTGGCATCACAGCACCTGCCACCAAGGCACCCGAGACCCCTGGGCGTCCCCCACCTGCCCTGCCCAGGGGAGAGGGTCCTACCTGGTAGGTGGGGGGCGGCAGGGGCTGCGTGCGGAGCAGCCGGCAGTCAGACAGCCAGAGGTTGCTGTTGCGGTAGCAGCTGAGGTCCCGGCACCCCCACACCAGCTTGTAGATCTCCAGGCACGCCAGCCCGGCCACGGCTGCTGTGGTGGTGATGATGGCAGGCATGATGCGCCCGGCGATCCGCTTGCTCTGAGGACAGGAGTGGCATCACCAGCTGCCCTGCGCGGGATGGGGACCCCCAGTCCTGTGGGCTGCCCCTCTCACCGTTAGCCAGTCAGTGGGGGGGATGCCATAGTTCTCGGCGCGCAGGTTGGATGCTGCTGTGATAAAGTCCATGTGGATGTTGTCGTCCTGCAGGGAAGAGTGCAGAGAGAGACATCAGCGTCTCATGGGGATATTGGTGTCCCACAGGGATGAGCAGCCACCAACCACCCCGGGCTGAGTGGGGCTGCCTGCCCAGCCCCAGGTACCTTCTCGAAGTGGATGGGCTCCATCAGGGGCACTTGCACCTCCTCACCCCCAACCAGCTCCTGCCTCCGCTGCACCAGGTCCTGGGTGAGCTCCGCCAGCCGCCCGCTGTCTGGTGGCACAGGGAGCCCTGGGGTGGTACCCCTGCACCATGGCATTGCGGGGGACATGGCATGGTGCCCCCCCCCTCAGTCTGGGTCCTCCTGGGTGCTGGGGCAGGGACGAGCAGCACCACAGCCCCACCACCACCAGGATGGACCTTGGGACCCGGAGGCATGTCCCAGCGGACCCAGGAGCGCGGAAGCCTCACCTACAGGCACCTGTGCCTCTTCCTGCTCCTCTGTGAGAGGGATCTGGAGCCCGTCCTGGGGCATGAAGGGTGGCAGGACCATGTTGCGGAGGATGGCCTGCACAGCCACCCGGTCACTGCATGGTGGCACCTTGTGTGCTTGGGCAAAGAGATGGGCAGCAGCCAGGATGTAGTCCAGGTGGGTGTCCTGTGGGTGCAGAGCACCCGGGCAGCCGGGGTAGTCCATGAACCCACCCTGCCAAAGCCTGCCCACTTTGCCCTGAGGTGGAGATGGAGGTGCCTCTCCTCCTCCTTCAGCCACAGGGCACGTGTGGGCTGTCCCCAGCAGTGCCCTGGCCAACTGGGGGACAGAGCCAGACCCTGCTCAGGGCCTGGCAGACCCGCACAGGCTGCGGCAGAAGGAGCACAGCTACAGTCCGGCATCCATTCCGCCCTTGGCACAGGTTTCCTCTCCCCCTGCCTGTACTGTCCCCAGCAGGGGACCCCAGCACTCCTCCCTGCACTCACGTTATCAGGGTCGAATGTCAGCGGATGGGGACAGCTCTTGTCCCCTGACCAGAAGCGGACACCTGAGCTGGTTTCCTGGCACAGGGAGAGCAGAGTCAGGCCTGGGGACACCATCCCCCTGGCTATGGCAGGGCAGCCAGTGGAGGGAAGAGGGTGCAGGGGGTGCCAGCCCCATGGGCGCCGGGCTCACGTGCTCCGGGGGGTAGTTGTGCAGCAGCTGGGTGATGTTGCTGTGGTAGCAGCTCTGCCAGTGCCGTCGGGCCCAGCGCACGCAGTCCCGCCAGTCTCGCGGCCGCTCCCGCAGGCTCCCCTGCACTTGCTCCAGGACCTCCAGAGCCTCCAGACCTGCTGGCAGCTGGTCCAGGAAAGCTGGATCTCTGCAAAACCAGGTAGTGCCACTGCTGTCCCAGGAGCGATCCTGTGGGACATCCTGAGTGGGATGCAGCGGTCTGTCCCCCTCTCCCCATCCCCGGCAGTGGTGGGGAGCGCCCCGGCAGGGCTGGCAGTCGCTCTCCCAGCACCGCTCCCCCAAGCCCACTCACTCCATGAACCGGTTGACGTGCTCTGCCGGCAGCTGGAAAAGCCCCTCAAACTCATCACGGGCCCACTGTGGAGGGGGAGCGAGGGTTGAGCACTGGGACTCCACCCTTGTGCCCCCCGGGATCCCCAGCCCAAGCCAAGGAGGAGGGAGAGGCCGTGCTGGGAGCAGGGCCAGCGGCAGAACTACGGCTGCCAGCAGGAAGCAGCTGGGGCCATATCCTGGCCATGGTTGGAGGGGGAAACGGGAAAGGAAGACAAAGGTGCCGGGGTTTCCTTGCTGGGTGCTGGGGCCGGCATGGCCCAGCCTACCTGCAGTGTGTGCTGGATGGTGCGGGGGAAGTACCGCAGGGTGCAGAGGGGGAAGGTGCCATCCCTGGACATGTCCCCCGGCCGCAGTGGCTCCGTCAGGGAAGGCACCATGGGCAGCACATTCCCCCGCGGCCCCTCTGTGCCTGAGTCCAGCAGTGGCGTGTGGCAGCAGAAGCAGCGTCTCTCCAAGTAGGCACCTGTGGGGAGCCAGGGGTGTTGGGGAGCCAGGGGGCACAGGTCCGGTGGCTCGGCCCCTTTCTCCTCCCCGGCACTCACGGGCCTCCAGCGTGTCCAGGGCGCTGGCAACACCATCCAGGCGCCGGAAGAAGTCATCCCCATAGAGCAGCTCGGTGGCAGGTCCCACCTGGTTCTGGTGAGCCATCACCCTGACACTGGGGTTCATGCGCTGCACGGCTGCCGCGGCCACCACTGACTTCGGCTTCTGTCAGGGGAGAGAGGAGGTGGGCAGTTCTCCCCCACCCCATAGCCCCGGGGACAGCCAAGGTGCCATTTGTGGGGAGTTTAGCCCCTGCCTTGCGGCACCTCACCGATATATCTGCCATGCGGTAGAGGAGCTGCCGATGGAGGTTGGAGAGGGCGACGGTATCCATGTCAGTGATGGTGAGGTCCCCGCCCGGCCCCGCCGCCAGCCCCATCATGGCAAAGTTTTTCAGCAGCTCGCAGCCGATGGCGCCAGCTCCCACCTGCCAGGGCAGAGCTGCTACAGCTCCCGGCATTCCGGCCAGCCGCTCCGCAGCCTCTCCCGGCACCCGCCCTGGCTCACCACAAAGTACTTCTGGCGGCCCAGCTGCTCCTGGAAGCTGGCCCCAAAGACGGCAATCTGCCCGTCGTAGCGAGACCCCCTCTGTCGGGACAGAGGAGCTGGGTGAGCACAGATGGCCGCGGCACCCCCAGTGCCCGGGAGGGGCCCAGGACATGCTCTCACCGGGGCGCAGTCCTCCTCCGTCAGCCGCTCGGCCCCCTCCAGCGCCAGGCACTCCAGGGCATCGAAGTACAACCACTGGTCCAGGGGCAGGAACTTCCTGGTGATGGCCTGGGGCAGACAGGGCACCGTCGGCTCCCTGGCCAGCAGGGTCCCCTCGTACCCCACTCCAGCCCTACGGCCCGGATGGTGTCCCCAGGTGGGCAGCAAGTGCCCTCTTGTGGCCACCAAATGCCGCCAGACAGCTGTGCGAAGCCACATCCCAGGCCGATGGGACCCCCGGATCCCGGCCCTGCTCACCTTCAGCACCTCCTGGGCCGCCATGGCCCCGACTACGGCAGCCATGGGGCACAGGTCCCCCGCACTCACGCTGGCGAAGGCTCGCACGACATCCTCATCCAGGGGACCCTGCTGCACCCCCAGGCTCCGCGCCAGCTCCAGCACCCGCTCAGCGTCCACCTGCGGGCAGAGGGGCGAGGGCAGCCCCAAGTAGGGTGGCGGGGGACCGGGGGGACCGGGCAGGGGCAGCATGGGGACTCACCGACACCCTGGGCCGTGGCAGGTGGCCCTGCTCCGCCCGGAAAGCATGCAGGGCCTGGAAGGCGGCGTGCAGGCTGCGGCTGCGCGGCAGTTCCTTGGGATTCATCACTTGGATCTTGGGATCTACCAGTGCCTGGCGCAGAGGCTCCTGCCGTCACAGTGCCAGGGCTGGGGCGAGCAGTTCCCCGGGGACAGGGCACGGCACAGTGGTGCGCCAGCGCTGCAGGGCTGAGGGGGGACTTACGTAGGAGTGCTCCTGGGGTAACCACACCTGCGAGACCAGGCCCCCTTGGCGGTAGGGCGAGAAGGAGCTGGTGTCGCCGATCTCCAGCTTGAAGGCATCTGGGAACGAAAGGGGGATGGACCTCACTGTCACTGCCAAGGACCTGGTAAGTTCCCCAACCCTGGGCTGGGGCAGCCAGGACCCCCTGGGCGACTCACCCAGCACACGGACAGGGATGGGCTCCCGGTCGTTCAGCTCCGTCATCCCCTCCAGGCCAGAAAATGTCACCAGGTCACCGTCACAAAAGAGGTGGCTGTCCTCTGTCCCCATGTACGTCACCACACCTGGGTTGCCCTGAGGAAGGGAAGGGACGTGAGGGTGAGGGGACCAGACTCAGGTGGCATAAAGCCACCGGACGAGGCAGCAGCATTTTGGGGGAGCCCCTGAGGCTGCCCTCCTACCTGGGAGATGTCCTGCACAACGGCACGCACCGGCTCCCCTTCTGCCGGTTCGTCAACGACAAATTGCTTCCCAAAGTCACAAAACAGCTGCCTGGAGAGGACCAACAGGGTTTTGCCGGAGGAGACACCTTGCCAAGCTGGCCCAAGTGCCGCCAGGTCCTGCCCGAGGCCGAGCAGCCCCGCCAGCTGGGATGGGAGCACGGGCTACAGAGCAGGGCGGGGGACTCTGGGGACAAGGTGACCCAGAGTCAGTGGCAGAACTCTGTGGCAGTGACCCCTTACCCTGCCAGCCCCTTGGTGTCGGCCACAATGAAGCAGATGCCCCGGTCATGGCAGAAGTCCCCAATGTGGAGCTGCTCCTCCAGCGGGGATTCAGTCAGCACCACCACCTGCACCAAGGCCATCAGCGGGTGCCACCGTCCCAGGGGACTCTGGGGCATGTGGGCACCGGCTCACCTGGAAGGAGGCGAGGAAGGCCTCTGACAGCTCCCCGGTGTGAGCTGCCACCTCCACGCGGGGGTTCAGCTCGGCCAGGACCTGCTGGGACACCTCAGCACGGTTCTGGCCCACGTTGCTCTCCCCCAGGAGGAACTGTGGGATGGGCGCATGGCGGGGCACCCCATGAATTTGGGGTGCTGCTCGCCACAGCAGGGCACTCCATGAGGCCCTGACCACACTGGTGGGGAGCCCTCTGCTAAGGACGATACCTGTGACATGGGACACCCTGGGGGGCCTTACGCATGATGATGAGGGGCACCATGCGCCATACTCATGACGGGGATCTCCCATTCCACACTCCTTACCAGGACCCCCAACCTGTACCTGTGACTGGGAGCCCCCACCCTGTACCCATACCTGCAACAGGGATCCCCCCAGCTGCACCCATACCTATTACGGGACCTCCACTCATACCCATACCCAGTACTGGGACCCCTCTCTGTACCGATACCCATTATGGGGACCCCCATCCATACCTGTACCCACTACTGGGACCCCTGCCCATACCTGTAACTGTTAGCAGGACTCCTGCCCACACCTCTACCCGTTACTGGGACTCGTGTCCATACCCATACCCATTACCAGGACCCTCACCCATGCCCGTACCTGTTATTGGGACCCCCACGCACACCTGTACCTGTTACTGGGACTCCTGTCCATACCCATACCTATTACCGGGACCCTCACCCATGCCCATACCTGTTACTGGGACCCCCACACACACCTGTACCCATTACCATGACCCCCTCCGCATACCTGTACCCATACCTGTTACCAGGACCCCTGCCCACACCTGTACCCATTACCAGGACCCTCACCCATACCCATATCCATTAGCGGGACCCCTACCCATACCTGTACCTGTTTCCGGGACCACTCCCCACACCTGTGCCCATCACCGGGACCCCCGCCCATACCTGCACCCATTACCAGGACCCTCACCCATACCCGTACCCATTACCAGGACCCCTTCCCACACCCGTACCCGTGACCAGGACCCTCACTCGTACCCCTACCTGTCACCGGGACCCCCGCCCGTGCCCGTAGCCGTAGCCATGCCCCCCGCCCGGCCCCGCCGGTACCTGCTGGGCGCGGTCGGCGGTGCAGGCGGTGCCGCTATCGTGCAAGACGACGCGCCCAGTTCCCGCCAACACCAACGCCGCCGCCACCTGCGCTCCCGTCCCGCGCAGCCCGGACACCAGCACCCGCGCCCCAGCCAGCCGCCGCGCCCCGCCGCCCAGCACGTACCTGCGGGGCAGGGACCGTCAGCGGGGCGGGGGGACCGGGGACGGGACGGGGGCATTCGGTGCCCACACTCACAGCTGCCGGGAGTACAACCCCTCCTCGCTGCCCGCCATAGCGGCCCCGCCCATGGGGTGGCCAAGGAAGGCAGGTCCCGCCCCCCTGAGCACCCGCCTCCGGGAGGAGCCCACGGCCGAAGGCTCCGCTTGCCAGGGAGGCCCCGCCCGCCCGGAAGGCCCGGCGGCGGCCGGCGCAGCCATGGCGGCGGTGGCGGGGGTCTGGCAGTCGCCGTGGCGGGCGCTGGTGGCGCTGGGCCGGGAGCTGGCGGCCGAGTGGGCGGCGCAGGACGTGCGGGCCGCGCTGTGCCAGCTGCTGCTGCTCTGGCTGGGCCTCAGCCTGCTGGGCGTCCGCCTGGCCTGGCGAGCCTACGGCGGGGCGGTGGCCGCGCTCTGCTACCGGACGGGGCCCGCCGCACGCCGGCCTCCCGCCACCGGCACCGGCACCGGCACCGGGCCCGCCCGGCCCCGCGCACACTCCCTCTCCCCCGCCGGCCCGGCCGGACGCAACGGCGGCGCCGAGCGGCACTGCCCGCCCCGGTGAGTCCCGACCGCGACCGGGCCCGACACCGCTAACCCGCCCCCCCTCCGCCGCCCGGCCCGGCCCCGCCCCTGACCAGTGCAGCCCAGTGAGCGCCCCCCCATCCCAGTATGTCCCAGTGAGCGCCCTCCTGGCTGCACCCCTGGGACAGCACAACCCAGCTGCACCCCAGACCAGTACAGCCCAGTGAGCGCCCTCCCAGATGTCCCCAGACCAGTACAGCCCAGTGAGCGCCCTCCCAGATGTCCCCAGACCAGTACAGCCCAGTGAGCACCCTCCCGGCTGCATCCCTGGGCCAGCACAACCCAGCAAATGCCCTCCCAGATGCCCACCTAAACCAGTGCAGTCCAGCGAGCACCCCTCAGAGCCCAGTATGCCCCAGTGAGCATCCTCCTGGTTGCACCCCCAGACCAGTGCACCACAGGGAGCGCCCTCCTAGCTCTGCCCTTAGACCAGTACACTCCAGTAAGTGCTGGGCTGCCCCCAGGGTGTCATCCCCCTGTGCCGAGGTGCTGCCCCAGCCCCACTCATGCTGCCCCTCTCTTGCAGGGAGGGCTCAGCAGCGGAGCCGGCGAAGACACACCGGGAGTGAGGAGCACTGGGACCTGCCGGGCACTGCCCGCACCATTAAAGCGCTGTCCCCCACCTGCCACCCCTTGCTTTGGCACCTGTCACTGGAGAGGAGGCCAGGAGAGTGGAGCAGGGGCGTTTATTGGGGTGCAGTGCCCACAGCAGGTGCTGGCCTCACTTGGCCATGTAGTACTGGGTGGGCACGAAGGGCATCTTGGTGATGACGGCCGGGTGCTGCTTCTTCCGCACCTCAACGGTGAGCGCGGTGCCAGCCCGGCTGTGTGCCACCTCCACGTAGCCCATGGCGATGTTCTTGCCCAGGGAGGGCGAGGGGCAGCCGCTGGTCACCATGCCTGGGGCCATGAGGTGAGCGGGGAGGTGAGCGGGGGCTGGCAGCCCCAGCACCCTCCCCTGCCATGGGTGCAGCTCGGGGCCGTGCCCACGCCAGCCTCACTGCCCCCACTTACCCACAGACGTGCCCTCGGGGCTCAGAATGGCCGTGTGGGGCCGGATGGGGGGTCCCACCGATGTCAGCCCCACACGCCTGCGCTTCGGCTTCTCTTTCACCTGTGCCATGATGACAGCTGCGCCGGGGAAGTCCATGGCCGCACGCCGCCGCTTTCCTGCAGGGCAAAGATGGGCGAGGGTTGGCATAGGGACCCCCAACCCTTCTTTGTGCCAGCAGGTCCTGCTCTGGCGATGCCTGCCTGGCCCCCTTGTGCCCTGTTAGGGACGTGGGGACACCTCACCCCTCTGCCCACCCTGAGGAGGAGGTGGGGGTGGACGTGGCTCCAACTTACCCAAGGTCCACAGCAGCCCGGCCTCGGCAGGCGTGGTGGTCTCGTTGATGTCGTTGCCGTAGAGGCAGAGCCCGGCCTCCAGGCGCAGGCTGTCCCTGGCTGCCAGCCCTGCTGGCCACACCTCAGGGACACCCAGCAACCTCTCGGCCAGCTCCACCACCCGCCCTGTGGGCACTGAGATCTGCGCGGGGACACGGGCAGGGTTAGCAAGGCACGGTGTTACCTTCGGTACCGCGGTGGGGGGTGCTGGCGCAGCTCACAGGGTACCTCTACGCCATCCTCGCCAGTGTAGCCGCAGCGCATGACCCGGCAGCCCGGCACACCAAAGACCGTTGTGGTGATGCTGTTCATGAAGAACAGCTTGGAGAGGTCATCTGACAGCCCCGCCTGCAGCACCCGTGCCATGGAGGGACCTGGAGAGGCAGGTGGCTCTGGGGGATGGCAGCGTCTGGGGAAAGGGGGGACAAGGGGAGGGGACAGACATCCATCGGGCAAGGACCCAGAGGAGGGTGCAGCCTGGCATCTGCTGAGGGAGAGACCCCCATGTGGTGATGCTTGGTGCCAGACCACGTGGGGTCCCCGCTACCTTGCAGAGCCAGCAGCGCGTTGTCTGACACCTCCAGGTGGACGTCACTGCCGGCAGCCTGCAGCTCCGCCGCTCTGTCCTGCCAGGGTGACAGCGGGCTGCTAGCACAGGGGGCCAGGCCGGTGCCAGTCCTGCACGTGGCCGTGGCCTCCTTGCCCCGCACAGCCATGGATGTCACCAAAAGGTGGAGGGGAGGCTCATTCCTACCACGTGTCCCCACCTCCTGTGGGGCCTGGGTTGCCACATACCCTCATGACAGCCAAGTCCTTTTCGGCACAGCCGGCGTTGGACACCACGTAGAGGTGATCTTCTGATGTGTTGGTGACAATGAGGTCGTCTACGATGCCACCCTTCTCGTTGGTGACCAGTGTCAGGGTGCCCTGTGGGACATGGCCCCTGGGAGTGTGGGCAGGCTGCCTGTCCCCTCCTGTTCCCCCTGGGTGTCCCCAGGGACCTCTGACCCCACCGGCCACCCGGTGCCCCATACCTGTCCTGGCTTCAGCTCGCCGATGTCCCCCACCACCAAGCTCTCCATGAACCTGACACGGTCCCGGCCGTACACCCGGGTCTGGAAGTTGCCGGGAAAGCGGGTGAGGGGGTGTGGGTGCCATCCCCGTTCCCTCCCCCCGGCCCCGTCCCGCCCCAGCTACCTGCAGCATGTGGGAGACGTCGAAGAGGGAGCAGTGGCGGCGGGTGTGCAGGTGGGACTGGAGGTGGCCCTGCCCGTAGTGCAGCGGCAGGCTCCAGCCGGCGAACGCCACCATCCTCCCGCCGCGGGACCGGTGCAGGGCGTCCAGCGGCGTTCGCTTCAGTCCCGACCCCTCCCCGACCCCCCCGGCCCCGCTCAGCGGCGCGGAGGCCGGCGGCCGGCGGGGCAGCGCGGCTCGGCAGCCCGCCCGCAGCATCCTTCCACCTTCCCCGGCACGGCACGGGCCGGGCCCCGGCCCCGGGGACCCTGGGACATGGAGTCCGCCCGGCCCCCGCCCCGCCCCGCACATCGGCACCGCCTCCCCCGCCGCCGGCCCGAGGGGATGCTGGGTGCGGGTCCTGCCCGGGCACGGCCATCCTGACCCACCTCCCCCTCCCCGCAAATGAGACAGGCAGGCACAGGCAGGACGAAGGCAGCAGCTTTTAGTCGTGACCGAGGCTCCCCACGTCGCCCCCCGGCCCCTCCTCGGCCCCCCGCGTGTGCAGGAGGCCACCCCAGCACCCCCTTTTTTGCATCAGTCTCATCCCGCAGGCAGGGCAGGCAGGGGCAGCGGCAGTTCCCCGGGGCAGAGGTAGGGTGAGGGAGCCGGGCTCTGCCCGCTGGGACATGCCAAATGCAGAGGGCACCGGCCTGGGAGAGGCTCCTGGGGAGCTCCAGGGCGGCAGCACTGCCCACCATCGCCGGCCAGCACAGGAGGAGTTGGGGAAGGGGCACAGGGAGGGCCTGGACCCACCCTGGGGCCGATGCGGGAGCACTGGAATCTGCTTGGGCCTTGGGAGCGTGGAGCTCCCTCTGTCCGGCACCCGCGGGGCTCACGTGTAGGAGAGCAGGTTGATATCGTAGCAGCCGTCCACCTGGAAAAGAGAGCAACCGTCGGTCCCTGCGCAGCACCGTAACACACTGTGCCTCCCCGGCACCATCGCTCCACAGGGATACCCCATCCCAAACCCCATCGTGCCAGGAGCAGCCCCTCCGGGAGGGCTCCCCCAGTGATGTGGGGAGGCCAGAGACCCCCCGGGAGCAGGGTGGCGGGACTCACGTCGAAGCGCCCGATGCGGGCAGCTGCCTGGCGAGCCCGGATCACCTCCGTCAGCACCCACATTTGCTGTACCTCCGTCGACACCTTCTCTGGGTCAGGGAGCTCCTGGAAAGAAGCGGGCACGATGCTGCGGAGAGTGGATGGCCTGGATGGGCTAGATTGCCCCAGGCTCAGGCAGCGGTGTGGCTGGATGGCACCCTCTCCCCGGAGAGCTGGGCACTATCGCGATGGTGCCCACACTCCCGACCTGCCAGTGGTTTCCCAACGCAGGGTGAGTGGGGCCCCACTCTAGGAAAACTGGCAGCTGGAGAAAGGGGTGACCCTGAGCCCTGGGGCCATGGTGCCAACACAGCCCGTCTCCGCTGGCGGGCATCCAGGGCAAGGACAGAAAGCAGATTGCTGGCTAATGATTAAAAACCTAATCGCACAGTCCAGAGTTTCCCAACAGCCTCCCTCCGAGGGCTCCTGGGCTTGGTGACAGAACTCCCGCTGCAAGCACCGGTTTCCCCCCAGGGATCTTTAGCCAGGCGGGACAGGCAGGCTCAGGAGCAGCTCTCCATGCTGGGGTGAAGCTCTGCGCCGCTTCTCCCCTGCCCAGCTCTACCTGGGATGCTAGTGGGTGCCTTGTGGCGATGCTGGGAACAGCCAAACCCAGCGCAACCCCCAGCACCTCCCCCAGGCCACCCCTTGCGAAGAGGGACGTGATCCAAGCGATCAGCAAGGGACTGCGGTGTCCTCCCCAGCCTGCTGGACAGGGACCAGAGCTCCCAGACCTGCTGGGGCTGGCAGAAGCCATGCTGCTGCCACAGTGTAAGCTCCATAGCACTCAGGCCCAGTGGCGCGTGGCACCGCTTCTGGGCCAGCCTGCACCTACAGGCAACAGCAGTGGCTGATTCAGCAGGTTTCCGTGGGCGAGCCAGCTGCCTGTCCCTGCCCTGCTCTGTCCGGACTTTGCTCACCGAAGGCCACTGGCCAGGCAGGTGTGGCTCACAAGCTGTAAACACGTGCCGTGGCTGTGATCTCCCTCTGCCCACGTGCTGCCCTGGTCAAGTAACACGCTCCCCAGGGCGCACCCTCTGCAGAGCGCTGGGGACAAGCCAGGCCATGCTGTCCCCACATATCCCACCTGTCGGGCTGAGCGATGCTGCCCACCCAGCACTCCCACAGGGACATTCCCGTCCCCAGACTAGTGGGCAACTAGACTTCAGTGTCACCTCAAATCACACATCCCCATGGAAATATTTTTCTTCTGAATGTTGCAAACTGTTTCCAGCACAAGGCACGGCATTTCAGGGCTCCACAGCTATTCCTGGTGGGAGCCTGGAGCCGATGGGGCAGCGATGGGGCTGGCAGCCTCACAAGTGACGTTTGTGCTCATGGCTGGCACCTCACCCATGTCCCTCCTTCTCCGTAATACCTCAGCAGGGACTACTCACCCTGTGCAGGCTGGCTGGCTGCTCCGGAGGGGTCAGCTGGGAAAGCCAGGAGGGGAAATCCTTCTGGGGGCTCTGAAATAGATCCAGAGGGTCACAGGAGGGGTGTCCCCAGTCCCACCTCCATCCCTCGCACCATGCAGTGTGCTGCAGTTTGGAGCCCACCTGTATTTATGTTGGTATAGGTATAAGATGCGCTTTACTGAAAGGGAATTTTGTGTTTAGGTTGGGTGTTTGCAACCTGTAATTTGTTGCAGCAGCCTCCAGCTCCGTCCCGCTGCTCAGACACACATCCACCTCCAAAATGGGCAGGGCTGGGGGTGGCTGGAGCAGTCTATCCCGCGGCCCCCAGCACATAAAGGGACCCCAAGTGCCCCAGCGAAGGACAAGGACTTGGACCCACTCCCCTGTGTCCTCTGGAGGGTGCCCGAAGCCCCTGGAGCTGTGGGGAGCAATGCCAGGCACAGGGCTTGCAGATGGTGGCCTGTCCTGGACCTCCTGCCTGGTGGGGGGCGGGCAGCATGGGCACCTGCTCACCTTCTGTCCAGGGGGAAAAATCTGCAGCTCCTCAATGGTGAAGTGGAGCCAGACTGGGGAGGGCTGCCGCAGGATGAACCGCACTGCTGTCACCTGGTCCACATCACACAGCATCTGAAGGGGCAAGGATGCGGGGAGCCGTCACCGCCAGGGCTACAGCAGGGTCTGGCCAGGCTGGCACTGCTCCCAGGCAGCTTTTGGGATTTGCTCCAAAAAAACGAACCCCAACCCACCCCAGATGGAGGGAGCCTGAGGGAAATGTCACCTTGTGGTGGCTGTCTGGGCTGAGAGGGGCACGGGCAGGCACGGGGACCCTTGCTGCTGAGAAGGACTGACAGGGGAGGCACCGTGGGGACCAGGCCACGGCTGCCATGGGTGCACAGTGGGGCATCAGGGCCCCGGAAACCAGGAGCCGTCCTGAGGTGAGCCCCAAGGGGTGTGGATGGTGCCGTCGGCTGTGCCGACCTGATGACGGTGGAGGGAGAAGTAGTCCTGGGAGCCCTCCTCGGTGTGCGGGCAGGGCATCAGGCAGTAGTCCCGCAGGCAGGTCAGCCAGCGGCGGGAGCCGGCCGGGCCGGGCCGCTGCACCCGCACGCTCAGGAAGGCCGTGTAGAAGTTCCTGAAGACAATCTCCTGCACCTGCGGGACCGGGGGCCTCAGACCCTGCACCGGCATCGCCCCCGACACCGGCATCTACACCCCCCCCCCCGGCAACGGCACCCGCGCCGGCATCCCCCCTCCATATCAGCACCCGCATTCCCCTCCCACACCAGTACCAGCATCAGAGTCCCCCCACCTGCCCCTACTGGGACTGGCACCGGCATGCCCCCTCCGACACCGGCACCCGCAGCGGCATCCCCCTCCCATGTCGGTACTGGCACTGGCGTCCCTCCCCCCCGCCCCGTCCACACCGGGACCAGCACCGCCCCCAGCATCCCGCCCCACACCGGTACGGGCGCTGCCCGTGGCAACACCCCCGCACCGGCATCCCCCCCCCGCCCGGTACCGCCCCCAGCACCCCCTCCCCGTACCGGGACCGTTGCCGCCCCCAGCATCCCTCCTCCCGCGCTGGAGCCGGCACCGGCATCCCCCTTGGCACCCTCCCCGGCCCATCCGCGGTATATTTCCCCCATACCGGTACCACCCCCGGCCGCACTCACGTCCGCGGCGGCTCCGCGGGGGAAGCGGAGGTCGATGACGGCGACGCCGGGCCGCGCCGGCTCGGCCCCCCCGCCCAGCTGGAGCACGGCGGCGGGGCGGGGGGCACAGGGCAGCGGGGACCGGCCCGACCCCAACCCCGGCCCCGGCGCTCCCGACATGGCGGCGCAGCGCGGCCGCCCTTCCTGGGCGGGGCCCGGCTGTGCGCGGTGACGTCAGGCGCCGCGCCCAACGGAAGCGGAAACCCCCTGTAGTACCACCAGGGGGCGCCGCGCTGCCGTGCTCCCGGCCGCCCCCCCCCCCCCCCCCCCCGCGTCCCCTCCCGTCCCGTCGCGGCGGCGGCAGAGGCAGGGCTGTGGTAAAGCAGACGGTTTATTGACTCCACACGGTCCTTTACACAACGCGGACACCGGCCCCGGCCCCTCGCCTCCCCCAAGGCCGGCACCGAGGGGCCTCCCCGCAGGCCGGGCCCTCGCCCACCCAGCCACTCGCCCGGCGGCGGCAGCGCCCCATACCCTGAGGGAACGGGGTGGGGGGTAACGGCTGCGGCGTGCGCGGGGACACCCCCGTCCCCGCTGCACTTCTCCTCCCCCCAAAGAACGCCGAGGGAAAACACAAATTAATCCATGCTTAAAATGACGGAGAGAAAAAGAATAGCTATAAAGTGAAGGAAGGGCAGGGGGCGGCCGGGGCGGCCCCGCGGCTGGGCCTGAGCGGGGCGGTGGGTCCCCGGAGCCGGCACTAGGAAACTAAGCTCGTACAAACTGCTGGCAGCGGTACACCGGTTTTTAAGTCTTTTTGTTTTTTTAATAAAACAATTGGAGGCTGTATCAAAAAATTTAGTAAAAAATTAGATTTGAGAGTTCACTGATTTTTTTTTTTACTATTAACTATTCCTGGCGCTTTTTTTTTCCTTTTTTCTTTTTTCTTTTTTTTTTAAACTTTTTAGCTTTTCCAACAGCGTCAGGGCACGGAGCAGCCGGGAGGAGTGCGGCCTGAAGCCAGGGGCTGGTGAGGCCGTTCCAGCACCACTCTCAAGGAGGAGTCGAGGCAAAGAGACAGCACCGTGCTATGGAGAAAACACCCTGCTGTCACTGAAACACCTCGCAGGGAGGGGATTTTGCTTAAAAAAAGACGACCCTGACCCTGGCGCTCGCTGGGAAGCGGAAAAGCCAGTGTGGCGCAGGGCCCGGCTCACCCTGCTGGCACAGCGTTGCACCCCGAGGTGAAGCCAAAGGTACCCCAAGCCAGTCTGACTCAACTGATGACTATTTTATGATGTGTGAGAAAAATAGGATTTCTTTGATTAAAAACAAAAATAATAATAAAAGAATCAAACCCTGAACCAACAAGCCGATCCCCCCGAGGAGGAAGAGGAGGAGGAGGCTGGCTGTCCTCGAGAGTGTCCCCCCCCGGCCCCGGAACCAGCGCTGAATCACCCCTGGAGCTTGCCTGCAGCACAGCACTGCCCTCCCCCTCCCCAAAACTACACATCCCAGTTTAGGTAAACAGCAGATTAAATGTAAAAACTTAAAACATCAACTTCAGAAAGTCCCTTGAATTTAATTATTTTTAGGCTACCTTTCATGTTACGTCCTGTAGCTAGACACACGTGAATAGAAAAAACAGTACAGTTAGTGTTAAAGGCAAACAGCGGAGACCCAGAGTGCTACCCCAGTGCTGCCTGCTCCTCCCATCCCGACCCATCCCGTCCCCGTCCCCCCTCCCTGCCCGCTGCCCCGTTCCTGGCCCTGGCCAGAAGCCCAGCTGCCAGGAAGGCGTGTTTGAGCCGAGATTTTTTTTTTTTCTATGAATAAAATAAAACCAAAGCTTGTTAGGCAAAAATAAAACAAGTGTCCCCCCGAAGTCCCGCGAGCACTCCGGTGCGGCGGGCACAGCCGGGGAGGGCCTGCTGGGGAGCGGGCTGGACTTTCGGGTTCCCGGCTGGTGAGGGGGCTGCCAGCCCACAGACAGCACTGGCGTGGAGCTGGAGGCCCCTTCTCCCCCCGAGAGCCTCCCGTTCGTTAAGGGGGGACGTAGGGTGGTGGGGACCTGTACGGGGTCATGTTCTTCGGACGGGAGCCTTTCCCCTCCATGGGTGCGGTGAAGGGGGGGGGAGGCTGGTAGGGCGGCGCGTTGGGGTCCTCGTCCCGCAGCGGAGTGTACTCCCCGATGGTGTCCTGGTTGAGCGGTGTGGTCTCCGGCATGCTCTGGTTGGGGTACTCAGGGGGGGGCAGTGGGGCTTTCTCCTCCTGGAGGATGAGGGGCATGCTGGAGGATGGTGGAGGCTTGGAGTCATCCAGCTCGTCGGCGAAGATGATGGGCACGCCTTTCTTTATGAAGGTGGCCTGGTCTTCGATGGTCAGCTTCCCTTTCCTCTTCTTGCGGTAGCAGATCATGGCAATGATGCCAGCCACAAGGAGGATGGCGGCCACCACCACGGCGGGGATGACGGTGTGCAGATACACGTCGTCCTCGCTGCTCTTCTCGGGGTCTTTGCCCGCCACCACCGTTGGCGTTGCTTCCGAGATCACCCTTCCATCCTTTGTCACAGGGATGAACTGGATGTGCCTGCAGCTGCCGGAGCCGACCACCGACACATTCAGAGGCTTGAACTCGGGCTGCAAGACGTTGGAGAAAGCCAGGCTTGGCCCACCGGAGTCATCCGCAATTTTTTTGCTCAAAGTCCGTATCTGCTCACGGGGGCAGGGCTCCAGGGGCAGCGTGTTGTTTGTCCACTCCACTATGATGGAGCCTTTGGCGATGTCCTGCACTGTGATGGTGCTGCTGTTCCTGTCGCCAAACGCCAAAGCCAGCTTCTTCACCAGCATGATCTTCTTATTGATGTCATTCACCACCATGTTGTGGTCCCCTTCCAGCCTGGCCTTGAACTTCACTGGAGACTTGTCTCCGTGAGGGCGTTTGTGGACGTGGATTTCAAAAGCATCCACAGCAAAGAGCCCGCCTTTGTCGGTTGCGTACATGAAGTACTCATGCTTCCCGATGTGGTTGTGGTCCGGCATGCCGTACATAAGCTGGCTGGTACTGTTGAACTGCACCCATGAGTTCTCCTCTATCATCTGCTGCTCCTTCAGCTTCAAGGTCAGCTGCAGTTTGTCAGTGGTGGTATCTTCCTTGTCGTAGAAGGTATCTGATGGTATTTTAACCTCGAAGTAGGTGCCCTCCCATGCATCGACCCTGTCGATGTGGTTTGTCAGCTTGGGTGGCTCGTTTGGCTCCCAGGGCCGGGGGATTCCGCTAGCTGTAGTGCGTACACGGGTTGGTGGGGAGGCCGTTGTCAACTTGGAGATGGGGGATCTGGTTGTGCTGGGAGGCTTCGTCGGACGGGGTGTTTTGGGTCTTCGAGTAGGCCTTCGCGTCGTTGCCGTGGAGGAATCCGTTGTGGACGGCGTGGCTGGCTTCAGAGTAGAGACTCTGGGTTTCTTGGTGGTAGTTGTGGGTGGTGTGATCACCGCCGTGGGCTCTACATACCCAGGCATCGTGGGGCGAATTGGCACAGAGGCCGTGCCGGTGCCTTCTGCTACCCTGGTTGGCTGGATCGGTCCCAGAGTGGGTGTCTGGACGATGGGGCCCCTTGTTCTGATGGTGACCGTAGGCTTCCTTGGCAGTGGTATGGGCTCTCGGACTGGGGGTGCCGTTGTCTCTGTGGGGGGTGCGATGGCGGGCGACGTCGGGGTGGGGACGATCCTGGTCGGTGGCTCTTGTGCGGCAGTGGTGGGCGGCCCGATGGCAGTCAAAGGCGTAGGGGTGGCGTTGATCTGCCGCCGCATCCTCTTTGGGAGGTGAGGTTTCTTGTTAGCAATGTGCCAGCCAACAACAGGGTAGCCAAGGCGGGCAGACATGGTTCCTTCCTTAGCTGGAGCCTCCACCTTGCTGATGTTGGGGACACTATTTTGGCTCAGAGAACATCCCAGTTTCCATGAGAGTAAGGCCCCATTTTCCACCACTTTCTTTGCATTTCCCGGTCCAGCCATGAAGGCTGACATATCAAAGAGTCTGTTATTTACAACAGGAACCAACTTCATGTTATGAAGTTCCACCTCTGAGAAGCTTCTCATTCTGTTTAAGAGTTCAATCCTCTGCTTTGGCGTCATTTTTGTTAAGTCGGCATCCAAAATGACAGTCAGGATAGTGACCGGCTCTTCCGAGCCACACACAAACGGCGCTGCATCACCTGTGTCTTGGACAGCCACTCGCACCGACTGAGGCTCGTTGTGGTCTTCTTGGTGAACCTCAACGGAGAAGACGTTTGCAGTCTGTGGCACGTAGCTCCCATTCGGGAAGGGCTGCAGCGTGGTCACTGAGATGTAGTGGACGCCCTTGTCCGTGTCAAGGGGCAGCCCTTCCAGGGAGCTGCTCTCCGCATTCCAGTGTAACCAAGAAGGCAAGGAGTCCTTCCCAGCTTCGGAGATCTACCAAATAAAAAAAAGGAGGTGCTTTTAGAAGTACAGCATTAGGACAGGTTCTAGCGGCAATAACATTTAATTTAAAGGATTAAAGAAAAAAAATCCATGTAAAACAACCGGGGAAGGAACATCCTGGTCAGAGTAGGACAGCCCATGTCTCCTCCTCCACATGGTGGCAAGGATGAGCTCTGCAGGGTGCACTGGTCCCAAAGGGCTTAAGGAGCCAAGGGAGGTCATAAAGTCCTGCAAAGGTCCCTCGCCTGCAGGCACCAGCTCTCTAGCACTTGCTGTGCAACTACTAAGTATAAGTGCTTCATTTTCTCCAAGGGCAGAAGGGGAGTTGAAGTCACGGGGACAGCCATGAAGCTGTGAGGTTACGTGATACTGTAGGGCCAAGCCAACAACTGCCCTCTTCCCACTTCTTCTTCTTCCTCTCCCATCCCTGCTGTCTCACTCCTTTCCTCACCTGATCACACCCTGCAAGCCCATTGCTCCAAGCACTCAGCAGAACTTACTGTTAACTTTCAGCTTTGTCCTGCTGCGCCCAGCAGCCAGCCTGAGCTGGAGTGGCCAGAAGCCGGCAAACTATGGCTCGGAGTCCCCTGCCTGGTGGGAGCACACCAGCTCTCAAGAAGCAGCAGCCAATCCCGAGAGCTACGCAACCGCTTAAAACATGGCGTCCTCCTGCACTGCCAGAGGAACGGCCAGCCGGGGCCGAAGGAGGGGAGCACACCCGACGTCTGGCCACCCCAGCACTGCGATGGCCAACGTGGGCAGTGTCCACGGGCACTGCTGGACACAGGACAGCACACCAGCCTGGCGTTATCCTCAGAGTTAGCTTAAAATGAAGGATTTCACTTTCATATAATAACTTGCTTCTGCAGACTAGAAGCAACGGGCAGCTTTGGCCCAGACCGCAGGCACCTCAGGACTCCAACACACTATTTACTACCTCTTTTAGGTCAACAACAACACTTTTTTTTTTTTTCATGTGACTCATGGTGTGGATTAGTGAAGCGCAGTCCAAGAGCACAAGTCTCCCCTGCAAACTGGGTGGTCCAACTACAGGGGCAATGTATGCAACGACGGTATTTCCATATGCTTCAGAGGAGGAGCGAGCCAGAAGTAACCTCACTGTCTCTCTCCGCTTCCCAATTTATCCATTTGTACTGTTCTGAGCCCACCTTCCTCTTCTGATTTTGAGTCCCCTTCCCAGCCAGCCCACATCCAGACCCTGCAGGTCTCCTGACCGCTTTGCTCACGCAGAGAAGACGCTAGTTCTCTCCAAAATGTCACCAGCATGGCTGAGACCCTGTCAAAGTGCTCCCCACCCCGCACAGGGAAAAGCCACGCATGTCGGAACCCAGGGGACTCCTGCCTCCCACCTCGGGCCACAGCTGAGGGTGGACATAAACCCCCCAAACCCCCCATTCCCAGCAGCTGACGTCTGTCTGTCTGTGCTACAGCCGCTTGCTGATCACGAGGCATGGGGGAGCAGCTCCGGCTGCACGGTGGAAGGGGACACTGCCAGCTCGGTGGGCTGTAGGTACCCCAGGATGAGCAACTTGAGCTTCGCCACCCTCCCAGGCTGGGAGGCATTTGGAAAGTGCCTCCCTGGGAACTCACTGCCACCTCTCCCACCCAGGGCCTGGCAGCACCACAGCCAGAGGCAGTGAGGTCTTGCATGATGCCTGCCCTGGCTGGGCTTACCATGAGGTATGTCCCCCACGCCCAGAGGAAACAAGACTTTTTGGGCCTCACAAAGACAGATTTAGTGGCCTGGTTGAGGCTCTGGGCTTAATGCAGTCCAATGCAGAGCTGCGTTCCAGCTCTCCTCTTCAAAGGGTGCTTTGGTTACTCTGCAATTCTGTAAAGCTCATACATATTTCATAGTTTATCCAAACGCAAAGCTGGGCGAGCAGCTTTGCAAGGAAACCTGGCTGGCGGGAGTGCCCCCGCGTGCGGCAGCAGGCGCAGAGATGGGCTGGACTCCCCAGACCTGCCTGATGGCAGGTCCTGCTGGGGAAAGCCCCTGGGACGTACAGAGAGCAATGCCCGGTGCTGCAGGGCTGGGCAGAGCAGGAGTCCTGGGTACCTCTCCCACCCCCCAGCTGCAGGCAGGATCCAGGCAGCACAGTGAAAGGCAGGGCAGGGGGGCTCACAGACACCCCCCCCACTGTGGGTTTCGGCACACTGAAGAGTCTGGATGCGCAGCTCTGCAAGGATAACGTAGGACCCGAAAGTCTTTTGGCGAGAGCAGCATGAGGTAGCTTTCGTGCAAGAGCTGCAGAGGGTTTCGGCCACGACCATAGGGGCAACACCCTCATTCCTCTCCTCTGCAAAGGATCAGCCCTGCTTTTAGCCAGCCTGGACAAGCCGGAGAGCACATCATGAGACACAGGCTGGGTACAGTTTATAGAGCAGAGTTTAAAGCTGTTAGTACAGCTTTTAGTTAACTCCCCAGCAGCAATGCCAGAGAGCAGAAAATTAAGATTCCTGCCTTTCATAGATGGAAAAAGCCACCCCACAGGCCCTACACCCCAACGTATCCCACCCAAACCGAGGTGCTGAGACGTGAACATCCTTCCGCTCAGCCTTGCTGTATACCCACAGTGGGTTTTGGCAGCGCTACTGCTGCGTGCACCCGCTCCCCCACCGCAGCAAGAACAGGAGCTGCTTTTACCCCAGCTAGCCTGAAGGAAAACCAGCCCTTCACCTGAGACAGGCACACGGGAAAAAAGGACCAAATTGTCCTTCCTTGGCCTCTCTTCTGCCAAGAGAGGACAAAAGCTGGGTGTGATCCTGCCCATCCAGAACCAGGGCTGACCTGCACTGGTGTTTGTTTAAAAAAAGAGAGAGTAATTTCATCACGCTCTCTAAAAACTGAGATGCCAGTACAGTGCCCTGTGCAATCCAGCATTTACATTAGCAGGAGCTGGATGGTGCCACTCTTTACCCCCTTGTGCCAAAATTAGCCGCCAGCCTGTCCACCGGGGAGGAGGAAGGGCCAGGCTGGGCACAGGTTAGGAACAGAAACATGAGGAGCTAGGACAAAGCTGCAGCACTATTGAGGCTTACACAATCAAGGAGAATAAAAACTTTTAATAGTGAGCGGTTAAATGCACACTGAATGTGTAATTTCAGGCTACATTCGGAACAAACCTTCCCCTTCCGTGCACTCAGTGAAAGCCCTTAATTACAGGATCATACACTCCGTATCCAGAGCTTTCCCTGCGAGCCGAGGTTTTCTGCTGCTCCCTCCTCCTTGGGCACGGCCCATGACTTGAGGAGGAGACATACAACAAGTGTTACCTTTAATCTTATGGCACAAGGTGATTCTCTCTTCAGTGATGAGTGCTCTGATGTTTGATAGCCAAACTCACTTGGGAAAGGTGGCCAAACTCATGTGCGAAAAGGACAGCAAGGGACGTGCAGACCAGTCTGAATATTTCTTCTTGGAAAACCATTTTTAACCTACAGTTTACATGTGAGCTCACGTTCTTAAGGGCCCACGCTAGAAAACGAAACTGCAGCTAGACAGATTCACACTGAAAACTAGGCTCTCCTGAAAAAACAAAAACAGGCCAGGCAATCACCTACTGCGACAACTTGTTCTAGCAGGGATGTGATGGTTGCAAAACATTTATAAACCCATTTATAAACTTGATTTAAAAAAAAGCTAAGCTAGTTCGGCTGTATTCAACCTGCGAGGAGATGCGGGCTGTTTCTAAGGGTTCTGCAAGAGGTGATTAAGAAAATCAAATTTAAGTGTATTACGCCTATGAAACCCATGAAGATGCCCGTGCCTCCCCTGGGAAATCTTTGGGAAGGCAACACGTCACAAGCATTCGACGCTACGGCTCCACTTTAAACACAGCTACTGCCCTGGCAGCAGAATTCATCCAAGTTCGCATGACAACGGAAGAGCCCCACAAGATTAGAGTAGTTAATCAAAGCAGTTATGGGGCTGAATAAAAATACTTGTTCGTAAATGAGTGCCGATCAGCAGAGCCCTCGGCGTGGGTTTGTCCTGGTCACGGTTGCTGCTGTGTTCCTGGTGGCATGAAACTGGGAGCAGGGAGCCCTGGACTCTGTTCTAGCAATATTTCCTTCAAATATTGCTTCAAAGGGTATTTGTTAAGGCTACGCATAGTTAATGATTTGGGATCTCTGTTTTTCATGTTAAAAGTTTCCCTGTTTTCTATGTATGCAATAAATATCAGCCCTATGCCCTGCCATTTCCCTCAAGGGGTCTGGTTTCAAAATAACTCTTCCGTTGCTCAAGAAAAAAAAAGGCTGTCTTTGTTTTCCCATTATTTGAGATAATTGTAAATGAATGCTTATCGGCTAAAGATTACACAAGCCTGGCAGCGTATTGAAGATCATTAAAAGAGTAGCCATGTTTGCAATTTTAAATACATACGGTGGTCTGGCTGGTTTTGAAGACCTTGTTCACAAAGTCCGTTCAGACATACATGGCCTGTTATTTTTAGGCCAGCCAAAAGCAGTCAGCTCATGAAAGAAGATAGCTCAGTTTGATTTGGTTTTTTTAAACTTGGATCTTAAAGCCCTGTAGCCAACAGGGCAAAGATAAGCAAAGGGGCAGAGAGCAAAACTGCTGCCTCTGAGGGAATCCAGGCAAAAACCGCATTCTTGCCTACAAGAGTGCCCTCTAACCCTCTAAGTATTTATTCCTCCTCCTCCCAACGAATTCTTCAAAAAGGAGGCAGCAAGTCCTTCGACAGGAGGCAAGTACTGTAGGATCCTGCCACGGGTCTCCCTTTGGCACACCAGTATGAAATCCTCCCGGCTCTGGAGGCATCTAATGGGATCTCCCCAGCCGATGCTGCCAGACCTTCCCGTGGGCAGCAGCAGCAGCCGCAGCCAGGGACTCAGCTCCTTCCTGCGCCCCCTTCAAATCAGCCCTGAAAAATTCCTGACTGCTTTTGGGCAGGGCTGAGCAGGGACAACTCCTGCAGCTCTGCCAGATCTCCCACCACCCTCTTCCCCTCCCTGTGTCCAGCCATTCCTGAGAGACAGACCCCATGCCAGGGATTTCATCTGGAGTATAATTACTGATGACAATTTACTGTATGACAGACTCCCCTTCTGGGTTGCTCCTTCAGCATTACCCTAACACACATGGCCAATAATGAAAAATCCCCCGGCTGAGCCCTCTCTACATCTGAACAGAAGGCAAGCTGAACTGTGCTCAGCCATCTGACCTAACCGGTGTTAAACCAAGTCTGCGGAGCTCAGGCTTCTGCAAGCAATTAACCAGCGGGCAGGGGAAAGAAAATGGAAAGGAACGCAATTCAAATGCAAATATAGCTGCAGAGAAAGAGGCAGACCTAAGTGTTTGCTTAAGCCTAAGCTTCATTTTAACCCCCTGTTAATGCAGCAGGAGAAGCAACAGGCGGTCTCAGCCCCAAACCAGGTATGTGGGCAGGCAGATTTTGGTCTGCCTTGTCCCACAGTGACAAGCGGTGGTAGGGACATGGGTTTTCACATGCACCCCAGCACTGCTGGAACTGTGGGCACTGCAGTGCTTTGCGGAGCTGGCACAGCCAACCTGGAGTCAAGTGAAACGACGAGAACATGGGGCTGCAAGCTCTGAGTCACAGGATTGAGTTCTCGCGGGCAGAGCCTGCATCCCAAGAGGGTCCCTCGGGTGCATTCCTCTTCTTCACTGACACGACGATGGAGCCAGTGACCGCAGGCGTGGGGTGTGCACATGCCCAAGCTGTCTGGGCACCACTGCCCCAGGTGGGTCCTGCAGCAACAGCAGCTGCTGCACTGGGTCAGGGAACACAATGGCTCAAGGCAGGAGCTGGAGAACCCTCAGACCATAACAGCTGCTTGTCTTTGGCCCCAAGGAACAGCCCTGACAGGGAGATTTGCCTGGATGCAACCAGGAGATGATGCGAGAAGGAGCCTTCAATCTTACATCTCCCTCCTTTCCTTTCCTCAAATACAGCAGAACTGCAAACCGGGAACATCAGACAGGTCTTGCCTCAAAACACAAGGCCCAGAAAACAGTGGTGAAAGGAGGATGGGCACCTCTCGGAGTCTTCTGCTCGCCAGGCACAGCACCGGTGTGGTGCCACCACCCAGTGCTGCACTTTGGGAAAGCTCAGTCTGAAGAAAGCAAAGCTGGATTTACTTGGGACAGCGAGCAGGCAGGAATCGCAGCACATGTGCTTCCCTGCGGCGGGGACTGCGATACCTGCCAGAGCTTTTGGGTATCCTCAGCAGACAGCGCTCTTCTGAGCGGCTGCATGGCTGGGATGAAAGGCGCAGGAACTCACAGACAGAAACAAGCTGCTCCAGGACATTTCATGCAGATGCATCTGCCCCTGACAGTCTAAAAATAGCCCAGAGACTTCACTGGCTCTCAGAAGTACGTCAGCCTCGGTGACCCGAGTCTTCATTACCAGTAGGAGCTCACCACCTCTGCTCAGAGACTGAAAGCTATATGGAAACAGCCGGTAATCGGTGCTTCCTTTGCGCACAGGGTAGGTCAGGACAGTTAAACTAACCCCACATTGCGGCTGCTCCCAGCCAGAGCCCTGCAAAGCTCTTCCTGCAACGTCTCCCTGCACTGAAGCTGTTGCCTTAGAAAAATCAAACCTTTCAGCTCAGCAAGCGGAGCTAAGGGACAGCAAGGCTGCAGAGACTGTATCGCAGGGCCTGGCCCTCGACTTCAAGTTCAAACTTCAGTGCCTGAAGGAGCAGGCGGCAAAGCCACTTGAAGTAGCTGCTCTACTTTTACACACGCATGAAAAACCAAATGAGAGGTTTACGTGTCCGCAGCTAATCTGCGTTTTCGAGCCACCGAGTGGGCAAGCAAAGCCTCACGCACAGCAAGCAACCCCCCTCCTTTGCTGATGGAAGCACAGGGCTGTGCTGCAGGGACGCAGCCTGCCTGAAGAGCGATGCTTTGTCTCACCAACTTCAGTGAAATGGTTTCACAAGGGCGCAGGCTGAGCGGCTACGCCCAGCTCATGCCATCCTTGCATACTCCTACCATGACGGCTTCTTTTCCAGATGCGCCTCTGTGTTTGCTATAAGGGCACTATTCAGCGTCCCACTCTGCCTGGGCAAGGGAACACAACAGCTGTTTCACTGGGAGGTCACTACAAAACATTGAGTGTCCCAAGAAATCCTCCTTTCATCGGTCCATGCAAGCAGCTTGCAAGGATTTGTTTAGCCTTATTGTTGGAGGGGGAAGGCACAACCCGCCTGCACCAAGGCTGGGGTCAGCATGGGCTGCCCACACCCTGCTTTCTCCCTTGTTTGGGGGGTGAGCGTGGGGCAGGAAAAGCCTCACACAGCTTAAAAAAAAAAAAAGTTCAGTTGGGCTCTTCTTTCAGCGCGACTTTCTGTAAGTGAAAGGCCAAAGGGAAGCAAAAATACCACACAGTAGGGATGCCAAGTGCTGGGGTTTTAGTGCTGCCGCCGCGCAGCTAACCAGCCCTGGCAATTTATTCCTGCCATCAGCAGATTGCTGGAAAGCTGGCATTCAACAGCGTGGCAAGGAAAGTCGAGCCAGATCCTGCAATCTCAGGTCGGCTCCTTTGCAGGATTCTCCTTACCGTCGCATTCCTCGGTCTCCCCGGATGCTCAGGGCAACAACCCGTAAGAGCAGGACAAAACAAGGAACTTCCCAGCCCGTCTGAAAAGCTAGTTTATAATTAGATTGAGTCATATTTTCCACTCCTTCAAATTCAGAGCTTGTTACTAAGGGCGCGCTGAAAATACCAAATTCCCCGACTCGGTCTCGCTGCAGGAAAAAGATAAGCAGCCCCCTCTCCCCCACCCCCCCACCCCACCCCAAGCAGAAATCTTATCAGGTCATCTTATCACTGAGATTGCAGCATGGCAGCTAAGCAAAGCCCTGCCCAAGAAGTCCTGCGCCTGGACCTGTTCCAGATGCTGCCATCTATCCCTGCACGCTCCCCCGTAAACAGCGGCTGTTGCTACACCTTCTGGTTAGTCAAAGTCTGAGAAGACTGGGACCCCAGGGATGAGGTGAAGCTCAAATACTTTGACACAGAGAGCCTTTTAAGATACTCAACTTGATGCCACAGCCCCTCAGGAGCGCTCCTTGCTCATCTCCCTCCTTTGAGAAATGCGACTTTAATAAATTCCACATTCAGTTACAACTCTTTGAAATAAGGATCATTGCAAGAGAAAAAAATAGTTAAAAAAATAAATAAATCAATCAGTATTTCATGTTTTTCTTCCCTGAAATGGAGAGTGTCCTGGCACTGCAGGCTGGTTGCCAATATCCAGCCCTTGGCTGTGGGGTCGGAGCAGGGCTGAGGCGTGCAGCACAGCCCCGCTGTCAGGACGCCTGCAACCCAGTCTCCTCAGATCCTGTTTATAAAACAACGTCCCTGAAGTCCAATGAGAGTTCAATAAAAGCCATTTCAACAGACAGCAAATAGAACAACCACTGGAAAAAATCAGGCTCCTGCTTGGAGAGCATGGCTCCTTTTTGCCCAGATTAATATCCAATGTTCCGATAAACCCACAAACCCACTGCATCGCTGCACCATGTAAATCAGCTCCCTGAGTTAATTCCGTTGTTCTAATCACTTTGCCACAGGCTATGTTTGCATACAGCAACAGCTTCTTGGGGCTCCTGCTACATGTTGTATCTGTCTTCCCAACAAAGCCCTGGTGAGACCGTGCACTTCAAAACAAAAAAAAAAAAAAAAAATCAGGAGGCAAGACACAGCTGAGAATGGTACGACTTAGCTGTGCTCACCTGAGAGCTTCTCCTTAGCCTCAGCTAACGAACCTGAGCAGGTCTGCTCCATGGGATCCATCCCATACCTAACACTCCCAGCATTAAGGCAGGTTGGCAGCTTTACGCATCTTCAAGGAAGACACAGCAAATCACCTGCTTACAGAGGGATGTGCCTTGGGAAGCTGCGCACAGGAGTTTCTCTCCTTCCAGCATACTTTATAACCCCACCTTTAAACATAAGTCATTAAATTGCACGCCTTCATGTGCTGTGGGTATATGCATTTAGGATATTGGACTGTGCAAGGGCTCAAGTACCTTGTGGGTACACTGGTATTAATTAGAGGGAACTGGATTTATCCCTGCATCCCAAGGGAAAAGGAGCGGGTATTGCCACAGCAATGTCACTTTGTGACTTTATTTAATACTGAGACGCAAGTGCAGTGCCTGGTGTTTCTGGAGAGATGTCTGCAACCCCGACGTCTCCTGTTTGCTGCAGCCTCCAGCCCACAGCTCAGTCACAAAGCCCTGCTTGCAGACTTGTAGATGCCAGATACTTTCTACAAGTTTCTGCACCAAGTCCTGCACGCAGGATGGAGGTAATGGCCACGTAAGTGCCCTCCTTTCCGTGGTTTTTCTTTTCATGGGGCAACATTAGTGTCAGCTTTCCCCATTTGTGGCAGGGTATCATCGCTGGCGGGATGAGCGGAGAGCCATGCTTACTGCAACAGCCACCAAATGCAGACAAAGGTGATGTCAGTGTTAGTGTCACTGTCCTCACCTTGATTATTTGTGTCATCACCCAGATAGCAATGGGAGGCTTAGGTTTTCATACAAGAAAAACATGACAATCTTAAAGATAGGACTAGCAGAACTCATGGAGACCAAGACCAGCACTGCAAAATCAATGATCATGCACCTTAGCTAATGTCCTCTTCTGGGACCTCAACAACTGTAAGCAGAAAAAAAAAAAACTACAGACCGGGATATTTCAGCTGATGGCAAGATATTTGAGCCAAAGCAAGGCCGACATGTAAAAGCAAACAGTTGTAGGATATATCAAACAAGGTTATTTATAGGAGAGAAAAGGAAGTTTTGATGCCTTTATAGGAGGCTCTAGTAAAATTTCTTCTAGAGTATTTTGTATAGCTGCGGTCATGCAAACATAAGAAAAATAAACTCAAGCTGGAAGAGGTGCAGAAGACAGCTGCAAAGATGAGGAGAGGAAAAGAAAACTTATTTTATGAAAAAGACTAAAGAGATTGGCTTGCTTAACCTAATAAAATCAAGACAGGGGAATATGCCTGTCACTTATAAATACATAAAGGAAGTAAATATTATGAAGGTAGAATTGATTTAAGCTAAAGGGCAGCACATATAAATATTTCTAGCCATCTCTAAATTTAGGCTAGAAGCTGCATTTTTAATCAGAGCAGCCAAATTCTGGAGCAGCTTCAAATGGAAGTGGCAGGAACAGGAAATCCACCTGCTCTTTGGCCCAAACATTATCTGTTCTTCAACAACAGGACACAGCTGAGAGGCAAGGGGTCAGGCTCCACACAGTCTTGGGTGGAAATGGGGTAAGGAGATTGTCAGGCCCTCGGTGACTGATCGTGGAGAAGGTACTAGCACCAATGCCCATGGTTATCCTGCTCCAGCCAGCGTCTGCCAGGAGCCAGTGGGAACCCGCACACCCTCCCACTACCTGTCCACATGGCACAGGGGTTGTACGATATGTGGGAGATTGGATGTTTTAACCCAACTCTTGTAAAAATGCCAAGGTTTTGGCACCAAATGCAGCAGGAAGGGCTGCAAGCTGTTAACCCTTTTGGGGAAGGCGCAGCAAAGAGCTTTCATGTCCAAGACACCTTCAAACATCATGAGAGTGATCTCGCAGCGAGAAGCCTTGCTGCAGGTACAGGACAGCAGCTGGACTGAACCCCCACCAAATTCAACAGCTGAAATACCTGCAGCCACCCTTCAAAGGACATGTGCAGGAATCCTGGCCAAGGCACCCGCTCAGGAAGACAAAGCACAGGGGAAAGAGGTTTCTAATTGCCAGTGATGGGTTACAACGGCCACAAAGCCTTGCTGGCAGCTGGCTTTGAGCAACACGGAAAAGAGACTCAAATTAAGACACAAGGTAGTTTGTTTTGTTTTTTTTTTTAAACTTAGTTTCTGTGTGTTCACCTTTGCAGCTTGACAAGCTCCCTGAGTATATTAGAATAAACTTGCTTTTGTACTTAACCATAAAATCTCACCTGTTCTTAAGCAGCTTGGGGGTGGCAGGGAAACACTGGCGACTGCTCCCAGGAGCACATACCTGAGTACGCAGAGAGCCCACATATCTGCGCAGGAGTGCATGCCTGTGAGGCACTCCTTCGCCACGCTGCAGATGCCTGGCGTTGTTTCCATCCCACAACCAAGTTTGCAGAGAAAAGTATTTTGTCTACAGCCGGCTGGAATCTGCTAAGAAGCAGGGAGATGATCTGAAAAGCAAGCTTCAAGGCGATTCCCACCACAATACAAACTGAGCCTAGAAATGAAGCAATCACACCTTCTTCAGGCTCCAGATGGGAAGCTCCTGAGAGTTTGGGGACATCAACTGTCAGGTTTTTTTTGGCCTTTTTTTAAAAAAAATTAAGTTATAGCAAATTTCTTCAGAATTGAAAGGGACTGAGTATAGCCAACCACATCTCATTGTAAACTCCAATCCACTGCTTCATCTCAAAGGGCACAGGCCTTATTCTTTCTTACTAGGGTTTAAAGTGCACCGGTTTGCAAGATCCAGAAGTATTACGCTTTTACTGCTCTGGCTGAGAAATGCAAGGCAGCCTGAGAAAAAGACCAGAGCAACTCACCCTGAAACTTTCTGGTAAAACAAAAATGCACCCCAGCACTCCACAATTGCCTACGCAGTTCTCACTAGCCAGGAATCAAATGTCTGTTGCAAAGGTCAGCTGTGCTCAGCAGCCAAGACGTGTTCCCTGCAAGCGAGAGACCTTCCAGATACGCCGGCTAAGCAGGGCTGCCAACAGCGCCCTAGAGCCTGCCTTACTTTTAAAATCAATTTCAAGGTGAACAGATGTAACATGCACTCGGACAAGCCCACGGACAAGCGTGAAAATCGCTCCCAGTGTTTGCTGAACTACACGCAAGCAGCAACTGTTGGGTCCTGCTCCAACACAGTCCATTTGTGGCTCTCCAAGCATCTGTTGGTGTTAGCAAACACGCCTCAATACCAAAGCAGCAGAGGTATTGTTCGAAGCTATCAGGTGGGGTGGAAATAATCTATCAGGATTTTCCTGGAGCTATCACAGATAACTTTTGTGCCAGGAAAAGATGACAGGAAGCTGCGGTGTTATACAAACACTGAAAATTATTCTTGCCATCAAAATGGCTATTAGACAACACCACAACAAGCCAGCCCAATGCAAAATCGCAACCCAAAGTTATAATTTCCCTAACACAAGATCTTGGTCTCACCACACCTGTCTGGACTCTCACAGCCCAGTGCTATACAGGTGCCTCATGTTCAGAAAATGGTCTGTGGTTAAAGCAGGGCAGGCACCTCCCATCCAAGCTGGTCTCCTTGGCCGCAGAGGCACTTAAATGTCACAGTCTTTGCTCCGAAACCAGACCGAACCTTTCTCCAACTCCTCTATCTGGGGGCTCACCCACTGCTTTCCTCCTCCCCATCTGACTGTCTGTCGATAACAGATGCATTCTTCAGATTTCCTGCCTACCGCTGGCACGTCATGGTCCCGGCACCCTCACTGCAGCCAGCGAGATCACGTATTTGGATCGAGGTAATTGCGTGACAGTACGCAGAGCTGAAACAAACCTGCCTTCGGGGAAGAGCTGAGATGTCAGACTTTCTCCCAACTTGCTCTCCATCTCCCTCTGATCTTCTGAGACACACCAGAAGGTTGTCTTTTTATAATGTTTTCTAAAAATGGATTTTTAAAACTATTTTTCAATTTAGCTCTCTGAAAAAAATTCCTGAGATTGGGAGGTAATTCTATTTAAGAACAGAATTTTCTGAACTCCACATAATCCAAGCAAGCAGATGCTGAGAAGACAACTTCTCAGCACCCTTCCAGGAAAGGACTAAGGATGAGCAAGTGTGTTGTTCGGCAGTGTGCCTACCATCCTCCGGGGTATTCTGACACTTTCTTGCCCTCAGGACCAATTCCACAACTCAGTTTTCAGGTGTCTGCAGTGCCAGCGGCATGAGAGTAACTCAGATAAAGAGAAAGGCTCGGCTCCCATCTTTCCCAAAAGGACTTCGGGATGAGGTCAGGAGAGACTGTGTCAAAGGCAGTCCAGAGCCCTGCTGGCAGAACAAGGTCTATTTGTCTAGCAATGTTTTGTTACCACAGTGAAGCAAACTCCCCGAGCGTCAGAGCAGCAGTCACAGGGAACCTGTGGCTCCCCAGATCCCGAGACAACATCTCCTTATGAATGTGCCCATCGTTCCAGGCGCCGAGTACCTCACACAGTTTAAATACAGCCAACAAACCCAATCAGTCACCCCCGAGAAGCCTCCTCTCTTCATTATAGAAGGAACTTTGTAATAAGGTGAGGACTTATTATTTAAAAATAAAAATCCTTCTCCCATAGTCCTACAAGACCTTAAGGCTGCTTCACAGCACTCTCATGACCCAGCCTATCAGTGGGGTGACTTGCTTGACTCCTGCAAGAATGGAACTGAAAGCAAACCTCAGGGAATGGCATGTCTCACCTGGACAACTTCTCCATTGGAAGCAATTAAATCTGTGGGGATGGAGACTCTGAAGAAGCGTCCCACCACAGCCGAGCTGTCTGGTATGCCCACCACGGCCGGCACAGTCTCCCGGAGGTCTGAGAGCACAGAGTGCATGGAGGCCTCCAACTGGTTTTCCCAGTCCCGAACCACTTCTGATGGCTCGCTGGGCCAGTGGCAGTGAGCAGAGGCCGCCAGCAACAGCACGGGGAGCCAAGTCCTCCCCAGGAAAGGGGGCTGCAGTAGGCATCCAACAGTCATTCTTCCCGGCGGCCTCGGCAACGGTGCTCCAGCCGGAAAGGGGACCACAGGGAATCTGCAGGCACTGCAGCTTGGGCAGAGGATCCGCCAGTCCTTCACAGCAGCCTCATCCTAGGAGTCCTGGGAACCTGATTGAATAAAGGAAACCCAATCAGCACATTAATTACAATATGCAAGCCAGCCAGCTAACATACACAAGACCTCCTTGCAAGGGACAGAAGGCCAGCTGCCATGCCACCCTTATTGTTTCAGTCTTTTGATTTAACTCCAAGAGTTACCACTACCGTTAAAGAGAGCAAGAACTTCTCAGCTCCTCTTCTCACGTACAGCATCTCTAGAGAAACAAGTTCCTCCTGCTTTTCCATGCACACAACCATGTTTTTGCTGCTCTGGAGCTGCAGCGTCCTGAGATAGCCGCAAGGAGGGAGACGGCACCTGGGCAGACACAACTGAAGCCAAGAGAGCACAGCAGTAATAGTTGACCTTTTGAGGCAACCTGAAGTCAGAACGGGGCACCACTGGTTTCAAATGCCAGTTACCCTATGCAAAGACTCCAAGAAACCTCCGTCACTCCAAAGTTGCCATCTCAACAGCTTGATGCACGACAGATGCTTCTGCTCCCTGGACCCATGAGCCAAGCCCCCTCTCAGTTCCAGCTTTTGGCATTAGTCAGTGTTTTTAGGCTTCATTTTGGGGCCAGCAATATGCACCCCAAAAATCAGACCGAAGTAAGCTCTTGCACACACTGCTACCCACTGTCCAGCTCCCTGCTGCTTGCACAGCTCACCCATCCCCACGCTCTGCCAAGAAACACCTCCATATCTCTCTTGCTTTGCTGTTTTCTTCTTCTGTTTGCTTTCTCCCCATCCTCACCCTCCCTCTGGTCCCCTGGATCACCACTCTCCTTTCTCTCCTCTGTTTCTCTGGTGCATCATTTCCTGCACTTCCCCAGCTGCTTCTCCCTCCCGACTGCATTCAGCTGTGATACACAGGAGCTGTGGATTTGTACACACCCCTGCGTTCCTCTTCACAGCCTGCCTGCAGGAGAGCACATGGGTTTTACAGCAGAGGACAGAGCCACCTGGGGACCCAGGGGAAGCCATACTGCCCACTCCCACATCTCAGTTTGCAGCCAGCACAGCTCTCAATAACTAATTTGTGGTAACGAGCAGGGCTGTAGGTTACGCAGGACTGGAGGACAGACGCATGGACCAAGCCAGCCCCACACGGGTGTTGCTCAGTCTTGAACCAACTCCTTTTTTCCACACTGAGAGATAAGCTGCTCCAAATTCCCACTGCAAACCCAACCCAACCTTTAACCACAGTCCTCTGAGCATGGCTCCGGTTTATTTTAGCCCATCCCAGCTGCATCGTGTGATGCACATCAAGCCATCCCAAGAGACCCTGGAGCTAGACCGGGTGGGAAGAGAAATCCCACTGCATTTTGCCCTTGCGGACCTCTCAGGGTGGCACGACAGCAGGACCAGGCAACCCGCTATGCTGTGGCCAGGCAAGCGCATATTGCCCACCGCAGGCTTGCAGAAGCAGGCAGAGGGCCTGTCCATGCAGGCACTCAAGCCCAAGGGTATCACAACAGGATCTAGGAATAACAGGAGAGGTAAGATTTGGTTGCTTACCCTAAAATCTTCACTCTGGAGAAGCTGAGAGGTAGCGTGCAAGGACTAGCACACCCTCACCCCTCGATGGGCCTTTTCACAACAAAGCACTCCTGCAGAGGGGCTGATGTCTCCCATCCGAAGGTAACGAACCCAGTGAGCACAGTTGCAGTTAGCAGAGAGGGCTGTGTGTAGCAGAAATAAGCAGAATGCAATAACCTCTGGCTACTGCATCAACGAGGCAGATATCTGATCTGACCGTTGTCAGTCGCAGAAAACCTGTCTCAAGTGAAAGGCAAGAGACAGTGTAGACAGAATAACATTGCTGGAAACCACAAGAGAGACGGAAGGATGGTTGGTGTGAGACACCAGCACCAGAAGAAAGCCCGTTCTCCCACTGCTCTTGTACTTCTGACTGCCTGAACCGACCGGGACATGAATACACCAGGCAAAGCAGCAGAGAAGCCAAGGCCAGGTTCGTCCCAAAGACAACTGAGCACATGGTGGTCTTCACCTGGAGTGAGATGCCTGAGCTGATTCTCCAGAGTTATCATCACGAAAGATGGAGTGTCTGGGCAGGTGAGGATACATCACACTTCCTATAGGGCACATCTCTCCTACCAGCTCCCTGCGTGGTCAGAGGACGATCCAACACACACACACCAATTGACTGTGGATGAACCTAGAGTCGCCTCAGCAAGTAGACTACCACAGTAGATGTCCAGTGGAGAATATCAAACAGGCTGTGAATGAGCTACAGAGATGAAACAGCCTTCTGCAAGAGGTCCTGAGGAGGCCACTGATTGTCACAGCAGGAAACTGGGGGACTCTCATCCCTGTGCAGTGCCCTAAATAAGCAGAAAGAGGAACCACCACCTTCAGCTTCCATGGAGTCCGGGGTACGGACACTGCAGTGATGACACCTTGTCTGTGAGTAACTTCTCCTGAAGCCTGCCCGTTGGAAAGTCCTGCTGTGTGAGGGACCAGAAAGCAACCTGCACAGCAAGACCAGAGACACGCTAGGAGCTGGGGGAGGAATGCAGCAGCAGCAGAACCCGGCAGCCCCATGAGATGCTATCAGCATGGAAACATGGCTGCCTCTCAGAGCTGCACTGAGCCTCCACACCTCAGCAGAGGAGAAACGCTCCAGACAACCAGACAGACAGACACCCAATGTACAACCACAGAGAGCTGCAAAGATGCTCAGAGAGGTTCGGCACCATGTCTTCAGGCCAGCCCCTGGCCTGTCACAGCTGCAGCAGAGCTCGTGCACAAGTGTGGCACAGCTCTGTGTTGTTCAGCCAAATGATGTGATCTGGCCTGGGGCGTTTTTGGTTGGATGGAGAGGAGTATTTGGGCAGAAAGGAGCTAGTTCTTGATATCTGTGGTGAGCAGGAGAGGAAGATGAAGTCATCACCCGTTTCAGAAACAATTATCGGAGCAGGCGACAAACACTGCCCATCTGATACACACCTCTCAGCCAAGCAACTCACGCACTGGCCATGAAGATCTCATGTGATGCTTGCAGGTCGCACAAATTCAGAATTTCATTTCAGGGGAACTACAGAAGAACAGTGCATATGGAAGCAAAGCACAGAGGAGGTACAGGAGGAATTCAGTAGCTGATAACAAAAGGAAAAAAACAGAAGAGCTGAGAACAAACTTGCACCACCAAAAAAATTTCTTAACACAGCTCCACCTCAACAAACAATTGACAGAGGCTGAAATGGTGCCAGCCTCTCACACTGTGTGCTAAGGAGGAAAAGCAGGGTGGTACAGCTCTACTGATAGCTGGAACAAGGCACTGCCCCGCAGTGCTGAGGTCCACAAGGACTATTGCTTCAAGGCAGAATGCTTTTTGTAATAGGAGGTCCTCTGCCTGAAAGCCAGCAGTGCTGCTCAGCAAGTCTGCCAGCCACCAGTCCTGCAGGTCCCGATGCAGCTGCAGAACAGAGCAAATGATACCTACAGCAAGGCTGGGATAGGTAGTGCCTTTGTGCAGTTCAAAAACCCAAACCATTTCACATGGTACTACCATGGGCAAAACACAAACTGACTTAAGTTTGAGACAACCTCCCAGTAGTATGTGGAAAAAGTCAGTGTTCTGGATTATTGTCCACAACCAGCGAGTGGCACGGACCCGGAGCTCTCCAAGAGCAAAAATATCAACACTTCACACAAGCTCAAATAAGCCAAAACCCAAACACAGATGGCCTTCTGCAGTGGCTGGCTGCTGATCTCCGGGAAGCATCAGGCTGTAGGGCCAACTGACTCAGATGGCACTTTCACATTCCGAGTGAAGACTAGACCACCGCAGCTTCTCTACATGGCATTGTGCTCCTTCTTCCAGCAGGATCTGTACTGCCCAGTTCCGCAGAACAAACACAAAGGTTCAGGTTAGTCCTGAATTTCAGGATGTTTTGTTCCATCTGATCTTCTGAAAGAACTGACTTTCTCTTTATCCTCCTGCTTCTGAGAGCTCTTTTGGTCTCGACTTTGAGCCTCCAGAGCATTGGATGAAACATCAAAGTCGGTATCAACATCTGCTTCAGTCCTAGCGCTTGGTGCATGTGCCAATGTTGATGCCTGATCCCCAGTGCCAAACCCTCATCTCAAGAGACACAGAACTGGGCCTGCTTGGTGAAGTTATGTTGATATGATGCTGCGCTTGATATGATGCTGACTTGTCAAGACAATGCTGGAGCTTGCTCCTTCTCCGTGCAGCTACAAGGCCCACTGACATGTTAAGGACATGCTCTACCTTCATTATTCAGGAACGCAGAACAGCACAGACAGAAGATGGGACTGAAAGGAAGGACTGAGAGCAGGACACAGTAGCTACTCCCAGCCATGCATCTTCCCAGGGATCTTTCCTTCTGCCCACTGCAGAATCAAGAGCATCGGGCCATGGGAAGAGTCCTGGCAGCAGGAGCATGGCTGCCCTGGAAAGCCCTCGTCCTCTGGCTGATTACAGCATCGCTTCAGCAAGAACCAGTGAAAGTGAAGTCTCCGTCCAGCTGCGTTTAATCCAATTGCTCAAGCACACAATCACATCACTAGGCTGTGGTAATTAATAACTGCCAGCATATTAATGCCGCTGAGCCTAGCATGCGGAAAGCTCAGGTAGCTGCTGTGCAATTCTCTACCTTAGATAAGAAGGTATTTAGGAGAGTTAGGAGGAATCCCACTTACCTGATTACTTATTTAACAATATCCTCATTAAAGGAAGCATTAAATGAGTGGCCTTTCTCTAAGGAAGCAAATTCAGACTCGGCTAAAAAGGGCCAGTGCAACTTTCCAGAACAGAGCTATTGTCTCTGCAAAGATCTCTTGTGCGTGTTTCCACAGGACGATCTCTGGGCAAGTCCCATCAGCTACTGCGCGTCTGCGTGTCAAGGCAGCAAGCAGGAGGAATGATGAAATCCAGCGTCACCAGCCAGGCACACAAAGATGGCACTCTGCCGTACACACACCCCTGGTCCAAAACACAACAGCAGGCACCGAGGGTGCCAGCCTGGCAGCACAGTCCCAGCGGCTGGTGCTCCGTGGACGTCTGTGCTGCACTAAAGGAGTCGGGGACGGGGGGCAAGAGGGAGAAACAGCTCGGAGGCAGCATGTCTGGGCAGAGCAGCACATCACCAAGTTGATGAACTAATAGATACAGTCTCCTCAAGACTTAAAAGCACGCCCATCTGCAAGCCTGACACACTATATGCACAAAGAACACTCTGGAGCGTGAAATTTAGGAAACAGTAAGAGTTTCCGCACTTGCCCAGCTCCGGATGTACCCTGAAACAAAGGCAGCAGCCCCTCCAACAGCCTATGTTGTAAGCTATGGGAGCATGCTGCAAATGACTCTTAGGGGCTATTTCCAACCTCAATGGCTTCAGCCACATACATTCCCAGAAGATGACCCATGCTCCAGACGCTGCTGTGCCCGGGATGAGTGAGGGAAAGGGATGTACAGGAGGGCAAACTGCACAGAGGTGCGTTTGTCACGCACAGACAAACTGGCTTGCAGCTGCTGTGAGGCAACAGGCAAGGCGAGGAAGAAAGATTCACCGCTAGCCATAGCTCCCCACTCAGCTGTGCTCAGAGTGACCATCCCGTTCCGCGTTGCACTCACCAGGCATCTGCGGGGACGGCGGCTTTACACCGAGACTGTGTGCCTCTCTAAAAGACAAGTTCATTCTCAAGGTTTTGGCTTAAGGCTGCAATCACAGCTGTCTGCCTATTAGCCATGTGTACATCAACACCGAAGTAGCAGGCATCAGAGATCAGACTGCAAGAGGAAGCCTTCTCAGCAGAGAGCCCCATATCAATGCTCCTGAAGCCCCGGGAGCCCCTTCCACCCTCTGTCCCCTGCAGCTGGTTGACAAGCTCACCATTATCAGCTGGTCACCCCACACACCATCAGCCCAGGAGGTACACACCAACCTGTACTCGATTCTTTGCCCCAAAATTGCATTTCAACACGCTCTTCCACAGCTATGCCCACCCTCCATAGTCACCACTTTAAACACCCAACAGAACTGACACCTAGCTCAAAGGACACACGCACAAAAAAGATGCTTTTTTCAGTCTTGTCCCTTCTTGTATTTCTGCATTGCTTGTCTCCAGCACATCTGGTGTCAGTAACAGGAAACCCTGACACTGAAAAACAATCCAGGGAAAAAAAAAAACACACCAAAACCAAACAAACCCAAACCAGCAGTGCTAAAATGTGTGCCAGGCAGGGAAAGAAGCAGCACTCTCCTGCTGGCAGGGAACTTGGCTGTGAACTGTCACTGACTTGTTGCTTCAAGTCACACATGCCACAAGCAACTTCGCAAAGCTTGTACGGGAAGTGGTCACAGCAATCGACGCCTCGCAGCGGTTTTTATTCTGCTAGAGTAAGCACCAAGATATTTAACTTTCCTGTAGCTTAATGGAAGATAGTAGAAAGCTTCCTCTTCCTTTTGTTTGAAAACTACAGTTTTTCATCACCAAGAAGGAATGAAGCCTTCCCACAGTGCCCTCATTTGCATCCCACATCTCCCCTTGGCCAACAAAACCTGCTCACAGTTGTCCCCCAGCCTGGGACACCGACTGATAACCTCTGCTCCGACTGACAGACAGCAGAGTGCTGAGTGAGCAGCAATGGGAAGGTGCACTGCTCAAGAGACCACAAGGGTTTTGTGTTTATTAAGGCATGCAACCTCCAGCACTTCCTGCAGAGGGAATGCAGAGGCAGCTCCAAGATAGAGAGAAAAGGTGCCAAAAAGCAGAATTTCCCCTTTTTCCCCACCCTGTGTATTGCATCTGCCTGCCCAGAAGCTGGGCCCCCCTAATGACCTTCCCAGCTGGGGACTCTGCTCCTGGGAAGACTTCTTGCCCTGGAGAAGGTAAGCGCTGAGGATATGCTCCCTGTACCCTCTGTGGGTCCAGAGCTGTGGAGGGGAGGTGGCAGCCCCCTGGGACCCCCAGCCAAGGGTATGCACAAGGGGCACTGCAGAAGAGCAGCACAAAGGACACAAGAAGCCTTCTGCCAGCCAGACACGGGGGTGTTCTTTCCCTGCAGAGTACGCTTCCCCTGCAAGGTGCAGCAATAAAATTTCCTCTGGAGGCAAGTGCCCTCCCCGCAGCCCAGGGGAGGCAGGAAGGGATGACTATGGTACCCACAAGCGCCTCTCCACTGCGCACTCACACGCTGACCTGACATTTTTTGCTGGAAGACAATATGGATGTCTCCCTGGCTTGTCAATCCTGCAGGCCCAGCCCCTTGCAAGCCCACACGTGCTACTTGCCCGACACTTGAGCCTGTGCCTCGAACTGCCGCCGTGCCTGAGCCGTGGCAGTGACCGGCAGCCGCAGATTTTGGCTGGGCGAGAATTCTGACTCTTTGATGAAAAGTTTTCAGCAACCACAATCAATCCCTTCCCCCTACTTTGTTATTCCCAGGCTGCCAACTCCGATCGTATCTTCAAGTGCATTCAGTTGAAAGGAAACTCAGATATTATCTTCCCAAGTATTTAGAAGACCTCAGAGATCATTTTTTCCTCCTGTAATTACAAACATCGCAGTCAGGTAGAACCGCCATTTTCCTGCCTGCTGGCAACAAGCAAATTAGGATATAAACACCCACCAAGAAGCAGAGGACTCCAAATAATCACTGAGGACAGCTTCACACGTTAGACACTGCTTGCACCCTCTGAGCAAGGCCAGTCTCCAGGGAGGGCTGGCAGAGAAGGGCAACGGGGATCATCAGCAGTAGAAAATGGATCCTGCCTGAAGGAAGCTGGAGAACAAACTGGGACACACTGGGGCATGAAGGTGATGGGGAACAAGAGTCCACACTCTCCTCTAATAGAAGGACCAGAAGCCAAACTAACCTGAACCAGGCTCAAACCCAACCAAAATGAGAGTTTCCCCCAGGACCCAATGAGGTCGTGAACATGAATGTTAAAACTTCATGAAGGTTAAAAAAAAAAAATAAATGGGTGGGACGGGACAATTTTATAGAAGGCAGAGTTACCAAGGCAGCATTTCTGGCTCAAGCAGCACTTCGTGACAGATAGCAGGATCCTGGGACAGCATTCAGGGAAACGCTGACTCGCATTCCTCTCCAGGCATCTTCTCCCGGCTGTTATTGGAAAGGGCATATAGGCTAAATATACAGCTGTAGCAGGGCAGAGCAAGAGTCTGTCTGCCTAAGGGCATGCAGTTTAACCTGGCTATGGCTTCCCTTGGGTATCCAGTGCGTAGCCAGACAGAGTGAGCCCCTCAAAACTCTACTTATAACTCCTGGTTTTGTCTGGAAACAGAGCGAGAGTGTAAAAATCCTAGTATTTAATTCTACCTTTAAGGGAATGTAAGCTGAAGCTAGTACTAAAATCCACAGGAAATTAAACTACAAAAGGTTAAAACAAAAAAAACAACCAACCAAACAAAAAAGATGGGACTAAGAGCTCCTTCCATACAAATGCTATAAAAATGCATATTTTGAAGACAAACATGACAGGCATGTATATATATACATGCATACAAACGCTTTATCAGTTTCCAAGATTTAGTAAAAAAACAGAACTCAAGGCACCAAGATAAAATAGGTATTTTTGACTCTAGATTTCTCTTTTGTGAGGAAAGCTTCACACCTTGATGAACTTGCTTGAAGTTACTACTGAAGTGAAGACAGTGGCGTTACAGAACAGCATTTTCACAGAAGCCATCCCGTGGGAGAGCCCGCGACAGAGGAAACCCAGGCTGGCAGCAGTGCCTGGGTAGGCAGCCGACAGAGATGAGACCAAAGCACTACTGACAAATGAGTGCAATTTTAATTTGGACCATGAAAGAGCTCTCACCAGTTAGCATACACAAGGCAGAAAACCAGTCCCCATGACACTGCACTCAAATTTGAGGGGGCACTCATTGCTAGAAACATTGGAAGTAGAAGATTTAGGACTCGAGACAAGTTCCCTGTCCCTCCATGGGCTCACTGTAACACAGCAGCTTGTGTTCACTGAACTCTGGACTCCGTAGAAATGATTTACATGGGGGTCCAACTGGTTTTCATCTGGATTTGCAGCGACAACACTGAGTTTTATACAGTTTTAAAGCTAACAGGGATTTCCATACCAAACTACAAGTCCTCAGGTCCAGACCGCCTCTGCCTTCCCCAAGTATACTAAGAAGAGCCCAGACTGTGTCCCTGACATCCCCATTTGTGAAAGGCGCAAAGGATGATTTCAAAGTAAACTTTGTTTAACAAAGGCTGCCTAACGAGGTATCTAGAGGACCCCCTCAGCAGCTCTAGCCAGAAAGTACAGCTGAGGCACAACAGAGAAAGCACAAACCAGCAGGAAGCGAGATACAAGGCGTCACTTTTTAAATGCAAGGACCACAAGGCATCAGAGCCCGATCTTGTGTTCCTTGGCGGGCAGGTCGCTTCCCAGCTAGTGCCAAAGGACATGTGCAAGAGCAGCTGGCGTGACAATTACCACTGTGTGTCCTGTCCTGTCCCCTGCTATCATTCACCATCCACCAGCTGTTTCAAGTCTAATTCACATCAGCTAATGACCTTTGATAGAAGTCACCCATCTGGAAAGCAGGTTTCTATCAAAGCTGCTGCTTCAGAAATCGGTATAAACCAAGGCACTATAGCCAACAGGGCTAACGGCTTTCCCTCCACCCCGTGCTCCAAAGGGACAGAAATCACCTACAAGCCTCCAGCAGCACCTGAAATCTCAGCTGAAGCCTGGAAAAATAGTTCCTCCCTAAGCTGCCCTGTTGTACTACGCTCAGATGTAGCCATGAGCACTGAAACCAGGGAGGCTAAAAAGATTTGTATCTCTTGCTTGATTTCTTAATTGAATTAAAGGCTGAACAAAAACCCTTATGCAGCTTCAGAGAATCCACACGGAAGAGAAATGACAAATATCCTAATCAGAGAGGAAGCTTCCACTGGACATTTTCTCTTATTAAGTACTGAAGAGTCCACACAAAAAGAGAAAGGCCCCAAGGGATTAAGTCCCATGTCTAGCAAGGCAGGAAATCTCACTGAAGTTTCTGCCACAGTTTGGCTTTCAGAGCACATCACACATTGCATGAGTCACACAGAGGAGAGGTGAGCTTTGGTGTGTCCTTTTAGCCAAAACTCTTCCACCTGCTGTGCTGCCTATTTTTTAATTTTTAGTTTTTTTTAATAGAAAAGGTATAAAGCTCTTTCTGTCAAATAAGCGAGCAGGAGCTATTAGAGGGGTGAAGGACAGACTGACGGGCAGGGCAGTCCTGCAAATCCCCTTCTTAGGAAACCTGGTCGTATTTCCCAATCCTGTTCTGAAGGAAACCCTTCCGAAGCTCCAGCTCTGGCCATGCTCCTGAGCCTGGCCAGAGGGTTTATGGCAGGACTCTTGCCCACGTTTTGGCTACGCAGTGGCAGGGCAGAGTACTTTTTTCCATCACCAGAACAGCCCTGTGCACTAAGAACAGCATTCCAGCTTCCTTCCCTAGGAGATACCAGCACCACAGCCACCAGTCAAGCATCAGCTTTGCTAATGGTACCAAAGCAGGCAGCAAAGCACTGGGGCACCCCAGAGCAGGCACCTGGGGCAGGTGTTCCTCCAGCGCAAGGAACAAACAGCCCGAGGGCGGCAGGAACCAAATCCAAATCTGAAAAAAAGGAAATCTTGATCAGGTTTCATATTCAAAGAGTCACCTCAAAATGCTGTTTGGCTGGACTGCTTTATGGAGACGCAGACACATTCCAAGAGTTTATAATCACCTTCTGGGTATTCCACAAAATTCCTCAGATAATGAAATATTTCCAGAAGGTCCTTGAAAGTGTTTAAGCACTGTAATTTCCCATAGGCTGATGTCACAGCACCACGGCTTTGACACTAAGCACGGGACTGGAAGGCAAGGCTTAGGATCCCTGCCCTACCTGCCAGGCACGAGGTCTGCTGCTGCTGCTCCCAAAGGGAAGTGAAGCACAAACAGCTGATATTAAGCGGACACATGAAACAAGGCAAGCAACACCAACAAAAAGCCATTTTCAGCACTTCAGTTACATACACAGCATCATTTATATTCTTTGTGGCAGCGTAACTAAGGGCAGGCACATTCTGTTTAGAAACATCCCGCCATTCCATCAGCTTTACCACCCCACCCTACGACTCCAAGCCAAGGCATTAAGATTCAACTTTATGGAGTTGCTGAGCCCTGATTTATTACTCAGCTAGCAAGACTGCCATAGCTCTTCATTTAAATATATTTACCACCTAGAGATTTATGCAGAGCAGCCAGGGCATCAGCTGTGGACCTGCAACTTGCAATGCTTCTCATGAAAACTATTCTAAATGCTTCTTGGTGGAATAAGTGTTCCAAACTTTAACCATCAAGCATAAAATGGGAAAGCTGCAAAATGAAGCAGCATTGCTCCCATGCCACAGAGGCAGAGAAAGCTTCTGAAAGAGGTATTAACTCCCTGAAGATCAGCGGCTTCCAGCTGGGCACGGCATTCTCTTAAACCCGCAGAAATTCAGGAGTTGCCAAAAACCAACAAACTGATAACCTCTTCCTGCAGGTGCACATTTTTATAGGTGCCTCCCCCTCTTGCTGGAGACCAGGGAGTAAAGGGCTGGACTGCTTCAGTACAACTGTCTGCTCTTCACAATAACCTCTGGCGCGAGCTGGATGGCCTTTCGTTCAGGTAGTAAATCTGAAGGCAACCGATCACCAACAGCACAAGCTTACCGAGGCAGAAGGACAGTGCGTGGCTTCACAGGTCCATCTGCTTCCCAACTGCCCTGGTGCAAGAAGATTGATTTAAATGAAAAAGCAAAAGACGAGCGCCTTAAAAGACAAGACGCTAACAGAGTCTGCATCGCATTCCTGCAGCATTAATTTCACTGCATTATCTTTCAGCGAAATTATCTTGTTTACCTGCACTACGTAATTAAAAAATAACCCTCATCTGGTTTTGAACATGTCCTTCATGGCTTCAGCCAGGAGTGAGGGATGGCTGGAGCTGCTCAGCACAGGTCCACCAATGCAGAGGTTACTCCAGCTTTTCTCCCGACCCTGCTTTGGTATTGAGAAGTCAAGAGCCAAGTGGAATTATTTCAACAGGAGACCATTCAGGCTACTTCACTTCATTAAGGACCTGGACAAAAAAGGGCTAACCTTTAGAGAAAAAAAACCCTGACATGCACAAAGCCAGCACAATCAACTTAATAAAATACATTGCAGGGTAACATACCCCTCTCTGCACGCAGCGCAGCACTGCACCTGCATTCTCAAAGAGGTTTCCCTGCAGCAATTCCAACACAAGCACCATCCTGCCATTGCCGGTGCCCAAATTCCACAAACAAGAAAGTCCAAGGGACTGAAAAAAAAAAAAATCGCTTTCCAGAAAGCATGGTTTTACATCTATTTCTGACAAGTTTCAGCTTAAGTTAAACAACAGTCTTCATGTGGCAGCAAAGACACTTAACACAAGTCCTGTAGACTTCTGACTTTCCCTGCTGGCAGGGAAAGCCCACTGGATAAATAAAAAAAAAATAGGATCAAACTGACATGTTGTCACCAGACACATTATTCAAAACTGGGACCTGGGTAAAGGCAGAGCATGTGCAGGGAAAAAGGGGAGGCAGAAAGAAAGAGAGGACAAGACAAGGAAAACCGATGTTTTTCTTCCATAAGCAGCCACACAGCCCACAGTGTAACACATCTGGGACAGTTAACTAGCCATCACGGCATCTGGTATCAGTCCTACAAAAATAGGCCAGAGGTTTTGCCACTGCAGAAAAATACAGCCATTTTGCCCTTCCTTGCAGGAAGTCTTACCTTGTACGGGGCAGACAGGTTGGAAAGAACACCTCCATGTTTTTGAGGGAAAAAAGCCCCAAGTTACAGTGTATTTCAAATAGCATGAGCACAGGCTGCATCCCTCTATTTTGACTTGCCATCGCAGTTTTTACACAGAGGACGAAAACCTGCAGCCTGCCTTCCCAGCACACTGGCACTGTCCCCTACTCCTTCCTAGGTGACAGTTCAGATGGCTGCGAAGGGACGGCAGCGAGGACACGGAGCTGCACAACATGGAAGATGGCAGTGTCATCAAGTGGGCAGATTAAAACACAAATTTAAGTTGTAAAGAGAAAAAAAAAAAAAAGGAGTAAGAAGATGGGACAGGTCCTGTACCTGCTTCTTTCCCAGTGCAACACAGCAGAGCATGTGATGACTTACCTGCTCCCTCTGCAAGAATCCCAGGAATAGGGGCAAAGTCATCACAGCTCCAATGTGTGCCCCAGGAAAACAGAATCGGATGTCATTCTGAGGCAACAAGGAAAATTAAAACCAGCACTCAGACGGGTTTTGTACCAGTTCAAGCCTCTCTGAGCCAAGCATCATCTCTTCTTGCCCACCACATCTGCTTTGGACACCCAAAAGCCAATCTCCCCTTTGCGCCTGCATTTCTTAGCCAAGTTAAGTGAACTCGGACTTTGTAATCCTTTGCAACATCAGTGCCTCTATGCCCATATTTTCATTACTTCAAGCTCTACCCCCATAGATCCACCTTCTCTGCCTCGGGGCACTCAGAGCAGAGACCAGCCGTAGGCACAGGCTGTGCTAACCCCAGGACAGAGATGAGGACAATCCACTTCCCAGACCAACAACCACCCACTACAGTCCAAAGTCTTCCTGAGGGCATAACACCAGAGAAATACATTTGTCCTTAACCACTCCAAGTCTTTCCTTCTGAATCCACACCCCCCCCCCCCGCCTCCCCCAAGTCAGTCTTGCTTTGATTTCTGCTCAAAGAGGGCATCCTGTTACTAGCACCCACCGGACTCTCCTCACTGCTCACACACTATGGCTGTTCTTATCTCTCAGTAAAGCCAAAACGCTTTCCAGAAAAACCTGATGGCTCATTGCTCTTAAACAGCACAGGAGAACATAAACAGCTTAGTGAGAGCATAAGGGCTGTATGAAGGGAGATGCTCAAGCGCCACAGGAAAAAATGCAGTCTTGGAGTCGCGGAGATGCTGTAAAAGCTCTGGAGGTGTGTTCAGCTTGCCTTGGCTTTACAGCGCTGCCGCAGATGCTACGGGGAAACAATTAAACTGCTTATCACAGTATGGCCCATTCAGCTTCCAGAGCAGAAGAGCAATTCCAATCCCCAGGTGGCAAGCGCAGCAATTAGGTACCCAATTATGTGCACCAAAGCTTCGCTTTGCTTATGTTATTTTACTTCAATGGTTATATAGTATTTCCTTGGCTTACTGTCATTAAAAGATCGTAGTTCAGGGACAGCCTGTAAAGTCTCAGCTGAGATCGGGCTGGTCCCACAGGACCTCCTTGCACATCATACCACATTTGGAGGATGCAGAACAGTCCAGATGTGGGCAGGTGACTTAGAAGTCATTCAGCAGAGCCAGTTACAAAGCCTGGCCACAATCACCATTTCCTCACCTGGAGGGACTAGGTTAAAAGTTTAAAAATAAATAAAAAAAACCCCAGTTACACTGCAGCCAGGGTTAATCTCCAGTTCCACAGCAGCCCACCTCTGAAGAGCAACTCTGGACTGGCGCTTGAGCCTCTTCTGGGCTTAATAACAAGTTGTAGTGGAAAAATGTGGTTTTAGCAGCTCAGTCCATCCCTTATAAAGCAGAGAAGCTATGCCAAAAATAACCTGGCTTACTAGTTACAGTCACCAAGCACTCACTTAGCCGGTCTCTGATCAGGGACCACATCACCCTGTCTGCACCATAGCACCTCCACCATCGCCAGCTGTGCACTGTACAGGACGGGATGCCCTCTCCAACACCGTGGAAGTGTTTCGAATAAAGCAGTTAGTGGTTTTTAAAACTGTAGATAGCCAGGACTCATTTGCCATCGTTCCTCCCAAAAGGAAGCATTTTCTTCCAGCTCAGACAAGGTCTTGAGCGCAGCTTTTCTGCGTTTTCAGCCTTTCTGCTGGACAGGCTGAACTCCTTGGGCAGAGTTTTGTACCTGGCACTTCCAGAGTCATGTACAACAACAGCTGGTCAGCAGCTGTAGCGAGAAACATGCTCTAACAATCAAGAATGATGCAGTTTTGAGACTTCTCAAATACAATCATAAGTTCAGCATTGTCCTCCAAAGGCGCTATCCCATTGCAGCAAAGTCCAGAGCAAACAAAACCAGGTTACGGAACTGAAGCACCTTCCACAAAAAAAAACAGGAGAAAGCTTTCAATAACAGCAGTGCCCCCCACTGCAGGGCAGCAGCAGAAGACACACTGCTTCTCATTTATTCCTCAAGACCTTATGCCAGGCGGGAACTTTGCTCATTGCTGTAGGCTGAGCCTAAACCCCCCTCTCCCAACAGCACATGATGTTGTACTTGGTAACCCAGACAACACCCAAAACCTCAAGGTTACAAATAATGAGTTAAAAAACTCAGAATACCTGAGAATTAAGGTTGTCCGTGAGCTGGTCACAGCAAGCACCACAATTCACTCTGATTCTCTACCCCTCTGCCAACTTTTTGTTCTCTCTGCCTTTGAGACAGGTAAGTCCTTCACCCATCCATGGCTGTCAGGATCCTGGTGCCAGCTGGTGGCAACACCTCCCTCCCACCCCCAGCAATGATCCAGCCCCTCCGGCCCCAGGCTGGAGGAGGCCCTATATGGACAAGATCTTTGAAAACCTTCACTTAGCAGATCAAGTCTACAAAGCACTGGTGAACTGGGAGCCTTTCAGACTCCTGAAACCTGATAAGATACATAAGATACGGGGTGTTTTTTCTGGGAGAGGAGATGGCGCATCCCTCGAGACCAGAGTGCCAACTTTCCAGCCATTGTGCCACACCAAGTGCCTCTCAATGCAAGTACTTCGGTTCTGTTTGTTTTTTTGAATACTGACAGCTTAAAGCTTTTTTTAATCCTTTAACTCTTGGAAATGGCTGAACCTGAAACAAAGCCTGAGGCAGAGCTGCAGCATGGGAAATTCCCGTGTGAGCAATTAAGTTCAAGAGTTAAATGCAACTCCACTGTCAGACAGTCTCTGCAGCGGGTGGTATGACCGGTGGCACTCAGATAGTCCCCGCTCCTCCATGCAGGCCTGGGGAGGAAAAACTGCCACAGCAGCTGAAGCATGCTACCCCACACCCAGGGTTTTAGACTGAATCCACTCCAAACAGGAATTAATTTGTGGAAGTCCTGCAATAGGGAGCACTGGCCAAATCACTGCAACTGGGAGGCAACTTCTTGGGAATGTGCTAAGGGGCTGACAGCATCTGGATGTGTGTGTTCCCTGGTTGCTGCTGCTACGCCCTGCTCCATCCCAGCCTCTGCTAGGTAATTCCCCTCAGAGCCAGCTCCATGGGAACATTACTCACCGGCTGACCCACGTCCAGGGCTGGGGAGCAGGGGATGCTGGCCTCCAGCTGAGTCCATGGACAAGCTGCTATCAGAATGTGGTTAGGTGGCAATGCAAATGACACCCTGATTACCATCACTGCCTAAATTGCTGCCTTTGCTCCAGAATCTAAACTACTTTCAAACCTGAAGGAAGCACCTCCCAAATACAAGTCCTGTTTAGGCAAGGTGGTGCTGTCTGAGCAGAGTTTGAAAAAGAATATTTTGCTGCTGCAAAGTCACATGCCCTTAATTCTGTGCCATAGTACTGCCTGCTCCCTTCTTCTCACTGCTTTTCTTCCTTGGGAAAGCTGCTTCTCTCTCACACTGCTCTGTCACGAAAACAAGAAACAATATGAAGAAAAACTGGTAAGACGACTCAGGGCAGATGTGCCTTCATTATTTTTTTTTAAGAGATATCAACTATCTACATCACCAGTGTCCTGATGAAGGCAAATCACTGAGACTGGAGATGGGTGCCCCAAAGCACTACATACAACAGCATTATCCAGACCGGCTGAAATAACCCAGCAAAAACCCCAGCAAGTCATTTAAGGAGAGGTCTAATCACATCCCCTATGAGTCCATGGCTTCTTGGGTTTTGCAAGGACCAGCACATGGAACTGGAGTGGAGCCGAAGCACTGCGATAACGTGTATTCTGACACAAGCACATCAGCCAGAATGAAAGCTTAGAGGCTGGGAAAAACACCCATAATGTCATTTGTGACAGCAGGTTTGCTCTGTTTGTAACATACACTGCCAACACACCAGGGAAAGCTACTTAGAGATCAACAGATAAAAGCTTTTCACCATTCAGTCTGTTATTTCATGTAAATCAGGTTGTCCTGCTACCAAAAGGCATGAAGTGAAAGGTGCTCAAAAAACATCAGTAGTGGCAGCAAAAATCAAGTACTTGGCAGCAAAAGTCAAGTACTTGCACTGTGGCTGAATCCCTTCAGACCCCCTGCAATGGGCAGAGGGTCCCACTCCCCTTTCTGCAAGTGCAGTTCTGCAGTCCGGAGCTGCACCATCTTCTCACTTGTCAACGCAGGTGATCTCCTCCAAGCATCACCACCTCAAAAATAGGGTTTTGCCCACAGAAATAACTCCAGACTCCTCTGAAATATGAAGTCATGTTTTGAAAAGCAACAGTGCAGCAAATTCAATTAACTAATCAAGTCTGCCTTCTACTCAGGCAATGTGGAAGCAAGATTTCCCCAAGCCCATCCCCAAGATGTAGCATGTTATTTACTAGGTATGCTGCTGCAACCCTTCCAGTGTGATCTAAGAGGGTCTTGCTTCCACCACCCCCTTTCTTCTGACCTCCTGGAGCAGGGAGTCCCGCACAGAGCTGTGCCATGCCCTAGGAAAAAAATGGGAAAACTACCCTGCTCTTATCTTCAACCCCAGTGAAGGCTGGAGGGGGTTGGAAAGGACACGCACAAACCAAGCCGGAGGCAAACAGTAGCTCTTTAGAGGAATAAACCACTCCTGCCGTGATTGATAAGTACATCTGCCAGTCCCCACCTGCTGTTCACATTCCTGGCATTTCTTTCTGCAGATTTTCTCCCCGAGAAGGGACCGGCTGCTTATCGACTGCTGCAGAGGAGATTTAAAGGAAGGGAAATGGGCCCCAGCTTAAACAAAATGGAGAGATTTCAGGCCCCAAGCATGCCAAAGACAGCTTTCTTGCATCAGATCAAGGAACCTGCTGAAGGGGTTTATTCCAGAAGCCCTTGCAGGTTGAGAAACTTGTGGGTGTTAAGTGCTCCCCTTTGCTCATTCCTACCACCATACCTCTATTAAATTCCTGGCAGATAAAGCAGGAGGCTCCAGAAAAGTCTCTCCACCCTCCAGCTGCTCACACCAAAGTAATTTTCTGCACCGGTCAACCACCCCCTAGAATAAAAGGGAGATAAGGGTGAAAACACTCCAGCCTCTCCAAAAGGGCGAAGGCTTCGCTGCCTTCCCCGCAGCTGAGCACGGACAGCTGGCAGGACGGCTGTTCAGAGCAGTAACTGGTATTTCTGGGAGCGAAGGAGCATGAGTTTAGTTCTGGTTTTCAAACCTTGAAAAAAGGCTGGAAGTTCGTCCTTTTCTTCAAGTTAGTTTTAACACGTCAAGAAAGTGAAGGAAAATAAACCTGTACCACTATAGTGGAGCCTGGAAGCAGAGGGTTGGAACTTCTGCTTGCTGTCAGAAGAGGAAAAAGCAGCTCCCAGGAGCTCTCTTAAGAGCTCAGTGTCTTTAAGATCCTGACCTCTCTGTCAAACTAGATCAAAATTAGCTATTAGCATCAAATTTATTAGAGCGCATACTGAAATCCTATCAGTGGGGCTGCCGCAGGGAGCCAAGGTGAAGCAGGGTTTCTGGACTTCGGGTGCCCCAGCACCCATCTAAAAGTCATTTTCTTTCGCCGAAATATGAACACACACAACTGCAAACAAGTCTGAGATTTTGCTTCTTTGCCATCTTTGGGGAAGGAGGGAGAAGGCAGCAGGAAATAAATGCTGCTTTCCCCATGCCTGGAAGAAGAGCAAAATGCAAACCAGCTTTTTATTTCAGACCAGGGGTGATTATTTCCATCAACAGGCTGTACCACTCCTTAAGGCAGACAGTAGCGGTGCCTTTATAAACCAGAGTGGATGCAACACGAAATCTGACTTACCTTGGACGATCCTGGGGTTCAGAGCCCAGCCCCGAGAGCTGTGGCTCGGCAAGCAGAACACCCCCCAACACCGTGAGCACCGGCCAGCCATCCACTTTGCAGAGCAGCTTCCTGACCAGTTTTTGAGGGCATTTCCCAAAGCTGTCACGCTCGCTCTCACCAAGGAGCCAAAAGTTAGCAGCAGCGAGGGGAAGGGGAGGGCGAGCCAGGTGTGAGCAGCATTTGATTAGCCAGCTAATGGGTGCAGCTGTCCTCCGGTTTTACAGCTCTTGGAGGAAATTTAAACAGGAACTTTCTATAAATTAACTGCCCATAAAATGAGCATGCTTTCTCAATGCACCAGAAGGTCGAGAGAGGTCTGCTCAGCTCCCTGTTCCCAGGACACAGCAAACAGCCTCCGCAGTTGCAGTTTCTCCTTCCGAAGCAGGAGAATGCGGATTTAGTCCATGCAGTAGTAAGCTGGTGAAAGCATGCTCGCCAAGCAATCAAAGTCATTCTCCATTCACAGCAAACTAATAATTTATATTTCCCCTAAAATCCCCAATGCAATCCAGATGTCTAAGTAGCCTTTGTCCCAGAAAGCAAACTATACAACAGCCTCGGAAAGACAGGCACGGCTCTGCTTGCCAAAGTCCTCACAAGGCTGTTTATTCTGTGGGAGCAACAAACACATTGATTTCAGCTCCTTCCAGGTCTGGAAGCTGCAAGCGATAAGGTGGTTATAGACACTGTCCCCAACCCTCCTGGCTTCCTCTTCCTCCAGAGGATTATTTAAGAGGTAAGAGTTGCCTGTTATGGATTATTCTGTTGATAAAAATGCGACTGACAGGTTCCCAGCTTTGAGGGAACCAGGAGATGAGGATGGGAAAAGCCAGGGTGAAGCCAGTGCAGCAAATACGGGAAATAAAAGAAATAAGCAAATTACTTAGGCTGCATTAGGAGGACCAGCGTTTTTGGTGGGGTGCTCACTCCCCACGGTCACCCTGAGCCACGGAAGGAGGCCCCGGCAGCAAGGACACCGGGAAGGGTCATTTCACTAGGGGATAGGCTGGCTCGTCCCAGGAAAGGAGGAGCAGGTCATTTGACCGAAGGGCTGAATTCCTCTGGGAGCACAAGGAGGGCAAATGCACAGCTGCACCTGTACCAGGGTAAGGGACCCTCGCCAGCCAAGGAAGGGGCTTGCAGCCCCCCTAGCAACTGAGCACCCTGCTCTGGGATCGCTCTGGTCCCGTGCTGGGGGGCTCAGCACAGAGCCCTCCCCAGCCCTGGCACACTGGCTCTGCCTAGGGGTGCAGCACGCCAGGGGAAAAGCTGTCCAGAAAACCCATGGAAACTTTTGGAAGAGTTGAAAATAGTTTGGGAAATGTACACTGACCAGCCATACAACTCTTCCAGGGATATTTTAAGCATTACTACAGTTGCATTCCAGTCCCTGAATATATTTTCTATAAATAAGTATTTTTAAGTCACTGTGTTTCAAAACTTCTTATATTAGTCAAGTTTTAGACCTGTAGGCTGCCAGCCAAATTTGCTGCTGATTTTTAAAACTGTGCCCTGTTACCTAGGTTATAGCATAGGATTATCTTTGGGGTTTTTTCAGGTGCTTTTCTACAAACACATTTATTCTGTGTTATAACATTAGGTCTCTACTGATACATCAATCCTGAGTTCTGTGGATTAACACATCTTTGTTCACAAACCAACAACACAGGGTTTATTTTCAAATCTAGTGGTTTTTTTTCCTTTTTTACAGGCCAATAAGCAAAAGAAAATACACTAGTAATTCTGCATGCAGAGTAACTCTCTTTAGAACTAGGTACTTTTGTCATTGACAAAGCCACAGCACATACATACAACTGGCAGTGATTTCTGGGAGCTCTGTTTGAGCAGCATGCGAGGCTGCCAGGACACAAGTACTGCACGTAACAAGCCAACTACACCGCAGACATGCCAAAAGCTCCCCAAAGGCCCTTCTCCTCTAAAGACAGGGCAAAACGGCATGCGGATGGAAAAACGGATCATCCAGCATCCTAACCCGTGTACCCCACTGGCAAATAGGTCTAGACCCATGCACTTCAACCCAAACACATTGCATTCACAGTGATATCTAACCCTCCCACCTGGCAGGCAAAAGGGAAAACCCAGACACAGCAGTCGTGGTTTTGGAAGGTCCAAAGCACTAGCAAAGGGCAGGGTATGGGCTAAGGGCAGATCCTGCACCCCAGCTCTTCCCCTCCAAGCTCCCATCCCATCAGGGATACAGGTTCTTGTGCACCAGAGATACCGACAAAATGTGGCTTAACCTTCAGAGCACAGATTTCCACCAGCGCTTTACAGTACACAAATATTAATATTTGCGAATAAGTCCAGGCCTGCTTAATCCAAAAAACACACAGCTGTGGCCAAGCATGTGTTTTCTTTGGAGAACAGACCAGACACTCCGAGTCTGGTTGCCTTACCTATTTTTGAAAGCCATATATAAGTCAACCCAACAGATAACAACCAAGCTGAAATACCAACCCTCACCACAAAACCTCCATCTCTTCAAGCTCTTGGTTGCTACCACAAGGGGGAAAACACCCGCAAGGTACTGCAGTCATCTCTATCCCTGAGAAGGCATGCCTGCTGGGTCAGGTAGCTGCTTGCCAACATGCCACATGAGTTACCAGCTGAATGAGGTTAGACGAACCTGTAACTGTTCAGCACGAACAGGGCTAGATGACCCCTCTGTCTCCTTTCCCATCCTTTTACATCCTTTTACAGCTCAGGCTGTAAATTCTTCAGGGGCATCTGCAAGCAGGATGTCCTGGTGGAGCACCACTGGTCATGGCTACCTGGGATCTCTGCAAGGAGCCACGGCAGCAGTTCTGACAGCGCCAGGGTAAGGATGCTGGGTAGACCTAAAAACTGTGAAAAATATTAATGTGTTGTACTGGTACACAGACCACTCCTAAGAAACTGCTTCACTGGACACAGGTAGAGGAATTTGTAAGAGAGTGATTTGTTTTAGTGACATTTATCTTAGGTGTAGGGTACCCAACGTGCCACCGGCATGAGCCACATAATTGTAGGGGAGCTTTGGGGTGTGGGGACTTGCAAGGCCACCTGTACCAAGATGACTATAGCAGTGATACAGCCATACAAGGCTGAGATTGCCGACGTAACAGGAATGCCAGATGTGGCTATGGATGTAGCAGAGTTGAAACTGATGAGCAAAAAGTAATAAGGGGCTGTTATTTGTGAGTCTGGGCAGAGAAATGGAGGGACAGGGCAATGAAGAGGTGGGTCCAGAAATAACAGGCAAAAAAATGGAGAATAAGGCATAATATAAAGAATAAAGAAGGGTCAATCTTCCTATGGTAGGAGCAGGGGCACCTAGAACAGCCATGACCCCAGAGTGCAGGCCAGGATGCAGGAGAGCTCCCCTGGACAACCTGCCGGACTCTCCACCCTGTCTGTATCCAAAAGACTTGCAGCGGGAGGGCAAACTGGGACAGACTCATACCCTAATATGAAATGGCACGGGAAGGAAGGGTGACAGATTTGCAATTCAGCAGTAGTGCAATTCGTTAGATTTAGCAGTAATAATTACTAGCTTTAGAGTTGTAAGCGTGCAAAATGCTCTAACTGTAAATTACTATCAGCAGCGTATATTAGTGAATGAATTAAAAAGTCCATAACTTGACTAGTTTCTCAGTAGAGCATTGGTTCATAATGAACATCGCAGTCTCTCAGACCCGCTACGTCTCCAGCCAGAATCCCAGAGGGGCTGGACCAGAGCAGGGGCTGAACCGGGATCTCCAGCCCGGAGGTCTGGGCTAGTTGCTGTCTAGGTATCTCAGTTAAGCAAAAGAGTTTGGTTAAGCCTGCGTGGGCAGATGCAATCTGAGCTGCTTGTGTTACATGTTCCTACAATGCCCAACATGAAGAGGCTGTGACCCACCACTGAAAATCGTGCGTGCCACCACCACGGTGTGAACATGCCATTGGCCACACTTTTAATAGCTTCTAATAATAAGCTGGGATAAAGAGCTTAAAAGTTTGAAGTGCCTGCGTAAAGCACACCTGCAATTAAAGGGACACTCCTCAACCACACCATGTCAGCAAGACCAGAGAGTTGGCCACGCGGGGCTGGGGATGGGTCCTGCCTTGGGTCCTCCCACTCTTCGAGCAGGACTGACCTAAATCCTCCCTCTTTCAGACTCCGGTGGCAGGACAAAAATGAGCCAGTCTCATTAATTTCACCTCCCGCTGCCTGGTGAACTTCTCTGAAGAAAAAAAAAGAAAAAAAATACTCAAAGCTATGTTGGTGACCTGGCAACTGGAATCTTCTCTGGAGCAGGAGGCAGCAAATGACCTACTGCAGCATCACTCACCTGATGGCCAAGCTCTGCTCTTGCTCCCCAGAGCTCCTCAAGTTATTCATCTGGGGGCTTTTTTAAAATCCAGTCCGGACACCCAGCAAGGCATTTTATGCAATAGAAGGGCACGTAGTCCATCGTCAGCTGGTGTCTCAGCAAAGCCGCCTCTGACACGCAGAAGACTCCAAGACCAGCACGCTGCATGACACAGGCGACGCCACCAACTCCTCCCCGCAGCTTCCTCAGAGCCAAGTACACCAGGGCACCCTATTTTCCTGTGATTTCCAGAGTTCATTTTTTAATCTGACAGTAACAGTAGAAGACTATTAAAAAACCCCACACTGTCCTGAGTGGCTCCGGAGTCTAAAATAAACATGCCAAGCCCTATTTGTGATGGAGTAAAAATAGCTTGTTCCTCATCCCTTCCCAGGACCTCTGCTTCGTACACAAAAGCTTCACAGGTTAACTATAAAAATACCAGAAGTCTTGTGGTAGGAGGAATGTCTTGATTTGAGCTTTGTGCCATTTGGAGGAGTTCAGAAACCCACCTCGGCCCCACAGCGAAGGGACACACCCTCAAAGCTTATCTCCAGCCCAGGGCTAAAGGTCAGGTGCCGACAATTCCTTTTAATAGAAACTACTGTTCTTGGGAGGGGGGGGAATAAAAAAAAAAAATCACTGGAATTACATCTTGTGCTCTTTCTTGGCTGGATACTTTTTAAATGACACTTATTCCAAAGATCATTAGCTATAAAATCTAGTGCAAAGCTGTGCTGCAGCCGGGACAGGCTCTCCAGGAAGTGGAGCAAGCACAATCAGCGTCTGCATCAAAAGGAGAAGAGAGGTGGTGGCCGGTCTGGCTCACCGTAAGAAACATCGCTTCATAGCAAGGTCTGATAAATTAACTTTTATTCTAGGGCCTAAATGCATTGCACCTGCGATGCTCAGGCCTGAAGAGAAGAGAAAAACAAGACCTAGGAGAGCAGCACCACAGGAAAGCCATCACAACACTGAGTTTAATCATTACATCATTTCTAATGACAGATCAGCTGGACCCACAAATGAGCACCAACCTATTTATGACCTGGGCTTTAAAAAGGACCAGAGGAGAATCTGCAACACATCTGAAACCTGCTGGCATTTATACATGCACTAAAAGGCATGCCAGGCAAAACGCCAGGCATACATGTCCCCAGCCCTGTGGGCAAAGCTCGCAGGAGCCACCGGCCCCAGGAGCCTTCCCAGAAATGGCCAGCAGCTGGTCCCAGAGGGACGGGAAGGTCCCAGGCTGCCGGCACATCTCCCTACAAGGCAGTCCCGACAGCAGCACATGCAGCCATCCATCTGCTGCCATGCTCTCCCGCCTCGCCGCAGCCCAAGAGCATGCGCCAGGCTTTAACCGCCCCAGGACAAGGGCTTTTGTGGCACCCCCAGAGCCCACCTCTGCCAGCACACCCACCTACAAACACCGCGCTCTAGCCCCAGCTCTGCTCCGGCCATTAAAATTCATCTCCAGAAACCTGGGCTCAAATTGAGGTGGCATAAATTAAGCAGCGATTTGGGGCTTTGAGTGAGAGGCAGCCGCATCTCAGAAGAGCCCTTAGCACAGCCACACTCATTTTAAGTGACAGGGACAAGAAAAACAAATTTGCTTGCTAAATAAACATTTAGCTTAGCTGGTCATATTGAAAAGCTCAACATTTATATTTTAGATTATGTTCTTAAACATGCCCACATCACCTTCAAGGCTAACATCTAGTGAGATGTCCCTAAGGTTTCCCCCACTTTTGATTATAGCAAATCTTGAGTTGAAGACTTCAAGAGATAGGAAACCCATAGTCTTTCCCCCAGCTATTTCTTCCCATTATTAAGCACCTTAGCAAATAAATGAGAAAAAAGTGCACCCTTTCCAGCTTTTGTCTGGCTTCCTCATCCTCTTGTTATGCACAGACTTTCATCATTTATGGTCAAAATCATCTCAGAGAACAAGGAGAGTGATCTGGCACTTTCCAGCTCTCTTGTCCCACCTGCCTACACACTATCACTGAAGAGTCACCTCACCAGATGCTTCAAGGTAAAAATCACAGCTTGTCTTATTTACATTATTTTGTGTTAGCTGTTACATAAATACTGCTGCTCTTAAAGGAGGCTTCTCTCCAGTCCCCTGCTCTCCTCACATGCCATCGCTTCCCATTCTTTTAGCGTATTCTGATAGGGCAGGACTCCTGGAAATAAATTTTCTTCTTATGTGGTAGGCACTGGTGTAACAGCCCAGCCACCAAATAAACCCAAAATAACTGACACACCAATAATCTCACACCATATGTACAATCCAGGATTTCAGCTCATACTTCAGCCCCCAATGCACACATTACAGCGATGCTCCTGTCCCTGACGCAAGGCAATGCAGTGCATTACGCTTCCTTCCTACTCCGGTGTGCTTTTCCTCCTATTCAATGGCCCACAAAGATCTCAAGAGATCACGCAACCTGGCACCCACAAGCAGCACATGTTCTCCCACGGTGGTAAAGACTTGGAAACTCAGTGTTTTGTAGAGAAAGGAATGGCTGTACTTTTTCCCTGACTCATCCTCCCAGGGCAAATGTGCCTTGACCCGCTTGAAGACCCCCAGCAGCATCATGACCAGCTTCATAGTCCTCTTAAGCTGGTGTTACTTCCAGAGGAAGCATTTCCACCCCCCCAACCCAGTCCTCTCTCCCCTTTGTGCTAGTACAAGTGTTACGGCTTCATGGAGAAGGGATTGGGGAACTGACAAACATTAAAGAAACCCAGTGAGAGACAAACAAGAGGCCAGTTTCCATCTGGCTCAGCTTCCTGGTGGGATGTGGAGTCTGCAAGCCCACTTATCTTTTCTCTTGCATCAGCATAAGTGAAAGGCAGGACCTCTTCTGCCAACAGCACCAACTCAAACCATCCGAGAAGCCAAGCATGCCAAATTTGGACCCTGTAAAAATCCGTGCCGTGCAAGAGCATGGCGCAAAGTTGCCAAGGAAAACTCAAACAATTCCAAAAGATAAAGGGAAAAAGAAATTAAACTGGTTTCAGCTGGACATCTCCCATTCATTTCCCACTATTGTCCTAACAAGCATCTAAGCAGCACATACTGACAGCGAGGGCCACCTCCCACAGCCAGCTGCATCCTGGTAGCAGGCAGCACAATTCCCGTACAGCAGAAGTCTCCGACTGGGTCTATTCCACATTAACAGTCCATTCAAGCACTTCTGGGGCAAACTGCAGCAAGCAAGCAAGTGACCTGACGCAGGTTTCTTTTCGGCCTCCAAGCCACTTTAAAAGACATCTAAAAATATATTAAATGCTTTTCTCATGTGACTTTTCTATGCAAGGGACTGCTCTAAAGCCTGCCAACAGCAAATGGAAAGAGACGCTGCTGCAAGACATCTTTCCTGCACCAACAGCCTCTGCATCGTCAACTTGTTTGAGTCTGGGAGACCAGCTTGAGATAAAAACCTGGAGCAACAATGCAGTCTGCTCAGCAGCACCAGCTACTGCTGTAGCCCCATTTTCCCCAAAGGGCTGAGCTTCTGTTCAGGATCGCCATCCAGATGGGGAGCAGCAATGTTTTGCATTGTTCCTGCTCCAGAAGGATCTTTAACTAGTTACACCCAAAAGAGTTCAAATGTATACTCCTCCCTACCAAGCCTAAAGAAAAATAACTTCCCAGCTCTGCTGACACAGGTAATTCCTCTCCATTGAGGAGGGGCGAAGTAAACAGGACAACTGTTTGCCTTTAAAAGCGCTCTGCAAATCAGTTCATCTGGCTGCTACCACAAAGCCCAAGCAGGAAGACACCGGCCACTTCAAATACTCCAGCTGATCCTTAAGCCCATCTCCTTAGAGTAGATTTACACCACCAAGTTTTCCACCAAGACTCTTCCTCCACGCCCAGTCGGGAGCAGGCAGCTTCTCTGCTCTGTTGAGATGTGGACCCACGTGCTTGCAAGTTTCTTGTGCATGCCTCGAGCCAACCAGAGCAGACACTGACCCGCTAGGAAATGAAAGGTATCTGCTCCTGCATCAGTCCAGGCTGCAGAGCCAAGCCATCTGCTTCTACTGACACCGAGGGTGGCTTTTCCTCACTCCAAACCCAGACATCTAGCGGTATGCCCAGGCGGCTCCTAGCTTCAGCTGACCTTTTCCAGTTGGCACAGCCTACAGCTGCTGGTCCCAAACAGGACTTAGAGTCAGCTACACAGAATTTGCTAAGAATCATCATCTTGAGTCACTGCTTAAAGAAGAATCCCACCCCTAAACACTTGCATAGGGAGTCAGCTTAGCCAGCCTAAATTCCCATATATGACCAGAAAATAATACTTCAGCATGTGAAACGCTCTTCCCCAGGCTCTCAGCTGGAGTGACCAAGCCACATACTACACCGGTCCAAAAGACACACAGGGAAGAGCTCTGCACCCAGCCTTGCTCTCCGTGATCTCCCTCATGCTGGTGGTGAACTGCTTTTCCAGCAGGATTCAAGCTGACCAACTCACCACAAAACGCAGGTATGTGCAGCCAAGGCACAAAGGGCAGAACTGCCCCTGTTTGCAGTACCCTTATTTCATCTTAACTTCAGGAAGAATCAAATCCTACATCTCTCTGCCTCCTCTGTTCTCTCCTTTTCTTTACGGAGCAGGGGAGAAGCTGCCTCAAACGATCTGGAGCATCATATCAAGGCAACGGTTTTCACCCAGCATGTGAACAGACTATAAGAAATCCATAAAAGGTGCAAAAAGGCTTACCTGAAGTCAGTGGGATTAAGTTCGCTATACAAAGTTATGCACCTCCAGGGGAAGCTTTAGGAGCCTGCAATTCAGGGAAGAGAAAAGGGCTGGAGAGTGGGGTCCTGCTGGAGCAAAGCACACAGCACCAGGATGCGGCGCGGAGGTCTGGAGGAAACAGCTTCTTCCTGTGACGGCAGGACAGCACCACGACCCTGCTCCCCAGGGATGGCCACGGCCGACTGCCAGACCGGGCTGAGCTCAGAGCCACATCCAGCTTGTGGATCAAAAGCCAGCAAGGCGCCAGTGAGTGATGAACAAGCCTACCTGTCCCAGCAGGTCCTGGCTCCAACCCGTCATGGCTGGAGAGGAGCAGCAGAGGCGAGGAGCAGATGCACCACTTCCACTTGACCCAATGACTAGGACATTTCGGGAGCACCGCAGGCTTTGGTGTAGCTACACAGAAACCAGGGTGGTGGAAAGAAAGAAGGAAGAGGAGGGTCGGGATTCCAGTTTCCATGAATAATGGGTGTGCAGCACTAATGTACCAGTGCTGGGACATTGGTTAGAGGGGAGGGTGGTGACTGAACCACATCACAGGTCTGGAGTACCAGCTTCAAGATTCCAGGAGCTCATCTACCTCTGATCGAGGCTTTTAAGCAAACCTTCTCACGCCTAAATTAGCCATGGTAATCATGGAGTGTTTCACTCTGCCATGTTCAGCAGTCAGAATCGCACACAACTTTTATCCCGGCTTATCACCATTACCGCACAGGGGAACACCGCTGCCTTCTCAATGCTTTAAGTTCCCAATATACAATTTTACCTCTTCGCCAGTAGCAAATGAAGCTCTTTTTCACATTTGCTTTGATTACAAAGTTTTCATGAGGCTATAAAAGCCCTATTCTTATACTTTTCTTACAGTTTACTACCAAGGGTTCATGAGGTTTTGCATGCAGTACCGTTACATGTTGCTTTAGCTTCCTCTGTGCATTTCTGAAAGGGATTTGTATTTCTTCTCAGCAATTGTTATTCTCAGATCAAACTTCTTGCCTCCCCGATATTCAAACAAAACTGTATTCTAAGATGTGGTACAGTGTTTTCTGAAAGAGCAACCAGCACAAGGCTGCTGGCATACAGATAAACATAAAGCACCGGCTTCACAAACACCACTGGAAGCACAAGATTCCACACACAGGACACGAAGTTTCACATTTTGGCCAAACAACTCACTCTGGGGGAACTGAATTGATACTGTGCAAACACAGACAGTGCCATGGCACAGACCTTTATGTTAGATTACCCAAGATCATTAGTCCAAATCACTGTTGTATTACTGCCACGAGCAAAAACGTTAGTGCCCAGCCCAAAAAACACCTGATCTGACCTGGACACTAATTAAAATAAGGTTTATTGCCTTATTTCTGATGCTTTATTCCACACAGGATGGACAGATCTGTGTTGTGATCACACTCCAAGACTTGAAGGAATGCTTACGCACCTGAACAACAGTGATCCTGCGCACAAACACGACCTGGCAGAAGCTTTAAATGAACTCAGCGGGAGAACTAATGAAATCAATGATACAAATTGTTTGGGCCTGTTAAGTTCAGTTGTTGCCAGTACCGCTGAAATTATACTTTCTGACATGTCTTAACGCACGCGGTGCTGTACAGCATGCAGGAAAAAGGAAAGATGCTGAGAATTTTTGGGAGCAGATAGGCAAGGGGTTTTTGAATTTTAGGAAAAGTACTAGAGGAAGATCCTCCCTTTGAACTGGCACAGTCCCACCCTCAGCTCAAACCAGTCTTTATCCTGCGTCTGTTGAGGTAGAAGTCTAATTTTTAGAGAGAGACACAGCTACACTGACTCTGTGTATCTTCCCAATAGGATCCTGCAAAATTTAATTCACAGAAGGTTTTAGAATAATCACCTTTTATTCTCTAACGCAAGCCCCAGGCACTATCATAAAAATTCCACTGGAAATATTTCCTTTGGGGTGGGAAAACACCATGCATGGTCTGTCATGCAGGAATCAGCTCCTACAGCACAGAGAGCTGAGACGCTCCACAGATGTCAAGACCTAAGCAGAAAGTCTAAGGGACATGAACATTCGGAATCACTGCAGCCTTGACTATTCATATCATTGCAATCCCAATGTCAAAATCATCATGGCAGATTTTCCACTGGCATCAAACTGTGTAATTTGTAGACGACTGCAAGACCATTTTTATTAGAAGAACCCCTTACTTTGGGGAAAGCAAAGTGCTCGCCCTCAGAGAAAGCAGATCTAGAGGGAAGGTCTTTTCCTTAGAGAAAGAAGCCCCAAAGCGTTCAGTATCAGCACACACATGTATCTTTTTCTGCCTCCTGGCTCCAAATGCCTCTTGCTACCCACCTAGAAGCCCATACCTGTAGGGTATGGCTTTCCTATAAGAATCCCAGGAGCCACAACACAAAGTTAACAAAAGGTCTCAACATTTCTACACCATTATTTCAGCGATATTTAGAGAAGGCCTGATGAAACTTTCCCTTGCTGTTGACGAAACTCTCAGTTAAAGACCAGTACTGAAGGGCTACCTTAAAGAATAAGTTCACAGGAAAGGCACAGAAGGCATACCGGGAAAACTCAGCAACTATTTACATTCTGATTAAAGCGGTATCTGAACAGCATCCTAGACTGCTGAATAACCGAGCATTAGAGACAGGGATCGTTTTTATTGACCACTCTTAGTCCCTCTGCCCTGTAATCAAAAAGACCCAAAGAAGCCATGCACACAAGGAAATCCTTCTAGGGCTTCACGGGAGCTCTGGGAAGAGATGTGTTTCCCGAAGAGCCTGGAAGAGTCCATTTGGGGGCTGACCTTGCACAAGAAAGAGGGAAGAAGCCTACGTGACAAGCAGCGCCACCCTAGCAAGAGACCAACAGCACAGATGGCCCCCAAGTCGCGATCTGGGGTCGTGACAGTGGCACGAGGCTTTCACATCACTTGTTGTAATTCAACATTTAAATGGAAAACTGCTCGTTCAGACTACAGCCCAGCCTCTTCTTACTCAAGCTTATCCAAAATCAATCCCTAGCCCTTGGGACTGATATAAAGTGATCAGTATCTGCTACTGGAAACTCTCATCGAAATTACTGAATGCTAATCCCCACCCTTAAGGAACACACTTCACAGAAGATTAAGCTTTCTGAAGTTTAAATGTACAATCTAGTTCAAAAAACAGAAAAGATCCAGTGTGAATTCATGGCCTATATGCATTCAGCTCGTGTGACCTGTAACTATGCTGGAGTAAACTGAAACCTCTCCCGTAATCACTTTTTCAGCCCCTGAGGAGGGAGGGGAGGAATGCCGCTCGTCAGGTCCTTACTGACGAGTATTTGCAAAATCAAGTATTGCATGAAGAGGCTTCTAAGCCAATTTGTTTGAAAGCTCTGAGGAGCCAGGATCTAAAGTATTTCTGAAGCTGCCCATATAAACCCTCTATGAATTGAGCCCTTCTGAGAAAGCACAGGAAAAAATACACACAATACCCTTATATGGGGTTGCAATGATGGCAAATGCCATAACAGAGCACTGCAGTGAGCCCATAACACAAGGGAGAGAAAGGAGAACTCACCAGCAGAAACCTTCATTCAAATATCTCTTTACAGGTCAGATGAGGCTAGAAGCCAGTTTTTCTAAAGAAAAACCCAAAACAAAGCTGAACACTGTCCACCTGCAGGGCTGGGACAAGTTCTACCACTGTTTCCAAGCCCCACCCTCTACATGTGAAGGTCTGCCAGAGATAATGTACTTTGAATCCCATCAGGAATTACTCTCCAGGCCTAGAGGATACCTGCAGGCCAGTGAAAACGGGGGGACAATTCAACCCTGAGGAAGAAAATAACTGTTATGGTTAAGAGAACCTTCCCAAGGGACAGCTTTGCTGATACAACAGCTCCCTGCCTCTGAGGATGGTCTCACTCCCCTCCTGCCCACTTTGCTAAGCCAGTGGAGAAAGGGTCCAGCTGAAAAAAGAACAATTTTATGCCGTTAGCAGGATCAGTTCATCAGTGCATCAGCTCAGCACCACAGCTGGCACATGGGAGGAGGCAAGAGGGCACAGCTGAAAGTAGGGAAAGAGAAGGGCCCTTTTAAGAACATCAAGCCATGAAGTTGGCTGAGGCACCCCCTCATCCTTAGCTAAGCCACCACTCTCCAGCACGGGGAGCATGCCCACCTCTCCCTCCTCCTCTAGGCTGGGTCTTGATTCCTCTCCACCGGTGCTGCCAGCGTGCTGACAAGCTCCTTCCATGGACAATTCAGGTTACTAATTTGCAGAAAGTTAACCCAGGGAAAAAAAAAAAATATTAGCTCAACAAGAAGTCCCCAAGCACCACGACTGTGTGTCTGGAGGTCAGACCACACCTCTCTGAAAACAGCAAGCCTCACAAAAGCTCAGTTGTCCCATGCACTTCACCTGCTGCAGATCGCTGCCCTGGGATGACCATGGTGGCATCGGCATCAAGACTGACATGGCCCAGCAGTGACACAGCTCAGGGGGCCACTCAACAGAACTGCAGAATCGTAGGGTTGGAAGGGACCTTCAGAGATCATCTAGTCCAACCCCCCTACCAAAGCAGGTTCACCCAGAGCAGGCTGGACAGGAACGCATCCAGGCGGGTTCCCCTCTGGAGAAGGAGACTCCACAACCTTTCTGGGCAGCCTTTCCTCCTCAGAGAGGCGCTCCATTCCCTTCGTGTTAAGGTTTGGGGGGCTGCTGTGAGCTCTCCGCAGTTAGACATACACAAGAGCCACTGTAAGGAGCCGTAGGAGCACATGGCAGCCCAGCGGCCCCCTCCAGCTCTCTCTCAGTGGGTCGCAGCACACTGTCTAGGGATGGGATCCTGGATGTGGAAGAGCTGCAAGGCTGCACTTCTGCCGTTGGCAGAGATTCCAGGAAATTTCCTAGCGTGCATCAAACCTGACTCCCAGAAACCAGCACTGCCGGGCTGAGGTGACCTTGAGCAGGACATGGCATTCAGGAAAACAGGGTGCATTCCTAGGGTGCCTTACATCACCTGCACCCCAGCTAATAACCGGGGCAGAAGCTACCATCAGGCAAGAAGCTTCAGCTTTAATTCAGGCTGTGGTTTCAAGACACATCTAACCATCTGCGCAAGTCGCTGACAACAGAAGAGGGAGACCCCCATTGCCTCCCCACAACTCAAACACAGCCATGCCACTCACCTTGCCCTGTGTCCTCCTCATCAGACACCCAGAACAGCTCACAAGTCACAGACAAGAGCCAGGGAGCTTTCTGCTGGTCCCCAGTCAATCAGCACAGGCCCAGCAGCAACCCATGAGGGAAAAGGAGCTGTCTTGCCTGGCCAGGGGACTTGGACCATCTCCTTTGGACAGGATTGCACCAGCAGATCAGCTCAGAGGCTCACAAAAAATGCAACAAAAGAAGCAGTAACATCAAATATATACAACCATCTTTCCCACTGGCAAGCTAAAATTTTATCCCAGAAAAGCTGAACCAGAAACAGTGTAAGTCAACAGATAAGTGCAGGGAGATACAGAGACAGAAGAAGGCAGTAGACTAGGAAGTGCACCTACCTAGTGTATTCCTGCAGGTTAATATATTAACTTTCTGTCCAGCAGCACCTTAGTAGTTCGCTCGAACTTATTGAGTCTCACAGAACAAGCCCTAAAGGCACAGGTTCTTTGGGTTGATCTTTTATTTTTCACAGCTTAAACACGGTCACAGTCCTCTGCGAATTGGGTTTAAGGTACAGAGCTCTCCAGACTGCACAAACATCCTAAGAACAAACATTTTCAGCATACCAAGGGCTCAGATACGTTAGGTCAATTCAACTCTGTTTATTTGTATTTCACCCAAATCACTGCTGAAGTACTTGGAGCTGAAGGAGCAACAGACTCCCACTGATTCAGCAAGAGACCAGAAGTAATTGGTAGACAGTCTACAAGCACCACAAAGAATGCCAGAGGCATTTATTTACATGACCCCTGCTTGCCCAAGGAGAATTCAGAGTTTGCATTTTCCTCATTCAAATTAATAATTACTAGAATCAAATCCTCTGTACTATTCCTCAACTTACAGGAGGAATGGCACAAGCCATCCAAAATCACCCTCACCACAAAACTTTTCAGATAGCTGTTATTGCTGAAATGAGACAGACTGTTTTACTGCCATCAGCTGGGAGTTCCTCCCCAGGCTGGCACAGCACCCTGGTACTTCTCCAGGACAATCTCTCTTGTTATCTGTCAAAGGGACATGGAAAAGGCAAGGAGACACCATTCCTGCTGTTTAGCAACACCACCCCTACCAGGGCAGAACCATCACACCTTCTCTGCTAGGCTGACAACACGCTGCATCTCACACCTGTGCCACAGACACTACAGTATGAAAATTCCCCCAGGATCCCGCTGCTGCAACCGCACAGTCCTCATCTCCGTCAGACCTGAGTGGGACTGCTGGTTTTTAGTGCAAAGCACCTCTTGGGCTTGTCAGCTGGCATGCTTGCACAAGCCAGGACGCAGCAGTGCTCCCGCCAACGTTACCCCCTTGCTGCCAGAGTACAGCTCTGATGACAAGAGATGAGAGAATTCCTCCTGACCAACTGGCTGTGGAAGACAAGTTACGGTCTGAGCTTTGAGCCAATTCTAACCACACACTTTACCGTTGAAGCCTGTGAGAGGTCTCACTCTACCTGTCACGTGTTCTCCTTCATTTCTCATAGCAGCAGAGCTCAGCACACGGGGCAGTGACAGACGAGAGGAGAAAGAAGAGGATAAGCAGCACTCAAGCTGGCAATGACTACCACCATTTCTAAAAGCAGAGAAGCTCTCGGGATTAACAAATCCCATACAAAACCTACTGGTACACAGTGAGATGCAGAAGACTAATATCAGCCCCACAGCTTTTGCCAATTCACCAGGCCTAATATCAGCCATTAAGCAGAATTTACTACTCAGTTTACATAACGCTGAAAGAAATGGGTATTTATAAGCTAGTATGTGCCATCAACAACATCTTGTAGCTATTCAAGAATTTGTGCCAGCTCCCAAAGAAGTGAGCGCAAACCCCTGCAAGCAAGAAGACAGCACGACCTGGAATCAGCCAGGCTTTGCTGATTACTCCTCTGAGTAAACAGTGGTGTTCCCAGCACTTCAGCTTGCTCTCAAGCTTCTGCCGTTGGCATACTACCCTATATTTAGGAGAGAAGAGTGCAATGACAAGCGTTGGGAAGAATGAATAAGTGGCTTAGGATGCTCGGAATAGCGGCAGAGACTCTGCGAAGAAACCTATGCTGAATTAGAAACTTCTTGAAGTGAGGAAAAGAATCTGTAAAGCTAAAGATGGGAAGAGACAACATTCCATATAGAAAGTTAAATAATGGATTTTGTCAAGGACAGTATTCCCAAGGCAAGAGACACTAGCAGTCCATCCTGTAACAGCAGTGGGCTGCTAAAAGAAGGCCCTGCCTGGAGGGGCTGAGAGAAGACAAGCAAATCTACAAAAAGAGGATTTTAGTCTCATTTTGGACCAGTGAGTGATGTCAGTGCCATTTTCCCAAGCCTACGAGGCCAAAGCTCCAGGGACCAAGGGAGACGCAGCACCTCAGGGAGTGATTGCACCCTGCTGCCCAACTCCCCCGTCCCCCTGCCCACATCCTCCCGTCCCACGAGCAGCAGACACCAGGGTAAGCTCTAAAAGCACACCCAGGGACTTTACAACCTGCAAACCCGTGGCAAAACTTGCTAAATTCATACCCACTGACTTGACGGGCACTGGAGACTCAGGCGAGCTGCTCCACAGCCTGTTGCTTCTGAGAAGCCAGGGAGGCCACAAGGAAAATTCTGCATTTATGCCTTTTTTTGCGCAGCTGAACTTATTTCCTTGTGTTTAGTCACCCGCACCGCTGACTGGAGATAAAAGTTGAACTGTGGGTCTATTATGCCCGGAACAGCTTCTGCTGTTAGTCACGTTGGCAGGGCCCAGACCCACGGTCAGTCCGGGCCCCTCCCCATCCCAGAGCGGGGCCGGGAGCCGAGGGGCTGCCCTGCCACCCCCGGTCGGGACGGCGTGGGGAGTGGGCCTGGAGAAACACCTGGAAATCCACCTGCACTCCTCCCATGGAACCGAGCCGGGCCCGGGCAGCGGGGAGAGCCGCCGCCGCACACCCCGCCGGGCCGAGCCCGAGAATCCTCGACGGGCTCCAGCACCCACCGACGGGAAATCGCGGCACATCCCGGGACCGGCTGCCGCCACCTGGGCCACTCCCGCCAATGGCTGCACCGAATCCCTCCACGCCTCGCCCGGTACAGCTGAACCCGGCCCAGCCGCTCGGTACCCCAGGCCGGGGAGACTCTCTCCCGCCCGCAGGCCCCGGGTGGTCCCCGCACAGCCCCAACCGGCGGGGGCCGGGCACCGGGCGGCGGGAAAACAACGGGGAGGAGGGAAGCGCGGCGACCCCACCGCCAGCCCGGCCCGCCGCCCGCTCCCGGCCCTGGCAGGCCACGTCGGGACTGAGGCGGCGACGGCGTCGGACCGCCCCACTGCCCGCGCACCGAGAGGCCCGGGCCCGCCGCGCCGCGCCTCACCGCTACCCAGGCCGCGCCGCCGCTCCCGGCCCGCCCGGTAGGCCAAGGGCAGGGACGGCCCGGCAGGTGCCGCCGCAGACCCCGCGCCGCCAGGCGGAGGCCAGGCCCCGTCCCCGCCGTCCCAGTCCCCGCGGCCCCTCACCGTGCGACGGCCGGGCCCGGAGGCCGCTCCCCGCCGGCTCTCGCCGCCAGCGGCCCCGACGCACCGAACGGGCGGCGCGAGCGCGACCCCGCGCGGGCACGTACCTGGGGGCGGGGCGCAGCGGCGCCTAGCAACCGGCGGCACGAGTGCGCCTCCACCAATCGGCGCCCGGCGCCAGGGCAATGCCCCGCCCCCTTCCGCCCCGCCCCACCTGGCCCAACCCCCCCCGCGCCCTGTGGCCGTCCCACGCAGCCCCGCCCCCCCCGGGCCCCGCCCCGCCTCAAACCCCGCCCCCAGCGGCCCAGACTCCGCCCCTGAGGTCTAGGTCCCGCCCCACAGGCCCCGCCCCCCTGTGCGGCCCCGCCGCGGCCTGACCCTGGCCCGCTGGCAAATATTTGCCAGGGGCCAGCCCGGCGCTACAGCTGAGGCCCGGGGACGCGGGGCCGCCGCCATGCAGCCCGTACTGGGGGTCCTGCTCGCTCTGGCCGCGGCCCTTGGCTCAGGTAGGGCCCCAGGCCCGGCCGCCGTGGGGCTGGAGGGCAATGGGGCAGAGCAGGGCCTGGACAGGCCATGGGGCCAGGCCAGGAGCCTGACGGCCACTGCCCTGACCTACAGCAGAGGGGGTAGCAGGAAACGGGGGACTGCGGCGGGTGCTGAGCACCGTGTAGGGCAGGGACCCCCCCTACTCCGCGGGACATGGACCCCATGTTCCGTGGGGCAGGGGTCCCGCTGCTCTATGGGGCAGGGACCCCATGCTCCACAGGGCCTGCTGTGTCCCCCCATGGGCACGCTGAGCTCCTGCCACCTTCTCCAGGCCACCGCTCGCCCCTCAATGACTTCCAGCGCCTGCGAGCCACCGAGCTGGTGGCAGGGCCTGCGGAGCCACCGCCGCCGCTGCGGGAGCGAGGCTCTGCAGCGCAGTGTGCCCAGCGCTGTGCCGCCAGCCTGGCTTGCCGGTGAGCAGGATGTGGTGCTGCCATGGGGGGGGGTGGGAGGGAGTGCAGGGGGCCACGACACCGGGGTCACTCCATCCACTTGGATGCTGGGTCCCCATGTGTGTGCCTCCGGGTCCTGCTGGTCCTGGCCCCACACGGTGCCATGCCAGGATCCCCCTGTGCCTCCCAGGGCTTTCCACCACGACCGGCAGAGCCAGCTGTGCCAGCTCCTGCCCTGGACCCAACACTCGCCCCATGTCCAGCTGCAGAAAAACGTCCACTACGACCTGTACCAGAAGAAAGGTGGGCTGATGCCACAGGTGGATATGGGGACACCACAGACCGGGCACAGGCCACCCAGTGCAGGGTTCCCCACTGCCCAAGTGTGCTGGCTTGGCCCCGGGGCTCTGATGCAGTGCTTGGCTCTGCCCAGACTACCTGCGGGACTGCATTGTCGCCGATGGCACCAGCTACCGTGGCACGCGGGCCACGACAGAGAAGGGTCTGCGCTGCCAGCACTGGCAAGCCACGACACCCCATGACCACAGGTGCCCCCGTATCCCCAGCTGTCCCATGGCACCTGCCGGTGGCCCTGGGCAGTGTGGGGCAACGGGCTGGGGACAGCGTGGGGGCAGTGGGAACAGCATGGGGACAAGGGGGATGTCACAGGGATGATGGGGACAGTGTGAGACAATGGCATCAACTGGGGGTGGCACAGCATTGTGGCTGCGCCTGCCCCGGGGCGAGGGGCTCCCTGCAGCGCTCCTACCCACCCTGCTGCCAGCAGGTTCCTGCCATCCCCCCGCAATGGGCTGGAGGAGAATTACTGCCGAAACCCTGACCAGGACAAGCGGGGCCCGTGGTGTTACACCATCAACCCCAACATCCGGCACCAGAGCTGCGGCATTAAGAAGTGTGAGGACGGTGAGTGCCGCATCCCAGTGGCATTCCATGCTGTGTGCCCCTCAACCCCCGTCACTGATTCCCCCATCTGTTGGCAGCCGTATGCATGACCTGCAATGGGGAGGACTACCGCGGGGCCGTGGACCACACCGAATCGGGGACAGAGTGCCAGCGCTGGGACCTGCAGCACCCGCACAAGCACCCTTACCACCCCGACAAGTACCAGCCCCTAGCCCTGGGCAGTGCACAGCCGCCCCAGCCATGCCAGGTGCCGGGGCGGGTGGTGTCACTCTCAACTGCTGCTCCCAATCTCTGGCCCAGGTATCCCGACAAGGGACTGGATGACAACTACTGCCGTAACCCCGACAGCTCTGAGCGGCCCTGGTGCTACACCACCGACCCCAGGCGGGAGCGCGAGTACTGCCGCATCCGCCTCTGCAGTAAGTCCCCACCAGTGTCACTGCCCAGCTGGGACTGGGTGTCCAGGGTGCCACTGTAACCCTGCCACTCTGACCCGCTCCTGCCATGCAAGCAGAGAAACGCCCACGGCCCCTCAACCTCACCACCGGCTGCTTCAGGGGCAAGGGCGAAGGCTACCGGGGCTCGGTAAACGTCACCGTGTCAGGGATCCCCTGCCAGCGCTGGGATGCCCAGACCCCCCACCAGCACCACTTTGTGCCTGAGAAATACCCGTGCAAGTAAGGGGGGGGGGGAATGTGCCAGGGCTGGGCAGCACCCATGAGTGCAGGCTGGGGCAGGGGGAGGTATCCACGCGGCCCCTCCACCAGGGACCTGCAAGAGAACTACTGCCGCAACCCTGATGGCTCGGAGGCACCATGGTGCTTCACTGCCCGCCCCACTGTCCGCATCGCCTTCTGCTTCCACATCCGCCGCTGCCCCGATGAGCTGGGCACCCAAGGTGAGCCACCCCCCGGGCATCCGCCCCCAGGGTGCCTGCCGGGGGTGCCAGCCTTCCCTGCCTGTCCCCAGAGTGCTACCACAGCCACGGCGAGCACTACCACGGCCACGTCAGCAAGACACGCAAGGGCATCACCTGCCAGCCGTGGGCTGCCCAGGCACCCCATGTGCCCCAGTGAGTGTGCGAGGGAGTGTGCCGGGGTGTGGCATCTGGGGATGGGGACGGAGACGGAGATGGGGATGGAGACGGGGATGGGGATAGGGATGGAGATGGGGATGGGGATAGATACAGTGATGGTGACTTCTTCCTGGCAGGATCTCGCCTGTCACCCACCCTGAGGCACACCTGGAGGAGAACTACTGCCGCAACCCTGATAATGACAGCCATGGCCCCTGGTGCTACACCATGGATCCTCGCACCCCCTTCGACTACTGCGCCATCAAGCCCTGCTGTGAGCCCCTACCCGCACCCCTGCACTGCTAGGGGGGCTCTTGGGCCACCCCCTGGGGTGGTTTTGGTCGCTCCAGGGTGTCTGGGTCCCACCCCAATGCCACCCTCTGCTCTCTCTCCGCAGCTGGCAGCAAAGTGCCCTCCGTCCTGGAGAACGCAGGTGGGGGCCCACAGATGCAGGGTGGATGCCGTGGGGTGGGTGCTGGTGGCACAGCCCCGGCTGACGCCCGCCCTGCTGGCAGACGCGGTGGTGTTCGAGCAGTGCGGTCGGCGGGATGAGAGGCTGCAGCGTAAAGGGCGCATCGTCGGCGGCCAGCCCGGCAACTCACCCTGGACTGTCAGCATCCGCAACCGGTGAGCAGGCACCCTGCCGGCACTGCTGCGTGGGTGATGCCCTCCCCGGGAGCTCACCCCACCTTGTCCCTGCAGGGCCGGTGTGCACTTTTGCGGGGGGTCCCTGGTGAAGGAGCAGTGGGTGATCAGCACACGCCAGTGCTTCTCCTCCTGGTAAGGCTGTGGCTGGAGCGATGGGTGCTGGGAGTCCTCCGCACCCTCATGTCCTTGTCCTACAGTGATGCCGACCTGGCGGGCTACGAGGTGCAGCTGGGGACGCTCTTCAAGGACCCCGGCCCTGGGGACCCTGACCAGCAGACAATACCCATTGCACGGATCGTCTGCGGCCCCTCTGAGTCCCAGCTGGTGATGCTGAAGCTGGCGAGGTGAGCAGCTGTGCCCTGGTCACTGCCATGCCCCGCTGCTGGCTGGGCTGGCACCACATCCCACTGCCCCTCTCACCCCAGGCCTGCCACGCTGAACGGGCGTGTGGCCCTGATCTGCCTGCCACCCGAGCGCTACATTGTGCCTGCAGGCACAGTCTGTGAGATCGCTGGCTGGGGGGAAACCAGAGGTACCTGCTGTGGGCAGCCCCTGCAGTGGCATCCCCTGCCCACAGCATCCCCTGCCCATGGCATTTCCCTGCCCATGGCATCCCTCTTCCACAACATCCCCCCTACCCATGACATCCCTCTGCCACCACATGCTCCTGCCCACGTCCACGATATCCCCTGCCCATGATATCCCCCTGCCTGCAGTACCCTGTGTGAGGGCACTGCTCCTGCAAAGGTGTCACCTTGCACGCTGTGTGCCCCCGCCCACAGCATCCACCCATGGCACCCCCCTGCCCATGCCATCCCCCTGCCTGTGCCATCCTGCTCTCCCAGCATGCCCGTGCCATCCCCCTGCCATGGCATCCCTCACCCATGCACCCCCTGCCCCCTGTGCTTGCTGCCTGCAGGCACGGCAGATGGCAGTGTGCTGAACGTGGCGCGGCTGCCTGTGCTGGCCCATGGCGAGTGCAACGCGGTGCTGCGTGGGCGCCTGAAGGAGAGCGAGCTGTGCACTGCCCCGCTGCGTGCCGGCGTCGGGGCCTGCGAGGTGAGCCAGGCTGGGGACCGCCACCTCGGGGAGCCTGTGGGTGCCAGCACCTGGCATGATGCCACTATCTGCGTGCCGCAGGGGGATTACGGGGGGCCGCTGGCCTGCCTCACCGCCGACTGCTGGGTGCTGGAGGGGGTGATCACCCCTTCCCGTGTCTGCGCCCGCACTGACCAGCCCGCCCTCTTCATCCGCATCTCCCTCTACGTTGACTGGATCCACAAGGTGATGAAGATGGGCTGAGCCGGCTCAGCCCTAGCCTGGCACAGCCCCCACCGTGTAATAAAGGCCCGGCCATGGCTGGGGCAATCGGCATCGCACAGGGTCTCACACATTTATTTAGCACCAGACCGGAACCCTCATCCCATCCTACACTCGCTCCATCCTCCTCTGGTCCTGGTGTGGTCCCCAGGGCCAGTGGTCACACGTGGGGCTGGCATAGCCACAGGGCCACCACGAGCCTAGGGGCTGTGCTGGCCTGCCCCGTCCCACCGGGGTTGCCCCAGGTGCCGGAGGAGCCAGCGTGCACAGTTCCCAAAGACATCGGCCTCTGTCTCCACACCGGCCAGCGCATGGCCACCCTCCGGGTACCACAGCAGCCTGTGGGGCAGGATGGCATGGGGGGATGCTCAGTGGGCACCCCAGGGCTCCCTCCCCACCCCTCTGCACCCCACTCACCGTGCTGGCACCCCCCTGGCCCGCAGCACCCGGTACAGCTCCAGCGCCTGCGTGGGGCTGACGCGCCGGTCCCGGGCGCCCACACAGAGCAGCACCGGCGTCTGTACCTGTGGCATGGCCAGCGGTGGGTGTGCAGTGTCCAGCACCAAACACCCTGCACCCATCCTGCCCCTGCCTTACCCGGCCCGCCTGGGCGATGGGTGAGCGCAACAACATGGTGGCCACTTCCTCAGCACAGGGCACCCGCTCGAAGGAGTAGGGCAGCCCCAGGGAGATGTAGCGCCTGTGGCACGGAGCTGCTGGTGGGTGCTGTGGGGATGTGGCATGGCACGGTACAGGGTGGGGGGGGGTGTCACTCACCAGTCTGGGATGTCAGAGGTGCCCAGCAGTGCGGGCAGGTTGGAGACAGGGCTGCGCAGGGCACAGGCTCGGTAGCGCTCGGGCTCACGGGCGAGGAGGTGGAGGGCAATGAAGGCTCCGTGGGAGCCAGCCAGCAGGGCCAGGCGGTGTGGGTCCAGGGGCTCGCTGCACAGCGCCTGGTCCACTGCCAGCTGTACCCATAGGGCACCCAATATCAACACGCAAATATCAGCATCCTCCCAGCAGACCCCATGGCCATCAGCACCCAACCACCAACATCCTCCCAGCAGACCCCACCACCACCAGCACCCCTCCGGCACCCCCCCAGTCCAGCACCCCTCACCTGGGTGTCTGTCACGTCCTGCTCACCCACACGGGAGAGCAGGGAGCTGATGCTGGCCTGGCCGAAGCCCAGGGAGCCGCGGTAGTTCACTGGGGAGATGGAGACTGTGGATGCCACGTCTCCAGTGGGGCACAGGGGCCACACCTCCCCGGGCTCGCCGGCACTCACCCAAGAGCACGGCGAAGCCCAGATGGCACAGGGTGGCCATGCTTGGGCGCCAACGGGCATCGAAGACGGCATGGGGGCCACCTGGGACCAGCGGGAATGTCACCCAGGCTGCCACCAGTGCTGCCAGGGTGTCCCTGCCAACCCCTCACTCACCGTGGGGGCACACGACGAGGGGGTGCGGTGCCTTGCCATCCGATGGGCTCAGCAGCAGGGCCTCGAAAGCCTGGGTGCCTGAGCCAGGGAAGGGGTCCTGCTCAGCACCCTGCCCACCCCCTGCTCCCGAGGGTCCCTGTCACACAGGTAGGTCGGGGACCCTGGGCACTCACTGTGCGTGGCAGAGCTCTGCCCGCTGCAGGGTGGCTGGATCGTCAGGGTCTTCCAGGTAACACCAGGCACTGTTGGGGTGTCCTCCACCGGCACCCAGCAGAGGGGCAGCTCCTGGCCCGCTGGTGGCAGCACTGCCACCACCTGGGGACAGGCAGTGGGTGGCATCAGGGCACCCTCACCCCAACACAGCTGGCCCCTGCTGGCGTGTCATCAGCCCCATTGTGCGCACAGTCCCAGTGCTCTGGTGCCATCCTGTGATGTGCCATCCCATGCCATGCATGGATGTGCCATGCTGTGCCTGGTCATACTGTCCTGTGCCATGCTGTGCTGCTTGTGACCATACCATGCTGTGCCAAGCTCTGTTATTCCTTGCCACACCATGCCATGCAATGCCACGCTGTCACTGGCTGTGCCTAACCAACCTGTGCTTTACTATACTGTGCCAAAGCTGTGCCTCCCCATGCCAAGGCTGTGCCGTGCACTGCTGTGCCTGTGTCATGCCATGCCACACCACGCCATACTGTGCCACACCACGCTTTGCTGTGCCGCGCTGTGTCTGGTCATGCTGTGCCATGCCTGGCTGCACATTGCTGTGCCATATCACGCTGTGCCACACGGTGACAGAATTCTACTCACCAGCCTCGGGGGGCGGTGTGGGGCCGAGCAGGTGGCCACCAGCAGGTCCCACTGGAGGGTGAGCAGCTCCCAGCACCCTTCAGGCGACCCTGGGGACAGAGAGTACATCGGTGCTCGCAGATGCCCACTGGGGCACTGTGGGCAGCCCGGTGCCACGTACCTGCCATCAGGTTTGTGACGGTGGCCGCCTCCGTGTCCACAAGCAGCAGGTCCTGTGAGGGGGCACAGTGCAGGCAGACACATCACCACGGGGTACAGGGGCCACATCCATGTCCTCCCCTGTCCCCGGGGCTCACCGTGCGGCTCCGCTGTGGAGTGCCCAGCACAGCTCGCCGGCTGTCGGCCGCCCAACACCACGGTGGCAGCACCTCTGTGTAGAGCCCGGCAAAGGCTGCGAGTGTGGCAGAGCGCTAGTGAGCTGGGGCCATGGGCACCGGCGGGGGGAGTGTCCCAGCCCCCCGGCAGTGCCCAGCCCTGCCCACCGTGCCACGCTCACCCTCTGTGGGCTCCTGCACCACATCAAGCACCGTCACAGTCTGCCTCGTCTGCCAGGTGAGCTGGGGAGAGATGGCAGTCAGGGATGGCCCCCCTGCTGGGGAAACTGAGGCAGGGAGGCTTGGGGAAAGAGCCCACACCCTGCCCCAGCCAGGTGCTGCGAGAGGCTGTGACATCCTGGGCTGGTCCCACACAGCAGCGGCGCAGGGTGGCACAGCCGTGGCTGGTGCCCGCAGGGCTCTGCTCACCATGCACAGGCGCAGGCACTGCCGGTGGGGGCCCCCCAGACCCCCCTCCAGGTAAAGCAGGCGCCGGCCATCAGGGCTCAGCCAGGGGGAGCAGGCGGCTCTGTGCTCAGATGACAACAGCTCTGTGGGCAGCAGGGGGTCATCACTCCAGGGACCCCCAGGACCCAGGGCACTCGCTGCAGCCCCGGTGCTCACCGCAGCACCCGCTGGCCAGGTCCAAGTGGAAAATCCCCGATCTAGGGAGGAGGTGTGGGTCAGGCTGGAGCCCTGTGGCGAAGTTGAGCCCCACTGTGCTGGCACAATGTGGGCATCCCAGCATGGTGTGGGCATTCTGGCACAGCGCGGGATGCTGGAGGGGGACCCACCTCCTGTTGGAGCAGGCACTGAGCCCCAGGCGAAAGGGCTCGTGCCACCAGCCCACGAACACCACGCCGCAGTCATTCGGGGACCACAGGGCCTGCGCAACAGGCATGCTCATCCCACAGCCCCAGGCTGCCCCCCCCGGGGCTCTCCCTGCACCCCGTCCTGACCTGGCCGGGAGAGAGGTGCTCCGGGATGCCCTCCAGCACCGAGATGCTGCTGCCCTCCAGGTCCAGGACACAGAGGACAGGCACACTGCGGGTGCCCAGTGCCTCCCCCCAGTCCTCCCAGTACACGAACTGCTCGTCCTGCAGCACAGCCCCGTCAGCCCCACAGCTGTTGGCTCCAGACATGGGGCTACGTACATGGCATACTCACGGGGTGCATGGCATGCTTGTGGGGTGCATTGCACGCTCATGGGGTACACGTGGCACGCTCACAGGGTGCATACCATGCTCACGGGGTGCACAGAGGACACTCATGGGGTACATGGCGTACTCACAGGGCACATGGCACCCACCTCCTCATCCTCCTCCACCGGCCTGCCTGCTCCTGGCACATCCCAGGGGCAGGGGGGCCGTGGTTTGGGCCGGCTCTTCTCAGCCACATACAGCAGCCGCGTCTCCGAGTGTGACCAGGCCAAACAGGCGAAGGGCCCTGGCACGGTAAAAGGGTGACGAGGGCCAGCGTGGCACAGGCACAGCTGGGCACTGGTGCCACCAGCCGTGCCATCCTCTCCTGTGTTGGGGACAGGGGGCACGGAGCAGGAGCCCTACCCTCTGTGTAGACCTCCCCATGCTTCCCCAGGACCGTGAGGTCCACACTGTGGCTGCGCCCATTGCTGTCCCACACCTGGGGAGAGAGGGGTCAGCACCGGCACACCATGGCCACGGCACCCACCGCCCCGTGCTGGCACTCATGCCACCCCGGTGAGCCCCGAGGCTGCCATGACCGTGGCAGCCTGCGTTACCTCCAGCAGTTCATGGCCCTGCCGGGGGCAGCGGCTGAGCACGGCGCGGTGCTGCCCGGTGGGCGAGTCCTTGCTGAGGAGCCTGTGGGCGGCAGGGAGGGAGGCTGCAGTGGGCGGCACGCTGTGGGCACCGGCCATGCCACGGGCACTGGCCACACCACGGACACCAGCCACACTTCCCCATCCCACAGCCCATCCATGCCGTACTGGTGGTGGATCTCAGCGCTGAGCGCTGCCCGGCTGACGGTGAGGCCGCCGCTGCCTGTGCACTGCAGGCTGTAGTGGCAGCTGAAGCGCAGGAGCCGGCGGCGGGGCAGGTCGGGGCGGCTGCACTCTGCGGGAGGGGACCGTCAGCGTCTGCCCAAACCGCACCCCTGGGACGAGAGCACCGGGGCGGCCGAGCCCACGACTCACCGGTGTACAGCAGGAAGGTCTGTGCCCCGGCAGTGGCCCTGAGGGCAGCACGGGTGACAGCGGGGAACCGGCTCAGCTCCTGGTAGCGGCTCAGCTCCAGCCGCCTGAGCATGGGAAGAGGTGTGCTGGTGGGGAGCAAGCTCACCCCCAGCCTGTGCCCACCCATGCAGCCCCCCTACCCCCCTTGCCCACCTCTGCACCCTGCTCGGTTCCGGAGGCCATGGGGCCTTGCTCTGCCGCGCTGGCTGCCGGCGCCTGCCGTTCGTCAGCCAGGCAGGCTGCCAAGGCGTGCGGCAGCAGCTGGGTGCAAGGGGCCTGGCCGGCGCCAGCTCTCCAGCTGCCCTGCACTGATGGCCGTGCTCGGGGCGGCTGGGCAGGGCTCACCCTCTGCCATGGCACGCCACAGCCTCGACAGCACAAATGCCCGTGTGTGGGAGAAGGGTCCAGCGGCCATCAGCTCCTGGGCACACTGCCCTGGCCTCCCCACAGCCTCCCCACTGGCCCCTCACCATCGTCATAGACGGTGCCGTGCTTGTCCAGCGCTGTCAGGTCAATGCTCTTCACCTTGCAGGTCTGATCCCAGACCTGGGGGCAGAGATGCCGGAGCAGCCCCATGCTGTAGCATGGATCCGGCTCCAAGCCCCAGCGAGTATCCAGCCCACCCTTGACCCCCGCCTCACCTCCAGAAACTGCTTCTCCTCTTTCTCCTCCTTGCTGGGGACCTTGCGCAGGACAGCCTTCAGTGCCCCACTGGGGGACTCCTGGCTCAGCAGCCTGAGGGCGGGTGGGCTCCCATCAGTCCCAATCATCGGCACCCCCAGAGGATGCCAGCACGGGGGACAGGATTGGGCCAGACTCACTCATCCTTGACCTTACAGCAGGTGCTGGTGAGGCCCAAGTAGATGACGGAGACCTCATCGTGGAAGATCAATTACTGGTGGCAGAACTTGATGTGTTCGCCCCTCTCCAGGGCCTGCTGTAACCAGTCTGCAAGGAGCACACACGTCAACCCTGATGAGCAGGCAGAGAACCCCCGGACAACCCCGGGGGGCCACCCCATTGCCGTGCTGGGCGGTGACATCAGAGCTGAGGCAGGTGGCTTTGAGCCCCGGGTGCCAGCTCAGATCCCGGTACAGCTCCACCATCTTGTCTGCACTCAACAGCACCTGCGGGACCCATCGGGGTGGCTGGGGGCACTGGAGGGGGGGTGATAACCGGGGAGTGGCCGGGCAGAGGGGGCAGTTACTGGCTCACCAGGGTACACGGGGGTAATAAGGAGGGTACTGGGGGCAGTCACTGGAATGCCAGGGGCAGTGCTGGTGTACCAGTGGGTACCAGGGGGCAGTTACTGGGGTACCAGCGCAGCTATTGGGGTGCATGGGGGACTAGAAGGGCACTGGGGGCAGTTACTGGGGGGGGGGGGGGCAGCCCCAGGGGCGCAGAGCCGCGACAGGTACTGGAGCACCGGGGGCGGGCGGGTGCCGGGGCTCCCCGGGCGGGGCGGGGCGGTGCCCGGCTCGGGGCTCCCGGGGTTTCAGTGACGGCGACCGGGGTGATGCTCCTGGGGCAGGGACCGGGCCGGACCCCACGACTTCCCCCCGCCGCCCTCCCCGGGGGCGGGGCCAGCGCCGGCTTTACCGGGACGGAGGGGCGGGGCCGGCGGCAGCTCCCATTGGCTGCGGCGCTCGGGCCGCCTCCCTGCGCTGCGGCGCCCCCTGGCGGGCGTGGGCGGCGGCGCCGCCGGTGTCGGGGTTCGGGTCCGCCGGGGGGGATCGAGCCCACCGGGGTCCCCGAGTTTCTTTTTAGGTGCTCTTCAACGGGTTCCCAATTACGCCAGTTGCCACCAGCCCGCTCTTCTGAGCAGCCGGGGCTCGGATTCGCTTTGCGAATGGCTAGGTTCGATGGTAAATGCGACAGTTTAACAAGATTCGATAGCAAGTTACGCTTGGTCATTTACTGTGCGGACAGGCTCAGACAGAGCTGTCAGGGAGACCCTCCCATGGAGTCGAGGTTCAACAAGACCCCCTGGCTTTCTAAACTCCTCAGAGAGCAGTCTGGGCATGGCTGGATCCAATCCTAGTCCCAGACTCTGTCAACAGTCTATGTCTAAAGGATTATGTGCGCACAATCAATCTAAGATACAACCTTAGTGAAGCTTCAAAGTTCAGCTTGATATTAGTCACTAACCAGGGATCTGCTGGGGCAAGGAATCTGCGAGCCTCGAGGAGTAACCTTGAGAGGCATCTCCCTACCCAAGGGATCATGAAGGGATCATGCCATGCAGGAGAGCTTGAAGAGCTCTTGGGCTGCTCACTGTTTATGGGGGTAAAGTGATTGACTTATGCAAATACGACTATAGCGAATACAATATCAGTACTGCGGTTAGGTGGGTGCACTGATCAAGTTGGCTCTTCACTATTGTGTTATCTGTCTCCCCTGAATCCACTTTGAGCTCTGTGCAGCCATCATGATCTGACACACCCATTGCGATGGCCACAGGTGGTTATCGCTTGGGCAGGGGAGATCAAGGTCAGGTTTGGGGGTGCCAGCTGCCCCATCCTGCAGCCCATCCATGCCATACTGGTGGTGGATCTCAGCGCTGAGCACTGCCCAGCTGACGGTGAGGCCGCCGCTGCCTGTGCGCCACAGGCTGTAGTGGCAGCTGAAGCACAGGAGCCAGCGGTGGGGTAGGTCAGGGCAGCTGCACTCTGTGGGAGGGGGCCGTCAGCATCTGCCCACACTGCACCCCCGGGATGAGAGCACTGGGGCGGCCGAGTCCACGACTCACCAGTGTACAGCAGGAAGGTCTGTGCCCCAGCGGTGGCCCCGAAGGTGGCGCAGATGATGGCAGGGAACCGGCTCAGCTCCCGGTAGCAGGCAGCAGGGCCACCAGCCGCCTGGGTGGGGGCAAGCTCACACCTCAGCCTGGCACAAGGGGCCTGGGACACCGGGAGCCGAGGTGACGCTAGTGCCGGCGCCACCATCAGAGACACCAGGGATGCTGAGCTACATCATTTATTGGGGGGTAGCAGGGGTGGAGGGCCGTTAGCACCGCAGGTGCTTGACCAGCCACAGTGCCATGTTCATGAAGCCGTCAGCTTCAGCCTCAACGCCAGCCAGCGCGTGGCCATTTCCCGGGTACAGGAGCAGCCTGGAGGGGAGAGGGGGGTTAGCACTGTGCCTGCACCTCCACACCTGGGCACCCGGCACCCCACTCACCGTGTGGGGACCCCGCGGGCCTTGAGGGCACGGTAATACTCCAGCCCCTGTTGGGGGGGCACCCGCTGGTCATCCTCCCCCAGCATCAGCAGCACGGGCGCACGGACCTGCAGGAGTGGCACAGCCTCAGCGCCAGCACTGCTGGCGGGGACACAGGGATAGGAACGGGGACAGAGATGTACCCGGTCAATGTAGCGCATGGGCGACTTGTGCAGCATCTCCGTCCACTGGGCCGGATCCGGCAGGGTGTCGGGTGTGTAGGGCAGCCCCGTCTCTGTCAGGCACCTGCAGACAAGAAGGACGGGGGCATGCGCGGGGCTGGGGCGGCAGGGGGCCAGGGACGGTGGTACTCACCAGTCAGGAATGTCGGTGGCGGCCACCATGGAGGCAATGTTCACCACCGGGTTGCGGACTACGCAGGCGTGGTAGGTGTCGGGGAACTGGCCAAGGAGGTGGCACGCCAGGAAGCCCCCGTGTGAGCCACCGACCAGTGCCACCCGCCCAGCATCCAGCGATGACTCCTGCAGCACCCGCTCCACGCAGAGCTGCCACCACAGGGGACACCCACTGAGGCAGGTGGACCCGCTACTCCTCCTTGGAGGTACTTGGAGGCGCATGGGGTGCCTTGGGGTCAGGACCATGTGCTGGGGCCATACCTGCACATCGCGCACATCCTGCGTGCCCACATTGCCCGGCAGGGAGTACACGCTGTCCTGGCCAAAGCCCAGCGAGCCACGGTAATTCACTAGGGGGTGGGGGGCAGTGTCAGATCCCTTCCTCCTCCTGCCCCTGCCCCACAGTGGGGCCCATACCACCGAACAGTGCTTGGGCCCCCTGGCATCACTCACCCAGCAGCACGGCGAAGCCCATGTGGCAGAGCGCTGCTGGGTACAGCATCCACCCAGCTGTGAAGACGGAGTGGGGACCCCCTGTGAAAGGAAAAAGAGGGTGACACTGCCCGGCCAGGGCAGGGGCACAGCAGGGGAGGTGGGGAGGGGAGGCAATTTCTTACCATGGGGCATCACGACCAGGGGGTGCTTCTGGGCGGTGGGGCCCTCACTCGGGCGCAGCAGGATGGCATCGAAGTCCAGGCCCTCTGCAGAGGCAGGGTGAGGGGGTCAGAGCTCGGTGGGGGTGGTGAAGCCCAGCCATACTGGGGGTACTCACTGTACTGGGGGTGCTCCTGCTCTGGCGGGGGCTGCAGGGTGTGGATGCTCCAGCTGATGCCGGGCATGGCGGGGGCATCCTGCAGGCAGACCCACTGCACCTGCGCCTCCAGGCCGGCACTAGGCAGGACAGCCACTTTCTGCGTGGGGAGAAGGGTCAGTGCCAGCCCCAAGAGGGGCTGTTGGGCGCTAGGGAGGGGGCAGCACCTTACCAGTGTGTGGGGGCAGCTAGGGGTGGAGAACCTGGCCACCAAGATGTCCCGGTCAATGGTGAGGACAGACCAACTTCCCTGGGGGGCATCTGGGGAGGAGGGGGGTCAGACCTGCAGGTGTGAACCCCTCCCCAGCCCTGGCACCAGAATAGTCCCGCCAGCCTGGCACTCACCAGCGGTCAGCAAGGTTGTGGCGCCCGTCACCGTATCAACCACGAATATGTCCTAGGGGCACAAGGGCAGAATCTAGTGCAGCCCTGACCTGGCCCGGCCCACCTGCATGCCCCCCTGCTGTCCCGGCATGGCCGCCCTCACCTGCTGGCTGCGCTGGGCTGTATCCAGCACGAGCCTGCGGCTGTCGGCTGCCCAGCACAGCCCTGGCAGAGCACTGCAGTAGATGCCTGGGAAGGAGCCTGTAATGAGAGCGGTGGTGCTCAGCATCCCTCTGTGCCCCCCCTCCCGATGCCCCCAGGGCTGTACTCACCCCATGTTTGCCGCGGCACGTCTGCCAGCACTGTGCTGGTTTTCTTGGTGTACCAGTCGTACTGTGGGAGATGTGGGACAGGATGAGTTTTGCAGGGTCTCAGCCTGCCCACCCTTGCTGCATCCCAGGGAGAGGGCACCACCACCCTCCTGCCAGCTGCCACCCTGGCACAGCCCCCCTGCCACTGCCCCCTCATGTCCCACTGGTGTCCCCTGGGGCTGCTCACCATGCGGAGGCGGCTGCACTGCTGGTGGGGGCCAAAGACATTGTTCTCCAGGTAGATGATGCGGCAGCAGTCAGGGCTGAGCCGCGGGGACCACACGGCCATGTTGTTCCCAGAGAGCGGCTCTGCATGGGCATGAGGGGATGGTGAAGGGCTGCGGGGAGCCAGAGCACTGGCGGGGTTGGGGCGCGCGCCGCTCACCGCATGCCCCACTCGTAAGGTTCACGTAGAAGAGCGCTGACCTGCCGGCAGAGACGGGTGTCACCATGGGGTCAGGGGGCCTGGCTGTGGGGCGGGTGCCCTGTGGGGACTCACCGGCGATTGGTGCAATGCTGCAGCCCCAGGCGGAAGGGATCAGGCCACCAGCCCACGAACACCACACCAGTGTCATCGGGGGACCAGAAAGCCTGCAGGTAGATGAGTGGTGAGCGGCTCAGCCTGCTGCTGGTCCCCAAAACCTCCCTTCTCCGGTACCCTGGGGCTCCCCATCCTGACCTGGCCGGGAGAGAGGTGCTCCGGGATGCCCTCCAGCACTGAGATGCTGCTGGCCTCGATATCCATGACACAGAGGACGGGCACGCTGCGTTTACTCAATGCTTCCCCCCAGTCCTCGTGGTACACAAACTGCTCGCCCTGTGGCAAAACCCTGTCAGCCCCACGGCTGCCCCGCTGGACCCCACCTACCCCGGGGCAGGGGGACCCCACCTTGAGGGGCACATCCGCCTTCTCAGGGCACCCCACATCCTCACTGGAGGTGCCCAGCTCAGGGGCTTTGCTCTGGAAGAATGACTCAGCCTTGGGACGCTTCTTCTCCGCCACATAGAGCAGGTGGGTCTCCGAGTGTGACCAGGCCAGGCAGCCAAAGTGGTCTGCAGGGGTGGGTCAGGCACTGGCCACCATGTCCCCCCCAAACTCCCACCATCCCCTGCCCCTCACCATCGTCGTAGACGGTGCCGTGCTTGTCCAGCGCTGTCAGGTCAATGCTCTTCACCTTGCAGGTCTGATCCCAGACCTGGGGGCAGAGATGCCGGAGCAGCCCCATGCTGTAGCATGGATCCGGCTCCAAGCCCCAGCGAGTATCCAGCCCACCCTTGACCCCTGCCTCACCTCCAGAAACTGCTTCTCCTCTTTCTTCTCCTTGCTGGGGACCTTGCGCAGGACAGCCTTCAGTGCCCCACTGGGGGACTCCCGGCTCAGCAGCCTGAGGGCGGGTGGGCACCCGTCAGTCCCTGCCATTGGCACTCCCAGGGGATGCCAGCGCTGGGGACAGGATGGGATGGGACGGGACTTACTCATCCTTGATCTCAGAGCAGGTGCCGGTGGGCCCCGAGTAGACGACGGAGGCCCCGTCATGGAAGATCAGGTACTGGCGGCAGAACTTGACATTCTCAGCCCGTGCCAGGTCCCGCTGCGACCACTCTGTGAGAAGTGGGGTGAGGACACCTGCAGCGTCTCCAGCAGGCAGATGGAGACCCCTGCAGACACCCACGGCAGGACAACCTGCCACGTACCAGTGTACAGGCAGCAGTACTTGCCCCCGTACTGGGTGGTGACATCGGGGCCAAGGCAAGCGGCTTTGAGCCCCGGGTGTCGGCTCAGCTCCCGGTACAGCTCCACCATCTCGTCCACGCTCGACAGCACCTGCGGGACCCATTGGGGTGGCTGGGGGCACTGGAGGGGTGATAACTGGGGAGTGGCTTGGCAGAGGGGGCAGTTACTGGGGCATCAGGGTACATGGGGGTGATCAGGAGGGTACTGGGGGCAGTCACTGGGTTATCAGAGGTGCAGAGCTGGGGCAGCTGTACCGGGATACTGTGGGCAGTGCTGGGGGTGCCCAGCCAGGGCAGTTATTGGAGTAGAGGGGTGCTGGGGGCATGTACTGTGGTACCGGAGGCAGTTACTGGAGTGCCAGGGGCAGTCCTGGGGTACCAGTGGGGGGCAGTTACTGGGGTGCTGGGGGCAGTGCCGGGGGGTGCAGAGCTGGGGCAGTTACTGGGGTACACCGGGCATTAGGAGGGTACTGGGGACAGTTACTGGAGTACATGGGGGGGTACAGGGGCAGTTACTGGGGGCAGTAGTGTGGGTGCAGAGCCAGGTCTCTTACTGGGATACCAGTGGGCACGAAAGTACCCGGGGCAGCTATTGGGGTGCATGGGGGGACTGGGAGGGCACTGGGGGGGGCAGCCCCGAGGCCGCAGAGCCGGGGCAGTTACCGGAGCACTGGGGGCAGGGCGGGTGCCGGGGCTCCCCGGGCGGGGCGGGGGCGGTGCCCGGGAGGGGGCAGTGACGGGGCGCGGGGCCGTGGGCAGGGACCGGACCGGACCGCACCCCCCGCCGCCCTCCCCACCGCCCCCTCACCGGCTGCTGCATGGCGTGGCAGCGCGACCACCGTCACTTCCGGGACGGAGGGGCGGGGGCGGTGGCAGCTCCTATTGGCTGCGGCGCTCGGGCCGCCTCCCAGCGTTGCGGCGCCCCCTGGCGGGCGCGGGCGACGCCGCTGCGGGAGGCGTCGAGGCTGGGGTGGGCGGTCGGCCCCCGCCGGCCCTTCCAACCCGGAGACACCGGTTCACCCGCGGGACCCCATTCGCCACCGTAGCCGGGGTGCAGGGCTCGGCCCCGCCGCCTTTGGGCCAGCCCGGAGCGGTTTCCCCCGCGGCTGGCTGCGGCACGGGGGGCTCCGTGTGCAGGCCGGGGGGGATCAGGCCCTCGGGGGCCCACAGGGACCCCCCAGCCCAGCAGCCCCGGCTGTGGGACACAGAGCCCGCCGGCGCTTGGTGCTGACCAGGCCCACCAGGCTGTCAGCCCAGCCGCCCCCAGCGTGCCGGGGGTCTGGTCCCTCCCGCTCCCCCCACCCCGCAGGCAGGCAGGAATCGGGGCCAGTCCGTGTTTTGTGTCAAGTCCTTTTTATTCTGTTCCCACAGAAACACCTGGTGAGGGGGCAGCTTCTGGGAGGGAGTCACGACACAGTGGCGGGGCGGTACGGCACGGTACGGCACGGTACGGGGTCACTACGGGTGGCACAGAGCACAGCAGACACGCACACCGTCACAATGTTCAGAGGGAGCGCACCCGGCATCGTGCTTCCCGCTGGAAAGGGCGCCTGGGGCTCAGCCACCCTCGGCACCTTGTCTTGACACCCCCCCCATCCCCCCGCCCCGGCTGGCAGAATGCCACGATTGGGGCTGGGGGCCCGGCCCGGTGGGGTGGGCTACGGGCCCCTGGTCCCGGTGGGCAGAGAGGCAAGGTGGCAGATGTGCTTGGGCAGCGAGACGGGCCCCGGCGGGGGTCTCGGTCCCGTGTGCGATGTACACACTGTACATGTATTTACAGCGCGAGGAGCAGCGGGGGCCAGGGGCCTGGAGGAGGCGATGCACTTGTCATTGGCGGGAGAGGCAGCAGGTGGGCGCAGGGACCGGGCTCTCCTTCGTGGGGCTCCCCCATGGGAGCGCCCCACTCCCCCCGTCCCATGGCCACCAGCCTCTCCCCCAGCCTTGGGCACTGGCAGAGCTCCCTGCCAGGGAGCTGCAACGGAGCGTGGGCTTCCCATGGCGACCGGGTCCTCGATAACGAGTGCATAAATCTGCTAAGAGCTTTCAGTACAGCGATGGACTGATGGAAAAGAAAAAAAGAAAAGTCCAGGCAAAGAACAGCAAGCACTGAAAGGCGGGTGGAACTGTGCAGAGAAGGAGCAAGCCATGCTCTACGACAGGACAGACGGTCACGGGTGCTAGGGCTGCCCTTTGGCAAAGTGGCCCTCCGTGGGTCGAACATGCCACGAATTCATACGCACGGGTGGTTGATAAAGAGTAGTTACCGGGTCGCTCAGCGGCAGGCGTTGCGATGAAACCCTTGGGCACGACATTGAACGGATCAGCTATTCACAGGTCTTGTTCTGGAGTCGTGTTATTTCGTTGCATAGAACATCAGGCGGGCGAGCGGGCGGCTGCTGCCCACCGTTGGGGGCACCAGGGGGCCTGCCGCCGTCATGGGGAGGCGGTGGGGCGCGGGCGGCAGTCCGCCGGTGAGCCCACTCCTCAGGCTGCCTCCCCCCACCCTGGGGAACCCCCTCCTGGCAGGGCGAGCGGGCTTTGGCTGCCATGCCAGCCATCCCCACAAAATGGCTTGAGAAGGACTTGGATTGCACAGTAAGAGGAAGGATACTGCCGGAGGCAAAGCTCTCCTGATCTTGTTCCATGGGATTTGTGCTCTTTTGTAGCCTCCTGCACTCTATTGCTTCTACAGACGACAGCCCATGTGCTAACTCATCGCACAAAGCAAAGAGGGAAGAGGATTTGGTATAAAGTTTAAAAAACAAAACAAAACAAAAACAAACTCCCAAACCAAAATAAAATGAACTCAGAGAAACTGAGGAAAAAGGACACCCCCCCCGATGATGCCCTGTGTCCCCCCCCCCCCGGTGTGGATGAGGTATACACAGAAATCAAAGTGGGATGATTAAGGCTGTTCTTGAAAGAAAAGGGGTGCCCAGCGGCGGGCGCGCTGGCTGCATGGCGAGGGCGAGCGTGGCCCTTTCAATGCTTCCAATGGCTTGGGGGCAGTGCCGCGTGCTGGGATGCACGCCCGGCCAGTGGCCGCATTGGCGACAGCCGGCCGTGCCGCCTGTCAGAGTCCTATGGCCTCGTATTTCGGTAGTGAAACAGTGTTAGGTCCTAGCTGAGGCGCTCCAGGGGCTCCCCGGTGGGGACGGGAGCGGGACGCAGTGCAGGGGCGGAGGGGATCAAGGAGGAGCGGCGCCCGCGGCGCCCAGCCCTCGGCTCGCGGAGGGGGGAAAAACCTGTGAAGAGGCCAGAGCTGGGGTTCGGAGGGAGCAACTCTGCGTATAATCTTGAGAAAGGGCCGCAGCCCATCACCTGTGGGGCTCGACCCGACAGTGCGGATCAGGCCCCTCCCCTCAGGGCGGCCGTGGGGGCAGAGGGTGCATCTGCCCGTGCCCGGTGACGGGGCTCGCCACGTGCCGCACCGGAGCTGCTCGCCAGGCATGGGGGTGTCCACCAGGCCCCCGTTCGGCCGCCGTTTGGTCCAGCATCCAGGGATCGCCCTGCTTTCAAAAGCTTGTGAGAGACAGACAGAGAGAGAGGCATTAGCCCGAGTGGCGACGTCGCCGTAGAGGGGACCCTGCTGAGCAGCAGTGCTGGCCCGAGCAAATGGGTGGTGGCGAGCCAAGAGTTGCTGCCGGCGGAGCAGCTGCTGCCGCCCCCGCACTGGATGAGCTCCCGGCGCAGAGATTGGGCTGCCCAAGCCTTCCCGGCAAACCCAGGCTCGGCACTAGCACCCGCATGGCATCGGCCCACATGGCGCTGCCGAGGCAGGGGAAAAAGGCCAAAGCCCCATGCCTTGGCCTTGGGCCGGCGCTCGGGGATGAGGACGGGGACAAGTGGCCCAGCGGGAAGGAAATGGGGCTGCACCGTGTCCTTCCCACCCTGGGGGCTGGAAGCACGGTGGAGCAGGGCTCAGTGGGTGCCAGGGGACACAGTGGTGCTGTGGGAGCCCCAGAGATGGCATGGCAGAGGGGATGGGTGCGATGGAGGGGACCGGTGTGTGGCTGTGTGCCAGACACTCACCGTTATACTCAGAGTCTGGAGCCGCGTGCTGAATTCTCTGGCTTCTTCATAGGTTTTTGCACTACGACTCAATCTCCACTCACTTCCCAAACTCCTGCAGCAGGAGGGAGCGGGAGGGTGTCAGGCGCAGCTGGGGCAGGGAGAGCCCATGGCACAGCACCTGGCACCAGCTGCACTCACCTTGTGCCGTTCTCTCACCAGAACGAAGTGAACTTCTTGCCGAAAGCCGACACCGCTGCGGGGAAGTGGGAGAGGCATCAGCATGGCGCAGCCACCCTTGTCCCCCACCTCCCCAGCCCCCAAACCGCTGCTTTTGCCCCAAACTGTGGCAGCACCACATCCCGTCAGCTGCTCCCAGCCACCCCTGTGGCACCCAATCCCATCCGGGTGCAGAAGAGCATCACTGCCCCATTCCCGTCCCTGGGAGCAGCCCTCACCTTCAGTCAGTTTGCCTGCTTGTTCCGCTGCTCCCCCCGGCAGGATTTTGGAGAAAACGCTCTCTCCTTCTGTCCCCGGCTGCCCTGTTGCTGGGCCGGTGGGACCACGCGGCCCGGCTGCCCTTGGACCGGCCTTGCTGTCTGCTGGGGGATGAACGAAGCCACCGTTAGCAGGGGACGGGCCTGGACAGGGGGGCTAGGCTGAGCCCCTGGGGTGCCAGGCAGCCGGCACGGGGGACAATGGCACCGTGCCACTGGGCCCACTGACCTGCTCCTCCCAGGGGCTGTGCCATGGGCGCTCTCCCCGGCTGCTGTGGCACTTTCGCTGTGGGTTTGGATGCGTCCGTCTGCTCTGCTTTTGGCTGGAATGGGGAAAAGAGCTCTCAGGGCTTGCCCTCTCGGCAGAGCATCTTCGGGGGGTGGCCGGGCTGGGAGGCAACACCAAAACCCCCAAACGCTGTGTGAAAATGGCCCCATAGCCCTGAAAGTGTCAGGGAGGGATCCAGGGCACAGGAACGTCCCCTCCCAGGTCCCCTTGAGGGGACAGCTGCTCCTGCAGCACCCAGGGGCAGCCATGGTGGGCTCATGGGTGAGATACACCTTGCCCCATGGCTCCCGTCCCCAACCCTTCCCCTGTTAGCCCCTGGACACGGCCAGCCGGGCCAGTCCTGGGCAAAGCCGTGGGGCAGGGAGGCAGATGAGCCCGTACTTACCGCCGGTGCTGTGTGCCCACCCGGCTGTGCATGGAGCGTGGCCGGCACCTTCCCGGCTGCCTGGGCTGGCCCTGGCTGCTGCTGCGGTGGCCGGGACGATGGGGGTCCCTGTGTCCTGCCCCTGGCCTCGGGCTGCGCCGAGCTGGCTGGTTGGGCAGCCTGGCGCCCTGCTGCCTGCTGCCGTGCCGCCTGCTGCCCTGCCTGCTGCTGCCTGCCCGCCGGCTGCTGCGGGTGTGTGAGGGGCTCCAGCTTCGGTGCTGGGGCAGCCGGCCCGTGTGGCTGGGGAGTCTTCTGCGCCTTGGGGGTCTCGGCACCATGGTGGTGAGCAGCGGGGCGGGAGGACGGGGGGTACTCGGAAGAGCTGGGGCCGTAGGACGCAGGCCCGCGGGACTCAGGCTGCTGCGCCTTCTTGGAGGTGGCTGGTGGTCCGTGGCCACGGGGCTCATGGCGGCTGGGATCCCGTGGGTGCTGCTTGGTAGAGCGGCGTGGGGGCTCGTCGCTGGCGTGCCGGGAGGTGCCGGTGTGGCGCCCGTACTCCCCGTGGTGCCGGTGCTCGCGATGCTGGGGGTAGTCGTCGTGCTGCCACGGGTCCTCGTCAGGGGGCTCGTCATAGTCATGGTAGGTGTGCTTAACGGAGGGTCTCTTCTGTGAGGAAGAGTGGCCACCGTAGTGCCTGACCCTCTCCGCCCGCGCCTCCCTGGGCTTATCAAACCAGTCTGTCTCCTCCTGACCCAAATGATAGGCTTCAGAAACCAAAAACAAACCACAGTCAATCTCTCGCTCGAGGCCGCCCGGGTAGAAGCCATGCAATGAGGCGGGAGAGGCAAGCAGCGGGCACGCGCGTGGGGGACAGCCCGCGTCGGTAGGGACAGGACACGGCACAGCACGGCACGGTGAGGCACCGCGCAGGACTGGCAAACACCGAACACCCGGGGCAGGGGGAGGAAGGCACGTGTCAAGCAAACTGAGGCGGTGAAAGTGTCTCTGCGTACGAGCGGACGGGCATGCCCCCGGGAAGTGCCATGCTCTGGGGTGGTCACCACGGGGAGCCGTTACCTTCGCTGTCCGAGACAACGCAATGGGCATCATCCATGCCGTAGCCCTCCTCGTGCTTGTACGAGTGACTCCTTGGCACATCTTTGATGTGCTCTTGCACATCAGGCAACGAGTGGCTGGAGCAAAACTGGGAGCAGGGGTCCCCCACCGACTGGGGGCCAGGTCCCCCAGTGGCACGCGACCCCCCCACCGCCTTCCCCAGGGGGCTGACGGGGCTCTCCTCCTCCGAGGGCTGCGCACGGACGGGCGCCCGCCCGCGGCTCTGACTCATGCTGAGGGACGAAGGCTTGGAGCTGCCTTTCTGGGAGCGTTCCATGCCCTCTCGCTCGTAGGACTTGCTCCGGCCACCCGACTCCCGGATGGAGGACTTTTCCACCCCGTAGCCAGAGGAGCGGGTTCTGCTGCCGGCAGAGTAGACCCTGTCATCCTCATCCACCAGATCCCGGCTTGAGACACCATAGTACTTCTGCTGCTCGTAGACGTTCTTCTTCAGGCCATAGGTGATCTCCTCCTGCAGCTTCTTGGCCCTGGAGGCCACGTTGCTGCTGCCGACCGAGGTTGTCACCGCATAGGAGGCTAGGTCTGACTCCACGTCTTTGGCTTCTTCAATGGGGGAGAACTTGGAGATCTTCTGTTCCATGCCCTGCTTCCTGTGCTTGCTGCGCTTTGAGGAGACGACAGCGGGTGCCAGGTTCTTGGATGAATGCTTTGGCAGTGCTGCACCAGAGCCATGCTTGTCAGCCCGCGAGGAGTGCCGGTAGTCACCATCCCCGTAGTAGTAAGATGAGCTGGCAGAACTCCCTAACACCCTGCCATTGCTCTCCATGCCCCGGTGGTAGCTGTTCTTCCCTCGATGGTCAGGACCGTGGTGGTCGTAGATGTCCTCCTCAGATTCCTCCTCGGCTTTGGTGTAGCAGCAGGGCCGGCTGGAGCCCTCTGTGTCCACCAGCTCGCTCTTCTCTCTGCCATGGCGGCCATCGGCACCTATGCCCACTGGCTCTGCTTTCTGGCCTTCCACTGCCGGGCTCTCCTTGGTAAGCTCGCTGATGTCCTCGATCATCACGTAGTTACGGGGGATGTTCTGCTCCAGGCTGGTGTAGAGGGACTCAGAAGAAAAGCTGGCTGAGGGGCCCTGTGCCGCACCAGCTCTCTCGGCCGGCCGGGCCTCAGGCACCTTGTACTGCTCATAGCCACCACTCGCCGTCGTGGCGCTGAAGGTGACGTCGGGGACGGCGGAGGAGCTGGTGGCTGCACCAATGACCTCGTAGTTGGTGGGGATCTTCTGCTCTAGGTCAGCCAGTGATGTCTGCCGTGGCTTCTGGTGCCCGCTGGCCACCTCCGCCAGGCTCTGGAAGAGGGCAGGCTGTGTCGCTGGCACGGCGGCCGCCCCAGCGAAGGCGCTTGGGGCTTGGTAGGGGTTTTGGGGCCGGAAGCCCGGCTGGCCCGGGGCTCCCAGCTCCGGGTATGCGGCGCCAGGGGCCGGGAAGGCGCTGGGTGAGGCGAAGGCGGGCAGCGGGGCTGCTGGCAAGCTGTCCTGCGAGGTGCTGGCCGTGGGGTACTGGGGGGGCTGCAGACGCACCGGCGGGAAGGCGGCAGGGCCCTGCGAGGCAGGGTAGGGGTAGGCGCCATAGGAGGCGGCGGTGGCGGTGAAGTCGGGGTACTGCCCGGTGGGCGTGGGGCGCAGGCTGGCGCCGTCGTAGGTGGCGAGGCGCAGGCTGTGCAGCTCGCTGTCGGACAGGTAGTCACGACGGTCCCCGGGGCAGCGCAGGTAGGGGTGGTCTCGCCCTCCCCCCCGCTCCTTCAGCAGCGACTCTTTACGCTGGGTGATGCCCAACTCCAGGTACTTCAGCTTGGCGTCAATCTCCTTCTCCTCTTCATCCAGCTCCGCCTGCTTCTTCCGCAGCTTGGTGGCCTCGTGCTCCACCAGCTTCAGGTCGCGGTCCAGCTCCTTCAGCAGGCTGGCCTTGGTGACCGGCGCGGTAGCCTTGGGGGCCAGGCTGCTCAGGTAGAGCTGGGGGGTGGCCGGACTGGCCAGGGGGACGTGGGGCTCCTCAGGCGGTGGGCTGGGCAGCGTCCGCTTCACCTTGCGTGCCAGTGGGCTTGACTGCAGCCCCCCCACCTGCAAAGCCAAGGGACACCTAGTCAGAGGTGCGGGCGGGTAGCCCCCATGTCCCCCCGCCCCAAGCATCACAGATCTCCTCCCATGCCCTGGGGTCGCAGCGAGGTGGCCCGCTGTGCACGTGTCCCCCCACGCACTGAGGAAGCAGCATTTATGTAAAAGCGCAATAAATAGGATGGAAGTAACAGGCAGGGCACTTTCTGTGAGTAATTACCGGGGGTGGCAGCCAGCCAAGTGCTGGGCCGGCAGCGTGTGTGCCGCCGCCTGCCCCAAAAACTGCTTTCTGTCCTCGGGCGCTTGGCAGCGGGGCTCGGGGGAATGACTTGGGGCTGCTGCTGCCCTGGGAATTGCCCCAGGGCTCTTGGCAGCCCAAGGCAACTTTGGGGCGTGGTGGCAAAGGTGGCAGTGAGAACTGCTGCAATCCGAAACAGAGCCGGGCATGGCGGCTGCTCCTTGCGAGAGGAGGGGGACCCAACTGGGGCAGGGGACAGGGGACAGCCCTGATCCTGCCACCCAGCAGCAGCTCTCATCCCATAATGGGCTTGTGTAGCCGGTGGAGCTCCAGGGCTTCCCTCTGACTGCTGGCTTTGGTGCACGCGTCTGTGCCCACTGGCTGCCGTCAGCTGCTGCAGGAAGCCAGCCTTTTAAAATATTAATTGCCGCAGCACTCATGAAACCGAAATGTCCTGAGATACCTCCTGGGACTGTTCCCCGAGGGAAAGGTTTTTCCCCGCACTGACCTACCTGGGTGCTGGGGAGCAGTGGGTGCTGATAGAGGGAGAACCTGTCTTTGCCGGCCTCCTCGGCAGTGGGGCTGATGGGCTTGGGGTCAGAGAGGGAGCGCTGCATGGTCTTGATGGGACGCGGCAGCGTCTGCTGGCGCTGGGCCGAGTCGGCGGTGAAGTGCTTCTGCGGGGGGACGTGAGCCTTGTTCAGCCGCTCACTGGTGGCGAAGGAGGACTCCAGGAGGCGGTGGGGGGACAGGGGGGAGACAGGCGAGTAGAGGACCTGGGGAGAGCGGGGTGGCTGGCGGGTCACCAGCTGGGAGAGGGACTCGGCCGGCAGATGGGACTGGTAACCGATTTCCAGGGGATCTGGCTTCTTCTTCTCGAACTTGCCCAGGGTCTGCTGCCGGACGGCATGGGGGTCCAGGGGGCCCGTGCTCACCATCTGAATGTTGCTGGAATAGGGTGGGATGGTGGTGGGCACCGTCAGCTGGGGGACCACGACACCAGGCTGGGGGGCCGGCTCTGGCTCCGTCTGGCAGGCCAGGCTCTCGCCCCGCTGTGTCTTCTCCGGGGCCGAGATGTACTTGACGATCTCCACCCTGGGGTCGTGGGTGGTGATGTGGATGGAGGGGGAGACACGGAGGAGCTGGTCGGGCTCTGTCTGCACTGAGCAGTCGCTGATGGTCTGGATGCCCACGCTGGCCGTGCCGCGGGTTGCCCCCTCCAGTTTGCCCTCGGCGCCAGCCTCGGCATGCCGCGAGGGCCGGGAGCGCCGGCGGCGCACGGGCTGCTCCCACTCCCCACTGTCCTCCTCATCCGTCTGCACGCTGCAGTCTGCACTGCGCCGCGTCCGCCGCCGCCGCGACAGCAGGTACCGCTCCTCGCCATCCTCCTCGTCCGTCTGCACGCTGCTGTCCGCCGTCTTCCTCGCTGCGAAGGCCTCCCGTGCCCCCTCCTTCTCATAGGCATCCCGCAGCCGCGGCATCGAGTTCCTCTTCTTGATGCCCCGGCCAGGCTCCCAGGGCTCCTCAGCTTGCAGCGACATGTCTGAGGCCGAGCTGCTGAGCGGCCGCTGTGGCGTGGGGTAGCGGGGGCCTGTGGGACCCTCCGGTTGCGCCTGGCCTGGCGGTGGCCATGCCTGCCCATTGTGTGGCGGGCCCCGCGGCACCTCAACAGGCCCCTCGGGTGGGCGGGCGGCGGGCTCGGGAAAGGTGGTCTTCTGCCGCTTCTGCTCCTCCAGCTGCTGCTGCAGCTGGTGCTGGAGCTGGTGGATGTGCTCGAGCTGGAGGCGCTGCTGGGCGAGCTGCTCCCGCTGCAGCGCCAGCTGCGCGTGCCGCTCCTCCTGCTGCTGCTGCAGCACCTGCTGCTTGATGCACTGCAACTCCTGCAGCTCCCGCTGCACCAGCAGCTGCTCCTTCTCCCGGTGCCGCTGCAGCTCTGCGCGCTCCCGCTCCAGCTCCTCCTGCAGCCGCAGCTGCCGCAGCTTCTCCAGCTCCACGCGCTCCCGCTCCAGCTGCAGCACATGCTCCTGCTGCTTGCGCTGCCGCTCCTCCTCCCGCTCCCGCTCCTCCCGCTGAGCCCCATCCGGTGGTGGCTTGGGCGCTGTGGCCACCTGCCCGCTCTCCTTGACAGCTGCCGGTGCCACCGGACCCTCAGCACGGGGAGCGGCCGGCGGCGGCTCTGCTCTCTGCAAGCCACTGGCGGGTGCAGTGGGGACTTTGGGAGCCGGGCCGGTGCCCACCGGTGCTGCTGCTGCCGTGCTGACGGGCTTGCCCAGGTAGACGGGTGTCTCCATCATCGAGGCTGCCGGGGCTGGCCGGACAGGGGCTGGGTAGCGGTAGAGACCCTGTGCTGCCAGCGGAACACGGGGAGTGACGACCGGCAGCCTGGCCAGGCTGGCCAGCGGGACTGCTGCCACGCCGCCCAGACCGTAGGGTCTGTACAGCCCACGCAGCATGGGCCGCAGCACCGAGGCCGGCTGGGTGGTGATGGGCAGTGTGGAGGCGATGGGTGTGTTGATGGTGGAGTAGATCATGCCGTCAGCGGCTCGCACGGTGGCGGTGGAAGGGAACATCTGCCGGACGGCGCCCAGGCGGACGCCGGGGACGTTGTACTGTGCCAGGCTGCTAAAGCCCTGCCGCGCCTCAGGGAAGGTGGGGTTGTACATCCCACCGGGTTTGGGGGGTGCAGGGCTCTGCTGCTGAGCTGCCAGCCCCCCTGTGCCCCCCGGTCCAGCCCCGGGGCCGTAGGGCAGCAAGTCGGGGCCATTGGCATGCCGGCCCCCATACTGGTCCATGGAGTTGAGAGCGGCACACATGCGGCTGATCTCACGCGCTGTGGTGGCACTGTAGTGGGCCAGGCTGGACTCCTGGAAGCTGGACAGGTCCCCCCGGGGTGAGAAGCGGTAGTCGGAGTAGATGTTGGAGGCCGAGCTGTACCTCCGCATGGGGAGTGGGTGGCCCAGCATCTCCGTTGGCTGGCGGAGGTCAGAGAAGGAGCCGTACTGCAGCCCCTGGCCCAGGTAGCCTCCCTCGGCGAAGCCCACACTGTAGGAGTGCTTCATGGTGCTGAGGTCCACAGCGGTGTCGCCTGCCGGGGAGGGGAAGGGCTGATCCCCCTTCGTGGGGTAGTAGCTCATTCCGATTTCAGAGAGGTTTGTGTCCGACATGGAGGAGTAGAGGCGGCCAAAGGTGCCGGTGGGGTAAAACTTCTGCTCCTCATATAGCGCGGGCGCCGGGGCTGGCTGCTCCCGGTAGGGGAAGGTCTCTGGCAGCTCCGGCTCTCTGCTGCCATAGAGGGGTCCGCTGGCTTTCCGTCCAGGTGCCGCCGCCTCCCCAGCTTTCTTCTCCGGCATCTTGGAAGTGGGGTTGAAAGCGCCAGTGCAGCTGCCACCAAAGGGGAACTTGTAGACCACGTCGCAGCAGGCCACCTGGCTCTCTGGCTTCACGCCCGTGAGGTCCAGCACATTGGCTGGAGGCTCCTCCTTCAGCACTTTGGTCACTGGGCCGGTGGCTGCCTCCTCCACCTGCACCATCATCACCTGTGACTTCTTGCCGCCCAGGGCAAGGAGAGGGCTCTGGCTCTTCAGCTCCACTGGCACTGCCCGATACAGCTCTGAGCCTGGCTCCGGTGGGAAGGGCTGCTGTAGGCCGCCGACGTTCTGTGCCCCGCCAGTCTGTGTGATGAGCATGTCCTTCTTCACCATCTGGCCTGGCATGCCGTACCTTGCAAACTTGGTCTGGGGCGGAGCGGTGGGCTCAGGCTTGCCACCGGCTGCCGCGCTGGGTTTGACAGCAGCCGTCTGGACGCCTTGCTCCACCTGCTTCACCTGTGCCAAGCACACTGGGCTCCCGGTCCCCTGTCCGAAGTCCACCCGGCTCTGGAAAGGGTCTCCATAGACCACAGGCTGCTTGGGCTGCGAGAGGATCATGGGGGAGGCGATGGCCAGGCCAGCGGTGCTGGCTGCTGCGATGATGGCATGGGGCTGCTCCTGGGCGTTGAGGTTGATGATCAGGGGCTGGATGGCCGTGGACTGACGGCTCGGGATGTGGTCCAAGGTCAGGCAGTACTTCCTGGCCTCAGTGGCCAAGGAGGTGAGATCCATGCCTTGGTCCGTTATGATGATGGGGGCGGACTTCAGCGCGGTCCGTAAGTCCACGGCGTTAGTGCTTGGTGCCTTGGGCCCTGGCTCGACCCGGGATGTGCCGGGGATGGAGGAAATGCGGCAGAGGGAGATGTTTTCCGCAGGGAGTGCTCCCCAGCCGTACAGCCCTGTGATGCCATCAGCAGCTGAAGTCACAGCAGGTGCCTTCGGGGCATGCTCCTTCACCGTCTGTGCCCTGACATAGGCACTCGGTGGCTGCTCCAGCTCCGGTGCCTGGCTGTAGCCATGTGCTGGCAGCTGCCGGCTTGGCCTGGTGGGGGACGAGGTGGGGGACGTCAAGGTGCCGGAGCCGGGCGGCTTGGTTTGGCTGGCTGCGTCAGCTGCCAGTGTGATCAGCATGAAGGGGGAGTCCTGCGAGGAGGGCTGCCGGGTCAGGCGCGGCGAGCCCGCCCGGTGTGGCGTCTGTGTCCCCTGTGCCACCATGGGGGAAGAGGTGGCAGGTCCAGCTGTGGTGGCAGTGGGACCCTCGTAGGGGAGGAGGGGGCTCTGTGTCTGTGTGGAAAACTCTGCTGTGGCCTTTGCGGCACGGGTGGGACTCTGCGTGGGGGAGGTGGGTGAGAGCGGAGGGCTGGAGCTCTTGAAGAAGGGGTACGTCTTGGGTGGCGAGGGCTTGCTGTCGCTTGTGGCTGGGAGCTTCTCCCTGGCTGTCTGCACGCTGATCTCCACCACCGCCTTGCTTCTGCTGGTGTCCTCTGTCTGTGAGCCGTAGCTGACGGTGCTCTTCGCCAGACTGTAGCTCCTGCCGGCTACGGATGGGGCCTCCGGAGCTGGGGAGCTGTAGCTCCGGGGAGCAACCCCGGGGCTGCCTGACGCTGTCGTCACCGTGCTGGCACCTTTGCTGTAGGTGTAAGGAGTGGCAGCAGCCTTGGACACTGGGCTGGGCACTGCGGGGGCACTCTGGAGCTTGGCTAGGTCTTGCCCCTCTTTTGCAAAATGCTGGGTGACCCGGACGTCAGGAATGGCCTTTCCTGTGCTGCCATCGGAGGTGGCAAAGGAGATGGGAGCGGAGAGCTGTGTGGGGCTGGTGCCGGGGGTGAGCGGACCGCCGTTCTGCTTCATCAGGTCAGCGTAGGCGCTCTCGGCATTGAGGAAGTGCTTCTCCTGGTATGCCTCCTCCTGCCCCTTTGCCTTCTCTCCCTGCTCGAGGGCCAGGTCGAAGGAGGAGGACTGGTGCATCCTGGAGATGTTCTGGGAGGTCTGCAGGATCTCCTCGTACACTGCTCCCGCCTTTGGCAGGGTGCTCGGATACCCGGGCTGGGAGGGGTGCGCTGGGCCGCCATCATACTGGTACTCCTCGGCATACTGGTACTCAAAGCCGTTCTGGCCCTCGGTGCCATGGTAGCCAACCTGCTGGTAGGTGCTGCCGTAAGAAACAGCCGGCTGGGCTTGCTGGACCTGCTGTTTCTGCATCAACTCTGCCTTCCTCATCATCTCCTCATAGGCTTCCTCGGCACTCTTGAGGGGCTTGCTGGTGGGCTGACTGGGGCCGGTCTCCCCCTTCTCCGTCGGGGAGTACAGCGACATGAAGGTGGGCAGGTTGTACTCGCTGCCCGACTTATACAGCTTGGAGGCCACGGCGTCGAAGCTTTCGGCCTCGGAGTCGATGGAGGGCGAGTACTCAGAGCAGGAGGAGCGGTGGAGCTCCTCCATCTCTGCTGCCTGCCGCAGCTCCTCGGTGGGGGAGGCGTCCTCGATGGGAGAGAGGTTGCTGGGGGGAGTTTTGGAGCGCTCCCTCCTCCGCTGGGCCCTCAGCTCCTCCTTGTCGCGCTTGGTCTTGCGCGCCGTGCTCCGGATGCGCTGCTGCTCCACCTCCCGCATCTTCTCCTGCTCCCGCAGCAGCTCCTCTTCCTCCCGCAGCTCCTCCTCCTCGGACGAGTCCTCAATGGTGGGCAGCAAGGGGCCGTGCGAGCGATGGCGAGCCTTCCTCTGCTGCTTCACCTCCTCCAGCCGCTGCCGGCGGCTGGGGCTGCTGTCACTGTCCTCCTCCAGGGAAGAGATGGAGGTGGGTGAGGTGCCCGAGGTGTAGCTGGGCGTCGTGGCTGGCAGGGTGGAGGAGTACTCACCCCGGGAGCGCTCCTCAGGGGAGCCCGTCAGGCTCTCCATCTCCAGCTCGGGCTCCCGGTCCAGGCTGGCATCTGCCTCCTGCCCCATCTCCATCTCCCGGCCATAGCCGGTCGTGCTGTTCAGCTCGATGGTTTTGAAACGCCGCAGCCCGCCCTGGGCTGTGCTCAAGTCATCTCCCTCTGGCGCCTCCAGTTCTTTCCTTTCCTCCTTGTACAGGCTGCTGGGGCCGTGCGGCAAGCGCCGCTTGGCCGGTGCCGGCTCTTTGCCCTTCTCCGCCTCGGCCTTCTGCCCAGCTTTGGGGATGCTGTATTTGGTGCGCCCATAGCCTTCCTCCTCCTCCTCCTCCTCCTCCTCCTCGAGGTTGTCCTCCTCCGCGCTCATCTCCATGATCTGCCTCCGCATGAACTCCTCATCACTCACCTCTGCCTCCCGGCCCTTGGGCCGGGGGGGCACCGGGGAGAAGCCCCCCTCACTGCTGTCCTCCACATAGTCGTGCCGCAGCTTGCTGCCGAACTCATCTGAGGACTCTGCGCTCTCCCGCCGCTCCCGCTGGTTCTCCCACTCCAGCGAGTCCTCATCCTCCTCCAGGATGTCCTCCAGCTCCTCGTCCGAGTCAAAGGCTTCGGGGGTGATGGAGAGGTACCGTGGCCGCTGCCGCTGCCGCTGCTCCTCCCGTGGCTCTGGGCAGCTCTTGCTGCGCTCGGTGGGCTCAGGTGGCGTGCCCCGGCCTTCCAGGAGGGGCCGCATGCTGCTCTCCAGCTTGGTGAGCTCGGAGGGGCTGGGGGGGCTCTGCCCAGCCAGCCCAGTGCCACTCAGCTTCTCCTCCTCCTGCTGCACCAGGCCGGTGATCTCGCTCTGCGAGCTGGAGATGCCGTCGGAGGAGTAGCCGGTGTCGCTCAGGCTCTGGGGGCTGCGGGACAGGTCCGGGGGGTAAGGCTTGCTCCCATCCTGCAGGTGAGGGAGAGCACAGCGTGAGACACTCCTCCCTGGGGGAGCACGCAGAAGGTCTGGGCAGCGCTGGGAGCGAGCTCAGCATGAAGGCTGGGGGATGCCCTGAGTCCCCCCCCTCAAAAAAGGCAGATGACTGGGCATGCTGCAAGCAGGCAATGGCACAGCAAACGTCCCCTGGGGGCGTGGGCATTGTGGGACTCCTAAATATGTTTAAAAAAGCGGGCCCTGTCAGTGTTATCTCTCCCAATAACTAACAGGAGAAGGCCGCCTAATGGCAGCATCGATTTTTTAGTACCCACTACAGAGGGCCGTGGTGGCGGAGCCCCAGCCCTAAGCCTCAGGGTACCAATGGCCATGTGCCCTTCCCTGAGGAAGGGGTGCGATGGCAGAGCTGCCTGCTGCCCTCCCCTGCCTGCATCGGGAGAAGCCCAAGCACCGGTAATTGCGGGGGGTGTCTGGGGTGGGGGCAGCCCTCGCACCCTGGTGCCCGGCCAGGCTGGCGCGGTGGCACCGAGAGGACAGAAGCTTTGCCAGCAGACACTGTGGGGCACGGCTGCCTTTTAATGACCTTTAATTTCCCTGACTGACAGCCATGTAAAGCAGCCTTCAGAAGCAGGGCGGCGCCCAGCATCCTCATTAGATGCCAGCAGAAATAAACAGGCCCTTTTAACTGACGTTACAATTAGGCAGCATGGGGGCAAACCATGGGGAAAGCGCCGTCACGTTTGGCCCTGGTGCTACTGGCAGGGCTCATCATCCCCATGGAGGCACCGTGGACCTTATTTGATTCCCGAAGTGCCAGCAGACAGGGATGCAAGGATGCAGCTGTCCCCTCCCAGCTGATGGGGACCTCCCACTGCGTCCCCTCCCCGCGGCGGGGCTGTGCTGGCTGCTGCTGGGATGGGTACTTTTGGGGGAAAACCATCCCAATGCAGCCAAGCTTTTCCCCCCATGAATTTTAAAAAAGGTGGGACTGTGAGCTTGAAAAATGCTCACTGCTGCAGCGTGAGATGTTGTGCAATGAGTTTTCCATTTAATGACAAACTCAACTGCCCTTATATTATTTTAAAACAGATCCAAAGGGCAAAGCTGACCTGAACTATTGCATTATGCCCAAACTGATGCAATCATAATAAAGAGGAGGCAAATACCAGGATACTGCTATAGAGTCTGCGACGTTCCTACATGGTTTGGAAACGCTGAGACAGCTCTGTTTTGAGCTCACCGTTTCCCAAAAGGCCATTTCTCGAGGCAAATGGCCCTGACGACACTCGGAATAACCGCCTAGTTTCTGAGCACGGCCACCGGTGGAGGCACGGCTCAGCGCCGCACCAGCCCTGGGTGGGATGTGATCCCCAGGGATGCTGGGAGCCAGACACACCCTGAGAACTCACCTCCTGCTCCTTTGCCCGTGGCGCCTCGGGGGGTGCTCGGCTCTCCTTGCTCTCCACCTCTGGTTTGGGGGTCACGCTCTTCCCCTTCGGCGCGACGCTCTCAGGAGCTCTGGAAGGTTCTGGGGCAGCTTTGGGCAACGGCTTTTCCTCTGCCGGTGCTGGGGGCTTCTTCTCCACTGGGGCAGGGCTCGGGGTCCTGCTCTGCTCGGCAGCCCGGAGGCTCCTTGTGGACGAGGGCTGCCGCTCAGGGGGTGCCACCGGCTCAGTGGGTGCCAGTGTGGGTGCTTTCTGCTGCTGGACAGTGGCCGGCGGCTGGTGCCGTGGGGAGCCGGTGGGCAGTTGCTTTGGGGCAGGCAGCGGCATCGGGGCAGGGTCGCCAAGGCTGCCTTCGAGCAGCCGCTGAGTTTGGCAGTTCAAGCACAGCCATTCGTTCTTCTGCAAAACAGAGAAAGGAAAAGTTCTGTTCAAACTCGGGGAGCTTTGTCTCAGCAGGGATCTCACCGAGAAGTTCGGCTGATGGGACACACGGTCATGGGGCAAAGGACTCGGCCCACCCAAACCAAATAACCGGCTTCAGCGCGGCCAGGTGGTGAGCAGACGCTGGAGCTGTACCGTACAAACCATCTAGAAGAGACCAACCATCCAGCTTAAAACTACCCCTATCCTCATCCCGACCTCAGTGATGTTTGGCCAGAGGGACCACAGCTACAACACAGGGATTTCACACTCCCCAGCATCACCATCTATTTTCATCTCCAGTCTTGCAGGTATTTTTTTCAGTTTTAAATGAAGTTAAACAATGAAGGCAGATTACTGCTGTAGCTTAACACTTCTTGGGCTCCATACAGTTTCTTTCTCACTCTGATTTGCGATACAATAAAGGTTTAATAGCATAATCATAATACTTAAGGATCTTTTTTTTCTAGGTTATCAGAAAATACTGGGTACACGAGTACGCAGAAATTTCCCAAAGATATTACCCGAAGTACACGCTGTGCCGGAAAAGAACAAGACAATCTCATCTAGTGAAATTCTCTGCAAGAGATGTCATTTTATGGCCTGGAAAAAGCAACTTGCAAGCGGGGCTGTGAGTGGCAGAGAGCCTGCGGTGCTACGGCAGGGGCTCTGCATTAAGAGACCAGAATCACTTTCCCCCCTGAGGTCATCCAAGGCCTATTTTTATCCACCCAGGAATGTCCAGGAATAGGGACCTGACATTTCCTTCCCTTTTGATGTTTCATCATCTTAAATCTTTTCGGATTTGCTGCTAATAGCCTGATATGCTCCAAGTCCTTTTCCCCAGACTCCTCTTTTGCTGATCTGTTGCTCCCAAAGCTTGAGGTGGCCAACCTTGGAGGGGGCAGGTGGCCCCAGAGGAGCTGTCACGCTATTGGAAAAGTGGTCTTGGTCTTCAGCTGGACCAGCCTGGGACCAGGGCTGCAAGCCAGCCGTGTCTGCTGGGGCCACAGAGGCCATGATCTCCATGTAGAAGATGAGATTCACCAAAATGGCCTCAAGGAAACGGCCTCAAGTTGCGGTCAGGAGAGGTTTAGATTGGATATTAGGAAAAATTTCTGCACTGAAAAGGCTGTCAAGCATTGGAACAGGCTGCCCAGGGAAGTGGTTGACTCACCATCCCTGGAGGTATTTAAAAGACGGGTATATGTGGGGCTTAGGGACATGGTTTCGTGGTGGACTTGGCAGTGTTAGGTTAATGGTTGGACTTGATCTTAAGGGTCTTTTCCAACCGAAATGATTCTATGATTCTATTCTATAACTATGAAACCCACACCTGTGAGATGGCAACACCATAATGGGCTTGTCCCCTCCATCCAAAGCTCAGGAGTCCCCACATTTTGATGAGATGCTCTGCAGCTGGTGGTGGCCAGGAATAGTAAGCTTCCCCACGGATGTTTCTTCACTCAAGCAGCAATCTGGACCAGGAGCCGGCATCCAGCCCACGTTCTCTGGGGAACAGCAGGGCAGGAGGTCTTCTTCTGCGGGGAAGGGGCAGGCATGCAACATCCTCCCTCCCACCTCCACCGCCCTGCAGCAGCCCCTGCTCTTCACGCAAACATCTTAAGAATACATTAGGGCTTCAGAAGGCCGTAAAAAAAAAATCCATTTCAGCATGGTAATATTTAATTACTGCTTAATCAAAGAGAAAGTCTAATTAAGGGGCAAGTGCAGCCTATTGTATCTTAATGATTGCATTTGTCTTCTTTTATTTCAGAACTCGCTCTCATCCCTGTGCCTCTGAATCAGATCTCCTTGCCCCGCTCCGCTGTGTAATTATTTCAGACTGCAGAAGGAAATGTGATTACGTGACACAAATTGAATTCCTGCCTCATGGAAAAAACTCGGCCTTTCATTTTTCTTTCAGGAATCCCATTTTTCTTGGCCAGAGCTCCCTCCCCGAGGCTGGCAGTGAGGGGGAGGCACGATGCAGAGGGGATGGGCTGGCTGTGCTGGGCCAGAGCTCAGCTCCTGCTCGTCCCTCTCTGCCATCGTGCCAGCTCCCAGCTTGGTCCTGCAGGAACCGGAGAAGATCAGCCCATCTTAAACAACCCACCCTACCCCATCCAGGCCCTTAACACGCTGCCTGGGGGAGGCATCGTCTGCAGACAGTGGTGGCTGGGAAGCTCTGGATGAGGGGATGGGCTCAGCTGCTTTTGCCCTTCCAGGGCAAAATTCAAGCCAAGGTGACCATGGAAGGCCAACGCTGGCCACAAGGAGCCAACTATGGATGCCAAGTCAGGTCCTATTCTAGGAGGTGGCTCTTGTGCCCATGGAGAGGTGGGGGTCGCACACGCTCCAGCCAGAGCCCTCCTGGGCCAACCATGATGGCAGGACACCCTCCAAAAGGTGCAGACTCCCAGACAGGTACACTCCTTTTGTCTAGGTTTGCCTGGGTACAGATGTAAGTGCTTTGAAAGAGCAGAGGTTCAGGGTGGACATGAGGAAAAGCCCCTTTGCTGAGGCAGAGGTACAGCCTGGGACAGTCACTGTGGGGTCTCCATCTTTGGAGGGGGTTGAAGACTTTGCTAGACAAAGGCCCCTGTGTTGGTGGCTGCCCTGCTGTGCATGGGAGGCTGGGCTGGAGACCCCACACTCCCCCACCAGCACCTCCCTCAGTCCATGCAGGCAAGGGACACCACCATGGCACAAGGCACAAGACACCTGCTGGTGTCATCTCATCAGGATGAGGTGTAAGGGTCGTCCAAGACCGGGTGAGTGAAGGACTGATCTGTGCCCTGGGGATCTGATGGCTCCACAGACCAGTCTGAGCATCCTCCCTCAGGTTGCTCCCAGCTGTGGCTCCACAGCCATTCCTCTTGGCAGCTGCCCCAGTTTGAGCAGCTCGCCCTGCCATCCCGCTCTCGCAGATGTGACAGCTCGACTCTTCATGGGACCGCACTGGGAAGTGGATAAGGGAACGATCTCCAGTAAAAATAGCCCGGCCAAAAAGATTGGGGAGCTCCACTCCAAAATGCCCCTAGCCTTTCACAGCAGGCAGAAAGGCTGGGAAACTGTCCTGCTGGGACAGAGTTAATTTTCTTTCTAGCGGTTGCTGTTTTTCAGACATGGTATGAAAGGAATGGCAGTAATGCATATTGTTTTAGTTGTTGCCAGGTGATGTTTCTATTTTTCAAGGACTTTTTTCAGCTTCCCACAGAAGCTGAGAAGGAGCATAGACAGAAGGATGGAATGTTCTGTACCACAGCCATCATGCTTGGTACAGAAATGGGGTTAGTCGGGGGTGGGGGCGGTACTTGTGATCACTGCTTGGGAAGGCACCAATTCACCGAGTGGTGAGAGTGACTTGTGCCGTTTTTATTAATGTTGTTATTTTCTGTTATTGTGCTATTAAACTGTCTTTATCTCAACACAGGAAGACTTTTCCCTTTCCTTTCCCCTCCTTTTCTCCCTCTTCTCCCTGCCTTTCTGGGGAAAGGGGGAGAACTGGGGGAACAAGGGAAGGGATAACTGAATTTTCCTGAGCCGTGGGAGAGCCCTCAGCCTTGTCAGCCGCCGGTGCCGCATGGAGCCGTGTGTGCACTGCGAGCACAGGCTGGTGCCGCAGCAGCCAGCACAGCATTTGCCATCGCATCCCAGTGCTTGCTGCAGTGAATGCCTCCAGCAGCAGAGCTGCAAGCTGCCGGCCTCCTGCACACGCACGGGGAGGCATGAAATTCTGCCCCTGGCAGCTGCAGGGAGACGGAGGCAAGCAAAGCCGCCCACACCCAGTGGGAACATCTCTGGCAAACCTCTCCGAGCTCTCCGTCCCCGTCTTTAAGAGCCCCCTGCAGCCCCATCACTGATACCCGCCACGCTGTTGGATGCTAAAAAAACAGGGGCTTGGTGAAGATGCTGCATCCAAAGCATCTCTCAGACCCGCGCCAGCGCCCCACGCTCTGACGGTGACAAAGGACCCATCCCTCTCCGGCGGTCCCACAGTGTTATCAGCTCATTTTCGGTTATCCTGCAGCACCTCTGCTCTCGCTCAAGACAGATTGGCTCCCCCATACGTATAATTTGGTGATGGGCATTTCTCAGCAAACATGGTCAAGGGGATTAAGCTGCCCCTGAGAAAAAATGCAAACATTCAACGACCAGCTGGTTTGCTAACAGCTTGTAAATCCTCATCGAGATTAACCAGATCCCATGAAGATAATAATAATAGGCTGTATTTAGTGCTTTGCATGTCCAAACCCTTGGATGCCCAGGAAGTTAGGGTGCCCCTTGCTGGGGCGGTAAGCGGGTAAGGAGCTTATGGCAAAGGCATGCCAGTGCCTGTCTGAGTCTCTGTGCTTAAAGACGCTGGAAACCATGGCCATGACCAGGATGGGGCCTTGCTCAACGCCAAGGTTCGCTGCCTGAGGGGGCACGGCGGCAGCAGGCACAGGGAGTTCAACTGCACAGAGCGCAGGTGATGGGGAGCCAGTGCACAGGCAACACCGCCAGGACGCAGAGCAGGCTCCAGGCGAAGGAAAGCATCAATAATTAAAGAGAGGGATGAAACCAAAGCACGCCTGAGATCCTGTCTTAAATGAAGAGGCGCTGGCAGGGCAGGGAGTGCTGGAAACCAGCCAGCCGGGCGGGGGGGGGGGGGGGGGGGGCGAGGGAGCCGGGGGCTGCCCAGCCCAGACGGGTTATTAACTTACACCCCTGGGATGGTCACCATGCTGACCTCTCGGGCGCCCAACCTTCCTCGCCCCCAAACCCCCTGGGATTTGTGGAGGAGTTGCGGAAAAAGTAAGTTTCCCGAGAGAGAAAGGGAGCTCCTGCGGTCTTTAGGGGCAGGATGGAGCCCGGGGTGTAGGGCAGCCCCAGCCTGTGACCGAGAGCGGGCAGCTTCATTCAAGGCATCGCATCCGAGCGGTAATGACTATCCCGGTACTTAGTTGCGCACCATGCAAGCAGTGTTGGGAAATGTGGGATGTGGCTGCAATTCCCGCAGGCTCTGCTGAAGGGGCAGTGATTGCTGAGGCGATGGCTGCAAGCGCTCCCTCCTGGGGGCGAGGGGGAGTTTGCATCAGTCCTGCTGGCAGGGGAGCCCCCGGGGCTGCTGCTGCAATACGGGGGGGACAGGGCACGTGGTCGGTGTCTGTGGTGGGGGTCAGTGTCTGTGGGGGATGCACCCGGCTCCCCCCAAGCTCTGGCACCCACTGGCAGGTGGCCACAGCCGCGCTCGCCAACCTCCGGCGGGTCTTACCCTGCAATTGCTTTAATTCACTAATGGGCGACAACAAAACTGTAATTAAGTAAAATAGAAGTTTTCCCTTGTAATTTTGGTCAATGCAACCACTTGGCAAGTTAATTAAATGCTGAATCCCCCAGCGCCGCTGGGTTTTTTTTTAACGGTGGAGCCAGCGAGCTTCAGCAGCATGGTTGCGCATGAATCCCCTGTTTGGCAACTTGGAGGAGGTCTGCGAGCTGATGGTGCCAGAGGCTCCCCAGGCTTTCCCGGAGGCTTCCTGGCTTCCCCACTTAGCTCCTGGCTGCCAGTCCCACCGTCCCCGTCACCCCCGAGACCCTCGCTGCGACCACTCTGGCTTCTGGCAGACGCACGGCTGTGGTCTTCATCCCAGCGCAAACCGCTCCCTGCAATATCGCCCCTAGGACTCTGTCCGGTTATTTATGCTCTACAGTATTATTTTACACAATCAAACCGATATCTATTAAAATACCAGGACAAAAATCTGTACAAAATAAGATAAGCAGCATGAGGTGTAAGCATCTCGCGAGCCAGATCACATCTCCCAGCACTAAACGCAGTGGATCTCACAAGAATATTTCATTTATTTGCTGACAAGTACTGTGCAGGGCTCATCACTGTGACAGATGGGTGCCTGGAAAATATGGAAAACACTTCTGGTATCTGAATCAAGATCCAAATTAACAACAAGAATCTCATAAAATCGCTTCTCAAGCACTCCTCTCAGCCCTGCTTGCAGGAAAGTTCCTGCTCAGGAGGGCTCCTGACATCCAGACACCTTCTACGTGCCCTCCCGCAGCAGAAATGGGGGCATCTCACTGCATGATCCCATCTCCCAAGCACTCAGCATCCTCATGCTAAGAACACCACGGCTCTGGCCGTACTGTGGAACGGTTTTTAGCACAGTTTTAAAGGAAAGGGATTGAATCATGCTTGATCACTGGATGCCAGGGCTGTTTCAGATCCACCTCGGGCAGTGCCTGGGCTCTGGCTGGCAGGTTCTCCATCCTCTAGCTGCTCCTGCACCCTCCCCTTGGCAAAGATGCTCTCTGCCAGCAGCCTCCCCAGTGCTTATTCATTTTGGATGCTTGCTCCCCTCTCTGTTTCAACCCATTCCCACAGCAGAACTCTCCCGAACCCCCCCCCCCCCCTCCCCAGATCTCCTCCCCGCAACTGGAGGCATCGCACACCTCTGCCAAACTCCTTGGATCGAGCTGCTGCAGTTTTAGGAAGCGTGCTGACCCCACGCCTCTCTGGGATGCTCGCCTACGGGGGAAAGGATGCACATCACAAAGCACATTTTCAACCTCCTGTGCCATCAGCAAATAACCACGGGCCTGGTTTTACCTCTGCCCCAGCCGTTATCTCTCCTAGGAGGCTGAGGCAGTGATGGGATTTGAGACAAGGGCGAGGAAAAACGCCAGAGGTCAGGAGGGGAGATGGAGCAAATGCAGGAGATGCTCGTCAGAGAAGCTCATCGGGAAGAGACCAGGGAGGATTCAGCTGGACACGGAGCCGGGAGGGGATGGAGACTGAGGGGGATGCGGAGGCGGCGGGCAGGCAGGGGCAGCCCTGGGAGCCGGGGGGACAGGCAGGGCTGGCAGGGGGGGACAGGCAGGGCTGGCAGGGGGTGGACAGCCAGGGCTGGCTGTGCATGGCCGGTGGTGCACACGTGTGCTCCCACATGGCCGCAGGACAGCCACCTCCAGGACGGGGCAGAAAGCGTAGAGTGTGCTGCCACAACAGGGTCTGTCGTCACAGGACAAGGGGTAATGGTTTTAGACTACAAAAGGGAAGACTGAGACTAGATATAAGGAAGAAATTTTTTACACTGAGGGTGGTGAGACACTGGCCCAGGTTGCCCAGAGAGGCTGTAGATGCCCCATCCCCAAAAACACTCCAGGCGAGGTTGGAAGGGGCTCTGAGCAACCTGATCTAGTTGTCCCTGCTCATTGCAAGGGGGTTGGACTAGATGGCCTTTAACAGTCCCTTCTGACCCTAACTATTCTATGATTCTATGATTCTACTGCTACAGTCGTGCTTTTTTTCCCCTAAAAACACCCTCAAAATCCTGCTCAAGATAGATGCAGAGCTGCCCTGCCTGTGTGTGTGCGTGCTAACTGTATTGATGCCGGCGTACGCGTGCTGCTTCTCAAGTTTATGCATGCATATATATATACACACACACACATATATATACGAAATCTGTAAATAAAAAATAAGTGCTAAATGCAACTCAAACACCATTCAGCAGAGCAGGTCATGTTTCTGGAGCCTGGCTGGCCCCGTGCTGATGCCCTCCCGGCCGGGGGAGCGAGGGGGACCAGTGGGGTCCCCGGGGAGCTGCTGTGCATCCTTCTCGCTGCTGGGCCAGAGGCTGTTGCAGGCAGCGCAGCAAAGAGCCAGCACTCCCTCCGCATAAAGCCGTGGTCTTCTGGGACCGTCCGCAGGGACAGGCGGCGAGGGGACCGAACACACCTCCCGCATCCAAGTTTACCTCGGTTGCCAACTGCTCCATGCTAATTGACTTCATTACCATCAACTGGGCAAGTATTAGTGCAACCATGGTTCACAGATTAGCCCAGCTGAAAAGCACCGCAGTTATTTCAATCCCTTGCTAAATATAGCATTTGACTGAGCAACCCAGTGATGTGTTTTCCAGCATCAGCCTATTCTTATCTGCTCCTCTCTCGGGCTGAAGGAGCCAACAGTCCCTCCCTATCTCTATTTTAGATGCGTGCAATGTATTGGTGGCCTTCACACTGCAATAATGTGATTAAAAACAGTGCAGGGTAATGAGCTCGCCGGGATGAGCTCTGCGTCGCAGGGCTTGTTTTCTGCCTCCCATCTGCTCCACTCCATCCCTCTTCCTCCTCTGTGCTGGGACCTCTCCCAGCTGGAAAAAAGACACAGAAAGAGAAGATGGGAGAAGCTGCACATGATGGCTGAGCTGCTGCCAGCCGTGCCGGGAGGGAAGGATGTGGGCAGGTGCAGCTCCCAGCCCTGGCTCCACGGCAGCCACAGAGGAGACGCCGTATCTCGCACCGGTTCTCCCTCCCCTCACCAAACCTGCCCAGGGGGGACCTGGAGCAGCAGCAGCGTCTACCCCACCACCCATCCCCTTTTCCGGTGTCATGGAGAGGGGAAGGCAGATCGGAGATGCGGAGCTGGACAACATCCAGGTGCCAAAGTGGCCATCGCAGTCCTGTCCCTGCACTACCCCGGAGCATCCTGCTCTCTGGGCTCTCCCTTCTCCCTCCCCCTGCACATGCCTCACGCCAGGGATTTTTTTCCTGGCCATGGCAGGGATGTACCAGCCCTCCACGGCACAGCCCGGGGGTCAGACGAACAGCCCCCAAGGTGTTCACCACCTCCCACCCTGCGGTTCAACACACCACAGAGCCAGCAGAGGATTATTCCAGCTGAAAGTCTTCGACTGATGAGTAATAGCAATGCTCCCCTCCGCTCGCCTTCGAGGAACAGCTGTGCTCTTTGCCAAGTCCAGCTTATTCCACTGCAGCAGCCGATGGCCGAGCCGGTGAACGCCTCCATGGTGGGGGGAAAGTGGAGGGAGCATCTGCGGCCGTAGGAGAGATACAAACCTGGTTTCCACCAGCACAGCTGGCCTGGACCACCTGCGGCTTCTCGCCCAGCTGCAAACCCCGGTTGCCATGCACTGGGTCAGGGCATTGCCATCCCAGGCAGCCCCTCCTGCAGGAGAAGTGGAGATTTGCAGAAAACTGATGGGCTTCTTGGGGCACTGACCCACAAACAGGGGCATACACTGCTCTGCCGTCTCCTGAGCTGTCCTGGCGCTCCCAGCCAAGGATCCTTCCCAAATTTGGCTTGCTAGAGGCTAGAGGAAAAGGCCACCAACTCTTCCACGTTATTAGGAATTGCAGTGTTAGAGTCAAGCTTAGACTACTTTTCCATGTTGTTATTTCACTGTAGGGGCCCAAATGATTTTATTCCACGGAGCTGGGAAACAAGCTCACCTTGACTGACTCGAATGCCAAGGGCCAGCTGGGTAACCAGTTTGGATCGTCCAGCTAGGACCCCAGAATAACCCCCCCCGCCCTAACTCTGGCATCCAGCCGAAGCACCCACGGGCGAGCAGCTCCCGGCAGAGCCCAGCCCCGGAGCATCTCAGCACCCGCATCCTTGTGCGGCCGTAGCCATCGGCCAGGCTCCCCCAGCTCATCCCTCCCCGTCTCCTACCACCTCCAAAATTAGGGCAGCTGCTGCAGCAGAAAGCACCTTCTGTATTTTCGGAGCTTAAAAAAAAATTAAAAAATCAAAAATCTTTTCGAATGGCAAGAATGTTTCTAAGTCAAAGGATTTAAACTATTTTGCAATCAAGGAAGCGTATTTCCAAACGAGCCCAATTGCGAGAGTCTGGGTGCTGTGTGGGCTGTGTGAAGGGGCTGCTAAAAAAGGGTACACAGCTGTCCAAAAATTTGGAAACTGGTGCTTTTGCAGAATATATATAGACATCCCTCACCACTCAACATATTTCCTTCCAGTTCATTAGATTAAAAAAAAAAAAAACAAACCACATTTTAAAAAAATCAGTAGGATATTGAGGAGAGTACTTTGATGCTTTGGGCTCATCTAAAAACCACAGGACCGATTCCCAGGGCTGCGGGTGAGCATCTATTGCCCTGGGAATGGCCTGCTGAGCATCGGTGTCACTGCCACGCTTCTGCAATAACACAGACATCCCGCATAAACCAGCTGCCATCTGGAATGGGAAAGCAGAGATGCCAGCTCCCAGCACGGCAATGGAGATGAACACAAGCAGGTTTGCCTCGAGATGGCAAGGAGGTGAGACACGGAGGCCAACCACCCCTTGGTGGGACACGGGACACCCTCTGCGTTACTATTTGAAGAAGAGAAGACCAGTTTTGGGGCCAGACGTGACCACCAGAAATGCCCATCCTCACTCTGACCCAACGAGTTCACCCACCACCTTCTGCACCAGCTCATCCCTCAGCACTTTGGTTCAGGTAAAATACACCCTTGATTTCACATGGTTGCCATCGCTGGGCAGCAGCTTTGATACTCATTTATCTCCAATCTGGATGTGCTCCCTTTTTTTCCTGGCCATTGGCTACCACCACACATCTTCTGCTACCTCGACCATTACCCCATGTCTCCTCCTGCAGCGGGCAGGTGGAGATAAAGCTGCCCCTGGCCTGGGACAGACTCAAGACAGAGCATCTTTTTGGAGAAGGGGGAGAAACAACACATCCAGGCTGAGCACCTGAAGGTGCCATCGCCGGAGGAAATGCATGAGCACGGCGCTGTGAATTTAAGAAAAAGGAAAATCACAAAGAGTAAGAAAAATAGGAGGAACAAGAGAGCAAGTCTCAGACGCTGAAAATGCTTTTCGTTTTCCTTTTCACTGAACCTTACTGTTTCTCTCTGTTTTATCTTGGAGAAAGAGCTCAATTAGCTACCAGCTCAGTTCCGAGAGACTGGATCCAAATGGATGAAGAATTAAGAAGATTTTCTGTTCACAATAAAACCCAACCAACAGTATTAAAGCATCAGAGGGTTTGGTCTGGTTTTCGAAGATTAGCTACGGCTGTCCCAAGGAAGACAAGCTCCAATTTTCCCATTTTGCTCCAGCATGACGTTTCTAAAGCTGTCTGGATCATTTACAGTCGTTACAGACCGGGCTGCAATGACTGTCACTTAAGCACATAGAAGAGAGGGACGTGGCTCTTGTCCTCCACTGTGTCCTGACTCCCTGTCCCCTCTCACCCACAGACAGATCAGTTGCTCCCAGTACACCCACCCCGAGGACCCTGCCAGGTTCCTCCTCTGGTGCTGCCAGGGATGCACTTGCTGAGAAACCGCATCTCCTCAGCTGGCCCTGCTGCTAACATCACGCCACAGCTCCGTATCCAGTACTAAAACCCACCAGCACAGAGGCAGGAGTCTATTTTTCCCTTACCGATAAAGAAGTAATATATTGTTCATTTTTGTTTGAATCGATCTGGCCGTGCATTGTAATTTATTCCGTGATGTAGTACTCCTTAACGAGATTTATCAGCCTGCCAGCCAGCCTTATCTTTAACAGTCCCCATTATCGGGATGTATTTCTCAGCCAAGGTTAACAGCAGCAGGAGGATCTCCAAACGCCGGCTGCATGATAATAATCCTGCAATAACACCTAGGAGATGTACGTCGGGTCCAGCGGAGCCCATACCCTGGTCACCACAAATCCCAGCTCCCTTTGGTGGGTTGGCACAGTGTAAATGCAAGATGTTTCTCATGACCACGCTGCTGTTTCACATGTAGATTTCATGAAATAACTGTGTCTCTTCAGGAACTTGTCTGAACCCCTACGCAGAAGATTTCAAGTTTGCAGCAAACTAACGCTTGCAAAGAGAAAACTGGCCAAACCCTGCAGAAAACAAATATTCTATTCGTTTTTACAACAGAACGGAAGAAAATCCAAGAAAAGCTAAGTTTATCAGAGAAGTCTTATTTAACCAAACCCTTGGTTTTTCATAGGCACTAGTGTTGACTAAAATATCCAGCCATCCAACTAGTAATTTTCTGCATCTGATAAAAACAGATTCAAGCTGTCTGACTGCTCTCTTTTAAATTGCAAAAAGCCCCAAGTGTCTATCAGGCAGCAGCCACTCACTTCCAAACCAGAAGAAAATCTGCATCTTCAAGACCTTCAGCTTCCTTCCCATTACGAGCCATTCAGTCCCTTGTCCCCTTGTCCCCAAACCAGTTCAGCAGCAGCAAACGGGGTCTGAACCTATTTCATGGTCACAATCAAAGCGTGTTGGGGAGTCACCAGTTGTACGGCTCGGAAGCTGAGGACAACACAAACCGATGTCCTGCAGTACCTCCACAGTCATGTAATGATTTCAAAATTTTAAAAGTAATTATAGTATTCTCCCAGGAGACAGCCCCACATTGGCAAAGACCAAAAACCCTACATGGAGGTGGTTGAAGGTACTCGGGGCTCCACCGCTGAGACCTTCCAAATCCACCTTCCCACCACCCTTGCATGTTGGGCAGATGCACCACCGGAGGAGACATCTGCGAACAGTTGTCCTCAGCTCCCTCAGGCCCTGCCAGAGAGCGGGATGTCACCTCCGTGCTTTCCTGGCTATTTAGCACCTGGAAAATAGGACATCAAAGGCCAAGGGCTGCACCTTCGGGTTGAGAGCAGCCAGTGCTGTGCAGACACAGGCGGACACCTCAGGTAACCCATGACCCCGCTGATTTCAGCCCTTTGTGTTCCTCTCTTTCTGCATCCTGTTCTGTTTCTATTTTTATAAAACTCCCTGCCAGGATTTTTGCCCTGAAATACATGTATTCCTAGAGAACTGGAAGCTTTGGTTTCCATGGGCAATGCTGTTTGACCCCGTTAAATGACTGCTGCTTCAAAAAAGCCCACACACCCTCTTCCAGGCTTCGAGATTGCGAGCCCTGATTTCAGCGGCAGAAATATTTTAATTACACGAACTACCTTTATGGAATGAATCAAGTGATAAGCTTGAAAAATTAGCTCTCATAATCTTTCATGCTTCTGTGCAGGTCAATAAACTATTACAGTAAAAGGCTGGGAAACATTCTAGAAACACGGGTTGTTACAACGGAGATGGATGAGGCATTTTACTCCCCAAATGATACACATCAGCATCTTTCCACGCTCGTGCCTTGCACTCCCTCTCCCATCCCCTTGCCTGCTGTCCTCGGCAAAGACGGGGCAGCACGGCCAGCATCTCCAACCCACTTGGGTCCGGCTCCCAGCCCTCCGTGTTGGGAGAGCATCTCTCTCCCTGTTCTCATCCCATGCGATTCCTGATTCCACCAAAGTACCTAAAACCTGGGCCGTAAGGGCACACTTGGGGAACCCATGAGTTGCCTACAGAGGGGGTACGTGTCTTGGTGGGTCCAATCTGATTTTCATCATCTTCAGGACTTATTTTAAAACTTAAGCTCATTTTCAGATAACCCCTTATTTTAACTTTAACTTATTTTAAAAATAGCTGATCGCCTCCCCATGTGGTGATCTGATGGTGACCCCGACCTGGATAGATGTTCCCACCAGGTCTCCCTGCAGCTGGGCGGTAGGAACTGGCTACAGGCGCTGAGGTGGATGAGCTGAGATTTTTCATCTCAAGCGTAAATGCAGCAAAAATGAAGCTAAGAAGTCAAACCCAAGTGAAATGGTGAAGTCCACGTAAAATGGTTGCTTTTAAAAAAATGTTTTTAAAATCACATGACTGTTTACTCAGTTTAAAATGCATCTGTGAAGGCATTTCCTTCCCTACCTGCCCTTTTTGCAGACAGTCAGAGGCCTGAGGGACCTCTTGGCTCCCTGAAGCCACAGGAGGAACCACCTCATATAAACCCTTTAAGTAATTTAAGAAGCTCCACTTTAAGAGTAGTTCAGGGCCACTGCAGAAACCTGCTCCTCTGAAGGCTGGCAACACTCATCTGACTTCCAGCCTGAAGAAAAACGCAGATTTGTTAAAAATATTGCTGCCTGGCTCCAGTTTGCTCTTCTTTTCCTTATGTCCTATTTGCTCTCGGCAAGCAGATGACTGTTGGTCATACTTAACAGCTTGGAGTAAATCAGGAAATTATGTAAAGCTGGGAATTTCACAGCTCTGCTGCTGATGGTGAGCCCTTTCAGTAGAGCGCGGGTGTTCATTCCTGGCGGGATTTGCCGCCGCATCCCCCTCTCCCAAGCCTGCAAAAGTCTTGGACCACTGGGCTGGCACTGGGCCACCCGCATCCCAGGAGGTCCAGCTCCAGCACCCGGATGCAGCCCTGGCTGGGACAGAGCCCAAACCTGCAGAGCCGCAGGCAAACCCACGGCGCAGGTCCTATCCTTACAGCCACACTCATGCTCTCAGGGGTTATTCCCAACCCGACACCTCATTTCTTTGCCAAACTAGGCTTTTTTTTTTTTTGAGAATATTTGTTCTCCGAGTCAGCCAAACCCCATGGAAATCAATGCTTTTCTGCTTCAATGGGTTTAGGACTCAGGTGCTCTTCGTGCTCCAAACAATTAAAAATATTCTAACCCAAAAAAACCAAACCCCAAACCAAACTCATGTCAGAGATCAGAGACTGCCTGCTAGTTATCTCCTAGTCATGGCACAAGTAATGGCCAGAAGCTTCCAGCTGCGGCATGGGAAAACACAAAGCATTCAGAGATACCATCTGAAGATCCTAAAGCAGATCTCGAAATTAAAAAAACCCTCTTATCGCTGCTAAAGAAGTTTCTTTGCCCTAGTTTCCTGTAGCAGAGTCTCAGGCAAAAATAATAATAATAAAGAAGTTATTTGAGTGGTACAGCAGCAAGGACTGCTCAGATTGGGCGCCTCTGGAGCTGGACCCAGAACAAAGTAATTCCTCGGCAATTATACGCCTACAATCTATGCATCTGCCCTTCATGCACCTTGCACGCGCCACCTGGTCCAATGGTGATTTACGGTCTGGGGTCTTCTTATTCCTCATTGGATTCCTTCTCCAGCTGGGTGTCTAATTGCTCTTATCTTGCTGCGTTGCAGCCTCTGCTGAGGGTAGCAACATCCTTATCTCCTGCTTTGTACCAGTCCCAGGGCCTTCTTTTGCGTAACTAAGTAGAAGTTCAGAACAAGTTCAACTTATCTCGATGAAAGTTGCCAGCTTGTGGCCTAAGGCTTCAGCCACTTCAGCTACTTATGCTAAGTGAGTTCTACATAAGTAGTATGCCAATGCGGCCTAACACTAAGTGATTAACTCCAGGAGATTAATTTTATTTAAACTGGACCACTAATATTCCATATTCCTTTACAGTCCTCCCTTTGTTTTCATGACAGCATTCCTGCTAATATGTCAAGAACTCTTGAGGTCCTTCGAGGTGTTTGACTACCGCCCACAGTCTCATACATGGTATTACTACAAGTAACAGGCATAACAGAACCAAAGCTAACAAGGTCACTACCTGGTGGAGCATGTGATTATATATTCCCGTCGCTGTTGGTGACCACCCAAAAAGAGTTTCCCACCATCGGTGTTCCCCATCCTTCTTCACTCTTTCCAAGACATGAAGTATCTCTTCTGAACCCTGATGGACAGTGATGAGAGGGTTTTGTCCCGTGTTTCAGACATGCTTCAGCAGTTGACATAGGTCATCCTGCTGTAGCAGTTTTTTCACCAGTGTAAATTCATTCCGATGGGGGTAGGTAATAAATCTTTAGATATTCCTTCACATCACTCCCAAAGGCCCCATTTCCCCCAAATCCACTCCCATTTCCCCCAAATCCTCCCTCTGTGTTCCAGTGTTTCATTGTACTATTTGCTTCAGATAACTCAGGGCAATGAGGTCTCCAGGCTAACTCTGCCAAATGTCTTCTCCTCACTTCCCAACATTGCCATTTTTCTTGGTTTTGTGTTGGGGCTAACAAAAGCCGATGCAGGACCTCGCTCTGCCATGCCACTTCTTCTGCAGGGCACCGAGTGACTCCCGTCCCACCCCGAGCTGGGCATTCACTTCGTTGGGTGCAAAGTGGCTCTCAGAAAATCTGCCTTCAAGACGTTTCATTCTGCCGTGGAGGAAGGTGGTGAAGGTGGCCCCGCGGCCATTGCCCTAAGGTTACTCGTTCACTAGGGAAGCATGGAAAAGGGTGTTGAGGGATGAGAGGCATGAAGGACTTAGGCTGGTCTCCACAGGCTTAAGGTCTCATAATGTAGGGTTCATTTCACTTAAATGTCTAAAATTTGGGCAGTGGGTCTTAGCAAGTCATCACCTGTCCCAGAGGCGAGATGAGCATCTCCAGGGCGGGGAGCCAAGACCTCCGCAAGGAGTCACCCTTGGTGGGTACCGCTCTCTCCATCAGTGTGGAGAGGCAAACCTAAAGCCGTAGGGGACAAACCCTACCCTCAGTGGTGGCAGCTTCCCCTAGGCCATGGCAGAAGATGCCGAGCGGAGGGTCCCCACTTGCCGAGCCGGTGCTGGGGCAGCCTGGGCAGGGTGGCGTGGGGCTCCCCGAGCACAGCACACCTTGTCCACAGCACGCTGCCTTAATTTAGCAGGCAGAGCAGATGGCAGTGGGAAGATAAGGAGGCAAGGCAGAAGCGAAGAGAAAGCTTTTGAAATAAAGCCCCGTGCTCTGCCGAGGGGGTTTGCTGCATTTTGACGGTGGTAGGCAGGATGAGCTTTGAGGCAGTTCAGGGCTTTGCTGGTGGGAGACATACAGCCCTGGAGAGCAGAGATGGGGAAAATCCTGCCCTGGTTCCCAAATACCGCTTGGCAGGGACAGCTGGCGTTGGCTCAGTACGGCCTCGGTGAGGCACAAACAGAACTGAGATAATCCTCAGCAAAGGGAGGCAAAGCCCTGGCAGAGGCTTTCAGCCCTGGCGAGAAGATGTCTGGGCTCCACCACCTACTGCCCACAGGGCTGGGGGGAGCTGGGACCGTTCCCTTCCCCAGTGCCGCTATGGGTTTCTGCATGGCTGAGCCTGAGCATCTCTGAGGGTCAGGATCTTCCCTGCCTGAAACGGAGGGGATGCTCTTCAGAGCCCCTGGTTCTTTGTCCTCCTCTCTGAGCCCCTGCAGAGCTGGGGACCAGGACAGCAGCGTGCAGGGACCGGTCTAACAGTGGCAGTCCTGAGCTGGGATGCCAGGGCATGCTGAGAAGATGCTTTATCCCCATTATGGATGGCAGCACGTATCCTGTGCCCAGCGCCAGGATGGCAGCACAGCCCCCTTGTCCCCCAGAAGATCGTACCCGACCAGCCCAGCTACCAGGATGCTTGGGGAGATGGTGCCAAAGGCTTTGCCAGGCAGACGCCATCCACGTGGGACCTGCCAAGACCCGTGGAGCCCAAGCCTCCCTGCTGTCCCCGTCACCCGGTTTCACATTCACCGTGACCAGCAGGATAAAGCACCGCGGGGCAGGGCAGGGGAGCCCGCAATAACCCCAGCCCCATCCTCCCGGATCTCTGCCTTCCCCTCCAACACAGAAAATATAACTCCACCAGCTGCGCCTTTAAAATTGTTTCTCTTCCTAATGCCCTGGAAAGTTGTTTAAGTTGCAAAGTATTACCTGGGGCTTTCGCATCAGGTTCTTAATTAGCTGAAATGATTTGCTTTGTCGGGGAATCTTTTCCAGGAGCTCCTAAACAGCGTTTAACATCAGCCCGAGGAACAGCCTCGGTAGGGAAAAGCATTTCTTCTGGGCGGCGAGTCGAGCACTGGGCTACATCTCTGCCCACCCTCCCAGCAAATTTCTTTCCGCCACACAAAGGAGTTAGGCAATTTTTAATAACAAGTTCCATATTCCCTTGTGCTGGCACAGGCAGCTCCCCAGGCTGGGCTTTGCAAGCTGCTGTTTCCCTGGGAGCCCGCAGTGCTCCCGTTTAGCCCTCGGCTCCCCAGCGTCGCTCCGATGGGAATTTCAGGTCCCCGCTGCAGACGGGAGCTCGCAGGGGAAGAAAGAGCAGGCGGCTTCGGAGCACGCCAGGGATACAAAACAACCGCCGCTTCCTTTGCAAACAACCTTTTACCCACCCAAAAGGAGGACTTCTTGCCAGGGAGAGAAGGTGATAGCAATTCCCTTTAATGGGTTGCTTGCTTATAATTGCTCATTTTGCATCCTTGCTGGAAGATCTCACTTCTCTAGGTGCCATTTCGAGCAGCACATTTAGAAACTCTTGGCGAAGTACAAAATAATAAATAATTCTGGATGCCCTTTTCTGAGAGGGCAGGCACATCAGCTCCCGCTCACAGGAATGAAGCAGTCTCCTGTGAGCACAGCAAAGCCGTGGCTGTGCTCCCTCTCTAAACTCACATTTTGTGTCCTATTTCTCATCCAGGGGGGCACAGGACAGGGAAAGGTGGTGGCATCCCCTCCACGCCCATGCTGGGGTTGGAGACATTTCCCAGCTACAGCCAGAATTAGGGAGAAAAGGATAATGGAGTAAACCCAAGGAATTCCAGAAAAATTATTCTAGCAGATTACCAAACAACTCCACAGATACTTTGGATGCAACAACACCTGGAATCTGCTGTTTCAGCAACAAACAGTCCGTGATGCACCAAACCCCAAAGAAGGGCGATACCCAAACGTAAGTTAGCACAGGATACAGACAGCAAGCCTAAGAGGAGGCAAACGGGATGCCAAAAGCTGTCCCGCGGGTGGCTATTTTCTGCTCTTTGGTGCTTGTGTTTGCACAATGGGAACGTTTTTTAGGGAGAAATACATTTTGTATGAAAGCAATCAATATTCTTAGAAAGCCGGCAAGCCTCCCGAGGCACAGGAGCCCTCCTCAGGCCCGTCCCTGGCACCCTGCTCCGCATTGTGAGCTTCTCGAGGGACGTTGCCTAAAAATTCCCCATCTTCTCAGGGAACGATCACGCATTTGATGGAACAATATCGCCTCGTTTATCGCTGGGTTAAGGGCAGCAGAGCGTCAGGGTGAGTGGGTGGGAAGGAAAAGCTCAGGCATGGTCACGCGTGTGCAGGGATGGACGGTGGGGCCGGGGAGTACCCAATGTGCCGTGCGTGAAACCCCTTCGCCCAAATACCCCAGCAGAGTTGTCACCAGCATTTTGGGGGTCAGACCTTGCGGTGCCAGAAATAACGAGGAGCAAAGGCAGAGGCAAGAGGAGAGAGGGACTCTTTATCAGGAAGTGGAGTGATAGGATGAGCAGTAATGGTTTTAAACTGAAAGAGGGGAGATTCAGATTGGATATTAGAAAGAAATTCTTCCCTGTGAGGGTGGTGAGGTGGTGGAACAGGTTGCCCAGGGAGGTTGTGGATGCTCCATCCCTGGAGGTGTTCAAGACCAGGCTGGATGGGGCTTTGAGCAGCCCGGTCTAGCGGGAGGCGTCCCTGCCCAGGGCAGGGGGCTTGGAACTGGATGATCTTTAAGGTCCCTTCCAACCCGAACCATTCTATGGGGACAAACAGCCAAACACAGGCACTGGCTTGAAAGTCACGAAGCACTTCAACAGGCAGCAGCCCAAGCACTGAACAAGCCTTTCCACCCACTCACGGGAGCAGAAATGGGATAAAAATCAAAGATGGAAAAGAGTGCAATCCTGCAGGATCAAGCACGAGCATCTATGTTAATGCCTCGGCTTATAATTACAATCACTTACGTTAATAAGTGCACCTCCTAGCTAATCCCTCCTACGCTTCTGATTATTGGAAAGGAGCTGGTTTACAGCCTTACAGGAAAAATGAGACTATGGAAGCATCAGGCTTTATAAGAAATCCTGTATCAGCACCAAGGAAGCTGCAGCATGGCTTTCAGTCTGCCCAAGAGAGCAGCTGCTGCTAGGCACATTTTTTAGCAAAAAAAAAAAGAGATGCGTAGGAAAATGAAGCTGTTTCAGTTTAAATAACAGGGGCAGGGATGATGTTCCGCACTGAACAGGTTCACTGAAAGCTCGGAAACGAACGGGGAGTGGAAAATGCAGGGACATGTCTTTCCCTCTTCTGCTCTGTGAATAAAATGGAAGCAGGGGAAGCCAGGGACCACAAGATCGAGGAGCCCGGACACCACGACAGCAGGCGTGCAAAGGCTTTTAAGCAGATGGACACCCCGGGGGGATCAAAATGCCGGTAAAGATTTGGTACCCAGCCCCTCCACACACGGGGATGTGGGTTCCCGGGAGCCATCCCAAGAATTTCCTTTGGGAGAGCAGAAAATAAGTACAAATAAGTAATAAAAATAAAACAGTTTCTAGCATCTGGAGTTTTGCTAGCCAGCCCCTGCCCTGGAGTGCCACATGGGCACCCACCTTCTGCAAGGATCTCACACCTCCAGAAATCAAACTGTCCCTGTGAAACATTTCCCTCTCAAGTTAAGCAGCAAATGTCAACCAAAAAGGCATTTAATCATGTGTTTCCAGTCAGTTCCTGACCCCCATGTCTGAAAAATCATTCAAAAGGTGGCTGCAAGGTGGCCATGGGCCACATTAATAGGTCACACTAATCAGCCCGGATAACATAAGAATGAAACGTCACTCAAAGTCTCCATTCGGAGACCTGCATGGGCTCAGAGCCTTGGTGTCCTTCAAAGAAAGAACCTGCTTTCATTTTCTGTTTCGCTTTTGCGTTTATTTTTAGTGCAGGCTAGTACCATCCACCTTCCCCATATCACCAGCCCAGCAACCAACCCAGGAGGAGGAGGAACAGGATGAAGCAGCCAGCCATTTGGTGCACCCAGCCGTTCCATTCAGCTTTTGGCCTTTTAACATGCTGTGAGGTTTTATTTTTTTTAAATAAGAGGCTGAAGTGCCCCGGCTCACACTGCTTGCTCCTTGCTGCCGCCCGCATCACCCGGCGAGAGGACCCCTGTTTGCAGGGCACACTGCACCGGTGCTCTGCTGAGACCCGGGCTCTGCGGCAGAACCCCAAGTCCCCCAACAATATTAATTACACAAGGCTTCCCTTTCAACTGGGAAAAAGGTCGCATTTCACTGGAGACCAGAGTTTCCACGGCAATGCAAGGAGACTCAAGGAGAGGGATGATGGTGAGAGCTCAGCTCTCCATCCCACACCTCCTGGCGGTACCACCGCCCTGATGGGATCAGGCTGCCTCCCTTCAGCAAAGCCCCATGGCCACTTAACCGTGCCCTGGTTTCAGCCGGGACAGAGTTCATTTTCTTTTTAGCAGTTGCTGTGTTTCAGATCTGGTATGACAGGAATGGCAGTAATGCATACTGGTTTAGTTGTTGCCAGGTGATGTTTATATTTTTCAAGGACTTTTTTCAGCTTCCCACAGAAGCTGATAAGCATAGACAGAAGGATGGAATGGCCAATGGAATATTCTGTAGCACAGACATCATGCTCAGTATATAAACGGGGGTTGGCTAGCAGGCTGGAATCTGCAATCACTGCTTGGGAAGGTACCAATTAATCGAGTGGTGAGAGTGACTTGTGTCATTATTATTGTTATTTTCCTCTTCTGTTATTGTTCTATTAAACTGTCTTTATCTCAACCCATGAATTTTTTTCCCTTTCCCCTCCTTTTCTGCCTCTTCTCCCTGCCCTTCTTGGGGGAAAGGGAAGAACTGCATGAGCGGCTGCTACGGTCGTGACTGCTGGCTGGGGTTAAATCATGACAAACAGAGGAAGAAAATGGACACCCAGCTGGCTGACTCCCTGGTGTTCCCTTCTAACCACACTGATAATGCCATTTCTTTGCATAGATTTTCTTCCCTTGCCCAGCAGCATTTTCTCCAACACTCAATGTACTTCTCAGGAAATGGGATTTTATAGTCCTCATCTCACATGGCTCGCCCCAACACACGTGTAGGCAGGGAAATAGGGCATCCCGGCACATGGCAAGGACTGAATGCTGAACTACGTGGTAAGTGAGACATCATTAAACCAGGGTGAAACACTGCAGTGGCTGAGTTGTAGGTACCATAAAACTCTCTTTCAGGTCCTTTTGGCTCTTGGAGAAGGACACAACCTTCTCTGACACGCATGTGGCTGATGAAGGTTTGGGCTTGCTTCAGCAGCATGGTGTCAATGTGCCTCCAGCCCCAGGAGGGCTTGCCCTGCCCTTGGGCTTTGCCAACAACAGTTTTGATGTGGGAAGGAGGGAATCAACACAAGAACCTGGCCTGAGCTAGCTGTGCCCATCCCCAACACGTGCACATCCAGCTGGTAATCCCATCCTCAGCCTCCCCCTTGGCTTCTTCCCGAGCATGCCCACACACTTCACCGTCGGCAGCGCCTCTCCTCACTCTAACTTTGTTCCATGGACCTTTACAGATGTGAAAGTCTGTGAGCTACCACTGCAAAACATCACTAGGAGAAACGATGGTGTTTTGGAAGGTGGATCAACACCAACAAAGTCAATCCGAGATGCTCCCATCTCAGCTGGAAAACCGAGCATCTCCACTGCAGCCCAGCCCTAAAGCTGCCTCCCCCTCAACCCACTCAGCAATCCAGTGTTACAAAGCCAATTAAACGCTCGATTAAGTGTCCCAACATGTTCCCAAATAAAGTACTAACATGTCATGTTATTAAAAAAAAAAAAAAAAAGAAAGAAAGAAAGAAAGACAGAAAGAAAGAAGAGAGCTCCAGGTTGTATAATGGCCTGTGAGCATCAGGATAATCTGTGCCTGCTCCCAGGGGGTGGAAACAGGAGCTGAATAGCAAAATCCCCTCACCACCTCCAGCAAAAAGAGCTGTTTCTCTCTCTGCCACCGCACCTTCAGCCTGAGACTCTGATTTACGTGGTCCCACCAGCCTCCCGTCTGCTGCTGGTACCTTCCTGGGGACTGTGCGCCTCCACCATCAGTCCCCATGGTGCTGCTCAGAGCACCCTGCTCCAAAGGTCCCCTCCAACCCGACACCCTTCACAGGCTCCGCGTCTTTGTAAGAGCAGTGTCGGACACAGGCAGATGTTCTCCATCTCCACCAGCAGCCCCTGCTGTGGGCAGGGGAGAGGTCTCATGACACAGGAGCCCATGCACCCTGCCGAGCAGCCTGGATTCACGGGTCAGTGCTAATGAGTCCTACTGGCCCCCAACAAGTCATCCCACCAAGCTGAGCATCCCCGACGTGATCCAAGAAACGTTGCCCCTAAAGCAGAAGTAGTCTGTAATCCTGCGTAACGTGTTTGGAGGCCACTGAGCACCCCCAGCCCAGCCCCCTCTGATCCCACCACTGCTTCTCCCAGGGCAGAAATGGGCAGACTCAACCTACTGACGTTGGGTACCAGTCCCTGCACTGGGGGCTGCTCCTGACCTTCTTTAGCCACTCATCGTTCAATACAAGACGTCACAGGAGCAAGAACGAGGGTCCAGGCTGTCCCCATCCTGCTGACAGCCCCCACGCCTCCCCTGTAACATCACAGTCCTCCTTCCCTGTTTTTCTCCAGCATCTCCTGCTCTCCACTGCATCTGGCACACCTTTAGGAGGATGCCACGGGAACCTCTGGCTTTGCCCCCATGGCAGCCATGTGCCTGAACAAGGTGTCCACTGAGGTCTGCATCAGCTCCCCGCGAGGGGGGCTCATCTGATGAGTTACGAGGACATCTCTTGGGTTGGTCCTGCGGTGGACATCAGTGACACTGCCCAAGTCAGCAGAGAGGCACGGGGCTCCTGGAGGCACGGGGCTTCAGGGCTGCCCCACCAGCACAGCTGCCAGATCTGACTTGAAGAGCAGAGGCAGAAAATCCTGTGCTAGAACCAGGTACCCCTGAATTTTGTGAATGAACTGGGTTTTTTTGCTCTCCAGCACTTATTTATAAAAACCTTTCTCATAGCCATAAAGCACCACAGCAGCTTTGGCTTGTCCTGCTTCCTCTCTGTGCTTCTATGCTTTGCCTGTTTTTGCTGCCCTCAACCTTTCATGTGTAAAACAGTGACTCTTTACAAAGCTTCTCAAGGTCAAGAAAGTCCCTAAGAAGGCGCGTTAGGGCAGTTATTGATCTTCTCTCAGCCTTTCCCAGAGCAGCACTGAATGGTGAAACCTCAGTCAGAAGATGGAAAGTTACTCAGGCCCTTCCCAGCTCGGTGAATTTTAATATTCATGGCACCTGATTCGTGAGAATATCAAATCCTCTCGCAGTGATAGCCCCGTACATCTGTCTCCACATCCCTGCTGCAAGGTCGCAGTCCCCTCTGTCTACTTGAGGATGGCTTGAGCAGGTTTCTGAAGGATGAGTCTCTGTCACAAAAGTTTCATGGACAGAATACCACCACCCCTCAGAAGCAGGTTTGCAACACCTACCAAAATAAGTGCTAGGAAAAGCAATCAAAGCTTAGCAGGTCACCAGAGCTCGCATGAAGACCTATCCATGTTATATGGGCAAAAAGCATTTCCCCAAACTATTCCTTGGCACGTTGTAGGAAATACCACAATCAATACTGCATAGATGAAGCTTCACCATCAATTAAAGAAGAACTAAATCCACGCTGCTGCCTAACGGGGAAATACCAGTCGCCCTCCGCGTTCCCAGCCTGAACAGCGGCAGAAACCGGCAGAACCTCCCTCCCATCAGCGGCAGTGGCTGGCCCGGCTCAGCGGAGCCAGGGCAGCCCCCCTGCCACCCACAGGATCTGCAGGCACCCACACACCTCGCTGCCTTCTGTGGGAGCAACGGGGGGTGGTTTACCGCTAATGGCAACAAGTGACGCTGCCCCACTTCATGGCAAGACATTGTGTCTTGCAGGATTGCCTGCAGCACCCTCTTGGAGAACATTGGCCCATGGGTCTTCTTCACCCTGGCTGGTTGTTGGAAGCAGGCTGCCGTGCCTGGGCAGCAGCTGGCACACGGGGGCTGTGGGACCGAGGCAGGGGGGTGGGCAGCCACCCATCCTGCAGCGAGGTGGTGGCTCCAAGAGCTGGCACGGCAGCTGCCTGCACCCTTACGGGCTGTTGAGAAGAACATCTGAGGTGAACACTCAGGTATCACGTCTGCCCTGGTACCCACCAGACCTCTAGCACCACGCGTTGACCCACAGCAGCAATACTGACATCCCAAAAGCCAAACGGCTCCCTGTTTTAAGCCTGCGTCTTTGCACTTGGACTTTGCTCTTGGCATACCCACTGGCCTTCCGGGCAAGACAGCTCAGGAGGACACCTTGGCACTGCTGGCCCAGCAGCTTGCTAGCCCAGAAGCACAGCAATACAACAGGCAGCGGCTCCAAGTCCTACGGCACAGCAAATATGCTCTGGAAAACCAGCCTGGCATCGGGCAAGCATCATTCGCTTCAGATACATCTTCATCTAGAAGTGAGGACGGCAGAAATCCCTTACCTCGCTCAACCGCTGTCACCCCTCTGAATATATAGTTTGGTTTTATGAACCATTGGAAACAATCTGCAGGCGCGGGCAGCGGCTTCCTCCGAAGCATTAATTGGCAGGTTCACATGCGGCTGACACTTGTCCATTAATAATATAATTGCATCTAAAGGAGGAAAGGAATCTGGAGCTCTGGGGTTTTTTTTTTTGATTAAAGAAAGGAACAGCGGTTCTTAAGATAATTTTCTAAGTGGCCAGAAGCTCAGAGCAGGCTCAGCAAGGCGAAGCCCAGCATTTGGAGCACTCTTAGAACCTCCAAAGACACGACCAGCAGAAGACAGGATTCTGCAGCAGACATGAAGGTAACACCTAATGGGGTTCTGCAGAAAAACAAGCAGCATGGTCCAGAGGGACTGGGACAGCCACAGAAACATGAATTGCGTGCGTGGGACACCCATGGAGGCTGTGCACCACCCATCTGACGGGACTCCACTCTTAACTCACAACAGTTTGCCGGGTTACACATCGCCTGCGACCCCGCTTCAGCTCCCCGTGCTTGCAGGAGGAGCCGGCGGGGAGCCCGGCATCGCCCAGCCCAGCAGCAGGAGCCGGCTTAATTACAGCGGGTTAAGCAGCACAGAAAACTCCTGAGTCACAGCGAGCTGTTAATTACCAATCCGTAAAGGGATTTGAGGGCTCGCGCCGGTGAAGCCACCTTCGTCTTGCGCTGTCATACACAGCTCTCTCGGTTTGACTTAAGTTTATGCGACTGACCTGAATATTTACACCCCTGAGGCTGGGGTATTTTTTTTTTTTTTAAATCATGATTTTTACAGGAAAATTCCAGAGAAACCCAGCAATCTCTGCACTCTGTGGCCTGCACCTCTGACTACCTCTTCCTCCTGCAGGAAACTTTGGGGTCTAACCCCCTGCCCATCCTCCAGCGTGGCACCTCGCTCCTCCTCCTGTCCCCAGAGAGGGGACCCGGCCATCCCAGCATCCATCTGAGCCCCGGGGACCCTGCCAAGCTGTCATCGCCGGACACCCGATTTCAAGGAAAACAGCCTCAAAGGGGTGACTGACAACAGCTGCTCCCTGCTACACCGGCGGCCGCAGAGCCTGTCCCTCGGTACCCTTCGGCCCTCCAAGCCCGGTAGGAATAACAGGACCTGGATTCTTATGGAAAAAATGATGCTTGCAAAATTTAAGCGCCTGCCTCTATTTGTCACCCACCTGCCCCATCACCACATTCAGGCAGGCGGCTCTTTGGGAAGGGTTTCGTACGTAGAGCATCCCAGGGAGAAAGGACACAGGGCTCTCCGGGGTGCTGGATCCCCAATACGGGTGCTGCCTGCATTCCAGAGGGCAGGAGGCAGGTTTTTCTTATGGCATTCTTATTTTATCCTGCTTTTCCCCCTGGAAGGAGGCAGCAGGGCTGGCCGGGAGTCGTGCACAACCCCAGATGCCAGACCGGGGCCAGGATTTCTGCACCAGGACATCACTGAGCTGGAGGCACTCTCTTAACCCGCATAATCCTCTTTGGCTGGGAGCTGCCAGCTAATTGCTTTCCCAGCCAGAGCATGGACCCTCAGGAAGGGGGCAGGGAGCCATGGCACACCGGGGGTACAACACAGGCTCATGGCCACCGGCTCCCACCTGCAGCGAGGGCAGGTGAGGCGGGAGCCTGACACTCCTCCTTGCTCGCTTTTTTCCCCCCTTTCTATGAAATTTATGTGCCAATATCAAAATAATTTCAGCACAAAACCTTTCCTCAGTGCCCACCCCCCTTCTCTAACCCATCCTCCAGCTGCTGGCAGCGACACCCTGTTCTGCACAAAGGCTGATCTCGCAGAGTTTTTTCCAGCTAATTGAACACCCGTTTTTGCAGGCGTTCCCCCCCTGCAGCCAAGCGCAGGAGCCACTGTGGTTCCTTCTGCAAGTAGGGCAGGCTTGGCCCCATCCTCAGCGTCAGCATCTTGCACCCGAGCGAGCGGCGCAGCATCGCACCCTGGGGAGATGTTCTGCTCAGGGACCAATTTTGCCCAGCGGAAGGCCTTGGAGCGTGATGGAAAAAGAGAGGCCCAGGGCTTTCCGGAAAGTATTTGATACAGTGATTCACAAGTTCTTTGCAAAAAATCCATCTGAACGGGCTTGTTTGTAGTTGGCTGCAGGTACAAGGGGAACAGGGGAAGGGGAACACGTCCCACAGAGGGCTCAAGCAAATGCTGGTCCTGCATCTTGTTGACTTGTGATATCACATCCAGGATAATGCATGTGATATATATATAATTTATTATATATGCATATAATAAGGAGCCTAACAGCACTGACTGGCGAGAGCAGATAGGGAGATAGAGCACATCTGTTGTGACAACATAAGAGTTATAGAAAGGATGCTTTTTTGTAATGCATGGGGAAAGCAAGAAAACAAACACAATTTTAGGATCTGGATGTGGCGTGGCGAGTACCACAAATCAGTAAGAGGACCCTCCTGAGGGTAAGGCACCCACTGGAGGTCACGGCCGGGCGCCCAGGGAGCAGCAGTGTTCTGCAACGAAACTTGTCACCGCTCCCGTTTCAGGCAGGTTAATTAGGCAAAGGGGCATCCTGACACGCTTATTTAGTAACACAACATGCATAGTTCATTCGTTCCTTAATGCAAAACCCCTGGAGTTAATTGGGGTCAGTCAGGGTTAGCAGGAGAGCACCGTGCAGCGCAGGGCAATCACACTCCACGCCAGCTCTCACTAGGTCGCTTGCTCCCTTGGACTCCGCTGTGTCCTGGTTTCGGTTGGGATAGAGTTACATGGGCTTTTTTCCCTAGCGGTTGCTGTGTTTCGGATTTGGTATGACAGGAATGTCAGTAATGCATATTGGTTTAGTTGTTGCCAGGTGATGTTTATATTTTTCAAGGACTTTTTTCAGCTTCCCACAGGAGCTGATATGGAGCATAGACAGAACGATGGAATGGCCAATGGAATATTCTGAACCATAGACATCATGCTCGGTATACCAATAGGGTCAGCTGAGGGTGGAAAGTACTCACGATCACTGCTTGGGGCGGTGCCAATTCACCAATTTGCCGGGTAGCAAGACTGACCTGTGTCTTGTATATTCTTTCACCATTATTATTATTGTTATTTTTCCCTTTTCTTTTATTTGTTCTGTTAAAGTATCTTTATCTCAACCCAGGAGGTTTTTTTTCTTTTTCCTTTTCCTTTCACCTCCTTTCTCCCTGCCCTTCTGGGGAAGGGACAGAACTGCACAAGTGGCTGCGTGGTCCTGGCTGCCAGCTGGGGTTAAACCACGACAAGGCGTGATTTCTTAAATCCCCGTGAAATGGCCCAGCACTTGGTCTTCCTGCAATGGAAACCTCTTTCCTGCCTGCGTGTCATCAGGCTGAGGCTGTAGGGCATTTGGGAGAGCCCCAAAGCACCAGATCTGACTTGATGGGGACAGCTGATGGTGCTGTTCCCAGGAGCCAGCTCCTGGAGGAGGTGTGATGAGGTGGGAGGAAGCTCCACGCACCTGTACTTCTGTTAATTCACATAAACAATTATTTAAAGCTGGGTACCCTGTATCGTGGCAAGCAAGAGAAGCGGAGGTCAGGCACACCTTTGGGCTCCCTTTTTCTGCTGGTCATCCACAGCCACCAGAGCCACGGGTCACCACAGCCTACATGCTTCTCCTGGGACACACTGCCAAAATGCCATGCTTGTACCTGAACTCTTCAAGTGTCCTAGGGTTCCCAGTTCTCACCATCATGTTCTGACCATGCCCAGAAGCTGCCTGAGACGCAGGGCCAAAGGAAAGCCAGCCATGCTGGTGGATCTCGTGGGATGTCTGGGCTTGGAAGTGCTACCCGGCTGCTCACAGGCAGGATGCTTTTGGAGCCACCTTCACCCGGACCAGACTGCATGAGCCCTCAGCCCACGGAAGCGCAAGGGCAATGAGGGAAGCTCAGATCACCCTTTTCCTTTGGTGGCTTGACACCTACGCAACAGCCAGTGACTCCACACAAAAAAAAAACCAAACCACTTTTAGTATTTTCTTCTCTTTTTGCTGGGTTGGAGTGAGCTCAGCTGAAAAAAATGCTGGGGAGGAGGCAGCTCCTTGCATGCTTCCTCAGGCGTCTGCAGAGGGTGGGAGGGGACGACAGGGCCCCCGAGCCTCCGACTCCATCTTTAGATCAGAAGTGGGATGGGGATGAAAATACCCTGGGTAAATAATAACGCATCTTTCCAGGGGAATCAGAAATTTTAGGGGGCCAGAGATAGGGGCAAAAGCCTTCCCTGCTTTCTGCATTTCACTCTCAATTTTCTTCTCTCCATTTCCTAACGGTGATCATCAGACTGCAACACCTCCTGCACCCCTCTGATGCTGTGAGTAGCCCAGGGGTTTGACCAGTTGTCCCTCCTGGTGTTGACCATGTGTCCAGCTGGTTGGGACCTGTCACGTCCCGCTGGTCGCCCATCCACACGGCAGAAACACACACAGACGTCCAGCAGGAGGTCTGCTTCCAGCGGCGTGCAACAGCCTAACACGGTCTCACTTCCACCAGCAGGCTAGGACATCTCATGGGGTCTCTCTAAGCATGCAGCTCCTCCATACCTCCCTGTCCCCTTCCCAAAGATCCGCTCTGGCCACATGCTCCCTCCAAGATACACCGTAGCCATTTTGTGGGGACTATTCCTCAACAGCCGCGATGAATTTGGGAGTCAGCACACGCTAAAGCACTAGACAGAGTGGGTGTTAGGATGCTCTTTGTCCTCAGCATTACACATGATACCACCAAGGAGCCCGGGTCCCCAGCAAAGCAGCGCTGCCAGCGCGCCCTCTGGTTCCCACCTCACGCCTGGGGTCATCCAGCCCCCCAACAAGTACGAGTCTCAGTTTGGGTGATGCTTCCCACCAAGCCGCGACGTCCCACACCAACACAGGGAGAAGAGTCTTCCTCAGTGAGAGTTCATTAGTGCCTCCCTGGCAGCAGAGACGACCTAGTCAGTGAAGACACTTGCACTGTATGAGGATGCAAACATTATTCAGGATTTTTTCCCTCTCAAGATGGTTACAGTCTTGCTATGAAACTATAATCACGTGCAGCCCACCTCCAACACCACGACGATACAACTTTATTTGCAGAAAACCCGTTCTTCTAGTGCTGTTTTGCTGCAAAATTTCGTCCTTCCCCCCAAAACCAGGCCACCATGGCCACTGTGGCCTCTCCCTCCCTGCGACTCATGCTGTTTGAAGCTGGGGGTGAAGACTTTGCCCAGGGTCCAGCAGCACATACAGAGGGTGCTGCCCATCTCACCCGCAGCTCACACTCCTCTGCACGTACCAGACCCGGGCTCAAATCTCCTCATTAGTTTTCATGCAACTTCCAAGGGCAACTTACAGTCAAGGTCCTCATTCATAAAGCAATTAATGGATCAAGCCTCACTACTTCAAAGGGTGAGTTCTGGTATTTGTGGAATCTTGGGGCTCGGGACAAGCTCGCATGAGCTGCGAGGAAAAAGAGAATCAGCCCACAGAGCAATTTTCTCAGAAGATCAAGCAAACCTAAAGCAAGCAAAGCCTGACTGCACTAACACATCTTGCAGTGTTTTCCTTTTCCCACAAAGTTTTTTGTTAATAACATGCACAGCTCAAGTGTTGCATTTCTTCCTCAACTCTTAAAATATAAATCCCATAGACCAGCCCATCTATTCCGAGGTGGATAATGGTTCTATGTAAAGAGAAACAAAGTCCAAGACACCACAAAGCCCCAGTGGGACCTGACTGTGGGTCCTCACTCAACGTGAAGGCACGTGGATATCAGTGATGAGCAGCGGCAAGAAACCTTATGGCAGACACACACACAAGGGGGAGTTTGCCAGGGGTGTCTGAAGGTGTTTAGTCAAAAGCTGAGAAAGCCAACACAGACTCCGGCCTTCAAAATCTGAAATTTAATCCCAGCTGTCAGCAAGTGACCCTGGAGACAAGCACTGGGGAGAGGTGACCTCCCTTCAGCCACCTTTCCATGGTACCTGCAGAGAGCACCACGTTATCAGGTACAACCCAACCCCAAACTAATTCTCTAATTAATTAATCAACAGGCGGGTGCCAAGGGGAGCACGTTAAAGACATTTCACCAACTCGTAAGCTTTCCGAAGCCTGGAAACACATCATTGCCCAAGGAACCACACAACGTTTGGACACCTTCTCTTCTCACCCAAGCCCTCAGGGCAGGAAGGAAGCAGCAGCAGGAGCAATGAGCAGAGTGTTTCCATTGCAAATGGCATTATGGCCAAGGAGACGGCCATGTGATGGACACAGAAATATAACTAGGTGCTGGTTTACACCTCCACGCTGTGCCGGGAGAGCTACTCTCCTCTGTTGTGAACGTGACCGTGAACAGCAGCAGCTTCAGGAAGAGGAGAAAATTACTGGGTGTAATTGAAACTGCAAGGAGGAGTTAGGGACATAAAATGTAATTATCTGCCGTGGAATGAAGCCAAGATTAACAATCCTACTTCTGGTCATTTAAAGTCCCCATTAACTTTTCCATGTGCTGACGATATTGATTTTGTGTCTTACTGGCTGCAAGATGCAGCATTTCTAGAAGAAAGCCCTGGGCCTCCTCTCATAGGGGTTTCAAATCACCTGTAGAGGAAGGGGTGAGGGTCTAGACTTTAACTGAGGCCTTCTCCAAGGGTCTGGAAGATCTGCCTCACTAGCTAGCAAGGGGGGAGGAAGAGGTAGGAGGATGCTCCAGTTGAACCCCAGTTGCACTAACCACTCTCCTCTCTGGGTGTTGGTGGCTAGAATTGGCTAAGGCGCCTTTTTGGTGCTCGGGAAGATGATCTGGGTGGGCATCACAACAATTCAGAGACCTCCTAGACTACCGTTGGTGAGACTGGGTGGACCTCAACCTCAACCACCTTCTCTCCTTGCACTCCACCCCAGCAGGCTGCACGATACTCAGTCAGTTCAAATCCAAATGGCACCGTGGACATCTCTACATCCATACTCTGCACAGGCCACTCCCCTGCCCTGCACCCGGGCACATCTGGAGAGGGCAGCAAACCCCCACGGGCCATTGCGTGCCCTCAGCTGATTTGAAATCATTCTGCTGAGGTCCCAGCGCTTTCCCCACCCATACCATTCTCCTTACACCCTCACCATCTGAGGATGCAGAACATCCTTGTCCAGCTTCATCCCCAACCCTGGTCAAGGTGTCCATCCACAGCACCAGGAGGAGGATGCTTGTTGGTGACTCTGGCACCTGCATGACCTGTTTCTATTTCCTCACCCTTGGACACCTTTGGGGAGCGGTGGGGACAATGCTCAAACAATGGCCACCCCTTGCTCCACTCCTCACGTAAAACCAGCATGAAATCAGTATACATATATGAAATCCATGTCTTTGTCAAGAGGTGGAGGACCATTGCCTCCAGCCCTGGGGCTTCCCCTGGAAGGAACCTGGCTTCATCAACTTCTTAAAGGCTTTTATAAACCTTTCAAGGAACACACACCGTCTTTTCTCCATTTTAAGCAAGGAGAGAGCACTGACCCTCGGCTCGGAAGGCACCCGCCCCTGCCAGCCCCCTTACCTCCACCAGGTGAGGCGTGGGGTTGAAGCCACACATGTTGCAGACCTGCTGCCGGCAGGTCGTGCAGGTGTTGTAGTTGGGGGGCTCGCTGGAGCCCACGTTGATCTCCGCCTTGCAAAGGGGGCATGAGACCTTTGCTTTCGGCACTTCCTTTGGCTTGACGCCCTGCTCCGGCTTGCCTGGCTTTGCGGCCGGTGCGGCACCAGCTCTGCCCTGCGCCCCTGGGGCTTTGGGACCAGCTTCTTTGCTGGCATCGCTGAAGACTATTTTTGGAGGCACTTTGCCAGGAGACGGCTGGCTCGGAGGGGGGGCTTCTGGCTGGACGTTCATGAGGGTGCTCGCCTGGGTCAGGAGGGACGCCCCAAAGCCAAAGAGCTTCCCCGTCAGCCCTTCCTGGGCTTGCTCTTGTGCTCCAGCCCCAGGGGCCGGGGCAGCAGGTTTCGCCCCACCATCTCCCACCGTCTTTCTCTGCTCGGAGGAGGAAGGCTTGGCTTGCTGATGCTGCGGGGAGGACCTGGCCGCCTCCTGAGGTTTCGGCTGGCCTTTGCCCTGTGGTTCCCTCTGCGGCGTGGCGGGGTGAGGTTTGGATGGCTCGGGTGGCAGGGTGCGGGCGGCCGGCGGGGACTTATCCACAGCCGGGGGCGGTGGGTGCTTGGCTGGGGAGTGGGAGGGGGATGGCGAGGGAGAGTGCAGCTGCTGCTGGCTCTTGGAGCGAGGAGCGGTGGTCATGTCCATCCCCAGCGCCCGCTGCATCTGGCAGTTCAAGCACAACCATTCCTTCACCTGCGAGAGAAGGAGAGGACATGGGCAATGAGCAGTGGGCAGGCTACGGCCGCATGCAAGGCAGCCCCAGCGCATCCTTAGGTCCTCCTAGCACCAGCTCCCAGAAAAACATTTTGCTCGCAGTCAGGGCGAACAGACCCCATCTGCCACAGGTACCCACGGCACAACACGCCGGTGCAAAAGCAAGCTTTAATTAGCGTTGGTTTGCTTCCAAGGCTTCTGCTGCAAAGCTCCTGCTAGCCACCAGGCTCTGCCTGCAGGCAGCACACTTTGTGCTTCTGCTGGGGGAGAGGAGCCCTTCCGAGGGCTCCTGGCCCCACCACCTCCATTAAAGCCCATTTTTATTTCCTCCTACTTGGCGACCAGAGCTAGCATGACAACTGGAGCAGAGGGCTGGCAGGAGGTCCAGCACGGTTCTACAGAGGGATGCTGCTATAATATATGTGCTATAATGCACGTATAATGCCCCACTGCTCCCCAGCGCTGGCACACTACCTGCTGCCGCCCAGTACCTCGCGGGGGAAAAGCCATCGTGATGTGCCCGATGCTTCCCTGGTGCCAGCAGATGTGTTTTTTCTGGAATCGGTGCGCTGGTCATGATATCCCACCCAAAAATTTGGCACTGCAGCCCAGAAGGGACAGTGGGGAGCACGTTCTCCTCGCACAATGCGCCTGCGCCACTGGGCAGGTGAAGTCCCCACGGGGGAGCAAAGGGTTAATTCTCACTCTCGCCGCGATGAACTTTTGGATGCAAGTGAAAAATACAATGCTCCCTGGCTAAATGGTGATAAATGCAAGACTTTCCCCCTCAAGAGACGTTCCCTGTGACACGCTAATGTCTGAATTAAGTTAATTAAAGAGGCTGTACGAAAGCTGTGAGCCTTTCCATACGAGGAATCCCCAGGATGCTCAGCGGCTGTGCAAATATTAATATATAGCACAGTCAGCAGGACAACTCGGTCTGCCTGCAAAAGGTTTCTCCAAGACAAGCGACTAAGGTGGCAAAAAGGACCAGAGCATTCCCCAAAACCCGGAGCAGCATCCAGGACAAGTGGACCCAGAGGTGCAGCACCCAGCAGCTCCCATCCCCTGCGCTCTCCTGGGGCTGTGGGTCCCACGAGCCCCCACGCACCCCATGGGATGGGGATTTCCCTGCCTTTCATTGCAGAAGCCGTCTCCTCATCCCAGGGCTACGGATCGCCTCTGAGGCTTGGCTTAGCCCCCACTGCAGAGACATTACCCGCCCCATCGCCTCACCCAGCCCCACATCTCCGGCTCTGCGTGGCCTTTTGCTCCCGTGGTTGGAGGCACTGGGTACTGCTCAACTGATGCATAACCTGGCCAAGAGTTTTTTTTCCACCCTACACTCCAACCACGGACGCGGTTTAACCTTTCCCTGCTCAGAGCAGGCAGTCGGGTGTTTCGGCAGGTCCCGCGATGGAACGGGATGGCAATTCCCCAAGACGGGGGGGGGCAGATGTGCCCTGAACCCCTCCTTACAGGTCTGCTCCCAGGAGGACTCTCAAAAAGCCCAGCCTTCGAATAACAAGCTTTTTGAAATAGAGGAAAATCAGATCAACTAGGAAGGACGTCTTAAAATTAAAGGGGGGGGGGATGGTGCACGAACAAGCCTCCCCCTGCCCACTATGCCCCTTCCGCTCCCTGCCCAGTGCCTGGCAGAGCTCTGCGTCGCCTCTTGGCCTCCTGCAAAGCTTTTCGCATCACCTCACAAGCCCGGCTGCACGTCAGCTCTGTGCTCTCCTCAGCTTCCACCGCGCTCGCTGAGCTCCCACGCCACTACCCCCGCCAGCCCCTGCTCCAGCACCTCACTCGGAGCCAAGGAGCAGACGCAATTTTTCCCCAGCAATTTTGCGTTACATCGTTGTCTCTCCCAGCTCTTCCAAACGAGCGCCATTATATATAACTCCTGAAAATATTGCTTTAGTTTTTATAATTTCTTGTGGGTCCTGCTGTTTCTTTTCCGACGTACAGAATTCCTCGTGTTATTTTTGCATTCACACCCCCAAGAATTTCTTCCCACTATTCTATTTCAGGAGACCGTCTTCCAAAATCCTGTCAGGTTTGCCTGCCGTCCCCGTCAGCTCTGATTAAGGGAGAACCAGTCCTTTCTATTCAGGTTCTCTCTCTCCCCACAAAGTTCACGGTATCTGAGAAACACAAATCTTCCCTCTCTGCATAATCTCCTTACCTGCACTTTAAGACCCTCCGATGAGGTGGAAATTAGGGGAAGAGGAGATATTCCCAGACCTGTGTTGGGGCTGTTTGCATCTAGATTTTAAGGGACCACGACCGCAAGGTACACAGCTCCACACTCCCGCTTTTGTGTATTTATTGTAGCCTGGCACAAGATTTAACTTATTTTCCAGAACAGGAAAAATACTTCGCCGCTCTCCTGCATAAACTTCCAAACAAAATGTTGAGGGAATTCAATTGATTGCCCTCGATTGTCTGCCAGCTTTCACAAGCAGCAAGCGCTGCTGGTGAATACTGAGCAGCTCACAGCTCTGGTTTTGCTGGTTCCCCCTCTCCCCACACCATGCACGGTGCCTGTTTCGTCCCCGGCCAAGGGGAGAACCCCTCCTCAGGCACCAGGAGGTACCAGCCCTGGGTCCCATGGCCATGCAAACTGCATACGGCTCATGGAGAAGCCCACCAAGATCTTCCTGAGCTGAGGGGCTGGGGAACAACAAGATCATTGGAGCTTTCTCACTTTCCACAATAAACCTGGCTTATGCAACCAAGACAGAAAAAAAGCCAGAGGGCTTTCAGATAGGAGAGGAACCATCACATTGCTCTCGGTGACTTGGTGAAGAACTGCTGAGGAACATCTGTCCCGAGGTAGAGGAGAAAGCTGCAGGGAATACAGTGGGGCAGAGTGTTCCCAGAGCAAGCACTTGAAATGTAAATTTAGTTGGGATTATCACAAATTGCCCGACCGGCCTCTACTGATCCAACCACCAATGACACAATGTGTGGATTACACAGATCAAAGACGACTTAAAGGATCCTGGAGGGAAGATAGTAAGGAGGAAGGGCCGAGTCATCTTGCCAAAGATCCTTCCCCGAAGAAAGAGAAAGGAGGATGCAAAAGCCTGGGCGTAAATCTTTACTAATCCACCCCTGAAAGTTTTGATTTGGTGGAGGAACTGAGCAAATAAGACACAGAAATACATGAAACAGTGGACTATTCAGTTGGCTTGCATCCCCATCCCCTAAACACTCCTCTTCTTGCCTGCAGACTCACCATGCAGGGGAAAGATGCTCAGAAAACAATAGAGAAATAGGGGGCAAGAATATGAAAAGAATAATTTATCCTCCTACTTCTTCATCACTGCTAACAGTCCAGGTAACGAGCAGAATGAAATGTCTGTTGGTGAGAAGAAGAAAACCCAACATAATTGAAAACTCTAGTTCCAGTTCACCTCGTGGGAATGCTGAAATCAGCGTTACACCCTAAAACAAGGAGAGGTAAAGCTGCTCTCTCTTGAATAGTCCGAGACCGGCTGCTCAGAGCATGCCAACCTCCTTCACCCCAGGGAATCTGACTGGGTGAAATACTGAAAAACATAAAGAAAACAGGGATGTAGATCACAGAATGGTTCAGGTTGGAAGTGACTTTAAAGATCATCCAGTTCCAAGCCCCCTGCCATGGGCAGGGACACCTCCCACTAGACCAGGCTGCTCAAAGCCTCATCCAGCCTGGCCTTGAACACTTCCAGGGATGGAGCATCCACAACCTCCCTGGGCAACCTGTTCCACCACCTCACCACCCTCACAGGAAAGAGTTTCTTCCTAATATCCAATTTGAATCTCCGCTCTTTCTGTTTGAAACAGTTACCCCTCCTCCTGTCATTACACTCCCTGATCCAGAGTCCCTCCCCATCTTTCCTGTAGGCCCACCTTAGGTACTGGAAGGCTGCCATAAGGTCTCCCCGGAGCCTTCTCTTCTCCAGGCTGAACAACCCCAACTCTCTCAGCCTGTCCTCACAGGAGAGGTGCTCCAGCCCTCTGATCATCTTTGTGGCCCTCCACTGGACCCATTCCAACAGGTCCATGTCCTTCTTGTGCTGAGGGCTCCAGAGCTCTGGAGTCATGATAGCTCTGAAACCAAGCTTATGCCTCAACGAAGAACAAGCGAGGCCAGCTAGAAGCGAAGGTGGCTGCTGTGCAAAATAAAGGGCGCAATTAGAAATATAAAATCAGCAGCTATCAGAGCTCAGCACACCAACATCAACCAACTGAAAATAGAAGATGTGAAGTCCTCAAACCATATGGAAGCAAAGGAGCTTCAGGAAGAAGTCTCCTGGGGAGCAGGAGGAAGGACTGATCGAGGGCTGTAGGGACAGAGGTCATCCTAGAAAGTACAGGGGTCCATCACTGGGTGGAGATGGCAAAGCTGTTAATGAGATGGATATGGCAGACGAGCTATAACTACTGTCGTTGAACATTTGGGAAGAAGCAGGATGACACTCATTATGAGGATGAAGCATTTCCAACTTATTAGCAACAGAGAAGCACGCTCAACAACATCCACCAGCACCAGAAGATATGTAAATTTGGCAGATCCAAATAATTTTGCATTCAAGAGATCTAAGAGAGCTAAGAAAACTGCTGCGTGCTGATGTTCATTTTTAAGAGGAAATTTTAGAAGACTGGAAGAGTCTTCTGCTTGAATATCCGAGAAGGTGAAGGTATGGCCTGAGGGCACAGCTAGCCAGACATCTGTCCAAGACAGAAAGACAACGCCGGATTCACGTGGCAGAGAACTGAAAGGCAAGCATATACGCCAGTCAACGTGGTTTTAGGGAAAATAGGTCACAGCAAGCAAACCTGATTTCATTCTCTGCATGTTTGATATTAGTGATGCACTGAAGCAATATCCATGATGTCCAAAAGGTGTTTTGACCTAGTGATGCATGACATGCTGACGAAAAAAAGCACTGTAAAATATGAATAGTGAATATGCTAAACAGATTTCAGACTAGTTACCCGGCTGATCTGGGAGACAAGAAGGATTCACCACAGCTTAAGTAGCTCACTATGGCTAACACCACTCACCTCACACATGGCAAATTTTGGTAAAATGATAAATATTGACAAAGACTAGTTTCTGCTGCGTGGCAAACCTGCGCTCACTCCATCCGGGAAGCCCAGAGCTGGAGGTGGGAGTGAGGAGGTGGCTCAGCCTCCTCTTCCAGCACTGAGGGACTCCTTCCAGAGCCCTCAACCGGTTCCACACCGACATTTTAAGGAGATTAGTAAAACACTGCGGGAGATATAGACCGGATCTGTAAGAGTGATTCTAGGGATGCAGAAAATGTCTGAAACGAGAGAATTAAAGAGGTTGATCTTTTTCGTTTATCAAAGAGAAGATTAAGAAGTGACTTGATTACAACATAGCAGCACATTCAGGGGAAACAATACCAGGTACTAAAAGGTTCTTAATTAGGCAGAAAAAGGCATAAAAAGAACTAATGACTGGAAATGGAAGCCAAATATATTAAGCATCACTTTTAACAGCAGATGTTTCTAACCATTAAAGCAAATTATACACATGCTGTTAGGCTCAGCAGAAGACTCAGGGAGGTAGAGCTTGCAGGCCTTCCACCTATAGGGTATTCTATACCCATACTGATCTTAAAAGCTTTGAAAGTTTGAAGCACCCCATCTTTACTGACACTTGGCACGTCTGCATCCAACACCTGACCTGCCCCAGCCCCGCAGGCAGCACCCAACGCCCCCAGGACCAACAGCCTTACCTGTCCCACCGCTGACCCCTGCAACGTCCCAGACTGTTGCCTCTAACCCCCCTCCCAAATCCCGCTATTAACAGAATCACACACACAGAATTGTAGTTCGGGTTGGAAGGGACCTTAAAGATCATCCAGTTCCAAGCCCTCTGCCATGGGCAGGGACACCTCCCACTAGACCAGGCTGCTCAAAGCCTCATCCAGCCTGGTCTTGAACACTTCCAGGGATGGAGCATCCACAGCCTCCCTGAGCAGCCTGTTCCACTGCCTCACCACCCTCACAGGGAAGAATTTCTTCCTAATATCCAATCTGAATCTACCCTCTTTCAGTTTGAAATGGTTACCCCTTGTCCTGTCATTACACTCCGTGATCCAGAGTCCCTCCCCATCTTTCCTGTAGGCCCCCTTCAGGTACTGGAAGGCTGCTATAAGACCTGCAGCATTTGCGGGGTCACCGCTGCCAGATGCGCCTCCCCCTCTCCCTGCCACCCTGCAGCTGCCAGCACCCACCATTTCCAAATCCCATTAGGAATGGAAACTTTCCAATCCACATTTCCTTAAAAAAAAAAAAAAAAAAAAAAATATATATATATATATATATAAATTGTAGGCAGGAATATACAGCACGTACTGGCTGTGCCCAGGGCAGATTTAAACACTGATAATTATTATAGATGGGCACGTGTATGGTGGGCCAGATCCTGACCCCTGCAGAGGGGTGCAGGACAGGAGGGCAGTGGTTGGCACAGGTACGTAGCGGGGGACAAAAAGCGTCCCCAGATCACCCATCCCCCTAGAAAAACATCACGAAAAGGACCCAGACAAAAATGATCTGAAACGATAGAGACAGCTCGAGCTTACAATGCTTCTAAAGTTATTCTACCACCACCTATTTTAGGAAGCTGTGGAAACAGTCCGTCCCCTGGATTTGTTACCAGGAGATGCAAGAGAGTGCTGGTAACGTGCAGGTTGTTTTGTTCTCTTGAGGTAAGACAATACAGCTCTAAAAGTATCCTAAGTATAGAGTTCAGCCTTTGCAGTAGATAGGAGAAGCTTTAAAATGAGCTGTAAGTAGAAAGACTTCTTAATTGAACGTCCAAGATCTCTTCAAGCCAAATTTTAGGATTATAATGAAGAATAATTCTGGCTTTGCTGAGGGTTGGTTATTTTGGACCGTTTGGAGGTCACCCAGAATGCTATCCCACTGCAAAAAAAAATAATAAAACCAAAAAGAATAGGAGAGCATTAGATAACCATATTTAAGACTCTGGAGACTTGAGGCTGAATGTTCCTCACCAACACCTCACTGTAGCCTTGCTAGCTATACGACCCTGTGTCAGAGGAGGCCACAGGGCACTTCAGGAGCACAGCCCATCTGATTTGTTTTAAATGATTATTTTAGGCTGGGAAGAAGAGCTCCCAAGTCATCTCAAGTCAAGCACGGCCAATCCCATCCAAGGTGGACCAGTTTGAAGAGGACGGAGCAAACAAGCTTTGTTCAGCAGAAGATACAACCCATCCTCCTCCTCCTCTGGCATGAGACCGCAGGGCGCACAGCTATCTGAAAAATGAGAAGCCAAGTTCATGGGAAATCAGAGCGTGGGTTTTCTCCGAGTTGCCTAAACCATGTGTATTCAATATTCTACAAAGCTGGAAATCATGAAAAAAGCACATTTGGGAAGACCAAGACAGCAAGCCTTTGGCAGGAGCTCTTCGACTCCGAGTGCCCTGAGCGGGCGCCTGCCCCAGAGCCACCTCTCACGAAGCCAGCCCCCAGCAGATGCACCCCAGGGCCATGGCCATGCTCCCTCCTCTGCCTCTCTGAGGCACTGGCACAGCCAGAACTAGAGGAGCTTAAAAATAACCAAAGCTGGAATTGGGTAACGAAGGTACTGTGTTAATCAGGCTAATAGGGAGGGCTCAATGCCAAGATCGCTGACTGGATGAAGAAGGGTTTCATTAATGGGTGCTACTGGCTTATCCCGGAGGAACGCTGCAACAGCCTGGCCTCTCCCGAGAGCTGCCAGCGACCTGCCGGAGAGTGTCCTTACGTGCCTTCAATTCATCAGCTCTGCCTGCAGATGAAGAACCCTCATCTCATGAAATCAGCCAGTCAGCGAAACGTCCCTTCCCCTCCATGCCTCCCGGATCTGCTCTACAGGAGCTCTCGGGGAGGGGGGGCGCGGGGGGGCCACATCTTGCATTTTACATTGTCACACTGACATCTGCCAAAGCCACCTACCCTGCAATTAAAGCGACATCCTGATCCAAGAGAAGAGGCAGCGCTAAAGGCAGCTCTGGGCTAGAGAATAGAGGGAAGAGCAAGCTGCAGCAGGGAGCTGGGACACTGCCGGGCAGGCAGGAGGTGGGAATCACTGTAGGAGAGCAGGGAAAGCTCAGCAAATGCTGGAAGAGCTGCTGATGCATGAAAACAAGCTAAACGTACCGCACGGAGAAGGCTTCCCACACCACCTCAAACTGGCTGGTGGAGTGTATGGCAAATATCTGCCTTATTCTGAAGTTTCAGGTTTGTTTTTTAAAGCAGAGCTGTCGCCGATTTCTCCTCTAGCGACGGCAGGGACAGCTTGCCATGAAGTTTGAGCGTCAAAGGTAGGAAAAAGCCGCCCCTGTTGTTTGGATCAAGCGCGCAGCCTGCGTGCAAGTGAAACGAGAAGCCTGCAAAGCATCCTGTGGGAGGCTGCCATGTGGTGCACCAGCCGGGGTCTGATCTGGGAGGGGGTAACAGACCACATCAGGCGTTGAAGCCTCCTAAGGCACCTCTGGAGGACCACGAGCAGCCCCAGGGTGCAGGAGCTGTCGTGTGTCCCTGGCCAGGCTGCATGTCAAGACATCGCCAAAATTCACGTGTGCATCCAGGTGGAGAGGAGGCGGACGCAAACACACAGGCAGCGTGGGCTGAAGCTTCCTGGTCCAAAACGAAAGCACAGCCTAAGGGAGAATCCAGGGTTCCAGAGGGACTGTGCAATTAGGAGTGTTTCGGCGCTTAATTGACAGGGGAAATGGTCACCGAGGCACTTCTGAAAAAGGCCACCTTATGCTCATCTTTATCTTCAAACATGTCAATACAAATAAAATCTAGGCCTTAGCACTCCTGCCCAGAAGGGGAAGCCACTGAAGCCATCAGTACTCATCCTGCTAATGCTCGCCAGAAAATAATCAACTTGCTCGCTTGCTGGCGAGCGAGAGGAACCAACCCCCAGACTCATCTCCTTCAACGCAAACAACAGATGGGGAACTGCGTTTGTCCAGAGAACCGAGCTGTGGAATAAGACAGTGCCATTTCATCCTGTTACTCACTCCTTAACCAGTTTCCTTTCCCCTAGTTAGCACTCCCTGAACTAACCGAAGGCTGCTACAGCAGCTCTCCTCCTCTCCCCCAAAGGCTGCCAGCAGGCGTTGACCCACACATTAAAACCCTCTGGGTTTTAATGGCCACCTCCAGCTCCTTCGATGATCTTTACCCAGACCACGTTCAAAGAACACAACGGCGCGCTGCAGAGCTCTGCAACTAACCTGGATCTGCTGTCACATGCAGGACAGCGCTCCCCTGGTAGCATCCCCCATGGGCAAAGGCGCCAACCAAGCTGCCAGCTCCCCAGGAAGCACAAGCATCCCCTTCTTCACCACGGGCCCTCGCCGGCGGAGAGGAATGGATGGGCAGGAGGAAACCCTTCCAGCGCCAGCCCCAGCGCCGCTCCTCTGCTCCCCCCGCAGCACGGGTTGCCCCCCTGCCAAAGCAAGGCGCTGCCTAGCTAAGCACGCCGGCAGTGCTGCCGCCCCAGGCGAAGGGACAAGTCCTTCCAGTTCATTAGGGAAGGTTTCTTGTGCGATTTGCTGCCTCACTAGCTGCTGTTTAGACAGCCTTCGCTCCCCGTCCACAGGAGCGCATGAAAGGTTCGGACGCCTGTTGGTGCTCAAAGGATGCTGTCCCCTGGGCACAGCCAGGGAGGACGGCAGAGAGCTCACCCCAGGTTTTAACCTCCTGAGCTTCGCACGCCGGTGTGCTCTAAGTGCAGCCCCAGCTCCCCTCTCCCGCTCCGTAATGCGGGACTTCCACACGGCCAAGGAAAGCCTAATGGCTTGTCTGGCCTTTTTCTGCTGCTGCCCCCCGTACCCTGCTGCCAGCCAAAGCATGGAGGGATGGCGTAACAGGAGCCTCCGGTCCTGCTCACTTATTATCTTCTGCAGAACTAAAATAGCAGCCTGGGAGGGAGCTCAAAACTTTCCATTCGGGGGTATCTCCTGCCCAAAGCAGAGGAACACAAGAGGCCACGGGGTTTCTCCGGGTGCAAAGTGGCTGCCCAGGACAGTGGGGATGCCATTCGTAGCTGTAGCACTGCAAAGAGCATAGGCTACTCTCGATAAATGGACTTATAACAGACTAATTTAAAAAGCAGTCCAGTTTCCTACTGGTAAGACAGAATAAAATCATCGTTCGTTGACCACATGGCTCCACATTTATTCATTTACGGCATGGCTCCACATTTGTTATGAGCAGACCCTGTTGCAACCTTGCCCCTGAGTTTCTGGCTCCTTTGGGAATCCTGGACAATTACAGCAATAGAAGGTAATGACTGTAGCTCAGAGAATAAACTAAACAGCCTTGAATATTTGAAGGTCCTTTTACGGCCCAAACTTCGCATTTCCTTGGCAGCATCAACATCTGAGCATCGCACAGCCAGGGCAGAGAGGATCGTCATCCTGTGACCCAGGAGAAAGCATCTGAGACAGAGGTTTTTAAACAATAAAGACAATCCTGGTGCTAACGTAAATAACCCGAAGTATTTTCAGAGCATCGCAGACCAGGTGTTATGGCCTCACGTTTTCTCCAGACTGAAGGAGCCAAGCCAGGTCTCATTTATCCTGGTCCAATACGTATTTATGAGCGAAGCTGCTGGAATGAACAACTTCTGCAAATGAACATACTGGAGCGGATCAATGCATCAAAGTGGAATGTATTTTCTGTCTGTCTTTTTTTTTATTATTATTCTGGATTAAATATGTAATAAATGCTCTTGTAGAATTTAAGGCCTGAAGACAGACAAGCCATTGCACAATCTTTTTACATACCTAAACAGATTTAATTGCTCAATTATTCCAGATAAACACGATAAGTTCCCTGCCATGAATAATTTATAATCCAGCTAGCCACACAATCTATGAAACACAAATCTATGGCTGCAGCAAAGGAAAAACGAGCAGATGCCACGATCCTGAGACATCCTGGCTTGTTACCAAACACCGGCCAAAGGAGCAATAGCGTAGGCTGCCCAGGGCAGGTCCAGTCTTGCCCAAAATCACTGGGACAGCCCGTACCTTCATTTGGGGTCAGAGCACGCAAATATTGAACAAATTAAATAGGCACAAAGTCAGAACGTGCACGTAGGAGGAGACAGACACAGTACATCCCTCCTTCTGTTCATGGTCAGGACATTGCTGGGTGTCCGGCACAGCCCCTCTCAGGAGCTGGCTCTACTGGTTTCTCCAGGAATTTCATTAGATGATCGCGATGGAGCTTAAGGGCTGCAGCGAAGTGGAATGCAGTGTGCTGGAGGATGGAGACCTGCGGGGGCTACCATGAGAGACAGCACTCGGGACCCCGTGGAGGAGGACTGATGGGGGGATGAAAGGTCTTGTCCGGCCAGGGCTTACCACGCCTGGATAGGAGAGACCTGAGAGAGGGAGACCTGGGAAGTGCCCAGAAGGAGGGTTAATCCCAAACCCATGATGAAGCCATGGGCAGGCAGCCCCCTTCCCATGTGGAGGAGCGAGGAACCACAGTGCTGGGCACTGCCCTGGGAAAACCGTTGTACCAACCATGCATCCATGGGTGGGAAGGGCAGGTACCACCTCTGGGCTTCCAGCCACCCCAAAACAAATGCAGAAGGCTTTCCCACAGGGCTCAGGGCCCTATCATAAACCTCGAGCATCTTTACAACTCTCCGAGAGGCAGGTGTGAGGTGCTGGGTGGGTCTCCTCCAGCTCTGGGCACCCAGCACTGCATTCCCCTGCCTCGCTTCCCACTCTTTCCAATAGATGCTCCTGCGTATGAATTTTATTTACTCTGGTGCTTTGTTCCAAAAAACCCATAATAAAGGCTGCGGGATTTCTCCCTGATGTCCTGCAGCAGCAAGAAGAGAGGGCTG